>JAECXB010002285.1:0-1401121 GCA_018151435.1 Zaprionus africanus
TTTTTGTCAAAATTTTTGAAATTTTTTTTTGATTCTAATTGATAAAGCTACTCATAATCTGTATAAAAAGTCCTCCCAAAAGTGTTTGCGATGAAAATTGTGGATAATATCGAGAAAATACCCTAATTTTAGGTTTTTTCAGCTGTCCTGGAGACAACTTTTGAACTTTAAATGTCACAACTTCGTCAAAAATCATCCGATTTTGGTGAGGAGTGTCATTTTATTCATGGTTTTTCCACTAAATTCGATCTGCATTCAAAATTGAAAAATTTTTTCATTTTTCGATCAAAAATCCATCAAAAACCCCTTAAAAAATTTTCAAATTTTGTCAAAATTTTGAAATTTTTTTTTGATTTTAATTGATAAAGCTACTCATAATCTGTATAAAAAGTCCTCCCAAAAGTGTTTGCGATGAAAATTGTGGATAATATCGAAAAAATACCATAATTTTAGGTTTTTTTCGCCTGTCCTGGAGACAACTTTTGAACTTTAAAATGTCACAACTTGTCAAAAATCATCCGATTTTGGTGAGGAGTGTCATTTTATTCATGGTTTTTCCACTAAATTCGATCTGCATTCAAAATTGAAAAATTTTAAATTTTTCATTTTTTCGACAAAAATCCATCAAAACCCCTTAAAAATGTTCAAATTTTGTCAAAATTTTTGAAATTTTTTTGATTCTAATTGATAAAGCTACTCATAATCTGTATAAAAGTCCTCCCAAAAGTGTTTGCGATGAAAATTGTGGATAATATCGAAAAAAAATACCCTAATTTTATGTTTTTTTCGCCTGTCCTGAGACAACTTTTGAACTTAAAATGTCACAACTTCGTCAAAAATCATCCGATTTTGGTGAGGAGTGTCATTTTATTCATGGTTTTTCCACTAAATTCGATCTGCATTCAAAATTGAAAATTTTAAATTTTTCATTTTTCGACAAAAACCAATCAAAACCCCTTAAAATGTTCAAATTTTGTCAAAATTTTTGAAATTTTTTTGATTCTAATTGATAAAGCTACTCATAATCTGTATCAAAGTCCTCCCAAAAGTGTTTGCGATGAAAATTGTATTTAATATCGAAAAATACCTAATTTTTGTGTTTTTCGGTATCCTGGGAACTTTTGAACTTTAAAGTGTCAAACTTAATTTTGGTGAGGAGTGTCATTTTTTTCATTTTTTTTTCAATTAATTCTACCTTCAAAATTAAAGGAATTTAAATTTTTTATTTTTCGACAAAAATCCATCAAGAAACCCCTTAAAAAATGTTCAAATTTTGTCAAAATTTTTGAAATTTTTTGATTCTAATTGATAAAGCTACTCATAATCTGTATTTAAAAGTCCTCCCAAAAGTGTTTGCGATGAAAATTGTGGATAATATCGAAAAAATACCCTGAATTTTATTTTTTTTCGCCTGTCCTGGAGACAACTTTTGAACTTTAAAATGTCACAACTTCGTCAAAAATCATCCGATTTTGGTGAGGAGTGTCATTTTATTCATGGTTTTTCCACTAAATTCGATCTGCATTCAAAATTGAAAATTTTAAATTTTTCATTTTTTCGACAAAAATCCATCAAAACCCTTAAAAAATGTTCAAATTTTGTCAAAATTTTTGAAATTTTTTTTGATTCTAATTGATAAAGCTACTCATAATCTGTATAAAAAGTCCTCCCAAAAGTGTTTGCGATGAAAATTGTGGATAATATCGAAAAAATACCCTAATTTTATGTTTTTTCGCCTGTCCTGGAGACAACTTTTGAACTTTAAAATGTCACAACTTCGTCAAAAATCATCCGATTTTGGTGAGGAGTGTCATTTTATTCATGGTTTTTCCACTAAATTCGATCTGCATTCAAAATTGAAAAATTTTAAATTTTTCATTTTTTCGACAAAAATCCATCAAAACCCCTTAAAAAATGTTCAAATTTTGTCAAAATTTTTGAAATTTTTTTTTGATTCTAATTGATAAAGCTACTCATAATCTGTATAAAAAGTCCTCCCAAAAGTGTTTGCGATGAAAATTGTGGATAATATCGAAAAAATACCCTAATTTTAGGTTTTTTCGCCTGTCCTGAGAC
This sequence comes from Zaprionus africanus, assembly GCA_018151435.1. Classification (NCBI taxonomy): domain Eukaryota; kingdom Metazoa; phylum Arthropoda; class Insecta; order Diptera; family Drosophilidae; genus Zaprionus; species Zaprionus africanus. The sequence goes on from JAECXB010002285.1 coordinate 2,077, forward strand.
AACTTTTGAACTTTAAAATGTCACAACTTCGTCAAAAATCATCCGATTTTGGTGAGGAGTGTCATTTTATTCATGGTTTTTCCACTAAATTCGATCTGCATTCAAAATTGAAAAATTTTAAATTTTTCATTTTTCGACAAAAATCCATCAAAACCCCTTAAAAAATGTTCAAATTTTGTCAAAATTTTTGAAATTTTTTTTGATTCTAATTGATAAAGCTACTCATAATCTGTATAAAAAGTCCTCCCAAAAGTGTTTGCGATGAAAATTGTGGATAATATCGAAAAAAATACCCTAATTTTATGTTTTTTCGCCTGTCCTGGAGACAACTTTTGAACTTTAAAATGTCACAACTTCGTCAAAAATCATCCGATTTTGGTGAGGAGTGTCATTTTATTCATGGTTTTTCCACTAAATTCGATCTGCATTCAAAATTGAAAAATTTTAAATTTTTCATTTTTTCGACAAAAATCCATCAAAACCCCTTAAAAAATGTTCAAATTTTGTCAAAATTTTTGAAATTTTTTTTTGATTTTAATTGATAAAGCTACTCATAATCTGTATAAAAAGTCCTCCCAAAAGTGTTTGCGATGAAAATTGTGGATAATATCGAAAAAATACCCTAATTTTAGGTTTTTTCGCCTGTCCTGGAGACAACTTTTGAACTTTAAAATGTCACAACTTCGTCAAAAATCATCCGATTTTGGTGAGGAGTGTCATTTTATTCATGGTTTTTCCACTAAATTCGATCTGCATTCAAAATTGAAAAATTTTAAATTTTTCATTTTTTCGACAAAAAATCCATCAAAACCCCCTTAAAAAATGTTCAAATTTTGTCAAAATTTTTGAAATTTTTTTTGATTCTAATTGATAAAGCTACTCATAATCTGTATAAAAAGTCCTCCCAAAAGTGTTTGCGATGAAAATTGTGGATAATATCGAAAAAATACCCTAATTTTATGTTTTTCGCCTGTCCTGGAGACAACTTTTTGAACTTTAAAATGTCACAACTTCGTCAAAAATCATCCGATTTTGGTGAGGAGTGTCATTTTATTCATGGTTTTTCCACTAAATTCGATCTGCATTCAAAATTGAAAAATTTTAAATTTTTCATTTTTTCGACAAAAATCCATCAAAACCCCTTAAAAAATGTTCAAATTTTGTCAAAATTTTTGAAATTTTTTTTTGATTCTAATTGATAAAGCTACTCATAATCTGTATAAAAAGTCCTCCCAAAAGTGTTTGCGATGAAAATTGTGGATAATATCGAAAAAATACCCTAATTTTAGGTTTTTTCGCCTGTCCTGGAGACAACTTTTGAACTTTAAAATGTCACAACTTCGTCAAAAATCATCCGATTTTGGTGAGGAGTGTCATTTTATTCATGGTTTTTCCACTAAATTCGATCTGCATTCAAAATTGAAAAATTTTAAATTTTTCATTTTTTCGACAAAAATCCATCAAAACCCCTTAAAAAATGTTCAAATTTTGTCAAAATTTTTGAAATTTTTTTTTTGATTCTAATTGATAAAGCTACTCATAATCTGTATAAAAAGTCCTCCCAAAAGTGTTTGCGATGAAAATTGTGGATAATATCGAAAAAATACCCTAATTTTATGTTTTTTCGCCTGTCCTGGAGACAACTTTTGAACTTTAAAATGTCACAACTTCGTCAAAAATCATCCGATTTTGGTGAGGAGTGTCATTTTATTCATGGTTTTTCCACTAAATTCGATCTGCATTCAAAATTGAAAAATTTTAAATTTTTCATTTTTTCGACAAAAATCCATCAAAACCCCTTAAAAAATGTTCAAATTTTGTCAAAATTTTTGAAATTTTTTTTTTGATTCTAATTGATAAAGCTACTCATAATCTGTATAAAAAGTCCTCCCAAAAGTGTTTGCGATGAAAATTGTGGATAATATCGAAAAAATACCCTAATTTTAGGTTTTTTCGCCTGTCCTGGAGACAACTTTTGAACTTTAAAATGTCACAACTTCGTCAAAAATCATCCGATTTTGGTGAGGAGTGTCATTTTATTCATGGTTTTTCCACTAAATTCGATCTGCATTCAAAATTGAAAAATTTTAAATTTTTCATTTTTTCGACAAAAATCCATCAAAACCCCTTAAAAAATGTTCAAATTTTGTCAAAATTTTTGAAATTTTTTTTTTGATTCTAATTGATAAAGCTACTCATAATCTGTATAAAAAGTCCTCCCAAAAGTGTTTGCGATGAAAATTGTGGATAATATCGAAAAAATACCCTAATTTTAGGTTTTTTCGCCTGTCCTGGAGACAACTTTTGAACTTTAAAATGTCACAACTTCGTCAAAAATCATCCGATTTTGGTGAGGAGTGTCATTTTATTCATGGTTTTTCCACTAAATTCGATCTGCATTCAAAATTGAAAAATTTTAAATTTTTCATTTTTTCGACAAAAATCCATCAAAACCCCTTAAAAAATGTTCAAATTTTGTCAAAATTTTTGAAATTTTTTTTTGATTTTAATTGATAAAGCTACTCATAATCTGTATAAAAAGTCCTCCCAAAAGTGTTTGCGATGAAAATTGTGGATAATATCGAAAAAATACCCTAATTTTAGGTTTTTTCGCCTGTCCTGGAGACAACTTTTGAACTTTAAAATGTCACAACTTCGTCAAAAATCATCCGATTTTGGTGAGGAGTGTCATTTTATTCATGGTTTTTCCACTAAATTCGATCTGCATTCAAAATTGAAAAATTTTAAATTTTTCATTTTTTCGACAAAAATCCATCAAAACCCCTTAAAAAATGTTCAAATTTTGTCAAAATTTTTGAAATTTTTTTTGATTTTAATTGATAAAGCTACTCATAATCTGTATAAAAAGTCCTCCCAAAAGTGTTTGCGATGAAAATTGTGGATAATATCGAAAAAATACCCTAATTTTAGGTTTTTTCGCCTGTCCTGGAGACAACTTTTGAACTTTAAAATGTCACAACTTCGTCAAAAATCATCCGATTTTGGTGAGGAGTGTCATTTTATTCATGGTTTTTCCACTAAATTCGATCTGCATTCAAAATTGAAAAATTTTAAATTTTTCATTTTTTCGACAAAAATCCATCAAAACCCCTTAAAAAATGTTCAAATTTTGTCAAAATTTTTGAAATTTTTTTTTGATTCTAATTGATAAAGCTACTCATAATCTGTATAAAAAGTCCTCCCAAAAGTGTTTGCGATGAAAATTGTGGATAATATCGAAAAAATACCCTAATTTTATGTTTTTTCGCCTGTCCTGGAGACAACTTTTGAACTTTAAAATGTCACAACTTCGTCAAAAATCATCCGATTTTGGTGAGGAGTGTCATTTTATTCATGGTTTTTCCACTAAATTCGATCTGCATTCAAAATTGAAAAATTTTAAATTTTTCATTTTTTCGACAAAAATCCATCAAAACCCCTTAAAAAATGTTCAAATTTTGTCAAAATTTTTGAAATTTTTTTTTGATTCTAATTGATAAAGCTACTCATAATCTGTATAAAAAGTCCTCCCAAAAGTGTTTGCGATGAAAATTGTGGATAATATCGAAAAAATACCCTAATTTTATGTTTTTTCGCCTGTCCTGGAGACAACTTTTGAACTTTAAAATGTCACAACTTCGTCAAAAATCATCCGATTTTGGTGAGGAGTGTCATTTTATTCATGGTTTTTCCACTAAATTCGATCTGCATTCAAAATTGAAAAATTTTAAATTTTTCATTTTTTTCGACAAAAATCCATCAAAACCCCTTAAAAAATGTTCAAATTTTGTCAAAATTTTTGAAATTTTTTTTGATTCTAATTGATAAAGCTACTCATAATCTGTATAAAAAGTCCTCCCAAAAGTGTTTGCGATGAAAATTGTGGATAATATCGAAAAAATACCCTAATTTTATGTTTTTTCGCCTGTCCTGGAGACAACTTTTGAACTTTAAAATGTCACAACTTCGTCAAAAATCATCCGATTTTGGTGAGGAGTGTCATTTTATTCATGGTTTTTCCACTAAATTCGATCTGCATTCAAAATTGAAAAATTTTAAATTTTTCATTTTTTCGACAAAAATCCATCAAAACCCCTTAAAAAATGTTCAAATTTTGTCAAAATTTTTGAAATTTTTTTTTGATTTTAATTGATAAAGCTACTCATAATCTGTATAAAAAGTCCTCCCAAAAGTGTTTGCGATGAAAATTGTGGATAATATCGAAAAAATACCCTAATTTTAGGTTTTTTCGCCTGTCCTGGAGACAACTTTTGAACTTTAAAATGTCACAACTTCGTCAAAAATCATCCGATTTTGGTGAGGAGTGTCATTTTATTCATGGTTTTTCCACTAAATTCGATCTGCATTCAAAATTGAAAAATTTTAAATTTTTCATTTTTTCGACAAAAATCCATCAAAACCCCTTAAAAAATGTTCAAATTTTGTCAAAATTTTTGAAATTTTTTTTTGATTTTAATTGATAAAGCTACTCATAATCTGTATAAAAAGTCCTCCCAAAAGTGTTTGCGATGAAAATTGTGGATAATATCGAAAAAATACCCTAATTTTAGGTTTTTTCGCCTGTCCTGGAGACAACTTTTGAACTTTAAAATGTCACAACTTCGTCAAAAATCATCCGATTTTGGTGAGGAGTGTCATTTTATTCATGGTTTTTCCACTAAATTCGATCTGCATTCAAAATTGAAAAATTTTAAATTTTTCATTTTTTTCGACAAAAATCCATCAAAACCCCTTAAAAATGTTCAAATTTTGTCAAAATTTTTGAAATTTTTTTTGATTTTAATTGATAAAGCTACTCATAATCTGTATAAAAAGTCCTCCCAAAAGTGTTTGCGATGAAAATTGTGGATAATATCGAAAAAATACCCTAATTTTAGGTTTTTTCGCCTGTCCTGGAGACAACTTTTGAACTTTAAAATGTCACAACTTCGTCAAAAATCATCCGATTTTGGTGAGGAGTGTCATTTTATTCATGGTTTTTCCACTAAATTCGATCTGCATTCAAAATTGAAAAATTTTAAATTTTTCATTTTTTCGACAAAAATCCATCAAAACCCCTTAAAAAATGTTCAAATTTTGTCAAAATTTTTGAAATTTTTTTTTGATTCTAATTGATAAAGCTACTCATAATCTGTATAAAAAGTCCTCCCAAAAGTGTTTGCGATGAAAATTGTGGATAATATCGAAAAAATACCCTAATTTTATGTTTTTTCGCCTGTCCTGGAGACAACTTTTGAACTTTAAAATGTCACAACTTCGTCAAAAATCATCCGATTTTGGTGAGGAGTGTCATTTTATTCATGGTTTTTCCACTAAATTCGATCTGCATTCAAAATTGAAAAATTTTAAATTTTTCATTTTTTCGACAAAAATCCATCAAAACCCCTTAAAAAATGTTCAAATTTTGTCAAAATTTTTGAAATTTTTTTTGATTCTAATTGATAAAGCTACTCATAATCTGTATAAAAAGTCCTCCCAAAAGTGTTTGCGATGAAAATTGTGGATAATATCGAAAAAATACCCTAATTTTAGGTTTTTTCGCCTGTCCTGGAGACAACTTTTGAACTTTAAAATGTCACAACTTCGTCAAAAATCATCCGATTTTGGTGAGGAGTGTCATTTTATTCATGGTTTTTCCACTAAATTCGATCTGCATTCAAAATTGAAAAATTTTAAATTTTTCATTTTTTCGACAAAAATCCATCAAAACCCCTTAAAAAATGTTCAAATTTTGTCAAAATTTTTGAAATTTTTTTTTGATTCTAATTGATAAAGCTACTCATAATCTGTATAAAAAGTCCTCCCAAAAGTGTTTGCGATGAAAATTGTGGATAATATCGAAAAAATACCCTAATTTTAGTGTTTTTTCGCCTGTCCTGGAGACAACTTTTGAACTTTAAAATGTCACAACTTCGTCAAAAATCATCCGATTTTGGTGAGGAGTGTCATTTTATTCATGGTTTTTCCACTAAATTCGATCTGCATTCAAAATTGAAAAATTTTAAATTTTTCATTTTTTCGACAAAAATCCATCAAAACCCCTTAAAAAATGTTCAAATTTTGTCAAAATTTTTGAAATTTTTTTTGATTCTAATTGATAAAGCTACTCATAATCTGTATAAAAAGTCCTCCCAAAAGTGTTTGCGATGAAAATTGTGGATAATATCGAAAAAATACCCTAATTTTAGGTTTTTTCGCCTGTCCTGGAGACAACTTTTGAACTTTAAAATGTCACAACTTCGTCAAAAATCATCCGATTTTGGTGAGGAGTGTCATTTTATTCATGGTTTTTCCACTAAATTCGATCTGCATTCAAAATTGAAAAATTTTAAATTTTTCATTTTTTCGACAAAAATCCATCAAAACCCCTTAAAAAATGTTCAAATTTTGTCAAAATTTTTGAAATTTTTTTTTGATTCTAATTGATAAAGCTACTCATAATCTGTATAAAAAGTCCTCCCAAAAGTGTTTGCGATGAAAATTGTGGATAATATCGAAAAAATACCCTAATTTTATGTTTTTTCGCCTGTCCTGGAGACAACTTTTGAACTTTAAAATGTCACAACTTCGTCAAAAATCATCCGATTTTGGTGAGGAGTGTCATTTTATTCATGGTTTTTCCACTAAATTCGATCTGCATTCAAAATTGAAAAATTTTAAATTTTTCATTTTTTCGACAAAAATCCATCAAAACCCCTTAAAAAATGTTCAAATTTTGTCAAAATTTTTGAAATTTTTTTTGATTCTAATTGATAAAGCTACTCATAATCTGTATAAAAAGTCCTCCCAAAAGTGTTTGCGATGAAAATTGTGGATAATATCGAAAAAATACCCTAATTTTATGTTTTTTCGCCTGTCCTGGAGACAACTTTTGAACTTTAAAATGTCACAACTTCGTCAAAAATCATCCGATTTTGGTGAGGAGTGTCATTTTATTCATGGTTTTTCCACTAAATTCGATCTGCATTCAAAATTGAAAAATTTTAAATTTTTCATTTTTTCGACAAAAATCCATCAAAACCCCTTAAAAAATGTTCAAATTTTGTCAAAATTTTTGAAATTTTTTTTTGATTTTAATTGATAAAGCTACTCATAATCTGTATAAAAAGTCCTCCCAAAAGTGTTTGCGATGAAAATTGTGGATAATATCGAAAAAATACCCTAATTTTATGTTTTTTCGCCTGTCCTGGAGACAACTTTTGAACTTTAAAATGTCACAACTTCGTCAAAAATCATCCGATTTTGGTGAGGAGTGTCATTTTATTCATGGTTTTTCCACTAAATTCGATCTGCATTCAAAATTGAAAAATTTTAAATTTTTCATTTTTTCGACAAAAATCCATCAAAACCCCTTAAAAAATGTTCAAATTTTGTCAAAATTTTTGAAATTTTTTTTTGATTCTAATTGATAAAGCTACTCATAATCTGTATAAAAAGTCCTCCCAAAAGTGTTTGCGATGAAAATTGTGGATAATATCGAAAAAATACCCTAATTTTATGTTTTTTCGCCTGTCCTGGAGACAACTTTTGAACTTTAAAATGTCACAACTTCGTCAAAAATCATCCGATTTTGGTGAGGAGTGTCATTTTATTCATGGTTTTTCCACTAAATTCGATCTGCATTCAAAATTGAAAAATTTTAAATTTTTCATTTTTTCGACAAAAATCCATCAAAACCCCTTAAAAAATGTTCAAATTTTGTCAAAATTTTTGAAATTTTTTTTTTGATTCTAATTGATAAAGCTACTCATAATCTGTATAAAAAGTCCTCCCAAAAGTGTTTGCGATGAAAATTGTGGATAATATCGAAAAAATACCCTAATTTTATGTTTTTTCGCCTGTCCTGGAGACAACTTTTGAACTTTAAAATGTCACAACTTCGTCAAAAATCATCCGATTTTGGTGAGGAGTGTCATTTTATTCATGGTTTTTCCACTAAATTCGATCTGCATTCAAAATTGAAAAATTTTAAATTTTTTATTTTTTCGACAAAAATCCATCAAAACCCCTTAAAAAATGTTCAAATTTTGTCAAAATTTTTGAAATTTTTTTTGATTCTAATTGATAAAGCTACTCATAATCTGTATAAAAAGTCCTCCCAAAAGTGTTTGCGATGAAAATTGTGGATAATATCGAAAAAATACCCTAATTTTATGTTTTTTCGCCTGTCCTGGAGACAACTTTTGAACTTTAAAATGTCACAACTTCGTCAAAAATCATCCGATTTTGGTGAGGAGTGTCATTTTATTCATGGTTTTTCCACTAAATTCGATCTGCATTCAAAATTGAAAAATTTTAAATTTTTCATTTTTTCGACAAAAATCCATCAAAACCCCTTAAAAAATGTTCAAATTTTGTCAAAATTTTTGAATTTTTTTTTTGATTCTAATTGATAAAGCTACTCATAATCTGTATAAAAAGTCCTCCCAAAAGTGTTTGCGATGAAAATTGTGGATAATATCGAAAAAATACCCTAATTTTATGTTTTTTCGCCTGTCCTGGAGACAACTTTTGAACTTTAAAATGTCACAACTTCGTCAAAAATCATCCGATTTTGGTGAGGAGTGTCATTTTATTCATGGTTTTTCCACTAAATTCGATCTGCATTCAAAATTGAAAAATTTTAAATTTTTCATTTTTTCGACAAAAATCCATCAAAACCCCTTAAAAAATGTTCAAATTTTGTCAAAATTTTTGAAATTTTTTTTTGATTTTAATTGATAAAGCTACTCATAATCTGTATAAAAAGTCCTCCCAAAAGTGTTTGCGATGAAAATTGTGGATAATATCGAAAAAATACCCTAATTTTATGTTTTTTCGCCTGTCCTGGAGACAACTTTTGAACTTTAAAATGTCACAACTTCGTCAAAAATCATCCGATTTTGGTGAGGAGTGTCATTTTATTCATGGTTTTTCCACTAAATTCGATCTGCATTCAAAATTGAAAAATTTTAAATTTTTCATTTTTTCGACAAAAATCCATCAAAACCCCTTAAAAAATGTTCAAATTTTGTCAAAATTTTTGAAATTTTTTTTTGATTCTAATTGATAAAGCTACTCATAATCTGTATAAAAAGTCCTCCCAAAAGTGTTTGCGATGAAAATTGTGGATAATATCGAAAAAAATACCCTAATTTTATGTTTTTTCGCCTGTCCTGGAGACAACTTTTGAACTTTAAAATGTCACAACTTCGTCAAAAATCATCCGATTTTGGTGAGGAGTGTCATTTTATTCATGGTTTTTCCACTAAATTCGATCTGCATTCAAAATTGAAAAATTTTAAATTTTTCATTTTTTCGACAAAAATCCATCAAAACCCCTTAAAAAATGTTCAAATTTTGTCAAAATTTTTGAAATTTTTTTTGATTCTAATTGATAAAGCTACTCATAATCTGTATAAAAAGTCCTCCCAAAAGTGTTTGCGATGAAAATTGTGGATAATATCGAAAAAAATACCCTAATTTTATGTTTTTTCGCCTGTCCTGGAGACAACTTTTGAACTTTAAAATGTCACAACTTCGTCAAAAATCATCCGATTTTGGTGAGGAGTGTCATTTTATTCATGGTTTTTCCACTAAATTCGATCTGCATTCAAAATTGAAAAATTTTAAATTTTTCATTTTTTCGACAAAAATCCATCAAAACCCCTTAAAAAATGTTCAAATTTTGTCAAAATTTTTGAAATTTTTTTTTTGATTTTAATTGATAAAGCTACTCATAATCTGTATAAAAAAGTCCTCCCAAAAGTGTTTGCGATGAAAATTGTGGATAATATCGAAAAAATACCCTAATTTTATGTTTTTTCGCCTGTCCTGGAGACAACTTTTGAACTTTAAAATGTCACAACTTCGTCAAAAATCATCCGATTTTGGTGAGGAGTGTCATTTTATTCATGGTTTTTCCACTAAATTCGATCTGCATTCAAAATTGAAAAATTTTAAATTTTTCATTTTTTTCGACAAAAATCCATCAAAACCCCTTAAAAAATGTTCAAATTTTGTCAAAATTTTTGAAATTTTTTTTTGATTCTAATTGATAAAGCTACTCATAATCTGTATAAAAAGTCCTCCCAAAAGTGTTTGCGATGAAAATTGTGGATAATATCGAAAAAATACCCTAATTTTAGGTTTTTTCGCCTGTCCTGGAGACAACTTTTGAACTTTAAAATGTCACAACTTCGTCAAAAATCATCCGATTTTGGTGAGGAGTGTCATTTTATTCATGGTTTTTCCACTAAATTCGATCTGCATTCAAAATTGAAAAATTTTAAATTTTTTATTTTTTCGACAAAAATCCATCAAAACCCCTTAAAAAATGTTCAAATTTTGTCAAAATTTTTGAAATTTTTTTTTGATTTTAATTGATAAAGCTACTCATAATCTGTATAAAAAGTCCTCCCAAAAGTGTTTGCGATGAAAATTGTGGATAATATCGAAAAAATACCCTAATTTTATGTTTTTTCGCCTGTCCTGGAGACAACTTTTGAACTTTAAAATGTCACAACTTCGTCAAAAATCATCCGATTTTGGTGAGGAGTGTCATTTTATTCATGGTTTTTCCACTAAATTCGATCTGCATTCAAAATTGAAAAATTTTAAATTTTTTATTTTTTCGACAAAAATCCATCAAAACCCCTTAAAAAATGTTCAAATTTTGTCAAAATTTTTGAAATTTTTTTTTGATTCTAATTGATAAAGCTACTCATAATCTGTATAAAAAGTCCTCCCAAAAGTGTTTGCGATGAAAATTGTGGATAATATCGAAAAAATACCCTAATTTTATGTTTTTTTCGCCTGTCCTGGAGACAACTTTTGAACTTTAAAATGTCACAACTTCGTCAAAAATCATCCGATTTTGGTGAGGAGTGTCATTTTATTCATGGTTTTTCCACTAAATTCGATCTGCATTCAAAATTGAAAAATTTTAAATTTTTCAATTTTTCGACAAAAATCCATCAAAACCCCTTAAAAAATGTTCAAATTTTGTCAAAATTTTTGAAATTTTTTTTTATTCTAATTGATAAAGCTACTCATAATCTGTATAAAAAGTCCTCCCAAAAGTGTTTGCGATGAAAATTGTGGATAATATCGAAAAAATACCCTAATTTTATGTTTTTTCGCCTGTCCTGGAGACAACTTTTGAACTTTAAAATGTCACAACTTCGTCAAAAATCATCCGATTTTGGTGAGGAGTGTCATTTTATTCATGGTTTTTCCACTAAATTCGATCTGCATTCAAAATTGAAAAATTTTAAATTTTTCAATTTTTCGACAAAAATCCATCAAAACCCCTTAAAAAATGTTCAAATTTTGTCAAAATTTTTGAAATTTTTTTTATTCTAATTGATAAAGCTACTCATAATCTGTATAAAAAGTCCTCCCAAAAGTGTTTGCGATGAAAATTGTGGATAATATCGAAAAAATACCCTAATTTTAGGTTTTTTCGCCTGTCCTAGAGACAACTTTTGAACTTTAAAATGTCACAACTTCGTCAAAAATCATCCGATTTTGGTGAGGAGTGTCATTTTATTCATGGTTTTTCCACTAAATTCGATCTGCATTCAAAATTGAAAAATTTTAAATTTTTCATTTTTTCGACAAAAATCCATCAAAACCCCTTAAAAAATGTTCAAATTTTGTCAAAATTTTTGAAATTTTTTTTGATTCTAATTGATAAAGCTACTCATAATCTGTATAAAAAGTCCTCCCAAAAGTGTTTGCGATGAAAATTGTGGATAATATCGAAAAAATACCCTGTTTTTTAGGTTTTTTCGCCTGTCCTAGAGACAACTTTTGAACTTTAGAATGTCACAACTTCGTCAAAAATCATCCGATTTTGGTGAGGAGTGTCATTTTATTCATTATTTTTCTACTAATTTCGATCTGCATTCAAAATTGAAAAATGTTAAATTTTTCATTTTTTCGAAAAAAATCCATCAAAACCCCTTAAAAAATGTTCAAATTTTGTCAAAATTTTTGACATTTTTTTTTTTGATTCTAATTGATAAAGCTACTCATAATCTGTATAAAAAGTCCTCCCAAAAGTGTTTGCGATGAAAATTGTGGATAATATCGAAAAAATACCCGAATTAAATATTAAAAACTAAATTACACTAGTAGCATAAGTCATTTTAAGCGCAGCCAACTTTGCTTATAAAGAGTATTTTTTTGCTTAGCTTTGGCTATTCAATTTTTAGAATCATCATTCAGCAGTCAATTAAGAATGACAGTCGTAATTCAGTGTAGCTTGTTAGCAAGTCTCTATTACGTGGCATATATTCGAAGGGCAATTATTTTCTCATACGGGTCTCGTATCATTTCCACGTCATATCAACTAAAGAGTCAGCCGCAATTACCTGTCATTATATCAGCCATTATAGCCACGCTAGCATGGAACGAAAACTACTATATATTTCTCGTGAATATTGTGGGTTCGCTTTTGGTCGAATTCTCTTTTGCAGTTCATCATTTAGACAACATCAATTTATTCAAATTGGTCAGCAGTATTTACGAATTGTCGTTCTAAAAGACGAGTGAGGCCATAGGGGGAAGAACTAACCTAGAAAACTTAAGTCGAAAATAGTACTAATCGGCAAGGCACTTCTTGCCCCTATGGTGCATAGTATATATGTATATATGTATATGTGTGTGTTTGTGTAGTTTTAATATTTGCAAAGTAAAGAAAAGAGCAACTGAGGAGAAGGAACAACATCAGGGTCATAAAGCAAGCTGAAGCTAGTGACTGGTTCAATTGTTTGGTGTGTGCCTTTGACAAAGTGAATCGCGTTCACATTGTTAGTTCACATGAAAGGGCCAATGCAAGTAGGGTTGCCACCCATAAGCTGTAAACGACTGCCCAATACTCTCACTGCGACTCAGTTGCAAGCGAAGTGTATCTGTAGTTCGGCATGAAAAACTTTAAGTATTTCTATCTTATTTTGGAAAAAAGTCTTGTCATAAGTACAAAGTATATTTCTAAACTAAAAATGAATAAGCAATAAATATTGAAATAAACATCGACCCAGACTGAGCACTATTCTATATACCATATCTTCTACCCCTCATATGCCCTACAGGGTATTTCCTAGTCGAGTATCTTCCGCTGCGTTTTACTTGTTTTTATCGTTCGCTTGTCTGGGGCTTCAACGTATCCTTGCCAGCTGATTTTTTGCTGGCAACTGTGTTAATTTTTTAAAAGGACGCCAACTGTCATGATGCAGCGCGGTTGATAATGATGAAGACGTGGCAAAAGCAACAACAACAGCAACAACAACAGCTACATCTACAGCAACAGCAAGAAGAACAGAAACAACAACAGGGCGCGTTGTTATTTATCTTGTGCAAAGCATGAAATGTAAAACACTTGAACTGAGTGGAAACGAAGGCGAAAGCAAAAATAAGCAACAAAACACGGCTCAAAACAAAACAAGTCAGAAGAGAATAGAGACACATACACAAATACATATAACATAGGTACACACACACACATACACATGCACACACACACACACATAGAGGCAAGGCAAGAAGATGAACGCGAACAAGATGAAAACGCAAAACGGCGGTGTTGATAATGACAGCAGTGACAAAAGCTCTGCACACCCCTAATAGCATGCGGATGGGTGTGCAGAGGGGACCAAGGGAAGGCGGAGCACTGTTGGCACTGTTGTCCAGTGACGGACGACAGCCAGACATTGTTCCCCCCTCCCCCGCCCATCTACCTATGTTCTCGTCCTTGGCGATGCAGCCGTCAGGCTGTTCTAGGTAAATTGCCTGTCCTCGACAAAGTCGACGTCGGCATTGCTCGTAGTAAATCAGACCCCGACAAACAATAAAAGATCTACAGAATTCTTCAGAGAGAGAGGGAGGGGGAGAGTGCACAAAATGGCCAAGACTTAAATGATATAGTACTCGTAATGATAGCGAGGCGACAATTTGCCGCACGTCCTACATACATTGACTGCCCCCGCCAGGGCCAGCTAATGAGCTCCATGAAATGACAACAGCCAAAGGCGAATGCGTCTAATGGACCACACAGCAAGGTAGTCGAGTGTGAAGTTACTGCAAGGTCTGTGCTGGGACTCTACTGTAATATACTGACTCTGATGAATTATATTATAATATATAAATATTTTATTATTTTTGTTAATACCATTAGTTATTTATTGTAATTTTAGTAGTGACATCATAATATTGTTGCAGCTGTTAAACATATCTGTAGCTAACATTACTTTGCATATATATCGATAGGCGGCCATATTCTGTAAACACTAATGTACATAAACATACTCTGTAAACATTAACAGTAACTCTACTGTAATGTACTGACTCTGCAAGTTTCTCATTAACATTCTTTTAACTAGAAACAATAGAAAGTTGTAATAATGGAAATGAAGATATTTGAAAGACTAATATGTGATTGTTATTATTTATTGAAACAAAAAGATATACGAGGGTCGTTTGATAAGTCCGTGACTTTTTGTATTTGCCGCGCACCTGCTCTAAATACAACACTGCTCCTGTCAGCAGTTATCGATTAACAGCTGACTGTAAAATTTTGAGAAAGCTGCGTTTTTTGGTTTGCGGTTTATAGGCATTGAAAGCAGACGATCTCGATCTCCATTTTCGTTAAAATTCACGAGATCGTCTGCTTTCAATGCCTATATATATTCATATATTATATTCATATTCAATAACATATATATACTATAAGTAGGAACTATATGCACCTCATATTGAAACAAACATGGTAAGAAAAGATTGAGAAAATTTGCTCATTTTCAATGATCTGATGCAGTGAACCACTTGGCGAGTGCACGACACACATAACGAGTGTCTGCTTGAATAACGAGTGTCTGCATGAATCTCCCTCGCTGAGTGTGTGTGTGTGTGTGTGTGTGCCCATTGCTGAGTGGTTGGTGGTGCCAGTTGAACTATGCCAAAGCCATAAGCAAAGCAAGCGAAAATCAGCTGGAGCATCCTGCACATAGTTCATCAAGTTGGCAAACAAACGCATGCCATACCAAAGGCAATGCATATTTCAAGCATGGCGGGGGGAGGGAAGGGTGCTGGAGCAGCTTGGCTGTTTGAAATATGTTAGCAGTTGCATTTGTTGATAAAGGATGCGGTGACGAAGGGGTGCAGGAAGAGTGGGAGAAGCAAGCCAGTCCAGTACAATGCAAGTTATCGTATTACGCTGCGCCGACTGTGAGATAGAGAGGGGAAGAGGGGGAAAGAGAGAGTAGAGAGGCAGCTGGCCAAGTGCAAACTTGGCTGCGAAGGTTTCATAGGCCCCGAGTGGCTCGACAGGCACTTGAACAAGTGGCAAAATAATTACCGAAAACACCAACACAGAAATTCGGTTTTCAAGCGACGACAAACTTTGCTTGCAGCCCGTTTCGCATAGTTCAGTTTTACGTTTATAATACCCTAGGGGCAAGAGGCCGAGATGGCCTGCCCGACTAGTCAACAGCTCGAAAGCAATTCACAAGTAAATTTACTATGCTAGGCAATTCACATGCACATTTCCTATGCAAGTAACTTTAAGCAGTTAGTTCTTTCTCTCCAACTGCGCTTTTACTGGGTATCTAGCTGGTATATCATGCCGGCTAGTTGTGCCTGTGCTGCTCCTCTGTGCTGCTGGAGAGCTCAACTTACATAAATTCAATTGTGTCGGTGTTGGATTCGATTCTCAAGAAGATTGGAGTCGGTTTAGTTTCTTGCTTTTTTTAGTGACTTGCCATGTTGGTTGTTATTGCAGTTGGCCCAAACCGATTTGGCCACAATGCTTGCTTGCCATGTGTGTGTGTGTGTGGGAGTGTGTGTGTGCATGTCTTTCCTGCTGGCAGTTGACTTTCGGGCGCTTTGTGTCAATTGGTAGCACTTAGGACAATGACTCAAAGGGCCAACAAGGAGCTTGACTGTGCGCCAAGTTGACCAACAAGGTCGACACAGGTGTGAGCACATCTCTCTTTGCAATCTAATCGCAGCTATTCGCTATCTAAGTTCAGGTAGAGTAAGCTTGAACTGTTTTTCATTTACTCTTCAAGTCTTACAACAGCGCCTAGTTGCTTTTGCTCAGTGGGTCCAGGATATGAAATCATCTAGTTAGGTATTCAATAAACTGCGACTCGTAATCAACTGGCGGTAAAGGCACTAGTTTCCTTCAGTCTCTGCATAATCGCCCGTTTTCCCCTCGCCATACAGTCTATGCCGTCGGCTCAACCGTTTACTGAACTGAACCCCTGTCTTACCGATTCGCCTGGCAATGCCAATTTATTTAATATGCCGTACGTGTGTTTCCGTCTCAAGTTCTGTTTCTGATACACATTGAGATTTCCTAGCGACCACCACTGGACCACGATTCTGGCAGCTGGCATCGTTTGAATACCCTAACGGCGGCTATGCTCGACTTGGGAGGAAGCAATAGAAAGCTATATTTCTGGTTTAGATTAAACAGGATATAAAAACGTTCGATAAATTGTTTATGGAAAAAGTATTGAATTAAATTTAAATTTTTAAATTAAACATTAGAAATATTAATATGAATGTGAATATATAGTAAAATATTAAATTATAATATATATAACTATACCATTATTTTTATTAATAACAATAATTATTTATTGTTATTTTAGTAGTGGCATTATAATATTATTGCAGCTGTTAAACATATTTGTAGGTAACATTACTCTGCATATTTATCGATAGGCGACCATATTCTGTAAACACTTATGCACATAACCATACTCTGTAAACATTAACAGTAACATACTCTGAGGAAGAGCAATAGGAAGGAGAACAATAAAATTCGGTCTATGTTCGGCAACGAGAGCAACCATTCTCTGTAAACACTAACATTTACATGCTCTGTAAACACTAACAGTAACATGCTCTGCAAAAGAGAAACCAGAAGGTTGTTATTTCCAACAACGAGAGAAACAAGTTCAACAAATCTTCAATTTATTTAAAAATCAGTTTTAGTTTCAGTGCAAGGCATCCAAATTAGACAAGCCTTAACATATTTATTATATATCTAACTTGTAAGGGTATTCTAAGTTCGCTGCGGACTAAAAGCAAATTGATTGCTCTTTTCGTTTTGAATTTTTTCGTTCGTTTCGCTGCTGTTCGTTTCATTTCACTGGACGTTTTCAAATTTTTCACTCGAATGCATTTAAGCAGCGCAAGATGAGGATGATGAAGATGAAGTGAATCTTCAGCGAAGAGGCGATTTTTTATTTGTCATATTCTGCTGTCCGACCATTTGTAATAAGCAATGCCAGGCGGCTAAAACATGTGAGCTGCCATCGGTATGCTACATAGGATTGGGAGGGAGGGGGTTGGGTGGTCTGGCCTGGGTCCTTGGTCCGCTGGGTCGAAAAACAAAACCTTTTTAAATATTCGCCTTTGACTGCAGCCCAGCGACCAGTGGAGAGGTGTGAGTTGTGTGTGCGTGTGTGTGTCTGTGTTGATAAACGCGCATAACTGTACTTATACAAATACATATACATTCACATATGTATATGTGTATAAGCAGTTGGCTAACTGTCCGACTGCCGGAGTGGCCGACGGGCTGACTAGTTCGCCCGCCAGCTTAGAGTTAAAGAGGATTCCGTCAAGGACGGCACAGGCGAATTATGTTCAAGTTTATGTGCATCTGTGTTGTATCTGGGTCTGTGTGCCGCCGTCGCTGTTGCCCATCCTCATCATCATAGGCCCAGCCCTGCTCGACCCTGCCCGGAACGGGTCCTCATATGCGAGTCTTTGTGTTTGCGCATTCAAGTGGTGTCGCTGCAGCAAGTGCAGCAGCCGCTGCTGCGACGTCGCGGCATATTCCGTGCCCCTGCCTTGCCTTCTCCGTGTCCACATGCCCCACTTCGCTCTCCGCCGCGCACCCTTCTGGTACTCGCTCTCGCCTGCCTCTTAACTGAGCTTAGATTCCCTGGCACTTGATTTTTTTACTATGCAGAGAGAGAGAGAAGGAGAAAGGGAGAGAGAGTGCTCTCATATTTATAGCGACCCACAGCTTGTCCAAAGCGACTGCGTCCCTAATTGCAACTTGCTTTGGCGAAAATCTCTTGGCTACTTCGCCATTGCCATCAGCCGACATATGTCCGCAAATCCGATCCTTATGCAGATGTACGCATCTCTTATTTACTATATGCTGTCCTTGGGAAGGGATTACTTGAAGGTTCCGAAGCTAAGGTTTGCACCGGCTTTGCTGACTTGTTTTTAAAATTTGGTTATGGGGTAGGTCTAAAAAAAACAGAAGTGTCGCTTTTTGATTGTTAAACTATTGCTAAGACTTTCATTTTGCAATATAACCTATATTAATCATTTATTGAACTGACATTTATAATAGAATATTCAAAGATATGAAGTTGAAAAAGGTTTTATGATAAGTTTATCTGCTAACATTCGTTTATTAAAATCATACTTTATAGCAAATAATAAATTAACGTTTCTTTAATGGTTAAAACAAGAGAGAAATTTTTTTTTTTTTTTTTTTTTTTAAATTAGCATACAACCCAAATGTACTTTAACATATACACGAATTAAAGAACACCCTGTATTACATTACACAATGAGCAGAACAGCTCATAAACACTCGAGTAATTTAGCTCAGGCTCGTGTTACTCAGCGCGAATCGCAAACTTTCTTGTTCAAAAACATTATAAATAATAAAATTCAGCATGTCCATTAGATGTGCCTGACCAGCACAGACTGCAGTTGTACCGATCAACAATATACATATATATAAGCGATACTATATATATCGCTGTTAATAACTACACGAACTCTTATCGCGTGCCGGCACTGGTTCGTTATGGAATCGCTGAATCGGAAAGGTATGATATAGTGGTATATAATAAACATTGTTTCCGCTAAGTGCCCGAGGTGATGTGAGGTGTGGGGGGTAGGTAGCTGTAGAGGGGGCGGTTGTATGACAGTTTTTGTTTTATACACTGACCTTTGCAAGTTAACTGAGTTTTATAAATTTTGAGAGGGTTCATAGGTTCAATAACGATGCAGTATGAGAATATTTATTGTCACTACGTGTTCACAACGCACATAACAGGAAACACACTCACACACACAAGCACACACACACATGCAGAGGCATATCGGACGGAATATTGATGACAGAACTTCATGAAGCATAAAAAAATTTGTGCAATGCGTAAATGTCAGATAAACCGACGAGAGATGTGGGATACAAGATACTTTTTTCAGTTCTGCCTGATTTGCTTCACTTGCGCTGTTCTTGTTGTTGTTGTTGTTGTTGTCTCGGTTGTTGTTGTTGTTGTCGCTTTTATTGTTGCCTGCATTTTTTGTGGCTTTGAGCCGTCAGTGGACCAACTAAACTTAACGAAACGAAGCGAAGAGTGCACAACAAGCCGCCCCTGATGGCGGAATGAATCGCTTGACTATGCATGAGCCGCCCTTTCTCCTATGTATGTATGTACGAGTGTGTGTGCCCCTTGGACCCGCCTGGAACCGCATCCAGGCAGCCAGGCAGCGCGACATCCATTTGCTTTGTGGCGCCGGACGTCGATTGCCAAATGAATTTCGCCAGGCAGCGAAGGTTGAAATTGGCTTTTGCCTTTTGGCGAACGCACTTTGAATTTTAATGTGGCTCAAGCGTTGACGCAGAGCAACAGTGGGTCGCCTTTTTACCCTTTTTCGTCTGCCCGTCTGCCTTTCTGCCAGCCTTTTGTTTGTCATTCCTCAAAAAACGATGTGTGTATACACAGAGTCTGCACACTCAAGCAGACAGACTCACACACACACACAAGAAGCATAAAATGTTAGTCTATTTCATTAGCAGAAGAGTCAAAGAGCATAAGAAATTGTGCCGGCAGGGTTCGTGCGGGGCGATCTGGCTTTGGTTTAGTGGCCTTACCATCAGCCAACCGCCTCGCCAGCCCATCAACACATGCTTTTCACGCGGCGGCGGCGACGGCGGCGGCGATAGACGACGCACTACAAAAAGACCGCAATGCGATTGGATTAACATTTACTGAATATCTATAGCATACTTATGCGGGCGACGTCAGTCAGCCTGTCCCCAGGCTGTCATTTAGTCATTCACTCAGTCAGCCCCTCAGTCAGTCAGTGAGTCAGTCGGTCAGGAGCTGAGTGAGTGTGTGAGTGCGTCTTAGTTTGCGGTTGAACACTTGGGTGAATGATTGGCAAGCAGCATATTTGAATATTTGATTGTTCTCGTCTCCCTCTCGCTCTCTCTCTCTCTCTCTTGCTGCTCTTCTTCCATTCCTAATTCACACGCACACGCATACACACTCGAGTGTGGCTGTTCTCCTGTATGTGTGTGTGTGTGAGTGTGTTTCATTTATTATGCGTGCATGTGTGACTCTTACGTGTTGCGTTGTTCCGCAAACTACAAGGATGAGTATTCAGATCTTTTCTATTTTTACACTGCAACAAATATTCGACAGAGAGAGTGTTGGAAAACATTAAGAGAAACTTATAGGAAATATTTATAGTTTAGTATTCTACAAAATCATATAATATAGAATTCTAAATCTAAATATCTTCAATTTCGAAAATAACTTCAGTAATTATGGATTTAAAATATGTTATATATTTAACTGTAATTTATTTTATATTAATATAAATAATAATAAAAATAAAAAAAATGATAATATACGAGTATATAAAAATATTTATAGTTTAGAATTCTACAAAATCATATATTATAGTATTCTAAATCTGAATATCTCTTGTTACTGCCTCCAATTTTTACAATATCTTTAGTAATTATCAATTTAAAATATGTTATATATTTAACTGTAGCTTAAATGATAATAAAATAAAATGATAAAAATGATAATATACGAGTATATTCAACTATATCCTTATCTGCAGAAAGATAAACAAAAATGTTTTCAATATATGCACAGGAATTCTTCTTCTTATCATATGTTTTATTATTTTTTATATTAATTATAATAAATAATAATTCAAAAAATTTATTTAATATTATTTGTACTTTGAGTATTAGTTTTATTATATTTATTATCATTTTTATATTCAAATGGCTTACATTTAGAGTATGACATTGAAGATGTTATGGAGATTAATTAAATCTTTAAATATAATGCATTATTTTTAGTAATTTATAAAAAAAAGATTTTATTTTTACACTTATTATTATTTTTATAAAATAACCTTTTGAAGAGCAACTAACTACTAAAGATAATGTTTTATATTGTATAACAACTTTAATATGTACAATTTAAAATACAAGCCAGTCTTTTTGCGCAGTGTATTCATGGCCGACTTTATCGGTTTCCCCTTGAATACATGAATATTTTCACTTTGTTGCCGTAACTATTCACTTTTGTGCGTCATTTGAGGGAGTTGCCCGCATGCCGTGTGTAGGGAGGAATATGCCTGGCTGCCTGAGTGCCCCGTGGTCCGTGGTCCGAGGCCGTGGTCGCCTCCACTTTTGGTAATGTGTGTGCGTAAGGTCGTGACACACATTTGACAAAAAAGTCAGGTCCCACATGCTGCCAGGCTGCAGGTCGTCCTCTGTCCCCTGTCCTCTGTCCTCGGTGCTTGCGCGATGACCGTCATTGCCCTTTTTTTGCCTCTCTGTTTGCCCCTCCACGGTCTTAAGGCTTCATTAGACCCCGCCCGCAGCCTAAAACCGACTGCGATACCCTTTTTTCTTGTCCCCTGTCCAGTTCTATTTTGGCTAATTTGACCTTGCTCTGGTTCCCCTTGACAAAATTCTCTTGGAGTTGTCGACTGTATTCAGTGGAGCAGCAATAGAAGTGTTCTATGTATGAAACAATAACTCATACTTAAATATCGTACAGCCTTTTCTAAAGTGCCTTAATAAATTCTCATCTTGAAACATTGTCTAAGAAAGTATTTCTTTTATTTTTATTTTCAACACATTTGTTTTGTTTAAGAGATCTCTTTTATAGTAAAATTCACGAGATCGTCTGCTTTCAAGCCAAAACGCAAACCAAAAACGCAGCTTTCTTAATTTTATCAGCTGTTAATCGATACTGCGACAGTGTTGTATTTAGGCAGGTGGCGGCAAATACAAAAAGTCACGGACTTATCAAACGACCCTCGTATAATAATAATATATACAATATACATATAATGACAATGAAGGGATTTTTTGTTTAAATAAGCGATATGAATGTGATGGAATCATCCAAAGACGCACACACACACACACAGACAAAGTAACACACATATGGAGAGATTTCACACGAAATGCTTTCGCGTGGAAGAAATATTGAAATGAATGCAAGAAGGAGGAGAGGGAGACGTGCGAGGGAGGGCGGAGCTGTGTATTCCTTGCTGACTAGGCAAAAGAGATTTATGCCTGCTACAATAGCAACAACAAGTGCAATTAAAACAGCGACGGCAGCGACAAATAAGAATGTGATAAAAATAAAACAAAAGTGAGAAGTCGTCAGCGCGTCAGCGAGGTGACCGTCAGGCTTGGCAACCAGGCAACCAGGCAGCCCGCCAGCCTACCGGCAGTACCCCACCCCCGTACACGTCACGCCCCGCCCCGCCTGCTTATCTGGCGTCTGACGTCGCCGTCTCGAGCCCTCGATCCGCAGGCAAAAATGAAAATAAATGGCGACGGGCGCTTTTAATGACGCAGCTGTAAACACTTTGAAGACGTTGGCCCACTTGGGAATGGGACAGGATACGTGAACGGGGAAAGGGAACCAGGGATGAAGAAGGAGCAAGCAAAAGAGAAAGGGAAGGTAAAGGTGGAAGGGATCTAGCAGCAGCAGAGCCATGTTTGCTGCTGTTCTGTGCGTCTCACTTGAAATGTATTAATAATTGCCTAATGTCTAATTAGCCATGCACTCTACACACACACGCACACACACACACACACGCACGCACACTCACACATGCGCAGCTTTGGCTTAGCCCGAGCAACTGAAGCCAAAAGGAGATTCGCTTGCCTTGTGTGCCTTGTGCGCTGTCAAACAATTTTTGAAACGAATATTTAACCGGCGTCAAAAATTCGCATAAGCCCGGGCAGGCTCCCCCTTTCCCTCCCCCTCACTGGGTTCGTATGGGAGAGGAAGCGCTGTAGGCCGAGTGAACACACTCCCTCTCTCTCTCTCTCGCTCTGTCTCTCTCTGCCAATGGCGTCGGGTCTCGTTTGGGGATTTTTATTGGGCACTTCGTGCGCACGAGAGAGAATTTCCCTTTGCGGAAGAAAGAGAGCAAGAGAGAGACTGCAGCATTGTTCCTCGGGCTAACCCGATCGCATAGCCTTGTGTCCCCTCGCCACTCCCTCCCTCCTCGCCACGCCCCTTCAGCAAGTTGACAAGTTTTTAGCAACCAATACCTGCCTGCACCTGTTGCTTTGAGTCTTTTGGATGGACTTGCAGAGTTCAAAGGTTTTCCAGAGAACTTCCGCATTTATTGCTTTAGTTGGACTGACCAAATCGAATTAATTCCAAAGAAAATGCCAAATAAATATTTATTTATTTTTTACCATTACGCTCCGTTGACTCAATCAACACTGAAATAACATGAACATTTCAATTTGCAGTTGAATTTTGTGTGTTTTTATAGTGAAATGTGTCAACAGTTCGGTTTAGCATACAAATTGCAGTGCTTACAATATAATTTTCACATCAAATCGAATTTCTGCATGAATTCACATTGAAATTAACAACTTGTGTTGCTTTAAATTCAACTACAAATACACACAGACAGACACACACACACATATGCAATTGCGAGGTCAAATTACAGTGTGGTCGCCTCTAATTAAACTGGCTGTTAACTGAAACTGAAGAATGTGCACACATGTGTGTGTGTACACACTTAACAGTATCGAGTTCCTAACCTCTAAGGCAACTGCATAGATAACATAAAGTATGTTAGTTAACATAGACATCTGCCTTTGAAATTGCTTTAATTTTGCTATCGATTTCGATTATGGTCACAATAAATTCGAGTTTGGTTAGTTTGGTTATTTGCATTGATTACTTCAGATTTGCCATATAAATTAGCCGACGTCATTGTGGATTATATGGCAAAATGGGAAAATAATCGTTGGAGCAAAAGACGCTGCTGTTCGGGCAATAAATTTTAATTGTCGGCGGTGGCTTTGTTCTAAATTTCATGGTATTTAAGCAGCATTAAAATCGAATTAAATATTCATATCGAATTTAACTGGAAAGCGAAAGCTGCGTGTCGCTGCTGGCAGTGACAACGAACTGACGCATTGCTGTTAAATGGCTGATAAAAAGTGACAGCAAAACAGAGAACAACGGCACAAAGGGGGGAGACAAGGGGAGAGTAGACTCTGCACCCACACGACTGCTAACCCGACTGGGCCTTCGACTGGGTACTCAGCTGGGGCCTCTAAGGGGGACGCCGTGAGTGCAGGGCCAAGATAAATAATCCAATTAAAATATAAACAACATAGAGACGTCAAGAGAGCGCATTCGTTTTAAGGGTGAACATGGCATTACTTTCCGTGCTTACCAGGATTGTGGGCCTGTACCTTGCAGACTTACTCTACTTCCAATTGAGGCACTTCTGCATATGCCTTAGATCGATGTATTGACAACAAATTAGAACCGATTACACGACTTGCAGCTACCCTGTAGCCATCTCTTGTAACTATGCAGAGGTTGCTCGCACAAACTCCTCTCTATCTTCATGCATAGGCACAATAGGCCTCTCATTTGCTGTGCAAAGTGTTCAACTCGTATATCTAGATCAACTTTGAATAGCGCTCGTTACGGTCATTTGATGGCCACAGGGTATAATTACACAAATTCCTCGAATCGAATTGAAACCACGCGCCACGCCCCCTCATGGCCTGCCTGCCAGCCAGCCAGCTTGGGCGCTGGCATTGTCATTCCGTCGGCCATGTTTCAATATGTTGTTCATGGGGCTGTAATCTGATTTTAATGTTGGACGTCGGAGCGCGCCAAGCTGTAAAGTGCATAATAAAAATGTAGAAATTTAATTATGCGCAATTAATGCGCATTAAATGCAGCAACAGGATGTCGGCCATGTTGCCTAGTGTCCTGGCAGAAGAAGGAGGCTATTGATGTAGGGCCAATTGGCAGGCAGATATACAAGTTTATTCTGTTATCGCTCAGTTTTCATTTCATTAAATAGACAATTCGAGAAATTCGCATTTCAAACAATCAACGAAAATAAACATTTTAATGATTTTATATCCTGGCACAGAGTTTTGTTAGCTATACAATCTTCTTTTGTATAAAGCATGTGGATAATATACTTTATTAACTGTAATGATTATTTACATTTGAAATATCTTTAGCACAGTTTCGATCTGTTCTCTTGGCTTGCCCAAACGATAGTCACGCTGACGCGCTCCTTTCATGTTATACAATACTCGTCTATCGATAGGGGTGTCTAACATAACAGACTTAAAATAATAACATATCTTTGCAATGTATGTAAATTAACATTACTCAAAGGGAGCCTTTAGGGATAACAGACAGTCCGGCATCACTAAATAAACATAGATGCATATAAATACATATATTACCACTTTCTGCCTGTTACATGTTGTGAAATAGATTACATATACCCTCTTTCCAATTATTTGAAATGGTTACCGGGTGTAATATAATAAAACAGGTATTTTAGTAAGCTTCGCCGACATTCGAAACTCGCAAAATGCTGTGTAATTTTGATAAACCGACTCCAAACTTTTGCAATCGCTGCATGTGCAAGTTGCGAGCTACCTGATTATGAATAGGGGCCAACGGCACTGGCGGGCAAATAGGGAAGTGGTGAATGGCGAATAGGGAATGGGAAATGCAAATGGAGAGTGGGGGATGAAAAGTAAAAGAGCACATAAAGCGCTGGGCGTGCACGAGAGCAGAGGGAGTGCAGTGCAGCATTATAAACATTTGCATTTGATTGCCTGCTGTGTGTGGCGAGAGAAGAACGAAAAAAAAACAGAAAAAATAATAAAATAATTCAGTAGCAACCTCCGGGCGATTGTCATAAATTCGAAGTGTGCGTGATTATAGAAAAACAAGAGGAAAAACAAATATTTTTATAACAGCAGCAGCAGGAGCAGCAGCAGTCACATATCATTGGCATCAGGTGCCCGTAATTGCCAACATTTCCAAGTTCGACTTTGTAGGTTTGCGGGGGAAGGGTTAACAAAAACATTCAATTTATTTTGCAAGTTTCCAATGGCTGTTTTGAAACTTGAAGTTTCAAGAGAGATATGCTAGGTAAATACGCATGCCTTGAATAGAGCTTGGTTCAGTGGAGTAACAGGGAGATATACAAAGCATTTACATTGTGAATTAAATTTGAACTAAATACAGTTCCGATTAGAAAGTTCTCTATGTAACTTTGTAGTTCGACTATTTCACCATTCAATTCAATTCAAGACTGTGGCGCACGTATAGATAAGGTATCTGCAAAAGGTCGAAAATCATATCAGAAAGCAACAGAAGATTGCGGACATTTAAATGAGCGAATATACAACTTAAAAAGAAAAAGAATTAAATAGAAGAAAAAAATAATTTTATCGTAGATACATAGATAATTTTAGATATCGGATTGAGAAACTCCCGAGTCAAGTTTAGAGCTCATCGTCTATTTAAATGTCAATTTGGTATTCCATGCGAGCTTTAAAGTATTTATGAATATGGAGAAAGTTATGCCACATTTCACTGCAGGCACATGACGCATATGCAGAGCAGGAAATAAGTATGGTGGGGGCGGGAGGGAGGAGTCAACTAGGTTGCCTGCATTTGACCGTGTAAACTTTGTTGAACCGTTACGAAAACAATGGCATAAGTCATTTTTAATCGACTTTCATCGAGCGAATGGATTTTTTTGTGGTAATTGGAAAATTTGTTATACTCATAGGGAGTCGAGGCACACGGACACAGGCACCACTGCCAACGGGGCCCAATCGCCGGCGCCAAACTTATTAGTGTCATTTGTCGAGAGTGACGGACGGCGGCGAGGCTAAAAAATGACAGGCGCGATCGCGTAACAGACAGGCAGAGGCACGGACAGAGCTTACGTCCTTACCACGTCCACTCTACGCTCTTGCAGATGTGTGTGTGCGTGTGTGTGTGTGTGTGCTCATTAGCGTGTGGCCATAACAAGTAGCCGCACTGTGGGCCGTCAACAGGCACAGAGACAGACACAGCGACAGAGACAGAGGCCGGCTAACTTATGCAAGTTACTTACCTGGTACCGCAGATTTATGTCCGACTATTAATCAAATCCAGGCGGAGCGCAGTGAAGTTTGATTGCCACTTGGCCAGGCAACTGTCTGCCCGCCGTGTCTGCCGTGTCTGCCATGTCTGCTTGGCGCGGCCTAAATTTATGCTAACTGCCTGCCTGAACTGGCATTCAATTTGAAATTGGCTGCGAAAAGTTGAGATTGAGATTGCTGAAATATGACTCGGTTGCCTCCCTTCCCCCCTCTCTTTTCTACCCCTCCTTGGTTCCATCTTGCGTGGCTGCTGTCGGCTAATCTGACGTTCCGCATTTGATTTGCCATTTTTCAGTGCCGCTCGTTAAATCTGATGAGCGACTGAGTGTGTGTGCCTGCCTGGCTTACAATGTGGCCCAGGTTGTTACATCTGACATTCTTCTAACGATAATATGGATAATTATGTGCACAGCTTGTCTGTTACTCTCTGTCCCTCTCCCCCTTTCTCTTCTTCTCTCTCTGTGCGAATTTAAGCTGAAGTTTGGTTAGAAACATCAGCAACCCGAGCCGAACCGTAACCCAACAGCGGCAACAGCTGCAAATGCTGAGGAAGTTTTCTGGGTCCAACACCGAAAGTTGCAAATTAACAAGTTTGCCCCACAAGTTTCCACATATTTGGCATCGCAATAACTGTACTTTTGCAGAAGTAAATCGAAATCGAGGAAGCTTTAACGATACATTGCTTGCACTGCAATGTAATTGAATTTTCAACATCATGTTGTGTGGTGCCACTTAAGGAGTTCTTAGGACCTTAAGCACTTGCTTAGCTATCTCTCTATCTATCTACATATATCTATTTATATATTTATCATTATCAATTTATTGAACTATATATCTATCTCTTCAATTCTTCCTTTTTAATCGACTCGAAAACACGAATGCCTCTCTCAGAGAGAACCGCTAACATAATCTCAATCTTAATGTTATTTTGCATAAGCTTAACATAGGATTAACATTGCCTTCGTGTTAAATAAGTATCGATATATCAGTGTGACCGTACTACACTATCTATTTATTAATCACATGTACATTTCTATAATTTGACTCTGAAAACCCATTAGATCTTTACTAAAGACCTTCAATTTCTGCAAATCATTGCCGGCTTACCAACGGTAGATTAATTCAAATGTTCAAGGCCACGCCAACTGTCCATCGAAATCCCTATGATTATCATATGAAGAACAGTAAATCATTAAATGTTCAACATATGCAACTCTTTTTGAATAATGATAAACCATTCACTGATAATCAAACGGAATTAAGTGTTTTATTATGCCAAGAACAAAGAGTAATTAGAGATAGGCCGCCGTGACGAGTGCGACCCGATTCCGATTCCGTGACTTGCTATCGTGATACTGCAGTTAATGCAGAGAACGTGATAAGCTCGAAAGTACTATTCACCTTTTTCGAATCACCCAGAAGAATAACACTCAAAGGTCTCGAAATGAGGCTTTTATCAGCGCCAAATAAAAGTTTTCAATTTCTAATTGTTATGAAAAGTGGCCGCCTGAGAACCGCTGCAGTGATAACGGACACAGATATCTTCAGTACTCACATTGCTTCCGTATCGGTCCTATAAAAGCAGTTTGTCGGCCAGTGAACCAACCAAATCTACTTGAATTCTTCGGCAAGCAACATGGATCGTTGGCAAAATCGCGTCGCTGTCGTCACTGGGGCAAGTTCGGGCATTGGCTCTGCCATTGTGGTGGATCTGGTCAAGGCGGGTCTGGTTGTGGTAGGTCTAGCGCGTCGTGTGGAGCGTGTGAGGGAGTTGCAGAAGTTACTGCCAGCTGCTCGTCGCGACAAGTTGATTGCTCTGCAGTGCGATGTGGGGGATGCCAACTCGGTGAAGGAGGCCTTCGACGCGATCGAGAAGCAAGTGGGCGCCATAGACATTCTGGTGAACAATGCTGGCACCCTGCACGACGGCAGGCTGGTGGACATGCCACTCTCGGTGTTGCAGCAGACCGTGCAGACCAACATCATGGGCATTATCGCGTGCACGCAGCGCGCCTTCAGCAACATGAAGCAACGCAACTTCGACGGTCACGTCATCTTGATCAACAGCATCGTTGGCCACAAGGTGTTTGGACCTACGGCAGGAAAGGTAACGGATTTCAACGTGTATCCACCCACCAAGCATGCGGTTACAGCGCTGACAGAAATGTATCGCCAGGAGTTCCTGGGCCTGGGCACACGCATCAAGGTTACGGTTAGTATCATTGTCATTCATTCCTTCTGCATTTTTCTTATTCCCAATGTCTTTATAGAGCATCAGTCCTGGCGTAGTGGACACGGACATTGTGCCAGACGATGTGCGCAGCTCAGCCAACGATGTCATGCTGAAGGCAGAGGATATTTCACGGGCAGTGCTCTTCACTCTGTCCACGCCTCCGCACATGCAGGTGCACGAGATGATCATCAAGCCAGTGGGCGAACTTCTCTAGACTTACTACTATTTTTGTCATTGTTTGTGTTGGTTAATAAAAGGGAATAGTAATCGACATGACAAGCAACACTTGCCTTATCGGTCGCGTACCTCTTGAAACTTGATTCGATTCTATTAGTAAAGTGAAGTGCGGTAGAACCCACTTGAGTTTATGAGATTGCCTGATAACTAGACAAGTAGCGGGTGAGATAGGAGAGATAAGAGGGCAGATAAATATATAAAAGAAGGTGTTGTTTGTTGCACATTAGTTGAGACCTTTTAAGTCATGTAAATAATAGTAGATAACTCTCCCTACTTCTATATTCATAAGTATTTATATTAAACAATTCAAGTAACCTAAGTGCCCAATGAGCGCCTTCTAAGTCATGTAAATAATAGTAGACGACTCTCTCTTTCTCTCTCTCTCTCTCTCTCTCCTTCTCTCTCTCTCTCCTCTCTCTCTCTCACCCTCTCTCTACTTCTATATTCTAAAGCACTTATATTATTTTAAAAGCACCTTTCAACTGGGTTTGTTTATTAGAGCAACTAACTGAGCTAACTAACCTTAGTGCCCTACGAGCGCCTTCTAAGTCATGTAAGTAATAGATGACGACTCTCTCTTTCTTTCTCCTTCTCTCTCTCTCTCTCCTTCTCTCTCTCTCTCTCTACTCCCTTTTACTTCTGTATTCTTACTTATTTATTTTATTTTTAAAGCACCTTTCAAAGGGGTTTGTGTAGTAGAGTAACTAGCTGAGCTAACTAACCTTAGTGCCCAATGAGCGCCTTCTAAGTTATGTAATGAGACGACTCTCTCTTTTTTCTCCTTTCTCCTTTTCCCTCTCTCTCTCTCTCTCTCTCCCTCTATCTACTTCTATATTCTTAAGTATTTATATTATTTTGAAACGAGCTGAGCTAACTAACCTTAGTGCTCTACGAGCGCGCCTTTGCTAAGGTCTTAAAGCAAAACCTTCTGCTGAATAGCTACATAAAAGCATATGGCCAAGTAGCAGCTGCAGAGCAGGAGATGAAGAGTGGAGGAGGGACCCCGGCTATGCTAGCGATGTCAGTTGTAAAGTGTCGACTAGAAAATGCGCGCTTGATTCTTTGCCGACTTGACAAATTGACGGGCGAGCATGTTTGGTTAGCACATTTGCATATGCAGCACAGGCACACTTTCGCAGACAATGCGTGTGTGTGTGAGTGGCAGGATATGCTGATTGGTGCGTCCCAGCTGGGCGTGAAGCGCAGCGTGTTTGTCTTGCGCTTGCAAACGCCAAGGCGGATGTCGCGTTGTTGTCGCATTGATCAAGTGTCGAAGGGGATGGCGAGCAGAAGGAGAAGGAGCAGGAGAAGAAGAAACAGTTGGAAAAGAAGTGGAACAAGAAGCAGGCCTAGTCCTGCAACGGCCAGAAGCGGAGGAATGGCGGCGTGTTCCTTGCACGTCAGCTTTAAGGCAGTGGCAGAAGCAGCAAATCAATCACTCACTGTGCTCCTCCACCTCTCTCCTCCCCTCCCCCCACACACACTGCCATCTGGTCTCCTCATTCACTGCACGTTGACATGTGTCGTGGTGGCGGAAACACAACAGTTGCGCGTCATTGTGTTGCATTTCCGCCAGACCTGGCAAAGACAGCGCAGAGCGTGCAGTCCGGCGAGCTGAAGCCGAAGCAATCAGGCGTTTCCGGTTTGCCAGCACGCCTCGTCATTAAAACGGTAAATCAAAGTGTTCGTTCAGCACAAGCAGCAGCAGCAGAAGCCATAAATCGCACTCATGCGTATATATCGTATATATCTGGTATATATTTTTATGATATTTATGCTTTTATCGCCACTCTGGCCTCGGCCTCGGCCTATTTTCAATTTGGAGTCGAGTGTTTTATTGCCTCGCAATTTGTGCGCACTTTGCACCTTGATGCGATGCTTTAAAGCAGGTTAATTATAGGTTGAGCTCAGAGCAGCATCGCCTTGATAAGCACAAAGATATTTGCAGAGCTCAGGCTCTGCTTGCCACTAAATATGTATGCTGTGTGGGATACTTTTAAAGACATTTGCCTCGTACAAATGTTAGATAACGTGTCTCATAGGCCCTGTTGCACCATGAAATTGCACACCCATTCCACCCAACAGTTTCCATGGCTGTAGGGTATACAAAAACACGCACTTATGTCAGACAATGCAAAATGCAGTTGTGCCGAGACATGTGCACTACATTTGCATATCAATAGGTACGCGATAGGCAATGCGCGGGAGAGCGAGAGGGAACGAGAGACCCGCCTAACCTGGCTAACCGAACTCGAACGGGGCGCGGAAGAAATGAAAACGACATCGAAAACAGCCAAAAACAGTACAATAAACATGCATGTGCATGTTGGTTTCTGCGTGATTGCAGCCTACACGACCAAATTGCCGACCCGGACCCAGCATCGTACTCGAACCCGGGTCTAGGTCCAGATCTAACCTCAACTATTCGCGCGACGATGAACAAAATGCCCAATTTGGTCAGCGTCAGTCAGTTGAGGCAGGCTGCGCAACCCTCCCCCTCCCCCTCTATCTAACTGACCACCCCCTGCATCTACTGCAGCCACTCCTCCTCCCGCCCCTGCCGGACAACTAGTCGAGTGTCGTACACATCGCACGCATTTGCAATTTAAACTGAATGCGCATAAATTAGTGGTATTTCCCAACTCAGCAGCAACTGCTCTCACAGCAACAGCAACAGCAACAACAATTCCCACACTGCAACTGGACGAGGTCCCCAGTCCCCAGTCTCCAGTCTCCAGTCTGCTGTGCAGATGGCAAAAGTGCCACTTGAGCTACATAACTAATCAAGTTAGCAGTTTCCCATTTCGAGTTTATATTGCAGTTGCTGCTCCTCGAACCAAAATTGCAGCTGGCACATAGAAATGATATAACGAAGCTTTATCCTACACTCTTCTTCTCCAGTTCTCATGAGTTGTTTATCTCTTGTTTAGCCACAGACAGACAGATGAAGAGCTAGTTACGAAGATATGTCCAGCAGATAAATCGTTGCAAGTATTGCTGCGTCTTTTGAGCCAATGATGAAGTTTCGCTGGTTTCATTTGTAGAAGAGATATTATTTTATGCAAGGTTTACAAAAAAAAAATATTATATACTAGAAACGGTATAGTATATTTTGTTTCGTTGGCTTTTGTTTTTTGATGAAAGAAAAAATGTTTACGAAGATCTTTTTACATTTCTATATGCACCACACTTGATAATGTTAAGTTGGCTGTTATGTTAAGTCATATGTTAACTAAGTGTGACCTAAGTCGATACACTATGATTTAAGTTACGATAGCCCCGCTAATATCCCTATCGATAAAAAAAAGTTTTGGACAACGCGGAAAGAGCAGAATGTCGTCACTAGAGCTGAGATAAATCGATGTTCCTTGGATCAATTTTTTTTATTTTTAGCAAAATCGATGTAAATCGTTTAAATCGAAAATTTTATGTTGAAAAGTAAACGTTTTGTGCCACAAAACTATCCCAGTAATGACGATTACTAATTTTTAAATCAAACAACATGGCAATTATAACAGTCAAAAAAAAATAACTATTTATTAAAAAATAAAATAAAATTTTTGAGGTGTTCAACACCTGTGTCATTTGGCTTCGTGCCTGAGATACACCGACTTTTTTGATTTTGGAGAATTGATTTCATCGTCCTCGCCGCTCTTATTTTGATCAATTTGTGTGTTTTTAAACCTGCAAAATTAAATGTGTATTAAACGACATACACTTTGATACTGCATGTGTTAAGTGGTGTAACAAACACGTGTATACATGCATATTTCACAAGTACTAAAAATTGTTTTAGCTTTTTACTACTTACCGCAGATTTTATCCATCTTGCTTCAGCTGCACCAACACCAAATTTGGGAGTCCTAAAGAATAAATTAATTTCACCAACACCAAATTTGGAAATCCTAAAGAATAAATTAAATTTATTAAAATGCTTAAAATGTGCAACAAATGACTTACCCTTTTTGCGACGCTCTTTCAATAGTGCTGACAATTTTGTGGCGCCAAATTTTTGATTTAATCGATTTTTTTAAATTAAATCGATGCATCGCAAAAATATGAAAAATCGATGAATCGATTCGAGAATCGATTTAACATCCAGCTCTAGTCGTCACTATCGTTTGAAAAAGAAAACATATCAAAATTGTGGAAAAACATTTAAAATAAAAAAGAAAACAATACAGTTAATAAAGCCTTTTAAAACTTGCAAAATTAAATTAGCAATTGATGAAGGTTAAATCCTTTCCCAGTTATCGTTCGCAGCGCAACACTCGATATGTCTGCAATTGTATTGAATCGGGCAAAAGATAAATAGCTTGATTCTGTTGCTTTAATTAATTTCATTTATTGTTATTATTATTCTTGTTGTTGCTTCTGCCGTTGTTGTTGGCATCGCTTTTGTCTCCTCGGCCGATGATGGAATTCAGTCTTAATTGATTCTGCCCACAGTGGCCATTTTGCAAATATTTTGCTATAATTACATAAAATCAAGCCAGCGAGGGTCGCTCAAAAGCTTTGTGTGGAATGTAAAGTATTCATGAAATTATATAATAATCATTTTAATAACATTTAACTTTTATTATTTTAAGGTAATCGGCAATTTCCGTTAAGGAGATTTTAACTTACTTCTTCATATGTTTCTTCCGTAATAAATTGAATTGTGTTTGCGCCCCTCGTAAACCATAATTGCTTGAGGTCAATTCCACTTATAATGTATTGGTCTCACACACACACACAGAGAGAGAGAGAGAGACTGCACTCGTGTGTGTAACACGTGTCCATGCAAATTGCATTGCACTCGTGGATAACCTTAATCAATGTGGAAATTAATTGGTTCGCCCTATAACATTGTTTTTCACCTGACCGCACCGGGCTGGGCTCTTCGGCTTGGCTCGGCTCGGACAGAGCCATGGCGTCATCAGGCTGCAATTGATGGAAGCGTATTGCCTGAGGCAGATGCAATTTCGAGCCTGGCTGTTGGCCAAAGTTGATTAATGTCTTTGCTCGTCTTGTTTTTTATTGCTGGCCAATTATGGAAGGTGGCCCAAGCCAAAGCGAGACGTGGCAGCTAAAGTATGTGGCAACAACTCGTGCCACCGATCGACTGATTTAAAAGTTGCGCAACTTTTTCCCAATTCAGATGCGAACGGAAACCCGAAGTAAGCCTGAACAGCAGACGGCAGGCGTTCGAGCTGAATGAGTGGCAAAGAAAGACACAGTCCAAGGCGCCAGTATGGAGCTTAAGATACCCTAGGGTAAACCTAATGTATTTGTTTTTAATATAAGAAAATGTAATTCAATTTAAAATCATTTTTATCTGTACATAGTACCATCGTAAGCACACTTTATGTGATGTCTGCCATAACTGTACATGCCCTCAGCTGCTTTCCTATGGTCACAGGGTATAAACAGCGCGCCATGTGCTGCGTGCCGCGTACCCAGCTCGGCCCCGGAGGGGGCTGTCGCTGTTTATTTTGCTGACTTTGTCAAAATTTTTGCAAAGGCAACAACTAGAAAAGTGTTGGGCAAAATGTAACTGACAGCCGTCGGACGGAGGGACGCACGGAGCGTCGACCGGCACCGGGCATTGGGCATTGGGCAATGGGCAACGGCAACTGGCAACTGGCAACCGTAAAACTGGCAACGTAGAACGTCGAGCGTAAAACGTTGCTGCCAGCGACATTCCCCAACATTTTAACTCTAAATATGGCAATGGGATTTTCGCATCATAAATCCGGCCTGCGTCCGCCCCATGCTACGTTTCAGTCTCTATCCCCACCCCCCGTCCCGGAACCAGTTAAATGTTTGTAGGTAGATTTACGAGCAGAGCTCGGCGTTTGTATCCCGGCAAAAGTTACGGATACAATTCGCGTTTATCTAATGTATTATTTCATTTTACTCTTGCCAAGGTTACGATATATTTATTGTATTTGCCACAGAAGGAGGCACAACGAAATACACAGTTCAAATATCATACAAATCATTGAAACAGTCTGCAAAAAATGGAAAAACTATGAACAAAGCTTAAAGTTTAAATTTACAATTCTACATTTTATATTTTAGTTCTAAATTTTATTTTAATCTAAAACAAATTATAAATTATAATTAATTAATTTAATATTATCAATTTTTATATAAAATTCTTTTTAGTCGACATTAAATAAATAAGCATATTCTAGGCTCCATCTAAGAGACTTCCTATTGGAAAGAGTATTCAATGTTCGGCCACTTTTTCTTGCTTCAACTTCTATTTGCATTGTGTGCTTGGTTTTATGGTAGATTTCTATCTCGCCTTGCTTTGTGTGGAATATGTCGAATTGCTGCAATTACTTTGGCCAAGTGTTAAGCTGTTTATACCCCATCAACTAATGCAAACTGACTCTGCGGGGTATGGCATATTGTGGTCCTTAAATATTACAATAGGCTATTGTCCCTTTGCAAAAGTTTCTTATTGCGCACATATTTGTGCCAGGGATCGGGGGAAATAAAAGTAAATCAGTGGAATTTAATTACTTCTGCTGTTATAGATACGAGTATCATCAAAGGGAACAATAGAGAAACGTATGTCAACATATTCAACTTCTGGAATGCGCAAACTATTTACATTCCCGGTTTTAATTAGTTTATTCATTCCCGGGGTTCGTGATGAATTTCAAAATTGATTAAGAGTACCTCAAAGGGTATTAGAATATAATAATAATAACTGTATGTTTGATATTCTATTGACAAAAGGGAAGGCCAAGCCAGTTGTGCTTTGAATTGGGAGTAAGTAACACAAAGTTTAACATATAACACCATCATAAATATATAATATTCGTGTATGGTTCTATAAAGGTCCCTTCCCTCTCTCTCTCTCTCTCTCTCTCTCTCTCTCTCTCTTAGAAAGGTGCTTCTTCATTTTGAATTGAAAGGCAGCATCGGCTGCAAGGGATGAGGGATTGAGAGAAAAAGGGCGTTGAAAGCAATTTGGCCATATGGAAAATCATTTAATTAATATTCCCAAACAGACATTGTGTGGGCGGCTTTGTAACTGCTTCAAGGCTGCCAATAGTCGCAATTTCTCGTCGTCGCCGCTCTGTCGTCGTGTCGCTCTGTCGCCGTGTCGCGGGCCCTGTCGCCTTCAGCTCTTTTCGCCGTTTCGCTGATTAATTGCCACAGTGTTGTTATTTAATGTGCTTTTTCGGCTGTTTTTTCGCCTCGTTGGTGTGGCAGCGGGGGCGACGGCGACGTTGAGTGTTGGCCTTGCGGTTGCTCGCAGCTCGCGGCTCAACACCCACCGATGGCTCCAGCTCCAGCTCCTGCTCCTGCTTCGGTCCCGACTGCGGCTCATCTGTTTTTATTTATGTATTTCATTTATTTAATTCAAAGCGTCGTCTGCCCGGACAGCGCTGCCTCTGCCGCTCTGTGTGTTTAGTTGCCGTCGCATTTGCATTTTCCGTGTCCGCGCCTCTGCAATCTGCCCTCCCCCTCGCCCCTACGCCACCTCTCGCCATCGCACTGTGAGCCTCGGATTTGTTTGCTTTGGTTCTGGCGTTTTTCTTCATTAAATGCGTTTGAATTAATTTATAATTTGCTGATGCTTATGTATTTATGCTGTCGCCCACCACACCCACTGCCCTCCCTTCCCCTCCTCCTCTTCTGCTGTCTGCAAGCTCCTTGTTGTTGTTGATGTCTTGCCAGCCATTTTCACGCCTCGCGCCTAACTGTAATTAATTGTCATCGAATTTTCATCGAGTCAGCCAGTTTTGGCTTTATCCCCAATTCCTCTTACAGTCCCCCACCCCCGCACCTTTCCCGTCCACCACTCACGCTCATCGCTCTCCTTGACGTAATTGTAATGGTCCCTATTTTTCTGGCTGCTGCTGTAGCCGTTGCCGTCGCTGTTGTTGTTGATGTTGTTATTGTTAAACGCTTCTTAGGCTTGATATATGAGGCCGGACAAGCAGCTTACTTGGCGGCGCAGCGCAGCAACTCAGTTCAATCTCCCCTTCTCCCTCACTCACTCGACAGGCAGCCAGCTCTTCTAGCTGTAATGGGAGTTCGACTAAAGTGATATCAATATCGGTATATCGATAAACGGCATAAACCGATTTACATAAAGAATTAATAATAAATAAACAACAATCGATATTGAATTGCTAGTCAAACCATCGATATAAATGTTGTATTTTAATTATCGATTACTTATTTTCATTTCAAATTAGTCTTCTGGTGTGAAACACCCTGTACTTATGGCAAATGCTGATTTATTCAAGCCCCGTCGCGACATTCGCGCAGTGGGGCATAAAGTTCGATAAGTTGGCAAGTCCGTTTCAAATTTAATGCGCATTAACTGAGCAAAGCCGCAATCGCATAGATGCAATACGCATGCTAACATATGTATGCAAATCTGCATGCTGTACTATAAATAAATATATATTTATGTACTATAAAGACACAACAATTTATACATATTAACTGGGCTGGCTACAAATTTGACTAACACTGATATGTATGTAGTACATGCCATGTTCAAACAATATCTTGGCTACTTTCCGAAATATTTACCATCAAACTAACCAAGGCTCCCTCATTCATTTCGTTAGGTTAAAACAATCATTCCGGCTTACATATCCACAACAAACACAAACTTGCAGTAGTACGACTATATAGGGTATTCATATGGTGTTTAGGAACTCTTGTGCTGATTTTGATGTGAGTTATGGTTCAATTACAAGTGCACTTGTAGTTTTGCCCAGTTAGAGAGAGGCCCATCGATACGTCAATGGACGCTGCCTGGCAATGATATGGGCAGGAGTGCCCTGCGTATTATGACTGATGATTGCCCCAGTTGGGTACTTAATGCACTAAACAATTTCACGTTTGATTAAAGGCAACAATAAATACAATAAATGACTTTGCCGTTTGTGTGCAAATCATGCGCAGCAGAAGTGCCTCGTCTGAATTCATCCTCAATCCTCAATCCGCGTGGTGCCCTTTGCCCGAGTGCCTGTGGTGGTGCCCCTTGTTGTTGTTGTTGTTCTTGTTGCTGCTGGATAAATTAGTGGGCAGCCAAGCGCACATTACGCAGTCGAGTCGAGTCGAGCACACAGAGTTGAACCGAGATCGAAATTGGAAACCAATCATACTGGAATCTGGCTAAAAAGGTTATGTCTGACGATTTGCTTGTGCGCATGAATGCTGTAGGTGGCTAAGGTGGGCACTGCGTATGCATACAAGTGTGTGAGTGTGTGTGTGTACCTGAGAGTAGTCTGCATATTTCCGACCTCTAACAGCATCGAGCCGATTTTGCCATTTCCGTCCAAATAACTAACCAACCATTGAGCAGCAGCGCAAAGCAAGCGAAGACTGGACGCTTACGTACCCTGTAGTGCATTTATACAAAGATATATTTATATAAGTACAGATATTTGTATGATTCCAAGAGATCCTCAATCAAATTGTATTCATATTTGAGCTCTGTGCGTTCAGCTAAAGACATAGATTCTGTTTTGGATGCTGTTCATGAATATTCGATGCATAAGTAACGAATGCAATAGTTTAACGCATTCGACAGTCAGTTACTCTTCTTCTAAAAGTGTTACTAACACTTTATCACACTAACAATTTCCAATAAGAAGTTCTCAAACTATTTAACCATGTATAAATGTACATCAAGCTTTCCTATTCTTACGCAAACATGCAGATGCAGCCAGCAGCCAATGTAGTTTAAAACTCTTGAAGAGAACAGGCCAAGATTCCTTTTGTTTGTATACATGTATTGTAATTATAGTCTAGGTACCTTTATGCCTTTATTTCGAGTCTCTTGCTTATATATTACTTGAGATTAACATGTTCTCTCAGACAGCTAAACATGGGTAGATCGACTCGGGTAGGCATGATTTCTGTTGTCTTTTGTAGAGTACATCCAATCGTTAAAATACTCCCCTCTTATGAAAGACAAATTCATATTTCTCTCTATGCTATTTATTAACAATATTATTATAAAATGCTAATTATTTATTACAGCAAGTTCTCACCGTGCATAAGTGCAAATGATATTCTATTGTGCTGGGTCCTCGCAGGGTTTCGTAGTCATTGAAAATTGACTTGATCTGCCCTGACTATTTTTCAAGTGTGCAGCTGCTGCTCTGCACAGCTTGCACAGATAACCTATGGGGCCTTCTAAGGGTTGGGGTCGACTGCATTGGTCGGCTTGGGTCATGTGGTGTCGGGTCGAGTAGATGCGCGTGGCAAGTGGCAAGCAATTGACAGTCGAGCGAGTAATTGCAACAATTGAACATTGTCAAGCCACTTGGCGGCGCGCCGCCTTTGTCCCTCTGTGCGGTGTGGGCGGCGTTCCGTGATTGAGTGTGCCATTGGCACTAGGCCAGGCAAAGATGGGAGGGCAGGGGAGTGGAGTGAACATTGAGGAACACTTGATTTTGACAATCGAATAACTTAAAACTGCATGACAGCACAAATGCAGCAAATCAGGCGACCCAGATAGCAATCCCATTCAGAGGAAGAGGGAGAGAGAGAGAGGGATGAAACAGCAATCCAGATGACAGCATATGAGTTTGCCAATTGTGGCAAGACACACACGCACACAGGCAGCCGGTCCCCAGCCTGTGGCTATCTCTGTGCATCAGTAAAGCAGTCAATGCTTGTCGCCCCCGCACAGTGGTGCAAAGTGATACCATTCGCCACGTTAATTGATCTTCCACGTATCCATAAAGCAAGCGAGTGCATTGAGCAACGGTAGAAGGCGCTTAACCTCGCTGGGGGTGCAACCAATATACGTTGTCGTTGACAAATGATTCTCGCGTCCAGCTGTTGATAGTGTTGGAGAGTGGCCGAAAGTGCCTACACTCGGATACAAGCGTATCTCGAGCTCCATTAGAGTACGTGTATTTTATCTCTCTTACCAAGACGAAGGCTTCTCCTTCCTCTCAGTGATGCTCGCCAAGAAAGGCTGTTAAAAAGCCGTAGAAAATGTGCAGCCAACTGTGTTAAAAAGGCTAAGAAAATTAAAGTTAAAATTGGTATAAAAATAACAAAAATTACACTGACATACCTTATGCTTAAAGAACTTTGTACATTCATTTAATGCAATTGGAACTCTTCAATAAAAAAGGCTAGATTTTCAGCGGGGCCAGCACTGTCCGAGCACCCAATGTCAGAGTGCAGCAACTGCAGCGCAGGCGAGGAGGGGAAGAGAGAGTGTCATGGGGGCAGCCGTTGTTGCCATGTTATTTCTTTTATGGTCCTGCTAGTTTTTCAATTTGCTTCGCATGCTTTGTGGTAGCCCATGTTGCAGAGTGCAGAGTGCAGACGAGGCCTGCACGTTGGACAAAAATCAACAGTTTCCTTACGTGACATTGCGCCGCTTGTGCCGCAGGGGTAGTTGGGGCAAGTCTGGCAACTTGTCATATGGCCTGTAAGGACATTTAAAGAATGACAAGCAGCGAGGAGCATGAGAAGCGTGCAGAGCTGGAGTCGAAACTGAAGCTGCAGATGTCCTTAATTTTTGCTGTCGATTGACCGAAATGCATTTCCAAACCCATTTCGAATATTTAATTGCGAATTAATGCTGCACAGATGCTGCTGATGGTCACCATTTGAGTGCACACACACACGCATCCGAATGGGGGCCTTGACATGGCCAGCTGCGACCATGTTCACCTGAAATACTCAACGAATTTGGCGGCAAGCGAATTTCCCATTCCGCTTTTGGTTAGAAAATTGTTTGTTGACAAAAGCTTTGCCGCTTAGTTGGCAATTTTAGTTGCCAATACCAGGCGGATCCTTCAATGGACTATGTTTGCTACCCCGAAAATAGTTAAGATTCGGTTTTGTCCAACGTGGCGGCATTTCTTTGGTTACTCCTCATGTGGAGTCTCGTTGGGTTCACATTTCATTGAGCTGAAATGAAGTTATACTTGATACTTTAACTTTTGTTATTGTAATTGTTTTTTTGTGGTTACTTATGTTTTTTACTTATATCTTTCTTAAAATATTGTGGAGACTAACGTATTTTAATTTAAAAATGTCTTCAGCACAACTTCGATCTGTTCTCTTGGCTCTCTCAAACGATGGTGACGCTGACGCGCTCTTTCTGCGTTCTACAACACTCTTCTATCGATAGGGGTACAGACAAAGTTATCGTTAACTTAATGCACTTACGATAGTGTTTCGACTAGGGCCACAGTTAAGTGACATAAGACTTAACATAACAGATAACTTAACATAAACATTAACATACTTCTTGTTATAAAGAAACAGCATAAACTTTTGATGATATGCAGAGTGGAGTCTCATTGTAATTATGTAGATATTGCATAGAGCTGATATATCTGCATAAGAATAATATATGTATAATATGTATATGTATTGTTTATTTAAATATATGCTGTAAAATTAAACTAAACCTGTACTTAAAAATACCAAAAAACAAACAACATAACATAACAACTAACATAACATAGTTCATGATTCTTTTGCATATAGTATGTTA
This sequence comes from Zaprionus africanus, assembly GCA_018151435.1. Taxonomy (NCBI): domain Eukaryota; kingdom Metazoa; phylum Arthropoda; class Insecta; order Diptera; family Drosophilidae; genus Zaprionus; species Zaprionus africanus. Next base: position 44,320 of record JAECXB010002285.1, read on the forward strand.
AGTTGCTTTTAAACACGGCAAAAAGGAGTTTTTATGGTACATATTAGATTCCACACTATTTAAGTAGCTTTAAACATGAACTAATCAGTTGCAGCGATAACCTTTCGTGGTTTTTACGACACTCTATGCAGAGTGTTCCTGGAAAATATTATGTTCTGTCTGGTAAACTTGTTTATGAACAGAGTTCTGAAATGCCAAATTGAATTCATTAAGTTACGGCCAGGCGCACTCACTCTCATGGACTGGCACTCACTCAAATTCACACAAACATACACCCACACACACACACACACACACCCCCACACACACACATACATACTCATTTACACTAGCACACACGGTACACAAACAATGTAGTAGAAAAACGCCTGAATAAACACGCCGCAGTTTTAATTGTATGCACGGCATGGCGCATAATTTCGCCCACACCTACATGCAAACATAGATAGCTATCCACACACCCACACACACTCGCACACACAGTGAGCCGCACATGAATACGCTCAGTCATATTCATATGCAAAGGCGGACAATGCTTTGCGAATGCACGAAATTACGCAAATGTAATTTACATAAGCAAATTGCATAAAATAAACAGCGAAGCTGCCAAAATCATAGCGAGCCCCCATCGACAAAACCACCGCCCCCTGCCCCGCCCATTAGGGGGTGTGTAAGTGTGTGTGTGTTATGTCTGCTTCTCGCTGGAATATAAGCTCATTCATTAATGTTAAATTAACGCTATTTTTGCGGGTATTTAAGGACATCAATTAGGCATTACCAGGCTAGGGCATTAAACAATTACGTATACGCCATGCTGTACAATCAGTATTCATCGGAACTCATCGTTCAGTCATGAGCAAATCCTAATCACAGCATAATTAGGCAGGGAAAGTGCTTTTAATAGCTCAAGGTTGTTCCATGTGATAATCTTTTGTCGCAGTCCTTATCAGACTCCGATTACACTCTGCGTGTTTACTCGCATTGTCACGAGGCTCTTGCCTTGTTCAAGGCCTTGCCCTTGCAAAATGCAATTATTTCTTAATTATGAAATGTAAATTACGAAAAACTAATTATCAAATTGCCTTTAATCTCGAGCCGAAAGCCAAGCGAGTGTTTAAATACGAGTATTTGTGGATTCCAATTGTGACACAACTTCGGGTATATTAACTATTCAATGTATTCAGTAATAAAATAAATGCTACAGGGTATCTGCTCGTCTCGTTTGTTTACCAATCTATGACGAACTTTCGCCTGTAAATTTAAAAAGTTTTCCGTTTCTCATTTTCAAGTCCCGTAACTGATGAACTGAAAGCCGAATAGAAATAAATCACGCAAAACGAAGGCGTCAATAAATAAAGAAATATGCCCACAAACTGGTAAGGAGGTCCAACAAAAAACGAAAATTTATTAAGCGTAGCGTCAAACGTGGGGACGGGGGAGGGGGAATTGGGAATGGAATGGAATGACAATTGGCCAAAATGGATTTCTGTCCGAAAACAGAATTTGAATAATGAATAAATGAAAATATGACTGAATGGATAAAGGGATTCGGGCTTTGGCTGATTGCCTGATTGCCTGTGCCTCCGCAGGGAACGCGGCCTAGACGAGTGCTTTCAGTGCGCTAAACTGTAGTTTGGGAATAGACTTGCCACGGCCAAAAAGTTGGACGCACTCAGGCGACAGCTGTTGGTCCCGGTGGGGCAAGAAACTAGTGAGCTATGTAAGCTATGACGTACTTGTTTAGTCTCTGGCAAATTGACAGTTAGCTTGAATGAATTTGAATGTAGTTTGATAAATGCAGAAGGTGTTTAGTTCTACTTTCATAACTTGTTTATAATACCTCTCTCATTCATTCCATTCACTCTTTGTTTGACCAAAATAAGTCACAAGTAACGAGTTGAAAGCGAGCAGGATATGTTGCAGCTGCATATGCCAAATGATGCTATTAAAACTTTATCCGCAGCGAATTGCGACAGACCGAACTGGGGCTAATGCCGAGAACTTACCAAGCACGTTAATACAAACGCACACACACACACAGAGGCAATGCGAACTTATGTTCAGTTGCCAGTTGGTTAACTAAAATTGGCTGTGCCTTTGGGTTACTGTGTCTCTGGGACTTTGTGCGAGTGTCTGCCCATTGGAAATTGCGTTAAGCGACAAAAGTTACGAAATTGTAGCACAAAGGTCGCTGTGGCAGTACCTAAAACAACAACAACTGGGAGTTGGGAACAGATAGCGAGGCAAGTGCGAGATGTACAGCAATACAGGGTGACCCAAGGCGAACAGCCTGCTGGCAGTTTATGCCTAGGCCCATCAATGGAGCCCTTGCAACAACTGTTGCACAATTGCTTGCATATATTGTAGCGACCAATTAGTCTGTTATCCTTATGGATTAGATCCCAGGCTGTCATCAGCAGTTTTAATTGTCTCCCTTTCACTTTCAAGCCCACCGTCCGTGCTCCTCCAGCTTGCAGTGCACTTCACTCAAATGTCAACAGGGAGATCACTGGCTGTCGTCGTCGTCGTCATCGTCGGTTGCGGTTGTTGTGGTTGCGGTGTTTTTGATTTTGGCCACATGCTATCGTTGCTGACGCTGCGGTTGTGCCGTCAGCTGGTGTTGGCTATGCCACATGCACCTGCCCTGCGGAAGGACCTTTAGGTCTGACAGTTGCCACGGGAAAGGAGGCAGCACTGTGAGGCAACAAAGTGTTCTTGCTGTGCACTTCAAAGTTGGGACAACTGGGAAGTAATGATAGAGTTTCTTTGTATCGATAGTAAGTATGGAATAAAGTTTATCGATAGTTAGTAAAAAGTACAGTACACTCCAAGTCGGAACCTCATGAACTCTTAGTAGTCAAAAGATATAGAAGAAATCAAATGAAAATGTAACGACAGAGTCTCTTCATATCGATAGTAAGTAGGGAGTAAAGTTAGTAAAAAGTACTGTACACTCCAAGCCGGAACCTGATGAACTCTAAGTAATCAAAATAAATAGAAGATATCAAATAAAACTTCTCCAGGGCCATGATAAATGTAAAGATAGGGTTTATTCATATCGATGGTAAGTATGGAGTAACGTTTATCGATAGTTAGTTAAAAGTACAGTACACTCAAATCCGGAACCTGCGGAACCTATCGATAGTTAGTAAGAAATACTGTACACTTCAATCCGGAACCTGATGAACTCTGAGCAGTCAAAAGATATAGCATTATTAAATAAAGGGGTGTCTTCAAACATCTGTAACCATTATTACACGCATGTATCTGATTGATTCAAAACTGTTTGCGTGCATAGCCTCACTCGATTGGGACAATCATGCTAAATTCAATTTGCGCTAATTAACATTTTCAATTCTCTCGATTCCAATTCGGAATTTGATTTACGTTTGGCCGCCGGGTAATGTGGATGAGTTAGGGGTACCCTCGATATCGGCTCAGTGCACGCATTCGAACGGTTTGCGGCGAAACTTTCTCTATGCCGACTGTCAAATGGCATACGGGGGCGAGGCGAGGAGGTCCGCGCCGGGTTGGGCCGCCCTTTGTCAAGAGATTTGGCCCCAAGATTTGCACTACAATAAAGCCCGAAATGAACTTGGTCATTGGGTTCGCTGGCTGCCTGGTTGGCTTCGCACGTGCTTTGTTTTCTATGCGCCGTAACCGTTACCGGACTCGAAGTCGGTGTCAGACTTGGGCCCAGCACGAAGGAGCCAGGGGCACCACAAAATTATCACCAACATGGTTAGCTGCTGGTTGCCCGCTTGCCATTTGCTGATTGCGACCACAGACTACTTTGTCGAGTGTGGCATATAAATTGCCTGCGACCCAAACTGCGAAGCCGATATCGCAACCGAAACAAACCAAGCCGAATGGAGACTAAGGCACCCCGGACAGCCCGTACCCAACCCAATCCAATCCCATCCAGAGTAATAGTTGAGGCTTTTAACTTACTCGTGTGTCGGCAGATTTAGATTTCAATTCAATTGCATGGAGTGCCCGAATGGCGTGTGCCTGTAATCCTGTCCAGCCTAAGCCGGAGCTTAGGCCCAATCTACGACTGTGTGTGTGTGTGAGTCCTAGCTGGATGATTTTGTCCCATTGACCATTTGCCAGTCGATGACTTTTTACTGTCTACATGTGCGCGCCGCACTTAATTGATGCAATGCACTCGAGCTGAGCCTGACATAACTTTGCTTTTAAACCGCACACACAGGCGACTCTCTCTCCCTCCCTCTCTCCCTCTTCCCTCTGGGCGCCCACTCCCTGCGGACCACACCGAAAAAATAAACAAAACGGGGAAGAGAGAGAGAGAAAAAGGCGAAGGAACAGGAAGAAGAAATCATGACAGCAAAGCCGTTTGAGCGTTAAAAATGTGTTTCCAGCATTAGCTTTAAAAAGAAAATGCCATCAGCGTGGGACGTAGCTGTCGAAGCCGGAGGGATCGGAGAGGGGTTAGAGGGGACTGATATAAAAGGACAGCCAGCATTGGGACAATGCTAATCCTTCTCATTGGCCAACGGGAAAATGAGCCACGGCTAATACCCGTAAAATGTTTGTCCTCACATAATTGTCTGCCAGTTGCAGCTTTAGTTTAGAGGCGATGTATCCTAAAGCTATAGCCAGGGATTGCATGCAACTATCATTGGTTTTTAGGCCAGTGCAAGAATGAATGAAGAGTGGAAGAAATGCATTGACAGTTTATTGCAACAGATTAGAGAGGAAATTGTACTCAAAGCACCTTGTTAGCCAACAGGAACGAGGAGCTGCTTTGGCATGCAGATTAAGGCAAACTTGTTCGACCTGTGTAGTTTCCATTGATAGCCTAATTGGATTACCAGTTACTGCCACTAAAAAGGCAGTCTAGGGCTAACAGTTTTCAGTGGACATAAGCAGCATTACATCGGCCATCGGCGCCAAACAATCAGTCATTCCAGAAGAGATAGGAAGAGGCAAGCCGCCGACTGGTTCGCGCCTCTGGCGGGAACAGAATGAAAGAGTGAATGGTTGGGTGAAAGGGGGGGGTATACACTGTCCACGCCTTGCAGTGATGACAGGCCACACAACAAGGACGACGGTGTGTTCACATTGTGTGAGACTGTTGCCAGGAGACTTTGCCTAACGTGCGCCACTCGCCACTCGCAACTTGCCACTTGCCACTTGCCACTGCTGCCCCGTCCAAGGCCGAGGCGGACATATTTTTTATGACGTTACAAGGTGGTAACATAAAACCGGAAACGGTGCGAGAACAGCTTCGCTCCTGTCCTGTCTCTTCTCTCGTGCCTCGGTCCAGACGTAAACTAAAATGTAAATGAAACTGTTTCAATGTGTCTCTTTGTCTGCGTGTCCCTCCAGCCACCTGGCTGTCCTCGGCCTTAAGTCCGTAAGAGTTAAATGGGTGCGGATGTTGTCCCACCTCCCTCCGCCCGCTCTCCGCTCCCTGCCTCAGCGTCAGTGTTAACAAAGAAAATGTCACGGAAATAACTGAGGATTAGATTGATGAGTTTGCTGCTAAGCCAAGCGGCTTGCCCGGTCCTGGCACACGGCACGGCTCGGCACGGCACGGCTTGGTTAGGTTTGGCTAGGCTTGTCCCATCCCGAGTTTAACTACGTCTCGGCCTTGTCATAAACTAGTTGCAGGCACTGTAACTGGTCGCTGTGGCACGTGGCAACATCACAAGTTAACATACAAGCCTTTGGCCTAGTCCCAGTCAGCATGGCCGGGCCTCGGCTCCCGTCTGGTATGGAGCTGTTCACAGAGGGCAGGTAGCAGGAGGGGGCAAGGCAAGGGGGCAGCTTCAGTTTTTGATTATATGCCAACATCGGTTTATTGCGCGGTCGTTTCTCCTCGCTTTTGCATGTGTTATCTGCTGCTCCGACAAGAGTAATTAATTAAATTAGACCAGGGTGGGGCATGCAGAGTGGGGAGTGGGGAGTGCAGGGGGAAAGATACCAAAAATCTTCTAGTGAAATTAACTTGCAAAGGACGCATGTCGACAGCAACAACAACAACAACAGCAAAACTAAAACAAGCAACTAGCAGAGTGCTCGAGAAGGTCATTCCCATGAAACTGGCCGGGCAGCCCATCTGCGATATGTGCATGATGAGTACGCAGTACGTACAGCTATACACTGCGAGAAACTACAGCAGATGGCCTAAATGAATTGCAGAAGTTAATACTATATTGAATGTGCCATCGTTATGATTAGCAAGGAGATCTTTATAGCTAGAGCAGCTCAAATGTTGAAGACATAAGAAAATCTAAATGAGTTTATGTCAAAGTGGAATAAGTGAATGTGAATGAGTTTATATCTAAACAATAAAAGAATAAAATATCGATAATTATCAAAGGTAGTACGCCAACACTGACTGCTAAATATTCAGCTAAATATTCATGAATAACATTTGTAAATGGGATTTTCTCCTTTAAGTTTAAAGCTTAAAGTTTTAATTTGTAATTCTAAATTTTATATTTTATTTCTTAAATCTTACTTCAATCTAAAACAAATCAAAATTAATTAAATTTATATTTTTTTATATTTATACAAAAATCTTTTTTAGTCGACTGCTATTGGCCGGCATTAAATAAATAAGTAAATAAAGTAAATAAATAAATATAATGAAGTAAATATGAACTCTAAGCTTTAAGCACTTTTAATTAGAGTTGTAGAAATATCGATATTACGTCGATAAACACAGATGATTCGTATGAAAACCCTTAGCAAACATTGATCTTTCTGCACCTCCTGATCAGCAATGAATATATCAAACATATGTATGTTTATTAAATTTGCTGAGAGAAGTCTTTCCAATTTACCAAATTCTATATGCGTTGCCCTTCTCAATCACTAAGTAACTCATGGAACTCCCCTCGCATCGCGCAGCTCCGACATGTGTACGGGTATAAATATGTTTTGTATAATGTCTAACATTATCGTTGACATTTATTAGCCCCAAACTAAGTGAATTTTTTCTTCGCCTTTCTGCTTTTCTTTGTCATACGTTATTATTGTTGCTTTTCCGCTCTGCTGTGTGTGTGTGTTGTGCATGTGTGTGTGAGGGATTCAGCAGCAGTATCTGTATTGAAATATGCGTGTGTTGGTCTCTCTCTCTCAGTGTGTGTGTGTGTGTGCACGTGTTCGTTGGGTTTTTGTAGGTGTGTCGGGCTTTGTCACGTTTAGCTGGCAACACTTTTTGTTTCTTGCAACCCTTCGGGGCAGCCACGCGGGGCTCGGCGTGGCATTGTGGCGCTCTAACTTTACGTGCTATGTTATTGAATCATTTTATTAATATTCACACACACAGACAGACACACGCAGAGTAGGACACCAAGCCACACTCACACAATGCATATAGAGGGACATATAATATATATTCCTGTACGCGCGTATGTGGAACCTGAGGAGAGGGAGGGAGGGAGGGCACTTCTGTTACGCGCTGTTCTCTTGCTTAAGCATTAAATGCTATTTTGGACATGATCTAAAAATAATAACGGGGCGCCGAAGCACTTCGGGTAATCCCGGCCTGGCACATTCTAATTTTACATTTCGCTTACCCCAAACTGAGCCTAGCTACACATTAAGTTGGTTCCCTCCCTCTGCCGCTCCCTACACTGGGCATGGCACATGAATAACCACACGAGCAGCCCCCTTCCGGTCATGTCCCTCTCTGCTGTCCATGTGGCACGCCTATTAAGTCGTTTTAATGTATTTTGATTGCATATTTTTCTGAGTTATGACTTGTGAGTTATGCTTAACATATGTGCATAAATTTCCACCGTAACAGATGGACACAACGAGCAGGGGGGGAGGTGAAAGGGGGGAAGGGGTGGTACGACCGGAAAATGTTGAGCCCGAAGCGGTTTTTGTCATACAAATTACTTGACTTGTATTGTCTGCTGTGTCCACGGGGCGTATGGATAATCAGCCGTAATTATACATTCAGTTGGGCAACGCCCCTCGGCCCTTATTCCCCTGCCCCTTTCCCCTTTTCACGTGTGCCCTAGGCACGCAGCGAATAGTGCCATAAATACAACGAAGTAATCGCAGTTTTCAGTGCCTTCACTCACGTGATCAATCAGATTTGCCAGCTGTCCAGATCCTGGCCTGGCCCCGGGTGTCGGCCCGTGCTGATAATGCCAGATAGACGCTGACCTCGTGATTACCTCGACGGCTCTGTAAGCCTCACTTCCGCTCCATTATGCCCATGCCAGGCCATAGTTGTAGCCATTATGGCGCTGTTTGTTTCCTGCACCCACTGCCGACTGCCGGGTGTCGCTGTCGGTGTGCCAGGGTCGGAGTAGGCTGAGCTGGGGTCCTTGGGCATTACCTGGCCACAGCGAGAGGCAGCAGCAGCAGCAGCAGAGGCAGTGATAACAATGCAATTGGGATTGTCTTTTCAATTGCCATCCATCCAGTAAGGCATCCATCCAGCCAGCCAGCCAGCAATCCTTTGCAGCACATTCATTGTGCTGCGCTCCAAGGCTGCGTCTGTTGTGTGTTGTTGTCTATTGCCTTCCCTCGTCATGTCACGTCCACGTCATCATCATTATCTGAAGAATGCACAACGAGTTGTTATTAAGCATAATAATTGGCCGCAATTTAAGGCTCTGCGCTTTTCGATTTCAGCAGCTGCGGCACTTGCACCTCCTGCCGGATGCCCTTAACGGCCAACCAGCACAATTAGTCGCCATCTTGTGGGGCCGGTGTCCGTTGTCCAGTGTGTCCGCCTTGAAATACTGAGAATCTGTCTAATAACTTCAACTGAATGACATCGAAGCTTCAGTTACTGATTAGCATTTTTCAATGAAATCAGTTAGGCTAAGTAAAATACTTGAATAATATAGTACATTAAACAATTAGCCTTCGACTTAACCTCACTTCTTATTGAAGTTGTGCCTTTAAATACTTAAATAATATATTTTAAACCTTCAACCTAACCATACTTCTTATGGAAGTTGTGCCTTTAAATACTTAAATAATATATTGAAAAACCTAAAAACCTTCAACATAAGCTTATTTCTTATTGAAGTTGTGCCTTTAAATAATTAAATAATATATTTTAAACCTTCAACCTAACCTTACTTCTTATTGAAGTCAACTATTCCCTTTAACTAACTTTCAACACAACTGAAGATACAGATAAGAATAATTATAATGGCATAAGTTAAATTAAACCTGACTAAACTTCTTATTAAAGTTCATTTTTGCTTCACTTAAGAGTGGATTGAGGTTAAGTTCACTGAAACCTGATTTAACCTCACTTCTAAAGTGAAGTGAAAATGAAATTTAATACGAAGAAGAACAATTGCAAATACAAACCTGAAAGTTTCGACAATCTTTAAAGCACGACAGCATTTGAAATCCCTTTCCAGTATTCTGAGCTAATGTAGCAGAAATGAAATTGCATCGTTTTTCTTCTTGTTGTTGTTCATGGGGATTCTTTGGAAGTTGCATGAATGCGTACTTAAATGATTGTGAATAGATAGAGACGAGAATCATTCGTGGAACATGCGCATGCGATAAAATGTTCATGTCAATGCGAAAATGGAAAATTCTTTTATTTTAGCTTTCGTTGATGGTGCTGATAGCTTCAGCAAGCCATATAACGTTTGCCGCAGGCCAATAATGATCAAAGTGAAGCTCAAAGTCGTTGGCCAAGTCGACTTGCGGGTGCGCTATCGCAATTCGAGAGAAGCTGAAGAAACTGAAGAAGTTGCAAAGTGATTTACATGCAAAAATCTACATACTTTGGCCAACTTTTTACTAGCTATCTATGTGCACTATATGCTATCTGTAGTGGGTGCCTCTTCTCCCCCTCCTCCACTTCCCCTCCCCCTTTTATTACACATTAGCGAAATTTGGTTAGCGAAACTTTTTCTTGTTATTCAATTAGGAGCGAAGCCGCAGAGAAGTCCGTGCAGGCTATGCCAGCATAGAGTATGAAAAAGAGCAGGGGCGAGGGGTGTGGGGGGAGCATATATGCCAGTTGACACATACACAGGGAGAAACTGACAAATTTAATAATCATAAAACGCAAAGGCAAACGAAACACAAACAAAGCAAACGCAGCGTGAACAAAGCGAGGCACGCAACCAAGCGAGAGGCAATGCGAGAGAACAAGTAAATGTAAGGATAATGCATAAACAGGGCATGGCCAGAGGCAGAGCCAGAGAGAGAGGGGGAGGGCTGCGGGGGCGTTGCCAAATTACGCTAGACAAAGTTGAAATGCAATTGAAAAGTTTCGCCAAAGCAGAATCTACATGTACAGGGCGGGTCTACCTCGGATCTGCTCTGCTCTGCTCTGGCCTTGCAGCAGCGTGGCAAGGCAAAAGGGAGAGAGTAAGAGAGAAAGGGGGGGGGTGTTACAACCATAAGAAATGTCATAAATGCTGACGCAGTGCCTGGGGCGCAAGTTGGGAAAGTCGCTAAATTCATATGTAGGATATAACTTTATTGAGGGCAACCATTTGAGAGGGGGGGGGGAGGGGGAGAGGCAGCTTCAGCTGCTGCACTTGCTCTGCCGTTGCACCACCAGCTGTGGCTGCACAGCACACAGCATCATCATCAGCAGCAGCACCGACGCCTTTTAAAGGCATCCTCAGCGAATTACCCCCCGGCCCGACGAGTCATCTGCACAGCTTGTGCAGCTGTCCGGGTGGGGGCGTGGCTGCTGTTGGGTGCGCTAAAAGTTTTGCAACCGGACAAGTTGAACAAAAGTCTTAACATATTTCCGTAATCCAAAAGTTTAGCACAAATGCGACTTAATTGTTGCTACGCGTTGCAGCGTCTTCTAGAACTGTTCCTTGTGGTTGTTGTTACGGCAGATTTGGCTGCTGTTGTTGTTGTTGCTGCTGTTGTTGTTGTTGTTGTCGCCGGCATAAACAAAAGCGTCGACAAGCTGGAAACCAAATGAATTTGCTGTTGATGATGCTGCCGCGCTTTATTAAGTGATTAAAAGGAATAGCAAAAGTTGCAAGACAACACGCGGCAGCAGCCGCAGTTGCAGTTGCAGTTGCGGGTGTGGTGTGCTGGTGATGAAGACCCTGCCACGCCCTCGCATTATGCGGATTTACCAAGCAGCATAACTTGCCTTATGTGCTCACTCCGTTGCGGCAATTAAGGCCGCAACAAGAAGCAAAGTGGCTTATGAAGTAGATCAGAGTATGTATTCTTGTTCGGCATAAGAAATCAGCCTAGAAAGAGTAAATGAGGGAAGCACTCAAAGGATTAATAAATTGAAACTTATAGGCAGATTGATTGAGGGAAGATAAGAGGATAACAAGTAAACAGTTATTTATTTTTTAATTCTTTTTATAACCTTCGACCATTAAAAATGGTTAAAAAAGGGTATACTCGTACTAATTTTGTGCAAATGTATGTAACAGGCAGAAGGAGTCGTGGGAGACCCCACAAAGTCTATATATTCTTGCTCAGGATCACTAGCCGAGTCGATGAAGCCATGTCTGTCCGTCTGTCCGGATGTCCTGATATCCAGATGAACACACAGATCTCAGCTATAATAAAAGCTAGGGACACCAAATTTGGCATGAAGGTTTCTGTTTACTAGGTTCAGATGAAGTTTCTTTCAAATGTTAAATACCACGCCCACCGCCCCCGCAAATCAATAATTTTATTTTAAAGCTGATTTGTGAACGACTGTTCCTCTTGTTTTTTAATTATGTTCTCTCAAAGAAGACCCGCAGTTAAGTAAAGGTAATTCAAAGTACTTGCCACAGATAGTATTGGGTTCAGCATTCACGTAGTTAAAGTTAAAGTCAGCTGTGAACATGCCTCATAAAGTCTCTGGAAAATTGTGCCAACTTAAAGCGAATGCATTCACAGGAACTGAGCGAATGAGGGCGACTAAAGGTCTATCTCCGGTGCTGTCGTCGTGTCACGCCTTGTGGCAACCGATGGATTCTATTAACATTCAATTTTGTGCACAGGGCGCACAAACGGACAACAAAACCGATGACAGGCCCCTCTAGTTGTGTAAGTGTGTGTGAGTGTGTGTGTGTTGCAAAAGATTTGGCAGGTTTTTATGTCTTCATTTTGGCAGGCGCCGCAAATCAAAGACATCGGCATAAATGTCTGTATCTATTTAACACAAATGCCCTTCTGAGCGTAAACAACGTAAACGTTGCGTATACGTAATAAATACGAGCATTATAGCAAGAGCAACAACAACAAGAACAGCAACAACAACAACTAAACAGCAGCCAAGACATAAGCCATAAACCGAGCACATTAACGCCACAGAATTTCGACACAAATGTGACACAAATGTCACACGGACTTATTGATTTGTCAGAATTGGCAACGACATCAGCAGCAGCACGACAGGAGCAGCAGGGGAAGCAGCAGCAGCATCAGATTTGAAGTTGGCAGTGGAACTGGATGTTGTTGTGGAATGAATGAGAGTAACTAAGTCGGTGCTCGTGATGTGTCGTATTACATCGCGTCGCATTGTTCTTTCTATGCTTAGCATGGAGACGCGAATCTTGCCAAGCCTCGTGCGAGGCCTGCCAAGTCTGGTTAAGTCTTCAGTCGCAACCCAAATTGAATTCTTGGGTCTGTGTAATCGAACGCTTTTTGGCCAGAAACACGTAGCACGCAGCAGCTGACCGCAGATGCCCAGGCCAACACATCGATACAAGCACACACGCACACACACACGCACACACACACGCACACACATACAGGCAGGCATTCCATTTTCCTGGCCTAGCTGTGGGTGTTGCCCGCTCTTGATGGGCACATGAGAATGCAATTATGTGGACACTGAGCACGGCCCGTGATTCACAAACCAACCTCGAACGAGGGTAGCAAGTTATGCTGCTGCGCAAATTCATCACATTTTAAGTTGGATAACAAGGGGGCACAAGGGAAGGGAGCTGAAGGGAACTCTGAACTTAGCCAAGGCAACACATGTGAAGAATACACTAGACTAACTCACTTGCCATGAGTTTTGAGATGAGTTGTTCATGTACATAAAGTAGTTGATTTAAGGATATTGCTTTTATTTGTATTTCTTTACATCCGTTAATACATTATGTACTTTACATATACATTAAATAATATTTCGGTACATTCCCTAATACATTATTTAACTCTACTTTTTCTTTATAATTCCATACATTCCCTAATACAGAATGTATTCTAACATCTACTTTGTATTTCCTTACATTTCCAAATGCATTATACTTTGTATTTCTAATACAATTACATTATATTTCTATACATTATGTACCTTTACATACATAATCCCTTATTTATCTACACATCCCCTAAAACATTCATCTCTAACTGCCAAAAATCAAACGCGTTCAATTAATTACAGTAAAAGAGTTGATTGCTTAGGGAATATAAACTAATTCGCCAATGCGACACTTGCGGCCATTTGAATCGTTCCACAAATGACTAACAAAGTGTGCCACATGCCACGTGCCACGTACCACCCCCAAAAACAAATTAATTTCCACTTGTTAAAACAACAATCGCGCTTAATCGGCAAAACATTTGCGCCAACATTTCGTTTATCCCGTAAAGATTTATGCACATTCGACCGAAAGGATTGCAAGAAGAATGCCGGGGCGGGAGGGGTTGCCAGAGTATACGAGTACCAGCTGATGACAGCATGAATGTTATTTCAGAGTCCATTTCGTATCCCATAAGCCGCACGCCGGACACTTTTCTTTTGCCATTTCAAGAGTGAAAACAAATTGAATTCCTGCTTAGGTTGCCATTCACTCGGCATAAACTGTGGCCGCAAACTTTGGAACTCTTTTGAAGGGATTGAATATGTAGACTTAGATCTAGGAGTATTAGGAACTATTTGTTTAATAGTGCTAAGAATAAAATATATATAAAAATATACAAACGAATACTGGATCGATTATATGCACAGCCGATGAACTAGATGAGACCAAACGAATCATATCTTACTCCAAACTGAATATATCTGACTGCCTTTAGTGTAAGTAATGTCAACTTACCTAAGCGCACTGTGAGCAGGCACTGTGACCACCACTTGACACCATCTCGATGTGTATTTGGATAAGGTGTTCGGGAAGCTGGGAGGTTTGAATGAGGACCAGGTTAGTGCCAGCTCTGTGTCTGTCTTTGGCTGTGCTCGGCGCTGCTGACATGGTGTTTGTTTAATTTGTTTTATTGCAAACCTGTATGCACAGGCTAATAGATGTGCTCGGTAAGTAGCTCTAATCAAACATGCTGCTCAAATGGCATGCACGTGACAGAGATACCCGTCCAGTGAGCAGTGAGGGTGCCTCGCAATTAGCCACGTTTCACTCTAAAAGGGACCACTTATGCTGTCAATAACTTAATTTCCACTACCACGTGATTTAATTAACGATTACAAACGCAAACGCAAAGCCGGACCACACCGGACCAGGCCGGGGACCACTTTCCCCCTTGTCCTTCCCCCTGAACGTGGCACTTGGTGGCCGATGAAACAATTAAGTGAGTTTCCTTGTCGTTTCGGGTTACCAGGCAACTTGTTATCGAATTGCAGCCAGTCGCAAAAGTTTCCTCGCCCTCGCCACGCTGCCCTAATGGGAACCCTTTATGGCCACGTCGTGAGCTTGGCAATCGCTGTTCGTGCGTGTGCCTAACCGCATTATAATTGCCGCCCATGTGGTCAGCCATAATCGCTAGACGATCTCCGACACGTACGTGCCAGTGTGTGTGTGTGGGCGGGAGGGGTGTTTAGGGGGTGTGTGCTGCCTTTGCATATCTCGTACTCAATCGAAGCAGTTACTCGCAACAACTTTGCAGCGATCGTTTATTACTCGACAAGACCGACTTCCGCCACAACTGGCTGCCCTCCCCTCCCCCTGCTTCCCCGCCACGTGCGACTCATTTGCCGCGCTGCTGCTGCAATCGGCTAATTTGCATGCAGCGAAACTTCCGCGTCAACTTTGCGACCCAACGAGCCATGTTAAAGTGCACAATGCGGCGTAAACAGCCAAACAACATTTGCATTCGCAGCAAAGTGCGCGCTACTCACTGCCCGTTGCCCCTTCCCCCGACCCCTCACGCACTCTCGGCTCCCCTCGCCAGCCAGAGCGGAGCTGCAGCGCAGCCGTCGCTAATGGGCGCATTTAGGCGCATTAGGGCAAAATTATCGTAGCGTCGCAAAATACAATCGGCTTTTCACTGCGCCCGCCTGTCCGCCTGTCCGGTTGTCCGGCTGTCCACCAGAGGGCGCATCACCCTGACTCACCCTGTGCATGTGATGGCAAAGGAAACACTCGTTGGTATTTATTTTCCATACATTCTCTTTATATTTTTTATGCATATTTTAACTTTACAAAAAAAAAATTTGGTTTCATTCTTTGTGTTATTTGGTTTTAATTAAATGTTCTTTAATTTGTTTTTTTTTTTTCATTTTCTTTTGTTTTTCGTTACATTCCTTAACTTGTTTTTGTTGCACATTGGTCATGCAGTTGGATTTAAACGATTTGGTTTATAGTTTTAAAACAGTTATTGGTTTTTCTTTGTTTTTTTTCATTTTCCATTTAAAATGTACACCAAAAAAGATCAGCTATGCATTACGACTAGTGTATGTATACATATACATGCATACATGCATTCAAATGTATATGTAATTATAAATTTGCAATATTCCATTTACGTTTAACATAGTTCTGACTTGGTAGCTGGAACCCTTCGATCGAATTCTATTCCAATTTCGAATCGAATCGGAGCTCCCCACACTGCATCCAAGCTTGATTTGATTTGATTTTCTGCACTCGGGCACTCGCAGTTCGATGATGAAGGAGGAAGTGTGAGCGAACATTAATTTAAGTACATCGATAAACATTCATAATACTTCAATTTCAATTTGGTATTCGATAATCGATAATCGTTAATCGTTAATCATTTGATAAGAGAGAGAGAGTGACTACATCTTCAGAAATACTTTTTGTGGGTTCTTTTGCTTTTCGTTTCGCTGCACGGCGCTTTTGATAACAATTAGTTGTATGTTTTGATATTTGGTATTTTTGGTATTTGGTATTTCTCTCACTATATAGTTAAACTAATGATTCATAATTCTCGCTAGTCGGCCAGACAATGTCGTTCTGTCCCGCCTTGTAATTAGTAAGTCACACTGAAATTTGAATACAATTCATTTACTTAATCTATCGCTATGACATGTATTTTCTCTGCTCTTTTCGTAGTAATTCATTAAGTACCTCTTAAACAGAAAATATACATTTTCCTCATTGGTTTATTATTATATATATTTATTTAATTATTTATTTTGTTATACAATAGATTTGGTACCATTTTCGTTTCGAGTTCTTTCAACAATTATGAAACGACGAGAATTAGATAACACTAATAGAAAATTCTCTAAAACGAGATTTATTTTGTTCACATATGTAGTAGTTCTTCATTGGCTTTTGTTCAACACTCATATTATCTACCGACCAAGAGGCGTGTTTCTTTTATTTCGTGTTTGGTAAAATTTGATTTTAACAGTTTTATAAAATTTAGTTAAAAAAAAAAACAACATGAATACATATAGACTATATACATTTATTCGTAACACTTTCGTTTATTGATTATGCAAAGAGTTCGCCGGAAAAAGAGACGAACAGAGAAGTGTGTCTGTCAGGTGCTCGTATCCCTATTCTCGGAACTTCAATCATTCTAAATTTGACACTTTCAATTGGTTCCATACAATGTTCTAGGTACCATACTAAATCAAAGAAACTCCTGCGAAACGAACTTTGGTCTATTATTTCTCGATTTATTCACACTTTGAATAGTTGAAATCACATCGAGTCATCATCAACAATCCCAGTGAGCAGCATGGGAGTGTTGCAGTGTATTTTGTGGTAATATTTATCTAAATCGCTTCATTCATTCCTCACTGCCTTACCGCATTACAGTACAGTATCATATCATATCATATCAGGGGACAATTGTGTTATTAATTCCAGTGTAGATGTGTAGAGTTGCTTGGGGAAAAGACTGAGGAGACTGGCACGACACAGATGCCGTTTCGCTTGGGTGGGTCAGAGTTCGGAGTTAAAAGTGGTTGTTGTGTGGGTCGGGAGTTCGCATACTGTCGAGCTGCGCTTGAGGTTGTGTAGTGTAGTAGGGTGAGTAGTGTAGTAAGTTTCGTGTATAGACTCTTTGATCTTCTCCGATCGATTAAGTAACAAGAAACCAATTTTTTTCGAAGGAGTTTAGTTAGTTTGAATCAAATTGTTAATTGTCTAGTTTAGTTTAGATACTACAATTCATAGGAAATAACCTTATAGAGAGAGTGACAGAGAGAGAAAGAGAGAGTTAAGTTAAGCATTTGTTTAGCTAGTTTAGAGTTCGAAATGTGGACAGGGCTAGAGAGGGCTAACAGTGTTAATATGTTTAGTGTCTGGGAGCAACCCATTATTACTCGTTC
Source organism: Zaprionus africanus (assembly GCA_018151435.1). Classification (NCBI taxonomy): domain Eukaryota; kingdom Metazoa; phylum Arthropoda; class Insecta; order Diptera; family Drosophilidae; genus Zaprionus; species Zaprionus africanus. The sequence goes on from JAECXB010002285.1 coordinate 61,751, forward strand.
TGTGGCAACACTTATCTAAAAATAATGCAATATGTTTCAACTATTGGTTTGCACTTCGCATTAATTGTTAACCTAAAGTTAGTTATACGAGTATATCGGGTATCTGGTAATTTTCTGTATCGATTTTCCAAATTTCACATTTACGATCGAGAAAACATTGGATTTTGATTTTTCTTTTGGTTTGGACACCGATTTTCAGTGAGACAATCGAAAGAGAAAGTGCCTCCGAATTGTTTGAAATGTTTTGTGGTTTCCATCGCACTTGGTGCAGTTATTTGTTATTTGGTAATCTATTCAAAGGTTTTTGTAAAGTTAAAAAGCTTTTTTAGGTGTTTCAGCTAAGGTACCGATTTGCTACAGGTTGTCTAAGTGGATTCGTTATCGCTTTGCACTCGCTCTTGGTTCTTGTTCCCGCTCTCAGGCCAAGGCAGATTGGAGATCTTTAGAGATTTGTTCAAGTTATTGGAAGACTACAGCTAAGCTAATACAAGGTATAGGACACTTGTTTGTATGCTTCTTTGAATGTACGTGTTTCGGTGTGTCTGTTGGGTAATACATAGATCGGAAACTAAACGGTATCCTATAGTGATCCAGTTCCATTTAATTGAGTTCGCTTTTACACATTACATATCGTTTTATATATCTTTTTAATATTCTCTTTCTGTGTTTGTATTTTGCTTTTTACATTTTGCTCATTGACACTGTTTCGTCGCTACAGTATTGGTTGCTCTTCGTAATTTATTATCTAATAGTTGTGTTCTGCTGCACCTAAGTCTATCTATAAAAATACAACACACATCAATACGCTTGATAGATATTGTAACACTCAAGTAAATATTTTTTCATATACATTTTGCTCTTTAATCCTGAATACAACTACGTTTCTAAAAGCTTTCGTTTTCGCTTTCGCTTTGCATTTGTTTTCTTTCTGGTCCGATTTCTGATTCCGATTCAATTATGGATTTCATTTGATTCTCTTAGGATTGTAATATTAATTAACTGTCTAACATATACCGTACGGTATATCGGATAACGGTACACTTTAATGTTACTTGTAATCTATTCTATGTACATAAATTAGACAACGACAACAATCGACAGCAATATAGGCAAAGCTCTGATCGCAGACACAGATTTGTCGATGAAGCTATTCATCCTCCTGTGGACTTCTTATGAATAGCAAAGGAGAGCAGGTCCATTTCAGAAGTGAGATAGACTACACAGCAAACTAATGAAGTGGGCAAAATACAGTTTATTATTGCGCATTTTATGCCTCAATTTCATTAAGGTTCGTACTGACTTTTGAAGCACAATCAATCTAAGTTGGGATTAGACTCTCAATTTGGTTTGTTTTAGTTTTCTTTCTTTATGGTTTGGTTGTCATTTTTGAGTTGATTTCGATTCGATCATCGATGTTGCGTACACTTGTGTTGGCAGTTGCTTCGACTTTAATAGAAATATATGTTGATTCACGATATTGCCGACATGGCTAGCAATCGTGTGTGGCGTTTCTAAAGTTGGGGATGTCTTAATGCATACAAATACGCACACAATAATGTTCTTTAAATGTGTTTTTTCTATTTTGTTTTTCTTTTTTTTCTTACTCATTAGACGGTAGTTTGTTTTTGGGAATAAAGCTTTCGTTACGCATGCAGTCAGCGTGAAAATGCTGTTGCATACTTTTGCGGGCACGCACACACGTACATCGCACAATTGACGATAATTGCGTATCGATAACTGTGCCATGTACAGCCAATAAATGCAACAGTTTCGCGTTAATTATGCAGCCACAACTTTGCATTGTGTGCCCGTGTGTGTGTGTGTGCCTTTGTGTGTGCTTGTGTGTGTGTGTGTGTGTGTGGTACAAGTGACAAGCATAAGCACATCCACACTCTCTCGTTCATATTATTATTGCATATTTATGGCCTTTTCTCGACGATTCGCGTTCGGGTTCGTTCGGTTTTTGCCTTTGCCTTGTTCATATTTCATTTTGTTTTTATGCAAATTTCTGTTGTTTGCACACGTATGCAAATGTGTGTGTGCCTGGCTCTCCGTGTGTCTATGTGTGTGTGTGTGGGTAGCCAGCGGTAATTCAAGCAGACGGCAAGCAGCAACGCGTAGCAGCAGCCAGAACGAACGCAGGCAGGCAGGCAGAAACGGTAATATCGTAAATGAAAGAGAAAACATAAAGTAGGGGAAAGCAGAGAATAAGAAAGTGCGGGAGCAGAACAAAAAGAAGGAGAAAGAGAAAAAGAAGAAGAAGTAAAGCACATATTTTAATTGTCGTACAAGAATTTCAATTCCGCTCTCAGTGTCGCAGACTCTTTGCTGCTTGCTGTATCTGTGTGTGTGCGTGTTTATTGCTAAAGAAAGCATGAAAGAGGAAAGCATATATAGCAGAGAGAGGAAGAAAGGGAGAGAGAGAGAGGGAGAGGCAGGATGGGAGATATAGTAATAACACAGCTGCTGAAAGCTATCTAGCAACTGCATCCATTGCTTTTGTCTATTGCAAATTGCCCAAGGTAGCCAGAGCTACTTTGCAGCCTTCTCTAAGTAATAATAAACAAAATATGGCACAGCAAGTAGGCGTAAATAGATAATATACATGTGTATACATAGTTATAACTAGGCAGCATAGTAAGCTCCTAGATAGCAGCTCTTAACAATTGGAGCGAAGGAAAGTTTCGATGGCATGTTAAGGTACAATTTATATCAAAATTGAATCAGGTTTAATCTAATTGCAAACAATAAACTAATACGAAAGTTGGCAAATTTCAATTAGGATGACCATCTACAATATATGTGGCTTGCTTATAACTTTTTGAATTGAATTCGAGAAGTATGGCAAGAACTTTTGTGCGGCTTATCAACTCACTCAAACACACACTCAGACACACACACACATGTACATATAGTGATGTACGATATCAATTTGTCATCTAGATGATTCTGTTTCTGTTTACCGGGCGCTTAGTTCATATTTTTATCGTAGATCTTAAGTTTTCGAATATCTCTTTTGTAGATTAAAGTAGTTCAATTTCCATCACAGCTAACGTCAAACTTGGTAACTATGACAACTATAAACATTCTCAATATGCCTTGAATTGTATTTATCGAATTCGGTTTGAGAAATTTCACAAATCAAACAAAATATTAAACACAAAACATCAATTGGATTTGAATTTTATTTTTGTTTTTCTTTTTCGTTTTCGTTTTAATTTTAGTTCTTTAGTTTTTCATTTCTTTTAGATTTTCTCTATTTTGATTTAGATTAAATGTTGCATTTCTGTAGCAAGTACGTAATACATTAGGGTGTCTATGCGACTTTAATACTATAACACATTTTACATATCCAACATCGATTTTATGTATATATATATCTATTTACTCGCACTCACGCAGAGTGAGGGAGAAAGAGTGGGAGAGAAGCGAAAGAAAAGAGAAGAACATACAATCTAAGCACACATACGTACACACACACATACATGGGGGAACACATACACATACAGATATAGCTACATATTCAGTGTTATACTAAGACTCTAGCGGAACCTTCACATCTCTTGGCCCAGCGTTGACTGAGCTGGGATTGAGCAGAAAGAGACGCGTCCGTTCGGCTCTATAACGATTCGAGGGGGGAGTCTACTCTATCCGACAGCGGCAGAGGGGAAGTGGGGAGGTGGGGCGACTAGCAGGAGACGCCCTGCTTGGCCACCGTGTACCACGTGCTTACCGTCACCAAGGAGGGCGAGTCCGGCGTGCTGGGCAGCTCCGTCGCACCTCCTCCGTTCTCTAGTGCTATCAGGGCAGTGGGCGGCAGGGCTGGGGGTCGAGGTGGTGCTGGTGGTGGTGGTGGTGGAGGTGGTGGAGGTGGCGGCGGTGCTGGCGGCTGCAATGGCGCTGCTCCGGCTTTTGTGGCAGTCTGAAGCGGCTTATTGGAGCGATGCTTGCGCTTGGCTTTGCCTTTGGCTGGCTTGGCTGGTGCCAACTGTGGCTGCACCTGCACCTGGCACAGCTGCTGTGGGTGATGGAAGTGCATGGGCTGCGGCATGTGCGGCCCCACCTGCGGGCAACGGAAACGTATGGCCTGCTCGTTGGCCATGTTCAGCTCCGGCCAACGCGGCTTCACACGCGTCTCCAGCTGATGCGGATGCTGGTGCTGGTGCTGGTGCTGCAGATGCCGCTGCTTGCTCTTGCTGCGCTTTCGCTGCCTGGACTTGGAGTGCGATTTGCGCAGGCGCGTCGATGTGGTGGCCACAGCTGGACGAGATTGCAGTTCCGATTGCGGCCGTTGGCAGTGCCGGCAGATGGATCGACTGCGCTGCCTGCCATGCTCGTATTCATCCTGATCCGTATCGTCCTCGCCTTCGTCGTTGTCATCATCTTCCCCAGTCTCATCATCATCATCATCGTCATCGTCATCGTCCTCAGCCTCCTCTAGTTTTTGCGGCCTGCTATTAGTTTTCCAGTTGTTGTTGTTGCTGCTAGTTGCTGTGCTTGTTGTTGTTGCTGCTATTGTTGTATTGGTTTCTGTGCTGGCGCCATCCATGTCAATGATGTGACAACACTTGCCTGCCGCCGCCGCCGCCTGCCCGCCGTATCTTGTGCTGTGTTTCGTCTTGTAGTTCGACTTACGTTTCTCCGACTGTGCCTGCTTGTTGTGCTTGTGCTTGTGCTGCTTCTGCTTTTGTTGTTGTTGCTGTTGTTGTTGTTGTTCCAGTTGCTGTTGTTGCTGGCTGCGGCTACGTCGCCGCCTCCGCACCGTGTACTCATCCCCCTTGTCAGTCGGATATGGTCAGAATGCTGTGTCAAACACGGACATCGATCGGGATATGGCCTCATCATTGCGGCAGGCCTCCAAGAACTCCTCCAGCGTCACAACGCCATCGCGATTGATGTCCATTTTCTGTGAGCCAAAAAGAGAATGCAAAGGTGCGGAAGATGAAAGGATGAGAGACAGATGAAATTTGTGAAATAAAACACTGTGCTAAGGGGTGTAAAGAGTGAAGCTATTAACTAAGGAAAAGTGTAGTCGATTGCAGCGAAACCTTGCAAGTTATTCCTTATTAATCTAAGAGACTCTTTAGCCAATCTGTTTACTCTTTATCCAATTTCAAATGTGAAGAAGATGCAAGAGTTCCATATATATACATTAAGTACTTAACTCAACTACAATGTAATCTTGCCTGCTGCATATTTGCGTCTTTGGAAATCGCAGCAATTTCATCTCAGCAAAGTCCCGTTCTCTCTGGCAACTAACTTGTTCCTTATCGCTGCATAAATCGGACGTACTTAAGGTTAACTGGCCTGAGATACTGCTGAGCTATGTATGCATTAGGCAGAGCACATTTCGAGTAGAAACAATTTGAGACGGAAAACGAGACCCAAAAAATAAGTTCAGCTCATTTGGGAGAAGGTCTTCCGCCTCGCTCTCACTCCTGCCCGCACTCTGTTTGTCTCTGTTTGTCCTTCTACCCGTCTCACTCTGCATTCAACAGGACGACAACCGCTAATGACAATGCGTGACTGGCAAGCCAAGCGGGCCGAGTACTGCAGGCGGCAGCAATCTGGACAGATGGAACGACCGACCACATGATGGCCATGTTCACTCACTCACAGTCGCACAGTCGGGAGGCCTAGGCGTGGGCGTGGGCGGGGCGTGGCAGGGAGGCTAGAGCACTGCTGGACAGCTCGAGTGGCCAACGAATGAAATACATAATTTGATTTGCATAATGCAGAGTAAATAAGCCGTCAGACTGAGGCGAGCGCAAATTGAAATTGCATAATTAACATAAGTAATGCGCATTGTTCTTCCAGCTGGACACTACAATGAGCAGTATGTGTGTGTGTGTGTGTGTGTATGTGTGGGAGTAGGAAACACAGTGTACTCACCTGAAAGATTTGCTCCACCTTGCCCTTGATCTTCTCCTCCTCGGGGCACTCGTCCGGCAGGCGGCCCATCAGCTCGTATATGGCAGTCACAATGTCAGTCATTTCCTCCCTCGTAATGAAGCCGTCGCCATTGATGTCGTACAGCGAGAAGGTCCAGCGCAGTTTCTCCTCCACCGAGCCACGCGACAGTATCGAAAGTCCTTGAACAAAATCCTGTGCCAAATGACAATGAGAAGCCGCACATAAACATTAATAAACATTACGTTGCAAATTCATAAAGCTATTACAATTGCAATTACAGATACGTTTACACATGTGCTATATATAGTATATAGATACAGATACAGGTCCGTTGTACCTATAGATGCGATGGGGCAACGAATGTGACAACAGAGTCCGGAGAAATTGAAAATATGTTTTAAGAAATTGCTCGTTAACCGTTGCTGCCCATGGGCCATGGCCACGTACACAAGTACCTCTCTCCAGTTTTCCCCTCTCAGCTGCTCCCTCTCAGCTGTACCCTCCCTGCTGCCCACCTCCCAGCTGCCCCTCTCAGCTCAGTCTTGCTGTCCTGCTTCCACACCGTAATGTGCTGCTGAAGTGGACATTTATTTCAGTTCTTCGTATGACAAATGTGCCTAGATAAGAAACTGGAAAGTGGAAAAAGTTATGGAGCCCCCCCACCACCTTCCCCTCCTCTCTCTACTCCTCCCAGAGGCCGATTTGCGTCGAGGGAGAACTGGCGCAGCTGCGCTAGGCAACTCGCCTTGCTTTACATATCTCTTAGCCAGTTTCTTGTTAAGTTTGGCCAAATGGCCACTTGGCCAATTGCAGACGATGCCGTTGCCGTTGCCGGGCAGCGGTCTAATTTATCAGCGTGCAGTGCACGTGACAGCGGAGGGCGAGCAAAAAAGCTTGCCTACTTTCGGGCGTTGCAGCTCGGACGCTGACAAATGCGCCGCAGTCAGAGACACGACGAGCGGATCCAGCTGGATGCTGCATCCACTCTTTACAAATGAGCCCAGCACTTGTTTGCTTGTTTAGCTCGCAGCAGAGATACCTCGCATAGTTGCACTCAATTCCCTTTGATTAATGCTCGACACCTTGACGGATGAGCAGTTGCCAGACTCGAACTTATGTTTGAAGTGCTCTCTATGCTCATGTATCGAAGAACCTCTTTGATTTGTATACTGGGTATTCCAATACTATATACTATAGTTACCTACAGCTGATTTGCCTTTGCACACGTCTAAACACGTTCATTCTTTTATTATCCACTCCCATTACATTCCTGTCCAAATGCAAACTGAGCGATTCAGTTGTTGGCTTGTTTGTTGTGTACTCATTGTTGTTGTTGTTTGGTGTTAGCAATTTAATAAAGGCAACAGCAACGGCAACAACGAGCTTCGTGCAACAGCAAATCGTGCATAAAACACCTTGCAACAATATGTGAGCTTAATTGAAAAGCGGAAGTCTACTTAGTCAGTCGTCACTCGACACAGCGGCAAGAACAAGGGAAGGCAGAGAGAGGGAGAGAGAGAGAGAGAGAAAGGGAGAGGCGAGTAGGTGAACAGGGGGAAGGGGAGGGCAGGGATGGGAACAGGGAGTGGGGCACTGTAAGAGGAGTATGCGATTTCTGTGGCAGAGAGGATACACACAAGGACAGGCATCTAGATACTTGTGTGCTCCACAAATACAAACACAAACACACAAGTACACACACACAGGCGCACACACACTGCACATGCTTTATATCGAGAACGTGCCTTGTAGTCATTACAATTTTAGGTCATTATTCACAAACGAAAATGGCCAGCAGGCAAAAAGGCAGCGCCGAAGGCGAAGCTCGCGATGGGCTGCGTTCCATAGCCAGATAAGCGACTGTCTCTCAGCGAGTCTGCCTGTGTGTGCGAGTGTGTATGTGTTTGTGTCTGGGTGTGGGTGTGTGTAACTACTGCAGTTAGCTCTGCTGCCTATTGTTCCTCTGTCTCTGCCTTATATCGCACTTGTGTCTTGTCGCTGGCTTGGCTTGGCTGGCTTGGCCGCCCCGGCGAGTTGGCGTTAAAATCGCCATAATTCATCGTTTCAATGGCGTCGCCACCAAACACGTGCTGGCCCATTGTGCTGCGCTGTGGCATATTCTGCATACATATCCAATGGGCGTGGCCCTTGAGCCGGAAGTGAAGTTCATGTTCGGCCGTGGCCGGCGGCACCGGAGGGTCGGACTGTGAACAAAACTGCAAAATTATTTGCAATTTGCGTGCGAACTTCACTGCGCACCCTGACACGCCTCGCCCTCATTCCGTTCCGCCCCCAGTTCCCCATCTCTCCGTCGCCATTGCCATTTGCCATGATTTGCATGCGCATATTTATTTGATTTCCGCCCTTTGTTCCACTGCACGAGTACATGCAGTATATACTAAATAAAGTATATACCAAATAGCGTTAGATAGAATAGAAATGTTGACAATGACAGCAGCAGCAGCAGCAGTGGCAGAACTGGCAGCAGTGGCAATAACGACAGCGATATAAACAGCGAATGCAGACAGAGATAAGCTGTCGTTGCAGCACTTCATGCCCCTCTCCCTGACCCCCCTTGGCTGCCAACTTGTGCTGAGTTTCATTTCGATTGCTGAGACATTTCACTTGATTTTTGGCTTTTGTTTCACTTTCTCAAATGAAACCAGAAACCAGAAAAAAGTGCAAAGAGAAGTGAAAGACAAGGCGGCAGCTGAGACAGATACAACTTGGACTGGACGAGAGAAATACTCAGCAATACATTTTTTTTTTTTTTTTTTTTTTTTGGTATTATATTGGACGTTGAATACAATGACTGTATTATCAAGTGCTCCAACGACACCAAGCTGATGCTTGCTGCGCGCGGAACCCAAACGAAGTCCACCTCCCTACTTGCATACTTCTTCTACATATCTTGTTAACTATAAGAAAATACTATTCATAATTATATAAAATACTTTTCATCATAATTATTGCTGTGCCTAGTCATCAAAGCTAAGCTCGTTGATGAGGGTTGTAAGCAAGTAAAGTAAATCCGTGCAGTTCGCACTACTTTGCTCTAAAACCCATGCAAAGTGATGTCAGCTTGAAGTACCCCTTAGAAGGGTGTCAATTGTTAAACTTTAAACCTACTCTGCTTGGAGCTGTAGTCGTTAAAGTAGCAGTAGACCTCGAGAGCCCGGGTTCACTGGTAGCGTATGGCGCCAAGAGCACATAAAATGGCAGTCAATAAAAGACAGAGCTGAACCTACACTGAAAGCAAGAGACAGTCACACAATGACAGCGCAAGAGAACTGAGAGAGAGAGAACTTTAAAGAGTTAAGCTTTAAGTAAACGTTGGCCCAGGGGACAACATCGGAGATTGTAATGCGCCTAAGCACTTGGCAAATAATTCAATTTAATATACTTAGTTATGTACTCTCCCAGAGACGAGAGCAGGGGGATAGGTGGGGGCTGTGTTCCGCTTGCTGGCTGGCTTGCCTGCCTGGTGGTGGGTGGGCTCAGTGGTCAGCAGAGGAGTGGGGCAGTGGGGGAGTGCCAGCAACAACAGCCAGAATGGCAACAAAGCGCGCTTAAGCACAATGAAATTACTTTAGACATTTTAAGCATAAAATATGGCTGACAGTTGAGTTGGAACTTCGGGACGGCGCAGCTTCAGTAGCATCATAAATGACTCGCTCACTGCTTCTCCCTCTCTCTCTCTCTCCGACTCACTCTCTCCATCTGCCTCTTTTACTTCTACACTCTCTGTCTCTTCCCATCGCTCTGACTTTCTCTTTCCTTCTCTGTTTCTGTCAGCTCAGCATGTTGCGTGTTGTGTAAAGAGGCTGAGGCTGCACTGAGGTTTGCTTGGGTTATCTTCTTCGAGTTTGAAGACTTCTTCTTCTTCTGCTTCACTTAGCTCGCAGCAATCGTTGCAAGCGAGGCATCAGTTGCATGTCGCCGGCAGTCATGTAAGTTAAATATAAAGAGACATACATGTCTCTCTTCCCTAAACAACTGTGCCGGCGACTTAAATCAAGAAAAGGTCGAATTATGTGGCATCTCTTAGGTAATATATATTTATATGTGTTATATAGGTACATTTTTTTACAATGCCCTGCTCCCTCTATCCTCTCTCTCTCTTTTTTGTGCGCCTTTGCCTGTGAGGCAAAAGTTTTCGCCAAGTTTGTTGGTTAAAAAGCGCTTGTCATTGATGGGTGACAAGCCTGGCAGCTGACAAAGAGTGACACTGTGCAAGACAGCGACTGATTTGCTTTAAACATTGAACGCAGAGCTGGGTGGGAGGCGAGCTTGAAAGAAGGCTGTCCTGACTGTCCTGTCTGCCCTTGGGGAGCAGAGTCCTCAGCTCGTGTGTCTCAAGTCTGTGCTTTTAAAGTCACTCGACTTTTGCTGTCTCCGAAATGAAGAAGCCAGGAAGATAAGGTACTTTCTCTTAACATGGCAAAGCTACAGCTTATCAACTAAGTAATGAGCTATTATTACTTAGTATATGTACTCGACAGGCTGTTACTCGATATGTTAACTCAAGCTGCAGGCATGTAAATAACAATGAAAGCAGTTTGAATCGGATCCTTGAATCGGCAGCTCATTCCCCTGACTTAGTCTTGAATACCTTCTCAAGTTAACGATATGCACATACTCATTTAAATCGGACTTATTCAGAACTTACTTAAAGCTAGAGGAATCGCTTCCTTTGCATCGCAATGCCAGAGCAGGCAAAAGTATTTCATCGATTCGATTCGATTCGATTGACCTCTTACTTACCTCGAAGCTGACAATGCCGCTGTGATCCTGATCCAGTGTATTGAATACATAATGTGCGTATAATGTTGGATTTGCTGTTGGAGTTGTTGTAGTTGTTGTAGATGTAGTTGTAGTTATTGTTGTTGTTGCGAATGAAACAAGAAAGGAGATTCGTTAAATGTGAGAGTTCAGCGGGGGGAGAAGCCAAGAAACAAGAGTCTCGACTTCGGCATCGTCTTTAAAGCTTCAAGCAGTTGGTTATTTGCGTTTAAATCAACAGTCAACAACTCAACTACGGATACACACACATATCGTATATACTATATAGCCATATGCAAAGTACTCGCACAACATTGACAATGGCTAGCACACACACACTCACACACACACACACTTAAAGACGTACAAGCGATTACGTTTGCAAGTGCTCTGTTTACGTCTTCGATAAACTATGCGACAAGAAAATAATCTGCGCTTGGCAATGACATGGGAATGACATGAGAATGGGAATGCGAAGGCGAAAGCGAATGGGAATGCGAATGAAAATGGAAACGGGATGGAAGAAACGAATATAAATGCGAATACAAATGTGAATAGGGACGAAACTGAAGTCAAACGGAAAGTGAAACTGAAGTTTTCTTTTGCCTTGTTCTCCTTCTCCTGCTTCTCCTGTTTTCTCCTGCTTCTCCTTCCCCTGCTTCTTCTTCTGCTCTGCTTATTGTGTTTGCTGAGATGGCAGCGCCAGCATAAATATGCGACTTCTTCCAATGCTCTGTCATTGTTGGGTGCAAAACTTTTATATGGGGGCCCGACCCACTTGTTCCTGTTGTCAATGGAACACTGTACAGTATACACTTGTGGCAGCCTCCATGATACCCGACCCAGCAGCCCCCGCCCCCCCTGAAAAATTGTTGCAACTAAAGTTTCGTTTTGTCAGCCACAAAGTTTTTGTTTATCGCTAAAAGTCAACATGACCCTAAAAAGGACTTTCTAGCCGCCTCGCCACTGTCTCCCTCTCCTCCTCCTCCTTCTCCTTCTCCTTCTCTGTTTCCGTCGTGGAGCAAACTAATTAGTGGGCGTAGGGGTGTGCGAGTGTGCTGATAACTGCGTAATGCGGCACAAATTATGCCGCATGTTTGCATTACGCCAGTTGCCAGAGATCAAGTCAAGTGCCCGCCCATTCATTATCATGGCAACTCTCTCAGTGTGATTTGCACCACATACAGGGTGTCCCTCGCTCTCCCTCTGCCTGTAGTAACAACTTGTGCGCCGCCTGGAGGCAGTTTTACTGCAGCATTCCATAAGCATTACTTCCCCTGGCGGGCACTTGGAACGAACGTCCTTATCTGGCCATCACATTACATTCAGATTACGGCCAAGCAGCCGCTCATTTGTAATGTTTACGATTACGACTGGCCGCCCCGCCCCACCCTCCCCAGGCCAGTTGCAGCTGCTGCATCTGCTCCACCCCCGCCCCCGTTTCCGCCTCCATTTCCGCTTACGGTTCGATTTCTGTCTTTTATGGCGCCCAACGTTTACACCTCTTTGAGGGTCCGACAAAAAATGCAGTTCATAAAACGGAGAAGGGAGAATTGCAGAATTTGATGGCATGTGCCTGCCACGTGGCCCAGGGGCAGAGTGGTTACACCTCTTCCGTGGACAGGGCTCTGCTGGGCTCTTTTGAGACCGTATGCGGTATTGTTTTGCGCCTTCATGCAGTGCCAGAAATGTATTTGTCAAAGTTTATTGTCGCCATTTGATGCTTAATGTGTTTTTATGACGCATGACGCACGACGCACAGACGCACAGCCACGCCCACACAGTACGCAGAGCACAAGGTCAAAGCTCAAAGGCAAAGACGCGCGGCATCTGCTGTGGTTGTTATTGTTGCTTGTTTCCTTTGGCCAAATCAAAATGACTGCAAATGTGCCATGTAAAAATTGTTATAAAATTTGAGCTGAAAATTCGCAAGATGCCGCGGAAAACACATGGAAAACAAAGCAATTGCCGGGCAGGGGGAGAAGGGGGGAGCAGCGTTTATGTATGTGGAAGTGTAGATGCAGGAGCTGTACGGAGCTGGGCAGACACCATGACGGGATTGGGATTGCGGCTGGGAGACAAAAGTGATAAATCACCAACTTTGATGACGATTTTTTGCTTTCTTCTTCGTTTTTTTTTTTTTTTTTTTTGGTGTACCAGCATTAGGCCTGGCCCAGCACACACATATCTTGGCGGAGTGGCAAAGCGGCTTATCAAAATAAAAAATGATTTCATTATTTATTTTTCATCAGATAACCGAGGCGCAGCATGTTTCGTGTTTACTTCGCTTTTTACAAGCATTTCCGCCTGTCGATGTCGGAGCTTGTTTGTCATCTTTCGCAGCGCACAGTCTCTGCCTGTACACGTCCTGGTCTTGGTCCCACTCCCTCTCCAGTCTCCATCTCAGCTCCCATTCCTGTCTCCTGTCTCATTCTCCTTCACACCGCATTATGTACATTTCCCTCGCAAGGCAGCCAAATAAGTTTATTATAATAATTTAGTGCCAAACATGTGTAGCAATATCTCGGGCTTTCGCCTCGTCCCGCTCGAGGGGATTAGTGCACGACGGCGAGAGAGAACAGAAACACCCGTAATGCTAAGGTTTTTAAAGCAAAGCCTAGCTTTGGTATATATAATATATACATGAATATGTAAAATATATTAACGTGGAAATACTTTAACTTCCCTCCTAGTGCTGCTTCTATTCTACTAAGAGATCTCTAAGCATTGCTTGGTTTCATACGGGGAAACCTTATCCCTTGAGCAAATGTCTGATGCCTGATGGAAACTGTGAAATTAAAGGGTGTAGCCTGGCTTAAATTCGTTCGTTCAGTGTAAACAAAGCCCCTTGTGGGTTGACTTTGCCATTTTACATTCATTAGGTGCATCACTTGCTCGGTCCGCTGATCGACCGCTCGGCCAGTTGGTTAGTCAGTGAGGCAGTTGGTTGGCTGGCTGGTTGGGTCAGTCGGTTACTGGACAGTAGCTCATTATCCGCGCCTCGGCTCGCGTTCGACTCGGCTTGGCTTGGCTTGGTCGCTTTGTGGCAAGGCTTTTATTTATGGCAGCAGCCGCGTGGTAAAAAGTAAATGAGCAAATTTACTTGTTATTCAAACGAGGTCAAGTGGGCGGATGGGCGAAGGTTTGCCTGCCTTCGCTGCCTTTGCTGCCTTGGCTTCCGACCCTGCCTGTGCCCTGCCTGCTTGGCCCTGCCCTGTCCCGCATCGTGGCAGCCCGTCGCGGCCCTGTCGCGACTTGTGAAACATGATTTTGCTTTTTATACTTTTGCTAATTTGCTCTCTCAACATTTCAGTTTTACATGCCGAGGGTCTCTCTGTCCGGGCTCCAAGGGACCGCTGAGGACCTTCAGGGGGAAGGGACGGGGTCGAGTCGGCTTGTTGAAAGTGCTGTGGCACAATTCCTTGGGATTCCGACCCGGTCCGACTTGTGCATCTATCTATTTATCAATGCCTGCCCCATTCGGGGGCATCCCAGCAGCCCCGACTGGGTAATGGGGCTGGCATTGGCCTTTGTTTTCGGCCACTCACAAGGCTGGCAATAATAACGATAATACTATACACACTTGTGCGAGTCCCGCACCGGAATGGCCCAGACGGACGGACGGACGTTGCCAGCCGATGAAATTGCCAATAACCCCTCGCCTGCCAGGCTCCATTTGAATGCGGGCTGCCCCAGCTGCGGCCCAACTGAATTGATAACAGATAACAATGCCAGCGCCGAACGGAGTCTGTGGGTCAGCCCCGAGTCAATGGGCATTTCAAGGATTGTGTTCCGGTCAGCTTGGCACTCGAAGCTGATAAGCTTCCGTTGCTCGATGAAAAGTGAATGTTCAATGCATTGATGAATGTAAACAATGAATTGAATTAAACTAAAGTTGGCAACTCCATGAGATCGAAGCATAAAACCAAGTAGGGATGGATGAGCTTAGCTTACTAGTTTAATGTAGATATCTCAGTTTATATGCATAGTTTCTGATCTAAGAAAAGTTGATGATGATTGATGATGATGCGTGCAGGCTAGATACTTAAACACACACACACACACATGTAAAGAACTTACAGCTAACACTTAGAGACTTAGATAAAAGAGAGAGACATAAAGGCTAAAATCGAAATCAAAAGTCGAAATCGAGCTGCATTCGTTGGGCAATTGTTGTTGGATTCGCGATGAGTTCTAATGCACGATCTGAGCTACTACAGGCAAACTAGCAGCAGTAGCAACACATACAAATATACACAGAGATACAGAATACACATAGATACAGATACATTAACAGATACAGATAGATTATCGCTAGGGCGAGCTTGTCACTCTGATGGGCAACATACACAGAGTTCGAGATGAGAAGTAAACGAGAAACGAGTATAAGGGCAAGCGTTAGTAATTCACTAGTCAAGTCACAAATGTTAACGAAACAAATTATACTGTACCGCACGAACCTCCCTGTGGAAAGAACTGCGAGTAGATCACTTTGAAGGTGTCCTCCTTGACGACGCCCGTGGGGCATTCAGCCTTAAAACCGCGATAAATTCGTTTGATTTCGTCCTCTGTGAAGCGGGTGGCACGACTCAGGGCGCTCAGCGAGTCCGGTCTGTAGCGGGCTGGTGTCTCGAACTCCTCCAGTTCGGAATCTGCCAAACAAAAAGACGGACGGGGGAGCGGTAACGGTGGCGGAGGCATTGGGGGAGAGAAAGAGAGAGAAAGCAATGTATGAGTGAACATGTTTAACAAGCAAAAGCCATGAAAGGTTTATTCAGTATTCAGTATTCAGTATTTAACTATGTTTGGGTACTTGCTTGCGTATTCCAAGGACCCGTAAAACGCGAATGTGTGTGCGTGTGTGTGTCAGCTTAGGTGTTGGCAAACTGGAGCAAATGCATCTCAACTCGTGTCAGATTTCACTGGCTTACGCCTCGGTTATATTTCTGTCATTAGCCTGAGCCTGAGTGCTCGAGTCGCACTCGAGTTAGGAGAGTTCCTTATCTGTCTTTCGTTTCTGCCTACTTGTCAGCTTGTTAGCCCGCCTACCCCACACTCACTCACACAAACTCACTCACACCTACTCACACCCAGTCACACCCACTCACACTTTACGTGCTTTTGATTTTGATCTTGTGAGTCGCTTCTAGCGTCGAATTGACTTGTAACTTCCTTAAGCACTTTGCCCGAGCCAGCACAAAGTTTTCCACACTGCCTGTGCTTTAGTTTTTTCGTCGCACTGCTGTAACTGTGTGCGAGGGCTTTGGTGGTAAGTGAACAAGTGAGAGGAGTGAGAGAAGTGTCGAGAGTCAATCGCACTCGACTGCACGATACCCTTTCTAAAAGCCCAAGTAGAAGCAAAGAAAGTTTGCCAACTCGTTTGTATACCCCGTTTATGCACCTGCAAAGCCTACAGGGTGCATGGCAAAGGCTTTGCATACTTTCGCTTTACTTGGGCACAGGTAAATAGCCGCTGCCCCTGCCCCTCCCTCTCCCTCAACTTCTTTGCCTTTACCTCTGCCTTTGTGCGGGGAATGCTTTGTGGCTCGCGTGGAGCCTCAATTTTGGCTAATTAAAAGTTTTGCTCAACTCCGGCAAACTCACACTCACGCACACACACACACAGGCCACACACAGATATGAGTCTTTGACAGTGGGTGTGTGCGCCCAAAAGCAGGCAACACTTTTGACGCGCTTGACAAATGGCTGCTTAAAAATGCATGAAACACGCGCAGCAAGAGGCGCCGAAAGAAGACGTGCCTAGGCCACCGCATCAACTATTTGCCAGCCACGCCCACAGCAGACAAATGCGGACAACGTGAAGGGCCTGAAGCCAGTATACCCAGCACATTTTCAACAGCTTCCAAGTGGGTACAAGCGACAGTCTCGTGATAAGGTGACTTTTGATATATCTAATAAATAAATTACTGTTCATATTATCATTTTATATTGTTTGAATGTGACAGGCCAGTCTTGACTTATGCCTGATATTCGGCAGTGTATTCGCATTCTCCAAGTGCACCCCTTTCACGCCAAATATAAATATAAACTCACACAATGTGGCATGCAATAAACTCTCTCTCATGCATATGCAAATGCATTGTTTAATATGCATTTTCTTTGAAACTAAACTCCAACTTTATTATTATATTTCTGTTTGTTTGCGCAAAACGTTAAAAAATGTGCTGCAATTTTTGTGAATGGAAATTAAACAGAGACTTTAAACTACAAATTTAAAACTGCACAGAAATTAAACAGAAAATTGTCTTAAAATGAGCATCACATTTAAAGAGTCTAACTGAAACTGCCAAACGAATAATTACCTTGTAGTCAATATTGAACCTTGATGAATCTACAGAATCTACACTTAATGTGCTAAACTTTACTTTATACATTAACTTAACAGTTGATAAGCATTTGAAATAGAATAACAAGCAACGAACTCTACACAATCTACGATTTGAAGTCACACTGTGCTGAGTATCTTTTGCTCGTCCCTTGGGCAGAGTTGAACGTCGAGTGTTGCCTATTTATTTTATCATATTTCTCAGGTATTTTTACTTTGCACACATTACTGCCGGATCAGACTCGGCATATCTGCTGCCAGAATATCTCAGCTGTCGTTCCATACGAAATGCAATTGCGGCTGTCGCCTCGTATCCTTATGGCTTCCATTGCCACATACATTTCTCCCATCTTGGCCATCTCACGGACGAGCGCATGCTCTCAGTTCGCAGCTGCCAGTTGCCAGTTGCCAGACGGGGTATGTGGCGTGCGTTATGTGGCATGTGGCATGGCGAGTATTGTTGATGAAATGCATTTTAGTTGGGATATATATTCATGCGATGTTTGCTTGCCTCTAATTTGCCCAAGCTGTGCATCCCAAGTGACATTCTCTCACTCTCTCTCTCCCTCCCACTCTCTCTTCCTTTCTCACTCTATTTGTGAGCCTCCCTCTCTCTCTCTGTGTCTTTGTCAGCGCTTTATTTTCATCAGCTGACGACAACAAACAACAAACAGACGAAAAATATATCTGGCGCAATGTCTAAATTATTTGCCAGTATGACAAAGCTGTTACCAGAAGACTCCTCTCCCTTCTCCCCTCCCCTCACACCCCCGTCGGGACTGGCAACTAGACTAAAAGTCGCCTGGCGAGCGCTATCGTCGTTGTTGTTGTTGTTTCATTTAGTTGCAGTTGCAGCTTGTTGTTGCCACCTGCTGAGGTCAAGGTGCGAGCAATGCCAAACGCAAACATGCCGCTCATTTGCGTGTGAGGAGTGGGAGGCGGGTCTTGGGGGGCGTTGCGTGGTTGGCATTAAGTGGCAAGTGGTCGTCGTCGGAGGTGGCGCTGGCGGTGGCAATCGGCAACAATAACAGTTAACATGGCAGGCGAGGTGAGTGCAGCTTTAACCTGCAACTGCTGTTGTTGTTGTTGTTGTTGTTTGTTGTAATGGCAGATAAACCACACACACGTGCGAGCGAGAGAGAGCATCACACTTCGGCCACAAAGCATACACACTAAGTGCCACATGGCACACACCTAGTTGCGGCTTTTAAGCCCCTCCTTTCTCCTCTCTCCCGCTGCCTGGCAAGCTGCGCCCTTGCACACGGCAATGTTGCATGCGCTCGCATAATAAGTTCCTGTTTATCTCAACTCGGTTTGTTTGTCTGTTTGTCAGTCCCCGCTGCCGCTGCTGCTGCAGTTGTGTGTTGGGGTGTGTGTGGGTGTCTGCCTGCGCAGGTGTCATGTTTCCGTTTCCGTTGCAGCTGCAGCAGCTGAAGCCGCCGTCAGCGATGTGCAAATATTTTTGCATGATGCTGCTGCAAACTGTTTCGGCATCAGTGCCAGCTACGAGTGTGTGTGTGTGTGTGTGTGTGGCATGCCTGCATTGACTGTCTGCTGAAAGCAAGGGGAAGTGGGGGGAGACTGCGGGCAGAATTTTTATTAGGTGCGCCTGCTGTTTTTGTCTGCACTGCAACTGCGAAAATATTTACTTTCGTTCAATTTCGAGTATCATCGATAAGTGCAGAGTGAAGAGATATCCCCCCAACCCTTCCACACGCCACCTCCCTTCGTCTCCCTTTGCCTCCCTCATTGCGACTTTGGCTATAAGAAAAACCACTGCCAAGTGCAAATTAATAAAAAGCAGCAAGATAGCAACGTGTGTGGATCCTTTGAAGCAACGCGCTCAATTGGAGCGTGCACAGATACACACCCAGCACACACACACTCAGCACACACACACACACACCCACACTTACGCACACTCAGGCACACACAAAGGCCAACGCCTCTGCCAGTTTTATAGCTTTTCTCTCGTCGTTTTGATAAGCAACCGCCAAAAAAAAGAAGAGCAAGCTAAGCGAAAGGGGGCAAAGCAAAGAAAATAAAGGAAAAGAAAAGAAAAGTAAGAAAGAAAACGACGTCGAGTCGACATCATTAAAATGAGACGGAAGGCGTTGCAAACTAAAGTAAACTCGAGCAGCTTCTGCCACAGCCACAGTCAGTGCCACAGTCAGTGCACCACAAGCAGTCCGTGCCACTGTGCCACAGCTCTTGATTTGGCTGACAGTCAAAACGAAAGGAATCTATAAAATGTTTTTATGAAATCGTTAAAACTAAGTAAACGCAATGCTTGCCAAAGGACAAACAGATATTGTTCATTCCGGGCGGGTAATGAACATGTTATCAGCAGAGCGAGAGAGAGAGAGAGCGAGGAGGAGGGAGGGAGGTAGACAAGACGCAATGTGGTTACGATTATTGCACACACACACAGACTGGGAACCTGTGTGTGTGGCCATCAAGAGCATTCTTCTTTACTTTGCAAGCCAAACTCAATTCGCCGCGAATTGCCTTGAAGTCTTCTCCCCCTCTCTCCCCCTTCAGAGTTGCATAATCAGTCTGTTATAGACAATGAAATCGAGTGGGAAGTGCAGCTAAGCAGTTGAAAATGCTCAACGGCAATTTGGCAGACATAGCGTGGCACTTCTCGTATTGAGTTTATTGTGCCAGAGTTCAGTTCGATGCCAATACAATTCATGAAATGAAAATGAAATTACAATGTAGTCCCTCATTCAGTTCTGCATCTACTCAGCTGCCTGTCAGTCAGTTAGCACATAAATCATTCTCTGTTTGCGCCATAGATCATGCAGCGTCTGTTAAGCAGATCTCTAGCCAAGTAGCACACGAGCAATCAACACGATCGCGATTATAAACACCGAGCACGGATCCATCAACGCGAGTGCTCATTCTGCTGCAGATGCAACCCAGAGATCGTCAGCCTTGTGGCAGAACAAATAACATCATAAATTCTTCTCTTTCAAAATGAATTGTCGAGATCTGTCTGGCGGCGGTAAAAGGGCGCCCAGCATGTTGGCTGTGCAACGTTGTGGCAAACAATGGCTTCACTTATCTTGTTGGGCGACTCGTATAAATTGCGAGCGTGCATTTTCATAGCCCAAACACACACGGCGTATGTGGAATATTCAGCAAGCAGCCGACGCGTTGCAATGCCGCGTAGCAAGTTTGTCGCGCACGTTGTTCCGCCTTCCCTTCCCCTTGCTCACCCCTCTTTCATTGTTGCCACGCGCAGTTTGCAACTACAATGAAACAATGCATCTTCCTCTCGTTCTTCCCGCTGCGCTTGTTCTTCTCGCTGTTGTTGCTGCTCCGGTTTTATTGCGCGCATTTTGTGCTGGTGCCGTTGGACGCGGGTTACCCAGTTACCGTTACCTCTGCTGCCCAGACAATTACCAACTAATTGCAATCAGGGTAGGGGAGGGGAGAGGGGATGAGGGAAGGTGTCGCCGCGGCAAGGCAGCCCAATCCGCAGTTGATTCAGCTGCAGCGACACTTAGCCCGATAAACACACACACGCACGCACACACACACACAGAGTCACCAAAAGTGAATGCAAAAAACTTTTTCATGTGCAAAAAGCCACAAATAAAATCGAGAGCAGGAGTGAGAGAGCAAGAGGGAACAAAGAGAGAGAGAGGGGAGGCAAAAAAACGTGGAAAATTGTATGAAAAATGAAATGCACTTAACTTATTTGCAAGCCGAGCAAAATGCGCTTAAATAAATTAAAATGTGGCAACCCTGACACTTAAATACACACACACACACACACGCACACACAGTCACACACGCATACACACACTCACACAATATAAAGAAAAGGAAAATAATAAGAGAAATGGAAAAACAAACATGACAGACAAAGGACAAAGCATCCTGCCGGCATCCTTGCACGCGCTGCCTGCCTCTGCCCCTCCCGTCTCTGTTTCCCACTGCCTCGCTCTCGCCTGAGCGCCCGTGAAAGGCGGCGCAAGTGCGCCCAGCGCCAAGGAGGCGTTTGAGGCGCCTGTCAAGACACTCGCCGACTTGCCGCCTCGCAGAAGGCCTCAAAGGTGCCAGCAAACTGGTGGTGGCACGTGGCACGTGGCAGGTGGAAGGTGGAAGGTGCTGCCTGCCAGATGGAAAGTGCTTGCTGCCAGGTGCCCGCTGCATGCTGCCTGCTGCCTGCTGTCTGGTGGCAGGTGGCAAACTGCAGCAAAGGCGCCTCCGCGTTGGCTTTGTGCTCTCCGCGCACAGGAGCACTTAAAATGTGGCAGTTGCCATTAAAAATTATGTAGGGTATCAAACAACAAACAGCGAATAATGAAATGATAATTAAGCCCCTAGCACCCCTTTCCCTCTCCTGCGCAAGGACCTTCAGCGCTGCATAAACTGAAGCGACCACAAAATGCAGACACAGAATTCAATTACGACTCTCTCTCTAGCTTGGCACAGGCTGCTGGGCCCTAATGAAGAAATGATGAAGTGCAGCAGAGCACAAAACAAACAAGCAAAGGGAGAGGGAAAGAGAGAGAGAGAAACAACAAACCAAGCACAGACAAAAAGTAGAAGAAGAAGAGAAGAGGGAGAAGAAGCAGGGCCAAAAGGCAAATGGAGCAGATAGACAAAGCCAGTTGCGGAAATTGAGATGGAGCTAAAGACGATGGCAATGGGGAAGGCAGAGAACAGGGCGGGGAACAGGGCGCCGCACTGATTGAGCCGGCTCCGGGAGAAGGAAACAATAAA
This sequence comes from Zaprionus africanus, assembly GCA_018151435.1. NCBI lineage: Eukaryota > Metazoa > Arthropoda > Insecta > Diptera > Drosophilidae > Zaprionus > Zaprionus africanus. Next base: position 83,529 of record JAECXB010002285.1, read on the forward strand.
ATGCAGCCAGAGGCAAGCAATGTGTCCAGCAAAAAAAAAAAGGTTGAAAGGAAGCCAAAACGAGCAGCGAGCAAATTGCCCAAGCCGAGCTAAGCCCAAAGCGAGCATCGCCTCCAATGGCAGAAACGTTTATTCAGTTTATTACTATATATCATTACTTTGCCTCCCCCCTCGCCACCTCCTGCTTTTCTTCACACTTTCTTGTTGTGTCATCTGAGATGTTGAGCAGGGCAAGTCAGGCTAAGTTGCAACAGTGTTGCACAGTGCACTTTACAAATTGACAAGAAATGATTTATCGCCAGGCAGACTTGCAGCTTGAAGCTGCTAAGCTCTTTTTGAATTCGTGGGCTGAGATTGAGATGAAATTGCTTAAGGTACTATGTAAGCAATCTATTTCTGTTAAAGCTACAATATTCAATCGAATTAGAGAAGTAGAGCTATCGATAGTTGCGCCGTGTATCGATAGTTCCATGGAGCAAACTATGTTTTTGAATATTTCATTATGAGTTCTTCTGTTTCTCACTCTTCTTAGGCACAAATTCATCGTGAAGAACCTTCTTCCATTGCTACTTTGTAATAATTGAAAGCCAGCTATCGATATTTTCATCGATCATTCTACAAGTCTGATATGCATAGGAATTTGATTGAGTTTCCTGTCTAGTTCTTTTATTTTTTGAGGTATAAAATTAAAAGCCAAAAATTAATTAATTAAAAGCCAATAGCTTAACTTAGCAACTTAGTTGCGTTGTAAAACACTTCTAGTGGGGCTCTTTGTGCTTTGTCCTTCTGCAGGCATACGCAATGAGTGCCGGACCTGGAAACTATCTACAAGTGGAGGCGAGTTCCATTGCCAACTCGAGTTGTCTAACTCACTCGATCTGCTGAAAACTTTGTGAATTAAAGTGACTTTTGGCAGAGATTTAAGTGCAGCATCATTTCGCATATTAATTCAGGCTCTGTGGGGGCGTGGCGGAGCGGGGCGTGGCTTGGCGGTTGCTGTGAGTCCACGCGGAAGCCAACTTGTCATTCATCAAACTTTTTCAATAAAACTTTTGCGCCGCTCATCGCTGGCGGAACAAGCCAAACGGAGCTGCAAATCCGAAAGCCAAAAGCCGAAAACCAAAATCCGATCATAATGCCAAAGTGAATTGAAATTTGTCTACTTCTTCCTTCGAATACGGCGAATAGGAAACTGCTGTGGGCGAAGGCTCGTGGATATTCACTCGAGTGATTCGAGTGATGCTCGCTGCCTGCTCTCAGGCTGTCATTGTCAAGGTGCCCCGACCACGCCCCTGCTGCTTGGAGTAGCAGGCAAATGTTGTGCTCGCATTGTGTTTCCTATCGATTCGCTCTTCGGGCTATACACACAGACACACACATGGAAACTGAACCTGCATTCAGACTAAGCACGAGCCATGCAAGTTTTATGTTAAGCTCATCATTCCGGCAACTGCTCGAGTATGCGAACTCGCAACGCGGCGCGGCGTCCTGACAAAGCACCTCCGACTGTAGCTTGACTGCGACTTGCGCCCCGGCGGCAACACTTAAATGTATTCAATAGATTCCCGAAACGTGTAGAATGCTTACTGAGACAACAAGCCAAGCGGCCTTTGCAGCAGTGGGTCGCATATTGTATACCCTCGCTGAACATGCAGAGAGACAGCACAAAAAAGTAAAGACATAGTGTAGATTCAAGTCTACAGGGAGTTAAAGAGAGCTCTCCCTCGCAAGACGGATGGCTTGTTAGCATATATTATAAATACTCTTTGTGCCCTACTCTCTGTAGGGTATTTCAGCGTCGAGCGTGCCCAACTTCCCACTTCTTCATTCTGTGCATTGTCTACGAGGCTGCAATTTATTCATGACTTTAAGCTGAACTATGCTAAGCCGTTTCCAGAACACTCTTCTGCAAATAAGACCACTTAAACAACAAACTTGTTGCCCAACTACAAGAAACTTTTGGTTGGAATATGAAAAACAATTGCGTTGATTATGCTGCTTTTAAATATTTACATTTCTACATTTGTTTGTACAATGTAGAGGGGAATTTGAATAGCAAATGTAAGTAGCAGCCAGAAGGAGGTATTCCAACTCCACAAAGCACATCTATCTAAATTTATATTTGTATTTATTCTATCCATCTTTCTACCTATCTCTCTATCTATCTTTGTAGCTATTCAGCTATCTATTTATTCTATCTATTCTATCTATCTATTCTATCTATTCTATCTATTCTATCTATTCTATCTATTCTATCTATTCTATCTATTCTATCTATTCTATCTATTCTATCTATTCTATCTATTCTATCTATTCTATCTATTCTATCTATTCTATCTATTCTATCTATTCTATCTATTCTATCTATTCTATCTATTCTATCTATTCTATCTATTCTATCTATTCTATCTATTCTATCTATTCTATCTATTCTATCTATTCTATCTATTCTATCATATCTATCATATCTATTAGATATTATTATATACTTTTGACATCTACAAGGACTCAAAGACAAGGCAGCAAATCATTTTAATCGATCCACAGTAAAGTAAAGCAAAGTTAATGATCTTTCAGAAGTCGCTTACTATGAGATGTTTTATCTCTGCAGGTTAAATGATTCAAATTAGTCTCTCTGAGGTAGTGACAGGCGCGTTAGTTGCATTAGTCTGGGTTAGTTAGGGCGCTGATGGGCGTTGCCAGCGGTTGGGGAAGGCTTACGCTTGGTGATGCAGCCCCAGGACAGGAGGAGCGCAGTGACAGCTGCGCGGGAAGGAATGAGGAGGAGGTAGGGGAAGGAGTAGGGGAGTAGAACTCTTAGTTGTCTGGCAGAACAGTTGTGGATCGGCACGGGGGAGGACTTTCTCGGCAGGGGCTTAACAGAGACAGAACTCAGCTGGATAAACTTTGCTTACCGTTCTGTGCGGCGCTGCCCTGGAAGAGATTGCGCAGATAGCTGATCAGGCGTCGATGCAGTGGCCGATGGCGATGTCGAGATGACTTGCGCACCGATGACGATGACTCCTGTCCACCGCCGTCGCCCTGCTCCACATCATCAGTGTCCACGGCGTCCTTGCCGCACTGCGTGGCATCCACGATAATCTCGATGCTGCGTTGTGTGTTGGATTTCTTCAGTGAGGTGCCGGCTCCGCCGCCACAGCTGCCAAGCGCAGCTGCCAAGCCACTGCTGCTGGCGGCTCCGGCACCGGCACTGGTTGAGATGGTGCCAATGAGTGCATCCGTGGCACAGCTGCCGGTGCCGGGCACATTGTCGCGCGAGCTGCTGTGCGCCGGCTGCTGTTGAATGATGCGACTGTTGGACAATGACTGACTCACTGTGCCGCCATTGCTGTGGCCACCGCGATAGATCAGCTCCGTCTCGTTGGACACTTGCCGCAGGGCGTGGACACCCAGGCCCGTGTGCGAGGCGCTGCTGGGCATGCCACCGGCGGCACCAGAGAATCCGGCTGCTCCACCAGCTCCACCGCTGCCGCTGCCATTGAGTCCGGTGTAGTAAGCACTGTTGGGTCGCTGCGAGTGCTGCACCTGTGGCCCGGCCATGGCGCAGCCTGCTGCACTTGCGCGCTTCGCACTTACAACTGGAGGGATGGGCGGGGATTGGTCGCCGCGTCTAGTTGTGTGTTAGGCTGATCCTGTCTGATCGGGTTAGTAGTTTTAGTTGCATTCTGATCATGGTAGGCGTTTACATGGCGGCCCTGGGCGCTCTTAGCTTGTTAGGCTTCTGATTAGGCTGACTTCCTAGCTAGACTGTCTTCTCTTTCTCACTCTCTCTCTCTCCTGCTCTCGCTCTCTCTGCCTTGCTGCTTATGGCGGGCAATGGTCGCTTCAGCTTCAGATGAATCTGAACATCTGCGCGGAGGGAGACAGAAAGTTGGAAGTTAGATCAAGGCAAATATATTAGCAGCTTGTTATTTTATACTAGTTGAGGTTATTAACTTAGTTAGTTACAATAGGCATGCGGTGGTTATTTCCAGTGTGCGTGTGTGTGTGAGTATTTTTGAAAGCAAGTGTTGGTAAGTTGCGAGCTGAGGCTTGCCAGTTCGATAATCAGAGATAAATATGCTCTTAGATTTTTAGCATATCTGATTTGAAAGAAAGAAGATACCTATCAGTAGATTTCCAACAAATACTATCAATATGTTATCCTTATATATCAATATATCACACATTACAACCCTGTAGCCCAATCAAAGTAGCTTGTGTGGCGAAACTCTAGACAAGTCATGTTCAATTGTCTGTAAACCTCAGTTGTTTTGTATACTTGTTTCAGTTCAGTTCGTTGAATTTTTTCCAAATTTTTGTTCAGATTTTTGTTTGTGTTTTCCCATACTCGGTGCATTTCTCTCGTTTTAATTAAGCAAGATGTGCGATGACGAACTGCCCTTCAATCCCTTCTACATTGGCCCGCATCCGAGCCAAGCATGCGCTGCAACTGCGACCCCACCACGGCAATGTTGCCCCGATCATACCGATGAGCCTGTCCCGGATATCGATTGTGAGGCCAAGTCCAGCAATGAACTTGTTGTAGCCACAATTGAGGTTACCGTCACGCCACAGCCGATTTGCCGGCCGTATCCTTGCAATCAAGCCGATCGCGAGTAGCACCGAAAATCCCATAGGAAGCGCAAACAAAAATCACAACCCAAAGCTTGAAATGAGTTGCAAAATAAAACTGTAAATAGATATTGTTTGTTTGTCTTTATCTAATTTGGGCAGTAGAGAAAAAACGAACTTGAACTTCCTACTCAAGCATAAACCCAAGCTTAGTAGTTTTTATACCCTTCGACCATTGGAAATGGTCAAAACAGGGTATACTAACTTTGTGCAAATATATGTAACAGGCAAAAGGAGGCGTGGGAGACCCCACAAAGTGTATATTATCTTGCTCAGGATCACTAGCCGAGTCGATTAAGCCATGTTTGTCTGTCTGTCCGGATGTCCGGATGACCAGATGAACACACAGATCTCAGTTATTATAAAAGCTAGACACCAAATTTGGCATGAAGGTTTCTGTTTACCAGGCGCAGATGAAGTTTATTTCAAATGTTGGGTGCCACGCCAACCGCCCCCGCAAATCAATAATTTAATCTTAAATGTTGATTTGTGAGACATATAAAAGGTACATCATCAGCTAGAACTTGTTGGTAATTCTATTAATGAGTGATTCACTAACAAAGCTCGTTTCTGTTCTTTTTACACCTTGTAGTGCATTTAATTAATTTGCTTAATTCATTTAATTAACAATACCTTCGTGAATTGTCAGCCTGATACGGACAGAGACTGCCATCAGAGACTGCTAGGGGTTCTGGAATTACACATGCATGACTCGTTGATAATTTATGACTCGCAATTCACTCGCACTCAGCTCTCGCGGATCGCATATGGAGCAGATGCAGATGCAGAGGCAGAGGCAGATGCAGCATCTAAATCGAATCAGCGCGTTTTCATTGGCAACGCGAGGATTTTCGGGTCCCGCTGCTTTTTGCCTGCATCTTTTATGCGCTTTATGCGTTTCTCTGCAGCGGGAATACATCACCAGGATGCACGGACTGTGGACTGACTGCATCAATGCTGTGTCTCTTGAGCGCCTCTTGCGCTCTTTGCAAATTGAATGAAGTGCAAATTTATTATTTATTGATAGACTTATCCAGCAAGTGAACAACAGCCCCAGCACGGACGGAGATAAGAGCGAAGTGGGTTGGGGCTGAGTTGTTGCAAGGACGGCAATTGATATATCTGAGTGTGTGTGTGCGTGTGTGTGTGTGCATGTGTGTGTGTGTCTAGCGTAAGTGCTGACTTCTTCAGCAAGAGCAGCAGCTGCTTAGCAGTTCGCCCTGACACGTCTGCAATCGCTCAGCTCACCTGCTCCTAACCCCACTTACGCCCGAATCTATGTGCTGTCTTCCCCCTTCGCCTTTTCTTCCCCCCTGCTGCCCAGAATCGACATCTGCATTTTCGCTGCGCTTACAAAATGATTTATGCATTTCAACCATTTCTTGTCGACGTTTAGCACAACAGAAAATGCAACAACAACAGCAACAACAGCAACAACAACAACAAGAACGGCAACAACATTCCGAACGTTTAATGTGATTTTCTTGTTAAATGGAGACGAACGAGCAGCTCGAAAGCGTTTCTCGGATAACGCTTTGCACTCTCCCCCTCCTCTGCCCTTCCCTCTTCCCTTCTTCCACACTTTCCCCTTCCTTCTTCCCCCTCTTTCCCCCTTTACAACCCCTTGGCTGTTGTGCTGCCAGTTTTAATTTTCACAAATTGTCTGCACTTAGCGTCCGTTTGTGTAGCGCTTGAGCCAGTGATTGCTGTTGCTGTTGTTGTTGCTGTTGTTGCACAGCCATTGTTGCAGACGAGCTGTTGTTGCCACTGTTGCAATCGAACTTATTCGCGCAACTTATTCAATCGCAAGTCCAAGAAGCGACGACGTGTGGCAGCTCCAACTAAGTGGACATGTTGTGTGTCTGCTTCCCGTGTTGAACTACTAGACATTGATGTGGCATCTCTTTCTATGGCAGTTGGGAAGGGTACAAAATAGAGACTAAACTTGGCAAGTTTTTGAGAGCAGCGTCGCTCTCTCTAAGGTCTAAGGGCTAGAGCTTTTCTTAGAATAGAAGAAGGGCAGAAGAAGAAGCCCCACAAATAACATATATCTCGATCAGCGACACAAGTCAGAAGGAAATGTCTATTTATTAGTACATGGCCTGAAAATTAATTGAAAATTCATTTTGTATTGCATACTTTGTGGCAGCACAAATCTGTGCGTCCACTAAGTAAGTTTCTTCAATAACTTCCATGTTTCTTAGCCAATTAACATCGAACTTTCAAAAAACGTTTGAATAATAAATATTGAACACATTACAAATGAAATTGCAAGTGAAAACTTAATTAATTTCATGATATCTACATCAAATATCATCATCTATCATTAAACTGAGCAAGAGAGCTGCGTATGTTTTAATTAGAATAGTTTCAATTAGTTAAGTCGTTAGTTAGTCGGAAGACTTCACACTCAACTCGCAGAGCCTTCAATCAAGAAATGAATGTAAGTTATTTATATGGTTCGAACATTTCCATATGCCTTGGCAATGTGATTCATCAATACTCGCCTCATTTCAGTCTGTCAACGAGTCGAGCAGGCTGGGACCTAATTTATTGCGTTGTCGGAAATGTAATCATTAAAGCGTCTCGGAGAATGGAGAACAAAGCATAAATATCTATTAAACTGGAATTGAAATAAATTATAGTTTGTGTTGCGTGGCAGGAGAAGCGGAGGGAGGAGGAGGTGCAGGAGAAGGAGCTGAAGTAATAAGGTAGCCACAAAGATAGCAAAGCGAATTGGGGGCAGGGTAGACAGCGGGTAGAGCGGGTATAGACCGGGCCAGAACGGGGATAGACCGGGGGTAGACAGGGTTAGTGTATGAAGGTCAGGTGGCGCTCAAGCTGAGGCGCTGGGCAGGCACTGGAGTGCAAGGCAAACACTTCGATGGCGAAGCAAAATCAACGACGTGAACAGAGGAAATTAAGTGCATGGCAACAGCAGCTCGAGAGGACGACAAGCAAGCCGAGCAGGGCACAACAAAAGGACTCTCATATTTAGACGCACTTGAGCATGAGGCGGACGGCCTGTCGGGCTGTCGCAGAAGGTGGCCGAGGGGAGGAGGGGGTAAGACCCAAGGAAATGAAGCTGAAATTTATTATAACAATACGAAAGCAATCGTGTGCGGCTGCAGTTACTCCGGCCACGTCGCTGGCACTGACTCTCTCGCTGCGACCTTGATGAAGTGTAGCGGAAGTCGCAAAACGGAGAACGGAGCACGGAAAACGGATATACCGTTCAAAAAGAGGGAGGCAGGGTGCACAGGTAAGCTGGCAAGATGGAAAATAAAGCTGTCGGCAGGATAAGCAATGCCAGCAGCAGGACACGGACACGGACACGGACGCGGAGCCGAGATACTAATTGGTTGCACACTGAACCGCACCGAATGGAGTGGAAGCGAACCGAAGCGAAGCGAATCCACAGAAATCTGGCGAGTGCTCTACGCTGCTTGCTGGCTAACCCCCTTCCCTCCCTCCTGCCCCCTTCAAGATGTCAAGTGCAATCTCTGGCCGAGCTCAGTCAGCCGCGGAACGCACAAGCAGAAGCAGCCAACGAAGCCACCGCAATGTTGGTGAACAGTGTCGCGACTCTGGAAATATGCACAATATTCGAACGGGAAGGTTAAGGGAAATTGGATTTTTGTTGACATTATTTCACAAATATCCGGGCTCACGTATAGCGACAACAATGGCGCCCCCTCCTCTGCTCGCACTGCTTGTTGGACAGTGTTGGCCACACACACACACTGACACACACACACAGGTTCATGCAATGAGTTATTTGCGAGCTGCTGCTCAAGCACATCTGATCCAAAGTGGAAGCTCAAGCTGAGGCTGAACTGCCTTGCCAATTTCATTGGATGTGCATTCCTCTCTGTGTGTGTGAGTGCGTGTGTGTGTGTGTGGCGGTAAACATATTTTGATTTTGCATAATAAATTGCTTTGTGTGTGCAGGCAAAAGCCAAGACACACACACACACACACACACACTGAAGGAAGGGTACAAGCTGCTGCTGCGACTGCTCCCCTTTCAATGCAGGCTGTTATGCACTTGCCACTTGGAGACTCAGAGAGGGATGGAGAGAAAGAGAGAGAGAGAAGGTACAACAGTTCTGAGCAGCAAGAGGCTTGATTAAGCTAAGCTCAGTGCATAAAGAAGTCTCCTTACTGCATTGAATTATATGACAGATCGAACTATTTTATTTCTGCTCCCTATCTATCTTATCTTAACTGTCTCACTATAGGCACTATCCCTACTATTTTGGCCATAATGCCTGCATTCTTCGTGGCAAAGGAAACATCGCACAGTGCGCATATATCACCAGAGCTGTCAGCGGGGTGTGCCAACTTCGGTTTGCGGAAAAACTGTCCAGTTTTTTCAGCTCTTTTCCGCTGAGTTTGAGCTTGAGGTTGAGGTTGTTGCGCTTGGCATATTTCCATATTGCATGACATACCCCTTTCCCTTCCCCCTGCCCCTCCACTTGCATTGTTTATGCTTGAGGAATTGCATAAAGTGCGCGCACAAAAAGGGCTGGGGAAGGGGGTAGACGGGAGAGGGGAGACGGGGCTAAGTCAGAAAGTGCATTATGCGCTTATTTCCATGATTGTTTGCACAGGCAGCGGCAGCGTACATATGTTTTCCCATCATCCATGCCAGGCAGCCAATCAAAGTTTTCATATTTGATTTATTCAAAAAATTGGCTTCGTGCGAGCTTGGCAAGGGGGAGGGGGTGCAGGGAGGGGAACTGCTCGGGGAAGTAGGGAAATAACTTTCGAGTGCCTTGACAGAAAGGTTGTTTTACGTTGTACGCAATGGAACTTGCAATGTCCTGGCAAACCTGCACACACCCAACCACACGCAATCATTCATGCACACACACACACACACAGGGGAAGGGGAGTGGGGGTTGCCATGCGGTCACTGGCTGCGATAACAACCAGAGAAAGGGCACAAAAGCCTGAATGTAAAACAAATGGCCGCAGGCCGCAGGATGCTGATGAGGTGCAGCCGGGGCAGGACAAAGGACACAACCACAAGCTGACACTAGGGCACACACACACACCCACACACATACACCCCTGCACACCCACACACACACCCACAGGCGCACGCAGGCATGCACAGTGGGTCAAAGCAGTCAGTGCGCGCAGCGATGCGTGCAGCGGGCAAATTTTTTGTTCGCTTCCCTCTCGATTTGATTCGATTCGAATCGCATCGAATAATCGAATTGAAGAGGGCCAATCTGCTTTATTTTAATTGAATTTGACTAACGATGCGTTAATTCGCATCATTCGCGAATAAATCAAATATGGTAAGCGATATTTGCAGTGCGCCGCTCAAAGGGAAGTGGCGAACCAAGGAAATGTTTGCCTGCCAAACCAGACTCGATATGCACTTCATGGAGGTTCACAGCGCTGTGTACAGGGTATCGCTGCGACGACCTGTTCGAGAGCTGTCTGGCTGTTAAGCGCTCAACTTGAAACTTTTAGCTTTTTGTTCGATTACGGAAAATGCATTCCCCCGGGTAGATAAAGCGTGATCAAGTTTTGCTTGCGTGCGACTCTTTTTTCGTTGTTGTAGTTGTTGTTTTGTTCAATTGACTTGCAAGCATTTTTGAACGAGCTGCTCGTTAATACTTAATGCTCCACGTGTGCTGCAGATGAAGCTTTAACTTTTTCGAGGTTATGTGCGGCCTTTAAGCGAGCGAGACTGAAGTGTGCCCAGAGTCACACACGAAATGCACGTGAACTGCTGCAATCTGTGGCTCACTTTTGGCACAGTCCCCCTGCCTACCACGCCCTCTTCCCCTTTCTCTTTCTCTCTCTCCTCTGTGCCTCTCTTTAGGTGCACAGCCGGCGGCTTTTATCGTTGTATTTCGGTTTGCTGCGTTTTTCGCACGTTATTTTCGAGCTGGCAACTGGCGACTGGTTGGGTAACCTCCTCCTCCTCCTCCATTCCTCATCCAGCTAACCGCACACCCACCTGCCTGGCACCTGCTGCCAACTCTTTCTGCTCGTATTTATGAGCTTGCACGTGTTTCCGTCTGCTTTGTCGCCAGCGTCAGTGCGCTGGCATTGAGCAACCCGAGTATCTTTAGCAAAAAACTGTGCACGACTCTCGAGTGGGGTCTCGTTTTCAAGTGAGCGGCCTGTTTGTTTACCTCAACGTGTGTGCGAGTGTGTGTGTGAGTGTGTAGAGTGTAGTGCGCTAAAAACGGTTATGATATCCTGTACTCCAGTTGTGCCTCAAACGAGGTGGCTGCAACTCGTTAAAGGCCACAAGGATTCATCAAGCTGCAGACTAAACTAACTGTCATTTACTCATGTGGAATATGCTTTAAAGAACGGAGGTAAATATATATACATATATTGTATATAATGTTTATATATTTAACTACATGTGTATATATATACATATATATACCATATTTAGCTAACAAATGAATTATATATGTCTACCTGGGTAAGTATTTCTGTATTCCTCGAATCAAGTGGCAATTTAAAAGATTTAAGTCTGCAGACTTGAGCCAATTTAAGACTGAATATATACTAAATTGAAATAGTATATTATATTATAGAATTAAGGGAACTTCAATCCAAAATGATATGTTAGCAAGATCACTGCAGCTTTACTCATGGGGCATTAAGGGGTATAGAATGCTCGCACTACAAGTGAAGCAGATTCACTTTGCTGTTCTTGCCAACTGTTGCTGTCCATACACACACACACACAAACACTCTTACACACACACACACCCACACACACAGACACACTCAGAAGTGTGTGCCGTTTAGTCCGGAAATGATGCCAAGTGATTTAAAGTATCTTCAATTGAATTGCACCTCTGGCCCCCAAAGAGAAGAGGCCTCCCACTGCTCACAATGGCATTCAATGGCAAAGAAATTAATATTATAAATTCAGATTGAGGATACACGTGGCTCTCGCTGTGTTCTCACTGCAATCAATGGCGAATACCATATATAATATTAAAGCAGCAAGGTCTCTCGGCGGAAAGTGAACCATCTGCACGGTCCGGGACACTGAGCCATAAGTAATGAGTCCGCACAGAAAACTACGCAAACTACATATGCGTGTTGCTCCCTCTCCCCTTCCCTCTCTCCCTCTCCTTCTCCCTCTTTCTCTCTCTCTCTCTCTCTCTGCGAGTGTCTTTAATTTGCGCTTAATTCCACCGCAGCGGGACATGAAACGGCTGACGGCAAATGCCATTGAGAGCCGCTGCCGACTGTCAGTTGTGCGTTGTGTAATGCGCTGCCAAGTAATGCCAAGAGAGGGGCTGGGGGAAGGGGAGAGGTAGAGGGAGAGGGGGAGCTGGGGCACTGGTAATGGTAGGAAGTTACCTCAGCTGCGCATTGCGGCTGTCAGGCTGTCTGATTTTCCTTGTCAGGCATCAGGTGCAAAGCATTTTCTATTCTCACAACTTTTAGTATAATTAATTCAAATGCTTTCATAAAGCGCGCCACAACAACAGCAACAACAACAGTTACCTGACTTTTCCGCTGTCGGAAACTCGCATACGCACACAGCTGCCAAGTCGTTTATATTGCAAATACGACAGCACACGCCTCCACCTCCCCTTAGGCTCCTCAGTTACCTGCTGGCTTTAAGAGTCCGAGGCTCGCCGCAACATGATCAACGCCCATTTCAGATTTTAATGGTCAGAAACAGCAACAACAACAAGGAAAATAACAGCAACAACGACAATTAACAGCAGACAGCCTAAGCAGCTGATAAGCAATCTGTGGGCAGCGCTAAGCCCCATTACCAGGAGCCCGTCTCAATCTCATCTGGCTCGGTTCTCAGTTCTGATTAGTATGCATGGACAGCTGCGCCTCGACTGTGCGGGGGGGAGGGGGGGCTAAAGTAATTGCAGAGAACATAAAATTTAATTTACGACCTTTGCACGCGGCAACGAGTCCAAGTCGAACTAAAGCGATTTGATTTCAGTGTACGCTGCGTATGCGTAATGTGAGTGCAACATGCCCGTTTAACTTGGCAGATGCGAAGGCAAAAAAGCCAACGCCCTGTGCTCCTTGCTCACTCTTCTTCTTCTGCCCTTTCGATGCTGAGTTATTTTGTGATAAAAGACTCTCGTCGCCTGTGTACAGAATGCTCTAAAAATAGACGGACGACATTCACGTCAAAAGGCAACCCCAAGCTCAAGTCTCGCTCTCAAGTGTTTCCTGCTCAAATTGAATTAAATTTGTGTACGAAAAAGAACACAAAACGAAGCGGAACGAAACGGGATGAGGGGCAGAGAAAAGGTTTGCTGTCGCCAGTGAGATGAGCAGGTCATTGGGCAAAATCAAAATAGCGCAGAATGAAAATGAAATTGAAGTCGGCCGAGTGCGCTATAAAATCAACAGTAACATGGCCAGAATGGGGAGCGACAGACAAGGGCCAAATCCGGCAATGGTTAGCAGCCTCTGCTCCTGCTCCTGTTCCACTCAATGCCATTGCAACCCCACTGACAACCCCAAATCTAAGCCCGTTGCCACACAACATAGCATACAACGTGTTGCTGACAATGTACCGAGGCCATTGTCGCTGACAGCGCTGTCACTGCCCATGATGGCGATGCCCATGAAATGCTAATGATGACGATGATGACGGCAATGGACACGCTGATGCTGCTGATGACTGTGATGATGATGATGATGAGCATGATGTGACTCTGGCGCTGATTCCGACTCTACTCTGCTGCCTTTTGCTGCTGCTCGAACGTGAACTTCAGCGCCAGCGCCCGCTCCAGCTCCGTCTGTGGCTGCGGCAATTTAAATGATGCAAAACTGTCGCTGGCCTTCTTGTTGTTGCTGTTGTTGTTGTTGTTAATGTTGCCGTTGTTGCTGTTGTTGAGTTTTATTGCCGCTGGCTGCCCAAAATGAAAACATGAAACCAAATTAAGATGAACACGAGCCTCAAATGGCAAACGGAGAACGGAGACGAAGCCATAGTTGCAGCAACTGGAGAAGCTCGAGCCGAAGACGGAACACATGCAGAGCCAGCCTATGGAAGGAAGCCTATGGCAACGGCCCTTAAGACTTGGTAATTATCACCAGCCTCCTCGCACACGCCCACACTCCACACCCCATATGATGCGACTCCTATTCCCAACTGCGACTCCGTCCGGCTGATGTCATTGCGTGCCCTGATGGATTTGAGTAATTTCTTTTGCCGTTTGCTGCCGCCCCGCCCTCCCCTGCTGTGCCCTCATAAATTGAAGCTGGATTTAATTACAGCCTGCCGCGTACAGTGGGGCTAATTCGTGCACATTTCGCATCCTCTCGCACACTGAGGCAAGGCGAGGCGAAAACTTTTTAGTGCGAAACAGATTAACTTTTTTAAGAAAACAACTTTACAGCGTCAACTTTTAATTAGTATTAGTTTACCCCAAGAACCTTCTTCCCCTCCCCCCTTCTCCCTTCCCCCTGACAGTTATGATTTATGGCCTCCACTGGCTTCAAATTTTATGAGATTTTCGGGGCGAAAACGAGGTTATGATTTCAAAAAGACTTTTTAATTCAATTATATTTTCATTCTACATAAATATCTGCAAAAATGCATTTAAAACTGTTTAAAGCAAATGTTAAATGAAGTATTTAAATATTATAAATAGTAAATTTCTATTCTCATTATGTTCCAAACTTATTCGCAAACTTAAGTTGATCATTTCTAAAGTTACTCAGAAAGTTTTCTCTGACAAATCAGGACTGTGAACCACTGCCTGAAGAAAGGGAGTGGGAGGAAGGGCGAGTTCGAGCTGGAGCGCACTTTGCTGACTCGACAATTATTCAAGTCATACAGATTCGCCGGCAGGTGGCGTGGCTGTGGTAATGTGTGTCATGACCTTCCCAGCAGCCAAGGGGCACCAACCGCCACCAGGCGCCACCAGCCGCAAATTGTAATTTCTAATTTTAGAGACGTTCTCGGTGCTCGTTCGCCTGCTGCTGCTGCCAGGGTTGCCACGGCTGCCGCAAAACTGGGCAAGGCATTTATTAAAATCGCATTTCAGTCGCAGCTCTTGCAGATTTTCTGTGGCTGCAGCTGCTGTTGCTGTTGCAGTTGTTGCCTGGGGCCTTTTTTTTTGCTCCAGCATTTTAAAAGTGCAATTCATTTGCTTAATGCCGGCAATTTGGGTCAGAACTAACGGCAGATGCGAGTTAAATTACCGACAACAACGATGGCTGCTGCTGCTGCCTCTGCTGCTAATCGATTGGCCATTGACGGCTTAACCCGACCCAACCCGATCCGACCTGGCTCAGCTTGGCACGGCGCGTGGCACACGAATTCGGGCCGAAAACACTTCACAATTTTTACGGCAATTTGCAGTTGTCACGTTTTTGCACCTTGGTCACTTAATTACTTAATTGGCTATTAGCTAATTGCCGACAGAAGCGACACAAGGTGTGCCAGCACGGCCCAAAACTGCACCTGCAGCACAGCACACTTTATCGCCTCCACCCACTTCCGGTGGCAGCTGTTGCACACAGTTCGAGTGTGCTGCATGTGCAGGGCAAACAGCTGATGCGATATATACCCTAAATAACATATACAAGTATATATTGTATATTTGCTGCTGCTGATTCTAATTAATTAGCCTGCAGTTAGATGCGTTACGTATACGCACTGTGTGCAGGGAGGCTCATTGAGCAGCCTGAGAATTATTTTTCACAGCTGATTCTAAAGTCTAACTATTCATAATTCTATATAAAGTATACGTAATATTAACAATATTATTACTACTTCTTTGTGCGTATACGTAATGTGGCATGAATTTAGACCTTGCTGCAGAATTTCTGGCTGCAGAAGTGTAAAAATTGCATGGCTACCAAGGCCAAATACCACAAGCGATGTTGTGGCAGGCGAGGATGTGCAGGCTGGCGCACAGTTCCACGAAAGAACGCAAATATTTCTTGCTTGCGAATATTTTGCAGCAAGTTATTTTCGATTAAATGTGCTCCATCTAGCTTATTGCCACAGGGTGAAGGGGTGAAAGGGGTTACTGCCTGCGGCGAGCATTGTTTCACTTTCTCAGCATTTTGCGGAGCTTTCATTGTCCTTTCGCCTGGCTGCGGGCCATTCTTCAGCCATTGGGGGCTGTGGGTGCAGTGTATCATGGCAACCAACTAATTGTCAAAGTCTGCCCGGGATGTTACTCTACATGTTGTTGTTTTTGCTGTTGTTGTGCAGAGCAGGCAGGCAGGCAGGACGATGCAGCAACAGCGACATTTAATTGAGGCCAGTGATGGCAGCATTGAAAGCTGATGCTGAAGCTGAAGGACTAAAGGACACCCCGCCTGGCGCCAGACTCCCGACTCCCGACTCCTGACTCCATTGGCTGCTGTATGCTGCAGATGGGCTGGATGGGCGTGGCAGTGCTTTCCATGTTGAGTGCTTTCCATGCGCTCGTTTATTAACTGCAGCGCACACTCAAGGGCGGAGTCGATGGTCGAGGAGTGGCACGTGGGGGGCATGGAGGGAGGTGTGGCGACGTCGAGGGATTTTAACTTAAGCGCCTTGGTGAATCTTTAAAATTTTTAATGGATCGCTTTCAATTAGCAAGGGGCCCGGCACGAGGCAGGAAATGAAACGGAATTAGGAAGCAGGAAACCGGAAGTGGACGCTGGCGCGGACGTGGACGTGGATGGGCGAGCAAGAAGGCTGCAGGCAATTGTCGGACGCATAAATCAATGCGAGCGCCTTTGTTGTCCACAACGCGCTACGCGACCTTTGACACCCGCGAACTGCAGTCGAGCTAATTGGGTTCATAGACACTCGCCACTTAATCAAATGCCAATTAGTTGCCCGATCTTCAAAGTGACCGCCGCCCGCTGCTGCCCTCGCCTCCATGTGCAGCATAAACAATAAACTGAGCAATGATGTGGCCAGTGTGGAATGGGGCGACTGCTAATTAGTTCGCCCAGCTGCGCCAAGAGGAAGCAGCAGCAGCAGCAGCTGGCAGAGGGAGAGCAGAACGAGTAAGCTGCCTTCGTCCTCTTTGCCACTGTGTGTGTGAAGTGACATTTCTTTCCTTCAGTTTTACTCATGTGTGTGAGTGTCTGACTGTGTGAGTGTGCGTGTGTGGGGTGTGTGTATTAGTTTTCGCACACATTTCCGGCTCATTGATTGCGACAATGCCGCGAACAAAGGCCGGCAAAGTGTCAACTTTGGGAATTGATAGGCTCAGCTATCGGATAGCAGATAGCAGCACCACGAGCCACATGGTGACATCCCCCCGGAGATGCCTGGCCATCTCAGATAACTCAACTCTCTCTCTCTTCCTCGCAGTGTCTTCAATTATTTAAAGAACAATTCAAGCGGGAAAGTATATGATTTCATAGACTTTCTCGCGCTGTAAATGTATTTTGATGGTGTCCAGAGAGAGACAGACAGAAAGAGACACGGACAGACAGAGACACCAGCAGATTAAGAGACAGATACACAGTAAGAAAAAGAGACAGAGACACACACATACAGACATACAGACAGACATACAGACATACAGACATACAGACAGACATACAGACAGACATACAGACAGACATACAGACAGACATACAGACAGACATACAGACAGACATACAGACAGACATACAGACAGACATACAGACAGACATACAGACAGACATACAGACAGACATACAGACAGACATACAGACAGGCATACAGACAGACATACAGACAGACATACAGACAGACATACAGACAGACATACAGACAGACATACAGACAGACATACAGACAGACATACAGGCAGACATACAGACAGACAGACATACAGACATACAGACAGACATACAGACAGACATACAGACAGACGTACAGACAGACATACAGACAGACATACAGACAGACATACAGACAGACATACAGACAGACATATAGACAGACATACAGACAGACATACAGACAGACAGACAGACAGACATACAGACAGACATACAGACAGACATATAGACAGACATACAGACAGACAGACAAACCGAGAAACAGAAAGTCAAAGACAAAGGCAGAGTCAAAAATAGAGACAGACAGATAATCAAAAGAACAAAACATGAGAAGGCAGGAGAAGTTATTTAAAGTTAAATATTATATTTCTTCTCTTAGTAGGTAGCAAAAGACCAACTACTACTACAACCTATAACTAAATAAAATAAAATAGTTAACAAACAATCCTCTATTTCTCTTTCATTCTCAAAGAACGAAGTAGATAGTTGATTCAGTTCAAGGAACCTATAACTTTCTCATGCAAAATACTCAGAGAACATCTTTATGCTTTGCTCTTTAATCCGCTTCATGCCCAGACTAACATTAAATAACCCCGCCCACAGTTGGTTTATTGCCATACGTGCTGCGAACTAACCTCACTTATTCTGCGTCAGCTGCACTGAGCCGGAGCAATATGGCATCAATCGCCCCGGTTCAACGCCTTCACAACACTTGCTGACCTAGACAACTATTCGCAGGCAGGGCAACTCATGTTAAGTTGGAGCGGGGGAGGGGGCTCATGTTTTCGACTTTAGCTTGGGCTTTGTGCTTTATCTGCTCTTCGCTGCAAGTTGAGTTAGGTTCGGGCCCAGGCACGGGTCGCATTAATCAAATGCCTAAAGAGCCCAAACACAGCACTGGGAACCGCAGAGAGTCATCTCGACGTTGGCAGTGGGGCGTAAAATCGGCCTCAGGCAGTTGTTTCCTGTTAATCAGCATGGGAATGCCGAGGGGGGGGGATGAAGGGGAGAGGATGTTGAAGGAGTAGAAGCGGCTCCAGTTGGAAACTAAACGGCAGCTCATTTTAAATTAATTACAGACGGAGTAGCTCGAATGAATGATTCCACTTTATTGATTTCCATCTCTCGCTGCAGTTGCTCTCTCTCACTCACTCACTGACTCTGTCTTTGTCTCGCTTTCACTCGTGTGTATGTGTGTGTGTAGACATTGTTTGTCTCAGTTTTTGGCGTAATCCTCAGTCGCATACCGCCTAATACCCATTGGTATTCGAAACTAATGACAGAGATAACCGAGCGAGCACCGCATCGCACGCGTGAGCAAGACAAAGGAGCCAAGACAAAGCAGGCAGAGACTGAGAGAGACAGGGAGAGGGAGGGAGAGGGAGAGAAGGTGAGGAGGGCCGTAAGGACGCAGAGCAAGTGTAGCATTTCAATCTGCGCAGTGGCCATAATATTGATTACGGATCTGGGCTTTTGAGCCGGCTTAGCGCGCCAAAGGCAATTAACTTCGAATTATGAATAAGCTGGCGAAACAACGCACCACTGCCCCCGTCCCTACCCCGCTCCCCCTCTTCTTGTCATGCTCCGTTTCGCTGCGCATCACCTGCCTGACGTCGCCGATGCTGACGTCAAACCCGCGTCAGAACGTGACGCTGACAGCTTGGCAAATGTGCTCGCATTTGTTTTCCGCATTTCACACTTGCCTCTCGTAGCCATTTTCATCTCAATTTCCATCGCCATCTCCATCTCCATCCATTCCTCCCTCCCTTCAGCTTGTCCAGTCCGCGGGGACAGC
This sequence comes from Zaprionus africanus, assembly GCA_018151435.1. NCBI lineage: Eukaryota > Metazoa > Arthropoda > Insecta > Diptera > Drosophilidae > Zaprionus > Zaprionus africanus. Next base: position 102,703 of record JAECXB010002285.1, read on the forward strand.
CTCCCAAGTAAATTATTAAAACTGCAAAGTTGCGAGCGCAGACAGAAAGTAAGTTTGGCCTGGAAACAAGGCGTACGCACGGGCTCAGGCACAGGCACAGAACAAGGCACTGGCACCGGCACGTAGCCGAGGAGCAAGTGGACGAGCTGAGTAAACGTGTTTACGAGCGCGAATGAGTGGCCAACTTGAGCTGGAACCACTGAGCATGCCCGCAGCAGCAGCAGCAGCAGCACGAGCTTCTTGTCCACTTGCCATCTTGCTGCGCCGACTGCCGACTGCCGATTGCCAGTCCCAGATGAGGATGAAATGGTAGGCAAGGGTTGCCCCGCCCGCAGCACGCAGCAGAGGGCAGCATGAATATGCATAAGACGCAAGGTGGTTTCGCATGAATTAGTTATGAGGTTGATAACCGGTGTAGCACCCATGCCCTGCCAAGCACACCCGAGCCGGAGCCGAGCCAAGTCAAGTCAAGTCAAGCCAGCGACCTGGCGACCTATCGACCTGGCAAAACACACCAACAAACACTGGCGACTGGCGACCGACGTCACAAAAGCTTTAACATAATTAAGCCGAGGCTGACACACAAAACGGGCACATTAAATAGATTAAAGAACCGAAAGGGAGACAAAACATAAACCAGAAACCAGAAAAGAAAGAGATATTCAAGCGCGCATTCGATAGTTTCTGCAGTTCCCTAAATGGGGGAAGGGACAAAGGGAGAGAGAGAGAAGGGGTATGCAAAGTATTCAGTTACCGAATTATCAGTTACTTAGCCGAAGGGGAAACGGACTGTAAATACTCCCCCTACACACGCGATAATTGGTGTTTGAACAAATGCGATCAAAGTACTCGTATAACTCTGTTATTTGGGTTATTATTAAATTACGACTGACTTACGAGGGGTTAAAGGCGCCCATGACGCAAGTCCATACACTATGTGTCTTTGTGTAGAAGTGTGTGTGTGTAACTGAGTGTCGCCATTTAAAGCCTTAACTCTTTTAAAATGCGCAATAAATTGAGAAAACTAGAAAGAAAGCTTACTTTGCCGTAGCTTCTATAACCCTGCAGGTTCTTGTCTCCTTCGATCGCTTCTTTACTAGTTGACTAGTTTCGGTAGATTGTTCCTATGCAGGCTTTAGTTTACAGTCCTGACCAACATTAGTATACTGAGTATAGATGTATATATATTGCTGATGTGTCTGGCAAGACATGACTAACGAACTAAAGGTGCTTAGGTCTTTTAAATATGAATTATTAACTTCAAATTGAGCAAATTTATCGAGCTGCAAGTGGGAAGCTGTCTTGACACAATAAAGGCCTGAGTGCTAAAACAAGACTGTCATGTCCAGGCAACTGTTCCCAGCAGATCCATATCCACGCCCACACACACACACACACACATGTACTCATGTCTTTGCCTTTGTCATGTTGATATGCCTGATATGCATTATTGCTTTACCTATTCCGAGAACAACAATAATAATAATAACAATCGTATTTTTTGTGTACGCAGATAAAAAGTTCCATAGTCAATTTGAGTTGTTGCTGTTGTTGTTGTTGTGCTGGGGAGAACGTGATGCGCTGCCTCTGTGTGTGTGTGGGAGTGTGAGTGTGTGCTTAGGCATATTGTTTGGAACATGGGTTGACTGCTGGATCTGTGTCACTTGGATATGTTTACCATTCACCCCTGCCGCGCTGTACTTGCCTGTGTGTGAGTGTGTGTGTCTGAGTAATATGCAAAATGTTGTCATAAATATAACAGAAAATGCTGAAAACTGAAAGAGACTGCCTGATTGTCTGTCCGCCTGTCTGACTGTCTGGTTCAGTTGTGAATCGCAAATTGCAGCAAACAGAGGCAGACACACGAAATCAATAAGTTGCCTTGATATGTCCCATATTGCATAACTATAAATTATATACATATGTTTGCATATACACTCGTATGTTTTGTATACTTTACGCAGCTCAGGCAGAGGAGGAGAGAGGAAGAGTGAGATTGAGTTAGATCGCATGTTTATCTGCATAATTGCTGTGCTCGACAATGTGCGTGCAAAGTAAACAGTTGCAATTCCCGCACTGGCTGTGCAAACTGTGCAAACCTTGCGCAATCAGCAATCAATTAAAGTAATTCAATTTCCCATTTTCCCATTTGCCAGTGTCCAGTGAAAATTGCAATTAAAGCATCGCAACGGAGCTTTGTAAGCCTGCCTAATCGGATTAGGTAACTGCTCGGGTTATTTGACTAATTGCCACAACAGTTGCTCGAATATAAGCCGACACAAGGAGGCAGGCAGAGAGGGAGAGGGAGAGGGGAGCTGGAACTAAGTCGAGAAGCCAGAGAGAAGTCAATTGAGAACAGTTTCTGAATTGCTGCAGACACTCGTAATCCTCTAACCCCGAGCAGCTCCTGCAGGCAATGCCAATGTGCAGCATATGCAAATATTGCGTATACGCAGCGGGATACGCCTTGTTATGGGCAACGAGTGTCGCGTATGTGACAAGAGCGTGACAAAACATGTGTCAGCTGCGTGACAGCGACCTGACAAATCAGCGTATTAACAGCGCATCCGGCGAAGATGTTCCCGCATCCTTAGTCCCCACTCCCGGCCGGAAAAGGGCGGATTGGAGTTGGAGTTGGAGTTGGGCTACGCGGCCTGCCAGTTAACCCATTATTGACAGCTCCAGCGAGCGCAGGCTGCTGAATTTAAATGTGCTCCTCACACACACACACACACAGCTTCGTTTGAATGCCTGCCACACCCCCTGGCAGCGCTGTGGGATGGCGCACATTTTCTTTTAATTAAAAGCTGAAAAGTTTCTCTTCGGGGCCCGTCAAATTTCACGCAATAGGCGACCGGAGGTTGCCAATTTTTCCGTTTCGGCTTGCGTACCCAAATGGAAGAAGTCAAGAAAGGAAACGAGGCACTCGACTGCCAAATACCCTGCCAGTAAGTGTAGCTAAGCTGAGGCTGACCCGAGATAAGCTTCTTCTTCTGCGCTGAGTATGCCCAGCTTCAGTCATTGCCAGGGTACAAAAGGGGCGTCCTTTCTATCTGTCTGCTTTAAGGTGTCTGTATGTGAAGCACTGTCTGTCTGTGTGTGTGTTTGTGTGTGTGTGTCTTTGTGTGTGTGCCTGTGCGTGTGAGTAATTAGACAGGCTCCGCTGGCGCTTTGGCGTCGACGGCTTCTTAGCGCGGCCAAAAATTATTGCCCGTCAAATGTGTCATAAATTTTTGGGCTACCAGCGCTCACCTTGGCGGCCATTTTGAAACGTGCCGATGAAAGGGGGGAGGACAGGACAGGACAGGAGTGGGTGTGGGTGTGGGCGTTGGCCCTAGAACTAAAGTGTGGGCGTGTGCCCTCTAGAGGGCAACTGAGACAAACGGCAGCGCGTTGTGCCGCGTTAAAAGCTCTCAAATTGTGTTGAGTAAAATGTAAATTCCGACATTAAAATTCAGCCCCAATAGCTGCGATTTTAGTTTGGGCGATTGGTGGATACCCTGCAAAGCCGAGAAGAGTTTTCTAGGATACTTTTCAGTATTAATACATGAATGAATGTATATGAATGACCTGATAACGCATGCTTTATGCTTTTTTTATGAACTGCAATTACTATCAACTATTTCTACTACTTTATATATGTTTAGATATTTTTTACTCCGTTTTAATTCATACTTTACTCTGTACTTTACTACTTTATTTATCTCTATCATCTATTCTACACTTTTTTTTACTACTTTATCTAACTTTATTCATATTTTATTCTGTTCTTTACAACTTTATTTATCTCTTTCATCTATCAACACTTTTCTCTTCTACTTGGTCTATCTAAACACATATTCTACTCTATTCTGAACTACTCCACCTTTCTCTATCATCTTTTCTACACTTTTCTTTACTCCTCCATCTATTCTATCATCTATCCCACAACATCCGTCGCACATTTTGAAATAAACCAAAGATAAACCTACCGTATTTATAATAGTTTCAAGAGCAGGAGAAGTAAAGCAGAAGAAGAGCACTTTGCCTTGCGGAATCTCAACTGAAATTCGATATACCCGCTCTGAGCTGTCGTGGCAAGCTAGAGAGTGAGCCGACAGCCGAGAGTTGACGGGGTGCCGAGTTGAAGCCTGCTCCGGCACAGTGGGAGCAACTGAACTGCCGCCGCATATGTGTCAACGACTTGGTCAACATTAAAGGCTTTGCGCCTCGTTCTGCGTGACCTCCTGTCGCGCTGCTGTAAGTGTGTGTGTGTGTGTGTAGTCCCAAGCTAGTGCAGGAATGCGGCGGGGGGGGGACCTTCGTGGGCTGACACAAACTTTGTAAACTCGGCATGTTCCCTGCCATTTAATCCTTGCCGTAAGTAGCTGCCATATTATCTGAAATCCTTATGGAATTTAATAAGCTTATGCCGCTCAGTTTGGCCCTGGCCCTGTCCCTGGCCCTGGCCCTGAAACCCATTCAGGCTCGAGCACAAAAAGCAAAATTAAATGAGTATTAGGTCAGTTGCTGATATCATCAAAGTGCGAGGACACTTCAAAGCGAAACAAAAGCAGAAAGCGAAAAGAGAAACGAGAAAAAACCCAAAAACTAACTAACTAACTAAGTGAAACTAACATTTACATATTTGTGGTGAAAGTTAAAGCTCTGCAAAGGCACTAAGCATACGCTTCGGTTTACTCTGTATTCATCTTGTACGCAATTTACTAAATTTTAATAGTTATACTGTCTGTCATTCGTATTTTAAATTGGGTTTAAACTGGAAACTACTGAGAATAAAAGTGAAGATAAACCACAATCATTATCAATCAGAATAGTTCAACTAAATCATTCACGAACTTCCACTTGGTGCCTATTTCAAAGGAACCTAAGTGTCTCAGTTCTCTCTGAGCATTGTCTAGTCTTTGCTTAAACACCTTCCCGCCAGATTCCCTTAAACGTCGAGAGTGTTTAACCCTAAATCCAAGCCAGCTTGTTGTGGGTTGTCAGCAACACAAAGCCTTTTTCCCGCTAATGGATATCTCGGCTCTGGGTTGCTCCTTCTCTGTGTGTGTTCTTCTCATCTGTTCTTGTTTTTGTCTCTGCTGCACTTCTTCTTTAAGGGCTGCGTTTATCCTGGCGACAGTTGATGCAGTTGTCAGTGGAGCAGAGTCTCATAACAAGTTGTTGGAATGCCTAACCCGCTTGCACTCGAAGGACTGACAACAATTACTTATTTAATTTCTGTATGTTCTGTTCTTCTTGCGGTCCGTCCTTGACGCAGTCCCATATCAGCCTGTATCAGGCCCAGACCTAGGCACAGAACCCCTTGCCCGCTGCCCCCGCTGCCCCTTGGCCCTGGGTCCTTTGCGAGTGCTTTGCTGGTAAATGTGGCCAATGTACTGCGTCCTGCGTCCTGCCTTGACACAAAAGAGACGGCGAAGGATGTTGCTCGACTTGAGTGGGAACGAAAGGGAGCAAAGCGAGAAACGCCGCTGGGCCTGGCAAACAGAGAAGAGGGCGAAGGGGCGAAGGGTAGAGAGAGGGGGGAGAGTAGTACATGGCAATTGTTTAGCCCTTTGCACAAAAAGTTTTCTTATTTTTCGCGCCTGCCGCTACAAAGCATTCGTTGTTGTTGTTGCTGTTGTTGTTGTTGCTGTTGCTGCCCCTTGGGTGCTTTATTACAATTTAACTTTTCTTTTATTGCAACATTTTTGCCTTTGCGTTTGCCTGTGGCTAACCAAGTAACCAAGCAGGCCCCGGAGCCGGATGCTGGCCACCGTGTCTGACAGACTGGAACTTGGGCCTGATTACATCCCATGTGCAGTGTGCCTGTGTGTGTGTGTGTGCCTGTGTGTGTGTGTGTGCCTGTGTGTGTGAGCATGTGAATAAGGTAACAGACGAGGCGGCAAAAGCTCATTTTTATACTGCTTTCAGTTTTATTTTGTGCTCAAGATTTCCGACAACGGCCCCAGCAAAGCCCAACAACAACAACGGCCTCCCCCCTCCCTTGCTCTGCTGCCTCCCTCCCCTGTTTGCAGACATTCCGGTTGCTGTCCAATACCAGTCGCCAGTCGGACTCGCAGTCGGAGTCAGCGTGAGCTGAGTATGGAAATGTGCCCCTCCCCTGCCCCGCCCCGCCCCGTCCACATATCGGCACTGTAGGTATGTGTGTTATGGCTTTTCTTTTATTTTATACGTATTTTACTTCATTTCACTGCTGATTGCTGCTCCCTCCGTCCCGCTGCCCCGCAGCCCGTGAAGGCGCCTTTTTCTTTCAGTGTGTTTCCACTTCTTGCCTCATGCATATTTGAATGTCCCTTAAAGGCACTTCAGTTCTTTGCTGGCACCGCTGCTTATGCTGCTGCGCTTTGTGCTGGCAACGCCGTCGGCTGTTTAGTGTACACCACATTTACACACACACACACATGCACACATTCGCACGCACACTAAGCCACCTGCCCCAGTCGCAGCCCGCGTCGCAATCTTTGTCCTGGCAGCAACATCATCTGAGTTGACGGCCGCCATTGCCGCAATCGCCGACCTTAATGGTCAAATGTGTGCGAGGGTGTGCGTGTGCGTGTATGAGTGTATGAGTGTGTGTATGTGTGTGTGTCTGCGCCTGAAAATGATTTCTTAAACTGCAATTCATGCCCTGCAATTGCGATGATGGCGCGTTTTTATTGCTCTTCCTCCCCCCGAAAATTTAATCGAGTTTATCACATTATTCGGCCAGCCTCTTTAGGGTTCTCCTGCGCGGAGGAAGCCGCCCCTGGCCGGTGGGTGTGGAAGCACTTAAGACGTGCTTATTAGGCTCTATTAGTAATAATTGCACTACCGAGTCAATTTAGGTATCTTGCACAGATTTCATCATCATCATCATCGTCATCATTCACTTCATTCGCATCGCCATCATTATTGGCCATATCCTTATCATTATGTTATCTTTAGCTCAGCCTCGGGCTGCAGCTTAAGACGTCCAGTTCTGCCTCTCCCTCTCTCTCTCTCTCTCTCTCTGCTCCCCTCTCTCCCTTCTTCGCTTGCTGGCAAATCTGATGGCAGCGTAATCGAGTCAGCAGCATTGCCAGAGGCGCGATTGAAATTGAAATGGAGATGGTAGATGACAGACTGGCAACATGCAGGTAAGAGGAGGAGCATATACACAGCAGACCCATCACAGGCACTACACATATGCACACATCTCTCTGTATCGCTGAGTTCAAAGCACTCCCAGTGTGTTTGCCATTGTGACCTATAACTGACCTGTTCAGAGAGACGACTAGCAGGACTGGAGTGACCAACAGTTTGGCAATGACGGACAACTAGCTCCCCATGTAAGCATATAGTACACACATATATTGTATATATACATATATGTATTGGTACAGCATGTCTGCTTCATCAACATTATCTTCCATTTCTTGAGCTCTTCTAATAGATCTCTGGGAAGTACATACAATTCAAACGCGTCTAAAAGTGCCAGCCAGCTGGGCTGCTTTGACGCCCACAATAATAAATGTGTGTGTGTGCGAGTGTGTGTGTGTGTATTGGTCATTTGGCAAATGAAAATTGTGCATATTCATGGCACATACTTGAACAGATGCCTAATACACTATGCACGAGTGGGAGCAGCTCGACCAGGGGAAATTCGACTCGAGCAACCTTTCGCCTGCCGCTAGCGCTGCCAGCTCAATTTAGAGACGGAAAGAGGGAGACGGAGCGAGGGATAGAGAGTGAGAGAGAGAGAGCGAGAGAGAGAGGGAGAGAGAGAGAGAGGGAGCGAGAGAGAGAGGGAGAGCACTCTCTGGGCTGCAGTGCGACGAGGCCATTAAAAGGCCAGGACAGCAAATATTTTGCCAAACAAATTGAGGGACAAAAGGCGGGCCAAAGATAAAGATAAACAGCAGAGGGAGGCGGAGGTAGAGGCAGGGCAGAAAGAGGGGGAAGAAGTGAAAAGAAGAAGCAGAAGGAGCAGCAGCAGCAACAATAAACAAATTTCTGCTAAAATAACAAGCACAGACCGGACCTGGAATCACATTCGGATATGGACAAATATCTATCTCGGACTCCCTCACTCTCTCGCAAGGCTCTCCCTGTCTCCCTCTCTCTGTCTCGCTTTGTCTCTGCCTCCTGCTTAGTCAAGGACGTGGGTCCAGGGCCACTCTAATCTCTCTGTGGTGTAGAGCCTCGGACAGCGAAACCGTCGAGACAGTCGAGATCAAAAGCTTTTGATAAACTCGAACAAAGCGCCGAAGTATGCGCAAAATGCCAACAACAACAACGAGAGCAAGGAAAAAAGTATGTATGCATAAAGATACTATATACAATATTTAAACATTTAATGTTCCCTCCCCCGCCCTGCCCCTACAGCGGTGTCTTCATTTGCCGCAGCTCATTTTGCGTTTCATTCTTCGGAGGACGCAACGCCGTAGGCGATTTCATTGTTTGCCTTTTTTTGTTGTATTTGGCGCTTTTATCTTGCCACTTTGCCATTGTTTTATGGCCAACGTCGCAGCAGAGAGTGAGCAAGTAACGGGACGAGGGGAGGGGTAGAGATGGGGAGGGTGGCCATACCCCTAATTGCATTAAGTGCCTTATTAGATGGCAGAGCAATTTGCACGCAACTTGTGTCAATTGTGAGGCAAGGAACAAGCTGAATTCACCTGCCACACAAAGTTCGGAATCGAGACTTTAAAGAGCCAGCCGGCCCCTAACGCTGCCACGCCTACAACGCCCACATGCAGCCGCACGTCGCCCATACGAGGGCAAAAATAATTGAAGTATTTAATATTTATAAACAGGCAGCGGAAATATCAGAGAGAGACAGCGAGAGCAAGACAGGGAGAGCGAGAGAGAGGGAGGGAAAGAGGGAGAGAGGGAGAGCGATGTGGATGCCACATGCTGTTCGAAGCGGAAGCCCGCAAGAAACCCAAATTACCGTTAAATAGCCTAGCCATAATTATAAAGCACAAACACATTCATACAAAAGAGAAGAAGCGCATACAGGGTATACGATTGCAGGGTATACGCACGGGCATATCAGCTACGCATAATTATGCCACTCGCTGTTGTGGTTCCCCCTCCTCTTGTTGTTGTTGCTGTGCATTATTTGCTCACAAATTATTAAACATTTCTTTGTCATTGCGCATCGCGGGCAATTTGCGCGTCATAATTTATGGCGACGTGCTGCCAACTTTATCCAGGTTGATCCTTTTGCGGAAATTAAAATTATTATACCTCCCCTATCTGTCCCCTCCTCTGTCTGTCTGTCTGTGGGATTGTTGATTTATTTGCTTGAGCGGCGAACAGGTGAGAGCGGCGAGCAAATGTGTTTAATGAGCGGACGGACAAACAAAATTGTTGACATGCTCAACAACAATAACAACAAATGCAATTTGCGGCACTGTTTTTTTCTGTCCAGGCCACAGCGCAATCCCCCTCCACCTTCCCAGCCACAATCCCAGTCCCAATGCCCAATCCCAGACTGGTCGCAAGGCCGCACTTAATCGCCCTTTGTGCTGCCCACTGCTCCCCCACTGGTGGCCACAGTGCGGCCGTCCGATGGGGCGTACAATTAAATTTATTAAATCCCAATCAATAATTTAACCCCTGCCGCAACCGCACACGGCGCACGGCAAACGACACACACAACACGACACACGGCGTGCTGCAAGTTTCATGCAGCAAATGGAGCGGGCAAAGGGACAATAGGCCCATAGATGGCGCCACGAGCCGCGCACAATATCCGTGATTCCATATCGCAGGGCACCCCCAAAAAGAAAAACACTCTTTGCCATTGTGCCACAAAGTAATTGCCTAAGCCAGGTGGGGCAAGGTGAAACAAGCTGCAGGGGAGGGGAAGCAAAGGTTGCCTCTCTTTATAAATAGAAGTTGCTCAATTTGATAACATCAAATGTGGTTAGCTGCGTTGAAGAGCACTAAGCTGAGATTTCTTTATGATAACTTTAGTTTTTAGCTTAAAATCTGTGTGATTCTTCAGGCAAATAAACTGTAGGTAGTGCCTAAATGAAAGGGTAGAAGTGAGAACCTTTAATGTATATAACAGACAGAAGAAGGCTCCCAAAAAATATATATGTATAATCCTAATCAGCATCTATAACCAAGTCAATATAGCCAAGTCCGTGTATCAGTAAAGAGAACCTAACATAACCTAAGTTAACCTTGCCGATTTCATGGATTGGATAAACATCAGGGAAGATATTTAAGTTGTCAACTTATAAAAGGAAAAAAAGTTAAGCACTGCGACCAGAGTTGATCTCTTATGCCTCAAAGTTCCTGCGCACCCTGACAAAAGCTGTGCTGCTTCCTTAATGGAACAGACCTGTTCTTTCTTCGAGAAAGGACTGCGGTATTCAGGTGCAGATGCTTCCTGCTCATCCTCACCAAGACTGGGCAGTTGCAGAGAATGTTCTAGTATATTTATCATTCTCTTTGCAGATTGTGCACTCTGTGTTAGAAGATAGTCGCATCCTTCAATCATCTTAGTTTTTTTTTTTTTTTTTTTTTTTTTTTTTTTTTAATGGGACTCGTACACTATTACTCATTTGGGCAACATAACCCAATCTGTAACAAATAAATGGTTATTAAGTTCTATGATACTTATAAAGATTACAATAAAACAGCCGAGCTAAGCCAACGAAGAGCATATACTCGTAGAGTGTCATGTGGAACATGCTAACACACACACAGGAATCGAGCAGTAAGCTTTACCAATTCGATTAAACATGGCATGCTATAAATCTCTAATTCATCCCTCTACACCTAAAGATATTAGGAGGTGCCATAAATGAGCTAAAAACCCAACTGATGGCATAGCTCTTCCTCGCCACAGGCCTGTCGAGTCGAGAGGCAGAAGTAATCGGCCCACTTGTTAGGCCTAATTGAATATGATTTCAAAACGAATGCACTCACAATGCGCATGTGAATGTGCACTGAATACACGACGAGCATTTGAAGCGACCAACATGGGCATTAATTGATGTTGCCTCAAAGGGGGACAAATGTCGAACGTCACTGTGAGTGGATATATGGCCAGAGGGTGTGGTACTCTGACACTGCCACTGCCACTGGCACAGGCTGTGTGCGCTGTCTGTTCCGCTGTCTGTCCGTCCGATTGAATGGGCCAAGTCGATGCCCGATGGCGCAACAATATTTATGGCGCACTCGCAGCATAAATAGCGCAAGTTGCGGCTGCTCTTGTTGTTGTTGTTGTTGGTTGCAGTTGCCTCGGGGCGAGTCTGTCGGATCGTGGGACACTCCCTCTGCCGCTTCCCCTCCTGCTGCAGGCTGTCGGATGGTCCGTCTGTCCGTCTGTCTGTCTGTCTCTCTGTGGCTTGGCTAACAAATTGCAGCGCAGCGGTTTTTGCGGTAGGCGGCTCAGTGCATAAAATATGGGCAAGGTCAGTGAGCAGCAAGGAGCAGGGAGGGGGGCAGGGGAGCCAAGAGGGGGCTGGTCAATTTCAATAGAGTCATAAAAAGAGTTTAGGCCATTTTGAAATACTGCAAGCATTTGGCAATTTGTTAAACGGCAGCGCAAGAAAAGTCAATTAGAAAAAGTGGCCTGGAAATACTTTCAGCAACGGCCATGCCCCCGTTTCCGGCCACGTCTGCACCTCCGCCCCGCACCCCGTCAGCAGCTACTCGTTAAGCCTTAATTGATTTACAACAAAAGCGGAGAGAAAAGTCGAACAAATAGTTTTGCGCAAAATGATTTCGCTTGGCCTGTTTCACTGGCCCCGTTGATCGCTGCCTGCCGGCACTGAGCAGCTTTCTTGAGTATTGAAAGCATCCCCCTCCCCCTCTCCCCTGCAAGACCCCCCAGAGGCAGTGCTGTTCGCACCTCCAATACATGCACAATACTCAGTATACTCAGTGTGTGAAGAGTGTGCAGGCGCCGTTTGATTGAGGCTTGGCAGCTCATATATATTGATTAAGTTGTTTGATTTAAGCAGAAGGAGAGTGGAGCCTACCCTGCTTATGAGCTGCACTTTTCAGGGTATCTGGCAGTGGGCAGCGCAGCGTGCTGTTGAGCATAATTGACCCAGTCAATTAATAAATGCTCGCTTTGGCCTTTGTTCTCTGCGCGCCGTTAAGTATGCTGCACTTTATTTGCAAACGAGCAAAGTTGCCGAGCCGAGCGTGAGAGCGAGAGGGAGACAGAAGGAGAGTGGAAGGAAGAGAAGCAGGCAGAGAAGGAGCAAGTACAGTGCGAAACAACGCAGCGGAGTAGAAACAGGCTAAAGAGAGGGCAAAAGGCGAAGAAGAGAGGGAGAGTGAGTGAGAGAGGCAGAGAGAGAGAGAGAGCGCGCAAGGGAAAACGATTTTCACATTTCGCTTCTCGCCGCTTCTGGCCCAAATGAAATATCTTTATTACAACACAATTAAAAGTAAATTTTTGCCCTGCTCATTAAGTTAATGCGCAAAGGGGAAATGCGACAAGTGGAGACGGCTCTGGCTAAGGGAGGGGAGTGCAGGAGGAGCGGAGGGGGGGAGGGTTGTTGCTATGGGAAGGCTTGCAGGCTTGCAGGAAACCTGCAGGAATTTTCTCGCTTGCTTGCCGTTTCGCATCGATGTCAAGTGCAGCCAGAGGTTCTCCCTCTCTCGCTCTCTGCCACACCCCTTCGCAGTTTGTGGCGTGCAACAACGCACAGCTAGGGGGCGTGGCCCGGCTCGCAAGACTGCTCAGATTGCCAGCATTATTTAAAGCAAAGTTTCTGCAAACTGTTTGCGACCTTAACATCGAGAGGCAACTAAATTATTCATTGCCAGCCCTGCAGCAGTTCGATGGAATTGTTTAACAAAAACAAAGCAAAAAAAAAAAAACAAACGAGCTGTGCTAGTTTTAAACTATCCCCCACAGGCTGTTCGGAGCAGCTGAGAACAGGTGCAAAGTCGGAGCAAACTACAATAAATGGAGAGAAAGGTTTCTACGATATATCGCTGCACTTAATGCTTAGCTTTTAGTATCAGTTTTGTTTAGGCAGTTAGGAGCAGCATGAGAGAAGTGCTCGCAGGTGCAACGACGTTTGAATTGATAACAAACTACGGCACTTGAGAGAAAGGTGTCTACGATATATCGCTGCAATTAATGCTTAGGCTTATTACTTATATGTATCGATATATATCGATTAATCATACATGCATATATGAGCATATCTGGCATGCAGACAGAGAACATCAAAGAGAGACGAGATGCTCTCAGATGGCATCGTTTCATTGATAAAATACACGGCACTTTATACAAACTTGGCGCTTAAATTAATTAACTGCCAAGACGAAATATCATTGAGAGTGCTCACATGTGCAGCTGTGCATGTATGTGTGTGTGTGTGCATGTGTGTGTGTGTAAGCTGCCACTTGCTGGCTTTGCCATCTCTTGCCAGGCACTTGCTCTGCTTCCTTTGTGAACTTGCAACCAAGTGTGTTTATGCGTGTTTTCGCACACACACACACACTCCCACCTCCACTCCCACACTGACACACACACACACATACACACAGGCATCTGTGAGCTGCATGTGTAGCTAAAAATCACTTGCAGCTGCAATATACGAGCTGAGTCTGTGGCTAATTGCTGTGGCAATTGCCAATTAAATCGCACTTGGCTGCCTTGTCTCTCTCCCCCTCCCACTCTCACTCTGTCTCTCTTGTCTTCTTCCTTCTCTGCTGCTTCTTGGCCTGACCTAATACAATATTGCAGTCATATTTATGGGTAATTAAATAACTGCATCAAGCGTGTATAAACTGCTCATTTAATTATTCCCACAAAATGCGAATAAATCGCAGAAGTCGAATAGATTGAATCGATTGTCATTGTTTCGATTGTCACTTGTCTCGTCTTGCTCTCTTCTCGAGACTCTCTTCGGCACATAAACAAGAATTTAATTCAGTAAATTTCAATTTCATTTTGTGCTAAAAATTAATTTTCGTAAAATATAAACGCAACATTTGTTCAAGCTTGTAATTTCAAATTAATGTAAGTCGCTTTCAGTGTGTGTGTGTGTGTGTCGTTACGGGGCAACATGTGTACGTGTGTGTGTGTACGTGTGCGTGCGTGTGTGTGTGTAAATGTGGCATTGCTTTAGCAATGAAACTTTTGAAATTTTTATGACGCAAGTTTATTTTGAAACTTTCTGCCAGCCGCCTCGGCTATCTGCAAAGCCAGCGAAAGCAACACCAAAAACAACAAACAACAACAACAGAGAGAGAGCAGCAGTAGCAGCAATAACAACAAAAACAGAAAACAATAATTTAAACAAAAAAAATACTTGGCAGCTGATTCCCGTGGGCTACCAAAGTCGCCATCTAGAGAGAGAGAGAGAGAGAGAGAGAAAGAGCCTCACAAAACTTGTCGCATTTTCATTGTTTTCGCAGTTGCTTCTTGACGCACTCGCTGCTTATTATGTGACAGAGAGAGAGAGAGCGAGAGAGAGAGAGAGAGAGAGGGAGAGAGAGAGAGTAGAGGAGTGTGGAGGCGCGCCACGTTGTCGCCGAGCCAGGCAAGAAGACATTGTAAACTTTTTTAATTAAGGTAAAGAATTTGCCCGAGCCCGCAATTCAGCTCAACTCAACTCAATTTTTTGACTAACCCCCCTTGGGTCCGCCACACACCCTCAGCCCCGCCTTTCCACGCCCCGCCCATGGCAGCATGGCTGGTCCTGGAGGTGCAATGCATACTTAATGCTCAACTTTGTGCCCAAACTTAGAATCTATAGGCAATGCGATGGGCGACGCCTCAACTCAACTCAACTCAACTCGATTCAACTCGGCTCAAACACCCAGCAGGACACTGTCAAACAAAACGAACTGCGAGGAGGAACTGCACGATTACGTGAGATAATCACTGACTATCTCTCGCTCGAAGAACTCGAATAAAGTGAATACTAATTTGTTTGAAGGACCCGCCATGTTTATTCCTGCAGAGCTTCATGTTATGCAGATTGAGCAAACTAATTTCAAAATGTTTTCTTACTTTATAAAACTTTGGGAAAACTGCAGCTGATTAGAAGGATCTGACAAAGTTATAGAATTATTGGAAAATTGGAACTGTTCTTTCAAATGAATAGTACTTTAATTCCAACTTAATCGACATATAAGTAGATTACTAAACGTACTGAACTATCGATATGTTTTTATCTTATTGTATTATTTTAACTTAACTAAGCACATTTTATTGATATGAGCAAAGCATTTCATTCATTTAAAACAGAATAATATCACAGAAGAACTATCAACTTCATAGAACTATAAAATATTTTAGTTAACATACTTTACTATCGATATATTTTCATAATAAGAGAACTATCGAAGAAATGTCTAAGTACTCATTATGGAATTCCTAACGAGTTTCGATTATTTCTAAATATATTTACCAAGAATACAACAAAAAGCAGTTAAAGCAGCAGATATACTAGAGAATCTCCCCAAGAGTTTGGCTCACAGCGCGCCCCCGCCTTCTGCGTGCTCTCTGCCCCATTTAGTGGCACGAAAAAGGTATTATCACTTGTGGGCAGAGACATATGCCAGCTCGGCTCACGTGGCGTATGCGCAATGCCAGCAGACAGAGCAAGCGAGCAAATCCAGCACACAGGACGTCGTAATTAGGCGTAATCTTCGCGGCCACTGCGACTGACAGATACGAGTTGCACAGCTTTCGCTGCGCACATGTGTGTGAGAGTGTGTTTGAGTGTGTGTGTGTGTGTGTTCGCCATTAGAAAACATGTGGCAGGCGGACTGCCAGCTGCGAGTGACGCCTCGCTGCCAAATGAAATGACATTTAGCCGTGCAATTTTGACAGCGTTTTAATATGCAACACACAGAGACGAAACAAGCACGAACTCGTGACTCGTGACTGGTGCGTCGTGACTGGTCGTGACTGGTCGTGCCTCGTCGTGAGTGAGTGGGAGTGTGTGTGCGGAGCAAAGCTGACGTTGAGCACTTCAAATTGAAATTACTTAACTGTTAGCTGCGCTCCACTGCACGTCCCCCCTGCCCCCGCTTCCCCTGCCAGCTTTGGCAAACATTTGGCAATGAGTTGAGACGCAGTTAATTAAGAGTCAAGCCGCCGCACACGCACGCAGCCTTAGGCCAGAAGCCAAAGGCCAAAGGCTGCCGAGACACCTGCAAGTTTTATGCCTCGTCCAGGGCAACGAACGCACTCAGCATAGGCAAATAAAACTAGGCAATAAAATTAAAAATGTAAAAGGCCGCCTCGACTCGTGGCTGCGTGGGTGTCGCCAGCACTCATTGTTGTCACCTGGCAGTCCCGTCTCCACCCCTTTGTTCTTCTATTCTTGCCCCTCAACACGTGTCCAATTCACAAAAACGCACCGTAGAGCAGAGCGGATCAGAGGCAGCGGAGCAACGGGCACCGCAACGGGGAACGTCCAAAGTCCCCTTGGTGAGAGGCGTCCAAGTGCCATCAAGGCACTCCGTGCCAGGGAGACGGGCGCACAAGCAGCCACAGCGACTATGAATGAAGCCTGCTAAGCGCTCGAGCGGAGTTGAGGCGAGTTGGGTCCGGTCGCAGCTACAAATATCGCCCAAGACTACGCAGTGTGTGCGTACACGTATTTGCATGCATCACACACATGCATACACCTCTCTCTCTTCCTCTCTTCTCTCTCTGTGTGTGTGTGTGCACGTGTTTGTGCCGAGTCGTAAAACCTTGACGAGTGGGGCATGTCAGCGCTCTCAAGGACTTTGTAGTCATTATTAAAGTGCCTCGTCCGATCCGCTGGGGCAAGAAGAGCAGCTCTAGTTGGTGCGTTGAGCAAATAGGCAGTGGAAGATGCGGGGCGGGGGCAGGGGCAGGTGTAGTCCAATAACTGTCAGCAGTTTGATGACTCCTGACAGTCCACCACAATCGTTCAGTCTTTATGAGTTGTGCTATGTGTCATGTTTGAGTGAATTCTGAAGAGGAAGGGTGAAACATCAGCAGCACCTGAAGATGAAGAAAAAGAAGAAGAGCACCTCCTCAACAGCTGCCCTCTTCCGCCCACAAAGGGAGGTACTTCAACTCAAAGTAGTTATTTAACAATCTGCCAGGTAACTTAGAGCATGTCTGCTTCCTTTCTTGAATCCTTATAGTTGAATGCATCTTCTGGTCAAGTTCGATAGTTATCGATAGTTGGCAGGTTTCTTTGGCATATCTTCTCTTTGTTTATCGTTTTCAGCTTTGTTTTTCTCCTAAATCTATCTTTATACCCTTTATACAGCTATAACTCTGTCTAACTCCCTCTCTCTCGCTCTGTTTGTGCCTTCCTTCAACTTGCTCATCGCTTCTCCCTTCGCTGGTCTTTCTGTCTAGCTCACTCTATCCACGCGTCTTCTTTTATTCATTCCACTATCCCACGCTATCTATATTTATTCCTTTCCATCCTTCTTTTCTGTCTCTCTTCATCTCTCTTTATTCAACATTCTCTGGCTTCATCTCTCCCTCTTCAACTGCCTTTCTCGATTTCTCTCTATCTCTCTCAATTAAATGCCCATCATAGAAGGAAAAGCAAACATAGTAAATAAACTTTTCAACTCCTTAGAAGGCCATAAAACACTGGCAAATATTCTCGTATTGACTTTTCACCCCCTTCCCCGTCTGGCAACCCTCTCTCTACGCTCCATTTACGTCCACAATCTCGGACTTCTTGGAGAAGGAATCGCATTAAAACTGATTTATTGCTGCAGATAAGCCGCGATTCATGCTCGACTCGTAGTCAAGGCTTGCCTGTCTCTTGCTCTCCCTCTACCTCTTTCTTCCTCGCTCTCTCTCTCTCTTTCTCCCTCCATGGAGACCCGCAATCGGAATCAGACCAAACCGCTTCAACTGTCTGTGCCAACTGACTTCATTATCATCAAAGCACATTTAATTAGGATTTAACCTTTAATTACGATTCAAAAAAGATTACCCTATCAAGTTCAGAGTGCACCCCTCCCCTCTGTCCGTCCGTCTGTCTATTAGAGCAATAAGTAGATAAGTCTATATCTTTGCTATTCCAACGGCCATTTGCATTTGCGCCCCCACGTCGGAAGCAAGGTATCCGAGTATGACTGAGGCCACAAAGAGTGGACCGCCCACGCTGACAGTCGTCATGAGGAGTCGAGACAGCAATGCATGAGAGTTGAAGCTGAAGTTGAAATTGAAAAGGGAGAGGAGGAGGAGGGGAGAGAGTCAGTTGCCATTAGCATAGTTTCTCTTTAGCTTACACTTCGTTCTAACTTCTTCTTGGCTTCCGCCCGCACTGGAGTAGCTTTTATGTTTGCCGATCCGCTGCATTAGCATCAGAGTCCACAATGCTTGACGCTCTAATGCAAATCATTAAATTAACCAACTAGAGTAGCTTTAGTTCAATCAAGGCAAGTACTCATAAGCTGCCTAGATGTGTAAGTATGGAAAGGAAAGAAAGCAGCCAGACGAGAATGGGGAGAATGTGTAGCAGGTTAGTTAACTTCGGCTTGTTGGGTCTGGACCTGATATAGTCAAGAAGCTGCTGTGCCATACAAAGGTTATTGAATGGAAAATGAAACTTATAATATTGTTTATTCAAGATACTTTCAATTAAGTGTGCACTCTTCAATTATGCACACACTGCAAATATTATAAAGCATGTTTTCTATATCTCTTCCGCCGATCCTCCAGCTTTATAAACGTGCTCAAGGGTTTTCACAGCTAAACTTTGCCTTTGTCAGGCGATTTGTGAAAGACTCATTTGGCCAGTCGTAGTGCGCTTAAGTACGTATGTGTGCCTGTATCCGTGTGTGGGTGTGAAGGTGTGTGTATGTGTGTAAGTCACAGTGTGTGGGTGTTAATAGTCATTACAATATGCTTTCCAATGTCAAAGAGGAACCAAAGTCGCCTACGACTTCGAGCCAGCTTAGTCTCCCCGCCCTCTCTCTCTCTCTCTTTGTGTCTTTGTTGCTTTGTCTCCCTCCCGAATTCCCCCCAATTTCATTGGCATATGTATGTGTGTATGTGTGTGTGCGTGTGTGCGTGTGAGCGTGTGCCTACTTCAAGCGGCTTTGTGTGCAAATGTCTTTGCATTCGCCTACTTTGCAAAAGTTTTTGCCTTTGCTACTTTGCTATTTTATTTTATTTATATTATATTGTCCTCTTACCTACCCCCTCCCCCTCCCCTCCCCTCCTCTGGCACCTCTCATCCCACTCTAGTTGCCCCTGGCGCCCGCAAGTTGCTTCCATAAGTTTATTATTTATAAGTCTCACTCGAGTGCGACACTTTGGACGAGTGTATTCACAGTTCACTCAGAGTCTATGTGCGTGGCTCACACACACACACACTTGCACAGGCTGCTACAGTCGCGGGCAAGCTTTTATGTGCGCCTGGCAATCAGTTTATATATTTTGTGTGGTTTATTAACAATTTGGCCAACAACAAATTTAAGTTTTATTGCAGCGCGCGAAAGAAAGAAGGCAGCAAACACACGCGTCATCTTTGCTGTGTGTGTGCCTCTTTTTATATGGGTGTCTGTGTGTGTGTGTGTGTGTGTGTGAGGGTGCTGCATTGTGCTGAGGCGCAATATTGTCGCATCAGTAGAAGGAAAATGTTTTTATTGTATTTTATTGTCGAAGGCGCTTTATACATATTTTTATGGCCCGCATAAAACACACTGCCCAAATGCGAGTCTGTCAGTCTCCCCCCCCCCCGTGTGATGCTGTCGGAGTGGGCGTGCGAGTGGGCGGCAGAGCCTTGTCACGCCCATTTACACAGCAGGCGCCGCGCATGAAATTGAAAATTATATTTACCAAACGCCATAGAAATGCTTTCATGAAATAAAGGGAAACTGCTAACTCAATGAACAAACGAGGATAATAAAGAGCCGCACACCCATACACACACACACACACACAGACACAAGCACACACATCACTCATGCGCACTCACACACACACACACGCACACAGGCCACAAACGCTTTTGAAAATCAAGTGGAAACTGACGAAAATTTGTAAAGCGCGCTGCATGCTGAAAATGACTTGCAGTTGAAATTAGTTATGAAAACAGTTACACAACTGCGTGTGTGGGGGTGAGAGAGAGGGGAGAGAGGGAGAAAGAGAGAGAGGGAGGGTGTTATGTGTGTGTGCAGGTATTCAGCCAATAAAGCCGCTTAAGCTGCGCTTAGGCTTCCAATTTATATTCCATTTTTATCGAACTTTCAAATAGTTAATAATGCGCTTATCAATAATCGCCTTAAGCTGTTGCCCAACACTAACAGAGGGAGAGAAGGAGGGAGAGAGAGAGAGAGAGAGAGAGAGAGAGAGAGGAGTGTGCAACCTTCCATTGAGTTTTGAGCGCGCTGAAACTGGCTGCACATGCAACTGATAAATTTATAAAGCATTAAATTTTTATCGAACTTTCGATAATCGCTTAAGCTATTTTCCAACACTAGCAGAGGGTAGAAAGAGACAGGGAGTAGGTGTACATGTAGCCGTTAATTGAAACTGGCTGCACGTGCCACATGATACACTTGTAATCGTGTTTAATTTTAATGGAACTTTCAGATTAAAGTTATTAAAGCGCCTGCTGATAATCGCTTTAGCCATTTGCCAACACTATGAAAGGGCGAGTGAGAGGAGTGGGAGTAGGTTTAACTTTATGTTGAGCTGGTTGCGTATGCGACTGATACATTTGTTATCGATTCATTGTTGATAACACTGCGCTATTTACGCCGATCACAATGGGGCGCGCTTATCGATTTTCGATTTGCATTGTGCGACACGAATTGAAAGTGTAACAACAAGCGATTTTATTTTCAGACCTGAAGCAACGCACAAGAGTGAAAGAGAGAGTGCGAGTGGGAGAGTGTGTGTGCGTATGTCAGAGAGGGGGGGGGGGGGCAGCAACCGAAGTAAATGTCAAAGGACAAACATTGTTGACCCCTACCTGTTACCTGTTAGCCAAAAAAAGTCGTTGGCAGTATGAATGTGCAAGAGAGGAGACTGAAAAATACCCTGTACTGTGTGGCACTCTATATACCCTGTACTGTGTGCAGCCTGCTTGCTAGAAACAGACTTACAGGACTGTCTGTTACTCACTGCAGTTCTTTGTATCTAAGAAGGCAACTCGCACTCGCTAGTCGAGCATACCCTGCCTTCGAGCTGGTGGCACACTGACATGGCAAGTTGAATGTGTCGCGTGTCGCCTGTTGAATGTGGCAGGCAGCAACGACTGACTGAAGTGCAGACAATTGGAAGCCATAGCAAGGCACTTCGCGCGTGTGTGTGTGTGTGTGTGTGCGACAGACAATGTTGCCTACTTTCGTGCGGCAAAGGCAAATATGAACTTCTTCGCGGCAGGTTAATGGCAAAGGAGGAGGGGAGGGGGAGTGGGTAATCAAATTTACTTGACTCTGGCAGCCACATCGAGGACAACTAATTGACATTCAATGGCTGCGCTGGGCCACACAGCCAGCCACACATTCGAGTCGAGTCGAGTCGAGTCGAACCCGAGACGGAATCTGTTGGGTTAGGCAATTATGTTGCATAACCTTGTTACGAGCCTGTTTATGATGTGCCGCGCGAGGTGCGAGGCATGTGGAGATTGGTTTGCGAGGGGGGGGAGGTTGAGTGTGAGTGCCGCGCGCGCGATTACTCGCGCAATGACAACGAGCAGCAGTTGCTGTCGCTGTCGTTCGGCGTCGGCTTCAAAGGCGAAAGGTCTTTATGCAACAACAAACTACGTGACAACGGCGACGACAACGGGGCGTCTGTCTGCTGGCCTGAACGAGGGGGCCAGGGGGCACGGGCTGGAGGGATGACGCAGATGTGGCTGCCTGAAAGCCTCCTAAGCCGTAATATTTGCTCTGTTGCCAGCGACAGCAGAAACCTGGACCAGGCAACGACAACCCGGAACAGGGACTGGGCCGGGCGCCAGAGCGGTCGTTGAACAAAGCGGCAGCAACGAGAAGAAATTGAAAGGCTCACGCACAAAACAACAACAGCAAAAAGAAGAGAAACAAAAAATGGAATTCTGTGTGAGAAACTAAAAGAGGGAGAAAGAGAGAGAGTGAAAGAGGGGGCGGCAGAGAGAGGGTAACATGATAAAGGCACGAAAATCAATTTTTGTGTCAATTTTTTGTAGTCTACTTTTTGTGCTGCGTGTGAAAGCAACAACAGCAAGGAAGCCGTGAAGCAGTGCGAAAGAGAGAGCAACACAGAGAGAGAGAGCAGAGCAACAAGGCATAATAAAAATGCGTGCGGTCGATGCTGCGTGGACGACGCGCGTGGGCAAATCCAGCCAACGGAGTCGCACTTCCAGCCAGCAGCAGCAGGAGAGAGAGAGGAGGGATTGTGGCCTACGGATTGGAGCTGCGCCCGGGACTGCTGCCTAAAAACCGCACAAAATGGAGCTCATATTTCAAAGCGTCTGTCCGGAATGCCCGATCCGTTCCGGCCTTGTGGCCACGGCTGAAAAAAAGTCAGTCAGACAGCGTCGGGACAGTGTTTGGGATTTAGTTGGAGGCCAAGCGACGCGCAAACAATTAAAAACAATCGCAGACGCATAAATCTTGTCACAATTAACTCGCACCTCAGTTGACATTGGCCACGCCCACCAGCCTCCTCTGTATGTCACGGCAGAGTTTTGAATCGCGACTAATTTATTGGGGCTCCTTAGGCCGCTAATGCGACTCGCATAGCTACGTCAGGTTTTTTGCTGTTGGCTGCAAAGCTTTTTAGCTGATTTCAAGCTGACTTTCACTTTATTTGCAGCTATAAGTGAAAAAGCAGGCAGGCATTTGGGGCGTGGCTCTAGTCGAGTCATAGCTACGCAGCACAATTCATTACGCATACGCCCCTTTGCCGTAGTGCGATTTAGTTGTATGTTGCCTATGTTGCTGCATGCGTCTGCTTTATTTACCCAGGCAGCCCATTCGTTGTACCTGCATGTAGTTGTACCCCCTCCCTTCCACACTCCCTCCTGCCCCCTGGCAACAGTGTGTACGCGTATTTGTCTTCATGTCGTTCAACTCATTTTGATGCGAACGCTTTGATTTGTTTTTGTTTTTCAGCATTGCGCGAATTCGCTTTGATTTCTTTTTGTTATTTTGCAATTTATTTATCTCCCCCTCTGTCTGTCGTCTCTCTCTGTCTCCCTCTCTCTCTGTCTCTCGCTTTGCTTTAGGCACTGCAGTCGCCCAGGCAGACAGACAGGCTGAGAAATTTGTGCCGACATCGCCTATATTTATAGACGCCTTCACCTGTCTTGCCAAAAATCACTTACGAAATTAAATTTGTTGCCGCCTGTCGTGCTCTCTTTCTTTCCTCTCTCTTCTACTCTCTCTCTCTCTTACTCTCTCTTTCTGTTTGTCTCTCTTTTTCTCGTTTCTAACCTGCCTGCGCTGCCTACGTTTCCCTCTGCCTCGTTGCCTGTTTTTCTTGCCTGCCTGTGTATCTATGTTTTCCCCATTAGCTGTCATAGCAAGCAAACACACACACCACACACACACACACACACACACAAACACCCACACACACACTGCTGTATACTTTGCCAATCCACGTGAGAAGCGCTCGCCAAACAAAGCCAAAGCCAAAGCAATTGCGAATTGCGAGTCGAACAATTCAGCTCAGTCAGTCTCGTCCTTATGATAAGTAGAGATGCTTAGCAACTAATTAGGCAGGGGCAGGCAGGCAGGCAGGCAGCAGGAGACTACAACTTTCCAATGAAGTTTGAGTCGCACAATTAACGCGATAAGCCCGATAAGTAAGCCCAATAAAGGAGATACGAATCATGCAATGGATCTACAACGGACTGTCATAGAGCTTAACAGAATCACAGGAAATCTTCTGCAAATCGACATGAGTGGATCAAGAGATAATCAGCCATCACTATGGGAAATCATTTGCTCTCTATATGTGATATAAGTATTATATACATAGATTCTTTTTGCACCAAGTCCGATTTGAAGTGTTTGCGTGCTTCGTACTCGTTTCGATTCCAAATGGGAAATGGGAAATATGGAATGGGAAAACGTGTCTTTGAAGTACTTATCAATTACATTTGAGTGTGCCTCGGGCTTGTTTCAACATTCCTTAGCTCTTCTCATTTTGCTGTCTCTCTTTGTATCTCTCTGTCTCTCTATATGTCTCTCTGTGTGTCTCTCTATCTGTCTGTCTGTCTGTTGGTATGTCTGCAGCAGACTTGCTTGCCTCTTGCTAGTTGCACTTGTCGTTACTATACTTGTATTGTTTTCATCGTACAGAGGAATCTGCCTAATTAGCCAAAGAGAACAATTTCTGGCGAATCGTTGCGATTGTTTGCAATTCGAAATAGCCAGAGCTGCAAACAGAATAATTGAAATTCAAACCAAATAAACTAAAATACAATTATAATAATGCATATTAAGAGCATTAGATAATATTTTCCCTTCACAATTTCTCGAAGGGTTTACACCCTTTGAAAGTTATACGATATATTCATTCAATTATGATAATCTAAAGTTTGCAATTTGTTATTAAAGCTAAGTATGCGATGCAACATACGTGTATCAATCCAAAGTGAATTTAAGCAGCTGTAGGTAACCTATACCATGTGGCATATCTCACCAACAACATAACTAATATTCAAATTGGGTATGCAGCACGTAATCGCAGCTCAAACGAACAGTCAAGTCAACAAATTGTCAAATACCCTGCACAAAAGTCACAATAATAACAAGAGCTCTTTAATCCCCGCGCATATAGAATGAACTGTCAATTTATTTACCAGCATTGCGCACAGGAATAGCAAACAGAACTGACAGCGAACGGGCGTGAGAGGAGAAATTCCTAAATAAAGAAAGATTGTGCAATTAATTTCACGCATTCTATGCAAACGTTGATTGCCATTAAAAAGAAATGAGTGTAATTATTTGAAAATGAAATTAAATAAAATCGAGAGCACCACTTCAGGATGCTTCACTTCAGCGATAGAAAAACACACAGTACATTTTTCAATTGAGGCATGAAATTAAAATCGCCATCAAGTCCTGTTCTGCCTTGCCACACAGTCGCAAGCGGGTGTAAGTTGACAACAACAACAATGTCGATGTGAAAAAAAAAAAACAGACATCAATCACGTCATCTTCTTTTTTTACTTAAAGGTTTATATGCTGGATTTACGCCTTACCTTTAAGTCATCAGCAGAGGTATCGAACTAGCCCTGTCCGTTTGTCCGTTTATTCGTCTGTCCGTCTGTTGTAGAGCAAACTATTCTTTCAGTTTTAAAGCTACCTTGATGAAACTTGGCAAACGTATTTCTTATAGCGGCACGCTGCATATAAGTTGGAACGAGCCGGATTGGAACAAAATATCGCAAAGCTGCCATACAAACTATCGACCGATTTTTGTTGTTTGTCAAGATATTGCCATCAAATTTACTATATCGGACTTGTTTTATGTATTTAATATGCGTATTGAGTTTCATCAAAATCGCCACTTTAACACATAGCTGCCATAGGAACAATCGGTTGAAATTAAGGTTTTTATATGAAGACCAGTTCTGATTTTAGAAATAACTCAACGTTATCAGCTGCATTATATAACACAAGTATTAGACACAATACTCTGCACCATTATACCTGCAAGCGCATAGAACCTTCGGCATGTCAAAAGTAGCCTTCGATTTTGTTGCCTTTGCCTGTTATTGCTCTGCAGAAAGGGTCACTCAACACATCTCCCACTCTCTCTTTCTCTCTCTCTCTCTTATCTCACTCTTTTCAATTCATGTCTATTAATATTAGATTACTTAAGTATGAAAATAAATAAAGATCTCTCTGACAATCCTATTGACATACTTAACTTGCTCACACTCAGAGTATATGTTAGATATACAGTCTGTCAGGAAAGTCTTTACACATATGTAGACATTGTATTTGCCCCGGTCTGTCCAGGGTATTCAGCTGTTGGCTTTTGCAAATTGTTTAACTCATTTCAGTTTTTTGCGCTGCGCCAATTGTAAAGTTTTATGCACTTTCCATGCCTTTGTTGTTTGTTGACTGTTTTTTTATTCTTTGACTCGGATTTGTTTTTGCTGTGCGTGTTGTAGGAGTGTTTGTTGTGGCTCGTTTACAGCGTGCTGTTGTTGTTACTGTTGTTGTTGTTGCTGTTGTGCAATTGTTAAGCGCACACAGTGCCCATTAATTATTTATTTTTGTGGCTACTCACCGACGCCTGCCCGATTGTTGCTGCTGTTGTTGCTGCTGCTGCCTCTGCTGCTCCTGCTGCTGTTGTTCTTGTACGTTGTTGTTGTTGCCGTTGTATCTGCCACAAATCAATCAAATGTTGTGCCTGCCTCCCGAAACGGTTGAAGCTTTGTTTTTTTTACTATTGTTTCTCTTCTCTTTTCTCACTTTTTCTGTCTGTTCTGTTCTCTGTTCTCGGGTCTCTCTATGCCGTTTTCTGTTTTCTGTTGTCGATTTGATTTTATGTTATTACTTGATTTGCTTTCATTAGGCTTTTGTTTTGCCGCACGTTCGAGGATATCTATCAATGTTTTTTTGCTCTCCTCTCCTCACTACTCTGTGTGTGCATGTGTGTGTGTTAGTGTGTGTGCGAACTGCTTAATTATGCCCTATTTAAGTGACTTTCTGATTCGTTGCTTCCACGAATTCAGATTCAGTTTGTGCAGCTCGTAAATCGTAAATCTGGCAAAAGGAACCCCAAATATCATCCAAATATTTATGAAAATAAATTTCGAACATTTCGCGGCCAATCACAAGAATCGCACTCATTTCGTTTTTCATTTTTCGTATTTCGTATTTTGCATTTTGCATTTGATTTCATTTCGCTTTGCCCGTTTTGTTTATGCCTTTAAATTCTTATGAATGAACAGACGGTGGAACGTGCTCTGTGTGTGTGTGTGTTTGAATGGGCGGGCGACTGTGTGTGGTTACGGCTAAAGAAACTCTGCAGACACATCATCAAATTTGGCAAGTAATGTTTATTGATTACGGCACCACACTGCAGCTGCAATTTCCCCCGTTCAGTTTGCATTTGGCATTGCAAATTTTTATAACGGATAACGGTACTTTGCAGGTCTTTTATGCGCTGTCATCAATTTAAAATCGTCTGAGAACTTTTGCTGACACGCACCGAACTGGAGTTGGGACTCAGACTGAGTTGCAAGTCTCTGCCACGTCTTGGGCAGCAGCTCAAGCCGCACAAACCACACAAACTGGACGAGGGGGGCAGCGGCAGCTTGTCTCGTCAATTAAAAAAGGAGGTGCTCTTCTTATGCGCAGCAAAAGTTTGCCCAACTTGAACTAGGAAACAAGAAGTAATGCGCCTGCAAGTTTTCATCACATTAATTTTGCATTCCGGCGGCACATGCGGCGTATACGCAATATGTGCAGAGGGAACATGCAACGCGGCAAAGTCGCAGACAAATATAATGTGCGGGCAATGTTTTCAACTCAGCACAGACACACACATACGCATACATACGTGTACATACGTGTACATACGCTTGCAGCTGGGGACGCTACGCGGCGTATGCGCAATTTTTCATAATTACAGCAACTGCAGCGGCAACTTGAGCAGCGCAATGAAATTAAGTGCTTCACAATTGTTTTTGTTGGCTTTTTTTCGGGGCAAGGCAAGGGAGGGGGTGTAGTGCTGCTGCTGCCTCTTGTGTCACTCAATTTAGTTTTTACGTTGGTTTTGATTCTGAATGAAAAATGTGAAGGCGGCTTTAATATTTAATGCCTGCCCGAAAATGAAGACAGCAAAACAAGCAGAACTTGCTAACAACTTTGTTTAGTTGTTGTTCTCGTCGTTATAGTGGGAATTGTAGTAATTGTTGTTGTTGTTGCTGTTGTTGTTGCTCTGACATGTAATTAAGTATACAGAGCTATTCACGTTGCTTTTGGCTGCCATTGTTTGTATTTTCCTTTTGTCTTGCCCGACCAAAAAGTGCCAGAAGTGACCGATGGAGCCACATACACACCGTACACACACTCATTCCAGTGTGTGTGCCATTAGAGCCCAAAGAAGACATAACCATTGCAGGCAACTAGCGCACAGACGGACGAATGGACGAATGGAGGAATGGACGACAGGTGTTGGCACTGGCTCAAACATTTAGCAATTAACACCCCGAGCCGAGTAGAATAGCTGCGTCACCGGAAAAACAAACCAACAGCAACAAGAGGAGCACGAAAGAAAGCCAAACAACTAAAGCAAACAATTGAGAACTGGCGAGCGCAGTTACAAATTGTTGCATAGTTTCAGGCGGCAACTGGACAGATTGTTAACAATTTGCCCGGCTCCATTTGCCGTTTAACCCTATGAAAATGTCTTCATTTCCAACAGAAACTAACCGAAACTGATGCATATCAAACTAGGCACGTTCGCACTTGGCTCAGATTGGAATAGAACTATATTCATTATATGAAACTTAATTTCTCTGCACTTTAATAAGCTGCTCCAGGCACACGCTCCTTAATATGCAAATTAAAGCTCTGAAATATCTGTGAAAATCCCCAATTGCTTTATGACACATGCAAACTCAACCTATCGTTGTCTTCTACTTACGATAAGCGGATAAAGATTAAAGCTTAAGTGCCGTGTGCTCCTCTTGCAGTGAGAGAATCAAGAAAGTTTTCCCAGAATTAAATGAGTAAATCAATTAAGCAAAGGGGTTTCAAAACTAAAATATGATTCTAAAATATGATTCCCGAACTAGATTCAAATATTTCTTAAATCAAATTCAATTACCAATTCTCAATTTCAATATTTCGCTATTCAATTCAAAAACACTACTTCTTTTCCATACAACTCTGTTAAAACTATTAAACTAAACATTCTTATCTTTTACACATCAACTTTAACTCTTTCATTACAAAGTTAATTCAATATTCCGCCTGAATATTCATGACATATTTTTGCGTTTTAATTCAGTTCGATTTTTCAACTTCAAACACGTTTATTTCAAATGTTTTTCAACAAACTTCACGCTCATTTTCCAATCAACTTAAGAACTTGTTGTTCTCATTTGTATTCAACATTTTGCAGTTTGGTTTTCAAAAATTTCGACACAATCACAAACATATTTCGAAAAACTGTTCTCATTTTGATTCCATTCGGATGTTCACCAGAAAATACAAAGAAAAAAAAGAATATTGAAGCGTGATTGATTCAATTCGATTCGATTTCAAACTGATTGCTGATTCTGATTTATTCTGAGTTGTGTTTTGTTTTGTTTAGCTCGTGTTGTTGTTACAGGCAAAAGGCAAATTGCGCTTCAGCGACAACTACAGCGGCAGAGGGGAAGCTGCTGCTGCTGTTGTTGCTGCTGCTGCTGTTGTTGCTGCGGTGGCCGCGTGAAAACACATACAAGAAGAAACACGTCGTGCCGTCGGCAATGCTGAACGAGAACTAGAAACACAACTGACTGAACCGCCAGAGACACACTGTGAGAATCGACTATCGAGAATCGAACAACACGCGCTACACGCTACACGCGGTGCCAGAGCCAGCGACGCCGTCGACGATTGCAGAGCGTTTGCCCGTTCGCCGTTTGTCGGCGTCGTTGCGAAATTGTCGAGCAGCGAGCCGAGCGAGCCCAGCCGAGCCGAGCGAATCCCGAACGAATCAAGACTCGTCTATCACATGCGAGGGAAATTTGCAGCAGGGAAATTTCCAAGCACAACTTAGACAGCGAAGGAGCGAGAGCGGGACAGCGCACAGAAAGTGGCAGGCGGAGAGTGCGAGAGCGAAAGAGAGAGAGCAGGGAATGGACGAAGAGAACGTAAGTGCGCATATGATGAAAATTTCCCTCGTCTTGTCGCAGCGGCACAGAAACGGAAAACGAAAACGAAAAACGAAACCGAAACCAAAACCGAAAACGAAGGGCGACCAGAGCAGGCGAGGAGGCCCAAAAACAGCTGCATGCTGTGGCGCTCTGTAGCTGTGTGTGAGTGGGCAAGGGGGGAAGGTAAGGGGGCAGGCAGGGCAGAGCAGGGCAGGGCTGAATGTGGGCCTACCTGTTGCTTAGCAACTCGGGCAGCGCGCCCAGACGCGGGCTTCATTATCATTGTCAACATGCCAACTGCGATGGGGGAGCTGGACCAAGGGCAAGGACAGGGGCAGGGTAGGGGCAGGGGCAGTGGAGTAGCTGTGCCGTGACAGATGTTGACCGTTCGCCCGTTTGGCCGCTGTGCTGCAACAGCTGTTCGAGTGGCGCCAGAGCCAACTTCAGGCGAGAGCGGGCGCCTCAAAGTAGGCAGCAGCTTAAAGATGAAATTCAGGTCCACTCCGTGCAAGAGCGAGACGGCAACACAAGACAAAGCAACAACAGCAGAATGTGCGACTCACAGCATATGTGTGTGCTTGTCTCTCATTCTCTGTGTGTGTGTGTGTGTGTGTGTTTGTAAAATTGAACATATTGCGCTGGGATTATCAATCGATTAGATTAGTCTAAGCACTTGACACACGCAACACGCGGCTGGCATCGCTAAGAGGCATGAATCGCTAAACGTAACCGTACTTCCCCCCTCCCCCCTCCCCCTGACACCGCCTGCGATACTGACACCGACACCCTTTGTTGCAGAAATCGCGTAATAAGACAAATAAACACGAATAGATAAGCGAAAAGCAAAATGAGATACCTACCCCCCAGTTCCTCCCCCACCCCCTTGCGCACCTTGCACACCTATTCAAATTACGTTAACTCCCGCGGATAACGGTTTCCCGCTAAAATTAGAATCCAGACAGACACGTATTCGTATTCACATTCAAATTCAAATTGAAATTCAATTTCGATTCCCGGAGCCTTCTCGGATAGATGTTGTTTTTGAGGGTCCCCAATAATGATTGACACTTATGCTTGAGCATAGATTGCGGTAAACACTCATCAGATTACCAAGGGGCACATGTGTGTGTGTGTGTGTGTGCGTGAGTAAGCAAATTTGTAGTGTCTCGTTGTTTACTGTTTAAATCGATTCGCAACTCGAACTCGAAATTGGAAACACATAATGATAGATCGTATTCAATCTCACTCCGATTACTCACAGATGCAATTCAGTAAGCTGAAGAATCTGAAGCCCAGCCTTGTTTATACTCATAGACACCTTTATAAATATTTTACTTAAAAAGAAAACTGAAGGCTTGAAAAGTCCCTGGCTGACCTTTGGCTAGAATTAAGTCAAAGCAAAGTTGAATGAATCAAGAATTTATTAATTTCTAGAGTTGAACAGCATAGAAATTATTTGTATGTAGACATAAAAGTACAAAACAGAAGCAGAATGAAAATTAAAGCACACGATAAAAGAAATAAATAAGTAGAAAGGCAATGAATGTCAATAAAATATGTTCAATTAAAGAACAACTTCTTGCTCTTGGCACGCCTTGAAGGCAATTCGAACTAATCTAATCAATTCATATCCAGTGGCAATTGTTATCAACAGCTTGCAGTGCGTATACGTAATATTCAAGCACTTGCAGGGTATGTCAGTTTGGCTAGCTCCTGCCAACACATACCACTTACTGGGTATATCAGTTTGACTAACGAGTTTGCCGTTACAAAGTGTATTTCATCTCTTCCTTTGTTATTCTCGTGTGGCCTCTGCTTGTTCTCGTTGTTCTCGTTGTTGTTGTTGTTGCTGTTGCTGTTATCATTGTTGTTGGTGTTGCTACTGCTGTTGTTATTGTTGATGTTTGCGGCTCTTGTTTGCATTTGGCAGCAGCGGCGCACGTAACGGCAAATGCTACTCAACACACTCAACACTCAACACGCCAAATACAAACACGAAAAACAGAAGGCAGCCGACAAACGAAACGAGAAGGCAGAGAACCCAGTGGCGTGGCCAGGCCCAGGCCCAGGCACAGGCTGAGGCCCAGGCCAGAACACAGGCCCAATCCCGGGCATATTGTGTACGCAGCCGAAGTAGAAGTAGAAAAGTGTAAACAAGAAACGTGATATTTGACAGATGACTGTAGATATTTAGATACCAACATAAATACTACTTATGCCCAATGTCGCAGCGCTCCCTCTCCCACTCTCTTTATCTACCTCCATCTCTGTCACTCTGGCTGTCACACCTACACACACACACACAGACATCCAGCGGCTACAGCTGGCAGTGTCTCTGGAGCCTTATTGATTTTCTGCTGGCTTTCACAGCCACTTGGCGCTTGCCGCTCGGTTTGAATTGTCAGCCACGCATAAAGGACGCAGCCAAAAAAGGACGAAGAACAGGCAAACAAAGAGAGACGGTGAGACCGGCAAGTAAGCAGACAGTGTAAAAGACGGAAAGAGAGAGAAGTAGGAGTTCCTCGCCAAGATGCAAATGTTGCAATGCATTCAAGCTATTCCCCTCACTTTTCCTTCCTCTTCAGTCTGTTATTAAACCATAAGTTACTGCCCACTAGCAGTGTCCGCGGCGTATACTTAATGTCGCCGCACAATAACTCACGCAACTTTTATCGATTCGCAGTGATGTATCAGCTGAAATAAAATCCAATCGTCAATCAATTTGTCTGACTAACCTGGCCAGACAGGGTGTTAACGCAACTCAGCAGTTTGGTAATCAATTAATCGATACACTTTGATTAATTAATTCGCATTCACAAAGAAGAGAACGTTGAATACACTCTCATGCCTGGCTTGCTTGATATCATAATTAATAAGAAATTAAGAGAAGAAGGAAAGAGCTAAAGTTGAGACATATAGAACACCTTTTGTGGGATGCTTTAGCAGCATAGAGTCGCATACGATTGCAGAGAGATGCGCGTTAAAAACAAGAGCAAAACGTCTGTGTTTTTGTCCGATTGGATTGAAATTTTGACGTTATGTTGGTATTATAGTCAGCTAAGCATGGTCTTACTCAGAACGTTGTATCTTTTATATATCGCTCACAAATCAGCTTGAAAGAGAAATTTATTGATTTGCGGGGGCGGTGGGCGTGGCACCCAACATTTGAAATAAACCTCATCTGCGCCGGGTGCACAGAAACCTTCATGCCAAATTCGGTGTCTCTAGCTTTTATAATAGCTGAGATCTGTGTGTTCATCTGGTTATCTGGACATCCGGACAGACAGACAGACTTGGCTTAATCGACTCGGCTAGTGATGCTGAGCAAGAATATGTTCACTTTGTGCGGTCTCCCACGCCTCCTTCTGCCTGTTACATACACTTCCACAAAATTAAATAAATAAATAAATTAAACAATAAAGGAAGAACTGTGTTCTACATGGAACTTAACTTAAGATAACTATTAACTATGAGTATAACTTAAAATACATGTCTTATCCAAATCAGCGTTTAACTAATTGAATTGGCCTTGTCGATAATTGTTCTGTGGGAGGGACAACGCGGCGTATGCGCAACCTGCTGGTCAATTGAAATTGGTATTCAAATAGTTGCTGGTACTCACAGTCATAATAGTCGTATCGATCGGCTTCGCTGGGATTATTGCTGCCCATGATTTTGGCAAAAACTGCAAGAGGCCCGCAATGAGCGAAAGAGATAGAGAGAAAGAGTGAGAGAGAGAACAATTTAAAATACAAACAAAAAAGAAATTGCGCAATTCAATTAAAATCGCTGAGTGGAGAAGCAAATGAAAATAGACGTTAAAGGAGTGAAACATTAAAATGCAATTGGCAGAGGCAAGCGGGAAGGGGAGTAGGGAAGGGGGAGGAGCAGAGGGAGTGCGAGTTTTAGCGGAATAAACGCAACTCGCCTGGGGAGGGGGAAACAGAAAAATCTGAAATGGGAATGCGGATGGGATTGGAAATGCTAATGGCAGTGCGGGAAGTGCAGGGCACAGGGGGAGGTGTGTCGTGGGGGGAAATGCGGAGGTGCAATGGTCACTCACATTTGGTGCAGCTCCTGCGAAATCGCACAAAACACGAAACGGAACGCGACAGTTGGGTGAGCTCGTCGGGATGCGTTGGTATGCAAATTATCGGTGCCAGCGGCGCAATGTGGCAGCCACTGTGACTGCGACTGCGGCGGCGACGTTCCAGCAACGGTATCGCCACAAAGCTGTGATCTGTTGCGGCTTCAGCAACGGCACCGCTGGCGACGCCTCCCGCTCCAGCTCCTCCTTCTCCAGCGCAGGCTGCTGGCGATAATGTTGACTCGCAGCGAATCCGACTGTGGTTGTCCGTGTTGTTGTTGTTGTTGATGTTGTCCGAGTTGTTGTTATTGTTGCTGCTGTTGCTGCTATTGTTGCTGCTGTTGGTGTTAGTGTTGCTGTTGCTGTTGCTACTGCTGCTGCTGCTTGTGATGATGGTAATGACATTAACAGTGCCCTGCAACGGCCCCGAGTTGCTCGCCGCCGTCGCTGTAAAGATAGAAGAAGAGAGAGAGATATATAGGTAGAAAGAGGGAAGGAGGGAAAGAAAAGACAACAGAAAATTCTCATCAATTGCTTGTTGATTTGTGATTTGTGATTTGTCGCAAGCGCATCGAGAAAATCCATTTCGCATGCGACGCATGTGTGGCAAATTTCTGCTGTCTCGTGCAATTTGTCTCCCTCTTTTTCTTTCTCGTTCTCGCTTTCTTTTTCTTTGTTTTTGTTTGATTTTTTGGTTCGTTTCTTCGTTTTTAACACTTGCGCCAGTCGTAAATCATTCAAATTTGCATTCAATGTATGCGATATTTTCCGAAACCCGCAAAAAATATGCAAGGCAATGTGCCAAATGGCGCAGAATGTGCACAGAGCATATCGAGCTGGAGAGAGCAAGAGCTCAGTGGAGCACAGATCCAGGTTGAGCACATGTGTATATATACATATATATATCTAGATATATTCATATATAACTTGATACACCTTTCTACATTTCTTTCCATATATCTTTCTCTTTAAGTAGCTCTCCATTCATCTACATATCTATCTATCTTTCCACCCAACTGTCTGTCCAGATTTCTATGAATTTCAATCTTTATTTATACATATTATTTATATATTCATGTTCTATATATGATATAAACTTTTATTTGGCAACATAAAAATACTGAAATTAAAAGATATCTTACTTCTAGACTACCTAAGAGACTCTTAAATGTTTCCAACTCGTCACCTCAAGAATTCAATCAAAGTTTGCTGAGCACTCAGCCCTCAATGAGCTTCGTATAAACTATATTTTTCTTAAGTATGTAAAATAGTAAAAGCCAAAAATAATTTGCCTGCCTTTACAGTTAATTACGCTATTTATATTAGTTAGTTACAGCACACAAATTCAATGCCCGCTGCAAGTTGAGGCAGTTTAAAGTCTCGAGGTGCCAAGGTGCCAACGCATCGACTGCGAACTTGCTTATTAACACCCACTCAAGACGCATCGTGTTGAGTCGTAACTCATTTGATTTATTTGCCAGCAGCTGTCGACACGATTCGCTTGTCTCGTGCAACATTTTGGGGCAACATTCTGTGCAATCTCTCGACCTTTTTGGCAGCACATTCTGTTGCTTCTGTCCCTGCGAAGTAAGTGCGCTGCTCTTCGATGGCCAGTGGCAGGGGCAGTGACAGGGGGCAGGGGCAAGTGGCAGGGACCGGTGGCTGCCTGCTTGACAAACTCTTATATCCAAGCCGCAGCTGGCTAATTTTGTGGCATGTTGCCAGAATGCTGTTGTAACTCGCTGTTCGTGCGGCGCTGTTTCTGGCCATGTTTATTTGTTGCATATTTTATCGTGCCTCAAAGTGCCAGCAAATCGCACACGACAATTGCAATGCAACAGGCGATTGGCACGGCAGAGGGGGGAGGAAAGGCGGGGGCGTGGCCCGAGCAAATAGTTGTTTGAGATACATATTTTATGGCAACAAATATGCATCGACTTTTGCAGCGGTAATCGTGGCTAGGCGGAGCGGGGCATAGAGAGCTGAGCATTTGAATGTGTGTGTGTGTGTGTGTGTACACTGTACCTATGTGTGCGGGCAAATGAAGGGAATGGGGGAGGGGGGAGCGTTGGCATTGGTGTATTTTTTGCAGTTTTATGGCACGTGTGATTCATCATTTGCTTGTTTAATTTATTTTATGGCGATTGCAGCGACACAACGCTCCAGTTCGGGTTTGGGTCTTTTATTTATTTAACATACACGCACAGCACACACATTCTCACACACACACACACAGGCACGCAGGCACACACACACGTGTCTGCTTGTTTTGTTTGTTTGCCATTTATTTACGCAGCAGCAACAACAATTGGTTATAAAATAAAATATTGCTAGATTTTACGCACAGTTTCCGGACCGAGAGAGAGACAGACGAAGTGAGAGGGAGTGAGAAGGAGAGAACGAGAGAAAGTAGGAGAAAAAGCCGTGCACCAATTGTGCGGCCATCCATCACTTGCGCCAATACAACTGCATTGTACACACGCATTAGCAGCCAAGTGTGTGTGCCAAGTGTGTGTGTGTGTGTGCGTGTGTGTGGGTGTGTGTGCCGTGTGTGTCTGCATATGTTTGCTGGGTGCGTTGGCGTGTCAATGTCAGCGTCAAAATGCCAAACAAACTGCCAACTGCTGAAAAATAAATCGCACAACAATCTTGTCTGCGTATACGCAATATTTGCTAGCTCACTGTGTCCTTGCAGCAGCCGCGCTCGAGCTCAGGCTCCTCAATGATACACCCGTGTCCAAAAACACTACAAAATTAAAAAATATTGAAACAAATTCCGATTGATTTGAGCTAAAGTATTATAAAATCAACTCAATAATATGTGTAGAATATTCCCCAATTCCTGTAAAATTCATTCATGAAATCTCATGGTTTTTCTACTACATTCGATCTGCATTCAAAATTGAAAAATTTTAAATTTTTCATTTTTTCGACAAAAATCCATCAAAACCCCTTAAAAATTTTCAAATTTTGTCAAAATTTATGACATTTTTTTTTTGATTCTAATTGATAAAGCTACTCATAATCTGTATAAAAAGTCCTCCCAAAAGTGTTTGCGATGAAAATTGTGGATAATATCGAAAAAATACCCTGATTTTAGGTTTTTTCGCCTGTCCTGGAGTCAACTTTTGAACTTTAAAATGTCACAACTTCGCCAAAAATCATCCGATTTTTGTGAGGAATGTCATTTTATTCGTGGTTTTTCTACTACATTCGATCTGCATTCAAAATTGAAAAATTTTAAATTTTTCATTTTTTCGACAAAAATCCATCAAAACCCCTTAAAAAATTTTCAAATTTTGTCAAAATTTTTAACATTTTTTTTTTTGATTCTAATTGATAAAGCTACTCATAATCTGTATAAAAAGTCCTCCCAAAAGTGTTTGCGATGAAAATTGTGGATAATATCGAAAAAATACCCTAATTTTAGGTTTTTTCGCCTGTCCTGGAGTCAACTTTTGAACTTTAAAATGTCACAACTTCGCCAAAAATCATCCGATTTTTGTGAGGAATGTCATTTTATTCGTGGTTTTTCTACTACATTCGATCTGCATTCAAAATTGAAAAATTTTAAATTTTTCATTTTTTCGACAAAAATCCATCAAAACCCCTTAAAAAATTTTCAAATTTTGTCAAAATTTTTAACATTTTTTTTTTGATTCTAATTGATAAAGCTACTCATAATCTGTATAAAAAGTCCTCCCAAAAGTGTTTGCGATAAAAATTGTGGATAATATCGAAAAAATACCCTGATTTTAGGTGTTTTCGCCTGTCCTGGAGTCAACTTTTGAACTTTAAAATGTCACAACTTCGTCAAAAATCATCCGATTTTGGTGAGGAATGTCATTTTATTCGTGGTTTTTCTACTGCATTCGATCTGCATTCAAAATTGAAATATTTTAAATTTTTCATTTTTTCGACAAAAATCCATCAAAACCCCTTAAAAAATTTTCAAATTTTGTCAAAATTTTTGACATTTTTTTTTTGATTCTAATTGATAAAGCTACTCATAATCTGTATAAAAAGTCCTCCCAAAAGTGTTTGCGATAAAAATTGTGGATAATATCGAAAAAATACCCTGATTTTAGGTGTTTTCGCCTGTCCTGGAGACAACTTTTGAACTTTAAAATGTCACAACTTCGTCAAAAATCATCCGATTTTGGTGAGGAGTGTCATTTTATTCATGGTTTTTCCACTAAACTCGATCTGCATTCAAAATTGAAAAATTTTAAATTTTTCATTTTTTCGACAAAAATCCATCAAAACCCCTTAAAAAATGTTCAAATTTTGTCAAAATTTTTGACATTTTTTTTTTGATTCTAATTGATAAAGCTACTCATAATCTGTATAAAAAGTCCTCCCAAAAGTGTTTGCGATGAAAATTGTGGATAATATAGAAAAAATACCCTGATTTTAGGTTTTTTCGCCTGTCCTGGAGACAACTTTTGAACTTTAAAATGTCACAACTTCGTCAAAAATCATCCGATTTTGGTGAGGAGCGTCATTTTATTCATAGTTTGTCTACTAAATTCGATCTGCATTCAAAATTGAAAAATATTAAATTTTTCATTTTTTCGACAAAAATCCATCAAAACCCCTTAAAAAATGTTCAAATTTTGTCAAAATTTTTTAAATTTTTTTTTGATTCTAATTGATAAAGCTACTCATAATCTGTATAAAAAGTCCTCCCAAAAGTGTTTGCGATGAAAATTGTGGATAATATCGAAAAAATACCCTAATTTTAGGTTTTTTTCGCCTGTCCTGGAGACAACTTTTGAACTTTAAAATGTCACAACTTCGTCAAAAATCATCCGATTTTGGTGAGGAGTGTCATTTTATTCATGGTTTTTCCACTAAATTCGATCTGCATTCAAAATTGAAAAATTTTAAATTTTTCATTTTTTTCGACAAAAATCCATCAAAACCCCTTAAAAAATGTTCAAATTTTGTCAAAATTTTTGACATTTTTTTTTTTGATTCTAATTGATAAAGCTACTCATAATCTGTATAAAAAGTCCTCCCAAAAGTGTTTGCGATGAAAATTGTGGATAATATAGAAAAAATACCCTGATTTTAGGTTTTTTCGCCTGTCCTGGAGACAACTTTTGAACTTTAAAATGTCACAACTTCGTCAAAAATCATCCGATTTTGGTGAGGAATGTCATTTTATTCGTGGGTTTTCTACTGCATTCGATCTGCATTCAAAATTGAAATATTTTAAATTTTTCATTTTTTTCGACAAAAATCCATCAAAACCCCTTAAAAAATTTTCAAATTTTGTCAAAATTTTTGACATTTTTTTTTGATTCTAATTGATAAAGCTACTCATAATCTGTATAAAAAGTCCTCCCAAAAGTGTTTGCGATGAAAATTGTGGATAATATCGAAAAAATACCCTGATTTTAGGTTTTTTCGCCTGTCCTGGAGACAACTTTTGAACTTTAAAATGTCACAACTTCGTCAAAAATCATCCGATTTTGTTGAGGAGTGTCATTTTATTCATGGTTTTTCCACTAAACTCGATCTGCATTCAAAATTGAAAAATTTTAAATTTTTCATTTTTTCGACAAAAATCCATCAAAACCCCTTAAAAAATGTTCAAATTTTGTCAAAATTTTTGACATTTTTTTTGATTCTAATTGATAAAGCTACTCATAATCTGTATAAAAAGTCCTCCCAAAAGTGTTTGCGATGAAAATTGTGGATAATATCGAAAAAAATACCCTGATTTTAGGTTTTTTCGCCTGTCCTGGAGACAACTTTTGAACTTTAAAATGTCACAACTTCGTCAAAAATCATCCGATTTTGGTGAGGAGTGTCATTTTATTCGTGGTTTTTCTACTAAATTCGATCTGCATTCAAAATTGAAAAATTTTAAATTTTTCATTTTTTCGACAAAAATCCATCAAAACCCCTTAAAAAATGTTCAAATTTTGTCAAAATTTTTGACATTTTTTTTTGATTCTAATTGATAAAGCTACTCATAATCTGTATAAAAAGTCCTCCCAAAAGTGTTTGCGATGAAAATTGTGGATAATATCGAAAAATACCCTAATTTTAGGTTTTTTCGCCTGTCCTGGAGACAACTTTTGAACTTTAAAATGTCACAACTTCGTCAAAAATCATCCGATTTTGGTGAGGAATGTCATTTTATTCATGGTTTTTCCACTAAATTCGATCTGCATTCAAAATTGAAAAATTTTAAATTTTTCATTTTTTTCGACAAAAATCCATCAAAACCCCTTAAAAAATGTTCAAATTTTGTCAAAATTTTTGACATTTTTTTTTTGATTCTAATTGATAAAGCTACTCATAATCTGTATAAAAAGTCCTCCCAAAAGTGTTTGCGATGAAAATTGTGGATAATATCGAAAAAATACCCTAATTTTAGGTTTTTTCGCCTGTCCTGGAGACAACTTTTGAACTTTAAAATGTCACAACTTCGTCAAAAATCATCCGATTTTGGTGAGGAGTGTCATTTTATTCATGGTTTTTCCACTAAATTCGATCTGCATTCAAAATTGAAAAATTTTAAATTTTTCATTTTTTTCGACAAAAATCCATCAAAACCCCTTAAAAAATGTTCAAATTTTGTCAAAATTTTTGACATTTTTTTTTTGATTCTAATTGATAAAGCTACTCATAATCTGTATAAAAAAGTCCTCCCAAAAGTGTTTGCGATGAAAATTGTGGATAATATCGAAAAAATACCCTAATTTTAGGTTTTTTTCGCCTGTCCTGGAGACAACTTTTGAACTTTAAAATGTCACAACTTCGTCAAAAATAATCCGATTTTGGTGAGGAATGTCATTTTATTCATGGTTTTTCCACTAAATTCGATCTGCATTCAAAATTGAAAAATTTTAAATTTTTCATTTTTTCGACAAAAATCCATCAAAACCCCTTAAAAAATGTTCAAATTTTGTCAAAATTTTTGACATTTTTTTTTTGATTCTAATTGATAAAGCTACTCATAATCTGTATAAAAAGTCCTCCCAAAAGTGTTTGCGATGAAAATTGTGGATAATATCGAAAAAATACCCTAATTTTAGGTTTTTTCGCCTGTCCTGGAGACAACTTTTGAACTTTAAAATGTCACAACTTCGTCAAAAATCATCCGATTTTGGTGAGGAATGTCATTTTATTCATGGTTTTTCCACTAAATTCGATCTGCATTCAAAATTGAAAAATTTTAAATTTTTCATTTTTTCGACAAAAATCCATCAAAACCCCTTAAAAAATGTTCAAATTTTGTCAAAATTTTTGACATTTTTTTTTGATTCTAATTGATAAAGCTACTCATAATCTGTATAAAAAGTCCTCCCAAAAGTGTTTGCGATGAAAATTGTGGATAATATCGAAAAAATACCCTAATTTTAGGTTTTTTTCGCCTGTCCTGGAGACAACTTTTGAACTTTAAAATGTCACAACTTCGTCAAAAATCATCCGATTTTGGTGAGGAATGTCATTTTATTCATGGTTTTTCCACTAAATTCGATCTGCATTCAAAATTGAAAAATTTTAAATTTTTCATTTTTTCGACAAAAATCCATCAAAACCCCTTAAAAAATGTTCAAATTTTGTCAAAATTTTTGACATTTTTTTTTGATTCTAATTGATAAAGCTACTCATAATCTGTATAAAAAGTCC
Source organism: Zaprionus africanus (assembly GCA_018151435.1). Classification (NCBI taxonomy): domain Eukaryota; kingdom Metazoa; phylum Arthropoda; class Insecta; order Diptera; family Drosophilidae; genus Zaprionus; species Zaprionus africanus. Next base: position 144,181 of record JAECXB010002285.1, read on the forward strand.
TCCCAAAAGTGTTTGCGATGAAAATTGTGGATAATATCGAAAAAATACGCTAATTTTAGGTTTTTTTTCGCCTGTCCTGGAGACAACTTTTGAACTTTAAAATGTCACAACTTCGTCAAAAATCATCCGATTTTGGTGAGGAATGTCATTTTATTCATGGTTTTTCCACTAAATTCGATCTGCATTCAAAATTGAAAAATTTTAAATTTTTCATTTTTTCGACAAAAATCCATCAAAACCCCTTAAAAATGTTCAAATTTTGTCAAAATTTTTGACATTTTTTTTTTTGATTCTAATTGATAAAGCTACTCATAATCTGTATAAAAAGTCCTCCCAAAAGTGTTTGCGATGAAAATTGTGGATAATATCGAAAAAATACCCTAATTTTAGGTTTTTTTCGCCTGTCCTGGAGACAACTTTTGAACTTTAAAATGTCACAACTTCGTCAAAAATCATCCGATTTTGGTGAGGAATGTCATTTTATTCATGGTTTTTCCACTAAATTCGATCTGCATTCAAAATTGAAAAATTTTAAATTTTTCATTTTTTTCGACAAAAATCCATCAAAACCCCTTAAAAAATGTTCAAATTTTGTCAAAATTTTTGACATTTTTTTTTTGATTCTAATTGATAAAGCTACTCATAATCTGTATAAAAAGTCCTCCCAAAAGTGTTTGCGATGAAAATTGTGGATAATATCGAAAAAAATACCCTAATTTTAGGTTTTTTCGCCTGTCCTGGAGACAACTTTTGAACTTTAAAATGTCACAACTTCGTCAAAAATCATCCGATTTTGGTGAGGAATGTCATTTTATTCATGGTTTTTCCACTAAATTCGATCTGCATTCAAAATTGAAAAATTTTAAATTTTTCATTTTTTCGACAAAAATCCATCAAAACCCCTTAAAAAATGTTCAAATTTTGTCAAAATTTTTGACATTTTTTTTTTGATTCTAATTGATAAAGCTACTCATAATCTGTATAAAAAGTCCTCCCAAAAGTGTTTGCGATGAAAATTGTGGATAATATCGAAAAAATACCCTAATTTTAGGTTTTTTCGCCTGTCCTGGAGACAACTTTTGAACTTTAAAATGTCACAACTTCGTCAAAAATCATCCGATTTTGGTGAGGAATGTCATTTTATTCATGGTTTTTCCACTAAATTCGATCTGCATTCAAAATTGAAAAATTTTAAATTTTTCATTTTTTCGACAAAAATCCATCAAAACCCCTTAAAAAATGTTCAAATTTTGTCAAAATTTTTGACATTTTTTTTTGATTCTAATTGATAAAGCTACTCATAATCTGTATAAAAAGTCCTCCCAAAAGTGTTTGCGATGAAAATTGTGGATAATATCGAAAAAATACCCTAATTTTAGGTTTTTTCGCCTGTCCTGGAGACAACTTTTGAACTTTAAAATGTCACAACTTCGTCAAAAATCATCCGATTTTGGTGAGGAATGTCATTTTATTCATGGTTTTTCCACTAAATTCGATCTGCATTCAAAATTGAAAAATTTTAAATTTTTCATTTTTTCGACAAAAATCCATCAAAACCCCTTAAAAAATGTTCAAATTTTGTCAAAATTTTTGACATTTTTTTTTGATTCTAATTGATAAAGCTACTCATAATCTGTATAAAAAGTCCTCCCAAAAGTGTTTGCGATGAAAATTGTGGATAATATCGAAAAAAATACCCTAATTTTAGGTTTTTTCGCCTGTCCTGGAGACAACTTTTGAACTTTAAAATGTCACAACTTCGTCAAAAATCATCCGATTTTGGTGAGGAATGTCATTTTATTCATGGTTTTTCTACTACATTCGATCTGCATTCAAAATTGAAAAATTTTAAATTTTTCATTTTTTTGACAAAAATCCATCAAAACCCCTTAAAAAATTTTCAAATTTTGTCAAAATTTTTGACATTTTTTTTTGATTCTAATTGATAAAGCTACTCATAATCTGTATAAAAAGTCCTCCCAAAAGTGTTTGCGATGAAAATTGTGGATAATATCGAAAAAATACCCTAATTTTAGGTTTTTTCGCCTGTCCTGGAGACAACTTTTGAACTTTAAAATGTCACAACTTCGTCAAAAATCATCCGATTTTGGTGAGGAATGTCATTTTATTCATGGTTTTTCTACTACATTCGATCTGCATTCAAAATTGAAAAATTTTAAATTTTTCATTTTTTCGACAAAAATCCATCAAAACCCCTTAAAAAATTTTCAAATTTTGTCAAAATTTTTGACATTTTTTTTGATTCTAATTGATAAAGCTACTCATAATCTGTATAAAAAGTCCTCCCAAAAGTGTTTGCGATGAAAATTGTGGATAATATCGAAAAAATACCCTAATTTTAGGTTTTTTCGCCTGTCCTGGAGTCAACTTTTGAACTTTAAAATGTCACAACTTCGTCAAAATCATCCGATTTTGGTGAGGAATGTCATTTTATTCATGGTTTTTCTACTACATTCGATCTGCATTCAAAATTGAAAAATTTTAAATTTTTCATTTTTTTTTGACAAAAATCCATCAAAACCCCTTAAAAAATTTTCAAATTTTGTCAAAATTTTTGACATTTTTTTTGATTCTAATTGATAAAGCTACTCATAATCTGTATAAAAAGTCCTCCCAAAAGTGTTTGCGATGAAAATTGTGGATAATATCGAAAAAATACCCTAATTTTAGGTTTTTCGCCTGTCCTGGAGTCAACTTTTGAACTTTAAAATGTCAAAACTTCGTCAAAAATCATCTGATTTTGGCGAGGAATGTCATTTTATTCATGGTTTTTCTACTACATTCGATCTGCATTCAAAATTGAAAAATTTTAAATTTTTCATTTTTTTGACAAAAATCCATCAAAACCCCTTAAAAAATTTTCAAATTTTGTCAAAATTTTTGACATTTTTTTTTTGATTCTAATTGATAAAGCTACTCATAATCTGTATAAAAAGTCCTCCCAAAAGTGATTGCGATGAAAATTGTGGATAATATCGAAAAAATACCCTAATTTTAGGTTTTTTCGCCTGTCCTGGAGTCAACTTTTGAACTTTAAAATGTCACAACTTCGTCAAAAATCATCCGATTTTGGTAAGGAATGTCATTTTATTCATGGTTTTTCTACTACATTCGATCTGCATTCAAAATTGAAAAATTTTAAATTTTTCATTTTTTCGACAAAAATCCATCAAAACCCCTTCAAAAATTTTCAAATTTTGTCAAAATTTTTGACATATTTTTTTTATTCTAATTGATAAAGCTACTCTTAATCTGTATAAAAAGTCCTCCCAAAAGTGTTTGCGATGAAAATTGTGGATAATATCGAAAAAAATACCCTAATTTTAGGTTTTTTCGCCTGTCCTGGAGTCAACTTTTGAACTTTAAAATGTCACAACTTCGTCAAAAATCATCTGATTTTGGTGAGGAATGTCATTTTATTCATGGTTTTTCTACTACATTCGATCTGCATTCAAAATTGAAAAATTTTAAATTTTTTATTTTTTTCGACAAAAATCCATCAAAACCCCTTAAAAAATGTTCAAATTTTGTCAAAATTTTTGACATTTTTTTTTTGATTCTAATTGATAAAGCTACTCATAATCTGTATAAAAAGTCCTCCCAAAAGTGTTTGCGATGAAAATTGTGGATAATATCGAAAAAATACCCTAATTTTAGGTTTTTTCGCCTGTCCTGGAGTCAACTTTGACTTTAAAATGTCCAACTTCGTCAAAATCATCGATTTTGGTGAGGAGTGTCTTTTATTCATGGTTTTTCCACTAAATTCGATCTGCATTCAAAATTGAAAAATTTTAAATTTTTCATTTTTTTGACAAAAATCCATCAAAACCCCTTAAAAAATGTTCAAATTTTGTCAAAATTTTTGACATTTTTTTTGATTCTAATTGATAAAAGCTACTCATAATCTGTATAAAAAGTCCTCCCAAAAGTGTTTGCGATGAAAATTGTGGATTTTTGCTGTCCTGGTCAACTTTTGAACTTTAAAATGTCACAACTTGCAAAAATCATCTGATTTTGGTGAGGAGTGTATTTTATTATGTTTTCACAATTCGATCTGCATTCAAAATTGAGACATTTTAAATTTTTCATTTTTTCGACAAAAATCCATCAAAACCCCTTAAAAAATTTTCAAATTTTGTCAAAATTTTTGACATTTTTTTTTTATTCTAATTGATAAAGCTACTCATAATCTGTATAAAAAGTCCTCCCAAAAGTGTTTGCGATGAAAATTGTGGATAATCCACAGAATTTCCACAAATATTGACAGCTATTTATGCTCATTCCGCTTGTAGGAAAACTGTCAGCTCTGCGCGCGGGAATCAGAGATGAATAATAAATGAATTAATAAAAATGCAATTGCCTGGCATTTAATTGCATCTATTATTTATGAGAGTGGCCTCCCCTGGGGCATCTCCTCGCATCGCCTCGCAGCATTTTCTATTGTCATTAAATCGGATTCAATATGCTGTGCCAGCTAACTGAGTGCGCAAATAGCTGTTTTATAGCCAGCTTATGATGACTTTCTGGAGGTGTTGACTGTCCACAGCATGCCCCATTAGAGCTGCACGCAATTAGCCACAAGTATTTGCAAATGTGTCTGTGTGTGTGTGTGTTTTACTTTTGGCATCATTAACAATGTATTTGAATCGAGTGCAAGATGCAATACATTATTGATGAACAGAAATTAACTTCGTTCTGCATTAAAATACACTCTGATAGTCAGATTATATTCTAGTTTATTCTTTATATACTAAATTGATGCATTTTTTATTTATTTTAATCTTTTGAAGTGCGATCCGTTCTAGAGAAATCTATTAAGTAAATAAAAGTAGATTGCAATTTGAATAAGTAAGAAACTCTCAAGAAAAACTTAATTCCCATTTAAGTCCCATTCCCTGCACTCTATATATACTCGTTTATCTATTCCCCCATTCTAGCAAATTGAGATCGAGAGCATCTTCTGTTCAGTGTTGCAAAACGATAATGATTATTGCTTTGCTAGAACTTCCAACGACGCACTAAAAACAAAATACTTCTTCAACGTTGCTATTGTTCTCGTTGTCTGGCATCGTATACTGTATATGTAGTAGTAACAATATTACCGTTTGCATTAGCCTGAAAAATTAGTCATTTTATGCCCGAACAACAAATTTACAAAGCTCATAAAATCACATGAAAAAAACCAGAGCAAAAATATTTATATTAATGATATGCAGAAATACGTCTACAGCTTGAGCACTTCTCCCTCTCCTTCTCGCGCTCTCCCTCTCTTTCTCCGTCTCCCTCTCTCTTTGCACAGATTCTATGTAAATGGGCAGTCAGCAAACTGGCAATTATTCGCTTGTTTTGTCTACGCCGGCGATCGCAGATCGGAGATCCGGAGATCAGGAGGGCTGCCAACTCAGAACGCAGAAGGCGAAATGTATTTATGACGAGACGAAATCTAAACAAACTTTGAATGCAGAAAAACATGTTCCAGACATTGTTTAGATCTCTCCGGTGGTTTTTCCCTGTTCCCTCTCTCCCCCGCTCTCGTCCCTCTTCGCACTACTCTCGATTTCACATCGTCGATTCAATTGTCTCATTTCGAATCGTTTTGTTATCGCAATATTGTGACTAAAATAAGCATTGCCCGAAAAGCTTTTATCTACTGAATTTATATTACTCGTTAAGGCATTTTGACTTTATTATAATGTTTTCTGAATCGATAAACGATTTCCTTTGAATTTAATGATGGGAGTTTCTTTGAATCGAAATACTCTCAGTAAACGAAAGATTCTGCGGAAAGCGCTAATGAATTCTTGGGAAATCTTATCTAGTTTGGTTATTTTATTGTTTATAAATTAATTTTTATATTTATTTTTTATTTAATACTAGAAACACATACAATCTACTCTATGTCAATAGAACTTCAAGAAAAGTTAGAAAAACATCGATGTTTTTTATATGAAACATCGATGTTTCTCCAGTTTGAATTGCCTGTTCAAATCAGCAAACAAAACTACTAATGATCTTCTTATCTATTGTGCTGGGATCCATTTTAAAAAATATACCAGAGTAAAATCAATTAATCGCATGGCAAATACAAATAAATATCGAGTAAAAATAAACAAACTCAATTAAACAAATGTTTGAGTCGAATCATTAATTAGGTTGCGCAGAAATATTTGTATTTCCATTTCGCCTCCAGACCGAACAACGTTGATTCTTTGTCATGTCACGAGTTGCTCTTCAAATGCATCTTCAGTTTGATTGATGACGGACCCATAAAGCAATCGATCGAACGAAGTGAATATCATCCTCAGCAGCAGCAGCAGCAACGGCAATGGGCTGTGAACTGAGTTTTCCCAGAGTTTGGCGATTCAAATGGACCCAAAACAGACCCGAGTAAACAACCATGGAGAGAAATGCAATACACACATTTCCGCTCTGCTCGGCTCGGTTGTGTTCTGTTCTGTTCGATTATTCCGATTCGTTCCGTTCTGATTTCGATGCGGGTCCCGAGCCCGAACCCTACGCGTCTCGGTCCGGTATGGGCGGGCCATTAAAAAGCAACATCAAACGTTAATTGCCACCTTTATGGGGCCAGTTCATAATTTGTGTGCTACTAAATAAGTTGCCTCTATAAGCTGGCGAAATTGCCAAATTCAGAAATTGGGGAAACATATGTCGGCCCAGTTGGTTCACTCGACATTGCCCAGTTGGCCCAGTCCAGGCCAGGGCAGACCAGCCCAGCGAGTCGATGGAAAATTTGCCGCCACGTCTGATGTTTATTTGCGAAATTATATTGCACTCGTATTTATTATTTTTTATGCCGCGATTTTCATATATCGTACATAATATACTCCCCCCCTCTCTCTCTCTCTCTTACTCTCTCTTTCTCTCTCTCTCTCTCTCTCTCTCTCTCTCTCTCTCTCTCTCTCTCTGTCCGTCTCTGGCTCTTTCTCACTCGCATTATATAAATTTAATTACATTCGAAATGTTCGGGCTACGATTGAAAATGGGTTTGCAACTTTGGCCATGTGCTCGGCATCTTTTGGGCAACTTTTAATGGTGCTTTCCCTTCCCCCCTTCCCTTCGCTACCTGTGCTTGCTTCATCTCCGTTTCCTCTCACCATCTTTGAGAAGCTCGCGCGCTTCGCACGTGTTGCACGCACAGCAATTTCAGCTGAATCCGCACACCATTAGCGAGCTTTGCTGTGCGTGTGCGTGTATGGATATTGTATCTGGGAAATCTATTTTAATGCGAATCGTACTGCCATTTCAGAAGCCATTCTAACGCCATGGGTGGCAACGAGAAGTGAGCAAACCAGATAAATACTTTTTCCCCATTTCTTCGGGCAGTTTACGAAAACAAGTGCAGCATTTACTGCGATGCCAGAGATAAAGATTTTCCTCTTTAATGTGTTTGGTAATTTCTAAAATTAAAACATCACTGAAATGGACAGCCCTTGCCCCCTATTGCAATTGCAAATGCGAATTTCCGAATTGCGGAATATTGTAATATCCATAAAATTCGAGGATACTGTTTTCCGAGTAAATATCTCGAAGAGTTTTACCGAATTCAGTGTATACTTTTCGGCAGTCTGAAAATCCAAATATTCCTACAAGATTTGGAAGTAAATACCATATGCTCTTTTTTTTTTTTTTTTTTTTTTTTTTTATACATTTAATTTTTGTTATCATTTTATCATGTAGAATACAAGCCATGCCTTCACCCGGGATCCGGGAGTTAGTTGCAATTGATTCTTAGGCAAATTTCAGTTGGAGAACTTCAGAAAATGTAGACAAAGAATTATAAGATATATAAAGAAAAATAATAGAGGAATGTATTGTATAAGTACTCTTCAAATTTCCATTCATACTGCGGTCTTATCTCTAGAAATGTAACAGGAATGCGAAACTATAGAAGAAACCAAGAACACAATAACAAAAAGACCTAAAAGACCTAGAAGACCAAAAACACACAATTATTTCTAAGCACGTCGGCATAAAAACTGTCTAACTATGTGGAATCCCATAAAAATTGTATTTAGTCTTGCGCCCAAAGATTTCACAGATAAAATTCCATAGTTTATGAAATCTTGTTTACAGAACATATCATTTACCATAGATTACGGGCTGCGATATATGTTGCGTATGTGTAAACGTGTGTGTGCTCAATTTATGCATTATATTTAAATTTGTTTACTTCTTTGTTTATAAACAATGAGGATGTGTGTGTGTAACTTGAAGGGCGAGCCCCAATTCCCATCGCTCTAATGTAGGTCTGATCATAATCTGACAATGAACAGAGCAAATCGAAATCGGAAGTAAAAAACGGAAACTAATTAAAATAATTAATTAAATCGAGCACAAAGTAATCTGCAGATTAAAGATTAAACACAATTCACTTTGTGTTCAGTTTTCAAATAAAAAAGTATGCGTATGCAGCAAAATAGTTTCATTTCATTTCATTTACGTTTAAATTTAAGTAGGCGACAGTTGAGTATTTGTTGAATACAGTAAAAATGGGATTCGTTTCATCCAAATTTCGCAATGAAAAATCTTCAACAGTCATACTGGAGGGTCTCCAGGCGCAGATAGAAGATCTTGAGGAGTATGTGATCAATACGCAGGAGTGCAGACGTCGCTTTGTGGGCAACTTCATTGCCTTCACCATTGGAGTCTATGCCATCGGCTTTGCTCTGTGGTATTTCTTCTATTTCCCAACAAGGATACGAGACCGCATCATGTATTTGGTGCCACTGGTAATCTCGCTGGTGCTTATTGTCTTGCTGCGTCAGCTGTTCACCTGGTACTTTCAACACAAACTCAACAAAAATGGCCGAAAGTTGAGCCAGCTCAAGGAGCAGAAGAACAAGATACTGGAGCAGGTCATTGAAAAGGAGACCTACAAGGTGGCAGTCGGTCTGCTGGAACGCTTTGGTGATAAGCAGCAGATCCGCAAACCCTTCATTGCACCCACAACATCATCGCTGCCCTGCACGCCACAAATGGCAGCACCTCAGCCGCAACTGCAGCAGCGCACGCCCCTTCCACCTTTTCCTCCGGCTGCCTATCGCAATCTGGTGAACACTAGTTGGCAGATGACTCCAACAACTCCGTTTGGGCACCGACCCACACCGTTCCCCGTCATCGATGAGGGCTCACGCAGCGCAGTGGATCGCATTCTGGACTTTATTTTGGGCGATGGACCACAGAATCGGGTCGGCATGATATGCAAGCACTGTCACAGGCACAACGGCATGCTGCCTCTAGACGAGTACGAGTACACCACGTTCCACTGTGCCTTCTGTGACACATTGAACCCGGCACGCAAGGAGAGACCCGTGTCGCCTCGTCTTTCGCCACAGGCGTTTCCACAGCCCGAGACGCCGAAGTCTAGTTTGGGGCTGCGCCCTGACAGCTCGGACATTGAATCCTCCGAAGATCGCTCCTTGCACTCAGAGTGCTCAAAGAGTGAGACTGACCCCTAAACTGATGCTAATGATGTGGACGGGACTGTAATGAAGCCTGGCCAAGTGACGAAAGCAAATGACGAAGTTCCTACTAAATGAAGACTTTGACTGCATTCAGAAAGGGAAATTCTATATAAAATCTCATGCATTTCAAGGATTAACTGTTTATATATATACTCTATCAATACATGTGATATATGTATGTGTCCTTAATCTCATTTTATGAAAGTCTTATTCAGTTTTGATTGAGTTACAAAAAGAAGAAACACTTAGTTCATGGCACTAAGATCTGAACGAGTTCTCTAACAGGATTTGATGAGATTTGATTATAGCTCCTATTCCATATACACATATCTATCTTAGCTATACGATCACTTACGCATCTCGGCATCCAAGGCTTCCTGTGGCGTTGCCATAATGCCCAGCATTTTTCAGAAGAGATTATCGGTTGCACGTTCTAATTGCCGCAGTTCAGAGGTGAGCCTCCGTGTGAAAGCATTATTCGATCTTTCTCTGGCCGTGTGCACTGCTCGCGCTGCAGTTTATTGCACCAGCGATGCGGCTAAATTTAGTTTGGCAACGCGGCACAGAAAAAAATCCAAACAAAAAGAAAATACGTAATAGAGAACTGAGGAATTTCGAGGGGTACGGGTGCGACGGCACATCCAATTACAATACACGTATGTGAGTCAACTTGTTGAACTTGTGCGTTGTTCAAGTGTTACCCCCGAGTACACTAAACTACACACACAAACACGCACACACGTATACACACACATATGCAGGTAAAATCGAAAGTCCGACGCGATAATGCGATAAATGTTTGTTGAGAATCTCTCGTTATCGCAACCAATACGCGAATCTTTAGGTTTGTTTTGTTATATATTTCCCGCAAATCGACCCGTCTGGAACCGTCCCTGGCAGTCGTCTGTTTGCGCCGACGGCTGTGCGGTAAATGTTTTCCTCTTCGACTCTTTTACTTTCCATTTTCTTCAGATTTCACGAACAATTCGGCCGTGTCGCAGCGGGCCGTTCCTTGAAGATGAGCACGACGGCGAGTACGGGTGCTCCGTATATATTTTTGGCTACACATCGCCAGCAATTGCTGCCAAACTGTGCGCGATCATCTCATGGAATTGCAGTGCGCGTGCTCGGCACGAGTACGAGCAAGCACGACGCACCACGAGAGCACTTCGCTCGTCAGTTCGTCATCCTCGCTCGCTGGAGGCGGGTGATTGGGTGGCGGGTATCGGTTAATATCATAGTATTGACCAGCAGTGGATAGAGGAAGGTGCACAACTTGGCGTAGAGAGCAACAAGGTGCCGTGAACAGCGCACAATTCAATCAAATAAAGACTTGGGGGATTAGAATCTCAATTCTGTATTGCGAATACGAAGATAATTCTTTATCTGTTTGAGGGGTTGCCAAGAGTGACACCACAACATACCCAAGAAAGCACCTTAACTGATAAACAGTTCAAGAAACTTTCACTTTCATGTCCCCGTTCGAACAGCATCCAAGTTGAATAGACTTCAACACCCCCTGCTACAGATTACAATAATATTATATTATATGTTAATAATAAAGTATAAATATGCAGGGCCGATTTTCGCTCTTGCTTTTGTTGTCACACATAATAAATACCGAATAAGTAAATATTATAAATACCACGTTTTATTTAAGCCATTCCTTCTATTATTCCACTCCAATATTGCAGCTAAAATCAACTTAGTCCCAGTCCCAGTCCCACCTAGGCCATTTAGTCGGCAGCAAACCCATTCCCGCTTGGAGATTCCTTGCTCGTCTGTTGTGGAATTCCGAAGCGCACATGTGAAACATCTTGTGTGCGGGGGAATGGGCACAGCCTTCGATACGAGACTGGGAATGAGCTGGAGACAGAGACAGAGACAGAGGCAAATAAAAAGGCAGAGAGTGAAACTGAAACTGAACAGAATCTGTGACAGGGGCCGGAGGTCTGGGACGGGGCAGTAGGTTAATGCACTGCCATTCGCCACAGAATTTTCGAAACTAAAAGAAATGCCATTCTGACCCTTCATCTCACAACCCTCCTCCCCTCCCCCGCTTCCTTGCCTTAGAACAGCTGTAAAGCGAACTGAATTGTTTTGGGTGAAAAGCGAAAGTTTGTCTGTATATGTTTTACTATTGCATGCATATCGATTGGGCAGCTGGAAGGGACCCTCTTCGTATTCCACCCAACTCCCACACTGCCACAGCCCTTGCCCCTCAAGCGTGTGTTGTCATCTATGCCATTATTTATTGTCACTCAGTCTGTAACAGAATCGGAATCGGACTCGGAATCGGAATTGAATTGAATACCGCACCCAGCCCCCATTGCTTGCAATTTAGCTGGAACTTTGCCAGCCGGCAGATGCTTCTTCTCAGCTGACACAACGTGACCAGATCCTCTCAAGCTTGTCGGCCAGTTAGCCAGTCCGCAATTGTTTATTATTATACGAATTCGCATCTCGGATGCGTCTCTTCTGAGCAGTTTTTGATTTTCAATTGACCAGGCGACTCTCGACATTATTAGCAGGCCGTGAAAACTTTTCGACACTCGCCTGCCACTGGCCACGCGCCACTTGCCACTTGCCACTTGGCAAATGCCTTCTGACTGCTGCCTGTTGCCTGCCATCTGCCGACTGCCACTTGCCACTTGCCAGTCGCCAGTTGAGAGTGCTCCAATTCCCCAAATGTTGCCCCAGGCTGCCAGTTGCCACTCGGCGCGCTGTCAGTTTGACAATCTGGCAACCTGACAGCCCGGCAAAAAGTCGAATTTAATGCAAATGTCATCATTGCGAGTGCCGCATTCAGCTGTGCCGCCAATCTGGCCATGGCCCAAGCCTCGGCTCCTGTTACCCGCCAGCCCACTTGGTTAATTAACTTTATCAATGAGGCCACGGTGCGAATTCTTTCTATGTTCTATGTTCTATGTTCTATGTTCTATGTTCTATGTTCTATGTTCTATGTTCTATGTTCTATGTTCTATGTTCTATGTTCTATGTTCTATGTTCTATGTTCTATGTTCTATGTTCTATGTTCTATGTTCTATGTTCTATGTTCTATGTTCTATGTTCTATGTTCTATGTTCTATGTTCTATGTTCTATGTTCTATGTTCTATGTTCTATGTTCTATGTTCTATGTTCTATGTTCTATGTTCTATGTTCTATGTTCTATGTTCTATGTTCTATGTTCTATGTTCTATGTTCTATGTTCTATGTTCTATGTTCTATGTTCTATGTTCTATGTTCTATGTTCTATGTTCTATGTTCTATGTTCTATGTTCTATGTTCTATGTTCTATGTTCTATGTTCTATGTTCTATGTTCTATGTTCTATGTTCTATGTTCTATGTTCTATGTTCTATGTTCTATGTTCTATGTTCTATGTTCTATGTTCTATGTTCTATGTTCTATGTTCTATGTTCTATGTTCTATGTTCTATGTTCTATGTTCTATGTTCTATGTTCTATGTTCTATGTTCTATGTTCTATGTTCTATGTTCTATGTTCTATGTTCTATGTTCTATGTTCTATGTTCTATGTTCTATGTTTTATGTTCTATGTTCTATGTTCTATGTTCTATGTTTCTCTCGGAATATTATATATTATACGTAATGGGTAGAAATAGTAATTCGAAGGAAGATCACAGTACGCTTTAAAAGTATACTTTCAGGCTCACACGAAATAAACTCAATACGCAACTGCTGTCAGAGGAGCTGTTAGAAAATTGTTGGTTTGAAATCAATTTTACTCAAAGCAAATCAAATATTTTCCATATTGCAGAAACGGATTTGAATACCCTATGATATATGCAGATATTATAGTAAAAGCATATTTCTGTTCGGCACAATTTGCCTTTGGGTCTCTGACTCACTATTTATATCCCATATTACTCATTTGCGATACGAAATGTGGGCTCACACACCCACATGCTAATGAAAGACATTTGCTAGGATGCGATTTTTTTTTATGGTGATGCGAGGCCATTTAATACACAAAATAAACAAAAATCGAATGAAAAAAAGTTGAAATAAAAATATTTGCGGTTCGCCTAAGGCCAGAAACTACAACAACAAGAATAGACGAGTATAAACTAATTGAAAGTGTTGTGTTTTCGGGCGACGTCACTGTTTTTATTTGAATACACTTGTAGAAGGTCTTTTGCATTAGCCAAGGAACTTATGTCGCGTACTATTGTAAATCATAAAAATTTTATTTCTAAATGAAAAGTTAAATAGAAAGCACTATCATATAGTCGAAGGAAATGACAAATCAAAATCCAAAACATTTATTTTTATTATTCGCTATTTTTGTTATATATGTAATATATAAATATGTATATATTTTGAAACTTCTAGACTTTTAAGTAACAGAATCCTAAGGCATACCTCAACTGTACATTCTGGCACTTGTGTTCCTGACAGTTAGAAATGTTAAATAAGGAATTGATAAAAATATTGTGAGTTGTCCAACACCATAATTACTATGAACACACCACATTCGAGAATGTTAACAATCGATGGAACTATCGAAATAATCTATGGAATTCTGCAAGTTATAAGAAATACGCTGACACCACTATCGATAGTTTTCGTTCGATTATATCACAGATTTCCCTGACGGCATCCATTACTGGTATTTTTATCGCTTAGGGTATTTGCAAGTGCGACACGCGGCCCGAAGCGTTTCCCCAATTATCATTATTATCGTATCGTATTATTGTTTGGGGGCAGCCGCCATGCAAATGCAGGCCGAAATAAATAGCCATAATTTTTCACAATCAACCATTAAATTTTCGCTTTCGCATTGTACTCTCGTAGCTCGTACCTTGGGCCATGGGCGAAACCACTGGCCGGCAAACCAACGTGGTCCGGCCGCAAAAATAGACGGCAAATGAAATTTGAAAACAGAAAATCAACAACAAAATGAGAGGTAGGGGGGGGAAAGAATGCAGAAATCATAATAAAATTTATATATACTCACCGCAGAACAATACACAATATACAAAATCCAATTGATATTTACGCCTTAATAAATTGCCTTAATGCAGCAGTATATCGGAAACAAAACACATCGTACCGTTACTTAGTATATACAGCGCGTATTTATGACCTGCACACACACACACACACGCACATACACAATGAAAAAATGTGAACAAGAACAACGACAACAACAAAAGGCGTTGGCTCTTTTTGGGGTTTTTTTGACACTTTTCCAAAAATTTGCATGCGAAAGCGCGCGGGCCGCGGGCAAAAGACAATTAACAAATGGAAATACGGGAAAACTGAAAACGGAAAACAGAAAACTGACGACGGATTGGGGAACTGCGACTGCAGCGCGCACCGAGTCTCGTTGGCCAACTGAAAATATATATGGTATATGTACATATACGTATAGCACAATCGATCTAATCAAATGGCTGGCCGTAAAAGTTTTGGATTCGCCACTAAACCGCTGGCAAAAAATGGCATTTAAATGGCTAAGTGAGTACGAATACGAGTACGTCGAAGCGGATAGGGATTGTATGGATGGATTTATGTATTGTACAACACTTATAATGCTCGATTCGAAGCGCAGCGAGGCGTGGCGAGGCGAGTACTAAATGCCCCAAAGGGATAATTGAGAGCACGTGGACCGCAGACGTGTACAGAGGCGACGCAGCACTGAGCGGGCAGAGATTAACCAGATTCAACAGCAGCAGCACCAGCACCAGCATTTGGCATCGGGCATCGGCAACGGAATTGGTCCAAACAGAAGCAGAAGCAGCGGCAACAGCAGCAGAGGCAGCAGCAGCAGCGGCAGAGGCAGAGGCAACAGACTGAAGATAAACAAAAGTTATGATTCGGAAATAAAATAAAATTTGATGTGTTCGGTGCGCGCGCGTCGCGTCGCGTCGAGTCGCGTCGCTTGGCTTGTTTTATTTTTGGATCTGCCACAGGCTGCCCAAGTTTGGAATCTAAAATATTTATGTACATTTGGTACACACACGCGCACGCAAACACACATGCATGTACAAGTACTTGCCTGCCCCACTGTGCACTGTGGACTCCGTTTGCCGGCTGCCTGCCACTCTGGCAACTCTGGGTGGCCATTGGAGCCAATTGGAGCAAGCAGATGCAGTTAGTCTATTTTGGTAGACAGTGCACAGTGGGTCAAACTGTGCGAAATGGCCCATGAATGTGCAATTAGTTTCACTTTAAGCTGGACAAGTGCATATAAAACTGCAATGCAACTGAAACGTGACCAGCATTAAAGTGTATCATACAAATATTTGTCATTCGCCATCTCCCTCTCTCTCTCTCTTTTTTTGCTGCACATAAACCGAATTTAATTCACATGCGAATGGCAATTCCAGTGTTGGAGGTGGAGGGATGCAATAAATCAGTCTCATTTTTTGCTTGTCCAGCCAAATCGGTTATTGAAATTCATGAGAAATTTTCGATTCTTGCTGTTTTATTTGCACATCTGATATACTGGACTATATCAGCGACTAATTGCATCCGATTCCAATTACCTTGTCTTCATAAATAACTGACTAAGTAAAAGCCACAGTGGAGTTGAAATGCAGGATGAATGTATATAATAACTTTTGATATTTTATTAACGATATCGATGCAGTGGGAGTAAGCTTCCCATAAAATTTAAAAATCTTAAAATCTTATAAATTATTGTAAATTTAAAATGCTTAAAATGTTAATGCTTTATAAATAATTATAATTTTATATATATATCCTTTTTTGGTTTTGTTTTTTGTTACTTTTAATTTAAATTTAGTTTTAAAATAAGATAATGTATTGTTTATTTTTATTTCAAATTTGTATAATTTTTAGTAATTATTAACCCAACAGCCTACTGCTTTTATTTGACTTAAAATAAATAAATCAAATATTTTATTGTGGCCTTTGCTTACAGATCCCAGAAGAAATACTTGTGACTATATCAGAAGAGAGTGAAAGAAGAGTAAACGAGAATCTCTAAGTATTCGTTTCCTTCATTATTTTCTCACTTCAAAAGATGTAAAATCTCTTATATTATGGTAACTAATCCAATTCAATTGCAGAACAGATCTCCTAAATAGTACAAGCCATAAAAAAGAGAATCAAATCTTTTAAATAACACAAAAGCTCATTAATTAAATACGCACCAACCATAAAATCTGTTCAATCACATCCATAGATAACCATGTGGAATGTGATCATGCTACGCATCTTGGCATCTTCGAATTGCCGATCATCATCCAAATCCATTAAATAGAAAAACAAACTATGTTTGCTTATGGCATCTGCTATATTCGATATTTATTGAGAAAACATAAAGCATCTGCTCTCGACTGCGAACTGCGACGGGATCAAAGCGGCCGGCACTGGGTCGGGCCATTAATTAGCCATAAAAACAAGGCGCCAACAAACGCGTCGTCGGTTCGATTCCCCTTGCCGCGCTCTGTGCCACGTGTTGATATTGGCCACTTCTGCTTGGTTGGCCATTAAAGATGACAGTCTGCCGATTAATGATAAGTTCTGTTTAAAGACTACAGAGTGAAGAGCAAGTGAGTAAGTTGTGCACAACCGCCTGGCTTGTAATCGTTGGCACCCATTGTCCTCCATCCAGGAGCACGTGCTTTTCAATTGCCCATTAACGAGATCATCAAATTGACATTTCTGCCAGTTCTCGCACATACAAATGTCGTCGTCGGGCCAACTGACCAAATTGGCCTGGCCAGACTGGACGAACGTATTTAAATCTAGAAGCCAAGCCAGGGTCAGTGACAGTGGCAGAGCCAGAGACGACGCCCTTATTAGCATGCTCGGCACGTCCCTGGCAATATTTGTGCTGAGAACGAGCAAGAGCAAATCGCTCTTCGATTTGTGCTCACGCCCACTTACGCCCACAGCCCCCGATGCCAACTAACAGCTTTGCTCCATTGGCGATGAGCTGTTAAATGGAGGCAACTGCGACGATGATTGCAACGGAAAGTTGCGGCTAGGTAGCGCGTGTCATGAGCTCATTAGCCTGCTTGAACAAGAAAGAAGGCAGCCGCAAACACACACACACACACACAACGGGAGGAGTGTGCACATCTCTCGTACATTCCACAAGTTTTTTCTAATTGTGCCCTTTGCCCGCCCCTGTACGTATGCAATACTTGTCGCAAGGCTGTCGGAATAGCACTCTAACAGCGCCTTAACAGAATGTTAACAGAGTGGCCAATGTAAATCATCCCTGTATTGTTGGTAAGCCATCGATATTCGGCTACTTTCGATAATGAAGTTGGAACAACAATGATCGAATCAAATTATATGTGCGATACCCCTAACAAGTATCAACACTTATCGATAAAGTGCCGTCCAGGGGCAAGAAGTTGACTTGCGACTCACTGGGCAGTTGCAATTTAAGCTGCGGCAAGTTCTCTTCCTCTCTCCGTCGACGCGGTCAAGATGCCATAAGCTCACGAATTTTTAATTACAACGCAGCATCGCATTGCAGTCCGCGCGTACATGTGATTGTATTGGTGTATTGCACATTTGAATGCATAAATGAGTCTCCGTGCGTGCCTGCAGCAGCCGTTTAATTGTAATTTCGTGTCCGTGGGGTGGAATCGCTGAATAAACACATCTATCCCAGCCTAGACCAGCTGGCGGTGCATTTCGTGTGTGCGTGCGTGCGAAATGTAAGCACAGTAGAACGTGCCTAAGTAAACTATGCGAAGTTGCTGAGTTAAGACAATCCGACCGGGATTAAGGATTGTCACAATAAAACAGACATAAAATATATTTAAGATATTGCAAATGTTAATTTATTTTTAAAAACATCTGACATTTGATTTGGAATTGCATATTGCATATGGAATTGCATATTGCACATTGCATTGTCAAATAATTGCGTGAATAAAAGATCGAGATTATATTTTTTTTCTCTACTTTGTAGAGTAACTACAGCTGCGGTCTGCAAGCTTCTGTATCTATGGGTTTCGGCTGAGCTTCACGCCCAGCTGTTCCACAGTGGTTGGTTTACCCTGCTCTCCTTTGTCCTCGAGTTTCACCTTATGTTCGGTGGCCAGCGTCAGGGCAGCCATGAAGAATTGCGATACACCAGAGGATGAGGGCTCGTTTTCCATTACATTGGCCATGGTGGCCTCGCCGGCATTGTTCTGGCACTCGTTGAGGATTATCCCCTCGCAACAAGCCAGATTATTTTCTTCTTCTGGCATCATGTTCTCCAGATTCATCGACACGTCATTGTCAGTAGAAATATCGGTTATTATGATTCCCGAATCGTTGGTAAACGTTATATCCATTTCATCACTCTCTTCCGATTGGTTTTCATCATTATCTTGACCGTTGCTCTGATCTGCTTTCGGGAAGTCATCTACTTTATTCTGGGTAGTATTCAAGTCTTCTTCTTCATCACCAAACCAATACTGCAGCTTTTTCTTGGGTTGGCTAGAGTCCAAGTAATCGTCGAGATCTTGAAGCTTTCTTTTGGGACGGACCACTTCCTCTTGAGTATCCATATTTTCTCCGTTTTTATCGTTCTCCAAACGATTCGTTGAGCTGGAGGCCGTATCTTTTTCAGATGATGCGGATGAGAAGTTACTGCCCACTTCTGATACAGTATACTCTTTGTCCAAATTGTAAACGGTGCCCTCAGGCGTATAAGGAAGGCGCATTAGCACCTCATTGAGTTCCTTCTGCAACCTGGATGCCATTTCGCTGCTGCAGGGCTCATCTAGACGCTTTTGCAGTTGTGCAGCGCGCTCCTGCAACTTCTGCGGACTAGCGTTGGGATCGATAGGATTGAGAATATCCTCCACTTCCATATTTACGTCACTATCCTCTTCGTCGGTATCATCCTCTATTACCATCAGAGACTGTGAATCGGAATAAGGCAATAGCGTCTGCGAGTTATCGACGCGAGTTGGGTGCATTTCATCGACCCTGCGACGGTAGGCCATGGGCATCAAAGACCACACGAAAGGTGGTAATGATTCGCCGCGCTCGAGTCTAGCACGCCTCCTTACCATCATCTGAACCAATTCAACCCGCTCGCCACAGAATCGAACACATTGCATTAGCAAAGTTGCGGCGTTAACAACGACGGGATGGCTCAGGAGATGGGCGCCGGGCAGCCGCAGAAAGCAGCGCAAGAAGCCTTCCATGTAATTATTTATCGGAAAGCTGAGGCGATGCATTAGGAAATTGTCTTGCGACAACTGAAGGCTCATGTTGAGCAATGATCCCGTTGAGGGTTGTACGACAAGCTCTTCCATGGCTTGTGGAGGCGATGGAGGCGCTGACTGCGACTCTTCCTCATCGTTTTTCTCGACTTCCTTCGACTTCTTCGAACTCATGTTAATAATTATTTGAAAAAGGACTGTGTAAGATTTGAAAAAATGTGTGAGTAAGTGTAATGATTTCCGACACAATTGAAATAATAATAAAAATTTACTTACGCCTCGTCTATGAAGTTTGTGCTTTGAGAAGCGCTTACTGAAAAAAAAAAGATTTACAAACGTAATGACAGAAGGGTTGCCAGTCTGGAACAGGATACTGAATTAGCTCACCACATGGTATCGATATGTCTTTGGAATAACCACTGTGGCGTGTGTTGTAATATAAATTCCATCTTTTTAAACATGTGTATATTTTAAAAGTCTTGATTTTAGCAAAAAGCTTAGTTTCATAAATGCAAATTCCGATCATTTTGAAAAGATATCGACATCTCTAACTAACTAGTGAAGTGCAAAATTGTAATGTCAGTGCAACATTGTTCAACACTTTTTAAAATTATGCTTGGAAGATGCAGAAAGCAAAAGTAGAAATGAAACACCACGAGAAAACTCCACGTGGCGCATGATTGTTAACTAATTATGGCCAATCGCAGGTAACTCTGCTCCTGATCATCGTAGTGGTTGCCTGGTAGTATATACCATGAATTTAGTCGAAGTACATATGTAAATACTTAAATGAAATCCACCCTGCAACGTGACACTACGAAGATTCAGAGACTCATTTAACATCGCCCCTGACGAGTTTGCAATACTCTATCCTTTTTTCTCTAACTTCCTGCCTCTTTTAATAATCGATGATGTTAGTCAAGAAACTCTTTACACATACATAACACATGTACATATGTATGTATGTATGTACATTTACTGCTGCTCTGCATTGTTCCTCGATGCCAGTGGCAACTGTACTTGCATTTCCAATGAGGCCTTGGATTGCAATATGCACTCAGTAGGGCAATGCCAATTTGATTTCCACTGTTCCCTTGCACTAACCCCACCTCACCTTTTAGCCGTTGCCATTGGCAGACTGTGCGTTTGTTATGTTAACATGGCTAAATTTTATAAACGCTCATGTCGCCCTACGTCAGCGAGTGTGTGCCTGTGTATGTATGTGTGTGTTTAAATTGCAGGTTGGTTTTAGCCTGCGGGCTATGGCAAATGAAATTTGAAACGGCGGCATCAACAAAAAGCCCAATTCGATTTCAGCAAAGGAGCACAACAACGAACAATAGAAAGCGCAGCTAATACATTCATCCATATATTGTACATAATGTATGTAGAGATAACGAACTAGAAACTCAACCAGGCAATTGTGGAACGATCTAATAGATTTACAAGGCAATTTAATTTCATTAGGGTGGGGTTGCATAATTCAAATACAGTTATCAATTGAAAGAAATTTCCCTTTAAATCAATCGTCAACTAGTTGTGAATGTTTGCAATCGATATACTGATATGTTTAATATTATTCTGTTCTGTCTGATTTAAAGTGTTCTTATTGTAAGCAACATACAAAAGTTGCATGCAAATTTTTTTTTAGGTTCAATAAAACGATATCTTGAGAACAAAGAAGAATTCGATACAAAAACATTAATTTCAATCAGCGAGTCATTCTACGCCAGCCAGTGTTTGCTTGTCGATACTCAGCTTTGCGAACGCTGGCGTAACTGTTAGCAAACTGAGTACTAAACTAAAATTTAAACAGAAATGTACGGTCGATAAATTTATCGATACTTAATATGTAAGTGCAATGCGTTGCAATGCAGCACATGCTTTCCAATCGAAATATTAAACAGACGAAAGTGTGAAAACAGCGTTTTAATATTCTTCAACGTTAACAATAAGAGTTCACGACTTGAATATATCCAGTTACAAAAAAAAGAGTTATTTGCCACGATCTCTTGGAGTGTGTTGGTTATTTCCAGTGGTTGTTGTGCCTGAAATGCATGCCCGGCAATTGGCGCAAGCGATTTTCCCGCCTTAAGCTGCGACGCGCCCACACGTGCTCCGCCAAAAATCCCAGCCAGCCAAGCAAGGTGCCAACGACGACGACATAGAAAGCCAGTTGTAGATCGCTTATGGTAAGCACACGCACCGTGCTGCCCTCGCCCTCCACTTGAACGAGTGCATTGCGCATGCGGACTGTAACGGAATACTTCTGGTCCTGGATCCATTTGTGGATGATGCCCGCATTGAGCAGACGCAAGAGCTGCGCATTGATTGCCTCCTCCCAGGGCGCATCCCGCGGCATGACATACGAAATGGTGTAGTACTTGGGACACTCGGGCACCACCCAGATGCGTTGCGTGAGCAGATAGTTGGCGGACTCCATTGTCAGCGAGGAATAGCGCGAGACGCCTGCCTTGCCGCCTATGGTGGCCACCTCGTGAGTGACGTCCGCATTGAGATCCCGATTCCACCAGAGTTTCTTGTTGAGGCTGGCGAAGAGCGGCGATGTTTCGCTGAAGAACAGATCGTCGGCCATCGAGGTATATTTGTAGACAACCTTCAGGCCACTGTCGTCCAGATCCTGCATGGTCATGATGTCCCTGTAGTGCAATGGATGTATGTAGACCGTGGCCAGGCTGGACTCGAAGATGGCGCCGAATATAACGCTGACCAGGCACAGCGAACCGATGAACATTCTCTCAGCATAGCTGTCGGGCAGGTGCGATAGATTCACCCGCACCCAAACTACCCACGTGTCCACAACGATGCCCATTGCCTGCTGCCACAGGCGGTGTTTGGTGATGCTGACGATGCGCAGGCGCAGATTGATCAGCCGCAACAGCAGCCAGATGAGGGCGCATCCAAAGGCCATCAGAATAAAGCCCAACCAGATGTCGTAGCCCACCGCAAAGATGGGCAGTATCGATTGAGGGATGCGACTCGCTTTCGGCACATAGATGCACAGCTGGTCATCGTAGACGGTCACCGTGAAGTCCATGTGCTCCTGCACCAGATAGTCCTTCACAAAGAATCCCGTCAGGCAAATGTCCAGACCGTCCTGAATGATGGAACCGATCACCCCGTTGTAGCTGCCATTGGCGCTGCGTTCGCTACAGAAGAAGGATCAACAATCAATAAAGAAAGGAAAACAGAAAGGAATCCCTAAGGTTACCCGAAGTAGTGCTTGTTCGGCTCCTGCAGCAACATCGTGTAGTTGAGGCGGGCGCTCAGCATCTTGGCCACCTCCCAGTCCACGCCCGTGATGCTCTGCAGCAAACCCGTGCCGGGATCCAACTGCGGCCGAGCGTAGACGGACTTGAAGATCTGCACACGCAACGGATATCCGCGCATGTTGTGGAACAGCAACATGGGCAGTGCCTGCCCCCCAACGTACGGTACCAGGCGACCAAATGCATCCCCATAGGCCTCATCCTCAATCTCGTTGCCTCCCAGCTGCAGTCGTTCCTCGACGCGATCGTCATTGCGCGCAAAGGGATCGTAGACCCAGACGCCGTTGTCTGTGAGTATGAAGCGATTGTAGAGCCGCTGCTCATTCCACTGCTGGCGGCAGCTTTGCTCCAGCTCGAGCAGCTGCTGCTGGCTCAGCTCATCCACCTGGTCAGCCAGTATGTAGAAATAGACGCCGGCACGCTGCACCGATCCTGCAGCGCCCATGTTCGAGATCAGCTGCGGCAGACTGATCACCAGCACGAGGCTGTCGCGGCTGTCCACATATCCGCGCAGACTGCTGACCATTCCCAGCGGCTGCCGCTCGTCATAGCTGTGCAGGCTGTGAGGCACATCCGTCAGCTGCATGAACCAACGCGCGTTGCCATTGGCCGCATCTTCGGCCAGTCGATTGCCACGCAGCAACAGATGCAGATATGGAATGCCCCGCAACGGCTCTCGGAGCAGTTCATCCAAAGTGCCGGACGCACTGCATCCCCAGATGGCGAGCAATAGCCAACGGAGTATTCTGGACATGCCTGCGCTCGCCTGTGCTTTGCATCCACAAATGGCAGGGAAAACCAGCAAGGCACAAGCAAGCCCAAGTTGGTCTGCGGCTTTGTCCACATCATGTTTTGACACCTGCAATTTTGTCTGTTTGTCCAGGTGTAATTAGAGACCAGTTATGTCAGCAGCTTTGCTCCCAGTGCTGCCACTAAGCAAACATCCCTTTGTTGTGCCAATACAAATCGAAGTCGACAAGAGGAATACGGAATGGGAATCGGCGAGCAGAATTGTATTTTCGTCGAGCTTTATTCATTGCGACACTGATTTATAGAGCGGGCGGAGCGGACGGAGTCGACACCAACGTCGTCGCTGACAAGGAACATTCTCCAATTCATTGCAAAATCAACTCGATTCCGGGCAAAAAGCAACTCGCAACGAAACTGGAAACAAAACTCGAAACAGTCGCACGACATTTTAATGGAGTTGCCGCCTGCGCACAGTGGTCGACAACCTGAGTAAATGTAAGTCAAATACATATCACTGATTTATATTTTTTTAAAAGGAAAATTATTTATAATTTACTATTAATTTTATGTGAAGATTATAGATCTTCTTAGCTTTCATGAATGATTTTCCTGCAGTTAAAAAAAAAAAAATTTTAACATTTATTTATTTATTTATTAATGGTTCTGGCAGGTGATAAGAATACAATTTAGCAAATTTATATAATATATTTATATTTTATCATATTATAATCATTGAACACTTTAAGAGGTTGAACTAAAAGACGAATCAATATCTGTCCGTTTGAATGAATATATGTCCGTATAAATGCGCCAAACTTAGCAACCATAGCAGCTAAAGAAATAAAATTTGACATGACAGTTCCTGTTTACTATACCCAGCTATATGTACAGTGTACTAAGGCATTCTTCTGTTTACTCTATTCTCTTTACAATGCATACCCTTCACATCAACAAGTTAAGTAGATTACATTTATCTTGCAATTCAAATCCAACGCTAGTACAGTTATTGTCCATTTTATACATATTTAATATATGTTTTATGGCATTTTTGAGTTATCAGTGTAACATTTCTAAAGTTTTCTAAATATTATACCAGCATGTATAAAATATAATATAACTAACAACATTTTTTTATAAATAAGAAGAACAATTTTCATATATATAAAATACCAACTTATTAAATTTAATTCACTTCATTATTATATTTCATTCACCTGCACCACTGTGCAAGTAGTTCGAGCTGAGTGGGTGCCCCATTTGTCTGTGTGTGTGTTGGTTTTGCACACGTCTTAGCTTGGAGTGAAGGTGTGTCCCCATCCCAACGTATTCCCTCTACCCGCCCATGTACATACTCATGTGTTAGTTCGCCTTCTTCCGCCAATTGTAGCAACAAAAACCATCAATAAACTCCGCCACTCTTCGCTCTTCCTTCCCAACTCTCTTTCTCCCTCTCTCTCTCCCTCTCTCTCTCCCTCTCTCTCTCTCTCTTTTTCGCTGTCTCTGTCTCCCTCCCCCATAGGCAGGGGAGTGTGTGTAGTTTTCAAAATGAAAAATAAATTGGAAAATTGAAAAAGCAATTCATCGCATTAGAAACGTGCATTGAATCGAAGGCGGCCAGCGTTGTCTATCAGTGCTTGCCAGCAGCCCCGGCAGCCCCAGCAGCAGCTGCTTTATCGCTCATACGCCAGGTGTGACGGCGCGAAAGTTGATGCAGCCAGCCCCACACAGTCTCCGCCGGAGTGGCCGCTGACGCTGCAGCGCCGGGACAATTGCCATGAAAGGAACTGCGAATCGAGAGTGGCCCAGGACAATGAGAGCGAAACCATTGTGTGTGTGGAGGAGAGAGAGTGGCAGGGGAAAGGCAGCTGAGAGGGTGAGAAGGGGGGCGGCAGGTTTATGACCAGGCGATAAAATCAAATTGGAAAGCTTTAAGTTTGAAAACGTTTTGCCATTTATTATTATGACGAGGCCGTTGGATGCACTTCGCCACGCACTGACGAGACCCGAGGCGGACGGGGATCAGGTAGAAGGGGGTCGTGGGGGGGAGTCAGGTGAATCGATGTGCGGTGCAGCGAAGTGCAATGAAATCATTTGCACGTAGCACGTGGAAATGAAATTTAACATTGACGGAAAGTGTAACCTCTTCCGGGGAAGGCGCTGTGGCCAATGTGGCACTTACTCCTTGTGTTCTCTCTCTCCCCCTCTCTCTCTCTCTCTCTCCCTCCCTGCACTTAATTCCGAGTGAGCCGCACAAATGCGAATCGAACTTTATACAAACTCGTTACGCACCGCCACCTGGCACCTCCTTCCCCTTCCCCTTTCCCGGCGTGACCTCGTGGCGACGATAACTTCCGTTGCATTTGCATCTTTGGCGCAATCATGGCGGATTTGCCACCTGGCCATGGCAAGGACAACGACTGCAGCCTGTCCCAAAATCGACTTTGAGCCGGACTGATGCGCCCAGCTTGCAATTGGATTACGATTCCCCCATCTCCATCTCCACTTCCCTCACTCTCAGTCCCCTCCTCAAGCTGCATCACGCCATTTGGCTAACAAGCGAGCGACGCGCAAACACTTCTCGTTTTCCTCGTCAATATTGACAATGCGAATTGCCCGTTCCTTAGCCAGATTGCCAGAGGGTCGGAGGGTTGCCAGCCATTCAACTTGGCGGATTGACAGTTTGGCGGATTGCTAAGTAGCCTCGCGCACTGTGCAAACCCTATGCAAATTGACTGGGTCAACAGGTCTCAGGTTGTTGAGAAAACACACGTTGCCCATTATGAAAGAAAAGGCGCATCATTGATTCGCCAAGGACGCACATCCAATCGGATGACAGACGGGGCCATGCCACGAGGACGCAGTCGAAGGCAGCAGAGTGACACGCGACATGCGACGCAAATCGAGTGGAAGTCAAGACAACTGACAGGGGTGCGTCGAGTTGACTGGCTGGAGGGTATCTTTAAGATAGGAATTGGTTACTAATTTATGGAATATTTTTTACTTGAGGTACTTATACTTGATTAAAAGGGGCACAAAAGGAACGATAAGGTTGCCAGTTGGTACGATGATGATGGTCTACTCGACTCCCCTTTCTGACCATTGAACTTAGACTTGAATCTGCCTTCACTTAAGTGAGGTTCTCAGTTAGGAAGGGAAGATACAGTGAGACGTTACTGCTAAAGACCTCTTATAAATTGACCTATCAAAATGGAAGCAGCTAGTTAAGTCTCTCATTCCAATATAATAATATATATATAGATTCAAATACATAGTTGGAAACATGTGATCAAACATGCGATACAACCAAGTCTACTATAGATCAAGATCATTTCTTAACTTATACTACAAGGTAGCCCAAGATCGCGTGACTTTTCCACCCAAAATAAAAATAAATAGAAAAAGCAGAATCTTCAGTATTTAAAGTTTGAACATTTATTTAAAAATAATTAGAACCTAACAAAAAATGAACCTAACAAAAAAATGATCAATTCTAATACAAAAAAAAAAATACTTATAATATTGTACAAAATACTTAATCAATAATACAAAAACTTCGTCTTTCCTTTTTACCTCTTTAACAATACAAAAACATTCTTCCTTCATTCTCTTCTAGTCTTACAACTATTAACCTTCACTCTCCTTCTCTCTTGCAGTCTGTACAACTTAAACTAAGAACTCCAAAAGTTACCGCCTCAATGGTCTCTCTCGATGGTCTTTGATGTCGCCAGTGCAGAGCAACGATCAAGTCCGAAGTCCCGACGCATTTGCTCGAGTGCAGAGCGATTGAAGCCGCGGGAGAGCAGCTGCGCCTCTGCTTCGGCAATCACCGTGCGCATTTGTTCCAGCACGGCGGCGCTCTCTGTCAGCTGCCTGGAGATGAACTTGTGCCGGAAGCGCAACTTGGCCTTCTTGATCTTGTTGTTGTAGCGTGACTTGCGGCAGGACTCGGCACGCTGGCGCTGCACATCGCTGGCTGCCGTTGCCTCTGCTGTCCTCGAGGCCGGAATGGTTGTTGCGGCACGTTTCTCCACCACAATGGGATGCTCACGCAGCATCTGGTCCACGTAGATCTGCTCCTGGTTGGCAAAGTGCGTCTTCAGAGTGTCCAGTTCATGTGCGACCATGTCGTCGATTCTGGCGGGCAGCGTAGGGCTGCCTTGTCCGGGATAATGCTCGACGCCCTGAGGCGCGTAGTACTTGTGCAGATAACGGTTGCTCGACTCCATCTTTCAAATTAATCGATTATATTCACTTGTAACTTCTGGCTTCGAACTTAGCTCTGCTCGTCTCGGAGACACAATTGCGATTGATGGCGACCGAGGAGAGCGCGTCGCTTTTATAGGTCAGGCAGGCAGGTCAAAGGTCTTCGCGGGATGCGCTAAGTAGCCTGTTATGAATCGAGCCCTTTTATGATCTTGTTTGTGTCCTCTGCCACATGCACCGCCTACCTAACCGCACCCAACCGAGCTCTGCCGATCCCAACTGACCTAGCTACCTGCACAAAGGCGACAATATCGACGTAAACAAACGGATTAGCGCGCGATCAGGCGACCTTACCTGCATTCTAACGGATTTCCCGCGCAGCAAATCAACCGTTATTGCTGCCATTGTGGTAGCACACTTTATACAATGTATATAAATGTTTTTTGTATATTTCGTATTTATGGATTTAACTCTTTTCAGATGAGAGAGAATTATTTCGAATTTCGACAGAAGTTATTATAAATATAAGTTATAGTAAATAGTAATTATGAATTTTGGAACTGTATTGAGTAATGATTGATTTTAAAAAGATTAGTTAACACTTAAATCCAGTATGCCTGCGAAAGACATTTCTAACGGAAGTTTACGGTCTTCCAGATCAAATCAAACCAATATCTGAGACTCGCTGTACTCCTATAAAAATCTTGCTAAATGGCTGAAAACAATAATTCTAATTCTTCGATATATACTTATATATGTATATACTTATACTTAATATATATAAACTATCTTAATACCTATATACTGTAGATATACATACAGTGGCTCACAGCTGATTTCAACCACTGTGAGCCACTGTAAGCTGAGTGCTATCTAGTCAAAAGTCCTTGCAGCGTCTGCTCGTTTTTAGTTAAGGTATAGTTATAATTGCTTAATTAAATATATAGACATATATATATTTCATTAATGTATTAAAAATACTTTTAAATATTATTATAATTATATTAAACTTTAGATACAGCTTTAAGATAAATTTATATATAACACTTCCAATGAAAACAAAGTTTTGATGTATGTTAATAAAATTATTAGTTATACAGTACATTGTTTATATTTACAATATATTTATACTACCTTTTTTATATACTAAGATCAACTTATATTTATCCATCTTATTATGCGATTCTTTTTAATGCAATTATTAAGTAAACTAGACCTTCATATAATTAGTCACATACATATGTATAGTACACTGCGATAACTTCTTCTACACAAAACTACGTATATACCTTCAAACATTGTAAAAGTTAACTATATTAAGCCTAGCATATAACTTAACTATAAAATATGGTAATGTATATATATAATTATATATTAGAACATAACACTATGAAATAAGTTCTTTATCATTTATAATGTATGGTAGACGGCATTCTACAATACTAAACATACTGTCTCTCTAAAAGCTATACTGTGATTATCGCATACTTGTATTAGTAACTGCATATACATATATTTGCATAAGTAAAACTGTACAACTAGCTTACCCCAACACGGGCAATTGAGTGTCTTATCAATGGAGATGAGCATCCAATCAGTAATACAAACAATACAATATCGCGTCTTGTTGTAAATATTAGCATAAGAAATATAACTAGATTATTATTTTACAGTATTGCGACTTGTTGTAAATATTAAAATAAGAAATATAACTAGATTACCAGATTAAACACTATTCTTTTAATTATTATTATTTTATTATAAATCCCACTACAATATAATAAACTGCTCTAAGAAAACCTCACTCGCAGCGTTAAAATGGGGGAAGGATATTATTTAAGTATTTGTCTCCATGTTATAGAGAAATGCATTGAATTCTTCAAGACATGGAGATAATAATGACGAAAGAACAATACCAAACCAGATATTTGTAATAGATTAGAATAAATAGTCAGTTGAGTGTGCAGAAAGTGCGAGGGAGACAACAACGAGCCAAGGGCAGATTTGTCCAGCTACTGGGCGAACAAAAAGCGCAAGGTCAACAATGTGGCAAGTTCAGGGCTTATCGCACTGTCAATATTTGACTTGCTTATACTTGCGAGTGGCTGCAAGTGCAGGGACAGGCGCAAGTACCTGATAACTGCCAGGGTCAGGGGTCACTCGACATTCACGGCTGATTATGGAAGGAGGAGGGCGCTGTGCGATAAGTCTTGTGCTATGAACCAATCAAAATTCCCCTACTCCGTCTACCTGCGCCCGACGCTCGGTTAATCCCGACTGCACGTCCGCACTGCTGTGGCCTGTGGCAGGTAGCCATTTTGGATTATAAGATCGACAGTTCTGCCCGCAGCGTCGCGCGGTCGGACCGCAACCGGTTGCTGAACATGTCGCAGCGTGTTGCGGATCAACATAAATGGCGACCATTAAATTAACAACAAAATCCCGAAATCCAACGCAGAAACCCACAATCTCTTTAGGTACATGAATGTCTATAGATATTTGGATACCTGTGCATGTTTTATTGATCTGTTTTGCACGTGTTTAGGTTGCTTAAAGAAGAAAAAAACTTTATTTATGGATATGTTGTAAGAAATGTGAAGTGCTTCAAGTGGTTAAAGGCTGAACTGATGCAATATGACCAGATTGAACTTATAGTTTAAAATAAATAATATTCCCATCATTTAAACTGTAATAAAAATACTAGAAGTGCTTTGTCATATCTACATCTCTGCGCTGTTATAGTTTCCTATTAATGCTGCAAAAGGATCGAAGAAGAATCGATTTAATCGATACTTCGATTCTTTTGCAGCACTATTTCCCATATTTATTCTTTCTTTTCCTTTCTTTTTTTTCAAAAATGTCTAGTTAAACAAAATTTTGCCGAATTATAAGTATTATTTCAATATAAATATATACATATATACATAAGTATTGTATATTGACTAATTATTCCAATGGAGATAACCATTTGCATTTAATGCATGGAATCGCGTACTTATACTGACTTTCAACTCATTAACTTTCCCAGGCGCCAGCAAGACCATTCAAGTTTTGGCTTTAACGAGCTGCGAAGGACGATAAGAAAGGAAGAAGGACGGCGGCGATTAGGTCTGCAAATGCCAGTTGAACATAAAACGCTACAATTATATGGCACCAAAGAGCAGATGCACATGTAATTAATACAGATATTCCATGCCAAGCACTGCTCAAGGATCTGGCTACAAATGTCTGCTTAGTGCCCGAAATAGAAGCCCATTCCGATTGCCATTCAAGCGATGAGAGCTGAGCCGAGATGAGTTTGTCAACTGCAGACGTGTTTGTCCAAATAGAAAGGCATCGTGTATGTATGTTTATACAATAAATGTATATGTATGTGTACAGATTGTATTACAGAGCGACGGCATGAAATATGGCAATGGGAAATGTGATTCTATTTCGAGCAGACCGACTGGCCATAACTATAATTAAAAAAGCATTTATAATCATTTTGTCGAATCCCCGTCGAAGGCAAACAGAAGTTGACCC
Source organism: Zaprionus africanus (assembly GCA_018151435.1). Lineage (NCBI taxonomy): Eukaryota > Metazoa > Arthropoda > Insecta > Diptera > Drosophilidae > Zaprionus > Zaprionus africanus. Next base: position 175,628 of record JAECXB010002285.1, read on the forward strand.
AATCCCAGTTTCCCCCAGTCTAGAGTCCCCAGTCCTAAACAGTATTCCGGTCCGAGAATGACCCAACTCCACCCCCGCCCCCACACACTTGTCGCTACTTGAAGTCGACAGTCATCGCCAGCCCAGTGCGGCGTTGACAATCTGCGACTGAGGGCGCCCGAAAAACAGGAGCCATAAATACGCACATAAAGCGACATTCTCCATTTTCCATTTTCTCTTCGACGTTCGCCGTTCGGCATTGAGGGAGAGAGTAGCCAGGAGAAGGCAGAAGGGAACTGAGAGACGGAGGACGCTCCACGCCATTGCCATTGCCATTGAGTTTGAATTATGTCAGCGCAGTAATAAATTGCTCAGGGCATTAAATTAAAATATATATAGACACGTGTGTGTATGGGTGGGTGTGCGTGCACTCCTCTGTATTTATGTGTGTGTTTGTCTGTGTATGCAAGTTTTGTAGCACAGCAGAAGGCGACAACTCACACACACACACACACACGCAGGCGGGTACTGGGAGCCACAATGGATGCCCAATAGGATTTGCGGCGAGAATTTACTACAAAATGCCAAACATGCAGCGTCCATATATTGAGTATGGAAATAAAATAGGATTTTGAGGCATTCACTCGGGCCTTGACAACTCTTTTCTATGGCTAAAAATATTCCACTGCCTTGCGGGATTCCTTGCAAAAGCAGTCGCACTCCGTCTACCCCTCTCTCTCTCTCTCTCTCAGTCACTCTTTCTATACAAGCCAAAGCACCCAAGCCAGGCCGGGCCAACGGGTGGGCATGTTAGGAAAACACTCAAGGTGAGAATTTTATTTACTGCGGTTTTAAATGAATATGCCAACTGGGCTCTATCGACTGCGGCGTCAAAAGAAAACCTCTTCCGTCTGCAAAATAAACATTCTTTTCTGTTTAGTATTGTTCCATATTAAATTAGCTGCTTTCAAAATTTCCCTCACAAGGAAATTCACAACTGTAGCGATAGTATCGATTGTTTCTGTAATGAGTATCGATCAAGTGTTTAGACTCAGTGATTTCGATTACTCATACTGTGTTTATACGAAGCATCATTGCATGAATTTATTTCAGGAATACGTTTGTTCCTCATGAACATGGCGTGTCCAAGTATAACAAGATTCGTGAAATTCAATGAATACACGTAGTACGTTTACAAGTAAAACCTAGCACACTCTTTATTCTTAAACCAAGCTTATCACTAACATTTCAGTAGTTTTGTACTTATGAACATTACTATACATTCTTCTAATGATCGAATTGCGTCGTCAGTACAGTCATCTATAGTTGATTGGAAGCAATTTGCTTGAATGGATTAGCCCGAGCAACCACGACAGCCGCAGTGCACGCATTCCACAATGCGTCCCTCCTCCAGTTTTGACTTGGGCACACGGCAGATGCAGTTGGTGCCGAAGTTCGTGTCACGGGTTTGTATGCAACGCAGACAACATAAGTTCTCGTATCCGGACTTCTTCCACTTGGCAATGAGGTTGCCGTCGGCGATCTTCTCCTTTAGGCAGTAGTCGTATAGCTCGCGGCTGATGGCCTTACGGCGATAGAACAGATCGTAGATATAGCGTGTCTTCTGGTGATGTATTTTAAAGATCGGCCACAGCGATTCCGTTATGCGCTTGCCCTCGTGTGGCTCCGTTTCGGCTGCAAAAATGCAAAACGTTTACAAATCTTTCATAAAATTCAACAAGATTTATTTTAATTACCTTCACGCATCTTTTGTTCTAGCTCTTCGAGCGTTGGTTCGATTAGTTCCCAGCCATCTGGAGGTGGTTTGCGACTGCGACGCACTTTGGGCATTATATAAATTATTAATTAATTGTTGAAACACAATAAAATGCTGCAAAACTAAAATAAAGCGCAAGCGACGAACAGCTGCTTGAGACAAACAACATATGATAGTGTTGGTAAACACATGCTGTGTAGCAAAACACAGCACTCAATGCCAGTGCTGTCGAGAGCTAGTAATCGATATGTTTGCGTGGTATCGATTGCAGCTGTAGTTTATTTTCCATTTTAGTGTATATGTAATCGTAGAAGTAATGAGTTGATTGTTTTTGTTATTTTTCTTTGACAGTCGTGTGTTCTTGCTATTGTATTGTTCACATTGTGTTTTGAACTCTCTTCGTCGTGCCCGTCTGCAATTATCAATTGTTAACGCGACAGTGAAACAGTGAATTAAAGGACGCGAATATCGCGCAGTGACAGTCAAAAAAGTAAGCAAACCCAGGAAAGACAGACGCAGTCGAAAAGATATTGTCTGTGCTGTGCCAGTGTGTGTGTGTACATTTGTGTGAATGTGAATGTGCAGCGCAGCAGCAGCAGCAGCCCACAGTGCAAGCTAACCCACACAACTTGCGCGCAGCAGCTTCAAACGCGCTATAAAACAATCGTATTTTTGCCATCGACTACACAGAGACAGACAGACAGACAGACAGATTGTCTCCCGTGCCGTCCTGCTGATATGTACTTTAATAATTACTGAATAATTACACGCTCAACTAAACGTTGTCGTTGTACCAGCAGCAGTAACACTTAAGTACGTACGGACGTGTGTGTGTCTGTGTGTGTGTGTGTGTCTATCTCCCAAATCGCAAGGCAGTGCATATATACCTATATATGTATATATGCTATATAGGAGTGTAGAAACGCGTTTGTATACTTCAAATTGGATTGCTGTGACGTCGTTTTCCCCACTTCCCACTTCCCCCCCCCACTTCGTGATTCGTGATTGGTGTAATGCGTCGCTTTCATTCATAAGTCGCTCTCTGCTGCTCTGTGGCTTTCTATACGCCAACACATAAGACAACAAAAACAACAAATAAGCATTTGGCCTTCGCATAATACGCTGGCTCTCCCTCTCTCTCGCTCGCTCGCTCGCATTGGTCTGCCTCCCGCTCCTCTCTCTCTCTTCGCTTGTCCGCCTCCTTCTCTTTCGTCGCATTGCCAGTGCATTTACATTCATTTGACGATTAGCGCGTATACTTTGATTGTCATTCACATTCTCAGTGAATTCAGTGCATGGTACGTGAAATAACAAATTAAAGCGCGCACACACACACACTCACACACACATGCACACGCACGCACACACTGTTAAGGAGAGATCACCACCCCCCAATTTGTTTGTCGCCTCAAAACGCCCCCTGACGGGATGCCTCTGTGTGTGTCACTAAGCGTATCGGTGTGTGTGTGTGTGTGTGTGCGTGTAATGAGCGCAACAAATCTGTATTGTTTTGTTTTTGGTTTGCACATTCCTCATTTTTGCCATTTTCCACATTATGCACACACATCCCCCCCACACACACACACACGAACACACACAGATATAGTCAATTGTAAAATTGTGCCGTACCCGGGGGCGAGAGCAGCCCCACTGTGTGGACACCACATCGCATGAGGCGACTCACTAGTCACCAGTTACCGGGTACCTGTCAATTGGTCACATTGTTTATCTACCCATCTATGTACGAGTATGTGTGTGTGTGTGTACATGTTTGTACGTACATATGGAAAGCTGTTCTAAGTCATAAAATCTACTCGACTTGCTTCCCGATATCGATAAGATAGCGGATAGAACAGTTAGCAAAACACGTAGTACGCCGAAAATAATTGATAGTTCTTGATCTTGAGACATCGCTGAGCAACGTCTTAATGTTTCATCTGCCAAAAAATGAATGTACTAAATGGATTGTTTATTTAGCTAACTTATAATGTGTAGTACAGTGTAACACAGTATCTCTTGATCTTGAGACATCGTTGAGCAACGTCTTAATGTTTCATCTGCAACAAAATCTCATATATGGGTTATTTATTTAGCTAACTTATAATGTGTAGTACAGTGTAACACATTATATTGCTCACTCTATTGTTTTGGGGAAAAAAACTCCACAGAATTGACATCATTTAGATAATTGATGTGGCTAAGTGGGTAGTACAATTTGTCGGATGTGGGTGAGATGAGGAAGTACAATATAGTAACTAATGTGTGTGTAATTCTTTATGTAGTATACGAGGGTCGTTTGATAAGTCCGTGACTTTTTGTATTTGCCGCGCACCTGCTCTAAATACAACACTGCTCCTGTCAGCAGTTATCGATTAACAGCTGACTGTAAAATTTGAGAAAGCTGCGTTTTTGGTTTGCGTTTTATAGGCATTGGCGACGATCTCGTGAATTTTAACGAAATGGAGATCAGTCAGCTGTTAATCGATAACTGCTGACAGGGCTGTTGTATTTAGAGCAGTATGTATATATTGAAATAATATAGTATAGATATTTTGGCATGTGTAAAACTTACTCTATCTCAGTTCTCAGTACGAATTTGGAAATTGATGCTAGGGTATCTTTCATACATCATAATTTATTATGCATTATATAGATATAAATATATAGATCAGTAAGTCCATCTCAGGTGTCTGTCACATAGCAAATGCACGTTAATTGTCATACAAATAGACCAAGTGACCTGAATGAGAATTGAATGTAAATAGGCGGAGAAAGTGTATTTCTGATACTAGATACCTGCTATTCCGTTTCTACTGTAAAGTAGAGCTGGAGAAACATCGATGTTTGCTAAGGTTTTTCATATTAAACATCGATGTTTATCGATATATCATCGATATTGCTCCAGCACTACTGTAAAGTATAAGTATTTACTGCTCCCAAAATGCTGTAGTCACTTGTATCTGTACAACATTCATCTTCAAATGAATGAGTAAACTGTCAAAACATTCATTCACTCACAATAAAAAACTGCGCTCAAAGTGATTGATGTGCCCTTTTGAATGCATTCATGCAGCACTCTTGTGGGTACACTTGACCAAAACTATTTCTACTCGCAAGCCGCAAAACTTGCCGATAATCATTCATAACAAATGTATCGACTTGGGATCATAACTTTAGATGCGGTCTTAATGGGCCCCGCCCACAAAAAACTTCCCTCCTTTATTGCCATAACTTAGGCCTAGCCAAGTACTTCCCTTCTATATAGCTCTAAGTCGTAACCACTTAACTTATACCTAGTTCTATCGATTCTTGTTTACCCTTAGCCAGCTACGGCTTCAACATGGAGCCCACAGCTGCTGGGAATCTGCTGGAGATAATGGATCTCGCCCGCACCCTGCGCCGGGAACAGCTCTTCATACAGCACGAGCAGGCGGCCTTCGCGACGCTCACCGGGTCCCTGGAGATGAATGCGGCAACCATAACAAAGGTTGGTTTGTTTGGCTTTGGTTAACGATCGCACGTATTCATTGTTCATTATTTAAACATGTTGAATCACGTTCACTCGCTCCCCCTCTCACTCCCCCTCTCACTCTCTCTCTCTCTCTCTCTCTCCTTCCAGCTGGCTTACATCTGCGCACAACAAAGACAGAACCTGCATGATCTGCTGCTGGCCAGAACGGATCACGATCCATTTGCCTGCTGCCGCCGTGCGAGCGCATATGACAATGCGCCCTTTCTGGATGCCAAACAGGTGTTGCCCTACGAGGTTGGTATACCCCACAAGGTCACTCTCTGTACTCTCCGTCCACTAATATATGATATATAATATGATATAGATACATATGCGACGCGACATAATGTCAGTGTAATCAGTTCATGTGTTAATGCAAATCCAGACAACAAAGAACGATTCCAATTCCGTTGCTCGTTTTCCATCATCATCATCAACATTATTGTTGTTCCTGTTTTTGTTGTAGTTATTCGGGAAATTGCGACATTAATTAGCACTATATATATTTATATATAATATATATTTTGTTTGCTAATCTTTCTTTGGTTTCGAAGCGTCGCACTCAGAAATTATTGGTCAAAGTTGTTGCAGATAAATACGCAAGTATTATGCAGTTAATATTTCTAGCGAGAGAGCTTACAAATCCCTCGGTTAAACGCAGAACAAACTCACTCTCTAGGAGAGATCTCTATCTCCTTGTTGGCTACCTTATCGGCCACCATTTGGTGAGCTATCACCTAACAAAAATGCGTCTATTCTCAGATGCAGAATGCGGGCTCTGTAAAGAGGACGACGGAACCAGCAAACACATACTGTGTGACTGTCCAGCCTTGGTTTGGAGTAGGAGGAAACATTTGCACGTAGAAATCGCAGTTGCCGAGCACATTGTCCATTCTCATTCTTTGCTACTCTAAGTAGATGCCCACAGGGTCATCAGTGTAACAATAAATTAATTCCAAAATATGCAAACTATTTCATAATACTTGAGGCACCGAAAGGTTTTTTTATCTTCTACTTATCCGCATCCTTTCAAAGTGCTTCCAACTAACTGCTCTCCTGTTCTTGCAGCACGCCCTGGCTTACGAGGATCTCTTCAACTACTTGTACAATACACCTTACTTGCTAGCGCTGTCGCTGGCAACGGCGGATCGTTTGTTGCTGCTAGCGCCGGCGCAGCTGGGACAGATTGTGAACACAATAACGACGGGACTGTATGGGAATGCGATCAACACAAAGGATGTGGAGCTGCTGCTGAAGCTGCTGCGCGAACTGATCGAGATGCAGCTGCTGAACAGCGAGCAGCCGCGTCGCCTGCTGCGCACCAATGGCAGCGCCTTTGCGCGACTCTATCAGCGACTGGTGGAGTCGCTATTCTCGGCGCGCATCTTTCTGACGGCTGCGCTGCATGCACCGCTGATGGCCGTGCTCAGTGAGCACGAGGCGCTGCTCGATATGGATCCTCACAAGTTGCTGCAGAGCTTCACGACACGCGAGCGACAGCGCCGCTTTGGCGAGGACGAGTCGAGTGCCAGCTACAAGAGCAATGTGGTGCGCTTCCATGCGGAGACACTGGGCAAGTTGCATGCGCATGCGCAGGCATTTGTGCGCAGCCTGCAGCAGAGCTGGGCGCTGTTTCCCAGCTCGCTGCGCTGGCTGCTGCAGACACTGGGGCAGCAGTTGCGACAGACGCAGCGGCACAGCGACCACGAGATACGGCAACTGCTCCTGGACTTGGTGTTCACACACTTCATTTGTCCGGCCATTGTCAGTGCGGATCTGCTGGGCATTATCGACGTGAATGTGGGCGAACAGATGCGTCACAATCTCAATCAGATTGTGCAGCTGCTGCAGCGTCTGGCGCTCAGTGACGAGGGCAGCGAACTGACCCAGCTGATGGAGCTGTTGCTGCTGGGCCAGACGGGCGAGGATATTGTGGCCATACTGCCACAGCAGAGCGACTTCGAGCGCGCCCAGTTGGCCATCAATCAGCGCGAGCTGCATCAGTTTGCCGACTTCTTTCGCCTGCTTGTGGCGCGCGATGAGTACGACGTGTCCGAGGAGCAGCGGCAGCGACTGCAGCGCATCCTCTCGCGCATACCCAAGACGGAGCAGGTGTTGGTTGAACCGAAATCATCCACGCCCGAAAAGACTTCCGCACATTCGGCGAATGGAAAGCGTTCCAACAAGGGCTTGATGCGGCTGGGCAAGGCTACCAAGAAGAAACTAGTCAAGGGCTTCAGCAGCACCAGCAGCAGCAACAACAACAACAACAACAGTAACAACAGTAACAACAGCAACAGCAATGCGAACACGAGCAGCAGCAGCAGCGGCAGTCACGCTGGGCACGCAGAGCAGAGCACAACAAATGCCTCCTCCAATGGACAGCAACAGTCCAATGGTGATCTGGAGCAGTGCTCCTCCTCGCACAGCGGCAGCAACACAAGCCTCAGCTCTTGCGGCGGCGGCGGTGGAGGCGGTGCAACTGCGGTGACAACCACAGCGACGCCAGCAGCCCCGGAGGGAGATGAGCCCGTGCTGATGTTCAGCATTTACAATGCCGCTGCCAAGAGCAAACTGAAGCCACTGACCGAGGAGGATCTGCTGAAGATGAACTGCATTGGACAGGACATTACGCCTGTGGCAGTGGTCACAGCGGCGGCATCCTCGAATGCAGACGACGCGAGCAGCTTGGAGGCAATGCGGCGTCCACTGGACGATGCATCCATTGGCAATTCCGACAATCTGGAGGTTATCAGTGAGGCGGCGCATTCGGCCAATCATTCGGTGGCCAGCTCCCTGGATCTGGAGGAGCAGCAGGAGCGCGATATACACGATGCCGAGAACGATGACAATTTGTCGGACATGGTCTCGGCGAATGTCTCGGGTCGCGGCACGCCCAACATAAGTGGCCGAGATACGCCTTCCTCGCAGGTCACCGATGGCGATGGCGCCGGCGGGGACATGCCCCACCATGCGGCACGTCCCACGCCCCAAATGCAGAAGATGCTGCTGTCGAAGGCGCGCTCCGACATCGAGGATAAGTTCTGCAAGTTCGAGCTGAAGAAGTTCGAGGGCGACGAGAACGTGAGCATCATCTCGGACACGTGGTCCACAGATGTGTTGGCCAGCGACTCGGAGAACACACTCGACGCCTCCAGCGAGCAGCGGCAACGTGAGCGGGATCGGGACAGGGAGCGCAATTTCTCCACGCCGCTGATACCGTCCGCTGTGGTGCTGCCCGGGGACAACAACAACTTCGTGGTGGATGCGCTGGCACGTGCGGCAGCACCGACGCTGGATGCATCCGATCAGCGTTCCGAGTCCAATTGGAGCACCGATGTGCTGGCCAGTGATTCAGAGAAGTTGGCGGAAATCGATACGGACGACAATGTGAGCATTACGGCCAAGTCGGACACTGCAGCTCCTTTGGCGGTGGCCGTCGTGCTGGACGATGGCGACCAGACGCCGGGCAGCAGTGGCGACGGGGATGGCGATGGCAATGGCAATGCCAGCGCCAGCGAGCGCAGCCAAGAGGATTCAGCGTTCTTCGATGCGGTCAACTCGTACGAGGATGCACATCACTATCAGGCAGCCTCCTCCCTGGCACGCAGCTCGGTGCGCACCAGCTACCATCATGGCCTGGAGGGCGACACTGGCGACAGTAGTTTCCAGCAGCAGTACAAGTGCAGCGCGGCGGAGGGCGGCAGGAAGAGCACGCCCCTCATGGGCACCGCCTGCATGCGGCGCCAGACATCGGCGGAGAGCAGTATCTCGAATCAGAGTCTCAATCTGGAGGAGCAGCCGTCGCAGCAGCAGCAGCAACAGTCGCTGCAGCACCAGCAGGGACAAGGCTCGTCGCATCATCATCACCATCACCATCATCATCACCATCACCATCACAAGAAGAAGAAGCAACAGCAGCTGCTGCTGCAACAGCAACAGCAACAACATCAGTTGCACGTGGCAGATCAAAGGGATCTGATTGACTTCAGTGACTACAGCCAGGAGGATCGCGAAGAGCCGCCAGGGCTGGTGCAGCAGTTGCTGGACAAGTTCGGCGATGAGCAGCTCTCGCGAGGCGTCGAGCATCGTCGCATCTCCATGGAGCAGCGCACGGCCAGCGTGGATGGGCGCAGGAATGGAATACTTGGAGGCGGCAATAGTGAGCGACGTCATCAGAGTCTCAACTATGAGAATCACGAGATTATGCTGCAGTCCATGCTGCCTGGCGGTGCTCAGGCGAAGACGGATGACGACAAGCAGCACGAGCTGCAGATGCTGTGCGCCCAGGCGGAGCAGTTGCTGCTGCACGAGCCTGATGAACCCCCGGGCTCTCCAGCAGCCAGCAACAACAATAACAACAACATGAACAACGGCAGCAACAAGCCCAACAAAGCCACCGGCGCCATACCAAAGAGCATCAGCTTCGATGCCAGCGCAGACAAGGAGAAGCATCAGCGGGAGCAGCGCGAGCACAGTGCGGGCATTCTGAACAAGCTGAAGCAGGGCATCTTCAAGAATCGACGCAGCAACAGCAGCAGCAGCAGCAAGGCAGCCAATCGAGTTGGCAACGCCAACGTGAACAGCCACAGAGACAGCCAGGGGGGCCAGGGGCAGGTGCAGAGTCAGAGCCAAAGCCACAACAACGATCCCAGTCGCAGCGTCAGCTTCGATCCCAACTCCGCGTGCGTCAACTTCGGCACACACTACTGTGATAGCAGCGAGGACATACTGGCCAAGTATCGCCGCAAGGTGAGCAGCTCCAGCGATGCCACCAATTCCGATTCCACGGGCAATGGCCACACAACCCATGGACATGGCCACAGTGGGCGTGGTGGTGCTTCTGCAGCGCCCTCAGCTCATGGACAGGCCATCAATGGCGGGTGAGTCTCTCTCTCTCCCACTTTCTTCCTCTTCTGTCTCGCTCTTAAACATGATCTCTCTCTCCGTCTCCCTCTTTAGGCAACTGCCTGGCGTGGTGTTCAGCAGCGTGAAGCAGAAGCTGCGCACGGTCCTCTCCAAGACTGATCTGCACAGCGGCGACTTCAGGCAGACTACGCTGCGCCCGCTGGATGCCACACCGTTGCAGACGTACCTGCAGATCCAGATGGCGCAGTGCATCAGCCTGCAGCGCATGCCGCAGATATCACATGTGGCTGAGGCGCTGCGTTGCCTGGCGCAAATGGAGCGACCGCAGCATGCACAGCTGCTGGTCGAGCTGCAGCACGATCTGCAGCGCAGGCAGAGCTATTTGCAGTACCTGCTTGTGCATCGCCAGCAGCTGCTGCTCCGAGCCGAGCAGCTGGAGCAGCTTGAGGAGCGACTGCGCGGCGAGGCACGCAGCTGCCAGCGTTGCATGCTGCAATCCCTGGTGCGTCTCTATCTGGGCAGGCAACAGAGCAAGCTGCAGACGTTCCAGGCCGAGTTCGCGCTACTCAGTGTCAGCGATGAGCGGCTTGAGCTGATCGAGGAGTTTGTCGAGGGATTGCTGGACGAGCTGCACGACGGCGGCCTGCAGGACGACTGGCAGCGTGAGGTGGCGCGTGTGGCCATTGAACGTCTGCTGCTGGAGCAGATGTACGAGCAGGTGATGTTCCCCAACGAGGATGCCGATGTCTCACGCGACGAGGTGCTCGCTGCGCACATTGGCAAGCTGCAGCGATTCGTGCATCCCGCGCATCCTGCGCTCTGCATTGCCCAGGAGTATTTGGGCGAGGCGCCGTGGACGTTTGCCCAGCAGCAGCTCAGCTACATGGCCGCCTACAAGACGCCGCGCGAGAAGCTGCACTGCATCATCAAGTGAGTAGCAGCACGGCCAGAGCAGCCAGGAGAGTGCATAACTAACCCATTCTCTACTCTTCCCAGCTGCATCTCCAGCATCATGAGCCTGCTGCGCATGTCCAGCGGACGCCTGCCCGCCTCCGACGATGTGCTGCCCGTGCTCATTTATGTTGTCATAATGGTGAGTGCACTACGATCCATACTGGCTCCCTAACTAATCCCTACTTTACCACTGCAGGCTAATCCTCCCTATCTGCTCTCCACGGTGGAGTACATCAGCTGCTTCCTCAGCAAGAAACTGGAAGGCGAGGACGAATACTATTGGACGCTCTTCGGCTCCGTTGTCAAGTTCATCAAGACCATGGACTACCTCGACTAATGCTACTCCCATCTGCCCTAGGCGTGTCTAGTTGTTACCCTAATCCATTATTGTTTAGTCCTAAGAACCGCATCGAGTCTTGCTTAATTTATTGTTTTTTTTTTTTTTTTTGTTCTTCGTAATGTTTCCCGTTGATTGTTCCCCAGTCAGGCATGATTGATACTTCTTTCCACATAAGTATACTACTTCTAAACTAAACCTATGCATAAAGTAATATTCGTGTACTGTATTTATACACACACAGACACACACACATATACACAGACATGTATAAAATTGTTATAAATATATGTGAGAATCGAACAAGTTGGGAAGGGAAAACTGGCAGCTCACTTGGCTATTTTTCGATATACATAAAATATATATATTTGTATTCCCCGTACATACCTAGTAGGTACATGCTACACCCACACACACACACACACATACTTATACATATATACTTAGTGATGGTAAGGTTAAGCATGCATGAGACATGAGAATCAACTATATATTCCTTATTGTGTAACACAAAATAAAACAGAATCAAGAATTCAAAACGTGAGTGTGTCCTTTATGAACTTATTGTAGAGTTTTACGTAAATATGTACTATATTTATATAAGTACTATGGTAACTGGTACTCTCTCTACCATTATATATGTATATAGAGAGGCTTATTGAATGAGATCAACATTAAGAACAAGAAGAACACTAAGAAAGTTTCTTTTGTCTCTGTTGCTTCTTTTAGAGTTCGTTATTTGGACAGCAGAATAATATTAAATATATTCTATATAAGATATTATATAGAAGGCTTTAAAGACACTCTAATTGTTTAGGAAAAGTATATAAAATATATTACTGTTGGGAAGATCACGACAACTCTATATGAGGTTTTTCGGAGTCATAGATCTTTAGTCTTAGCATGTGAAGAATATCTTCTCAATATGTATAAGCAATATTATATTTTGATAGTAACTAAATGTATGTATTCAGTGTCGTCTAGACCGAATGTCTTCCATATAAGAATATGGTTTATTATTTAGAACACATGCTATAGTGTATATGTACATGCAGTCCTTATAAAAATAGTATTGCTTGTGTTGCATATATACTTCCCTCTCTAATTGAAGAGACTTTCTAATCTTCTTAATCTCAATATTGTTTAGTTATGAGTGCAGATAATGAATCACTATTATATGTATATAAGGTATGCTTGCAGGTTCTCAATATATGCACACTGTATCACATGTATGCCTCAGCTTCACAGGATTCTCTTCATGAGAAACAGTAGAAAAACTCTCTCAGATTTCAGACGAAACATTTTTATTACATTTTAAAACTAAATAGAAATCAGACTTTTTCGGTCCCGAACAGAGCCGAGTTTTGTAAATAGATAAAGATATGTAGATAAATACAAAGATAACAAGAAAAGATATAAAAAAAAAGTAAGCTTAATGTGCGCTTAAGGCCGCAGCACGTACTTCTCCAGGTTGGCGTCTCTGCCGCCCATCAGGTAGCTGTTGATCCACATCTGGGACATGATGCGGACGCCCTGCTGGTGCAGGAAGGCAGAGTCATGTGTGGCCAGTGGCACCTTCTTGACGTCCACAAAGCAATGCGTCGCTGTGGCGGCTATGGGATCCGAGCTGAACGGGGATTCCGGCTCCAGAATGGTTGCGCCACCAGCACGCAGCACATTCTTAATCGCGGCCAGACTGCGCTCCTGCAAACTGAGTATGACACGCTGCTCACTGAAGGCGCCACCGCCTTCGGTGCGCCAGCGATGCGCTGCGACAGCGATGAGCTGCTCCTCCGGCGACAGCACGGGGAGATTCAGTGCCTTGGGGCTGCCCCACTCGTAGAGGGTTTCATCGAGAAAGGCGCCGCGGGCGTGGCACTCCTCGATATACTGTATGTTGAGTACCCACTTGCCGGCTGCCATGCAACCGAGTAGCTTCTCGCCGCGATTGGGACGCTCGCAGAGGAGATGCGTGCACGCCGGATCGTAGTTGACCAGATTCTGGCATATATTGCCGCCCAAGCCCTTGATGCGCTCCATGAGCTGCGTGCGCTTCTCGTCGTCATCGCCACACGAGATGCTGAAGCACGGCGTAGTCGGATGACGCATTAGCTGCACTCCTGCATTCTCTGGACTGCGCTTGGATGCATTGAACTCGGCAGGATCACGCCAGCCGACTGTATCCTCGCGAGCATTAAGAGCAAATCCCTCCGACTCGAATGGCTGCACACATTGCGCCTCAGACTCGAATGGCTGCACACATTGCGCCTCACTCCTTGTCTGCCCCTCGTGGTCGCGCTTCAGACTGCTGCGCCGCGACTCGCGGCTCTTCAAGTAGTCGGTGATCTGTTTCAGCTCCGACAAGTTGTCCGTGGTGGTCTCCTCGAAGCTGATCTTGTCGAAATTGATGGTGCTGCTGCTGCCGCTGCTGCCGGGCAGGCAATCCTCACGAGAACTCACATTTGCAGCCGGGCTGCGGGTGGCGGCACTGGGACTCTGTGTGTTTGGCACAAAGGATGACCGCGGAGCTATCGAGTCCGCCTCGAAGAGCAGCCTGCCCACGGGTTGTTGTTGTTCTACTTCTCTCCTCTGCCTTGCCGGCTCAGCGCGGGCAATGCCCTCGTCAGCATCAGTGTCTGCGTCCGCATCTGCTGAGTAATCGATTCCCAGAGTTTCACATGTGATGCGCATCACGCGTTGCCGTATCACCGAAATGGGCGTGTCCGGGCTGATCTGGTACTTGGGCAGTCGCCAGCGGCGCTCAAAGTCATCGGCCATGCGCTGCTGGAACTCGGGAGTCAGGCAAAAGTTGGGTATGCCCGGAGCGGGTCGCGTCGTCTGCTGGCGACGATTGACCGGCGTGCAGGCCTGCCTGCGGATGCGCTCCAGTTCGGGCGTTTGGTTCTCGCGCATCTCTCGTATTATCTGACGCACGCAGGCGCGTGCCTGGGATGTGTCCAGGCGCTGGGCAACCTGCTCCAGAAACTCGAAATTACACGCCCCGCCGACGACGCTGCCCTTCTGGTTCAGCGGCGTGTGCGGCGAGTCTGGCGTCGCAGAGCTGCCCGAGCTGCGGCGTCGTGTGCCGGGCAAACCAGTCACCAGTTCAGAGATGCGACGATTGCGCAACGGCGTCAAGTCCGGCTGCGGCGATGGCGCAGTCTCCACTGGCTGCCGTTCCTTGTTCTCCTCACGCAGCGTAGATTGATCCGCCGCCGGCGTGGAGCTTGCTGCAGTGTTCTTCGACGTCAGCGTTTTATTGTTGTTGCCCTTGTTGTTGCTCTTGTTGCTCTTGTTGATGTTGGTCTTGTTGCTGTTCTCCTTGTGGCCCGGCGAGATCGGGAATTCGTTAACGCTTTTGCCCACCAGATAGGGATCAAATGGTAGCTTCTCTCCACGCTGGGCGCACTGCAGCAACCAATCGGAACAGACCACGGGGTAACCCCATTTCAGGGCACCTTCGTACTTGGATCCCTCGGCATTGGAGCAGATCAGCAGAGGACGCTCCTTCTTCACAAACGCCTTGTTCAGCACCGCACCAAGCAGCTCCGCCAGCGCATTGATGAAGTCACGCTCTAGGCCCGCATAGATGGACACCACCACGGTCATGCCACGCAGCGGCTCCTTGGCGGCCAGCGGCGGCACTGGGCGATGATAGTACTCCAGCGGCAACAGCTTGTTCTGCTTCATGCAGCTCTCCAAGTACAGCTCGGTGACCACGTTGCGTGCCTGCACCGGCAGCTCGGAGTCATCGAACACCTGCTCGAAGCTAACGATGGCATAGTCCACGGGATCCGTGTAGCTCGGCGGCACCAGGCAGCCCTGAGCGGCCTTGCACTCGGAGACCATCTGGTCGTATAGTTCGCCGTTGAAACACGCCTCGTGCACGTACACCGAGACGCCCGTCAGGTAGTCCAGCCGATCGAAGTCGATGGATAGTGTGCTGGCACTCAGATCGGGAAAGCCAGCAGCGGCAGCCACAGAGGCACGTGGAGCCAGAGTAACCGCCGCAGGCTCAGCTGGTGCTGCTGTGGTCAGTGACAGCTGCGTTGAACTGGCGGCGGGCAATGGCATGGCAGGCTCCTGGTCCTGGGAGTAATGCGTCAACAGATCTGGTTCTGGCTCAGGTTCGACTGGAACATCTGCCGGCATGGCGGCATCGAAGAGTTTCTTCTTGATGGGCACCATTGGCTGCTTGAAACTGTGGTTCATCGAGCGCAGCGTGCGCTTGCTAGCCGGCGAAGCCATCCCGGTCTGTTCTCCGGCATCCGGCAAGGAGACACGGTACGGCAACTCGCTGGCAATGCAACCCGCACGGATGCTCTCCAGCAGCCATTCGAGCTGCACCACCTGCACGCCGGACAAGAGTCCCTCACTCTGCCATTGCCTGTAGGCAGCATTGTCCAGCTGGCCCACAATGATGTGCGTGAGACCTTCGTGCGGATCATCGTAGCGTGTGGCGCCTCCAGTGTTGAGCACGCGGTGCAGCTTCTCACGCTCAGCACTGCGAAAGCCGCTCAAGTAGACACAGCAGCCGTCCAGAAAGCTGCCCGCCTTTTTGGCCTTGCGCGGACAAATCTCGGCAAGCGCTTGCTCATAGCCCTGTGAGCCCTTCTTGTGGCTTCCGCTGTTGCTGCTGCTGCTGTTGGCGGTGGCCTGTTTCAGCAGCTGCTTGGCGGCCAAGCTGGTGCCACTTCCTGCACTACCACTGCAGGTGCTGCTTAGTGTCTCGTTGACGGTCGTGTTGTCGCTACACATGCGTCGTCCTGGTCCCGAGACAAAGCTGATACTGGACAGATCTGAGAGATGGGTTTGATCCGCAACATGGCCCTTGGTGGGCGTGGAGACCTGTTTGCAGGGCCGCACCACGTACTCCTTGGTGGGCAGGGCGTAGCCACGTTCATGACTATCGAATATCCATTCGGGCAGCAGTATATCCTTCTTGAAGCGCACAGCTGCCTTATATTTCTCCGAGTCGGTCTTCGACTGTTCGGTTATGACGATGTCAACTTGCTGCGAGCGAAATGCACGATGATAGATGCCTCCGTTCTCGTTAACCAAGCGCATGACAGCCTCCTTGCGTGGTCCCTCCAGGCCACTGCAAGTGATGTTGGCCCCAAAGAACGTGGGCAGACGATATTTGTCGAACTCCGGGTCTGTGGCGCTTATGCTTCCATTTCTTTTGCTGTAGCTTGTCTGGCTGCAGTCCCAGACGCGCTGCACCCAGTCCACATGCATGACGGGCACGCCATTGAGGGTGGCATGCTCGTATTTATTGGACTTGATTGTGTTCGATATGAGATGTGTGATGTTGCGCCCAAAGTTCTGGAAGTAGTGTCCGCCCATCCATTGAATTAACTTCTTGAGGTCATCCTTCTCCTTGGTGGTTATGCCGCTGGCCGAGATCTGCAGGTCGCGCATAGCTGTGGTGTAGACGGGACTTGTGCCAAGCGGTATCGGTTCGCACTTCTCTAAGCAGTCCATGATGCAGGGCGGTCCCAATATCAGAGCTTTTGTCATTTGCAGCTGCTGAAATAGTTCGCCCTCGAAATGTGCCATCACGAATACATCCTTCTTGGTCAGTCCCCCGCCGGCAATCAGTGGAAAGCCCTCACTGGGCCTTATTTCTCTGATTTGTGTCTCCGCCAGCTGTTCGCGCATTAACTTCAATGCGTTGGCATATTGCTCAGCTATTGCAATGTCGCCTTCTGTTTCGCTCTTTGTATTCTTCACAAAATAGGCGCATATTGAATCGTCCAGGCTTGTGCTCATCCTAGCTAAGTTTACTCCTTGCCAATTGTTTGCGAATTATGATTTTCCTTTCTTTTCCCTGACGCCAAGTTTTGGGCACACACTTTTGGCGCGTCTTCTATCCTTCGTGATGTGCCAACTATCGTTTAGACTGGCTATCGATTTATCGATCAGCACAGTTCGTGCGATAATGGTTTGAAAATTGACTATATATATCTAATTGTATAAGCTATAAATTGTAGAGCATTTAACATTTATTTTTGAATAAACTGACATTTGTAGATAAAAAAATCAAACACAATAACAGGAAGTATAATTACAAATTTTGTACAGTTTTCTAGCCAATGTGACCAGATATCAAAAAGTAGAATCACTTGTATTTTGTCCACGCAGAGCTGCATGACTCTGGTATCACTGTGTTTGTTTACAGTTTGCGTTTGAAATTTGAGAAAGTTATTTTTTTATCGGTTTTTTGCAAATGATTATATTAGTTGGGTTGGTTCAATTTTTAAAATAATTCAAAATTATCCGATTTGTTTAAAAACAATGCACAGTGAGTACGTGTTCCTGCGAATTTCGTTTAATATATATTATAAATATAGACAAGCAAGTTATTTTTGAATTTCCTCTCTCACAATTCACAGCGAATATATTTGTTTTTGCATGGAAAACTTCCACAGCAAATCCAATCAGAGCGTTGTTAGTTATCAAATTTGAAATGAGACCTGTAAACAAACACAGTAAGACCCTAGGCATGCAACTCTGGTCAAAATACGACATATGTTTCTTTTCGAACTTGGTCACACTGTGCTTTTGCCTACTAAGCTGTGTATAAAATTTAGACTTATCGTAGGCTTTATGTTGTTAACTAAGCTATAGATTGAAAAAAAGTATATAATATTTTCGTCTTATTTAGTGGAGTTCTATAAGAATTAACTTTTAAATCTTGCCATACCGGAAACAAATATCCCGCCTTGCTCTTTGCAGTTTTATTGGAATTACTATTTTAAATATATCGATACTATTATCGATACTCGTACACAAAGAGTTGTTTTTGGTATTACATTTACTGTGTGTGTGTGAGGTGTATTTTAAATAATTTGTATTTGTTTTTAACCATCGCGCTAAACATTTACTTCTAACTTGGAACAGCAAAACAAACCCACACACAATTACGCACACACATACAACCATAGAATGTTAGAAGATGCGCATGCGCGGCCGAAGATTGCTTCCAATTGTTGTCTCTCTAATCGTAATAATAATATTGTGCATCAGCTACATATCAAATCATCTGCGTGAGAGCGCAGCCCATCGAGATGACGACAGAGATGAGTTCCTGGTACATTTACCTCCGAGCAGCGGCGAGAATGACGACAACAGCAGCAATGACAAGATTATGACAGACTCACTGCGGCGCCTGGCCCAACCATCGGTTGGTCCACGACCTGGACCACTGTTGAATCTCACTGACTTCGACTACCTGTTGCCCAACAATGTTTGTCGACGTGCCGAGCGGGAGCTGCTGGGTAAGTCCGTCAGGTGTTACACTTGGAAGTCAAATTGTAAAATTATTCTTCGACTTGCAGCTGTGCTCATTGTCACCTCCTATGCGGGACACGATGCACTGCGCGCTGCCCACCGCCAGGCAATAGCTCAGAGCAAGCTGGCGGAGATGGGGCTACAGCGTGTCTTTCTGCTGGCTGCGCTACCTGCACGCGAGAAGTTCGTCACACAGTCGCAACTGATCGATGAGCAGGCTCGCTTTGGAGATCTGCTGCAGGGCAACTTTGTGGAAGATTATCGCAATCTAAGTTACAAGCATGTTATGGGCCTGCGCTGGGCGGCCACCGAGTGCAAGGGGCGCAGCAAGTTCATCATAAAGCTGGACGACGACATTATCTACGATATATTCCATTTGCGTCGATACCTGGAGTCTCTTGAGGTTGATCAGCCCGCACTGGCCACAAGCAGCACCCTGCTGGCGGGCTATGTGCTAGACGCCAAGCTTCCCATACGTAACCAGGCCAACAAATGGTACGTTACCCGCCAGGAGTATCCGCACGCACTCTATCCCGCCTATTTGTCTGGCTGGTTGTATATCACAAACGTGCCCACTGCAGCACGGCTTGTGGCGGAGGCGGGACGTGTTTCACTCTTCTGGATTGACGACACTTGGCTGACGGGGATTGTGCGCACCCGTCTGGGCATTCCGCTGAAGCGCCACAACAATTGGTACTCGGCCAATTCGGAATTCCTCGACTGTTGTGTGCGTGACCTCAAGCTGCACGGCTTCGAGTGTGAATACTTTGCCGGGCCCAATGGAGCCGATGCCAAGTTGTTGGTCGAGTTTCTGCACAATGTGGAGAAATGTTACTTCGATGAATGTACCAAGCGGCCGGCTGGCAAGTCCCTTAAGCAGACTTGCCTGGCCACTGTCAAGTCACCAGTGCCGGAGCATGGAGTGGCGCACGTGCAGCCCCTGCGGCTAAGATGATCCTGTCAATCCAGTCAGTGTCACCTGCTTCCGTCCACATTGTTCACCAGTCCACCAATTTCTAATAAAGTATATGTACTCACACTAGACTAAGGCAACTAGATCTAAGTATTCCATTGTGCAAGTCGGTATGTTTGTATACATATCGTATAGAGTATTAAGTTGGAACTGTATACCTAGAAGCGTACACCGTAATTTATTATAAACAATATAACTGATTTCTATGTGCATCAATTGAGTTTCATTGGGGTGACTTGGGGCAGGCTTAAGAACATATTATATAATGATATTTAAGGAATCATTTCAGTCACCTGTAAGTATGCAATACAAAATGCGCTAAACATTAAAGTAGTTAAATTTCGGGGAATGATCAAATGGTTAATGGGTATATAACAGTCAAGCATCCTCAACTGTAGCAGGCAAAACTCTTCATACAAAGCCCGAGATCTTTCCTTCGATCTGGGAGCAGAAGAAAAGGCTACATATATAGAATACTTACAATCAGTTTCTTTACCAAGTCTTTTTTTTTTTTTTTTTTAAAAATATTACATTCTATTTGACTAGTACACTATTACCCATTTTACCAAGTCGAGCTGGAACATGGAAATAAATCTCATTTGTTGTCATATGTTTCGTATTATCATTCTTTATTATCATAAATAAATTTAAATTAAATAAATGCAATACAATTTAGCACAATTCCATTGTACACACTATGAAATTAGTTTGCTTCCTTTCTGATCGCTTGTTCTTCTTCTATGTTTATTTTCTTCATTTCATGCTTATTCTCATTTTTCGTTTTTTTTCTTTTCATTGTTTATTGCGTTTGCTTCTTAAAATTTCAATTTAAATTAAATAAATGTGAGTACGTGCGTTCGTGTGTGGTTGTGTGTGTGTGAGTGTGGGAAATTAGCTGAGTATGTGTGCAATGGTGAGTGTGAGTGTGTGTGTGCGAGTGTGTTAATATGTTGGTGTGCCTGATTGCGGCCGCAGTCTCTATACAAGTTGCAAAAGAGATCGATCGATCGATCTGGCAAGCTTGCAGCTCGCTTCACGATCTGTCTAACTATCTATCTCTCTCTGACTCACACTCTTGCTTGCCATCTTGTGTCGTGCATCTCTTTCGCAACTTTATAGAAAGTACGTGCGCGCAGTTCTCAGTTTATGCGTCTGCTTTCTTCCTCTCTCTTCTTCACATTCTTCTTCTTCTTCTTCTCCAACTTCTTCTTGCTTTCCGTTAAAAATTTAAATTAGTTTGCTGCGCATAAGTTTAATTAAAGTGCGGTTAAGTTTGCTTCTCTTTTAATTGGAATTTCTCGGAATATCTCACGCTCTCTATAAGTCTAAATAAATATAAATAAATAAATTGTATATATAGTAATTAAATAAAAAAAAAAACAAAAAATATACGCTTGTCAGCTAATTCAGGCAATCGCTCTGCGTGTGTGCGTGTGTGTGTGTGTTCGTGCGGGTGTTCGGCTCCGTTCCGGCTCTCTTCAACGGACGCCTGCGCTCTTGTTTTGCATCTTTCTCTCACGAGACCGAGAGAGTGCTGAGCGCGCACAGTGCGTGCCTGGAGGGGGCGAGAGAGATAGACATAGCATAGTACTCGGGAGAGAGTGTCTCGGTGTGTGTGTGTGCATGTGTGTCTGTCTGTGTGTGTGTGCGTGTTTGTAGGTGACAATTGAGTTTTGTATGATTTTTGTTTTCCCTTTTTTCCACATTTCTATACGCTGTTTCTTTTGTTTTTTTCTTTCTTTCTTTCGCTTCTTCTTCTGCTTCAGCTTCTACTTGTGCTTCGCCTAAACTTATGCTACGATTTTGTGGGGCTGCATCCATTTCTTCATGTAGTAGCAGAACAAGGTGGAGATGTAGAGCAGGATCATCAGCGCGCAGGTCACGGCCAGCGCCAGCACGGATGTCTTTGTGGGACACGGCTCGATGATGGTGACAGTCTTGTCTAAATTACGAGAGAGAGAGAGAGAGAGGGACGACTCAGTACGGTGTTGCCAGACTGTTGCAATTATCGATGACACCTACCTTTGGCGAAGTCTGTGCTGGGATCGGCCTTGAAGAACTCGCGCTTCTCATCGCCAAAGTCCAGAACCAGAATCTCCTGGGAAATGTTCATAGCGTCCTCGCTCTTTGTCTCATTGCTGCAGAGCGCGTAGAGAGAGAGGGAGAGAGAGAACGGCATTAGAAGGGATTTTATTCATGGTATGGTGGGTCCCACTCACCTCTCGATAGAACGACGACGCCTTCTGCCCAGGGACTCGAACGATTCCATGTTCCACTCGCAGACAGCAGGCTCGCAGGGGCCCAGGCAGTACTTGACGTTGCACTGGAAGATGACGCCATAGCTCTCGGTGAAGCGGAATGCCTCGTAGGTCGATTGCAGCGCATTGCCGTCGGCGGTGAAGCCGGGGAAGATGGTGGGATCTGTGGGGCAGCCGTCGTCGTCGATGATCTTGAAGCTGGTGCGTGCATCCTTGGCCATGGCGACGCAGGAGCGGGCGAAGATGCCGTAGGGAGCTGCAATCAAGAAACATAACAGTTAGTTCGCCCCTCTCTCTCTCTCTCTCTTGCTGTCTACTTACTGTCTTCGGGTATCTCGATGCGGAAGTTGAGGCGATCTCCAATGCGCACAGTCTCCACCTCGCGCTGGCGTGTGTCCAGAATACGAATCCTTGGTGGTGGTGCCTCGGGCGACGAGTTGATGTGAATCATTTCGGGATCGCGGATGGGCATCATGCCGAACGTGATGTTCTTCGAGCTCATGTCGTAGGTGCACTTCACCTTGTAGATCTTGTCAGCCTTGGTCATGACCACGCTGTGATGCTGCAGCACCACCGTGTTGGAGTAGACGCCAGTCTGTCGAAGGGGGAAGGTTAAGTGCTGCCTTGGCATCTCATCTTCTCTACACTTACCACACTTTGCGTGTTGCAATCCTGTCCAGCCATGGTCAGATCGAGACGGAAGGCATCGGAGTTGATCACATCAATGTTGCACGTCTCCGAGCGGCCCAGCGCGTAGATGCGTCCGTTGAAGGGTTTGTTGGTGCGCACCTGGACGGCAATGCGTGTATCCTTGCAGTGCACAGAGACTGTAAAGAGAGAGGGGAGCGGGGATTAGATCTTAGCACACCCAGTGCCTCACTCAATGCACTCACCATCGTAGCAGGTGCCCGTCTTGTCGCAGTTGACATCGTTGCGCGTCATGTTGGTCAGATTGGGATCCTCGATGGTGTCCAGGCTGACGGGCAGGGTGTCGATCTTGTCCAGGGTGCCAGGTGGGGAGTTGCCGCCAGCACCTGCGGGTGCAGCCGACTTCTCGCACTGGTTCTCGAAGTACTGACCAATGGGCTCGCCATGATCGATCAGTGGACGTTCGTGGTTCAGATAGGTTGAGGGTCCGTCGGGCAGCGTCTTGTGGTCCAAGTGATAGAGACGGCAATTATATTGGGCACCTTGGGGCTGACCCAGATAGAGGAACGAGCGGCAGAGGAACTCCGATTCGATTTCACAGGCCAGACGGCACGCTGACTCCGAGGTAACCTGCAGCTCCTTGTCCGTGTAGTAGTGCAGACCGACGTACTGCGCGACCTTCTCCTCGGAGACACCCATGCGAGCGTTGGCAAAGGAGCGGGTGTTCTTGCAGGCCTGTGTCGGCTTGAGGCAGAGATTCTCAAAGTAATCGGTGCCCTGGGCATCCACCAGCTGCACGAACTGACCAGAGCTGCGACGATCCGAGTCGCTGAGCACGCACTTCATGTTGTTGTAGTCATACTCGACGGAGCGACAGATGAAGCGCTTCTCGTTGAGGCACGCCGACAGACAGGCCTCCTTGGTGCTGGTGTAGATGAGGGCGTTGTCCAGGCCGCGTATGATCTTGTTGGGCACACGTTCGAACGACCACGGCCGATGGCAGACGTTCTCGCTGCGCAGCTGCAGCTTCACCATGTAGTACATGTTGGCGGAGCGTTGAGGTGCTGCCGACGGATTGGCAGCGGACGAGTCGTTCTGCAGCTGGCAGTGTGTCTCCTGCGATGGGGACAACGGATTGACCACAAAGCTAAACGCAGCTGCCTGGCAGTCGGCCTCCTCGCGGCACCAGCCCTGGCACTCGTACAGCGAGAGGTTCTTCACGCTGTAGTACGTGGTGCCGGCAAAGTCGAAGTCTGTCAGCTTCTCGAAGGCCATGCGACCGTAGGCCTGGCCGGGCAGAGCCAGCACCAGGGCGAGCAGGGCCAAGGGAAGCATCCTAGCCAGTAGTTGCTGCTGCTGTGTTCTGCTGCGTCCTCTGCAATTGCTGCTGCTGCGGCTGCTTGGTGCGGTTTGCATCTGCAAAGGGAGAGAGTGGAGAAGGCAGCTGGTGAGTAAGGTCGGTTGTGTCTTGGGGGTAGTAGAGGTGCTAGGTACTTGTAGATAAAAGGAGGTATGTACAGTCTGTCAAGTTACTCTTTGCACTTAAGTATATGTTATGTACATATGTATGTGTAGACTTACTTGACAGCCTGTATGTCTATTATGGGTAGGAGGACTAAGGACTAGTCCCTATTGAAGCGAACTATAAACAACTTGTAAGCCAGGCAGTTAAGGTCTTAGACCCTGTTCTGCATCTTTGGAATGATTATAAAGGACTTATGATGTACCTTTGTACATCATAGCAACTCATCTACATCATCTCAGTATATATTTGCGATAGATCGTTGTGATAGATCCTTAAGAACTGTTTTCTGTCATACAGTACCTTAGCATTGTACTCGTATATTCCTTTTAGTTCAAATTACTTTTTTTTTTTTTTTTCCTTTTTTAGTATTCCCTTCAATTTCATATCATATCATATCATAAATAATAATATATCATATCATAGTATATAACCAAAGAGAGACCAAGATACTGAGCAAGATCTATAGCGCTTCCCTCGTTCCGTCAATACTAAGCTGTTCACGCTGTGGCCGCGCGGCGCATCCGTTCGTGGAGCGCGGCCCATTACACGCTTAACTGAACTCCCCGCGCCACGGCGCAGTGAACCAATAACAACTGAGTGCCACACCCACCTGCCCCGCCGTTCCACCGCCCATGCGAACCAAGAGCCAGGTTCGTTGCCCCTCGTTCTCCCGCTGCTCCCCTGTTAGTGCCGCCTGCATTTGTTTAGACTTTAATGAGCTGTCCAGCCGGAAATTACAAAGCTATGAGGCAGCGTTCCACTTGCCACTTGCCAGTTGGCAGTTGCCAGTTGCCACTTGACGATCTGCGGTTGGAGCTGCTGCTGCTGCTGCTGCTTCTAATGGCAGCCGTTGCCAATTCCAATTTGAGGCTGCACTTGCCATTTGCTCACTCTCCCAGAGCATTCTTGCGGATGCGGCTGTGGCTGTGGCTGCTATTCGAGCGTGCCGCAAATTGCTTTTTCGGTTGCCCTTGCAGCTGCCACAATTTGCTGGCAGTTTGCCCCGCCCCCGCTCCACTTCCTCCAGTCCCCTCCAGTGTCTTGCCTTGCTGTGATCTTCTCTCGCAGCGGGGGCGCACTCTGTGGCGGCTTGACCCCGCGGGGCCCGCATTGGAAAGGGAAAGCCTGCGGCGCGTCGTGGCGGCGTCAGTTCGCCAACTCATTCGCACTAATGTGAGTGCATTCAGTTCTGATTCAAGTGCGCGCGCTCGCACTCACAGCGAGCATTATCCGCCACTCGAGAGACAAACAAGCTGTCAAATCACAGTCGAGTGTGAATGTGTGTGAGTGTCGGTGTGAGTGTCTTGCGATTTATTCACTTTCTTGGCAAATCATCTTCATTCACAGCTAAAAATAACCATTCGAATTCGAGTTGAACATCGAGACAGCTTACTCGCCCTCCATGAGAAGGTACTCAATGTATTCATACTCCCCCTCCCCCTCACTCCCCCTCAACTTCATTCGATACACCCGCAATTTGCATTTGGAGTGCATAATGAGGCGTGCGCTGCGAATGGCGATTGTCATGCGGAAGTAATCGTCGATATCTGTTGATACTTATCGGCCTGACCGATAGTCGCCTCGAGTCGCGTTTGGTGCATCGCACTTAAGCCTCGATTTATGGCTGCGCCAACGCCCCCAAAGGCGGCAATTATATTAACATATTCAATTCAATTTGTTTGCACAACTGTCCCTCTTGGGAGCGGGACAGAGACAGAGAGCGAGGCAGAGCGAGAGGGGCGAACATGCTGCAGGCAATGGGCAATTATGGCCTGGGAGTTTATATATTTATATATATGTATAGGTGTGTATGTGTTATGCTGTGCCCTGTGGGTCGCCTAGTCGGAAGAGAGAGGGAGAAAGAGTAGGGTGGAGAGGAAAAAAAAAGGGCGAGGGGGAGGGTTGATTACAGCGCGCGGAACGTGGCTATTACAAACAATATTAACTCACGGCCTGGCAACGCGAATCGCGCCGCATCCAATTGGGGAGGCAGAAAAAAGAAACAGGAACAACAATTGCAACAAGAACTGCAGCAGCAGCAACAGCAATTGCAACATGAGCAACATCGGCAACATTGACAACGACAACAGCAACAACAAATGTATGACAAAGGTGGCAAACAGACTCGCAGCGGAATGTGTAGCGTGTTCGCGGCCAAAGCGACAGCAACAACTGCAGCTGCAACAGCAACAGCAACAGCGAGCAAATGCCACCAGCAGCATTGCAGGGAGTCGACTGTTTTTGCAGCATACCCTACCTAAGGGTCTCGCTGAACTGTTGAGCAGTAAAGTATCGGACTCTCTGCTCTACTCTTCATTTAGTATATATTCCACTACTGCCTGCATACCGTAGCGTATTCCCACTTCGTTTCGTGTTGGTCCCTTTTGGCCCTGCCTGCTGTTTGTGCTTTTTTGCGCTGACTCGGCCAGTTCGTGTTCTACAATTGGCAATCTGCATGAGGCACAGTCGCAGGCCCTCCCAGCCAGGCGGAGTGCAGACGGCGGCCAGGTCGAGTCGCAGTCCATGCAATTACATGGAGCGCGATCTGCTCGGCGAGATAAACACAGAACGCATTCGTTTACATTTGACGTCATTGCCACCGCGTTGCAAGTTGCAAGTGTTGTTCACTCACGACTCCTCGTTTTATTTATAGCCAAATTGAGTTTATTTTTGGGGCGTCCTTGGCCAGCGCGCACTTCTAATTCGCAGATGAGCACAGCAAGTTCAAGTGGCACTGGTAGCTGAGATCAGCTGCCAAATGTCGCCGCTGGCCACAGCCACAAAAGAGTTCACACATGGCGCCCGGATGTAGCAGCAGTCTGCACTGAAGTGCACTGGGAGAATGGAGACTTCTTCTTCTCAGTGAGTGCACTTCGCATGTGTTTGCCACGCGATTTGTCTATGTCCGCACTTGGGCCAGCGACGGCAACAGCTGCAGCTCCTGCTCGTCGTCCGTCGCTGTGTGGGCGTTAACAAACGCTGCGCACTCAATCAATGCGATTGCCCTGCAACAACAGGCACAACAACTGCGCAAACAACGCCAGCAACATCGACAACAGCAACAACAACAACTATTGCAGATAAGCAGCAGGAGTTGAAAGCGCAGTTTGCTGGGCTCCAGCACAGTAAGGAATACCCTGACTTTGTGTTACTGTGCTCTGCAAGTCAAAAGGTTTCGATCTTTAAACGTTTCTGGTAGATTGTTTCAATTTGAAAGTTTTCTGCTTTGGAGTAAATACAAAAATCGATAGCATAACGATGTTTCAAGTATTATTCTATCGAGTATTTAAATAAATGCTAAATCTATAAATACTAATTATTAGCTTTGGGGTAGCTACAAAGATCGATACCTTAACGATGTTTTAAATTTTATTTTATCGAGTATTTATTACCATTGAAAACATCGATACTTTAACGAGTAACTTTTACAAGTATTATTTTATCGTGTATTCATTGACAATATCGATATTGACTTTAAGTTATTATTTGTATGATTAAATTTGCGATCGCAAAATTAATGGAATTACGGGATTATTTCTTCGAATTCGAGAGAATAATTCCTTAAAAGATCGATAGTATTTTAAGAACACTTTTTAATGGAGATTGAAAGTATAAAATATAAAGTACAATTTAATAAGTGTATTATTGACTTTAACTTATTATTATGTATATTTAAATTTGTGATTTTAATAAGTTTATTTGTCGATTTCCTGAGAAAATGTTCTAAATTAACGAAAGTATTTTTAAAGTTCTTTTCTATAGCTCTAATAAATAATTTTTGCTACATTTTCGACTTGCATTGCTATGATTTGGCAATTAAGATTTCTTTGAGTTCAAGGGAACAGCCAGTAGAATAACTAACTAATAATAATAACTAAGTACAGTCACAGTTACAAGTAAACTCTATATTTTAAGTTCGAAAATACAAATTGAATTTTCAGCTAATAAAAAACACATGCCTGTAAGATATGTCGAACAGTTGAACATCCTTTCTTCTTTCTAATATTAGATCAAACTGAAATTAGGAAGCTGCTGTTTTAGACTTAAGGTATGCCGCCCTGTTTAAGCTATGCTACCCGTAAGATATAATGACAAAGTCTAGGAGCTTCATCGTACCTCGAGCGATGTTGCATAATTGGCAACAAACTGGCAACACCCACTGTAAGGTCGCAGAAAATGAAAAATGAGTGCAATATTCTCGTAGCAGCTTCAGCTTGCGGCCGAGTACCAGCTGAGTGTGAGTGCGACTATGAGTGCGAGTCTGAGTGCGAGAGTGAGTGCGAGTGTGTTCTTTCGCATTCTTGCGGCCTGCTTGGCTTGGTCAGTGGCGCGTACTTAGTTAGATGGATGAGGCAGCGCTGGGTAACTAGCAATCATGAAAATTGTACGCTTGCCCCCATTGGAATGGCCCCAGATGCAGAGATGGAGAGATGGGGATGTGGATGTGGTCTAGGGAGTGTGCTCTGGCTTTGGCCAGCTATGAGATGATGGTATGAGATGTGCTATGGGAGGGAATCGCGCTCGCTCCGTTCGCTTACTGGGATGGTTAGCCAGGCCGGGCCAGGCCTGAGCCAGGGCTGAGCTTTCGTTTCGACTCTGCTGGGCGCCCTCTGTGTTGGATGAGGCAAGCGAGGCAAACGAGCTAAAGGTTATCATTAGGCACGTTTACTTCCTCTTCGCGTACGGCCTCTAATTACGAGGGAACTCAGGGAACTCTGAGCAAGTGAATGCCACAGCGAGTGCTCGAAGGGCCCCGGGCAGGCAAGGGAGGGAGGGGACTACGTTAGCAGTACAGTGCGAAGAAGAACCCAAAGAAGCGAAGAATGAAGTGAAGTGGAGGAAAATGAAAACCTTCAAAGGTCATTCCGTTAGGCCAATCAAAGAGGGAAACAAAGCTGAGACCAAAACAGAAACAGAACTAATCGAGGCAAAACTGGTCAAATCACACACACACACACACACACAAAGATAATAACGGTGACAATGGAGATAAAGCAGTGAAAGTAATAATATGCAATTAACTCAATTAAAATGAAATGAATACAAAGAAAGAGGGGAGATGGCAGAGGAGACAATGAGAAACGGGGCCTCATGCAGTGGGCAATTTCTTCTGGCTTTGTAGAAAGGTGAAATGCGAAGCAGAAGACCCAGAAACCAGCAAAGAAATAAATAGAGAGAGAAAGAAAGAAAGAAAGGCCAAACGAAATAAAGATCTTTCACAAGCCAAGTTCCAGTTTTAATTAGTCGCAGTGACAGTTTCTACTTCCACTTAATTGTTGCACTTTTGTGAGGTTAAAGCGAGCCGGAGTCGACTGTGAAACTTCTCTCATTATGTTGCAAGACGCGTGAAGTGCCGTATAACATGATAATCTATACTTTCCATTACAATAAAGAAAATTACTATTCATTCAATAGAAAACTATGAAAACTTCAAATTACCAAACTAACTTCGAAATAAATCTATCAGGCTTAGGTTATGGCAAGTTGTTCTTATGTTATGCAAGATATTACAGTTATTATTAGAGAAGTGTATACTATATTATCGTAATAGACCTAAAGGGTAAATTTTTAATTGAGTTGAGTTTGGTTTGGCGTCGTTTCTGTTGCCTCAAGTCTTTGGTTTCCAGCTAACTCATTTCCTTTCTCCCTATGTCTAATCCTGCATCTCTATCGCTGCTGTCTGCCCCTACCCCTTCTCTCTGCGCTTGGTTCTTGGCTCGCAACTCATGAGTGTCGTGCTGCACTCGAAACGGATGTCTGGCCTAACAGCTTTGGTGTTGCCATTCGTCTGTTTGTCTGTCTGTCTGTCTGTCTAACTGTCTCTCTATCTGTCTAGGTGTCTCTCTCTCTTTTTCTGTCTGTCTAGCTCTCCTTCTTTCTCCGTCTGTTTCTCTGTCTCTGCAGTTGTCTCCCCCTTTCTCTCTATGTCTCTCTGTCTGTCTGTCTGTTTGCTTCTCAGTCCCGTTGTCCACTCGATCAACGACGGAAATGGAGGCCTTTTCATATTTGCAATTTGTTGTCACAACACGCGAGTTACTATTGCTTGCTCTCACTTCCCCTCTCTCCTCTCTCTCTTCTCTCTCCTTCTTCTCTTTTTCCTCTCTCTCTCTCTCTCTCTCTCTCTCTCTCTCTCTAGCTGCCCGTTGCAATTATGCAATTTTCAATCATCGCAGTTTAAAGATGCGCAACGTGCAAGCGTCGCAAGTTGAAGCACCTGCCACAATTATTTAGCACGAAATGGCCCCCATGCACTGCGCCACTCTCTGCGTGTGTGTGTGCCTCCTGTGTGTGTGTGTGTGCGTGTGCGTGCCTCAATAAGTCGCAGTTCTATGCGCCCTGTTATCGCAAACGCAATAGAAGTGCGAGGCAATAATTGCGATCGAACAATGAAGCTGCCCAGCAACATTTCAAACCGAAGTAGCCGCAACAGCTGCACACACACACACACGCACACCTGCACACTCACACACATTCACAGAGCTCGTCTCTACGTGTGTGAAAATATTAAAAGTTATAATTAAAAGCCTGAAATAGCAAGGCAGTTGCCGGCACGAAGCAACTCTGCGTCTCTAATGGCAAATGGCAATAGACAGCCCTCACTCCCCACTTCCCCCTCTCACTGTGCTCCGGCTACTCCCCTTAACTAAAATTAGAAGAAAGATTCAGAGTGCAAAATACTCTGCACAAATTAAATGCAACGCAAAGCTAACAGAGCTGGGAGGGAGAGAGAGAGATGGGGAGAGAGAGGCAGAGAGACTGACTGCAGCTGGGAATCTGCTCAGTGTAGGCTTAGACAGGGGGAATGGTCTGCGGGGGGGACATAGACAGCCTGGCAGGTTCGGCACAATTTAAAGACAAAATAATGAGTGGAAAATTGCATTAGCATTGATTGCAAGTGCAAAAATGCGCCAAGGCTGACGAGCAGCGTTGCTTATCTATCTCTTCTCTAGCTCTCTCTACCCCTATCCCTCTCTTACTCTATCTGTCTCTCTCTATCAAAATTGGCCCATTTAATTAACTGACCTCAACTTTCCGCTTGATGTGCTGCTGGCATCCATTTAAAATTGTAAATAATTACGAAACTAAATCAACTTTATCGTTAGAAGAGCGAAGAAAAGGCAACCCAAGAATGGCCTAGGAGTGCTCGACTTATAATAGGATAGCACAATTTATTAAATTCATTATATTATATTGAATTGGAATCTTCAGAATATTGACTTCAAAGTTATTGAATGAAAGAACAGAACAGAAAGTGGAGATGTGGAACAGTATAAATGAATATGAAATATGAATATGAAATATAACTTCTGTTTTTATATTTTATTTTCAACACATTTCAGACAGTTGTCCTAAATTTCTAAATAAATTAAGGATATCATTCTATATCGTATATATAACGGAAATCACTGGGAAGCTACCTGCACGGAACTAACTTGTACCTTGGCCATTGTCTGCTCAAATGATTCCCAAACTCCTCTAAAAATTCTGTGCTACCTTAAAGGGATTTTATTTCTAATTTAAATTATATTATACGAATGTCTATGGAATATGACATATATAGATTATTTTATGCATATATATAAAGATGACTTTATCTATTTAATGCACATTAGAAAAACTTCCCCAAGAATTAAACACAAATTACTCTGCAACTTTTCAGACTTTTCTTTCTCTTTCTTTATGTTTCTTTTTATTTTTTTCTTAAGGCTGCAATGAAATTTGAAATATGCCAAAAATAAAACTGCAAACAGAAGAAAAAAGGCATTCACACTTGTTGGGAAAGTTGCGTTTCGCAATTGAGTGCGCGAGCTGGCACAATACAAATGACTTAGAACACAAACTTGTTCTGCAGCAGAGCGAGGTGAGTGTCTGCTTGATTGTGTGTGTGTGTGCGCGAGTGTGTGCTATTAAATGCCGTTACTAATTTGTAAAGTTGACACCCACTTAAAGCGAACATACAAAACGAGTTCAACTACCTGTGTTTCCCCCCGTGCCACGCCCCTAACCCATTTGGGTGATCGGCGTGAATTGCATGCGATATGATTGAAACAGAAACAGAGAGACAGAACCAGAAGCAGCAGCAAAAGCAGAGGCAGACGCAGAAGTGGACGCAGCCTGAGTTGGCTGTGCCACAGGTGTTGCACGTTGCCGGTTGCAAGTTGCCGGTTGCAAGTTGCCAGTTGCGATTTGAAAGACGTCGCATTCGCTGCGCATTTAACGCCAAAAAGTCAAAACGAAAACGGAACACAGTCAGAACACGGCTGGGGCAGGGACACAAGCAGCAGCAGATGCAAGAGGGGAAGGAGAAGTGAGAGGGGTTGGGGACTTGCAGTGAGGACCGGAAATTTATTGCATAACAAGTTGGTGCAGTGCGCTATCACACGATGCCGTGATAGCCTGCCCAGGCTGCCCCAAGGTTGTTCTGCAACACTTAGCGAGCAGCAACAGCAGCAGCAGGAGCAGAAGCAGCAGGCGGGGGCGTGCAGCATGCAGCATGGGGCATGCAGCATGGGGCATGCAGCAGGGCAAACATATTTGAAAGTGCAGCTTGCTGTGGCTGGCGATGCAGGCGCAAGATATGCGGGCAGCAAAATGGAAACGGGTGTGGTTGCGCTGGCCTGCCAGAAGAAGAGGCGACTGCCAAGAGTAGCAAGAGTAGCTGGTACCAAGTACCGAGTACCCGGTACCAGGTATCTGCTGCTCTCCACTCTCCAGTCTCCACTCGCCAGGTCACACATTGCGGCACATTTCATAAATTCTTCTTGGAACGAGGCTGGCAGTTTGTGTGCCGCATGCAAATGCAGCTGTCAAGAGAGAGGCGGGCAGAGAGAGGCAGGCAGACTAAGCAGGAGAGAGGTAGAGAGAGGAAGGAAGAGGGGGGAGAAGGGAAGAGAGGGGGAAGAGAGGGAGCCAGCGAGACAGCTGGTTGTGGGAGTGCGAGTGCTCAATCGATCGTTCAATTGTTGTGGCCCAACTCGATTTCGATCAGCTGTGTGGGCCGCCCGTTCCTGGAAGAACAACTCCAGCTCCAGCTCTGGCTCCGGCTCCATCCACATCTGCAGCTTGCAACCTCGACTGTGGCTGCCACTGCGCGTTGCAAGCTACGCGGAAGTTATGCCAGCGAAACCATTAGCCTCGACAAAGAAGAACAGGAGTCATTAGAGCGCATTTGAGTCGCGGAATGTGGCGGTTAACATGGGGTAGCAACAGGGGGCGGTAGCAGAAGAGAGAGGGGGGGGCAGTTGTGAGCTGGGGGCCAAGTGGCAAGTTACTGCGCGCGCTGTGGCAAGTGCAGCGTTGCATGATTTATGGCAATTATGTTGATGATGATGCGGCTTCGATGCACTGAGAAATTACAATTAATTGCCACTGCTGACCCCCTCCCGCCTCTGCTCCCCCTCTTCCCTAAGTCCATCCCTCCTCTCTTTCACTACACACTGCACTTTTGCCCCCTCCCTCCCCACTGTTTGCCCTTTCGCCTTAATGAGCAGCAAGTGAAACTCTCTCTCCCATTGAGCTTTGTTGTGACAAGCCTCTTCATCGTTTGATCTATTGATCCATTGAGTGCACGATGAAAGTGATTCAAGTCTGTGCGAGTCTATTCAAGTCTATTCAAACAAGTGAAAAACTCAACTCAACAATGCTAGTGAGTGAGAGTGTCCCGCTATCGATAACGACATCGATATCGTTAATTAATCGCGATTGAATTGGGCAACTAGTCGAATACGAAGTTCGACAATTCATCAAGCAATGAATGTTGCAATGGAATGCACTGAAAGCTCGCGCACATGATAGTTTCTAAGGAAATAAAGCTACAATACGAAATATGAATTGTAGTTGAAGTAAAGTTTAAGTTTAATGCGCTTACATTATGTAAGAGAGCTTTCAAAAACTGTAATTCACTTAGGTTGTTGAGGTTCTGTAAAGTGTTTAATAAACAATTGAAAGCTTTCATTATAATTAAAGTGAAAGTACATATAAAGCTCTCAGTTAACGAAAGTGCATATCAGATTAGCTTAAGGTTGTCTATAGAAAGAGATTATATGACATTGAAAGCACATTTATAGAAATTCAAAGCAGCTTGCTAGCGCCAAAGCTGCTTAAAACAGCTTTGATCTATTAAGAACCATTCATTAAAATTAAAATACAGGCAAAGAAGATAATGTTTCTCTTTCCTTCTATCCCTCTCCCTGTCACTCTTTCCCTTATGCACACTCATGCTTTGCCGCCATATTGGATTAATCCAAGGTGCACAAGGTGTCGCCCTGAACATGTGTCCGCCTCAAGGCTGCCAAGCACTCGAAGGTATTCATAATTAAGGATTCATGTAAATCGCGAATGTTTCGAGATGTTCTGCTGCGCCCATTTTAATAGCTTGTGTCTGCGCACACACACATTTCTGCATGTATATGTGTGTGTTGTGTGTGTGTGTGTGTGTAGGTTATCTTATCAGTTGTAGGATTGTCGAGCTGATGCGCCTCGTCGGGCTGCTGTGTATTTTTAGCAGGGGCATCGCTCATTACAACACGCCTGACACTTTACCAGCTGCAACTGTTGCTGCTGCTGCTGTGCCTGTTGCTGCTGCTGCTGTGCCTGTTGCTGCTGGCGCTAGAGGGATTTGCCACGGCAGAGGCAGCCCCAGCTCAGCTCATTAAAAATTGTGTCGGCCTATTTTTAAATGCAAAACTCGCGCGGCCGCACGACAAGACAATCAGGACATGGAAATAATTGAATGCGCCACAGCAGCAGCAACAGCAGCAGCAGCAACAACTGCTGCAACAACAAGAACAGCAACAATGAGGGGAACAAGAACTGCAAGAGGCATTGCTAAAGATGCCACATGAAGATGACCAATTTACTTGGTACATGGCAACATGCCACAGCCAACAGCAGGCGGCAACCGGCTCGATAAGCAAATGCGGCCAGTTGCCAGTTGCAAGTTGCCAGTTGCAAGCTCTGCATTGTGTTTGTCTCTTTTTCTCTGTGTGTGTGTGTGTCTTAAGTGGCCCATTGTGGCTCATTTTGCAGTTGCAATTTTAAGAAGCAGCATTTAATTAAACCACAGCAGGACATCGGCCAAACTGGCGGTGGGTGGGGCAGCGTGTGGTAAATGCCGCACGTGACGTTGCAACTGGCGAAGCGAGCGAGCGAGTGAGGAATGCTGCATGTTGCATGCTGAATGATTGTGCATGTTCTTCCTCCCTCCCCCCTCTCCCCAATTCCCCTGCTGCTGAGAATTATGTTGTGTGTGATTTTTATGGCATTTAACACACACAGCAAACACACAGCGAACACACACATGCACACACACACATGCAGAACAAGCACAACATACTCACACTCGCAGAGGAAATACTTTTCATTTAGAGCTTAAATGTGGCACGCAAAGGGAAGCGGCAGCTGCTCTAGCCTCGCAGACAGCAGCATGCACGATTGGAAGATATCCAGTGATGAAAACTAAGCGAGCACTGCGAACTAACAGGGTATTAGCACATGCGAGAGTAGAAAATAATATTGATTTTAGAAATGAGTAGCAGCAATTCGCATTAGTAGTAGTAGTAGCTAATATAAGTTGTAGTTTTATAGGGGAACACTAGGAATAGTAAGAGCATTTAGTAGTATTTCAAATTGAGGCAAAAGCAGCAGAAATCACAGAATTATGTGTAAACAAATTGATACTAAGTAGAAAGAAGAAAGAGTAGCAACTGAAGTGGAATAAGTAGTAGGAATGCGTATTGGTAGTAGCATAATAAGTTGAGGTATTAATAAAATAGTATCAGCAAGAGAAGAACACATCGTGAAGAGCATATTAGAAGTTATAATAGACGGAAACTTAGAAGCATATGTTGTGGAAATTGCAGTAGAAATAGATATATAAGAAATAGTAAAAGCAATAAAAGTTGAAACTATAGTGTAAATAAAAGCCGTAGTAGAAGTGAGATAAGTAGCAGCAGATATATATGAAGCCAGACTATAAGCAAGGCAGATAAAGCAGTGTCAATTTTTGTATCAACGAAATAAGAAATTTTGGTAGTAAAATAAGTTTTAGTAGTAGTAATAATAGTAGTAGTATTAGCAAAAGTGGCAGTACTTGTATCAGAAGAAGTCGAAGTAGTTGTTGTAGTACTTGTATCAGAAGTAAGAGTAGTATATAAGTAGTAGTGGCAGTACTTGTAGCAGAAGAAGTCTTAGCAGTATGAGTGGTAGTAGTACAAAAGAAATAGTTGTAGTAGTTGTATTAGCACGAGTAGTAGTATAAGTAGTAGTAATAGTAAAAGAATCAGAAGTGGTATTTCAAGTGAAGTATAAGCAGAAGTATTAGCAGTATAAGTAGGAGTAATATTAGTACCAGTAGCAGTAGTAATAGTAACAGAAGTAGTAGCAAAAGCAGTATCACTGCTAGTAATAGCACAAATAGCATCAAAAACCCCACTTTAGTAATAAAATAAGCAGTATCAAAGCCAAGTGTTAAATGTTATTGTAAACAATACTGCAAAATACACTAAAATACTAGCAATTGTTAAGCATATGCAAGAAGTTTAACCCCGATATGTTTCTGCAAAGCCAAATATCTTTTCACTTCTACAGGGTATCTGGCAAGTGTGCAGCACGCTGCGAGATGATTAATGGCGACCATGTTGTCATTGGCCATGTGTTTGCTTAAGCATTAATAACAACGCAGCAGCTGCCCCCAGGAGCAGCAGCAACAGTTGCCGTTGCCTTTGCCATCGGTCGCTCACAAACGAATGACTTAGGCAACAAACTTGCGCTGATTTGTTTCGTTTTCCGTTTGCATTTCGCGCATGGCAAATGTTTTGATGGGCAACTCTGGTGTCGTTCATAATTTATTACAATTAAATGGAAATTGTTGCGGCAGCTGCGATGCCAGCTGTGAAGCTGACGCTGACGTCGACTGCGACTGCGACAGCGACAGCGGCAGCGTCTGCTTCATTAGGCAACTATTTGCGGGTAATGGGCGAGCGACAGACAGCTGTGGCCATGGGCTAATGGGGGCCACGGCGCCATTTGGCACCTGAGACGTTCTTGTTGTTTTTTCTGCTATTGCCAATGCTGTGCTGCCGTTGTTGTTGTTATTGCTGTTGTTGCGCCCTAACTGTTTGGGCCATTAGGCAAATCGGCTTAGAAAGCCGATGTCGGCAATTCGAGCTGCTGAAATGAAATTACGCGCATTTGTAACAATTATTCGCCATTATCAATGAAATGGAACTGTAATCCGTCCCCTCTCTGTCTCTTTCTCTCGCTCTCTCTCTCTATCTCTGTCGCACAGTTGGCCCCTGAACTGTTTGAAATTGAAAGAAAGCTGAAGAAACCAATAGGAAAATTGAATGTGCACGTAATGTGCGTGAGGAGACCGAGATAGCAAGGGAGAGCGAGAGAGGAAGAGAGAGGGAGGCAATGTACTTAGAAGTTGGCAACTGATGCGGGCTGCGAGAGAGAGAGAGAGTGAGAGAGACAGCGCGAGGTGAAAGAGATTACGAGTCTGAATGAATGAGTGTTATTTGTTTAAGTTGGCTTTAACAGCTTGCGGCCGTTGCCGTTAGTTGACCTGGTTAACAGGCTGAGATAAGCGTTAGAATACAACAGCAACAGCAACAGCAGCAGCAAAAACGGAAATCAAGCACACAGCAACAACAGCAACTGGCAACAGCAACAACAACAACTGAGGATCTCTTTGAGAAATGACTGCATAACTCAGTCGGAGTCGGAGTCAAGTTAAGCGCAGACAAAAGATCAGCAGCGCGATAGAAGCAATTGTTGTTCTTGTTGTTGCTGTTGCAGAGGTAGTTAAGGTTTTTGTTGTGCCTGTTGTTGTTGCTGCCCCCGATCGCCCCCGATCACACAATGCGGCGCATTGAAATGGAATTCGATTTGAATTGCGCATTTGCTCAGTGCAAAATTGTTGTACGTTGTTTGTTGTTCGTTCTTGTTGTTGTTGTTGCTGTTGCTGCTGCTGTTGTTGTTGACTGGGCGGTGCACAAAGGTCGCCGGATAATCCGCAACAGTCATTGGCAAACGCCACGCACGTCGCCGTCGTCGTCGTCGCTGCCAGCGAAATAAGTGGACGAACGCGACTGCGAGGGCTGTCATTAGGCGCATCATCATCATCATCATCTGCCCCTGCCCCGCCCTGCCCCTGCTGCTGCCACCGCCTGCTCGCCAGCGTGCAGCATGCTGATCATCATGATTTGATCAAGTTTAATGCTAATGCATTTGGCATTTTGTTTGCTCAATGCTCGTGATGTGATGCCCGGCAACGTGCAGCAACAACAACGTGCCACAACATGCAGCACATGCAGCACATCCAGCCAGCCTGCTGCATGTTAATGACGCACAATCACAGGCCACAAAACGCAAATGCAGCAGACAGCGGCAACACTTGATGAATTCCCATTGGAATTTGCTTTTTCTGCAGGAATGACACTTTCAATTTTCCAGGCGATTGACGCGACATGCCAAGGTATTCCTTGAAAAACAACAACAATTGCAGACAGACGTGGCAAAAACGTGGCAAGATCCTCTACAGAATTGTAGCTTTAGAAAAGTAAAATGTAAAAATCAAGTAAAGAACTTTTTATAATATGGAAATACTTTTTCAATTTGCAAGACAATCGATAACTTCAAGTTCCGCTTTCTTGGACTTATATTGAAACTCTTTGCTTATCTGCAAGATGATCCAAACATAGTTACAATATAATCAACTCCACTTCGCTTTGAGCTTGTTTCTATCACCCGCATTCATCTATCTATCGCGTATTCTCTCCGAGATTGACTACAAGCAACAGTTTCTCTGTGAAATCTTTTCAATCTTGAGCTGCTCGATTGGTATTATTAACTGAAATCTAGCAAAATGATTATTTCCTAGAAGCGAACGCAGATTGCCTGGGAACTGACGTCTTTGTTTTGCTCGATAGAAGATGCCAAACTAGAGTATGTGGTTCACGTTGCACTCTCGAGTTCCGAAATTGACGCAAGTTCGAACTGAAATATAAATCAATCGAAACTCTCAAGAAGTTCATATCGTAAATCTGCTCAGCTGCAATAACAATCATAGAAAGAGACCATAAAAGAGAGAAGCCAATAGAGACTCTCTGCAATGCGTCGCTAGCTCTGCCACACGCGCTGCATTTGTGGCTTATCAAGGCGCACAGTGAATACGCAAGTGGGCTCGATTTGATATTTATCGCGACATTAATCGATAAATTTATGCAGTGTCATCCATTACCCATTTGGCGGTCCACTTGGCACACAGTACTTGGCCTACTTGGGGCGGGCATGCGGCATGCGGGATGTGGCATGCGGCATGGGGCACGTTGCCTGTGTACAGGTGTCACTCCAAGTTGGGAAAGTGCGTTGGCTGCCGTTTTTGTTCGTACAATGCTCTTTCTCTTTTTATTGACAGCCTGTTGCATGCGGCATGTGGCAGTTGCATCGATTAGAAGTCGACGCTGCGCCACCAACAAGCTTCGAATGCGGTCACATCACATGGAAGTGGGCCAAGTCCCACACAGACCAGACCAACACACACACACACACTTACACACAGACATGCACGCGCAGGGGAAATGCTGCGATGTCAAGAGCTTCGCGTCGCGTCGCGTCGCGGGGCATGCAAATTCGCGAGTGTTTGTGGGTCAACATTTTCGGCTGCGCTCGGGCGGCGGTTTTGACGCCATTTGGTGGCTTTGGTCTTGGCCGCCAAATCAAACCAGTTTCAAATGCGCTGTCGCTGTCGTCGCTGCCTGCCACATGCAGCATTGCAGCGTTTCTGCATTTTCTGCACTCTCAGCCAGCAAATGAGTTTTTGCGGTCAGCAAGCAACGATCAACTGCAGCTGGCGATGTGCGATATTCCTATCGATACATCTGCATATTTGGCGATAGTTGAGTTAGCTTAGTACTCGATACTTGTGTGTAATACTCATTTGCAATTTGAATTTAATTATCGATACATTTGCTTTATGCGTTTGGTATTATTTAATTACTAAATGTGCCTGACATTTATCGATTGATTGAAATATGCATAATATTTATCGAAAGGAGTTGCCAAGAGTTGAAATTTAACTCGAGTCAAATATAAAATCATTAATATTTCTATCGTTTCCCTACTTGATAATAAAAATTATATTAATGCAATAATTTATATAACTCAATTTGAATTGCCTCGCAGCACTTTTACCTGTAAATAGTTTATGCTCGAACAAATTACAAAATGCTGGTCTAATCATAAATATTCTGCTCCTGCTTTCTTTCATTTTAATGCTTATCGAATTGTTTTCAGTGCGAGAGAGAAATTTAACGACAGTTTTACGGCCTTTTTTTTGTGTGCCTCTTCGCTCGCTTTTACAACCCAATTGCGGTCATTCAATTTGTTCAGTCACCTTAACGATTTTCCCTAGCCCCGCCAGTCCCTCCCGCGCCCACCAACTTGTTGGCCGACAAAACGTTGCTCTCGTTTAAGCCAACTGTCTCTGCACTTTGCTCTGGTTTTCACCACGGCATTTCTCTCTGTTAGTTTTTCTTCTTATTTTCTTTTTTTTTTGTTTTCAACTCTAATTGCCAATAGCTTTTTTCTTTCTTGCATTTTTATAAATTTGTCGCTCGCTTTTCGTTTTCTTTGTTGTTCTTAATGTGGAGCAACAGCAGCACATAAATGTCTCTTCCCCGCTCTCTCCCTCGCTCTGCTCGTCTGTCAATTGCCCGCGACGTGCGCTGTCAAAGGTTTCGTGGGGCTGCGATGGCTTTTGTTGGGCTTATTGGAAATTTTGTGCGCAGCTTGAGAACTTTTCATTTTCATTTTCATAGGCCAAGTTGTTGTTGCAGTTGAAGTTGCAGTTGCTGCTAATGTTGTTGTTGTACTTTGGCTGTTGTGGATCTTTATAATGCGCGTCGTTGTTGGCACGACCTTAGACAATTTCTGGCCCGACAAAAACACGAAGCGCTCTACCAATTTTTACTTCGACGGCGTCTCATTCACATGCCACTCAGGCAGCAGAAGGAAGACGGCTATGGGGAAAAGGGGAGGGGACCAGGTGGGGCAACATTGGCCCAGGGGATCTGGGATCGTGGCTAAAATCCATTGGCATGCCAACGTGTGCTGTGCCCCGGTCGTTGTCATATGTCCAATATGCACACCCCCCTCTCTCCATCCCCAGCACTTACTCTGCCCCTGCTGTTCTGCAGCACCCCCTCGCCATGGTTTTATTTAGCACTTTGCTGTAGTTGTTGTTGCTGTTGCTGAACAATCGCGACTTTTTCCTACACAACATATTCGCGTACATGTTCCAAATGTCGCAGCGGCTCAAAGCTTAGTCCGTCCGTCCGTCCGTCCGTCCGTTGTTTCGTGCAAACGTGCTCGACATGCACAGAATTCAATAAATAAAATGATTTCGGTGAAAGCGAAGCGAAGCGTCCATAGAACCAGCCCAAGCAGCAGCAGCAGCAACAAAGACGATCGTGTTGCTGCTAATGGCCACAGCGACTAGCTCCCCCCCCCCTCGTCCCCTAGCAGCACTCATAACAGTTTTGCATAGTTCTGTCTCTTCGCACAAAGCGATTTCCCATGCCAAATTTTCGAAGCTGCAAATTTGTTTTCTTTTTGTTTTCTTTTCTTTTCTCTGCTTTGTCTGCGCAATTTTCGAGCAATTAATTCTCGGCAAAAGGCCAAAATGAAAACGAAATGAACACGCTCGGGGCATAACAAATTATTAACAACATTTTGTTTGAAAATCTTTACCTTTTTTTGTTTTTCTCGCACTAAATTTGCTTTCGTTGTGGAATCTGAAATTAAAAGCAAAGTTTGCGAACAATTAGAAATGCGAATTTTATAGCTGATTAAGGAGAAGAGAAAACATAAATATAAGAGACAGAGCCAGAGAGAGAAGAGAGAGAGAGAGAGAGATAGAGAAATGGGGACTAGGGAGAGTAGCTTTATCTGGGCGGCAGGCGCACTGAGGCGGCGCGTTTGTCGCTTAAGTCTTTTGTGGCTACACATTCT
Organism: Zaprionus africanus; assembly: GCA_018151435.1. Classification (NCBI taxonomy): domain Eukaryota; kingdom Metazoa; phylum Arthropoda; class Insecta; order Diptera; family Drosophilidae; genus Zaprionus; species Zaprionus africanus. The sequence continues at coordinate 217,767 of JAECXB010002285.1, forward strand.
TGCGTCTTCTTCTTCTTCTTTGCTGGCTTTAATAAGATCATAAAACGGAGAAGAACGCCAGCAAATTGGCGTAATAAAAGCATGAGCATGAAATGGAGGCTAAAGCCCGCATCGGCCAGTTACCGCGACGCTGTGTTACACGCGGCTATGCGCGGCCTTCTTCCTCTTATCGCGTCGGTGTTGTGAGTAAATTACCGTTACTTAATGACACACGACACGTACCAGAGCAGAATGTGTGCATGGGGTACATGGGGTAGATGGGCTACATGGAGATGGCCCGCTTCAAACGTGCTGCTGACTTCGGCAACGAGATAAGCCCCGAAGAAGAAGAAGCGCTTCAGGCCAGAAGCCTGCAAAGAATCGTAATGCAGGCTCGCTGCACACGAGCACAGTGAAAGTTAATTGAATTGGGCACTCAGCGAGGCCAACTTAGCCTAGCCAGTCAGCCAGGCAGCCCGACAGCTTCACTGCTGCCCAGATCCGTTGATCGGTTCATCTCAGTTAGCCCGGGTAACTTGATGGGCTGCAATCAGTTAATTGCCAGGCCCGGTTAGAACTGTAGCTGCGGGCGAGCCACAGACGCAGTAACTCCTGCAGGGGGTAATACCCCCGTGGTTCCAGTACAGCATCAAAGTTATTTCAAATTCAATTTAGTCTTATCTCTCTGACTGAAGGCATGCAAACAGCACAGTACATTGTGCTGCATCCCCCGTTGGGAGACATATTCTCACACTTAGAAATATGTATTCGATTGGAAACACTGTTCATAAAGTATGTATTGTAGGTATATTCAAATCTGCAGGGAATATAAATAGTTAACAGATTTCTGGCCTGACTTTCAAAAGAAGTTTCTTTAGATTTCACAACTGCAATTTATACTTTGAATAACATAAAGATATACCATGATGTAGTCCGCTAATTTTAAGCAATAACTCTCACAATATGATCTCCTCTCTATACTAAAGCTCTTTACTCCTGTTTAAACTTGTGTGATATCAATAACTATACTATTAGCAGTTCTAATAGTATACTTCTAATCTTTATATTCATTTCAAAAATATACAAAGAGTTCATCAAAACACAGATTCAAATCAAATTAAAGCCTCTTGTACGCGCGAACTGTCTTTTATAAAGCGGTTACACCACTGTGCCATATGTTAGACGGCAAGAGATCAAGAGGCAGAGGGGAGAGGCGTGTAAGCAAGCTCAAGCTAGAGAGAAGCTCGAGACCTAACGATGTTCAACGCATAATCAGTTGTGGCCATCTAACAGGCCGAGTTTCACGGAAACTTTAATATCTCGAACAGAATTGCGTTCGCTTCGCATAAATTGTTAGTTCCCTTGGACACCGCCCGCCACAGTCCGCCCCGCCCCGCCCCGCTCGTTGCCCTCCAGCGGGCACTTTGCAAGTCTTTATAATAAACAAAAAAAAAAAAAAAAAAAACAAGAACAAAAAAAACAGCAAAAAAAGAACGGCAAAAAAATTGTTATGCATGGCAATTTTCCATTTTGAGGCCTCTGCCTTGTGCTTTAATGCCATGAATTACATTTAGCCGTTTGCCGCCTGCCGCATCCCAAGTCCAAGTGCAAGTCCAAGTCCGGAGCAGTCCAAGAAATCATCCTCCAGCTGTGGCCATTGTTGTGCGGCAGCAGAAGAACTGGAGACGCAGCTTGCCGCGGCTCGGCTCGGCTCGGCGCAGGGCCAAAGTCAAAAGTGAAATATTTTAAACACCAAGTCGTATCTAAGAGTTCTGCCTCAACTCGTGTGTGTGTGTGTGAGTGTGTGTACGATGATATCTAAGACCCCAAAAGGTTCGCCCAGCCAAGTGGCAAGTCGCGCCTGGTGTTGCAGTGTCAGTTTTGCATCCATAAACAGAGCGCAGCACACAAACACACACACACACACACACAGGAGCAGACACGTGTGTGTCTGCCCATTGGGCGTGGCTGTGGTTGCAGCCAGATTTGCATAGTTACTGCGACGGGCCTAACGGGCCCAACCTCCGGCGACCCCAAGAAATATTTGGTTACCTCTCGGTGCGCTGCATGCAAATTTCAACTGAAAAATTCCCCCATTCCGTACCCAAAGCCGAACCAGAACCTAAGCTGGAGACTGGAGCTGCAGCTAAGGTTGAGGCTGGAGCTGAGTCTGTAGCTGTAGCTGTAGCTGGAGCGTGGCCAGCGGATATGGACTATGCGGGCTCTATTACCATTTATAGCGCTCTGAATCGGAAATCGACGACCGACGACCGAGGAGCGACGACAGCATGTGGCAAGTGAAAAACTGGTTCGCTGTCTCTTTCGTGAGTTATAAAAGGAAACGGCGACAGCTTGGGAAAATCAACATGAAACATAACCCACAACATGTTGTACGAGTACTCCGTGCCGGCAATCGGAATTCGAATCGGAATCGGAACTGACCTTGGAAACTGAGTTGACAAAGCGATGCCAAACAGAGTGCAGAGGGAAGCAGTATTTGAGACGAGCATCTCTAGCTAACTTTGAACTTATATTGCCAGCAGAGTTGGAGCAGATGCTCCTTGATCTTACACTGATACTCCAGGCAATCTATGGATGCATTAAGGAGTAACTTGCTGCTGTATTTTCTCATCAAAACTCAGAAAGGACGCGTGATCATGGCATTGTAATAATCTTTTACTAAAGAGTCTAAAGAGAGCTCAAGAAAGACCTTAGATCCCTATGAAAAATGCAATGAAACAGTCTATTTGAATTTGAAGTGTGAAGATTATGATGATATGATATGACTAATCTAAAGTCAGATGGTTAGGTTGATCAGAATCATAAAGTTATAGCTATAGTTGCTCGATTCAAGAGCTCCTTGATGTGAGTACTTCAAATTGGTTTCTTTCTCTCTTCAGTTGATCTGCTCTGATTTTGTGAATCTCTTAAGTTTGTTCCGATTTGAGTGCTCCCAAGATGTGTGCGACTCCTTCAGCACTGTTCATGCTGTTCTGCTGCTCGTTAGGTTGCACTACCAAATAGGGTATGGCCCGACTGTCCGATTGCCAATGTTCTCGCTTGGTTTGCTTGCTGAACTTTGAGCCCGGCATTCCAGGCGAGGCTGAGAGGCCTAATCCCTCGGCTGCGACAGCGTTTGCTCTTGTTAACCTAGGTAAGTAGCCCGTGGGGGCAGCGGCGCGAGATAAGGCAGACAGACGTTCATGTAGTTGGTGTCTTGTTGCACATCCTAAACAAGAAGAAGAAGCAGCAGCAGCAACAGTAGAAGCAACAGTAGAAGCAGAAGAGGCAGCATCCTGTTCTGCGGCAGGAGCTCAATGCCAGTCGACACTGCACACCAAATGGCCGCCATTATCCAAATGGTCTGACATGCAACGACATTGATGATGTAGTTCTCAATGCGCTGAGGAGATGCTGCCGACTCCCCCTCCCCCTCTCCCCTCCTCTGTTGACCAGTTTTGGACTTGTTGCTGTTGTTTTTGGACTGTTCTAATTGCTGTTTGCCTCGTGTTTTAGCTCGTTCGTTTTGGGATTTGGCCAGCGCAGCTGCAGCCACAGAAGCGTGTGTGTGTGTGTGTGTGTGTGTGTGTGCGAGTTGCTGTGTCGGTCGCACTGTCGCCGGGGTGTTTAACTGCGATTTGAGTCACGTTTCATTACTCGTGATGCCAGACAGTAATCACTTGATTTTCCAGCCTGTTGCAGTTTTCGGCCTGTTGCAACTGCAACTGCCACACGAAGGCCCGCAGTCACGTCGCCCTGCTACCACACTCCACGTAACCAGGCTCAGCTTGTTAGCCAGCAAGCAGCTAGCGAAAATTCTGATTCGGTTTTCTTCTCGCCGTTGCTGCTGCTGCTGCCGTTGCTGTTGCTGCTTTGATCTCGTGACGCTTGTCATTTGCGGTCGCAGCGAACGCCGATCTTCATTTGCGCCTTGCAACACGCAAAATGACGTAGGAGGTGGGGAAGGGCAAGGTAGAGAGGGAGGGAGGGCGGAGGAGGAGGGTGTTGCAATTGCGGCCAGCGCCGTGATAATCAATTAACCCTGGTCAAATGGCGAACTCGACTCTCGTCTTGTCTCGTCTCGTCTCGTCTTGGCCGCGCGCAGCTGTGACTAAAGCACTGACCCAAGTCTCTGCCCCGCCCCCTTTCCCCCTGCCAACCATGCCACAACATCTGCGTCGCGATTGCGGTTAGTTTTCCAATCCATTTTCAAGCATTTCTATCCCGCTTTTCTACTGTTCCTCTGTGATTTTTCTCATTTCCAATCTCGACTTGCGGTTAACCTCAACAACGCGCAGGAACCCATTAAGAGCTGAGTCTCAGCCTGGAATCTAACTGACACCAGATACGGATTCGCCACACACATTTGTCATGATATGCCATGGCGCGTAATGCGATAGTTTTCCCAGCAGTGGCGGCAATTCGATAGCTCGTCAAACCATAGAAGATACTTTGGCCGAGAAGTGTCTGTTTCCTGGTATTCCCTGGAGAAAAATCTAATCGAACCTAAAGCAGAAGTCCGCTAAGATGCCACAGCTATGCGATAGTTCCGGCCTTGCAATTGATATCTGTGCGTCAGTGAAGCGATAGCTAGTCAAACCATAGAAGATACTTTGGCCAAGAAGTGTCTGTTTCCTAGTATTCCCTGGAGAAACTACACAAAGATTCCCAATCGAACTTAGAACAGAAGTCTGCAATGATACCACGATATCTTCACCTCAGTTATGCGATACCTTGTCACACCAAAGTAGAGTCTCTTCTCACAAAGACTCTCGCAGAAGTCTGCCACAGCTATGCGATAGTTGCAGCCTTGCAAGTGATATATGCATCTCAGTTATGCGATGACTTCTCCAGCCAAAGTAGAGTCTCTTCTCACAAATATTCCCAATCAAACTTGAAGCAGAAGTCAGCTATGCGATAGTTTCTGTTGTGAGTTTTATATATCTGAGTTATTCGATAGTTTTACATGACATGCGATGCCATGAAAACAGCTGCAGTTTTCTCTTAGTTTTCTCAGCTCGCAGGGGCTTATCGAATTTAGTTAGTCAAGCTCGAAAACAAAATGGGCGTGTTGCCAGCGCTAACTAGTGATGAGCGCGTGACTCACGCCACGACACTTGGAAAACATACATAAGAACTATGATTATAATTTGGGAAATTTCTTCTTTGTGCCGCAAAAGCCGAAAATACCTCAGCCTACCATTTTCTAGAGGGGGCGTGGAAGTTGGTAGGGGAAGGGGAGTATCAGGAGGGAGGGGGGAGGTGCTGCTGGAAAGCATCTTCATCGGAAGCACGTACAGAAGATTTGTTTTGCTTTGAAATTTTTCTTTCTTTTTTTTTTTTGGTTTTTTCGAGTTTTCGTTTTTTTTTTTTTTTTTTTTTTTTTGGGAAAGGCAACGGTCAGAGACAGCGACAGCAACAGCAACAGCAGTTGTGCCTAAGTAGGTTAATTTTGACCGGTTTGTGGCTGCCACAAGAGGAGGTAGCCAGAGCCACGGCAACAGCAACGGCATTTGGCCACCAACTGTTGCTGCTGCTGCTGCTGATGTTGCTGGCAGCAGTTGATGTTGCTGCTGTTGCTCTTGCTGTGCCTGCTGCAGCTGATTGACTTGAGCTGCCTTATTAACCAGCCAGTTTTTATTTCGTCTAATGAAGCAACAAGCGCAACAGCAGCAACAACAACAGCAACAGCGGCAGCAGCAACTGTTGCTCTGTCAGCGCTAACGATGCAAATGTCAACGTTGTTGTTGTTGCTATTGTTGCTGTTGTTGTTGTCGCCCCACCACACCCCACTGAAGGCTGACATTGAATTCTTCTATCGTTGTTCGTTCATCTCGTTAATGCCGACAACAACAACAGCAACAACAACAGCAGGCACAGCAACAGCAGCAACTGTCAGGCAGCTTCAATTGAATCCTGACCACCAGCAGGAGGTCTGCAGTCGCGTCCGTCCTGCTGCCTCTTCGTGCCTCTCGTGATATGATAGACGCAATTACAGGGCAGCCTCGAACCTACACATAAAGCAGATCATCTCAAGCATCTATGGAGAGTCTATATATGTGCAGAGCATATGCAAATGAGACGCTTTGCCATTTGAAATGTGCACATTATGTGTGTGTGTATGTGTGTGTGTGTGAGTGTGTGTGAGTGTGACAACACTGACTCTTGGAGCACTTGCCTTATCGAGCACATGATCTACTTCAAGTTCAATACAATTTTCGCTGTGATTTTCAAATGGCAAAAGCGCACAGTGGTGCAAAGGCAGTGGAACTAGAGGGGGAAATATATTCGTATTAAAAATAAAATTTAAACTTGATAAACATTTGTTAAGAATTTCATTTAGAACATGCATTTGAAATATCATTCGGAACACTCAAATTGATATTCTCCAACTTTGCTAGTCAACATATTTTCTTTCTTTTTCAGTTCTCTCCCTCTCTTTCTCCCTATTTACATGGGTTGCAGATAAAAGCCTTTGTTAATGTCATACTAATCATATTCTATTCATTCTAGCCTTTATTCTAGCCTTATATTCTTGCTTTTATATGCACTATAAATTTATTTCAGCTAGATGGAATTCTCTTTTATAGCCCGTTTGGAGTGTCTAACTCCCTAGCGACTTCTTCCTTTATGTTTTTTTATAATCTCTCTGTCGACACCATTCGAACTTGCTTATATTTCTTTATAGCGCATTATATTATACACATTTGCTTTATGTTGCATTATATTATAGCGATTTCTATTGGCCAATTTAACTGGCAGCGTCGTAAATGGGAATTAACAACTGGCTTGAACTGGGTCAAGCCATGCTGGGAAAGTTCTTCGACGCTGCTTGCCATCGGCATCTTGCACTTCCACTGCACTTCACACTTGCCCACTGTGCGTCCGTCTGCCTGGCTGCGTCTCTGCCTCCCTCTGCCTGTTGCTGTCCCTGTCAGTGGCAGGATAATTCGCTGGCTAAGTGCGTTTGCTTTGATTTATGAAGAGAGCGCAACGAGCGATCACTCAATAAGCTCGAGCGTGGGGAATACTTGGGGAGGGGGACAGGCAAGGGCCGGGGTCAGTTAGGGGGTCGGGTTCAGGGTTTGCTGCCTCTGCCTCTGCCACGGCAGTATTTGCATTTTGTCTGTCCGTCCGCCTGTCCACAGGGTGAGTGCAGTTAGCGCGCCTTAAAAGGCTGCCAGGCAAGTCGAGGCGGAGGCTGAGGCTGAGGCTAACAAAGGTAACAATGTTAACTGGCCGAGACGAGGCATTGCCTTAACTGGCGACCAGGCGCGGTGTTGTCGCCATGGCCAGTCGCCCCTTGCCGGTTGCGTGTTATCTGCTGCTGTGGCCGCCTTTAGCATAAAACATAAATAGCGACTGCATTCAAATGAGTCTGACAAACAAACTAAACCAAAGCAGCAACAACAGCAACAACAACAGCAGCAACAACAATCACATCCCGCAGACGTAGGAAAAATGAAAAATGCAAATACATGCACAAGAAATGCCTCGGAATCTGGACCTGGTGTGGACGCGGTCCACGTCACGTCCGCTTCCAGTCTAGGCCTGAGCCTGCGGACTGTGGACCGTGGACATTGGGCCTGCCCACAGATAGTGGAGCGGAGCGTTTGGTTTGGCGGCCGCGTGGGAGCTGCATATGCCACAAATGGTTGCACACAGCATACACTGCGCGAAATTTGTGAGTAAGTTGATACGACTTGACTTGATTCGAATATTAGATAAACTCGTGGCAGCAAGCATGAGTTGTAAGCTCTGTTCTGATACCTGAACTGTACCCTGTAAATGCAAATGATTCACTTAGGCAACTTATCAGACTCTGCTGCATTGCAACTGCCCCCCGAAATTCGCGCAGTGCAGGCGCAACCAAAGTCCGCCTGGCACTTTGCAGCTTGTTAAAAGCAACTCAATAATTGCAATTATTTCTCATATTTTATGAGCGCATTTCAATAATGAAGCCGCCAGACGTATGTGAGGCAAACTGCCACTCTCCTCCCCCCTCTCTCTCTCCCCCTCTCTGTCTCTCTCTATCTTCCGCTCTGTTTGTGGCTCCCTGTTTCGGTCTAAAAATGGAGCTGCTGGCTGCTGCCATAGCGGGTGCATTTGGGGCGTTTTTAATGAGCCTTAAACTGCCAGTCAGCAGGCCGTCAGGCAGTTGGCAACATTGGCCACATTGGCCAATAGTAAATGGTAAATGTGGCCAATGCATTGGCAAGAGTTGGCAACAGGCAACTGGCGCGGCAATTTGGTCGCTCGTTTATGGCTAAATTGCTAAATTTGGTTGACTTGGCGGCGTTTTGTTGTTCCTGCTGCCGCTGTTGTTGTTGCTGCTGTTGTTGCTGTTGTTGCTGCTGCTGCTGCTGTTGCTGTTGTTGCTGCTGTTGTTGTTATCGCATCGATTTAGAATCGCTGCTTGATCGATGCCTTCAAGCGCAACTTTCTCGGCCAAATCGGAATCCTCCAGCTGCGCTAGCCCCGTAGCCCATTTAGCTTACCGGTTGGCACTTATATAGCAAATGGTATATGGTATATGGTACATATACGATATATGGCATACGATATACGGCATACGGTACTGTGCCATATAATTGCGAGCAGGGCCTGCGGCTAATGTGCGCTGTCGCCCTAATGGCCAAGCGAATTTCCTTGGCTCTTTCCTTTTGGCCAATTCAATTGGAGAGGAAAACCAGCGCCGCCTTCCCCCTCCCTCGCTCCTCTCGCACTTTCCAAATTGCCAGCCAAATCGCAGCTGGCTGTTCCGTTGGCAATCCCGACTTGGCCGAGTAATAAAAACTGCGCCTAACAAACCATTAAGGCTCATTAGGAACTGCTGGGAGCGTAGCCAAGCCACGTCTGGCAACTCTAAACGGTAGTCAAACGCGAAATGTCTTCAGTTTGTCAGGCACTTTGGCCGGCGATTGAAGTGACGAATTGTAATTTGGGCAGCGAAAATTGAGCTGTGATTTGCGTGCAGTTTTTGGCTATTTTCAAGCTAAGTTTGATGAGTTTTCTAACAGTTACCAAAAAGACTGTAAGCAGACAGTTTGCATTTGGCAATGAAATAAGAATATTTCTGATACAATGAACATGCGAAACAGCAGAGAGTTAACAGTTTGTTAACATTTGTAGATAACATTTTAACAGAAAGTGGCGAATTATATGAATCTAACTGATCTACAAGATGTTATTTAACAGACAGTTAGTAGTGAGACTGAAATTAGTCTAATTACACTCCTTGCTGCTGTTAGCATCTTAACAGCTGCTGTTAGCCACTTAACAGAGGCAGCACAAAAGAGCTGAGCTGCCGCTGCGGGCAAACACTATACTTTATATTCAAATACCTCAATTTGAATTCAAGTTCGCGTCGGGCTTGCGTGCCCCAAGCTCTCCACTTGCTGAGCGGATAGGCGGACAGAGAGACGGACAGAGCGACGGACAGAGAACAACAGAAGTGAAAAAAATGTGATGACAGACATTCGGACTGATTGACTGATGGGCATTAAGTAGCTGAAATTGCATAACATTCGCGAGCTACCCCGAGCAAGAGAACGAAGAGGAGAAGATGGAGGAGGAGGAGTCGCTGCTGCATCCAAATGCTTTTCCCTCGCCAGCGGCATCGTCTTTATCTCTGTCGCTGTCGCTGTCTCCGTCTTTGTCTCTTTCGCTGCTTGCGAGCAGCAGCGTCTTTGTCTATGCGCGTCTTCTAAGCGCAGCTTTGTTTTGTTTCGCCATTCGTTTGGCATTGATGGGCCCCGTCCGATGTTTAATGCTAATCCCCATGTCTGTCAGTCAGCTGCCCCGGGCAGAAGGAGTTGCCGCAGGCCGAGTTATTGTTACTGTTACTGTTATGGTTGCTGTTGCTGTTGGTGCTTCAGCTGCTGCAGACGAAGATGAAGTTGGCATTGTTGGCAGCCTGGCAGCCTGGCCATCTCCAGCTAGCTTACTCCAGCTTGGTCGGCAGTTTCATAAAGTGAGCAAACAAATGACAAGCGACTGCGGCAAAGGATTCTCGACTGCAGGATGAGCTGCACGCTCTCTTCTTCACTCTCCTTCTCTCTTTCTTTCTCTGTTCATCTCTTGTTCGCTCTAATGCTCTTCCAACTCCTTCACTACTCCCACTACGATTAAGCTCATTAGCAGTTCGCCAGGAGTGACAATTTGTAGCGCAGTGTTCAACGCATTGTCTCCGGCATTTCTTCTTCCTTCCCTTCCAGCTTCCACTCCCACCACACACACACACACGCACACACACTATGTTAGTGTGCTTGTCCGTTAGCTGCCGCTGTTGGCCATTTGTTCTTGCTCAAAATTGACCATAAAGTACAAAAAATGTATGTGCTTGGCCATTGGCAATGACCACAGCAACAACATCGCTAGCAACATCCCCATTAACAACAGCAACAACAACCACAACAACAACTTGAGCAGCAGCAACACTGAGCCAAGTTCATGAAGCGAACACTTTGTCGCTGGCCAACTTTGCCGCAATGTTGCTATTGCTGCTGCTGTTGTTGCTGTTGTTGTTGCCGCACGCAATTTGGAATTTATTTGCACAATAATTGGCCAAGCTGAATCAATAAACGCTCGCGGGCAGCCCAAAACAATAAATTAACAATTGCCACTTCGAAATGAGCATCGTATGGAAGTTCGTGATGATCGTTATGGGAATGATCATGATCACGATCGCCAGCTCGATCACGATCGTGACAATGATGAGGTTGCGTGCTGCCCCACACACTCGCAGTGTGATAAATGCCTCAACTGGCCCCGGAATAATCGAAAAGCGAAAGAGCCGCGAAAAGCAAAAGCGAAATTGAATTCTTTTTCTCTGTAAGCGGAAAACAATCGATTAGTTCATATCGATTTATGAGTGTAAAAAAGTAATTACAATTACTGTCGTTCGGTAATTGTTGATTTATCATAATAGCCAACGTTGAGTTAGCGATAATTGCCAGTTTATCGAAATGTTGTGTACAATATTTAGCTGTCTATCGAGCTTATCGAAAGTAGTGTTCTTTATTTTTAATTAAAAATAATCGATTACCGTGTATTGATTTCTGTACGTGTTGCAATTACCGTCTATCGATAATTGTGGATTACTTCATTGTCAATGTGGAGTTATCGGTAATCGTCAGTTTATCGAAATTTTGTGTATAATATCGAACTGCCTATCGAAAATTTCATTCTTTTTCCTGTGAGTTAACAATAATCGATAAATTTGTATCGATATCTGTACGTGTTGCAATTACCATCTATCGATAATTGTGAAATAACTTTATTGACAACGTGGAGTTATCGATAATTGCAATTTTTATCGACTATTCGTGATTGATATTTAACTGCCAGTCACTCGATAATTGATTCAACGTCCGATAATTGGCTGCCAATGTGTGCCACCAATTTGCGAACTTTCCACGCGATTTATCGATAATAAATCATTGTGGCAGCTATCGCAGATGCTTAAAATGATATGGCATGAAAAATCGCTGACAGTCAAGAAGGGAAGGAGGAGGGGGAAGGGAAGATACTGTTGATTGGTGCGATTAGCGAAGCGTTAACGAACATCAAATGTGGCTGCAAGCTGTGGCAAGCAGAAAAAGAAGATGAAGAGGAAGACAAAGCGCAGAGCATAAGAACGCAGCGCGAAGAAGAAAGCGAGTGCAAGACAAAGCAAACACTCTTTTGCCAGCCGGAAATGGATGTGCGAGTGTTTGGCGGTGATAAACGAGATAAAAGCGCAGCTAAATCGCAATAGAAAATGGCCGCAGGAGCAGCGGGCCAAGTCGGGGAGAGGAGAATGGTCAGCAGCGAGATGCAAGCGACTGATACACGCGGCAACAACTTCCTCATACCAGCAGAGGCAGCAGCGACGGCAGCTGCTTGGTCTATCGCTTAATTAGTGCACAATGGCAAGTGCAGTCGAAGTTCGTTGCCTAAGTCATTTGGTGTCTAACATGTACAAGTTCGTTGCCTAAGTCATTCCCCGTACGACCGAGTTCGTTGCCTAAGTCATTTGGTGTCTAACATGTACAAGTTCGTTGCCTAAGTCTTTTGCTTTGGCCATGCAGGTTCGTTGCCAGATTCTTCTGTTACTGTTCCTGTTACCCTCATGCTGACAACATCGAAATATTGACTGCTAAGTGGCAAAGCATACTGCGGCCACGCCCCCAAAAATCGATGCTGCGCACCAGCACCGTTACCACGCCGCAGTTCTGTCTGCTTCGCTTGGAACAATAATCAAAAGGCGAATTAAAAATAGACATAGAAATTAATTGCCTCGGGCAGCGCTGCCCATGCCCGTGCCCGCGCCGAGACCAAGAGCAAGACCCAGACCCAGACCAGAGCCTGAGCTGGAGACCGAGCCACTGCCTTGGCCATGGGCGCGGCAGCGCAGCTCGACGCACAACGCACAACGTAGTGCAGTGCAGCCGGGCTGCTCTTGTGGCAGCATGAAGATGCATCTTACAGCTGCATCAGATAATAAATTAGATGGAGATAGACAGAGGGAGACAGAGAGAGACAGAGAGCCAGGGAGAGATAGAGAGGGAGGGGGCATAGACGCGCCCAAAGAAAAGCTGCAGCAAAGCTGTTGTGGCAACTCGGCAACTTGGGGCGTTGTTGGTTGGGAAAAATGTTGCCGCCTGCCTTTGTCCTCTTCTATTTTGAAAGCGGCAATTCATTTTCGTTTTGTCAGCAGCAGCAGCAGCAGCAGCAGCAGCAGAAGAAGCAGCAACAACTGCAACTGCAACTGCCGCAGAGCCTTAATTGTTGCGCAGTCGTCAACAACAGATCGCAACTTCAAACAAATCAAAAGCAATGCCCAATGCCCGCTTGCAACTGCAACAGTTGCTGCTGGTGCTGCTGCTGCTAAAGCGTTGCCCGCATTACTCAATGTCAATGGACGCCGCCAACGCTGCCGCCAAAGCGCAATGCGCAAAGCTGCCGCCGCCGTCGCCACTGCAGATCGTCAATTAGCTGGCGAGCAAAGCGACTGACATTTATCTGCAGCCACGCAGCGCCCTAATTGTGAAAGATGGGCGGCAGCAGCAACAGCAACGAAGGCTGCAGCGGCTTCAGCGGCGGCAGCAATCATTGCTGCCAGTCAGTCTGTCCGTCTGTCTGTCCGTCTGTCAGCCAGTCAGTCACTCTGAGTGACTAATTGCCAACTGATTGCAAGGCGATGCTCAGGCTTAAAATAGGCACAGATTAGATGCTGCAGCGGCAATCAGCTTTTTTCTAGCCAAAAAAAAAACAACATAAAGCAGAGTGAAGCATCCAGCAAACATTGCTAAAAATGTGCAACATGGCCACCTGCAACTGTGGCAGCAACATTGTCATCGTCATCGTTTGGCAGCCGAGCGGAACTTACCTTCAAGTGTGGCAGCTCGCAAAGTCGTCACTGCAAGCAGAAAGACAAGAACAACATTCGTTAGCCAAAAAGTTCCATAAACTATATCTGTATCTGTATCTGTATCTTTAACTGGGTCTGGGAGCTGCTCTAGGGAAAGTAGTGTCAACACTTGGCACTTCGAGGTGTCTTAAGTATTGTACTAAGAGTATCTTAAGTCTAAATTATGAACGCATTTGTAGGTTATGTTGTCTCAGACATTCTCTGCAGACAGATAGAGTTGTTTCGAAAGGTTTTCTCCGCTTTTCCACTATAAATTGGTTTAGATCGTAAATCTTTGAGCTCTCAGCTTTACAAACAATACAGAGATCTGGCTGCTTTCCCGCATAGGAGACTGATCACTTCCCGAACTTGTGATAAATATTGTGATAAATTGCCCCGCTAAGAGGTTTAAACCTTGTGCGAGAAGCGCAGCCTGAAGATCGATCGAGCCGCGGCCTTATCTGCCATAAACTCCCAGCCATTAACAGACTGCAGTCCGAGTCTTTCTCCGTTCATCTCCCTCCAGCTGAGCTACGTCTTCATCTTCAGCTTCGTCTTCATCTTCCTGGTTTTTCTCTCGGCTTTCTCGGGAAGATCTTTCAGCGCGCGCGCGGACTAAACAATGCACGTTAATTATTAGTTATACCCGAATCTGATCATCATAACAATCGGCTTTGGAGAAATGCACTTCTCAGAGAGCAGGAGAGAGGCAGAGCAGAGCAGGAGTGAGAAGGGGGGGGGAGAACAAGTTTTCATTTCGAAACAGAAACTTTTTTAATTTAAGCTACTTTGCGGGCAGCAGCAGCAGAAGCGGCAGCGGGAGCAGCATAGTTGATGGTCAGCTGGAAGTTGAAGCTGCGGGTTCCTCTGCCACAACAACAGCAACAACAACAGCAGCAGAAGCATTGGCAGCATCGGCAGCAGCAACGGCATTGTCATCATCATTAAGATCATGATGCCGTTGCTTGGTCTTGGCTTCATTCTGGTTTCCCGCAGCGGCAACAACATGTTCTTTGGCTTGTAAACCGCTACCTTCCCCCCCCTCTTCCTCATTCTTTCTCTCTCTCTTTCTCTTTCTGTTGATCTCTCCCTCTCGCTGAAAAGTTGCTGCGTAACGGTATCTACTACTCGCTGCGAGACTGTGCCTCCCTCCCTGTTCTCAGTTCCCTGTTCGCATCTCTCTCTCTAATGGGTTATTGATATACGCGCTGAAAAGAGAAAAACAACTGCTGCCGCTGCTCCAGCCACGCCCCTGGCTGGGGACACCACAAGCCACCTGGCCACCATCGGTTGCAGTGGCAGTGGCAGTCGCCGCGTCATCATTCAATCGAGCGCAGCGAGTGGAAAGTGCAAAAAGAAATTGCTGCGCCGCATGTGGCAGCCCCACTGCGATCGAAGATCGCGGGTATATACGTCTATCTATGTATGTGTGTATTATATTTGCATGCCACAAGCTGAGGCAGCAGCAGTGGCAGAGGCAGAGGCAGAGGCAGCAGCACGGCAGCGACAGCGACAATAACATGCTGAGTAATTAAACTAACAGCTACAGCGCAAACAATTAAAAGCAGCAAGCAGGGGAACAGAAAGAGAAAGAGAGAGAGGTGGAGAGAGAGAGAGGAAGAGAGAGAGAGAAGGAGAGAGGGAAACCTGGCGACATGGACATGATTTTTCTTGCCCGCGACTAGCACAAGGAAAAAAAGCAAATACAAAGTGCTCCATAATCAACAATCAGTGGCAACAACAACAGCAACAACAACAGCAACAACTACAACAACAACTACAGCAACAACAGCAACAACAACAGCAAAGAGCAGCAGCAACGGCAACAACTGTTTGCTTTCTATTTGATTGCTTGACCGAATTGCAGACAAAAGACTTAAGACACAAACTTGGCCAAGTTGGACTTGGATTTTCATTAAAAGAGCGCTCCATGCAAATGTGCAACGCCTCGCTGCGCGTTGCGGGGGCAGTGAGAACGGGGGGGGGGACAAGTACGCTGTGTGTGAACCAAGACACAAAACGATGCCAACTCTGGCTGTTGCAGTTGCTCCAATTTCCACAGAAAAATTCTATGGAGCGCAGCGAGAAGACACACACAAGACACACATTCGCACACTCCACAAACACACTTACACACACACGTACAGCGAGGCATTTGCATACGCATGAAGCATAATTAAAGTGAGCTCATTAAAAGCCATCGAAGTCTGGACACAGTCCACGCACACACACACACAGACAGACACACCAAGTTAGCCACGTCAAGTGCAATGATATCATTTTCAGTCCGAGAACATGTTGAAAGTGCCCAAAAAGAAAAGTAACACGAAGCAGCAGAAGAGGAAACAGAAACAGAAGCAAAGACAAAACTTGAAATGACACTCGAAATGGGAACACTTTCACACATCGCCGGCCGTGCGGACCGAACTTGTTAATCCATCATGCCCTGCAGTAGTACAAGACGCGGCGAGACAAGTTGAGATCATCATCTGTGGGTGCTAATCGAGCTGCGAAGAAAGCCGGCAAGCAGAACGACAAATGCTAAGCAGAGGCAATAAAAGTGAATGAAACTGGGCAGGGAGAACACACACACACTCACAAATACCCGAAAAGAATTGGAGAATTCGAAGAGTAAAAATCATGCAGACTGAGACTAAGCTGTCTTGACCCAGTTGAGGAAAGTGGCGACTAAAGGCGACAATCAAAACAAATCAAAACAAATCAAAGCATAATGAAAACAGTCAAACAAAGCCAAAACATTTTTGCGCTTCTTTTCTTCCATAAAGCATACATGATGTGTGTATACAGTCTGGTCAGTGGGCCGAAGAAGAACCGCTAGCTAGCACAGTTTCAGGGAAGTCTTCGCATCCAAAGAAAACGAAAATATTTCAGCTGGAACGCTCGAAAGTGCCAGATCATCGTCGATCCGATTTACGCCAAAATGGAACAATCGCAGTTTGGCGAGTGCCGCCTTACTCCCTCTCTCCCTTCCCCCCAGAGAAGAACGATTAGTGTGAGTACTCGCGGCGGCACTCACTCGCCACTCAGGCGGCACTCAGCTTGCCGTATCGCTGACCATTCAACAGGCATTTCACATTGTCAGCGCGCACAATGGAGAAGGCTGAAGAGGCGACAGTGAAGTGAGCAGCAAGAGAAGGGCAAGACGGGGGAGGGGGAGAAGAAGATGAGCAACGCTCTGAGTATGTTCTTTTGGGCAGGGAATCTTAGCAATTTGGCTTTTCCTCTCTCTTCTCCCTCTCTCTCCCTCTCTCTCCCTCTTTGCAGCCTCTTGCGGCGACACTTTGCAACAGGTGCTGAATTCGTTGGCTTAATTTGCTCAGCTCGCGCTGTGGCGCCAATGTGGGTCAGCGCCACAACAACAACAATCAGAGAACAGTAAGACAACAACAAATACTAAACTGTGCCACAGTGCATTCGGTTACAACTGCCGCAGCGAAGCGGCAACAAGCAGCCCAAATGGCTTGCCAGCTTGTTCTGCCCCACCTCCTTTCGAGCTGACGCTGCCACACTTGAGAATAGATTCAACCTGCATTTGAGGCACACACACGCACAAAGCTGATGCCAAAGCAAATTATGACAGATAAGCGCAGCGTAAGCCTCGCTATCGCGGCCATTTATCGCTGCATGATCGCGACTTTTATGTTCCCAGGCTGAGCGAACCAAACGCGGAATCAGGCTGCGTATTCGGGTTCTTCTTCTTCTTCTGCACTAAGCTGCTTACTATACTTAGTCTGCTGCTGTTTGAACTTGGCCTGGCTAAAACTGGCAGAAATCAAGCCAGACATTTGCACAGTTCATTCTTCTCAGAAGACGAAGTGGAGTTTACTTTAACTCTTTTGATGATTCTTTGGATGTGCCAGCAAACAATTGATATGACACTATATCTTGAATATCTTTTGGGAAGAAATGCATATAGATATATATCTATGAATGTATTATGGCTCTATGGAATATATAGTACTTCCCAGATATGTTAGAAATGCTCAACTGAGTTTGTCACATGCAAAATATCAAAGATCTTCTAGATACTCTAAACAACAATTAAAGTTCCTTTGGTAAGGTTTTAACTTGCTAGAATTGTATAGTCTACATTTATTGTATGCACATATATATATATATATTCATATATATAGCCTGCACTCTGATATTCCCCATATACATAGCAATAATCTCCTTTCTTCTCTCGCCTTAATTGCCTTTGCTTGCTGGCCACTTTCCCAGGCTTTCCCAAGCCCAGTTCGATTGGCCCTTTAGACTGTCATTCACATGTTGCACGCGTTGCTGTTGTTGTGTTGCTGTTGTGTTGTTGTTGCCGTGTTGCTGTTGTGCTTATTCTAATCTAATGAAAATCGATTTCATCAATTTCCGCTGAGAGACTTGGCAAGTTGATTGCCACGAAAAAAAAGCAAGCAACGCAGTCTAACACATTGAAAAGTGGGCCAAGAAACCAAAAGCAACAACAGCAACAACAAAAGCTTTTAGCGCTTAACGTTTAGTTGCTGTTGCTATTGGTGTTGCTGTTGGTGTCGGCTTTCTTGGCGGGGCAAGCTGGTGAGCGAGCGAACGCTCTGGCAGATTTGGGTCAGTTTCGGAGCTCCCGACACGCATCGACGTCCGAATGGCGCCGGCGGCGGCCAGCAGCGGCAGCAGCCTCTGCAGCAACAACAAAACGACGACAGATAACGACAGAGAAACCTCATTCATTTGCTGCACTGCTGCATGCGTTGCAAGCACAGACACAGACAGAAGAAGGGGGAGGGGACTAAGGGGCAGTGAAAGGGGCTAAGGCAATTGAGCATTGAGTGGAAATTTGCATGGCATAATTAATCGCCTGGGAAGACGGCTCTAATGTCCGTGTGCCGCCAGCCTGCTGCCTGCCTGCCTGGCTGCCTGTGTTGCAAGTTCGTTGCCCAAGTCATTGGCAGCGGCGTGCAACATGTTACGTTCTCCAAGAAGCTTCAATTGCTTTTTGGCCTTTGTTTTACGATTCGATTATAAAAAAACACAAGTCATTTCTTTATGCAACATTATTACGTTATTTCCGGGGCGGCACAACAAGAACACAGAACAAGACTGGACAAAGAGGGGGATAAGAACAGAGAGAGAGAGGGAGAGAGAGACAGGGAGAGTGTCGAAAAGAAACAATAAACTTTTATTTCCAGCAAAGTCAAGCAACATTTTTGGTTGCTGCTCGCAATGTCGTTCGCATGTGTGTGTGTGTGAGTGTGTGTGTGAGTGTGTATGTGAGTGTATGTGTGTATATGTGTGTATGTGGAAGCAGCTATAAAAAGAGACGCCGGTGGGCAGCTGCAACAGGGGGCAGCGGCTGCTCCGCATTCGACTTCTTTTTGCTGCGTGCGCTTTTTGCTGCTGTTGTTGCTGCTGTTGTTGTTGTTGCTGCTGCTTTTTTAATGCGTTTCTCATGCTTGCGACCCGTTGCTTTTTGCTGCCGCTTTTCATTGTGTGTGCCCGGCGAGCGTGTGTGTGTGTGTGTGTGTCTTTTTCTACACTAAATGCTTTCCTAATGAATTGGGTGAACAGCGACGTCGCCGGCGACGACGACGACGACGATGGCGGCCCGGTAATAACGGTTAATTGCGTTAATGACTTTAACAGAAAATATAAAGCGCAAGCATTAAAATAATAATAAAAAAGCCGAGCAAAGCCGAGCAAAGCAGAGCAGAGCAGCGCCAAGTTAAATCAAGCGACTAAGCGAAACAAGAAGAAAGAGCATTAAATGTGCCACTGCACAGGTGTGTGTGTGTGTTGGTGTGTTCGGGTGTGTGAAAGAGAGACCGTGACTAGCTGAAGGGGGGGTGACAACTCTGCCATTTCCAATGAATGGAAAATGTCGCAAGTTGTGGCAAGTTGAAATCAAAAAATTGAAGTTGCAGTTGAACTTGAAATGTTTGTGCAAGCAGTGGGGGGAGGGACCATCACATGTGTGTGTGTGTGTGTGTTTAGGCACCTGCACGCATGCATAATTTGCACTCATTTTCGAAGAATGCATCGCGTCAAGTTCGTTGCCTAAGTCTTTTGTTTAGCGCCTGCTTATGAAACTAAAGTGCAAACAGAACAGCGACAAACGACGTGGAGGGAGGCACAAAATAAATATAGATGAGAGCATACCAAGCAGAGTTGTGAACTGGGCTTAATTTTGTGGAATTCTTAAGGTCCTCGAGGGTCTAAGCAAAGTTCTTAAAGTGACCAAGTCGGTTGAATTTATATATTATGTGGGATTATATGAGACTGCCTTATTATTTATTGTTATTATTATAATTTTTATTATTACTATTATTGAGGATCATATAAAGCTGTTTCCCTTTAAGATAAATGTAACAAAGCTGACCCTTATGTATGTGAATTTTGGCTAAGCTGCACGATAGTGTATATCAATCTACTCAAAATATATTCTTGTTTATATTCGAGAGAGAGGTAAAGAAATATCTGCCATACAGTTCTTATAATTTATTAAATATGCTCCTGATATACAGAATATTGTTTTCTTCCTCAACATATTTATTTATTGTTTCTAAATGCGTAACTTGAATTAATACCATCGCTATAATCATAATAAAATAAAACCTTTATATTCATTATACAGTATATTCTTACTTATATTTTTAAAAATATATAATTTATATATCTCTTTAAAAACCTATTATTCTGTTTTTCGTTTGATTTTTCATACTAAAAATATTATTCTTAAATTGTTTTGTATATTTTTTTAAATATATAATTTGTCGTATTTCCTTAAGAACCTATTTTTCTGTTTTTTCTTTCGATTCTGCATTTTAAAAAATTTTAAAATTGTTTTTATAGAGATTGCAAATATTTTGCAACAATTTTTGAACTTGTTTCAAATAATTCTAAGTCATGTAAGATATGTCTCATATGAATACGTTATTTATCAATACCAGGTATTCATTTCCATATACCCTTTTTAGAATCATATAAGTTACTCGAAGATTTCTCTACTGACTGTTAAAGATTTAGATCATTTAAGTTTATGGAAAATTTCTCTATTGACTGTTTTAGATTTCAGAATTTTGCACCAGAAAAAAAATAAAAAATAATAATTTCGTTCATTTATTTTTCTCTTGCAACAATATTTGCAACACACACACTATTGGGGGCTTAGCTCTCTCAATCACTAAGGGGGAAATCTTACCTTCTGATCGCTGTTTCTTTATTGCACAATTAGATGAACTTCCGTTGATTTAATTATTGTTGTTCCTTTCTGATTTTACAGTTGTTTTTTATTTTGTTTGTTTTGCGAGAATCCTTTCGCGATTTCGTTTTGTGTTTTTGGTTTTCTTTTGTTTTTTGTTTTTTGAATTTGATGAACAGAAAAAAATGCACTTTCACACTTTGGACACTTGTGTTGCGTTATTCGGGGAGACTGAAGCCCCTGAGATGTGGAAGGAAGAGTTGTCCGCTCGACCAAATGTTGCAATGTTGCACAAACACTGCCGAGAGTTCACTAGGAGCACACTCGAACCAAAAAAAAAAGAAGTTTTTGTTATATGTCCACGCTGCTGCTGCTGCTGTTGCTGCTGTGGCTGCTGCTTCTGCTGCTGCTTCTGCTGCTGCTACTGCTGCTGCTCAATGGACGGGGCGCTGTTAGCACTTCAATTGCATTACGCGCAATGGCTGGTGGGCCAGAGAGTGCGCCACTTTTATGCCTTTCCCAGAGGTCTCCACTTGGCGAAGAAGAACCGAAGCCGAGAGAGCGCACGCAAGAACAACAGCAAGACGGCAAGACAGCAGCACAGCGGCAGAGAGCCAGAGAAAGCGGCTACAGAAAGCCATGCAGCAGCAACGGCAACGGCAGCGGCAGCGACGCTGACAGCAGCAGCGGCAGCATTGCAGACGCACGAAGCAGAGGCAAAGAAAAGCGCGAGCCCATTTCTACCAACACACACACAAACACACAAAGACTCTGCAGCAACGGTCGAGCGAACGTCGCGTCGCGTCGCATCGCATCGCGTTGGCTCGTCTCGTCTTCGGCAGAACAAGAAAGAGCCAAAGAGCTGAGAACGAGAGAGCGCACTCTCCAAAACTTACAGCGACGACAGCGCACGCGCGCCTCGTGCACTCTCCACGGGAGAGTTGGAGCTGGAGCCGAGCAGCTGCCTAACAGCAGCTTAACAGCGCAGTCTTGAACTTGAGCTCTCTCTCTCTCTGTCTTTCTTTCTTTCTTGCTCTCGCTCTGTGCAGAACAAGCAACAAGTCATGGTGAGACAACGGCACCTGTTACAGCGCATCGATTTGCATGGCTACCGTTTTGGGTATTAGCTGCGGCGAGATGAGATGCCTCACTGCGGAGGGGAATGCGAGACGGGGGAGAGGGATGAGAGAGGGGGAGGAGAGGAGACTATCTCGGCTGGCATTAGGGGGATTAGCAGCATGGCAGATCGCGCTCGTAATCTTGTCAGCGCCAGTCTGCGTCTGCGACTGAGATATCGATCTAGTATTGACCGATAAATATGTTAATGAATTATGCCCCGTCACAGCGCCAGCTCCGGAATGTTGTGTAATCATGATGAATCGGTTGAGCGACGCTGTCGGGCTATATACATATATTCTATGTTAGAACCGATAGCTTAATTTGTTTAACGAACTTTTTCTAATGCTATCGAGGCACCTAAGATGCGTGAGAGTTGTGAGAGCGAAGATGCATACAAAGAGGTGGAGATATATATTTAAAATATATGTATATATAATAGTATGCATAGTATTTTGTATACACCCTCGACCATAGAAAATTGTCGGAGTATTCATATTCTTGCTCACGATCACTAGCCGAGTCGATTAAGCCATGTCTGTCTGTCCGGATGTCCGGATGACCTCATAAACACACAGATGTCAGCTATTATAAAAAGCTAGAGACACCAAATTCGGCATGAAGGTTTCTGTTTACCAGGCGCAGATCAAGTTTATTTCAAATGTTGGGTGCCACGCCCAACACCCCCGCAAATCAATAATTTAATTTTTTAAGTTGATTTGTGAGCGACATTTAAAAGATAGAACATTCTGAGTTAGACCAATACTTATCGTGTTGATTTATTTCTATTAAAAAGAAAAATTATTACTATATTTTCTTGGCTAATTAAATTCCTAATGCATTGCCAACAAATTGAAAACGTCTTTTCAATTTTCCAAAGAAAACAGTTTCTTTCCGAGATGAAATTGAAGATATGAGAGGTTCTTTTATGACTTGGAATGCCACAAATAGATTTACATAGTTCTCAATACAAACAATAAAGCATAAATCCAGATGAACCTGCAGACGATTAGCATTTCTAGAAACGGAACAGCCCGTTGGGTTGACACATCTTTCGTTGTTTGATCAGCATTGGGTGGGGCAGAAATGCAAAAGAGATTCGACAATGCTGGCGACAGTTGCCGCATCGGGTGAAAACATTTCGATTCTGTCAGATTAATGAATGACGAAGATGTGCCATGTAAGGCAAATGAGTCTCTCTCCTGTTTCTTTCCATTCTTCGCTGCTGGTGCGAATAGAAAGTGGTCAAACTTCAGTGGAGGCTTTGACTTTGGTTTTGGTGTTGATATGATGCCAATTAAAGCAAAGGGCGACAAATTTCGCAGCCGTTACGTTTGAAAATGTAAAAAGAAAATAAATCTCTGTTGGCCTGTGTGTACATGTCTGTGTGCGTGTGTGTGTGAATGTATTATATGTAAGTTGAGGTATTTGCATTGTACATTAACGGAGCTGGCAGGCGAAAAGAAACAACAACAACAACAAAGGCAAACTAGTAAGAAATAAAGAAAACAAACATTAAAGTAGCTGCCGCTTGCTCAAACAGACTGCGGCTGCGACGCCGACTGCGACGGCGATACCTCTGCCGACTGCGCCCCAGCGCAACTGAGTAATGAGAATTTAGTCAAGTAAACTCTACGCAGTCGCAGCAGGTCATTGCCATGCTGCTAACGGCGCTGCCAGCGCAAATGTTGCGCGCAGCAACAGCGACGCTAACAGCAGCTGAGGCTGTTAACGGCGCAGCAGCAGCAGCACAGTCAGCAGAGGCAGCAGCACTGCAGCCTTGCCTTGCCTTGACTTGTAGAGTTGCCAGACGACAGGCAGGCAACATCGCATCGCGGCTCGCAAATGTAATCATAATTCATTAGAGCGGCGTCAATTGAGCTGGCAACGTCGTCGCGCCTCGCCTCGCCTCGCCCCCCCTCTCTCTCGCGCAGCGTCTTGACATAACAGCAAATGAATTGCAGAGGCGAAGCAGAGAGATGAGAAAATAGAGATGAAGTTGGAATTGGAATTGGAGAGCGGAAGAGAAGGGTGAACGAAGGGGGAAACGGGAGGCGCGATGCAGTTGAAGATGAAGATGGAGACTTGACTTGCGACGGCAAACGACAATAATTAAGATTGGAACAAATGGCGAACGAACAGCAGCAGCAGAGGCAGCCAAGGCATCAGCACTCGCTGTCGCTGCCGACGTCGACGTCGACGTCCCTGCTGTTGAAGTCAGAGCAGCCGCCGCGAAAGCGTAAAGAAATCACTTAAAATAAGAAAATTGCTTGACGCTTTGGGTTCCGCTTACTTAGGCTGCTGCTGCGCTGCCGCCGCCGCCGCCGCCGCTGCTGTCGTTGCTGTTTAGTACATTGTGCACCCTCACTGGCGGCCCCCCTCCCATTCCCCTCCCACGCCACAGTCTCCTTCCTCTTGCCACTCTGTCACTGCTTTGTGTCACAGCTGCGAAAATCGCAAAAGCCCCGTTGTTTCCCACTGCGATTGCTCCGCATTGCACTGGAGTCTGCTACTGTTGTTGTTGTTGCTGCAGTTGTTGTTGTTGTTGTTGTTGTTGCTGTTTGCAAGTGTTTTCATTTGGGCGCCAGGCACAACAACCACAACAACAACAGCAATAACAGTTAGAGTCAGAGATGCGTGCGTGAGAAGAACTCAAGCCCACTTCACGTATTCTAACCTCAATATTTCGTTGAGGTATCGATACTTTCGTGCATGCGATAGTCTAATCAACAAACTTGAATTTTTGTGCGAACTTTTTCATGGGTTATATCAATCCCTGTATTCCATGGGGTAAAGAACTTCATATTAGGGTAATGCACTTCGTATACTTGCAGACTTTTCATAAAGGAAAAGAAAAAACCTTTTCCCCGTTATATTTTCTGTGTCTTCTTCGGCATATTTACCGTGCCTGGCTAAAGAAATGCTTCCTACTCTCGCTCAAATTGTTGCGTATTCGATAGTTTACCTATTCTGTGTAACTCTTCCCTCGTGTCACGTGCATCACGTGTCTCTCCGTCAATCTTAAAGACCCTCTAAGCTTAAACGGATAACTCTCTCCAATGCAATCTGCTCATTCGATAGTTAGACTCACCCTTAGCCTCACATTCTTCTTTCACACTCCTTCACACTCGTGTCACGCCGCCATCTCTAGTGCTACTTTATGACAGACTTTGCGCACAGCTGACGATGTAGCGCGACATCGCAGAGCGACGACCAGTTTACGTTATGTATAGTCAAAGTTTTATTTTTATTACAACGTTTTTTTTTTTTTTTTTTGGCTCGTTCTAAATATTTGCTGCGCAGGCATTTGGCCATTTTGCTCGACCAGTCTCGGCGAGCTTGGCATTCTGGCAGTGGTTCTTCTGGTAGTGCTGATTCCGGTACTGGTTCTATTTGTGGTTCCGCTGTGGAATGCGCCGCAGCAGGCTTTTACTTTTGCTGCATTTCTTGACTTGCTCTGCTCTCGTCTCGTCTCGGTTCTGTTGGGGTTCAGTTCAGTTTAGTTCAGCACAGTTCGGCTTAGTTTGGTTTGGTTTGGTTTGCTTTTCTTCTGTCTCTGTTCCGGCCTTCAGCATAACCTTTCACTTGCCCGGGGCAAGCGGTTCATAATGTTCGTTTGCTCGTTCGTTCATTCGTTCGTTGATTCGTTCGTTGATTCGTTGGTTTGTTTGTTTGTTTGTTCGCTTGTTGTGATTCGATTCGATTTGATTGCCGCTTAATTAGCTGTTATCAGACATCCCCGGTTAATCATAGAGAGCACCCGTTCACCGTTAGCTTTCCAATTCGACACACACACACACACAGAGACACACGTGCACAGAAGTTCAAGCGAACGAACCACAAAGTTTCGGGCCGGAAGTGGTCGGTCTAGCAACGGTTTTGGAGCCAAGATGATCTTGCGATAGTTGAACCGATTCCATTCCATCTGCCGATAAACCAAAGTTCTTTCAAGTCTCGTGTCTGCCCAAATGGAATTCATAATGGCCAAGCCAGCGATCATCAAACTAATCATAATCCCAAGACCCGACGCCGCCTCGATCACTTTAGGTGATGCCGTAATAGAATCTCCGGCCGAACTTTGATTGATTGGCCGCCGAGCCTTCTGGCCCTCAGCATTCTATTGTATAATCTTAATTTAACTAGAGATTGTTTTATATGCATAGGAAGTATTTCCCATAGATGTTTCCTCGCATTCAATCTCAATCTCTTTGCATTTATGATGCATAATCTTTGAAGTCTTCTGTCAGCCTAATAACAACAATAGGGGAAGTGCCAGATCTGAAGCAGGACACATTAGATCACTATAATTTGCAGTAATTCCACCTAAGTATAGTCTAAGGGAAACTCAGCTACTGGGTCTGGGCCGTGGCATGCAGATTCGTTGAAATTAGCCAATGACTTCCAACAACGACAGAAGAAGAACTCGCGTCGCGCTGAGGAACTTGATGAATGTGTTTATCATGCTGAGGCCTTCCTTATCTATTGTGGCTTACGATGATGATTATGATCATGATGTGGCAGCTCCTACGGTTAATGAGTAGACATCGTAGCATCGTTACGGAGAGGTTCTACAAGGGGGAGAGGGGGATGGCTCACATTAACTGCCAAAGGGGGGGCGAGGCGCGCTCATTAGAGTCTACTTAAATGCGGGTGCCTCTTTCTCCCGGCTTTCTCTGTACCTCAGTACCTCAGCACCTCAGTTGCAGTGCATTTTTAGCTGCCCCCTTGGGCCACACCCTGCAGATCCCTAGCGATCAAGGTGCCAAGTCCATTACCGACTCCGCAATGCGGCTAATTAGCGCCTTGCGCGACTGCGCAGCGAGTCATTTATAAGGCTCGCCTCACCTTAGCTACCCCTCCGCGCCTCCCCGGGGTGATTAGTGCGGATTGTGTCTGTCCTGGCGAGGATCGGGCAACGGGTTAGCTGGCAGGCGAGCCCGTTTAGACTCTTAATTAATTTTTCAACTATTTTGCCGACATTCTCGACATTTATCTTAATAATTTTTGGCATTGCCTGTCGCGGGGCGGAGGGCGAGGGCGGGGCAGCAGGAGGGGCGTCGTTCACTTTGCATTTTGCCAATTTAAATGCTAGCGAAATGTTCGATGAGACAGCAGCAGCGGCAGCGACATGCGACGCGCACATCGATCATCATTTGCGGCACGAAAAAAAAGTGAAATGCCTGCAACAAGCCAGGGAAAAGGAGGAGGGGGATGAGCTGCTGCTGCTGCTGCTGTTGGCACTGGGCAGTGGCCAAACGATGCGGCACCGCCGGTCACAGTAACTCTGGAATTCTGATTTTCTCGCTGCGTCGCTGCTGCTGTCTCTGATGATGATGAACGTCTTCGCCTTCGTCTTCTTCTTCGTCTGCGTCTGCGTCTCCGTCTGTGTCGTGTCCGTCGTTGTTGGGCATTAGAATTAAGCTGTAACTTTGCATCGAAATTAAATTTATGGCTCCAGCAGCAACTGGCAACAGCAACAGTTGCTGCCATTAGAAGCAGCAAAATTGCCAGACTGAAGTTGTGTCTTCGCACTGTCTGCGGACTGTAATATACTCTATCCAACTCCCCCCAACCCAGGCAACTTTATACTGCCACGATTCTATGCTATATTTATAATCCCATCAAATTGCAACAGCTCTGCCAATTGCCCCTGGCAACGCGTTGCATAAAGCAGTTCATTATACTCGATTGATAACTGACATTTGGTCGGTCAGCTTGGAATCAACTCAAGTACTTGGCATACAATGTTGTCCGAAAAGAACTTTATTTGTTAGACATTCTTTCGGCACTGCTGAAGACCTTAGTGGAATGAGAAGGGTAGAACCAAAAAAAAGAAGTAGAATAAGAAAAGGGATGAATATTTCTTGTATATTGCAATTAATTGAAATGTTTATGGCAATTTGTATGTTTGTCAATTTTGCAATTATTCTAAGCACAATGTTTGTAGTTTGAAGATCATGAATGGATTCTTATCTTATAAAGACTAAAGTATATATAGCATATAAGAATATATATTTAATAAGTATCTACTTGAGCCTTTTCTTTACTTAATAAAAAGTAAGAAAGCTACATTCAACATCATTATCATCCTACAAAATCATTTAATATATATCTAAGAAGCTTATTTGGCAGTGCATCCGTAGAATTCATTCACCCATTAATAAATTCTATGTTAAAATAAACATTGCATTTTAACCAATCAATCAATAAATTTATCACATATCTTCCAAGTCTTAATTCTTCTGTCTTGCCAAATCGTGTGACAAAGCGCATAAACCTTCTCGAAGAGTATCGCAAGAGAAGGAAAATAAAGCTCACGGGAAAAAATCGGCAACATAGTTATAACTAAAGTGGTCGAGACATTAACTCACACAGTAGAGGGGGGGGGGGGGAGAAGGTGTCGTTTTGGCGGGCAGCGTCGGCGGCGATGACAGCAGTCGTCAGACGTCGCATTCACATGTGAAAGTTGTATGAAAACAAGAAAAATTATTGAGTAAAACCAAAAAAAAAAAACAACAACTGAGAAGAAGAAATAGAAAACAGAAGGAGAAAAAAAACAACGACGCGCCTGTCGATGCTTGCACGCTCATCTCAGCTCGGCTCGGAGATCTCATGCCATGTGCTGCTCGTTATAATGCCCGATAATGATGATGGCACTATCAGCCTGATATACATGACCCAAATCCGCCGTGTGCAGAGGGAAGAAGGAAGAGAAGAGTCTCTCTCTCTCTCGAGATGATCCACGATGATCCTCGCAGCGAGAGTGTCGCCGTCGCCGTCGCCGATTGCACCAATTAAACGATAAGCAAACTATCAACTATCGCAGCGACTATCGCTCTCTAATCGCCACAGACCCGGATACGGGCGACCCCATGCAAATACTGCCACAATATGTGCCACACTCCATAAGTATATCAAACAAACGACTTGAGTGCTTTGTTTTGTTTTCTGCTGTTTTCTTTCAGCTCACTTTGCTGTTGCTTTTCTTTTCGCGATTCTGTTTGTTCGATCTGGGGGTTTCTCCTGGGCTCCAAAACTAATCTCTTTGGCCATTGTCCAGTGTAATTTGCATTATGTTCTAGTTTCCATTTAACTCACATATTTGCTTTGGCTTTTGCTTTTGCCGGAATTTTCTATTTGCTTTTGTTTTCGCCGAGTGGGTAGGGAGTGCCAGCGGGAGGGCGGAGAGAGGTGAGGGGGATACTACAAAAATTGTCGAAAACTTCTACTACGATTACCAAAAGCAGAGGCGAAGTTTGCACGTCATTGTGGGACCGTTAGTTGGCCATATAAATAACATATTTGGGGTGAACTTGTCAGGGGGTTCTGTTTCTATTTCTATGTCTTTCCTCCGCATCTGCTGCTCGCGCCAGCGGAAGAGCAAACAAAAGACTCAGGCAACGAACGCGACGCCAGACGGCGACGGGGACGGTGACGGATGCGCTAAGGTTGCGGCATCTTTAGAAATAATTATCGCCTGTGTCCATATTGTTCTAACGTGAAAGTAAAAACCGTTAAGAATTAATAACTATGCAGAGGCTTTTGGCCAAAACGAAATTTGCGCCAACAACAACAACAACAACAGCAGCAACAACGAAGCGAAGAGCGGGGAATAGACTTTATAAAAATAAACTTTTTCTTTTACTGGGTCAGCGTTTTGCTGCTGCTGCCGCTGCTGCTGCTGTGGTTGTTACTGTTACTGATGTTGCCGTTGTTGTTGTTTCTAATTCTTCTGTTGGCGTCGTTTCGCTCGCTAACAACAACAACAACAACAATGACAAACAAAACGAATCGAAGAACTTTATGCGACGGCATCCAAATGCCATAAAAATAATAAAACCACTCGGAAGATTTACGGCGATTATCAATATGAAAGTGATACGCGACCTACAGACCCAAAGTGTGTGCTGTGTGGCTCGCCCCCGCCCCGCCTCCGCCTCCTCTGCAATCAAATGCTAATTAATTCCCCAGCGAAAGGGAGAGAGAGGGAGTGGAGCGATGGGATCACCCATTGTCATGTGGGGGCGTTTCCATCTATCGTTATGAGTCAGTCCAATCTAATGATCATAATAACCAAATTGGTTCAGCGACGATGAAAGCTCCGTCCGATCGAGTGATCGACTGATTGATTATGCCATTAAGCCAAGCGAAATACCGCTGCACACAGCCGGGAGGTCTCGTCTCGCCGGTTATAGTCAGGTATATAGCATAGTCTGGTAGTTGGTGGGCCTTGTTGACCATTGCTTAACGTGCTCGGGGAATTGTCACTCGTTTTACTGTACTCCGGGTCCGGCTGAGGTTGGTTCAGTTAGCAGTGGACAGTTCTGTTGTCTTGCCATCATTATCGACGCTTGCCAGAGCTGACTCGACCATTATCATTAGCATTATCATCATTAGCATTAGCATTTGCTTTGGCTCTGACTCTGACTGGCACTGGGACTTTGACTTGGCTGAGATCACGACAACGGCGAAAAAGCAACTGTAAAGCTACTCACAGATACACAACAACAAATACAGAGACAGATACAGATACAGATGCAAATACAGACGGAGATACAGATGCAGATACAGCTAAATTTCAAGATACAGATACGCGGCTATTTCTATGAATGAACAGCGCTGCTTCTTGGATCTGATGACAGTAAAATCTATTTTTAATTACAATATCATGCATAGGGAACATACCTTGCCATGGGGTATGCTGCACCTATGGGAATAAGAGAGAGAGAGAGGTAGAACAGAATCATTTTTCCTTTGGTAGATAAGTCTGGAATACAAAATTACTATGGAGCTGCCTAGTTTAATAATTAATTTATTAATTAATTTATTTTTTTATTTTTCCTTTTTATTAAGCGTTGAAACCATACATCCTAAATCTGAAAGAACCAAACCTCTCACGAGGATTACTAGCAGTTTAATATTGAATTTATATTCTTTTCTGTAATTAATATATTTTGCATTGCATACTTGCAGGCGCAGACTTAAATCTGTACTTCCTTTAAGATTATTTCTTAATTTATTAATAAAATAAAATTATAAGGTAAAAATTATTTTAGGTTTAAAAAAAAAAAAAAAAAAAAAAAAAAAAAAAAAAAAAAAAAAAAATAACTTCTCTATTTATAAACTTCTTTGTTCGCTACCAGATCAACAGATATAAATTGGACATTGATATTAGTTCTACAATAGTTAGTCCTAGTCTCCGCCTGACACGACTATATTACAAAGTCGCATACAAAGTCGGCTTGCACAAAGTTTTTATACCCAACTTGAAATTTGTTAGCAAAATATCGAAATGTATTATCAAAAACTAAAAAGTTAGTTTATTAAAAATCAATTTCATTATGTATAACTGCAGTATGGAAGGCATATACCAAATATCGAGTATGTATGTATATATTCTCTATATTCTCTAGCTGTTCTCAATTGAGCTCGAAGGTCATGCGGCACTGAGCTCAATTTGCAGACAGTTTGCCACCCGAAAGAAGCAGCTGAAGCTGCCCAAATCGACAGCAATTGCGGTACCCAAATGGCCTATTTAGGCCAACATACTCGTAATATGCCATCAAAATGGAGGGTGGGAAGCAAGAGGAGTGACAGAGCTAGGTGCGGAGTAGGGAGGAGGGGAGGGGGGCGCACTGGGAAATAAAACCAAAAGCATTGCTGACAGTTGACCAGGCGGCAATTGACCGATTTTCCTGCACGGTTGCTGCTGCTGCTGCTGTTGCTGCCGTTGCTGCTGCTGATAAATGAATGAGACATTGGCCGACACCAAGAGGAACAGCAGCAGCAGCAGCAGAGGCAGCGGGAAACATCGCTCCTAGTGGTAGTCACTGACCTAGAATGCAGCTTTAGCTTCAGCTTCGGCTTCGGCTTCGACTTCGTCTTCAGCTCCAGCTCCAGCATCAGCTTTTACTGTTGTCTCTGCGCGTTCCAGTGCCGTTCTGCAAGCTGTCGCTGTGGCTGCTGTTGCTGCTGCTGTTCTTGTTGCTGTTGTTGCTATCGTTGTTGTTGCTGCTGCTGTTGCTATTCTATTCTCTGTTTTATGTGTCGTCGCTTAGATTCTGCTGGCGTTCGCGTTCGCGTTCGCATTCGCGTCCATGACTTTGGTTACCAATACCGTTCGCTGGCAGCTTCAGCGCCAACTTATTAGCATAATCTCAGCAGACTCGCTGCCGCAGTCAGCGTCGCAGTCGGCGTCGCAGTCGCTGCTAGGTAACTCTCATTATGCTTTGGCAACTGGCAAACTGGCACCTCATCATCATCGGCGGCATCAATTCGCCGCTTGATGCATCGTCAGGCAGCGTGTGAAGCAGCAAACTGGGCGGACAAGAGCGCGCTCGTCTGTGCCTGCTCTTGCATGTTTGGCATTCCACGGGCAGAGACAGAAATAGAGATGGACTTCAATTCGGATTCATTTCATTTCATTTCATTTCATTTCGCTTCGTTTCGTTTGGATTCTTTTGCTCGGCAGAAATTAGAAGAGAACTCGCAAGACTCCTTTTCTCTCCCCCTCCCCTGGCCATCTCTACTCCACGCCACTGTCTTGAGCTTGTCATTCGCATTGGCATAATTTCTGGCTTTCAGTTGTGCCTCATTCCCTCTCTCCCCTGCCATAACGGCATTTATAACCTTTTCATTAGCTTTTTGATTTGAAACTCAAATCTGCCTTACGGTCTCTGTCTTTCTCCAACTCCAACTCCGACTCCGACTTTGGCTGCAAAACGAACTCGTAACTCTGGCTACCGGTTGCCACGCCCCTCGTCTGTCCCCCTCCCCCCTGTGCAGTTGCAAACGTCACACGCCATTTACGCGCATAATTTTGGTTTTATGAGCTGCTCTTTTCCAAGCCATTCCAAGTTCTTCGCTTTGCTCTGAACTTTTTCGGCCTGACCGTCCTCGGAGCTGGCACTGATCCGGCAGAGCTGAGCTGACTCCATGCGGCCAATGCGGCAGTCATTCAGTCATTCTGGCAGTTATTCAGGCGTCGCAACGCTTCTTGGCCATGTTTAGTCTGCGTCAATATTGAATGAGCTACGCTTTGCTTCGACGCGACGCTGATTCCGATTCCGATTGCGATGGCGATGGCGATTGCGATTTCTATTTGCCAGTTTTGGGCATTTGCGAGTGCAAATAGTTGGCAATTGAGTCCGCTGATTGCTCCCCGGCGAATGTATGTACGTCTTCGGACTGTGATTATTGTCGCCTCGACACATATGCAAATTACTCGGGTGAAATTGCTGTTTAGTGTTATCGATAAGTGCGGCAATCGATTACGCTAATGATGTATAAATGAACTGACTGAAATTACACAAATTTTATTCAAATCACTTTTCTAATTTAATGATATCGATAGGCAGTTTGCTATAAATTGGTAAATTATCGACAAATACATTCTCGTTTAACTGATTTGGTTTTTTTTCGGTGAATCTTGGAATCAATCGATAGTAATTAATGGCTTTTTGAACATAACCTCAAACTGTTGGCAAAATTTACTTCTCTGCTTTAAAGGCCTTTGCTGATGTTAATTTGGATATATAATACATACATGCACATATGCGTAGGTGTCATAATAATATTGTAATAATTATATTCTTATATTAATATAAAAGTGTATCGATAGATAGAGATATGAAGGTTTCTCATCTGCTGTCACTTCATATTTAAAGTTTTTTCTTCCTATTCTTTTATTTCAAAGACCAGACAAGCTACAGTGCATTGAAATGAACAGGAAGTCCAATTATTATCAAATTAAATTAATAATAAATTAATAATTAAAACAATTTTAAAAAGAAACACTTCCAAAAAACAGCTTTACTTCCTTGGTTCTTTGAAAATGAAGCCAGCTGACTGCGAGTTTCCCAACTCGTCTCTAATTTAAATTGCCTAGAAGCTAAAACTAAACTCATGTACGATAGGCTCTTCACCTGGCCGGGTAGTTCATCATCGTCGATGACAACGACTTCAGACTTCACAAGGCACCGCGACAGACAAATGCCGCGCTGGGGTGAGATTTCACTGACCAACGAAAACGAAAACGAAATTATTTTCACAATTAAAGCAATTAAACGCGAAATAAATTGTGTTTTAAGATGCAGTCAACAACAGCAGACGCCCCACCCCCTCCAGCCCCCCACAGCCCACGTTGTGGCGCTCTTCACACTCCTTTCCCATGCATTCGTCTACAGGTGCTTGGCCAGAATATGATAAAAGCGGAAAACAAGTAATGATCTACGCACTTTTCATTGCCCATGTCCGACCCTCGTCGACGTCGAAGTCGGCGATGTTGTTTCCATTGTTGTTGTCATTGTTATTGTTGTTGTAGTTTCTTCTGCTGTTGTGGTTGTTGTTTTTGCTGTCGTCGTGTGTCGCTGTCCTAGGTCTGTCGTCTTTATTAGGTACCTTAGTTTTGTGGAGTTAGTTGGCTAAATCAAATAAGTTGGGAAAGCGCTTGGGTTTGTTTTTGAATACATGTAATACAATACTAACTTTTTTCAACTTTCTTAAAACTGTGTTGACATTTTATTGATATTATTTTCAATTTTAACTTTTTTTTTTTATATTAAACTTCAAATCTGCCAATTTATCAATAGGTCTAGCTCCTACTATAAATTTATCATTAGTTTAAAATTCTATTATAAAGATTAATTATAGAAAACTCAGCTAGCATATCTTAAAATAACAATATAATTCAAAATACACTTAATATTAATAGTTCTCAATTCGGTACACAGCATAATATTTTAATATTTAATATATATATTAAATGTATACAGCATTCTCCAACATTTCAGGGTATTCCCAGTGCGACTCTGCCCAAGTGACGCTCTTTTGCATTGTAGACTCTGTGGCATTGAAATTAAAAATTTCACTTCGTAGAAAAGACACAAAAGTCGCCACAAAGCGGCGCTTCCGATCTTGAACCGAACTGAACCGAACCCAAACGAACTGAACTGAACCAAACCGTACGGAACCAAACAGCGATGAACTGAAGTGAACCAAACTGGGCGTACTGCGGTCGCTGTTTTTCCATTATTATATTGTACAGATCTGGCCTAACCAACACTTCTTTTCTTTCTTTCTTTCCTGCTTTCTTGCAGACAGTTTTGTTTGACGAGAGCGGCCTTTCTTTCTGCTCGTTTTTGAAGCATTTTTTCTTCGCGTTAACTTGATTTTATTTTAATGTCGCCCCACCGGGCGGCCGAACTAAACGAAGGAATGTCTGGCCCGGTATTTTTTGGCTATTCGGGTTGCTTCGCACATCAAGTTGTTTAGTTAGGCTTCGGGTGAGGGGCAATAGAGGGGGAGAGGGGATCGGGCTCGGTGTCAGCTTCAGCTTCGGCTCTGCACGTGTCGCACGTCTGCTTTCTTGTCATGGTCATCGTCACTCATTGAATCTAATGGGTTTTACTTTCATTACAATTTTGACAAATGCGTGTAATACACGTATGTGTGTGTGTGTTGTGTGTGTGCGTGTGTATCTCGTTGATTTCACTCGGCCATCCAAGCGACAATTTATTCAAGCATGTAAGTAAGTGCCAAGTAAAGCCGAGAAATCGTACAATAAATCATCCAAGAATTTTCCAAAATATTATTATAATTTGTTAGAGATATATTCTCCATTATATAGTGGAAAAATATTCATAAGCTCATGGCTTTCAATAATATTTTTCCTAAACTTTTCATAAATATTCATTTCTGATTCCAAGAACCCTGCATCTCTTTTTTGGTTTCAACTCCGACTCCAGCCCGAATTTCAATTTCATTATTAGGCGACTTTTTCCAAGTTTCAAGATTGAATTCATTGGAAACTCTCAGCTCGGAAAGTGCGTATATATCTTGCGTGCTTTACATCTGAAGAGAGGCCCCTTGATTGTCGCTCGCCCTTCATCTTTTCTCTTCCAATTCTCTTGCCTGGTTGCCTAATAAATTCCCCAAAAGATCCCCGTGCTCAGAATCGGCTGCTTCAATGGGTGAAAGTGCTAAGCCGAAGACAAATGACGTCGGGCTCGAGTTCGGTTTCGGTTCTGGTGCCCTCGAGCGAGTTAAATGGAAAAGGGCAGTCTCCACCTCAGGATGATTAAGTCGAGAGAACCCAAAGACAGCTTATCAATTGATTAACTTATTAGACCTTTCAATTCTTCTGGGAAAATGAATGTGAGTCTGAAGGGGTAAACTCATAGCAATGCGGAAGAATTGCCTCTGTCTTGGCCAGTGTTAAGTTCTCCAAGATGTGCAATCTTTGGGCGCAATCTTTGCACCTAGAACTTGCAGGGCTCCCTCATGCTCTAACCTCCAATTCATTCTCTTCAAATTGTAATTGTAATGTTGGTTTTAATTTTTGGTTCTGTCTGTGTTTCTGTTTCGGTTTCTACTTCTGTTTCGGTTCCAGTCTTGGCCGTGTAATGCGCTCTAAGTAATCGTAATGGCCCGGACACCATCCGTGGCACCGGATATGCGGCAAGAGAGACAAAACAACAATAAATTTAAGCAGCGCAGCGCAGCGACGGCGACGGTGGCGCAGTCAAGAAAGTGAGAACAGTTATGTAGTGTAACTGATGCCGTTAGATAGCATTTTCCAGATACACCACCACCGACAGCCCAAGAACAAAAGACCAAACCCAAACACAAGCCCAGGCCCAGGCCCAAACCCGAATCCGACTGTAGACGCAGACATAGATGTAGATAGATTGGATGAAGACACCAAAAACCAAACGAACCAAAACGCCAAGATGAAACAGAGGCAGAAGGAAAGAAAGACAAACACAGATAGAAAGAAAGAAGGAAAAAAAATGCCAAGAAAATGAGTAAAAAGTGCCCTAAAACCATCGAAAAATATGTCCGAGATTGCGGGCTCTGTGGCGAAAAACTTTCTTCGGCAATGAAGAAACGAACAAAATGATTCTAAATGCATTTTGTCGCCGTTGGCGGGCTCAGCATCTTTGACTTTGGCCCTGGCAAAAGGCAGAAAGCAGAAGGCAGAAGGCTGTGAAAAATAGTTTTCGATTTTCGTTATGCTTTTTCCACAGTTCGATTGATGTCTGAGGGGCTCACGTTTCTTGGTTTTCAGTTTTAATACCCTGGCAACAATTGGCAGAGAACAAGGGGGTAGCCTAGCTGTACCCACAAGAGGTTTATGGGAAAAACTAGTACGATATGTATTGAAGAAGTGATCAAGTTGCAAATTAAATTTATTATTCATTATGATCTTTAAAGAATATTCCCCTTGGAAATACTTGTTAGCTCAATCTTCATTTGAACTTAAGATCCCTAGAGATCATCTTAAATAGGTGTTCATGCAGATAAACTTTAGCTGAATCTTTGCTATATTTGAATCTCTGTTATCAACAAAAATTTTATTAAAGCTTACAGGGTATGCGCTTGTCAGTCATACCGTCGCTTTTCTCATCTCTTTTACCTCATTTGCGCATTCCATTACAGAGATTTTCCCAACACAGAATGAGCACAAGCAGAAACCCAGGCCAAGACTGGAGACTTGAAGCTGCAGACTCAAGACTGAAGACTGCAGACTGAAGCCCGAGTCCGAGTGGAGGCCAGAGCCGAAGCATAACCCGTAGCCGGAGCCTGTGACCGAATCTGCGCCAGATCATCTGCCTCTGGAGCTGAAGCATTCTGGAGCTGTGAGCTGGGTATAAAGAAAGTGATTTCTGGTAATTGCCTGCTGACAGCCGGTCAGTGAAAGCCACCGCTGGCTCTGGCCCCGACACGAACTCCAAAACAACAGCAACAACAACAACAAAGACAACAAAAACAAAGAGGCATGCTGCAGTTGGGAAGCATTCTAGCCGGCGACCCAGAGAGCATTTAAGACAACACAGATTAGAACTGTAAATGCAACTGCAACTGCAACTGCAGCACGCTGCGTAAGTCGTAAGTACTTTGTAATTTCGTTAAGCTTCGGCTTGCCCCCGGTGCCACAGAAACGGAACCACAGCCAAGCAAGCAAATCTTTGGAACGTGCTGTGACAATTGACAGTTAGATGCGTTCGCTTCAGAGACCAACTGCAGCAGTACCAGAAGAAGACACATCTCTTTCTCACTCTCTCCTTCTCTCATGCCTCTCTCTCTGTCTCTTTCTCCCTATATATCTCCTCGGCATCAGCTGCGACTAGCATTCTCTGGCAATTTTCGTAGGCCTTGACTCGAAACCGTGCGATCAGTGATTAACGACAAGAGACGGAGACGAAGGCGCAGAAAGACATTGACATCGCAAAGGCTTCCCTAGCATAGCTGCGAAGCATGAAGATGAACATGCCCGACGCGTGCTCCAGGTATGCCCCATACGCCATATACTTATGTGTTTATTAACTGTTAGAGTTAACTAACTAAATCGGAGCGACAAAGCCATTGAAATGGGCGAGCGCGGGAGAAGTACCAGAAGTATCGTATACCCATTAGCCAGGGCAAGGTTCTGGAACCAATGCCAGTGCGCAGTCGATCAGAGTCGCAGAGGAAGAGAGCTGAGAATGTAGTAGAAGTATGCATGGAGAAAAGAGGAGGAGAAGAGAGAATATGTCAGCAAATAGGGAGCAATAAGGAACCTAGAATATATCAAGGAAAAAAGAAGACCAGGAAGAGATTCAAAGTCAATGAAGAAAGAAGATTTAATGAATCTTGCATTTTAGAGAAGCCTAACAGGAGAGAAGAGTAGTTGAAAAGAGAGATAGAACATATCAACTATTGGGTTGCCCAAAAAGAAAAGTTTTAAAGAAAGAAAAAAATTTTTTAAAATAAAAAAAAATTAAACAAAAAAAAAATTTTTAAACCTCCCCCCTTTATTATATAAGAGAATATATATGATATATATGTATTTATAAGAGAAGAGATCACATTTTAAGATGCCAGAAAAAGTATCAGATAAATAAAGCTTAGATTTGCGAACAAAGGCAATGAAGAGGAAGATTAAAAGAGATTCCTTTTTGGACCTCAGATAGACTCAAAAGAATATAGAACATGCAAGCAGTTCGCTCCATCAATCAAGCGCGTCCCACAAAAGGAGGTGAGGGGAGTTAGGGTTTTTCATGAAGCCACACGATCATTAAACATTGCCAGGGCGCCGAAATGGGTTAGTTCCTGCAATTTGTCCATATTGGAACTCAGTCAAATGCAGCTTGCAGCTTGGGGCGACGTCAGCGCGCTGTCGCCTCGCATCGCGCCCATTTGGCCCCGATCGACGGGTTACCCCGATCTTGGGGGCTGTCTGCTAGCCAGTCCGAGTGGTAACCAAATATGGCGAATGACTGTGACACCTTTTACAGCGGCGACACACGGCGACAGCATCGGCTGCAACCGAAGCCAGCCCGGCAACTTTTGGCTTTGTGTGGCAGCAAATGAGCGCATTGTGGCATCGACACCACACAGCCTTTGCCTCTGCTGCTGCCGCTGCGACTGAGTGGCACAGTTATGGTATGCAACAAAAGATGCGCCCATATCCACAGCCTGGCTGCATGCAGCACAAAGGTTTGCGGCGTCTCTGCCATCTGCAACTGGGTCAGCAACATCATCATCATTACATCACTGCGCCTAGGCAAATCTCTGCTCTGCCCTGCTCTGCTCATCTCTGTCTGCGAGTGTGTGTGTGTGTGTGTGTGTGTGCTTGAATGCGCGCGCGCGAGTGTCACATTTGCCTCGCGGAATTGGAGCAAATGTGCGCGCGAGGGCTGCCACTGACAAGTTGCCCCTCAGCCGGGCCAAGCCAGGCCACGCCCCGCCCCTTCAGTGCCGCCTCCTGCTTGTGCTTGTGCTCAGCAGTCGCACCCCTCACTTGACCCTCTCCCCATTTGCTCTTATTATGCGCGCTCTCGCATTATAACGGTTCGCAATTACCATTCACCGCTAGCAACGCGGAGCGCGCAGCTCGCCCCGTTCGTTGCCGTTCGCCGCTAATGTGGCTGCTGCCCGCTCCTCCAGTTCAGTCTGTCCCAGCGTGCCACGCCTCACTCTGCACCGCCCGCCACCCGCCTGCCGCATAATTAGTCATTTTCCTGGAGCGCCTCCCGCGCCATTGTTGTCGCCGTTTGTCGTTGTGCTCGTTTTGATATTGCTTGCCTCATGCCACTGCCTCTGCCACTGCCACAAAGACTGAATCACATACATATATATGCGGATATATACGGCTATATACGGCTCTTTATTGTGTTTGTGCAGACGTGTAGCTCGTTGTGCTTTGTTCTCCCGACTCACTTCTAATGGGCCGCACTCTTCACACGCCCCCACTGGAAGACTGCAGAGCGCGGCGAAGACTTCAGCATCTTCAACCACAGACAACTACAGTTGGAGGAGTCAATTGGCTCAATTGCAGTCTTCAAGCGTGACAGAAATGGAGCACACAGCACAATGGCAACAAGCATGGCAGGTGGGCCTAATGATAAAAGGGCAGATACCCTTTAGCTTAACATTATGCAAACGAAGCTTTAGTTTTCTACATGAGAAATCTTTGAATAATTCACATGTAGCAGCACTAAATGATATATAAACTATATCTCTTAAATATAGCTTCAACTAAGCACAACCTAAGTTCATAATGGGTGTATACTTGAAATTTGGAGCTGGGTGAAATAAGCCGTGCTTTGACTTTTGTTATTATTTCATTATAAGTTAAAAAAAATATGTAAAAAAATATTAAAATTAAAAGAAGCAAATAAAAAATGTATTCTAAATTAGATTAAGATTTGTAAACTTTTTGTTGTCTAAGAGATTCAATAATTAAGAAGAAATGCTTA
Organism: Zaprionus africanus; assembly: GCA_018151435.1. Lineage (NCBI taxonomy): Eukaryota > Metazoa > Arthropoda > Insecta > Diptera > Drosophilidae > Zaprionus > Zaprionus africanus. The sequence goes on from JAECXB010002285.1 coordinate 258,187, forward strand.
AAAAAAAAAAAAAAACAAATTAATAATAATTTAGTTTAGCACTGAACACTGTGCGTTTAAATAATTTTTTTAGAATAGGCACTGGTTGAAATAAGCTGTGAGCCACTGTAAGTCTAAATTTACTTAAACTCAAACATGTATTTACTTAAACTTCTAATCAAAAAAGTCTTAAAGTCTGCATAGATTGAGAGGCTCTCTCCTTAAGGACGTAGGGCAGTCTCTTAATTCTTTTTGTTGTGATGATTTCTGTTTCCTCCCTCCCATTTCAATTCATTTGCATTGTCAGTTTTATTTGCTTTGAAATAATATGTTGTCGATTTCCCATAGGAATCTTCTAGTTCCTCCCACTTCTCTCCATTTGTACAGTGTATTATAATAAAGAAGTCATAAGTCATTTGCATATATGCATTGAATGCGGCTTCTCTGGGCCACAGGGTATGCCGTGCTGGTACCCAGCGAGTGACACAAGCCTGGCCGAAGATAACTATCGTGTGGTAGCCAATGAGCTTGGTATGTGTGACGCAGGGCAGCGAGGAGCAGGGCACGGAGCACGGGGCGTGGGTGGTTGGGTTCTAGACGCTGTGCAGGCGTGACGAACAACGTTGTCGTTGCTGATTGTGATTGTGATTCCTATTGTGATTCTGATTGTGATGTTGATTCCGCTGATTTGCCTGGGCCCGCAGTCTGATGGAATCATTCTAAATACTCAGTTAGTTAGTTGGCCTCAACGGCTCCACGCAAATGCTCTCCTTATGCAACTTGCCACTTGCCACTCGCTGCTCGCACAGGCACCACTCGTGTACTTGACATGGCAGCAAAGGGCAGACGAGCCGAGTGCTTGGTGAACCGTTAACTTGGCGCTCGTGAATGATGCATGATGAGAGCACGCAGAGACACGCAAGCCGACCGACACGACCTACATACGGAATACGGAATAACCCTCGCTCGAATGGCTAAAATAATTTGCACATTCGTATGCCTAGTCCGGGCTACTGCCTGATAATAAACTTTGATACGAGAGAGTCACAGAGTTCAGGCGCAGCGACAAATTTACATAGCGTACACAGAGTTGCAAAGAGTTTGCACTTCTCGAGTAGAGTTTGAGTTCCAGTTCCCATTTCCATTCCCATTCCCTAAGTGAGAGAAAACCTTCTAAAGTGCTAAGCTCCTCATCAGCATCCTTGTCATCGTCGTCGTCATTGTCGTGCATCGCCATTGATCTCTCAACTGAAGGTTTGATGAACTCTTCTCCTCTTGCACAGCGATTTGCATTGGCGTCGAAGCTTCCAAGTGCGGATATGAAATAAATTGAAATATGTTGGTACATGAGATGCGGAAAGTGCTTCAGAGGTAGAGCAGTTCAGTTCGATTCAGTTGAGTCGCATTCTCATTCTCAGAGCCCGAGTCTGAGGAGCTTTGGAAAATCACTTTGCACACTCGAGCGTGGACGAGCTGGCACTTGAGGAGCGCGCGTTGCTGCGGTTCCATTTTGCGATAGATTCCAAGCCGAGCGGGGAGTTCGAGGCGGGAAAGCGTGCTGTGGTTCCCATACCAACTCATGCCGTACACTGTAAAAAAGATAATCAAATAAACGATTTAAGAACTTTGTCATAAATATAACAAACAAATCAATTTGCAATCAAACGAAGATAACATAATCCCCAATATAGATTTGTAGTTATCTATTTAACAAAGTGTGGCTTAAATAAATTACGACCCCTTGGTAGCCGTGTAGCCTGGCCAACTCAGACGAGGCAGTACGATTTGTACCATCCCATTTCCATCCAAGTTGATCTGCAGCATGTTTGCTCGTCCGCATTTCTCGTTGCGTCTGCTCATTTGTCGCTTCGCTGATGTTCGCTGACAGGCGGCGATTGCGATTGCGATTGTGCTCACACTTGAATCAGTGCATCAATCTGTCCATCTGTCCATCAGTCCATCAGTCACTCAGCCAAGCAGATGGTGGGACTGCGACTGCAACCCAGGGCATTTAATGTCTGCACGCATACTTACAAGACTTCTTCATCGGCTTTTCCTACTTCTGCTTTGCAAGTGATCGAATCTTCAGCCATTCTATCGAGAGCTCCACTGCGAGCTGAGAGAAACGTGTGAGCCTACTCGAAGATCTACATAGATAGCCGCAGTCCACTGAAGTCCACTGCAGGCATAGCTGGCACAGTAGGAAATGTTTCTAGCGAAGATCTGCTATGCGGGTGCGAGTGCGAGCGAACCGATGCCACAAAACATTCTCAGCTTCTCTGCGGGCACAAAGAGCCCGAGGCAAGGCTGGGGAAATGCAGCACAGTACGAAACACAAATACTCTGTGAATATTTCATCAATGAAATGTTTCATTTATCATGTGCAGTGACAACGTTAACTCTTAACCAGGCCCGTAGCTGGGCGTGCTCAGGGTGTGTGGGTCACATGGGCCCGCACCTGCCAAGGGCTCCAGAATGGACTGAGGGGTAGACAGAGAAGAAGAGGTAGAATATACATGTATGTAGAATTTATATGTATGTAGAATTTATTTTATTATTAAATATTATTTATATTATACTTTATATTATTTTTATTACATAAATATTGTTAATCGAGAATAAGAGGGCCCGAAAAAATAGAAGACCATTAAAGATTTATATTCAAAATAAATATTCAAATAAAAAGATATTATTTGAATTAAGTTACTTCATTTTGTAATATGTTTATACAATATTTTATTGCCAGTAAAATTATAATAGACGCCCCAGGGAAGTTTTGCACAAGGAAACCCCCGTGATCGTTGCACCGGCCCTGCACTTAATTGCCAAATTGAAATTCACATCAAGACAAACACATTGGAATTTACAGTTAGCAGTTATTATCATCATTTCAGTTTATTTTCTACTTTCAGAATCTAGAGTAATAGACAACACTTGAAATATTTACTACATGAGTGCCCCTATTTGTTTTTATATGACTATCAAACTGGCATATAAATGTTTGCCAGTCGCCTTAGAGCGCACTCAACATTCCGCGATTAACATGGAAACTGTGTTAACGCGATGCACGTAGTTAATTAGTTTTTTATTGTGCCCACGAGAACTATCAACTATCAAAGATTGTTGGCAATTATTTGGGAATGCAATTAATGTGATTTAATTGAAATGTTCATAAATTCAGAAGATAATAGACATATTCTGAGAGTTTTCTTCTGTCTTTTATTAATTTGTCAGGCCGTCACCTGCGCCAAGCCAGAGTTTTCCATCAGCAAACTCATCAATTCTCAAATTGCAAAGGGAGGAAGGAGGGGAGCAGAGAAGACACTTGGAGGAAGCAGCAGAGCAAAAGGTGTAGGTCGGCTAATGACGACGATGATGAAGAAGTTTGCGAAATTGGCAAAGAAATATCTAAACGGCGAACCAGAATCATTTAGACCCCACTCGGTCCATTGTACTTGCGCAGCGTGTGCTTGTTGTTGTTGTTCTTGCTGTTGTTCTGGTGTAGTTGTTGTTGCTGTTGGGTCATTTAGTTGCCAGTTTAGCTGCAGATTGGCTGTTGCTTGTCTGTCACTTGGCTGGCAGTTGAAGCTTTTTGCTTTTTTTGATGCCACGATATAATTTTTGGCTTAATGAAGCATAAAATGGCAACAAGAGTCGCTTGCTTGGCTTCCACACCAGCAACAGCAACAGCAACAACAACGGCAACATCATGATCATTCTGACTGCTCATTGTCATTGCAGGTAAATTCTTTTAGCCAGTAGCCAGTGCCAGTGCCAGTGCCAGCGCCAGTTGGCCGTTTGTGAAAGTCCAAAACCGCAGATCAAGTTGGCTGGGCAATCGTGTTTACCCTAGAGTAGGAGTCGCTAGACATCGCCATTGGGCCGGGGTCAGATGCGGCAAGGCTGGAGAGGGAAAGACACACAGAGAGAGAGAGAGACCACAACTGAGTCGGCGACAGTTATGAGACAGAGCGAAAGAGATAGACAGAGGGGGTGGCCAAGGGGTGTGTTGTTGTTGTTGTTGTTGCGGCTTCACTGGTTAACTGGCATTTGCAGACGTTGGCTGGCGCACTTGAATTTCGATTCCCATAATTTTGCAAATTATGCAGAAACATTCACGCACACACACAGACACACACACACAGACACAGACAGAGAGAGGGAGGCAGACACATGCATAGACGTAGTCAAGGCATAGAAACCTGGCCCAAGACATAGATAAACGCAACAGATTGCGGTCTCTGTGAGTGGTCCAGGAAATGGACATTGACGACATCACAAGACAGCAGCAGCAGCAGCACTGGGATCAGCGGCAGCGGGACAAGATATCTCTGACCAGCATGTGGGAGAGAGAGAAAACCTGACCATGTCGACCCATAAAAATGCTCGTTATGCCGGCAACAAACACAACAACAGCAACAGCAACAACGACGGCAAACAACAGAAATTGCATTTGTGGTATTTGGGCATCCTTCATCAAAGTCAGGTGAGCAGAGTCATCATCAAACTGCAAACATGCATACACATTCATACATGCATATTTATATCCATATGAATAACATATAATCATAGTCATAAGCTAGTCTTTTGCTGCTGCCGACGCACGCTGTTGCACGGTGCACGTTGTTATTGTTGTTGTCCCTCTGACACCCATTTTGGCAGCGTCTCTTGAGTATGTTGTCAAAGTGTCAACACTTTGAACCTGGCCTTGAACTTGTCCTCCTTTCGATACCACAAAGAATCAGCTGACAGCTGCATTACACTCATCCCTAACTGGAGATGAGTGACGACCTACTTTCTGGCCATTCGATTAATTAATACAATTGTGAACTAATAAATCAGCTTAAACTGTTATCGAATTTTAGTGCAGGTGCAAGAAGATAAACTACTAAAATTATTTATATAAAATACTAAATTATTAAATTCTAAAATTGTGAATATATTTAATAAATTAAATTACTTTGAAATTGTCATAAAAATATTAAAGTATATTGTTTTATAAATATAGAACTATCATAAACAAGACACAATGTCGTGTCACGTATGCCAACACGACACGTGCCCAGCTCTAGCTGCAATCTCGCTGCATAGCGAACTTCATTATCAACTTCTGACTACTGTAAAGTAAATTGCCTGCCTCTCCGAATGTGTTTGGTAATTTTGGATGCTGCCAGCCCTAAAACCGCGCAGACACTTACACACACACACACACAGGCACACGTATTCATAGACAAACATGCACACACCCCAAGGTTCACACCTTACGCATTTTACCCAGACTGGCATCTTCATCTTCATGCTGAAGGCAGACCAACATTTGCTATTATCATTAAAGCCAATCAATTTCTGGCACAGGCTACGTCCATCAAAATTTGTAACAAGCGCCTGCGGTGCACTCAACTCCTTTCGGACTACATCAGCCGCAGAGGCAACATCAGCAGCACTCGAAGTCGAGTTGTGGTCCAGGGTTAGGACGGGGATCTGCATTGCAGTGCAGGCTTCTGCTGACTGACGCGCCAAATGATTAACATGTTGACTGGGCCTCATCTCCTGTTTGTGGCAGCTCTCGGGCGGCGTGACGAAAGCCCCCGAACAGCAATTAACAAACAAAGCCTCAAATGCTGAGTGACTGCATTAACACATACGAGCTGCAGGGATCGGCCCACGCACACGTAACAGGCAAGAGAAGCACGATGGAAGCATTCTAACCCTTTTAATCAAGTTCTGGCTGCCATAATTACTTCTTGGCTAGCCTTCATAAACGAATTGCTTATAACATATAGCACCATGATAATTACTAAATCAAATTTGCACTTTTCGTTAGTTTTAGATTCGACTAACAATAATTTTAAAATATGCAAATGAGTTCGAAAAGTATCGCCAGTATCGGCAACACACACATCACTCCAATAAATATTAATATCGATACTGAGTGGATCACTTAATCGATGTATGCATCGCAGAAAACTTTCCTCGCTATAGGAATATGGCGGCAACAAGAGCCAATTGAATGCATTTATAATTATTTTGCCGAAAATTTGACTTTACTCAGCCAAATAATTAAAATGAAGTGAAGAAAGGAGAATAGTAACATATTCATAAAACAAATGAAGTGTCTTTAATTATAATAGTTATTTTGAGCAGACAAAATATGATTTACGCTGGAGAAAACAGTTTGCCACATTTAATTTTGTCGTCATTTGTTGCTTGTGCAAAATCATTAAAAATAATTCAAATGAATTGGAGAAATGCATGAAAAATGTTGCCGGAATTGCAGTCAAAGCGTAGTGCGAAACTAGTGGCACCATCAAGCATTGCGAAAAGCTGGAAGGGGGCGAAAGGAGACACAACAATCACACAGAACCGCTGACGGATGTGGTGCCTAGCTCATTTGGATGCCGCTGATGGATGCTGTTGTGTGCCGCGATGATGGGGATGAGGCGTTGCTTTTGACCAGCACGAAAATTCAATTAAGCCAAATTACAATCTTAAAGCAAGAAAGTGATTCGCGGCTAGGCGGCAAAAGAATGCCCCCGGCCACAAGAGCTCCACAGAGATCTGCAAGAGCTGAAGTTGAGTTGTCAAAAGGTTGAAATTAGCAATGACCCTTTTGGGCATTTGGCTGGCTAATGGTCCAATCTGCCGTTGGTGTTGCTGTTGCTGTTGTGGAAGGTGTCTGCTCAATTTACCGTTGTTATCTAGCAGCCTCACATCCTTGACAAGATGGCACGCTTGGCCGCCCATTTGGCAGTTGGAAATCCAAACTATCCCCATCCCCATTTTCGCCGCATTCTCCCGCGTCGCGTCTTCTATCTCGTCACCGTTCATCATTAGATGCTAGCCCTGGGATGAGGCAACGATCCAATTAGTTAGCTGCGCTACGTTTCTCCCCGGGGAGGCGGCTTGTTAGTGAATTCATCGTTTTAACTACCCGTAGAATCGTACAATGGCTAGAATCGTAGAATTGTCGAAACGGCAAAACAATGACAAGAACAAAGCGAACGAAACGAGAGAATGAAATTATGATTAAGTGCTCTGCGTTCGTTGAGTTTTCCAGTCTAAATGAAAGTTACCTTGACGAATGACCCATTTAGCCACAGTACCAAAACACACACACACACACACAATGACGCTCACGCACACGAACGCACTCTCCAAAAAGGTCAAAGATAAATAGCGTGCTGGCACTGGAGCTGGAGTGCGCTGAGCAGAACCCACAAAGCAGAACCCCAAACTTGAAGCATCTGAATCTTGGCTCAGGGATCGCTAGTTTCAGGTTGGTTTTTAATTAAATTACGATTTCAATTTCGCCTTTTTCTTTCTCTTCATCTCCAGCTCTCTTTGTGTGTTTGCGTGTCAATGGCAATTATCTATAAATACCCTGGAATTTTCACTAGCACAAAATTGAGAAAATTAAAACCAATCAAGTCAGTCAAAACTATAGGAAGTGCTTTCTTCTAGACTTTCTACGCGCATAATTTTGTCAAAACTAAATGCAAACTGTAATCTACCATATATGGCCAGCAGCTCTGAAGTGGGACTTAGTAGGGTATCACAATTTCTGAAGTATATAATTCATATATCATATGTTAACTCAGTTTAAATGGGGCTTCTATTTAAATAATAAGATTCTTTTAAGGTTATTAAGATTATTATAATTTTATTATGGTAAACACATATACGTTAAGTTTAAAAACAAGTTAATTACATAAGGAATATCACGTGATCAATTTAAAAAACATGTTCTTCTGTGTTTGTTTTCAGCCTAATTTAGATGTTTCGATACAATTATGTGGTTAACTCTTAAGTGGAACACAAACATGCCCAACTAGATCCAATTCAAGTCAATCAAACCAAATCAAAACTTTGGAGAAATGTCCCGAAGCGAAGTAAAAAATGTGAAACAGAAAGAGATAGAGAATGGGACCTTGTTCACTCGAAGATTGAGATCATAGCACACAGCCTTGGGTTGCAACTGAAGCAGAAGCCCTTGGGGCTGCGATTAATAGATGAAAATGCACTGGCCGGGGCATAATTATATAAATGAAAGAGCGTTTAGAAAACTCAGTTGTTCTAATGACCCAAAAATCGTTGAGGGCCGAAGAGGAGGCGATATTAATCTCCGGCTTGCCCACATTCTCGCCGCATTTGGCACGAGAAATGATTGATTCCCACAACGGAAAAAATGGGGGAAACACAAAAAAAAAAAAAAAAAAAAAACACAAAATAACCGAGAAAAATGAACATACGCAGTCATGTGGATTGTAAGTCGCCTAAAGATCTATGCCGATTGATCGGCTCCAATGCCGTTTTCGAGGCAGTTCACCATGTTGGGGCCAAGAGGCACCACGGCAATCGGACGAGTAATCATTGCAAATTATAAGCTTTTTGTTGAAAATGAAATCAGCTTTTTTCTCTGAAATGAAATGCACAAAATTCTCGTCTTCGCTACCTAAAACGAACAAGAAACGAGAATGTAGGTTAGAAGCACAACAACAACATGCCAGGCACACGTACCGAAAAGGTACTTCAGACGTAATTTCCTAATGTGGCACAAGCAATGTTTAACTATAATCATAAGGAGAAAGTAAAAGTTGAATACTCGACACGACGACCCAAAATGGAACTCATAACTGGAGTAAGCAAGTGGCGGCTTAACTAAGTAATTCAGATCAGCTCGCTCAGGCCTCATAACTAAGGTAAACAAACCTTTCTAACGATGCCAGCAAGCGGAACAGTTTAAAAATCAATTAAATCGGTTATCAATTGGATGGGGCTATCGATGCAAATGAATGAATCGAGTGAAGTAGAAAGAGAACTGTAACGTAAATATTTGTGGATTACCTCTTGGAACACTGCATATGAAAATTATTAGGAAAGTTGCCGTATATGAAAAATCTTTGGAATAATCAATGGATGAATGAGAACCCTGAGGCTGACTTAGTTAAATAAACCGACTATGGATTTTTACTTTTGTCTACATCTTAAAGCACAAAAAATTAGAGACTACTATGTTCTTCCTGTGTATGTGTGTGTGTGTGTGTGTGGGAAGCGAACACCTGCGTAGCGAACAATCATCTTCGCATCGTTTTCAATTGCCGCTAATTGTGGCCGGAACCGAACTACGAGCTGTAGGGACAACGCGCAGCAACAAATTGCGGCAGTTTGTGAGCAACTGTAAACTTCGACATACACGAGTCAGATGGAAGCTTTAACGAGCAAGATCTCATGGCATTTCTGGGCAAGGAACAATCCAGCGAAGTGAATAGCACCGTTATACCGTTGCCATATAAGCAAGCCGCTGCTCCGCTCGAAGCCCAAACCGAAACCGAAGACAAAGGAAAATGCCAAAGAACAGAACTGACTTTTCAATTGACGAATTGACCTTTTGCATCCGCTTGAGAGATATACACAACGTGTGCTTGTTTGCTTGGACTCTTGACCAAAATGCAAATGATTTGGCTGCTGGACATGCTGCGGCCGATGCTACTGTTGCCCCTTCTCGTGAGGGTCTAGCTGAGCCAAGTAGAAGCGAAGTTCTCAACTCAAAACAACTGTTTCTAATAATGTTATTAGCCAAAAGTGAGAGTGAGGTCTTCGCACTCAGACTCGGACTCAGTCTCGGACTATGATTGGGACGTTGACCCTGTAACCTGTGGGGAGTTTTTTCGTTGACCATTAGCCATGATCAGATCAAAAATTCTTGTCATTAAGATCGCTGATTATTTGCACAGTTCATTTGCGGACAATGCGGTATGGTGCGACTTCCGACTTCCTACAGCACGCCCAATCCCCTCCCGCGCCACCACGAGCCACTTGCTGTAAGTAGTTTTGCGTACGTTTCGGCCTGATGATGATTGCCCTCGGCGTATTGCTAATGGCGCGTGTACCGTTAGTCGTTAGGCGTTAAAGCGATCATAATTCGCCTGCTGCCTGCTGTCTTGTGATAGTCCGTTACCAGTTGGTCGACATCAAACTGCGACAGAGACAGTGGCTGGGCAGCGAAGGGGAGGGGAGGCTGACGATGAGAACCCGCTGAGAATTCGTCTCAATTTTCAATAGTTGTATTCACCGGAAAGGCAACCACATCGCTCTAGGCGCATTTCTTGTGGCACGCAATATCTAACACAACTTTATAGGCAGCTGTGAGTTGGCTTAATTTGTCGGTTGTTTTTCCAGATTGTGAATACTGCATAGCAATTCGCAAAGAACATTGGCAGTCATTTAAAGCAAGCGCGATTAGAGTGACTAGGTAACTAGGCATCGCTGCTCTTGTCCCAGTCCCTGGACCTAAGACCTTCTGAGCTTGATCTGCAAGAACCTTTAAATCTTATGTCTGTGTAAGTCTTTTGAATGAAATTATGTATTCCTCTGTTGCTTATCTGCAATATATGGATTACTAAACATGACTGTAATGATGATCTTCAAATTGATATGTAAATATATTTATGCATACATATGTTTGTACATATTTCTGCTTAATACGTTTCCTTTTTATTGCTTCTAGCTTCTCCACCCTCCTAATCACTGTTAGTTTTGTTGGAGAACAGCGGGCAGTGGATAATCTATATTTTTCACTTTTAACCTCAACTGCAAGCCCATAAAATCACACAACACTCTTCTAACGCCGCCTTAAAGTATGCAGCTAGAAATTAGCATGTCTCCTCCTAAAAGTATGCTTTAGCTTTGATGACAGCCATATTAAAGAGCCTTTTTTGCCCCTTCTGCCACCCCAAGGGCGAAACTTCAAGAACTGACCACAACTTAGCAGCCTTCTCCAGGGCAATCCACAGTTTACTTTATTTAAGACGACTAATGAAGAACAAAACATTAGCTCTCTAATTGTGCCGCAATTTTAAACTGAACAGTGAAAATAGATGATGTTGTTTCTGCTTCTTTTTTGGCTATGAGAATTTTAAGGAAGCCGTCGTCTTGGCTTGCATTACAGCATCCCATGTTAGCTGAATAGCTGAATCATAACTTTTTTATTATAAGAAAAAAACCCGGGGCCTTTGGTTTTACCTATGTCCTAACCAGAAAATAGCTAGATTTCCCGCTGCTCGCCTTTGTGTTTTTCCCGCTATCCATAACTTCAGCGCACGCCATGTGGCAAGTCATGAGCCAGCGGCTTTCTGATGACACTGCAACACCTGAAACTCACATTCCACTGGGACTGAGTGCGCCCTCTCTCTCTCTCTTTCTCTCGCTCTCTCTCTCTCTCTCTTACTCCCGCTCTGGCAACCGCCTAACTGGCTAGCGTAATTCGTTGAATGTCTGCCAAATTGCATCACACGTAGCTGGTTAGCCAATGCGCCGTACACACACTTGGCACACTCACTTAATGACGACCACGACGGCGACGTCGACGTCAACGTCGGCGACTATCACCGGGCGCAGCAAGTGGCAGCAGCGGCAGCTGCAGCCAGTTTCGCCCGCCCGGCGTGGCCACTCGCTTGCAACGGTAGCTTTCGTGGCGCTTGCAGCAAATGGCAAATAATAAAAGAAACAGCAAACATCATGCTGCTGCTGCTGTGGCTGCCTCTGTGGCTCGTGCCACGCGGGAGGGGAGAGGCAGCCCCTCACGTAGGTGACGCCACTACTTGCAACGCGTGTTTGCCCGCCAAACAAGACGCTTTCTTTAAATATTTTCCCGTTGCAGCTTCCACGGTGTCAGCGTTGATTACTGGAAGCACTCGCAGGGCGAGCCCGTGCCCCGGCCGCGTTGCATGTGCAACCTGTGGCGCGACGACCTTACCGAGGCCAGCACCACACCAATTAGTGGCGGCAATCTATGGTTATGAGCGTGCAAGCAGCGCAACATTAGTTGCCACAATTTATGCAGCAAACAATGTGGCAGGTTTACTGCTGCACGCTGCAAGGTGTGAAGGTGCCAAGCTGCCAAGGTGCAAGGTGCACGAGGCGGTGGCAATGCCTCACATTTGGCCCAAGCAAGACAGCGCTTAAATCGCAGCAGCCGTGACGTCGTGCCACGGCACTTGCAACACACGGACAAGTGTGTGCAACACACATTTGCAACTCACCTCGTACTCGCATTCGCTTTCATTGGCCCCTCTCGCCTGCCACTGAACTGTTTCTTTCGCTCGCGAATTCGTGACGTTTTTGTTACCATTTTGCGTTGCATTTCGGTTGCGACATTTCTGCTGCTCGCCGCTCGCCGCTTGCTCCGTTATGGTTTCACCTGGCCACCTGGTCAGTCCACTCCGCTGGAGTCGTGTTCGTGTCTATCACGTTTTCCGTGCACCTGCACCCTGCCCCACCCTCCAGCGGGCAAAGGAAGCCGTATCCAGTTTGCGATTTCATTTTTGGGACGAAGTCCGCCACCGACTCCGACTGTGATTCGGATTTGGATTCGAATTCGGACTCGCGGTCGGACCTGGCTGCAGCATTCGTCTGGTTTTTAGTGCACTTTATGATTTCTGCATGTTTTCTTTATTGCGCTTTTCCAACACTCACACACATAACGGTCTCATATACAAACGCGCACAGCTCGTGCACTTGCAACTGTTTTTTTGTTGTCTCTGCCTGCGTCTCTGCGCTAGTGCTGAGCTCGTGCTCGTGCCTAGGTCGTGCGTGACAGCTAACAAAATCAGTGCAAACTAGTTCGAAAAACTAATGCCTTCTTTGGAGTTGCTTTACTGAGATTGTACGTCTGTAAGAGGAAGCTGAAAAACGATGGTGCAGCAGTCACTAATTACCAGTGTTGAGTAACGAACTGAACAAGGCAAAGACTCCTAATGCTCTCCCGCATATGATTATACACGTAGTTCCGCAGCTATTGTAAACAATGTAAATTGGTCGCAGATATTTTCAAGAATATATGTTTATTTCTTCCATTTTAATAATGTAGATTACAGAAAAACCTAGTTTTCTGCCTCTGTTATGCAATACTATGCATAAACCCTTTCACTCATACATTTTTTGTATATTTTTCTTTTATTTTTCATGTTTTTTTCAATTTTGTTGTGATTTTTCTTATGTTTTTTGTTTTTTTTTATTGTTTTTTTATTCCACTTGCTTTTTTTTAAAAAAAACCCCTATATACGTATTTTCAGAGGCTTTGGTTCACTTTAGAGCTCAGAAATGTTTTTTTACGAGGTGGGACCGTAGCGGTCCCATAATGACTGAAAGGGTTCAACTCTTGTGAGATTCACAGAAAAAGCAACTCAAAATCTTGACCGTAGCGGTCCCACAATGACTGAAAGGGTTAAACTCTTTTGAGATTCACAGAAAAAGCAACGCAAAATCTTGAATTATATAGACAGATATATATTGATGTGTATATTTATAGATATTATTATATTATATTACATCTCAGCTTGTTGTTGACTTGGAGCCCCTGTTTCTGGAGTTGGCGTAGTCGCGCCAGGCACAGCTCCAACATTTATTTTGACCATGTGATAATCGCCCGAAGTAAAAGATGTTTTTGACTTCTGCAAACGATTCAAAAGAAACGCTGAGTGACGCGCTCGCAAAGAACTTGGATACTTTGGCTTCTCCACTGGAGTTTGTTGCAAGTTCCTTGGATAGAGTTGTTTATTCTCCTGTCCCCTGGTCGGCGAGCTTATATAATTTCCTTCGCTGGAGCTCATGATATGGTTCTAGAAATTCGGTTAAATTGTTCTTTATTCGTATAGGAATGATCTCATATTCCTTACAAACCTTATGCACTGCTCGGTTAAAGTACAATTCCTTTTAAAAGTGAGTTAATGTTAAAATAATAACAAGAATAATAAGAATTTTCAGACAGTCCGTAAACTATTCGACAACCTACGAAAGATTTTTTATATGAATACTTTGATTGCCTCGCATACTAAGGTACTTCGCTTTTCATTTCCCTGGATGACAGATGTACTCCATTCGATTCGAATTTATCGTCACGCGCCCATCTCCAGGCACTGCCCCCTGCCCGGTTTGGGGGATTCCGCCATGGAATTCAAGCTCTGCAGAGCCAGTGCTGGCAATATTTGCTCTGATCCGCTTCGGTCTGGGCCGCTGCAGCGCTGCTCGGCTCCGCGACTAACCTCGGCTCCGTTTTGGGCCGCGTCCATTGGCTTCGAGCGCTGCCAGCTTTGGCGGCGCCTGATCAGTCGCGGTTTTTACTTTCATCGCTTCGGTTGAGCATCGTCAAGTCGAGCCAAGTCGTCCAAGTCGCGCCGCCGTGTCCAGCCGACAGTTTTGTGTGTCTCTCTCTCTCTCACTCTCTCTATCTCTCTCTTTTTTTTATGGTGTTGTTTATTGTTGTTGTTTTGTTATTTGTTGATGTTGTTTACTTCTCCAATTACCACCCAACGCAACCGAAGCTCCCGCACTGCGCATTGCGTGGGCTGCTGCTGCTGCAGTTGTTGTTGTTGTTATTGTTGTTGTTGTTCTCTTGACGATTGCCAAACAATTGAATTGCAAATACGTTGCACCACTTGGCTGCCCGCCCACAGCCTTCAGTGCGTTGTCCAAGACCCAAAACGAGTGCATTCTCTCAGTGCCCTTTTCGTTATCTTTTTCTGCTGCTGTTGCACAACACTGTCGCGCAGGGTTGAGTACCGAAAGGAATAAGGAAATATATAATCCTTGCCAGAAGAATAATAAAAATAGAATACAAACAAAATCTATAAAGAGAACTTTGCAGAGAAAGACAGACTATTGAGTTAGAATTAAGTTGAATACACAATTTAAATGTAATTTGAGGTTAGGTATGATCTTTTGCTAGGACAAAAGTTACCCCAACAAGAGTCCTTATAGCAAACTCTTTATCTTCTCACATTCTCTGTCACATTAGTACAGTTTTATATTGAAGGTCGAGGATCAGTTTTATTTAAAAAGGACCTTAAAGCTTATTTATCTTTGACCGCAGCTTAAAGCCTTCTGCTGAAACTCTGATCATAGAAAATTAGGAAAAGGTACGAGTATTTCGCATACTCAATCCTCATGTAAAGTCATAAACAGATCAAACCTGAATATTTAATGTAGGAGACAAGAAAATAATGATCAGCTTGGGGCTGCTTTATTAGCTGGCATCGTGTTAAGTTTGCGGCGAATATTACAAACGATAAATTGAGATCATATACGTCGCTATATTTATTGAAATTGCATAATAAGGTGAAAAATGCAGCTATAGAGGCGAAGATCATCTCGCCAATGCGAATCGATGGCGGAATGAGATGCGGAAGTTATGCAACACGAACCCGCCGAGCCTCGCCACGTTTTGAGGCATTTTCCAGTATTTCAGCAGCGATTCAGCGATTCAGCACTTGGGTACTCAGCATTGGAGTAAGCTCGATAGTCTCGGGAGTCTCTGCAGCCTCCAGTCTGCAGTGCAGGGAGTCTGCGATCGGCATCAGTCGGCATCTGGCAGCGACCACTGCGAGTGGCCACAACAAGTTTAACAAGTTAAACCAGGAAATTTTGTAATTTTCTTCTGGTTGCTTTCACAGCTTCTGCAGCTGGTGGGGCGAGCTCTGAGCCTGGCTAGAAACAATTAAAGCCATATAATGAAAATCGGATCATAAACAATTGCAATTGCAAAATTTGTCGGCAATTTGGGAAGGTGCCTTGGGAGGGGGGTCGCAAAAGAGATAAACACACTATGTTACCAAAATTGGCAAAGGAATTCCCACTCCGTTCGCATTAGAGAGCAGCTCAAGGGGCTGTAGATTCTTTTTCCAATTCTGGAAACAAGTATAAGGTGTCTTCAATTTGGTTACTTTTCTCTAATTGAACCTACCAATATCCGAATGCAGTGAACTCTATGAATCGAACACGATGATAGCGCGAAGTGAGAACCCAAAACTGCAGCTAACCGAACAAGAGACAAGCAATAAGACTTAAGAAAATGCACGCAAGCGATTAGAGAAGCAGACGAAAGAACTTGCGCAAAAGCAAACAACGAGGAAGAGCACGCCAAGACGACGAAGACGACGATAACCAGAGGGCAGCTGAAGAAGACGACTAGGACGTGGACAAGCACGATCGCGGGACGTCACGATGTCAAGACTAACGCTCAAAGTAGGGACTAAGCGATCCCCAATCGCCGTACTGTGCAGCCTACTGTGCCTGCTGCTGGCAAGCAGCGAGTGCTACGCAAAGGACAACTCGACCACGACGACGCGAATCAAGTCGGAGTCGAGTCCGGAACCACAAACTGGCGCGGGAACAGCAAAGGCCTTGGCCTCGACAGCGCAGCGCGGTGACTTTGGCGTCCATCATTTTGTGAGTCGCAACAACATCACGATACTGCACGAGGTGAGTGCAGAGCGGGAGGATGAGCGACCGCTGACACTGAACACACACGAGATCCTCCCACTGAAGCCGCTGAAGAAGAAACCCTACCTGCCGTTGGAGAAGCTCCTGCCTAGCATAGAGTATTCTAAACCGCATTCGCATGCGCTCAAGGAGTACGAACTGCATCCGGTGACGTTCGATTTCAATTTGAGCGATCTGGAGGATCTGGAGCACGAGGTCATTAAGAAGGGTGAGCTGAGCAGCGAGGAGCAACACGTACTGAGCAATAGCGATGCCAGCGAGTTCAGCTATAAAGCGGCTAGTCCCGATGATAATGATACGGTCGATGTGGATATTTCCGAGCTGGTTGAGGGAGCCTCCACAGAACCAGCTCCAGTTACATCAACAAGCGCAACCACAACCACATCGACCACGACGGCAACTGTTGCAACAACCACAACAACAACAACTATGGAGGCAGCCACAACCACAACAACTACTCCGAGCACCCACATCCTGAAGATTCTGCGCAACAACAACAGCAAAGCGTCATCGAAAAAGGGCCGTGAGCTGCTCAAGCAAAGCGACGAGGATCTGCAGCTGAAGACGCTAGGCAGCACCATCAATAGCATAAGTCGATATCTGGTCAGCAATGGATCGAGCAATAGCAACGCCAGCATGGCCGACAGCCTATATGGCTCGGCAAACTATTTTCAGATCGTGACAAATCTGTACGATCATTTCTATTGGCAAATCTCGGAGATTCGCACCAGCGTCCGAACCGGTTGCGGCCTGGAGATGCAGGCCTACCTAACCGCTCTGCACTCCAGCTACGAGTGGGCCCAGAAAGGTGAGTGAACCGATCAAGGCCTCCGTTTTACACGCGATCAACAATCACAAATACGTATATGAACCTAGCTCGGTCTTTTAACTTGTTCGATTCCAACTCAAGGCCTTCAATTCTTCAGCACCACAAGGCCTTTCTAGTCTTCACAAGGATTCGAGTGGTAGCTTATCTATAGAGTTCAAGTAAATCAGCGAATGATCAATCTAGAACACGAGCTCGCATTTATTAGAATCATTTGAAATATCAAATTTAGTCAGTTTCATTAATATATTTAAATGATCTTTCATTGTTTGAACCTTCAGGGATAGTACTTTCTATGTAATGATCACCGATCTAATCAATGATCTTTAAGGGGTCCTCAAGAATAGTTTAACCTAAATTATTGTACTTTTTGATGTTGCATTTGTCTACTATCGAATGATCTTCTATCTATCTTAAGGACTTCCAATGATCTTTACTTCCCTTTACTGATCATTTTACTTATCTCACCTTTTGCTTCCCTAGCATACGATGCATCGGGTCGTTATCGTGGCCAACTGCTGTTCGGGAACAACAAATGGTTGGGTCAGCTAGGCTTTTGTCTGGAGCTCAATCGGCAGTTGCCCAGTGAGGAGCGCAAGCACTTCGAGCTGGAATTCTATGTGGCGGACATAACGCTCCACTTGCCGCATCTAAATCGCACAGTAAGTTCAATCAAGCCATAAACCAATCAATTGATTAGTCAATCAATCTTCTCCCTGGCACAGCAACTGCTCAACCTGGGTGAGTGCCTGCCCAAGTCATGCTCGGCACATGATGTGCAGTCGATACTATCGCTGGATCCGTACGCACGCATGCTAACCGTGCTTGGGGCGCACAATGCAAGCGTGCAGCAGCCGGCGCTGCAGGTGCTGCATGTGCGCACCGTGCCGGGTCTCTACAGCCATTGGCGCCAGCTAAAGTTCCAGGTCTTTATGTAAGTATCAGAGTAATCAGAACAAGCTAAGCGAATACTCCAACCTCCAACTTCGTCCCATTTCGCTTTGCAGAAGCTTCCTGTTGACGCTGTTGCTGGTGATGATCGTGGCCACCTACTACCAGCTGCGCATAGACGAGCGGCGTCTAGTCGCGGCGCCACCGATTCCGGCAATCAGCGCCAAATGCGACGCAGCCGCGAAGAGTGGCGACTATGAGACAGCCTACTACGGTAAGCCCTTTGAGCTCTTCCAGATGCGCCCGCTGGGCAGCAATGGCATCGTCAGTGCCGAGAGCAGCACGTTGGACACGCAAATCGATTTGAATGGCAATCGACAGCGTCACGGCGACGCTATCATGGGTTCAGCTGAGACGTTGCCAGGCGATGGCACCGCCACCACTTCGATGGGCAGCGGCATGGGGGCGGGCGCGGGCAAACTACCGGATAAAACTGAGCAGACCGACTACCAAGTGGAGACGGGCAGTTGCGCTGGCGTTGCTGGCACCTACGAGGCTGAACAGCCTATTGGTGAGTACTTTGAATGTATTTCAGTTTACAGCTCTGATTTCTATCGATTTTTGTTATCGTTTCTCCCATACAGCTCTGCACCAGCAACTGCTGCTCTGCTTCGCGCTGCAGACAAACGCCAAGGCAATTCTGAATATAGACAAGACCAAGGAGGTGAGTGTTCAATGTTTCTATAAATCGTATAATCTAAAATGGGTGGGTCCATTAATATATAATATAATATAATATACTAATATATAGTAATATAATATAATATATTTTTAATTTGCTACAATTGTGAATTTACTATTCTGCTAGCCAAGCCAATAGATGGCGCTCTACTTTAAGCTTGCTTTGTTTTTGGTATCGATACTTGCAGCGATAGTTATCGACTGGACATAGTATCGTCTCTGTGGCGCCTTTTTGAGTTGAGCTTGTGCCTTGCCCGGCGCAAAAAATATAATTAAATAAATAAATTAAATATTTTGTATTTAGCCTGAGTATGAATTAATATCAAAGGAAAATATGGAAAATTTAACTGAAATGAGTTTGCAAATCTCGAGTTGCATTCCATTCCTCAAGGAAACAAGTACTCAGATCGTATAGGAATAAGCTTAGCTACAATAATACCCAAATAATGTTGATCCTCTGCCTCATTCTCTTGCAGTCGCACACTTCCTGTTTGCATGGCCTGCGTGTTTTCTCCGTGCTGTGGACCATGATGGTGCACACGTATCTGCAGATGTTTGCCATTGGCGAGAACAAGGTAGGGTATAGAAATATCTGTACATATAATATCTACATATATTTGATCCTTTCTCGCCTCATACAGTTCGAGCGCGTCATCACTGAGCGTTCGTTCTGGTACCAGATCATTGGGAATGCTACCTTCTCGGTGGACTCGTTCTTCTTTATCAGCGGCTTGCTCGTTACATTGCTCTACGTCAAGCAGGAACGAAAGCATCCCACGGAGACATGCAGCTTTGTCAGACGTAGCTGCTCGGAGACGCTCATGATGCTGCTCTACCGTTATCTGCGCCTCACCCCCGTCTACCTGTTCGTGGTGCTCTTCAACGACTTCGCAGTGCGACAGGGTCTAGACTCATCTGTCTTTCAGCCGGCCAAGATCGAGCACAACACATGCCGCATCTATTGGTGGCGCAACATACTGTACATCAATAACTTCTTCCCGCAGCACGAGATGTGCATGATGTGGAGCTGGTATATGGCCAATGACATGCAGTTCTATGTCATGAGTGTATTCCTGCTCACACTCTCCAGAAAGTAAGTACCCGAAGAAGAGATAAAGAGTCAAAGAGTCATATACTACAGTTTATTCTTCATATGCAGATACTTCAAGGCTGTGGCCATCACCTTGATCAGTTTCCTGATTAGCTCGTGGAGCATTGCTGGCATTATATCCCTGCAGCATCAATACACTCACAAAGTGTCGCTGCCCTTCGAGTCCTTTGACTTTCTCTACGACAAGCCCTGGCAGCGCGTGGGGGCTTACATAGTTGGTGAGTACGAAGACATCTCGCAATGATACGGATACCCAACTCTGTTGTCTCTTTTAGGCATGTTCGCCGGCTACGCATTGTACAAGGTGAAGACGCCGCCGCAAATCTCGCGTCGCCTCAATCTAAGCCTCTGGGCGGGCAGCCTAGGCATTCTGTTGCTGGTCGTCTTCGGCGTCTGGGATGGCGAACTAAGTCCAGTTAACAGCGCCTTCTACGTGGGCGTGGGCCACACCGCCTTTGGGTGCGGCCTCGTTTGGATTGTGCTCTCCTGCTGTTGGGGTCTGGCGCCGACAGTGAATGCGATACTATCGTATCGCGTACTCTGGCCCCTGTCGCGTCTCACCTACTGTGCCTATCTCATCCACCCGATCATCATGTTCATCTGTTCGTCGCACATGAGCGGCACCGTCCATCTGAACAATCCCATGATACTTACAATGTTTCTGGGCAACGCGGTTGTCTCGTTCGGCACGGCCTTCGTCATATCTGCACTTTTCGAGGCGCCAGTCATACGCATACTTAAGATCTGCTTCAAGAAGTGATCCCTCGCCGGGGGTGCAACTGAGCCAACCCAAGCCTTAAGACTTATTCGAGTCTGGTTATCACGCTTCTTTTATTTTGTCATAATAATGTGTATTGTAATTTGTATATAACTATTGTATATAGTATATGCATATATGTATGTACTCGTATATCGAGCGGATGCTGAGGTCTAATGTTTAATTCTGTAACCGTAACTGTATCTTATGTTATGTTTCTAGTTGGTTTCGTGTGCAAGTGAGTTGTTCGAGTTAACTGCAAATACAATTATGTAAAAAAGCTGGATCAAAATCTTTTATTCTTCTGATAACTCGTACAAATAAGTCTTCTCTCTCCATAATAGTTAGGCAGAGTAAACGGAACAAAAAGAAATGCGTAAAATAAAGAATTACTTTAATTTGTTGTTCTGCCTTGTGTGATTACTAATATCATAGAATATAAGTTCTGTACCTTATCTATCCCTCAGAGCTAGTCATTGGCAACCTAACCTTACTGATCTCTAGTACTATATTCTCACTTTAACTGCTATCTGAACTTGATCGAATCGAACTTAACTTTATATAATGTATGCTTAGTTTACCCAACCTTAATTGTTGCTGAGTCTTCAATCCCGATCCGAGTGACAAGGCGACTGATTCGACTTCAAAACGTTGCTTTATTCCTTGTATTGGAATCAAAACGTTTGGGATACAGAAGACTCTTGAGAAATGCTTCAGTCACATCGAAATCGAGGCTGGCATAGCCGGCAGCACTTAGTTCGGCTTCCTCCTCATCCAGCACAAAATACGCATCACTTGCGGCCGATGTGTCTAGCTCGTATTCGGGATGTAGAATCTTCTGAGTGTCGCGGCAAAAGAGTCGCACTGCCAGGAGTGCCTGCTGCTTGGCTTGCCGGCAACAGATGAACTCCTGACCAGGTACGGGACGTTGCGTCAATGCCTTGTCGAGTTGGGCCAACAGGCGGCGGAATATGAAATTACAGTAACGCCGGCGATTATTCTTGTTGATCTGTTTACGATACAGTGCACCGGGCTGAAAGTGCGATATCGTAATGTAGATGAGCAGCAACAGCTGCACAAACACCAATGTGCCGAGCGCCATCAGCAGAGACACCTCCATACTATCGTCCCACTTGGGGACGAAAGCAGTTCCGGGCGTTGGGGTTGCCAACAGATAACCAGTGTTCATTTTATTGTATGATATTGCAACAGGCGACTGGGATCGGATGCCAATGGATCCCCAGTCTAATTTTGGAATTTCAAGGTCTGACTTTCTGGCTAGAACTGTGATACAGTAAATAAACAATATAAATGCTTTTTATTATATATAAGGCATGCTATGCCTAGCTGGAATTTGGAAGCTATAGTATCTTAATATATTGATTAAAATATCTGTTGAGATTTTTGATGAATATTTGTTTCTCTTCTACTGCAAATACAATCTATTACGAAGGTCAATTATAGCTGAAATCATCAGGAACAGTCCTTCTATCTTCTCTCTCTATTTCAGTAAAATATTTAGTTACTTTTGGAACCCTTTGTTAATATCAACCTAAATGCGGAACCTTGTTAGGATGAACAAAATGGAAATATACGAGTATGGTCATATTTTTTTGCTTAAATATCTCGACTAATAAGTTAAATATAATTGTAAATGGAAATACTTCGCAGAAAACAGAATGCTTGCATAAGTCTAACCTAACCACGGTTTCGCTTTAGATAAGAGCAAATATGTAATAAATTATGGAGTCAAATTATAGCTGTAAACCATCACGACCCTTTCAGTTATCAGTGAAGTCGTGTTCCGAGTTGAGTATAAGTAGACTGTACTTCGTGCAAAGAAGGCACAGTTTAGCTGTACAGTCTTACTACAACTCCACTTGCACAGCTCCACAATGATGAAGAATATTTTGGCAATCGTTTTGCTCGGCCTTTTGGCTGCCAGCCTAGTGAAGGCTGAAGATTATTGCAGTTCCGGTCTCTGCGACGAAGGCGACAAACATATTGGATGCGACAACGATGGGGTAAGCCTTCTTTCCACATCGCTTGCACTTCATTCCATGTAGGATTTGCATACTTGCAGAGCTTTGCCAGCGACTGCCCACAGAATGCAACTCTGCTGGATATCGACCAGGATGTCGAAGACTTGTTCGTCAAGGCACATCTCGAAGTGCGTCAGCAATGGGCCAGCGGCAAGGGGGACATCGATGTCAAGGCCTGTCGCATGCCAACTTTGAGCTGGAACAGCGAACTGGCCTCGCTGGCTGAACTGAATGTCAAGCAGTGCAAGATGGAACATGACCAGTGTCACAATACGGCACAGTTCAAGAACTCCGGGCAGAATCTGTACATCAGCGGCTTCAAGGGCGGCAGTCCGCCCACCGTGAGTGAAATCGCGCAAGATGCAGTCAATTCATGGGCAGCTGAGGGGCAGCATATTACGGCTGAATATCTAGCATCCTATCCAGAGAACTACAATGGACCGTAAGTAAGCTTTACTAGCATCTCGCTCATTCCTAAAATTCCTGTTCTTTGTAGAACCATCGGCCACTTTACCATTGTGGCAAATGATCGCAACGTGGCCATTGGCTGCGCCGTCTCCAACTATGTGAACAAAGATGGTTTCAACACCTTCCTTGTGGCATGCAACTATGCCACAACCAACTTTGAAGGCGCCCCCGTCTACTCAGCCTGCAGTGAGGCGGCCAGCGAGTGCACCACCGGCACCAACCCAGACTACCCAGCCCTCTGCTCCGAAGAGGAAGATATCGACTATAACTCTTACTAAATGTGCCAGCCACTAGCCACCATTAACCTATCTCTAGTATAGGTGACTATGTTCTATACATTTTCAATAAACATTGCAACGCATATTAAACATTAAGGTAAAACTTAGCACTCATCTAAGGATCCTAAGAGGAACTGCGATTGATGTTAGGCCTGGATCGGGAATAAGTATTTAATATTATGTTTATTATGATTTGAGATCATGTAGTATATTAACTGACTCCAGTTTAGAAACTTGGATTAAGACTCTCGGTCCTTACTTATCTCTGTGGCACGTACATAGGCTAAAATTTGATCGAAGTGTGGAATGAGGCAAAAGGTAAGAAAACAATAAGCACATAAATTTTTGTTTCTGATCTGATTTAAATGAACGCGGAATTAAAAGACAGGTGATTAGAGAAAGATACGAGAAGCGATCAGCTGATTACTTTGAGACAATCGTCTTGAAGACTGTTGGGCGTTTGTGCGCTGGCAGTTGGCTATAGCAGTATGTCTTGATTGTCTCCAGATCGAGTTCGGCATCGGGCGATAAGATGCAGATGACACCGAGACGATGACCCCACAGTTTGTTAGGTATACCCAGTACGGCGACATCGTTGATGCACGGGTGCGAGATGAGGGCCTTCTTAATCTCTGAACCGTAGATCTTGTAGCCGCCAACATTAAAGACATCCGTCGACTTGCTGAGGAAGTTGAAGCTGCCGTTTTGATAGGCGCAGATGTCGCCAGTCTTAAGAAACACGTCTCCAGAGTTTTCCGGTAACGATACCGGTTGCGGTTTCATAAGGTCCTGTTTGGGCTGTTGTTCTTGCTGTGGTTGTTGTTGTAATTGTTCTGGCTGCTGCTGTTGTTGTTGTTCTACTGCTTGTGATGCCGTCTGAGGCTCTTGCGTTTTGATGATCTTAAACGGAAATAAATTTTCGCCGGATATTTCCAGTTCACCAATGACCTGGTTCAGCCCAGGCAAATCGTTCACGTTCCGCTCTTCACTGAACTCATCCTGGCCAACAGACTCTTTCTTGCAGCTAACCAGTTGATCCCCTCTATTGTTCACCAAACGAGCAGTAACCCCAATGAGAGGCGAACCTAAACTGCCTGGTCGATAGTTTTCATTGTTGGTTGGCTCATTCAGTGCCGGTCCCAGCACGAGACCCGTCTCCAACATGCCATAGTATTCGTGAATATTCTGTCCGGTTATTTCGCGCCAACGATAGAAGACCGACTCCGGCAACAGACCGAATGCCGTGGCCATTAGCCGTGTCTTCTGCTTGCAGTGATTGATTATGTACTCCACCATGCGCGAGTCCTGGGCAAACATCTTGTCGTACTCGGCAATGAGGCGCTTGTAAATGATGGGCATGGCCAGGAAGATGTTCACGCGCTGCTTCGAGGGACTATTGATGCCCAGCAGCGAACTCCATGCCGTGTTGCTGTCGAATTTCTGCGGCAGCAATAAGTTGCCACCAACTCCAAGCAGGGCTCCGATAGCGGCATGCATGCGACTCATCGAGATTATTGGCAGCATGCAGTCGTTGGCATTCAGATGCCAACTGGTGGACAGGCAACGCATCTGGGCTTCGATGTTACGATGTGTGAGCACGACACCGTTGCGTCCGCTCGCCGAGCTGGGCGTATAGAGCAGCATGGCCGGTGCTTTGGTATAGAAGTCATTGGGCAGCGTACTCTCCGGTATGAGTGAACCATTCTGTCCCACCAGCTGCTTGGCATACATGGCCGTCGAGGAGACACTTTCCGGGGTGGGCACAAAACTATGATCGAGCACAATGCTCGCCACCTCCAACTGCTGGGCCAAATCCTGTGTCATCCCCTCGCTTTCCGGTGTGCCAATCAAGAGCTGTGCCTTGCAGTCAGTGGCCTGGCCACGCAGCTCATCGGCAGCCTGATTTGGCTCCAGCGGCACAGCCACCTGTCCAGATATCCAGCAGCCCCACTGTATAACAATCCAGAGTGCGTTGTTTGAGCACAGAAATGCCACGTTCGACTGGGAGGCGCTGCCTAAAATAGATAATAGATTTGAATATATATTTATAATGGAACTGCAACTGGTTGCATATGTAGATACTACCACAAAAGTTAGATATCTGTATGGCAAGCTTCTTGGCGGTTATGTAGAGCTGAAAGTAGGTGAACTCCCCGGCGACGTCCTTGACCGCTATGTCATCCGGATAGAGCATGGCCCTTTTAAATGACGGCACCACGAAGTTGTTTCGCTCATCCTCGTTGAAGCTGTTGCGCAACTTCTCTATGAACGTATCCTGTCAGACAAGAGAATAAATGAATTACTTAATATATATTGTTTACTCAATCAGGTTTGGAGTCATTTTACTCACCTTGTGTATCAGCTCGGTCGAACAGACGCGCACCCATGGACGCAGCTGCAGTCTTTGCAAACGTCTTAGCGACAACATTATCAAAAGAAACAAAACAAAAGAGTGATTTTCCCAAATATTTTCTTGATTCTCGATGTTCAGTCAAATCAGTTTGCCTAACTTCAGTGTAAGAAAAATAATTAAACTCCAAAATTAAGCTCACCAGGCAACAAGACATCATTGTCAGTGTCTACTGCAGACATTCCAACAAATATGATATTTTCAAGACCTGTAAACTCTGCACACTTTTACCCAGTAAACATTCGACATAACTTATTGAAATAAATTGAACAGTTACTGTGATTTCTGGGAATACTCAAGAGAAAGGAATTTGTGATTAAAGTTAATGCAATATTTTTTACATTTTTATTGTTGCTTTCGTTCGTTTTATTTACACTTTCAATGGGCACGACAAAAAACACATATAAAATATTCTTTAGCAATAAGTAAAAAATACATGGAAAAATACGCCACAAAATTTTGGTAATTGCTCGAGACAAATACCAAAAAAAACAAAAAATAAATTGCCGTTTACAACGACACCGAACTATAGGTCATCTCTATACGATCATTCAATATGTACAAATGTGTGTATGGAATTTAAAATGCTGTAACCTAAATGTTGTAACCTTTGCTGAAGAGAGAGTTAGCTCTATGTCGATCTGTATTCCCTGATCATTCCCAAAAGACCTTTCATATTTAACAGAATCACAGATTATCAATTTAACAAAAAAGCAAATAAACAAAAAAATAATTACAAAAAAAAAAATACAAAACATATATACGAATTGATCAACCATTCATATGCATTATTTTCCTATTCTTTTTCTATGGCAACTTCTATATCATCGTTGAGTTTTCGAATTGAAATTTACAAAATATTTGTTTTTGCCAGACTAGATCTTCCACTGAAATCAACTAATAAGATCAAATTGTTGATCCACATCTCACACAGTTGGGATTCGGAAAGTTCAGAAATGAATTCGAAATGTTTCAAATGGAAATGATTTCAACAATTTTC
Organism: Zaprionus africanus; assembly: GCA_018151435.1. Taxonomy (NCBI): domain Eukaryota; kingdom Metazoa; phylum Arthropoda; class Insecta; order Diptera; family Drosophilidae; genus Zaprionus; species Zaprionus africanus. Next base: position 284,968 of record JAECXB010002285.1, read on the forward strand.
TTGTAGATCCCATTGGATCATAAAAACTAACACTACAATGTGAGCTAAGAACAACGAGAACTATGAAGATCCACTGGATGATTGTGTTTGTGTTTGTGGGTGTGTGTAGCTGCCTGTAATTTGTATGTCTGTCTCTCTCTCTCCCTCTCCATTGTCTTACTATTTTTGTTCACTAATATTCGAATTGTGCAAAATTGAGATTCCGGCTCGAATGTGTGGTAATTGGGAGTTTCTATCTCTCTCTCTCTCTCTCTCTCTCTCTCTCTCTCTTCTGTCTCCCTTACTTTCACTGTCTGTGTTTCTCTCTCTCTCTCTCTACGTCTCGCTCTTACACTCGCTTCGGCTTGCTTACGATCGTATAGTTTAAACCGTTGTAGCTGCGATGATCTAGGGCGGCATCGTTGCTCTTGTTTGTTGTGGGCGTGGCAGCTGCTCTCGCTATGCAAATGTCCGCAGCGTTTGCATTGGTGTTGCTGTTACTATTAATATTGTTATTGTTGTTGTTGTTGTTGCTGTTGTTGTTGGCGGGCAGTGTATTCGTGTTCGTATTTGTATTCGTATTGTTATTGTTATTGTTATTAATATTACTGCTATTATTATTATTATTATTGGCGTTGTTGTTGTTGTTGCTGCTGGTGCTGGCAGTGTTGGATTTGCGAAGGACCCCGTAGCCAAGATGACTGTCGTCGGCCTTGCGAAAACTTTCGGTATCTGGACTAGCAATCAGTTCGTATTCATTCGGCGGCGGTGGACTGCAGCGCAGTCGGTTCGTTGGCAACGTAACGTTCACAATGGTCTTGTAGCCACTGGACGTTTTATTATTGGGCGAAAGGAAATCCAAGCGATCATAGTTGGAGTCCGTTGAAATCACGCCCACGGCCGCGCCCTCTCCAATATCAATGTCAATTATTTTAGGCGTGGTCGCGCTGCTGCCGCTTCCGCTGTTGCCGCTGCCGCTGTTGATAAGTGTCAGATCCTTGCGTTTATCACGCTGCGACAGCGAACGCTGACGCACAAAATCGCTGTCGCAGCTGAGGGCGGAGGGAATGCGTTCACAGTGGCGCACATCGCCAACGCCACGTGTCTTCCAGGCATCGGTTATGTTCTCAATGCACTCATAGTCACGCTCGAGCGTCAACTTGCCGCAGCTCTCGTTGCGCAGCGGCAAATCAGGCGGACTTCCGCCACCGGCACCGGGACCACCAGCACCTCGCAGTGGATCGGGTGATCCAGGCTTGAGTATCACAGCCGAGCCGCTGTTCTTGCTGTTGACATCCGATGGCGACGATGTCGTTATGGCAACCGGTTCATATTTCACAATATTCTTGTATTTATCACATTGTTGAGTTTGGCCTGCAACCGAAACCGATCCCGATCCCGACACACTTGCTGTGCCTGCTCCCGGTCCAGCTACTTGTCCAGGGCCAATGGCGACGCCAACGTTAAGCTTCTCCAACGGTGTGGGTAACTTGCGTGGCGGCTTATTGGGAATGTGCTTGACAATGGCCTGAAAGGTTGGCACAGACAAGCTGACACTGTTGTTGCCATTCGCCGAAAAGTTATTCAACGAATCGTTGGAGCTGATGAAGCCCCGCAGTGAGATGCAGCTTTGCGTTGAATTGATTTCAAATTCACCCGCCATATGATTGCTCGACGGCGATGGAGGCAACGGACTCCGTGAGCCTGGCTCCATGCAGGCTGCCGCACTGAATTGATTCTCGCCGCACTCCATGCTGCTGAGACTGTCGCCGCTGATGAGCTTCTTCATTGACTTCATCTTGGCGGACATGCAACGGAACACCTCCTGCGGATTGGTGTGATCCAGCGTGAAGACTCCCTCGCCGGTTGTGCACTTGCGTCCCGCCTCGAATGTGAACTTGCCATCACGATAACCGTATTTGCGTATAAATCGATACGGCCACATGGCGATCGTCACATTCTCCAATTTCAGTTGCAGCTCGGTCGGTGTCATCTGCAGCATATACGTGCGTGGCTCAATGTTGCACCTGATTGACGCCTCCGAGGGTATCAGAGTTATTATAAACAATCCGTCCTGTGTCGAATAAACCAGAGAAAGAAACCATGAGCAATTGAGCAAATATTTACTTGAATAAAGTATAAATTGATTGCAGATTTAGCCAGAAATTGTTTATGATCTGTTTAATGAAACCGAGACGAATTATCTGGCGATTCTCGTTAAGTTAGGAATACATTTAAACAACGATCAGATTGACAAAATAAAACATAAACAAAACACAGCTGCAATACGGTCAATTTGCACTTTAAACGTGAATCAGACCTGGCACTTTTTCCCTCACTCAAAACTATCAAATTTCCTATCGAGTAATTTGTTTTTCTAGTTGCTTACAGTAGGCATTAATTATTGTAATTGTTTGTTATTTTTTATCTACATTTGATTTTTAACAATTCGAAATTCGATGTTACAACAATGGATCAGCCTAAGAAACCAAAAAGGGCAAAAAAGAACACAGAGATTAAAGTGCAACGAAGTTGGTTATCAATGCTGGTGGCACAAGAATATATGCGGGATCACCTGGAGAACTCAAGACGCCTCTTGTCGAAGGAATTCGATAGGAGAAAACGCAAAGAGGGAATGAAGCTTATGCGAAATAGAAATGCATGCCTTCGTGATTCAACTGAGAGTTTTAAGGCTTTGCAGCGTGAACTCGAGCTCGCTCATTTGTTTCTGAATCCTCGCCCGGCCAATATGACCTCCCATGACTCGTTCGTAGATGCAGTTAGATCATATCCGGTGAGAAACCGTACGGTGATAGCAAAACTGGATGCACTAGTCGAGGATATCGAAGAGATGTGGCGAACGGAGCAGGAACCCAAGAGAATCGACTACCTGGAAACCATTTACCAAATGATCATCCATAATGTTGCACCCACAATAACTGTCAAAGTCGATGATAATCGATTCTATTGTCATTCCATGATGTTGTCCACCCTCTCCACTTACTTTAACGATTGCATAGGCACTATGAGTGTAGGTCTGCCCAGCAGTATGGTAACCTCACGAAGCTTCATCAATATCTGCGGCTGGGTAGTAGAACCAATGACTCTGGTAACAATGCGCCATCTAATGGAACTGATACGTGCAACAGAATATTTGGAATTGACGGATCTGCACCAACAGTGCATGGGATTGATCTACGAACTGTTGTTCTCCAGGACGAACTTCCTTTCAATCTTCACAATTGCACACTCTATCTATCCCCGTCTGGCATTTGAACTACTTCCCCAATTCGGGCAGTATTGGATGCCGTTCGTGACCAGTACGGATTTCCTAGAGCTCACCCACTATGATCTCAAGCATTACATTCTAAATGCAAATGTAGCGGTTAATTCCCATATAGAGGTGAGTGAGCAAATCCCATTCAGCTCTCCGTTAATCTCGACCCTCCTCTCTAGGTGTTCTATTCAATAATAAACTGGTTGGATTATCAGTGGGATCAACGCAAACGTTATGTCTGGAAGCTGATGGATTTAATTCAATTGGATACTTTGCCTCATGCATTCCTTTTAACCTTTATAATGCGGCAGGATGGTCCAGACTGCTTTCAATGGCTCGTCAAAGATATTCATATGCAGAAGCTTATTATGCAGAGCATTGAGGATTCGTGAGTATTGAATGCGAAGTAAAAGATGGAAATACACAAGTACTTTCTTCTCTGCAGAAACAAAACGAAGGATAAATTTGTGGTTGGCAATGGTTCGCACAAAAAGCACATGATCTACGATCCCCGCTGCAAGTACCATCACAGTGGGAACTGCAAGAGGCCACGCTTCGTGACCTACGACCAGTTCATGGACTATTTGGCACTCGTGAAAGCCGATCCAGTGTCGTTTATGAATCGAGTTCAACGACACTGTGAATCGAGCATTGTCTGTTGTTCATATGAACCTCTATCTTAGCATATTCTACTATAACTTTTCATTATTTATATAAATCTTTTAGTACTTTTAGCCTCTGCCTTTTTCCTTTTATTCTCCTTCCCCCTAGAATGATTCGTTTGGGATTTACTCACAAATGAACTGCAGTATAGATCGTTATCCTCCTCGATGGCACCGTGGGCGGCATGGAGGCCGCTGTTGTCGCAAAAGGCGACCGTCTGCAATGCGGTCACCCAATCCTTGAGCTCCTCATCGCTGTTCGTATTGAGGGTCAATTGACCATTCCGTTTGACAATCTGAATGAGGTTTGCCGGCGGCGGCTCCTGTGTAATCTTTACACAATTCTCAAGAGTAAAGATTTTCGGATTCTTGTCGTCTTTGTTCTCGCAGATCTCCAGGCGTGCAATGCCATGACGACTTGCTTTGAATAATAGGCAATAACGGCTGCATGATTTCTGGGAAAGATGAAAGGAAAAACGATAAAATATAAAGAAAAGTTCGCTCCAAGGGATATTCTTAAATTTATAATATACCCGACATAACATTATTGATTATCTACTTCAAACTTTTCGAGCATATCTCGTAGGTTTCTCTTGCTTTGTAAGTTAGACTCCTCCTCCCTCCCCCAACATTTTTTAATGTTGTGCTAATCAAATTTTCGATAATATTTCAAGTGTTACTTACATAACATGAGCGCACACACAGAGCCAAAGCTGAAAGGGGGGACTCTTCCTTATCCCCCCGGTAATCATATATGGGCTCAACGGTCTCTACAATTCACAATTAATGCGTGCTCAAGAATTTCCTGCCATATGGGGATAATGTACTATATATATATGAAAATACGACAACGACACCACAAAACATGGATGAGTCTTACCCCCACCCTCCCCAAAGACAACCGTCATCTACACAGCAAGCATACACATGCTGTGTACGTGTTGGTGCGCCTGCGTGCATGTGTGTGTGCGTGTGCATGTGTGTGTGTTTGTGTATTGGTCTCTCAGGCGCGCATACGCAAATCGAAAATATGTTCGGCTCGCCGTTTGGCATGTTTTCTCTCTCTTTCCCCCACCTTATGCTACTCATTTGTATGCAACAAGTATGCAGATGGAGACATCTAGACGCAAACACACACACATACACACATAAGAGCATACACGGACACATACGGACAGGGCATACTCAGATACACACATGCAAGGCACACACGCACACACATACCAAAGCAAGCACATGCACACTCACACTCACATGGCGAGTGTCCTGTTTTAATACGCATTTGGCGAAATTTTGAAAATAATCGTAAATATTTCGGCGACTATTGCATGTAAAATAGTGTTAAATGAATATTTTGGAATATTTGAAATCGTTGGCAGGCTCTTTCTTACCTTTTTCGAGATACGATTTAGCGAAAATCCAGTTGGAACATTAAGATATCCAGCCAAAACAGGTATTTCAACATCCATTCTGTTGTTGAGCCCCGTTGCCGTTGCCGATGCTTCTGCTGTGTTTGCTATTCAATTGGCCAAAACAAGCGTTGATCTCGTCTCGTTTTCATATATCTTGAGCAAATTGTGTTTGCAATTGTTGCTTTTGTTTTGTGTTATTGTTTCTGTTGGCATATGTAGCTAGAGATTCACACTTCATATTTACATTTGACCGCAACAAAATAAACGCAGCCAATCGCAGGCCTAAAATTCGAGCAACTTTATTTATTTATGCGCTTCCAGAGCTGCATTTCCTAAGCTGCAATCGAAATCAACACAATCGAATACTAAGATCGATAGCAATAGATTACTTAGTGTACGTTTGCACATTTTTAATTGAAAATAACGCTTTCAAAAAATACTCCACTCATTTTATAATTATCAAATATTACTTGAAATTGCATTAGAATAGGTTTTAAAAAATAATATAATAATTTTGAAGAACGAATGTACCGCCATTTGTGCACTTATATTGTGAATGACTGTCATCAAATATCGATGGTTAGCATATCGATATATCGTTGCTGTGGCGTGACTAGCGCTGCCAACCTGCTGCAGTTTGTTCGCTTATTTATACCCGCTGTGAATGGCAAAAACAATAACTTCTATATACTGGAAAAGTGTAAATTGTGTAAAATATTAGTAAATAAACGATGGCACACGATCGGGAGGTGCTGCGCATGATATGGGAGGGACAAATTGGCATTTGCTTCCAAGCTGACAGCGAAGAAATAGTCGGCATCAAGCCGGAACCCTTCTATCTGATGGTCTCGCGTCTCAGCTATTTGCCTCTGGTTACAGACAAGGTGAACAAAACAAAACAAAGCAAAACAAAACAAAGCAAAGCAAAACATGAGAAAGGCAAACAATGTGTGACGTTTTTTTTTTGTGTACGCTTCCAGGTGCGAAAGTATTTCACCCGCTATATTGCCGCCGAGCATCAAGACGGCGCCGTCTGGTTCGATTTCAATGGCACGCCCCTTCGCCTACATTATCCAATAGGTTAATCATCATCAAAAAGGGTTCAAGTAGTTCCAATTGTAATGCAATTCGTCTGCTCTGTCTTGCTCTATTGGCAGGTGTTCTCTATGATCTGCTGCATCCGGACGAGGATAGCACACCCTGGTGCATTACCATACACTTCTCCAAATTCCCCGAAGAAACACTAGTCAAACTGAACACAAAGTAGAATCCTTATTATATATAATGTTATTGTGTTTGTTATGTTAATTTTTGTTATATGTGCTTGCAGAGAATTGCTGGAATCACATTATCTGTCCTGTCTGAAGGAGGCCGATGTGCTTAAGCATCGCGGTCTCGTCATCTCTGCCATGCAAAAGAAGGATCACAATCAACTCTGGCAGGGCCTGATCAATGATAAGTTTGATCAGTTCTGGGCGGTCAACAGGCGCCTCATGGAGCCCTACAGCGACCAGGAGTCCTTTAAAAACATTCCAGTGCGCTTCTATTTCGATGATGTAAGTGCAGCAGCCCGTAAGACTGATAGGTCTTGAATTAAATAGGAGAAATAGTTATTTCGATATCAGATCTGTAGATATAGGGTGTATGTGATGACGGACTGATCTTTTCTAGTGTACTGACAGAAGTTGTACAAGATTATTTCATGATGCACATGGTTTTATAGGTTTAATAAGATGAAGGCAGTTTAGTTTATTAAAAGTAAGAAAAACAACTTGTTAGAGAACATTATTCCATGTTGTAGATGATTTTATAGGTGAAATACGATGTAGACAGTATATTATATATACATATATAGTATATTATAGTAAATACAGCAACTTGTTAGAGAAGATTATTCCTTGTTGAACATGATTTTATGGGTGAAATACTCACACCGTTGACAGTATTGTATAGTCCTTAATGCTATTGTATGGTGTATAGAATATAGTATGGTATATATAGTGTAGTATAGTATAAAATATGTAACATTGTATAGATGAAAGACTCACGAAATTGAAGTTAAGTATAGTGTGGTGTATTTATATAAATAGTATAGTCTGTGCATAGTTTACCATATACATTATAGTAAAGTACATATATACATTATTATAAAACTGTAAAATATATTCTTATATCACTGACTGACTGATCCACCAGATATTTCATAGTACGAGCTAGTTATTCATCTTTTATTGTAGATCAGATTTTTCGACTAAGTTATTCATCATGTAGAACACAAAATTTGCTAGAGTTCTATATAAAACAACTTGTGGGCATTTCTACCATATATATCGAAAGAAAGAGACTGACAAAGAATTGAAGAAAGAGAGAACACCTTGCTAGAATTGTATAGAACAGGGTGTATGCCACAGATTATAATAATAATAATTCGACAGTCAGTTTAATCTTCAATCAAGCTAATTATTGTAACAATAATGACGGATCAACCGTCTGTTTGTGCACCCCTTATAATTATATATTTCCTTGCTTTCGTTTCAACACACTCTCAATAGGATTTCACGTACGTGCAAAAACTGATTTCGCCGCTTAGCGAGAGTGGACAAAAGAAAACTCTGGCCGACCTAATGGCCGAATTATCGACACCTGTGCGCAAAGCAGGTGAGTATAGTGTGCATAAGGTTCGAGAATCAAGATCTGCATGGCGGATTTTCCGGCTATCAATTACCGCAGGCATTGGGGCAAGGCACAAGGAGCGCGGTCCGCTGATGATTCCTATAGCAACCCTAGGCGAGAGACGAGAGACGCTTCTCCCTGCCTCATTCCATCTCTCCCTGTCTCTCTCTCCCCTTGTGTCGATTTATGCTGGCTGCCTGAGTGTCTGCGGCATTCGTTAGAAAAGATGGCCAAGAAAAGGTGCCAGTCAGTCTGGCCGAAACGGCGGCGTCGCTGACTTATTTATTTTTCCATTGAATCGAACAAAAACGAAGCCGACGAAGTAGGGAGAGAGACGAGGCGAGAAGCAACAGGCAACAAGCAAGAGAAGCCACCCTGCGGCACTGCCAATCATTCTTCAATTCATCAATGTCGCTTTGCTGCTCGCAAGGGAGAACAACAAAAACTATTGAACAATAGCCCCAGGCAGTCGCAGTGCCTCAAATCTCCTCTGAAAGATCGAGCTGGCCCGAGCAGGCCGTGCGGGCCGTGCAGGTTGCCTGTTAGACTTTTCTCCCTCCATTCAGGCTGGCCAAAAGACAGAGAGAGAGGGGGAGATGAGTTTTCCAACAATCGAGATGAAAAAGCAGCCCCGAGGAGTGGGCAACAATGAAAAGTGCGTGTGGATTTTCGTGGCAAGTTGAGCGTTGAACGTTGCAACGTCGCTGCTGGAATCCAACTGACCTGCGGCGCCGGCGACAGGCGCAAGCGAGCGACAGAGAAAGATCTACACAGTCTCTCTCTCACACACACACACACCCTCACTCAGTACGTGTGTGTGTGTGTGTGCGTCGTGTCGCAGTGGCTTAGGTGCAATAATAGCATTGGGAATTCCATAGATAGACAAAAGGCGGAACTAAATACCTGCGGCTGGGATTTACGAATTACCACGTGAAGCGAAGATCTGCCAGGCAATTGTATTGCTCTCCCCCTCTCTCGCTCTCTCTCTCTCTCTCTCTCTCTCTATCCGTCTTGCTTAACAATTGCCAATGCATTCGTTGCAGGCTGGGCAAGGCTCTTTCATTCTTTCATTGACAAGCATCGCCTCCTCGAGTGTCCTCGCCAAGTGCCAGTCATGCTCAGCTCATCCCATCCCTTGTGGCACTTGCAACGCGCTGCAAGGTACTTGCAGCTACCTTTGCATCTGTTTTCCCTACAGCAGGTTCCCTCTGTGTGCCTCTGGTATTTCCCAGATGCCGCACACACACACACACACACGCACACAGGGAGAAAGAGAGACTGTGTCCAAGGTGTGAAATTTTTATTTGCATGCATATTTCGGCCAAAAACATAACCAAATCGGAATTTCCCGTTTGGAAAAGGTGAGAGATTCTGGAGAGAGAGACAAAGATCCTGCACCATGGATACCTTAACAGCGCGGCACAACACGTATTTTCCCAAAGGTCATCCAACGTGACAGTTGCAGTTGCAGCAAATGCTCGACCTTGTGCGTGGCACAAACACACACCTAAACACACTAGCACACCCACACACACACACTTGCGCACCCCTTGTTTAGATAGTGTATTAGGCTGGCTTAACCCTCGAGCAAGTGGCTTAAGTGGGCCACATGGATCAGTGTAGGGACACTGCAAGGCTTAGGCGCAAGTTAATTCCCCTTTCGGGATAGTCTGCAAGTTGCCATGCCCCCCTAGCAACATCAAACAGTTCAGGAATCTGATAGTGAGTGTGATTTCTTTGATCTTTACGGGTAATTGATGCAACAAATAGAAAAGAAATCTGATATCACTTTAAAAGATTACACTAAGTGGGTATATAACATGTTGGGAGTAAAATCCAGTATGAGCTATATTAGGATTATATCTCAACATTATTATGTCATCCATTACGATCAATTTCTCGAAGAATCAAACAATTCAGAGAACCCAATTTTCTGAATCATTTCGGTTTTGAATTTATATTTATTGAATTTTATTTATTTCTACAAAACTCTAAAAATATGATTTTATTATAATGCTTTGATAGCCTAGTCTTTGGAATATTTCAAACATTCAATATATAATATGTGAATTTGGCTTTAATGTTGACATTATATTGGGTTATCACCCTGTGATATATATACAGAGATATATTAACATATATTTCATTCATCTCTTGTAGTTTATCTTCTTCTTTTGCATTTTAAGTGCCAAATCAAACTTTTTATAGCCATACAAACTATACAATATTAAGTATTATCATCAGTAATTTATTTTTATAATCTTCTTTGAGTTTTTCCAGCCCCTCTACTCAATGATCTTTACTCTACTTATATAAACTTTAGTATCCGTAATGATAAAAATTATTAAAGTGATTTTTTGTACAATCTTAAGTAATCGTAAATCAAATTAATACATATATAATATGTCTGCAACATTAATATTTTATATATATAAATTTGAGTTACGATAGATCGTAAGATTACTTAATATCTTTAGAGTTTTAGTAAAGTTTTATATTCTCAAAAAACCTATTTATTTTTCATATATTATTTTTGAAGCGTAAAGTTGAAAGAAACGTTTATAAAGTTTCCTTATTTTCTGCGCAAACTTCAATTTCCAAATCAATGTATTTTTTATGCAATTCGATTTCAAGCTAATTGTTAATCTAATCGAGTCTTTTCTTTCAAGTCTGCACTATATAATGATTATATATTTGATGCCCGATTTTTGTGAACATTAAATTCATTCTTCGTTTTCTTCTTTGAATAAACTCTCTTCCATTGAGTAGTACAAACGTCTCGAGATCACAGAAATAGTCGCATTTCGGTTGTTTTTCTTTTTTTTCTTTTTGTTTGTGTTTGTGTTTTGTTTTTTCTTCTTGTGATTTTCGCAAATTTCAACGAATCGGCCGCAATTGAAGATTAAACATAAAACCCCAATGCAGATGAGGATCTATATAGATGTATGTATATTCACTCCCCCATGCCACACGCGTCCATTAGCTGAAACGCATTCAATGGATATGTTTATGCGTGCTACCCCACTGTACTCCCCTCCCCCCTTCATACCCCCTTCCACCTTCTGCATGCCGGCAGTGCTGCCCCCCTAGTTCAGTGAGTTGTTTATAGTTGCGCGTCTAACATCGCTTGTAATGCTGATCCCTCTCAGACTCCCCCCACAGTGCCCCCCTCTCGCCGACGTCTCTGGCTATATTGCAGTTTTTGGTGTAAAGAAGAAAGAAGCGTTTGGCTGCCATCGTTTGCATCCGCATCCGCCATGAAACACCCACAAATCACATTCAAAACGTGGTCAACTGTCGGCGGCTTGTTGCGGCCACTTGCACGCACGTACATGTGCGTGCATGTCCGCGTGTGTGCGTGCTTGTGTGTGTGTTTGTATTTGTAATGCGTGCATTTTCATAGAAAATTTGTATTTAAATTGAAATGAATTTCAAATATACAATGCAGTCATCGTGGCGTGCTTCAAAGTCGATGCCATTCCAAGAAATCAAAAAAACACCAAAGCAACAACAACAAGCAGACGAACGCTACAGTTAAAGAGCCCGACAGCAAGATACCCTTCTTTCAGTTTTGAAAAAGTGTTCGAAAAAAATTAACAAACAGAAAGTTTTTTTTTTAAAGGCAGTCAACTTTGGGCAATAACTCTCACATTTATTGTCCGATCTGATTGAAATATGAAGGAAGTAAAGCTATAACTGTAACCTTTTTATATGTCTAAGTAGGAAAGTTATCTCTTTTATATGTTGCTTACAAATCGAATAGAAAAATAAAGTAATCAGTTTGCGAAGGCGATGGGCGTGACACACACCATTCAAGATAAACTTAAGCTACATTGATGTACAGACAACTTCATGTCAAATTTGGTGTCTCTAGGTTTTATATAAGCTGAGATCGGTACAAATAAACGGCGGACAGATAGACAGACGGACAGATAGACAGACGGACAGACAGACAGACGGACAGACAGACAGACAGACGGACGGACAGACAGACGGACAGACAGACGGACAGACAGACGGACAGACAGACGGACAGACAGACGGACAGACAGACGGACAGACAGACAGACGGACAGACAGACGGACAGACAGACGGACAGACAGACGGACAGACAGACGGACAGACAGACGGACAGACAGACGCAGACAGACGGACAGACAGACGGACAGACAGACGGACAGACAGACGGACAGACAGACGGACAGACAGACGGACAGACAGACGGACAGACAGACGGACAGACAGACGGACAGACAGACGGACAGACAGACGGACAGACAGACGGACAGACAGACGGACGGACAGATAAACAGACAGATGGACGGACAGACGGGCGGACAGACAGGCAAACAGAAAAACAGACAGACATACGAACATACAGACGGACGAAAATACAGAAGGGCGGACAGCCTGATAAACAGACATACAAACAGAAAGACAGATAGACGGACAGGAAAAAATACGGACAGGCAGGCGGACAGACAAACAAAGAGACAGACACGGCTTAATTGACCAGGCTAGTGATCCTGTTCAAGAACACATATACTATATGGGCACGCCTCCTTCTGCCTGTTATATACATTTGCACGAAGCTAGTATACCCCTTTTTGGACCACCGTAGGGTATAACAAGGCGGCACGAGAATTTAAGACGCGTCAAAAATAAGCAAGAAAAAAAATGCATTGCTTTTGGGCAGCGCTGCTGCGCTTCTGCTACTGCGGCGGCTGTCTCCTTTTTTGCTTTGCTTTGCTTATGTTTTTTTTTTTTTCTCTGTTCCTCTTTTTGTTTTTGTGCAATGCGTGAGCGGCAGCGGCGACGGTGGCGGCGGCGGCGGGGTAGCATAGGCAGCGGCGCTTTCATGATTTGCCGCCGGCTGACGGCGAATTTGGCGTTCACCGGAAAGCAGCGTCAGCAGCGACGTCGACGCGTCGTCGGCGTTTTGGCTTTTTGAATGCTCGCACTCACGCACACACACACACACGCACACAAAGAGTGAACGCACACGTACAATTGTGTTGGCTCTCTTGGCTGCTGCTGCTCTCTCTCTCTCTCTTTCTCTTGTGTGTGCTCACGCTCTTTATGCGTACATGCAATGCACGTGTGTGTGCGTGTGTGTGTGTGTGTTTGCACTTGTATTTGTGTAGGCTGCTCTCGAATGTGTGAAAAGGAAGTTCTGAGATATCACCTCCGCTTATTTGTATTTTACACCTCCACACACAACTTCACCTCCACCTCCAGCTCCGCGGCCAGTGTTGCCCTCTCGTCGTCGTCGTCGTCGTCGTCATCATTTTCACCTTGCCGTCGCTGTTGCCGTCGGAAATCGCACCTCACGCTCGCTTGCTCGCAGCTTCGTTGCGCTGCGTCGCGTCGTTCTGTGTGTGTTTTATCACTTGCTCTGTCTCCCCTCCGTTCCTCTTCCCCTGCCCCTGCCCCTTCCTCTTGCCCGTCGCCCTCGTCGTATGTTTTATGGTCAGCAGTTTCGGCAGCCGCAGCTGCTTCTCCATCGTTCTCCCTTGCACTTGCCCTGGCTGCGCACTTCCTCTCTGTCACTTGATCTCGCCATCTCTGTCAGTCTCCCTCCTCTCTTCTCTTTTCCTTTCTCCTATCGGGGCTCGTCTCGTCGCGTCTCGTTGCTGTTGCATTTGCCACCTTTGCATTTGCTTAGTCCCATTTCGACACATTTTCGTTTGCATTTCGTCAATCAGACAAACAATGCACAATGCAATCAGGACCCGCTCTCCCTCTCCTCTCCCCTCTCTCTCTCTCTTTCTCTCCCTTGCTGCCTTTTGTGTGTGCGTGTGTGCGTGACAATTGCTTGTGCCACGCCCTGGCATTTTGGGTGGGCTACGCCAAGCGGCAGCTGCAGCTGCAGCTCAAGCAACAAGTTGATCCTTTGGCTCGTTAGTCCTGTGATTGTTCCATTGGGATCGGGCATTAAAAAAGAGAGCTTAAAGCTAAGTCTCTCTTTCTTCTTTTCTCTCTCTCTTTCCTGTTTGTCCTATGTGTTTTGTGGAGCAATATAAAAGTAAAACTGTCCGATCAGTAAAGCTGTGTCGATCTATATATCTTTATTTATTATTGATTCACTTCGTGACAAGAAAAAGGCATCGCTGAGTTGATTTACAAATTTATACCTTAATTTGTCCGTATGAACACCTAGATCTCTAAGACTATAGGAGCTAGGATTATCAAATTTGAAGTAAATATGTCTTATTAGTGTTCGCCGATAAAGCTTGCTTCAGACTTTGACCACACCCCCAACAGCCTCCAAAAATTAATAAAAATCTAAATACTAGGGTAGTTTTGATATAAACAATAATTATCATCAGCCAAATAGGTCTGTCTAAATTTGACTGTGAAGAAGAAATAACTCTAGTGGGCGAATAGATTTTACAGGTGCCGCCTGCATGTATGCAATACAAAATGCAACAAATGTGCATACTTAACAAATAATATTGTAGGATTATAAGATGGATAGCGAGAATATAACAGTCGAGTATAACAACCGATAACACCCGAATTTGCAATGGAATACTGATCTGTACATCTATCTCTATCTCTTTCTTTTTATTTGCTTCACATTTTGCCTTTCACATTTACACTAAACAGTCGCCCGATTGGAATTTTCTCTCTACAAAATCATTGATATATTCCGCAATCGTTAGGCACCCTCTCCTTGCCATACCTTCGCTTCCTGTTGTTCTGATCACGTATTTACTCGTCTCCTCTTTTCTGATCCAAAAAAAGAATGAGAGAACGAAAGAAAATAAAGAACTGGCTAGTCAACAGTTTCTGCTTTAATTACGGTTTTGTCTTTCGCCTTTGTCGCCGACTCAGAACTTCCTCCCCCTCTGAGCTGAATTTCATTTCGTCAACATTGTTGCCACATCAAAACAAACTGAAACCCCAATTTCAGTTCAGTGGGGGCGTAGCAGAGGAGGAGGAGCAGCAGCAGCAATGGCAAATTTCATAAAGCTCTGGAAAAAGCAATTGATTAGCAGTTTTTAATGGCGTCACTGAACTGCGAAATGAAAATATGCAATCGATATCTTGGTTTGGTTGGCTGACCGGAACTCGAGCATGTGGCCCGATCGAGTCCGATGATATTGCGCCAATACGCGATCGATCGTAAACAAAGATAAGCGACCAGAGGGACCAGAGTGGAAAACAGTAGAAGCTCTGCTCAGATTGAATGAGAAAGCTTTTGGAAAAGACAGAGTTAGACAGAATTGATCGTAGAATAAAATACAGTCCTTAAAATGATCGATCTATCTGGATGCCCGATAAAGTAACAGCTATAGAGAAAGAGAGAGAGAGACGTGTTTAGCCGAGATGAGTTGGTACTTGGAAGATCGATTAAAGAAAAATCAGGAACAATTAAGCTTCCGCTAGTGAAGATCCTATCCTAGAACCATGAAGATGTGGGAGATCGCTAGAATAAAGAACAAGAGCCACAAAGCGTGAGTAAGAGAGAGAGTGGACTCCTTTGGAGATCAATAGAAGATCAATATAGATTTTCATGTAAGTTCTAGGTGTGACATGAGTACTAATGTATCGTTTTAAAAGAAAAAGAGACACAGAAATAATGATCGGAGATCGATAGAAGCAAGATAAGGAGTCATCAGATGAGAAGAAGAAAGAGAGAGGAGTACTTAGCGAAGCTAAGTAAGTTTTTGCAAGATCAAGAGCCTTAAAGAGTGAGAGAGAAGAGAGTGGAGTGCTTAGCAATCCTTTGGAGATCAATAGAAGCATGATTGCGATAGATAATGTGTAATTGATCATAAAAGAAAATGAAGTTATATTGTAGGTGTGGCATATGTAAAAGGATGAGTTATAATGTATCGTCTTTCAAGAAATGGCGAGAGAGAAAAAAAGATCGGAGATCGATAGAAGCTAGATCAAGAGTCATAAGGAGAGAGGAAGAAAGAGAGAGAAGTATTTAACGAAGCTGAGATAGTTGTTGAAAGATCGCGCCCTGAAGAGCCCTGAAGAGTAAGGAATATAGAAAGATTGGAGTGCATAGCAGTCCTTGAAGATCGATAGAAGCAATATAAAGGTAGATAACATGTAAGTGATCATAAAAAAAAAATGCAATTCTAGGTGTGATTAAAAGAAAAGAAAAGAAAAGAAGACACAGAAATAAAGATCGAAGATCGATAGAAGCCACGATCAAGGCAAAAGGGGAGACGAAAGACAGTGGCGTACTTAACGAAGCTAAGATAGCTTTCGAAAGATCCTGAACCAAGATCAAGAGCCCTAGGGGTTTCGCCAGTGGGGATCCTATCATAGAACTATCAAGATGTACCATATGAACATACTTGTACATGGCACATGAGTAGGCGCAACTTAATCAGTTGTTCGCTCGGGATCAATAAACAGATCAAGAGGCAACGATCAGTTGGCAATCTAACACGTGACGGGCCGCGAGAGAGGGATGGGGAGCCGAGGCAGGGCAACTAGGATGTGGGAAAGGAGGGAGGTAGGTTGGATTGGAAGCCGAGCAAGACCTTTCGCATATGAATACTATTGTGTGTGTGTGAGTGTGTGTAGTTGGATTTTATTGGTTTATAGAGCACAATCTATTAAATTATTATGATGATTGGGCTCGCTTATCAGATACGTTCGGCAATTCGCGCTGCAATGGTTTATTTTTAGGCGTGAGCTATGCGCCTCTCTCTGCGTTCGAAATGACTCGAGCGCCGACCGACGACGACGACGACGACGGCGACGGCGACGACAGCAACGATTCGTTGTGGTTGCGTCGCGGTTGTTATTGTCGTGCTCTTGTCGCTTAGTTGCCTCGCCTGTGTTGTTGTTGCTGTTGTTGTTGTGGTTGTTGTCGATAATAAAAATGGGATCAATAAATTGTCAGACTGTTTGGCGCGATTCTCTCTACATTGGCCCGGGGTGGCGCTTCAATTTTTTGTTCGATGTTGTTTTCATTATTATTGCGCTTGTTGTTGTCGCGCTTCTTGTTCTTCTTGCTGTTGTTGTTGCTTCAATCACGTGTCGGTGAGATCTTTAAAAGCGTGTTAGAAATTGTGTTTTCTTAAAGCCCGCATGGTTGAAGGAAATCTGCGAGGTGGTGGGGGAACCAAGCCTAACGGATCATGCGGGTGCAATGCAACTCTATATAGAACTGATCTGCCAGTTATCGGTTGGAGTATTTATCACTTCAATCAAATAAGATTGGAATTTGTGATTTACATTTGATCCAGAATATATCTCCATTTATTTTTAAAGAAAGTTACCTTATAGAAAACTGATCTGCCAGTTATTGGTTGGAGTATATATCATTTCAATCAACTCAGACTGGAATTTATGATGTATATTTGATGCAAATGATATCTCGATTTATTTCTGAAGAAAGTTACCTTGTAGAGAACTGTTCTACCATACGATAACTCACCCAATTTGTTTCCCAGAACTGCCAACCCTTAATAAAAAAAAAATTTTTTCCCCCACTTTAAAAAAAATAAAAAAAAAAATTTTAATGATACCTCCCATCTCAATATGCTCCCTGTCTACATACATTGAAGAAATGCCTCTACAAAGAGCAAACACAACTGTCAAACCTGATGGGTAACTATGGTACAGGGTACCGCCTCGTTCCAATGGGGAGCAGCGTAAGCGCATAATTACTAAATGGAATCAAGCATGGCGTTGAAGAGAGGGTCAGCAGGAGCAGTAGGAGAGCATTGGCGGGGGCAGGGGCGAGGAGTGAGGTAGTTGAATCGTAACGCATAACGACAACGTAGCGTTCGTCGTGCATTCAATACGTATGCGTATGCGTCCTACTTGAACTCGGCTCGTTGCACAAATCTTATCTCTGGCCACACTCACTCGCTTCCCACTCTATGTAATCAGGCATTATCAGAGCGATACTTAGTACACACAAGCATATAGACGTATAGTATATGTACAGTGTATAGTAGGCGATACGGAGTGTGTGTGTGTGTGTGTGTGTGTGTGTCGTGTGTGTGTGCTACTTACTCGTGTCGCTGTATGCTGGGCGCAACTTTCAAGCCAATCTATAATTACAATAGCCCAGCTATAATTATAAATGACGAAAGTCACCGAAAAAAACTGAAAGAAAATAACCACAGCAAACAATGTACACAACAACAACAACTCAATGATCGTCCACTTGAGATTTCAGTTCATTCGAATAACGGTTGCAAAGTCTTTGCCCCTACCGATATAGCCGATAATGTTGGCCGTGATTTATATGGCAATCAGATGGCAAGAAGTACTCGTATAGTAGGCCTATATATAGCCACAATTGTGCCAGGTGGGTGCCAATGTAGCTGCTGCTGTTTAACCTCAAAGCTCATTAGCTTTTATTGATCGATAAGTTATCGATACAGAAATTGCAATTAATTCCATCATTGAGTTCTCAACATTGAAATCTCGTGACATAAGTCGGCAATAATGACAGAGTATGGTGAAATAGCTTTAGACTTGAACTTGTAATCGTTTGTATCGATAAATGAAAGTGTTCTTAAGTTTTCTAGATATGCAACTGAACTATTTAACGAGCTTTCGATAAGTATCGATTACTTAAAAAGAAAGAACTCCGAGGACAATGTAGTCTGAGATTGAAAGCTTATTTTAATTTTAAAATCTTAAAAAACAAAATTGAAATCGATAAATTTGACCATATTGTGCATTTTTCCATTTCCTCTCTCTTTCCAGTGGGCTTCCGCACCCATGGCATCGATCTGCATGAGGAGACGCAGCTACAGTGGATGTCCGAGCATTTGAGCTATCCTGACAATTTTCTGCATTTATCGGTGGACTACGAGAACGTTTTAGCCTGAAACGGCAGAGGAATCGATATAGATATATAGCTATATATCTACCTACTACAACATACATTTATATAAAACTTAGCGCTAGTTACTTAGTTAAGCTCAATGTACAACAGCCATATTTATGCAATAATATACGTACATATGTATCTATATATATCTATATGTATATATAGATCGACTAGCTTGTTATTAGCATTTATAACGTAACGCATGTTGTTCGACCAAAAAAAAAAAAAGAAATTAAAGAAAGACATAAAGAAAAAAAGAAAAAGAAACTCAAGAGATTTACACGTCAATTCGATCGATCATTTCTCGTATTTATTCTCGCATTATTCTCCCGACAGGCAGTTCGTGCTATTTATAAGCCCTCCGCGACGAGTCGAATCGATCGGGCCCAGGAAGTCGATCTACAATACGAACTGTACGCAACCTAAGCATATCGAGGGGAAAATAACCCATAAACGGTTATCAATTCCAGAAAGTACAACAATGTAGCCCACTGTGCCGACAATACAATACACTACATCGAGTCATTATAGTAGCTCGATCTTTAAGTTATATATGATGAGTTTTTTGGCAAGTTTCAATGAGTTTTTAGGATCGAGCTCTCTTTCGTCCTATTAAAACTGAAGTTGGTATAAAAATACGAACTTATTTGAACTTTATACTTACATTCTTGACTATTCCGGATATATATATATAGTATATATTTGGTATCTGCTTAATTATAGTGTTCCATTCACTTAAATATTGTCATCGGGTTGCTTTATATACCTCAGGGGAAAACCCGTAAACACCCTGGGGAAGAGTGATATATATAAAGATCAGTGTATATATACGATATATGTACTTTGATACAATTGTGTGTGTCACTCGGTCGCGTTCGTTGGGTTCATTGATTAGGCCACTCGCGATTTTTATCCGCTGTCAAGATAATGGCGACCTTACACAATATTCCAGCGAGTCGCAAAGCTTTTTTCGCCTTCACTTCCCCCTCGCTTCGCTTGTTTTCATTAATTATTTGAAGAGCATCGATTTGAAAATGTCACACACAACTCTCGATGAATCGATTTCGATTCGATTTTTGTCTGTCTCCGGCGGCGGCTCTAAAAATAGTGAACGTCACTTGAGAATGATTAATTCGATTATGATTATGATTTCGATTATTATTTTTATTTATTATTTATCTTGGTCGTTAAGTGAAATGGAAAGTAAATGCCCCTGTCTTTGCAAACCACATACATATGTATATAGTACAGATAGTATACATATGTACATATATAGAGGAAAATTTATTGTCGCCACTCGCGATCGGTTACGATGACAAACCACTTGCCTTTCAGATGCGGACATTATCGCCACATTGATGGATCCGTGCGATCGAGTTTTGCATGTCCCAGGTGCCCCAGTGCACCTACAAAACATATATATGTATATATAGGTATATAATCTGTACTATTTGTGCCTGGTCGACATCGATCGAGCATCTATTTGTCCATTTGGTCATTGATCGATCCGCTCACTTTGCTCTGTCCAAATAGCAGCGCCTATCTGCTCTGATCGGCCCGGGAAGCATTCTCGAGTGGAACCAATAACTTATAGCGTACAACACACAATAAACAATCGATTCTGATGCCAATTGCCATGAGCCGCACCATGCATCATTCGCGAATTTGGATCGAGTGGATGATCACTTCGGCAGTTAGTCAGTAACCAACACGACTATGTTACCTATGTATATACAATGTGATTCACAGTTGTCTTGAAATATGACTCCCTGATGAGAGGATCACTGATCGGTGGGCGAGTATCGTATTGAAATTAACTATACTTTCCTTGAGAGGATCACTGATCATTATTCGAGGATCTTATTGAAATTAACCGTACTTGCTTTAGATACGAGTATCGTCATGTGAGATTTTCAACTGTTGAATGATCTTTAGGCCGTACAGTTGATTACCTTCTAGACGATCCATAGAGAAAACATGAAGAATCAAGAATTTAGACGACGATCACATAGTCAGGAACTATGTACATATATATTCCTATTCCCAGTGTAAAGAGTTCATTAGCTGATCGTAATCTTTAAAGAGGGGCCTGCTATTGATCAGTGATCTTCAAAAAAACTGATGACCTTCTTAAAAACTATCGTACTTTCACTTAGATATTGCTTCAAATGCGTTACTTGGACTACAAACTGGAAACCTGTTAAGCGATCCTCAATGAACATATAAAGATCAGTGAAAAGAACAAGAAAGAGGTTCCAATTCTACAAAAACCATAAAGAAGGATCAGTGTATCGTGTGGATTACCTAATTCTACACCAGTTCTGTTGTTAGTTCACAAGGAAGACTAAAGAAATCACTCTATGACAGACATAGTTTAAGATTCTATACTTTGTATATGTTTACTTAGCATATTCTTTGCACTCTGTGTGATCGCTTTGGGATCTTACATCATTTGAATATTTTCGATTTGATAGCAAAAACTTTGCGCAAGCACATTTCGATTGAGTATTTTTTCGGTGCATTTCTTGGTATTTTCTATGATACTTTTACCTTTGCTCGTTGCCGTCGCCAATGCAGTCAGGTGCAGCAGAGCAGACCAAACCGTTTCGTACGTACCCCCAACACTCTCCCCCCCGCTCCCCGTCACTGCTGTCAACCACAGCGCCCCCGTCCGCCCACTGCCACGCCCGCTTTCTTTGTGTTTGTTAACTTTTTGGCGTTTGTGCCCAAATCTAAATCGAGAAATAAATCCCGTGAAAGCGCATCACATTGCTTTGGCAGCGCAAATGATCAGCTGCTGCTGCTGATGCTCTCGTTGTTGTTGTTGCGTTGCACTGGTGCAGTCAGCCGCCGCAAGGGGGGGGGGGTATGTAATTGCTGCTTGCGAATGTTTGTCACGTGGCGATACAAAGAAATATTTGCACGGCAACAGCGCAGCGCAAAATCAAATCGAACAGAACTTTGGGCTAGCACGAATGTAAGAGAAGAAGGAGAGAAAGAGGGGGGTAGAAGGGACACGAATATAAGGGGCTGAAGGGAGCAGAAGGTAGTAGGGGAAAGGGTAGTTAATGGGGGTAACAGATCTAAGAGGGAAGACAGAAGACACGCTTAGGATGACGAAGAAGGAGGAACAGTGGGAAAAATGGGAAGGGAATTTATACCCCCCAAGAGGGGCAGAGCATATACTAGAACTTGGATGTTACCCAGCTTTTGAAACGCAAACTGTCACTGCAGGTGTACTATGTAACAGTATGGTATGTTTGTCTGCGTGTGTCTGTGCATTTTTCCTCATAATTTCTTTGTTCTCTCAGTCTGCTAGATTATGTGCGAAATTTCTTTTTTCTCTGCTTTTTATGTAATTCGATTACATGTGAACCTCAGTCACTTGCAGAGAATTTATGAACAAACTCTCTCATCACTTTTATTGCAGATGAAGGCTGTTATCTAAAGTTCATCATAATAAGGGGGGCACTGTAATATGTTATCAAATACATAAGGTAACAGGTAAGCAACTGAAGGTTTAGTGTAATAACTTGTTTGGTTCTTTAGGATATTCTACTTAATGTAAAATGGTAATTATCGGAACTCCTTTAAGATTGTAGGGTATTATAACATGTTGACAACCATAAATATATGTAACAGGCTGTAGAAGGCGTGGCGAAGCCCACAAAGTGCATATATTCTTGATCAGCATCAACAGACTAGTCTATATAGCCATGTCTGCCTCTGCGTCTGTATGAACACTTAGATCTTTTTAAGATTAAAAGCAATACCAAACTTGATGACAATTTTAGCTTATTAATGCAATTAAGTTTATTTCTTAATTTAACCACGCCTCCTTTCAGTGTAGTAAATCCATAAAAAAAATTGTTTAGCTGTAAGTTTTATTTCAATGCTGGAAAGTTTATTTTATTTATTTATTTATGATTTCTGAAATTTGGGTTTAAAGCGGAAAGTAATAAAAGAGATACTCAAGAAAATATTTTAAGGGGTGTAATGATATCTAAGTGCACTAGTCCAATAAAAGAAAATTAATAAATTTAAAAAAAAAACTAAAGTAAAATAATAATATCTAAGGCGCTGCAGGATTACAGTACAATATGTATTTTATACATTTAAGTTTTTTTTTTTTCATTAAGGATCAGATTTCAGATTTTTCTATAACCTAATGAGCTTATCTATAGTTGTTTCTTCTCCATTAAGTTAAAATATTATTTGTACAGTTTTTGGCAGGTTTGTACTGCTTAAATCAGTGCTCTTTATTGTTTATTGAATATTTTTGCTATTTATTTATTTTTTATTCTCCTTATTATATCTGTATTCCCTTTTTGTGTATTTAGTCTCTAATTTTATACGTTTCTTTATTATTAATTTTACTAATTATTATTATTTTCTTATTACTTTATTTATATATATTTATATATATTTTTTATACTTGTATAGTTTATATTTCTTTTATTTTTAAATTGAACTTTTACTTTTAAGTTGGAGGTCGGTTAATTTTTTTTATAATGAGCTTAGCTGACAAGCTTTGACCACCTGGCTCCTACGAAGAGTGCAAGTGTGAGTGTGCATGCATGTGTGTATACATATATGTATATATATGTATATACATATGTATATATGTGTGTGTGTGTTGCCTACCCGTCGATCGTTGGGCATTTCTTGTGTACTTTTGGCCAACTTCTTGCAGCGTGCAAATTCTTAGCCAGCAAGCACAACACACACACACGCACACACACACACACACGCACACACACACACACACGCACATGTGGCACACACAATGACGAACTGCCGCTTGCCAGTTAACGTTTACCATTACGACTGCGTTGCGTCTCTGCCAGCAGCAGCAGCAGCAGTAGTTGGCGACTGCGACGCTTCGTCGTCCGCGCCGTCGTCGTCGTCGTCGTCGTCGTTGCCATCGTCTTCGGCGTCAACGTCCACGTCAGCGGCGTCGGTGGCTCTGGCTCGTGATTGGCGCACAGTTTGGCAAACGAGAGCACTTTATTTTTAAACGATTTAAAAATATAAAGCATTATAGGAATTTGGCGGCTTAGTCATAGCGCAAATGTTGCGCTAACCATCCGACAAAACCGAAAAGCGAAAACTACAAAAAAAAGAAAGAAAAAAAAAAAACAAAAACAAGCAACTAATGTGGCCAGAGCGAACTGGCCAGAGGGGAACCGAACGTGAATACTCTAAAGGAAAACTAATCACACACACGCACAGGCGAACACACTCACTCTCACACACACACACACACACACACACACAGTCACGCACACTCACTGAGCCAAGCGATGAGCTGGCCAAAATGACACACGCAAAGAATGACAAGATCACAAGATTTCAAAGCAGCCGAAAAGAAAAAAAAAAAAGAAAGAAGAAGAAAGAAAGAAAAGACAAAACAGATCTTAGAGATCCGGAGAGATCACAGAGTGTGCCAGGCGAACATATAGAAGATTGATCTGGGGATCAGCCACATGTGGAATACGTATGGTATGTGGTACCTTTGTACGGTGGGCACCCTCTGTGTGCGACACGCTACAAGATCGGTTGAGGGAATAAAGCAGTCTATATGGAACGTTATTGGGAATATGGTAAGGATGGGAGATCGTTATAGAGAATAGTTCCTTAAGAATATATAATAATTATAGAGACTATGTTGATTTGAACAATTTTTTTTTGGATATGAGAATCATAGTGAATATTGATCCGTAAAGAAATTTACTGAAAGAATTTAATTTCAAGCGATCGATTCACTATAGCATATAGTTATGAATAGTTAGAAAAGTTTTGATCATATGAAAATGTGTAGATCGCTTAAGTTTGGCGTATTGAACAAGAATATATACCTTCTTTAGTAACTTTGGTTAAGTTTGTTTTTTCAGGTTCTGCTACAGTACTTGGTACTTGGATATTATCGCTATTTATACCTACATATATCCTTATGAAGTAATAATATATATTCTCTCACTTTCTCTTAAGAAAAACGCATAGGAATCTTCAGGAATTCATTATAAAAAGTCCAAAAAAGATTGCTAGATCGCTTGTACTTGATCACACGTACAACAAAGTAAAGAAGATTTCTCATATTATAGTGAAACGGGGATAATCAGTTCTCCTCTCAAAATGGCAGCAATATCAAGTCGAACACAGTGTTGCCAAGTGTTAAATTTCTTGACATTAGCTTCGATAATCCTCGAGATCGGTGTGTGTGTGTGTGTGTGTGTGTTATGTCAATTCGATTGCAGGGCATGCAAAATTGCACAAGTAGCGATCGAACACGATCACATAATACCTGTTTGGGTAGCGTGATCTATGAACATTGGCGATCGCCAGATCGGGGCTCGGGAAGAGATCGGGAATGCAGGGGATCGTGGATGGGGGATCGGGGATCGTTGATCAGCAGATCTGCCAATTGCATAAGGGCCAATGCGGATTGTTTGTTGACTGAGCGTATGCCAAGAGATTAACAAAAACAAACTGCAAAAAAAAAGAAGAAAAAAAAACAAAATGGCGACTGCATAGATCAGCACGGACGGGGGTACCAGCCCAAGAAAAACCAGTTCAGTTTTTTAATCATTTTGTTAATTGAATAATTTTTTATTTCTTGTTCAGTTTTTCAGTGTGTTTCTTTTCCGTTGCTGTTGTTGTTGTTGTTGCTTCCCTTCAATATATAAAAATACTGTGTGTTATTTTTGTTGTTGTTGTTGTTCTTGTATACTTATATAGTATATCGTATATAGGTACAATTCCCTATATATATGTAAAGTTTTGCACGAAAAAAAACCATTTCTTGTATATAAATATATTGTATATATTTTGTATTGTATATATATAAAGTATATATGTATGTATATGTAATTGTTGTTTCAGTTGTGTGTGTGTGTGTGATTTATCAGATATATATGTAGATATAGCTAGTTGTTTAATTGTTTATCAGCAGTTTTCAACAATTTATTAAATTTTGTTTGTTCATATCACAAGAATTTTCAATTTCCCCAAAAAAAAAAAGAGTTACATATACTATATATGAATATGCATGTATATAAACTATATATGTGTATATAATCCGCATGTATGCATTGTTGTATATATATATTAATGTATATATATTGTTGTACATCCTAGATTAGGTATAAATCTCTAGCCTATATAAAAAGAATTACACATTTGATTAGTTCCCGTTTGTTAACTCTCAATTTCGTGGGCTGGCCACGCCCACGCGCATTTTCAGCCATGACAACAAAATTCATGTGTATGTGTGTGTGTGTGGATGTATGTGTATGTGTGTGAGTGTGTTATTTTAAAGCTTTCTCTTGCAATCAGTTTCATATTTTGTATTTTTTTTTTTTTCCCCCGTTCAGCGTAAAATTCTTTTGCAAATTAAATTTTCTGCTTGATTAATTGAAAAAAAAAAAATGATTATTTGCGTTGCTTTTGTACACAATAATGTTAGTTAGTATTATTTACACGAATTACGAAAAAAAAACGTAAGTTTAATTAAAAAATACCACAAAAAAAATACATTTAAAATTAGAAGTAAGGCTACGAAATGATGAGCTTAATTTTATTTTGCGTGCAACTTAAACTTAATTTGTTCCTAGAAATTAGAAAAAAAAAAAAAGTAATTACAATTAATTCTCTATAATTATGACAATTACTTAGCATACTCTCTGTGTGTATGTGTGTGTGTGTGTGTGTGTGTGGGTTGATATGTTTTTGTTTTTGGAAGTATTTTCGTGTGGCGATTAATCCGCGGATTAATCCTAAATTAAATTTAACAATTGAAACAGGCTTAGTTGCTAACTTACAAGGCCAAGGACCAGGCCCATGGCCACGCCCCCCTGCTTGGTGGGATTGATAGTGGTTATTGTCGCCTCTCCCTCCCTCTCTTCCTCTTCCTCTCTTCCTTCCTCTCTCTATGCCAGCAATGTAATGGGCGCTGCCCGTGCGCCTGTTGTGGGCGTGGTTGCTGCTGCTGTTGGGGCAGCAACTGTTGCTGCTGCTGCTGCTGCCGTGGGCGGCGTCAGGCGTGCAGCGCCCAAGGCGGCCAGCGCCTCCTGATCGAGCCAGCGTTGCAGATGCGAGCGCTGCAGCAACTGTTGCTGCTGCTGTTGATGTTGCTGCTGTTGCTGTTGCTGCTGTTGCATAATGCTGATCAAGTTGTCGTTGTAGACGGCTGCGTGCAGCTGCAGATTGAGACTGTAGCCGTGGGCGGAGCTGGCGCTGGCGCTGTCGCTGTACGTGGAGGAGCTGCTCTCGTACCCGGAGACGGGCGAACCCTTGGGGCAGCAGAAGCCGGTGGGGGAGAGCGCAGGCGCCGAGAAGGGGCTGAGGATGCTCTGTGGTGTTGATGGTTTGCTGCTGCTGCCGTTGCTGCTGATGTTGCTGCTGCTGCTGCTGCTGGTGTTGCTGGCGTTGCTGCTGTTGCTGCCGTTGCTGTTGCCGCCATGAAACTGATGCTGAGGACTCCCGGCGGGAAATGGCGGCGGGACTGCAGCGAATTGCATCAGCAACGGCGGCGATTGAAAGCAGCTGGCGGCATTGCTGGCATACGATGGATGATTGCTCCAGATGATCGGCTCCCGTTGCTTGGGCGTGGCGCGCTTCTTCTTCTTGCCACCGTTCCCATTGAGTGTGGCATGCTCCTCATCATCGGCATCCGCATCGCGCTCATCCTCCAGCTCATCCGCATCGCCATCGGCATCGTGCATCTCCAGCTCGGAGTCCTCCTCCTGCGCATCCAGTTCGCTGCCCGCTGCCGTCGCTGTTGCCTCGTCCAGCAGATACGGCTTGAAGAGCTTCACCTGCTTGGCCGGCGGCAGCTTGCGCTGCTCCACAGCTCCCGTTGCTGTTGCTGCCTCCGCCTCCGCTTCGGCCTCCACATCGACATCGATATCAACGTCGGCATCGGCATCGGCGTCGGCATCAGCGTCGGCATCGGCGTCCTCCTCGTTGTCGCTGGGCTCGCACTTGATGGCCTCCAGTTTGCTCATCTTGTCCGCCGGCAGAGTCGTCTCGCTGTGCCACAGCGTCTGTGCCGCACGCTTGCGGCAGCTCAGATCCACGCAGGCGCTGGGCTTGAGCAACTGTTGCTGCTGCTGCTGCTGTTGCTGCTCGCGCTGGCGACGCACTGCGCTGCTGAGGGACAGATCCATGGGGGCGGGCGTGGCAGCGGGCTCCAGGCGCGGCTCAAGGGGCAAGTAGGCAGGCAGGTGGTAAGCATAGCCGAGTGGAGGCTGCTGCTGCTGCTGAGGGGGCTGAGGAATGTGGCTGCTGCTGTTGCTGCTGCTGTTGTTGCTGCTGCTGCTGTTGCTATTGCTGCTGCTGTTGCTGTTGATTGGCACGACGTTTGGCACTTGTTGCTGCTGTTGCTGTTGTTGCAACGCTGTGGCACTGATTGGTGTTGCTGCGGTGCTGTTGCTGCTGCTGCTGTTGTTGCTGCTGCCATTGCTGCTGCCGTTGTTGGCAATGGCAACTCTAGCCACAACAGCAGCAATTTTGGCTGCCGACAATGTGGAGGCCTCGCTGTTGCCAGCAACAGTTGCTGCTGCATCGCTTGGCGGCGACAACAGTTGCAACTGTTGCTGCTGCTGCTGCTGTTGCTGTTGCACATTGACTGGTGGCAGGGGCAGGGGCAGTGCCAGCGGCACCGGGACATGCAAGTGACCAAGTGTTGCTGCTGCTGCTGCTGGCGATGTTGCTGCTGCTGCTGTTGGTGGTGCTGCGCCTGTTGCTGCCGCTGCTGCTGCTGCCGCGGCCAGATGATGCGGATGTGGATGCGGATGATGATGCGCGAATCCGTTGGCCAAAAAGTGATGCGCATGCGCTGCTGCTGCTGCTGCCGCTGCGGCCGCCGCTGCTGCTGCTGCTGCCTGATGGTGATGATGATGATGATGCACATGATGAGCCAGCGGCAGATTGTGGAACTGATGCTGCTTCAGTTGCTGCGCCGCTGCCAGTTGCTGCTGCTGCTGCTGCTGTTGCTGATGTTGCTGCTGTGCAACCAAGTGTTGCTGATGCTGCTGCTGTGTGTGATGTTGCTGCTGCTGCGAGTGCAATTGCTGCTGCTGCTGCTGTGAGTGATGTTGTTGCTGCTGCTGCTGCTGCTGGTGCTGATTGTTGGCCACCGAGGAGCGCAGGTTGGGCTCGCATTGCAGCCACTTCTGGATCTGGCGGCGATGGATGTTGTACTTGCGCGCCGTGGCACGTTGGTTGCCCTTGCAATCGTTGTCGTTGCGGTACGATTCGAGCACTTGCAACTTGAACTGCGGCGTGAAGATGCGACGCGATCCCATCTTGGGACTGCACGCGTTGCCAGCGCCAGAGTTGCAACCGTTGCCGTTGCTGCTGCTGCCGTTGCCGTTGCTGCTGCTGTTGCCGTTGCTGTTGCTCTCAGTCGTCGGCTGGGCAATTGCAACTGTTGCTGGCGCGGGCTCCTTGGCTGCGTGTCGCTTGTGTTGCTGCTGTTGCTGGTTGAAGCTCAGTGCTGCTGCTGCTGCCATGGCTGCTGCTGCTGCTGTTGCTGCGCTGCTGTTGCTGTTGTTGTTGCTGCTGCTGTTGTTGTGGTTATCCATAATGTTGTTGTTGTTGTTGTTGTTGTATAAAGTTTGTATAAAGTTCTTGTTGTTGTTGCGTATCAAAAATAGTTCTCTTTGTTGTTGTAATTGTTGTTGTAAATAGTTGTTGCATTTGTTGTAAAATTGCTCTAAAAGTTGCTGCTGCTGTTGCTGCTGTTGCTGTAGCTGCTGCTGCTACTTGCGTGCGACGCTTGCGCTTTCATAACTCGCGATCTGGCAGCGCTGGCCCCACCAACGAGACACACACTGACACTCACACACTCACACGCACACCAGCACGAGACAAGTGAGCGCCACCAACAACACACAGTATAAAAAAACACGTTAACGTCGTCGAAAATTGTTTTTTTCTCCTTGCTGCTGTTGCTTCTGTCGTCTCTGACTGTTGTTACTGTTGTTGTTGTTGTTGTTGCTTTTGTTGCTCTTTAGTTTGTTTGTTGTACAAAGTTCAACACAAAAACAAAAAATAATAATATATTAAGCAAACTGAATCGGAATCGGAATCAGAATCTGCTCTTAATTCTTTTTTGTAAAACACACTGAGCGAAAAATTGTTACTCTTGTTGCCTTTGCTGTTTGCAGTTTCAGTTTCAGTTTAGTTTATGTTTCTTTCTGTTTCTGTTTTCTGTTTCTGTTTTCTGTTTCTGACTACGCGACGACGCGATCCGCATCCGCACGGCAAGGAATCCAAAACACAATTGTTCTGCCTTCTGCGTTCTACTTCAAAGTTACGTTCTAGACTGGCTGCCCCGACAACGTCGGCTGTCTCTCGGCCGTCGGCTCTGTCGACTCTGTCGACTCAGTCGTTCGTCGTCGGCTGTCGGCTGTCGGCTGTCGGCTCTCTTGCTCTCTCTCTCTCCGTCGCGCACACACACACACGCGCGCGCGCCAGAACGAAACAAAATGAACTGAACGAATGAACGAAACAACAGCAGCAGCAACAGCAACAACAACCACAAGCACAACGCGCGCGCGCCTCTCAGTCTGTCAGAGTGTGAGAGTGCAGTCGACGCTCTGTCTGCGCGTTTGTCTACAGCGCCGCCTTCTGTCTCTGTGTGTGTGTGCGCGTTCTAATAGCTCATCAGCCACAGCGCGCAGCAAGTGTGTGCGTGCATCTGTGTGTGTGTGTGTGTGTGTGTGTGCGAGTGTGAACGAGTCAGACACTTGGCGGGCCCCAGAGCCACCGTCGCCGTCGCAGTCGCCAGACTAAACCAGTTGTTGTTTTTGCTGCTCTTGCAGCCCAGCAGCACCAAGCAGCAGCACTAGCAGCAGTAGAGACAGCGACAGAGGCAGAGGCAGCCAAAGCAACAGCGCGGCGCTGAGCACTGCAGACAAACTGACGACAATCGTCGGCGAGGTGTCTGCGCCCCTGTATTATGCATGCATGTGCACACATACAGACACACACAGCCAATGCATGTGTGTGTGTGCTTAGCTCTGTGCTCTGCCCCACAGTGTGTGTGTGTGTGTGTGTGTGTAAGACTCGTTCTTGTCGCGGCGCTTTTGTGCGCTGGTGTGGAGTTGATTTTCAGCTACGCGGGCCGCGGGACCGACAGACGGACTGGCAGACAGACTGACGGACAGACAGACGACCGACGACGCGTCGGACACAATGGACAGAAGGGGACGGAACCCCGAACCACGACGATTGCTGGCCCTGCCCCCGGGCACAGCCCAGGCCCGATCCGACGACTGAGCTGACTAACTGACAAACAACTGTGTCCGTGTCTGTGTGTGAGTGTGTGCGCCTGGCCACTCAATGTGAACGCACAGTGGAGCCAGCGGAGCATGTGTGCCGTGAATCATGTGATTGCGTGGCCACAGATGATCGGTTGATTATATAATGCAGGTATAGGTACAATGAACATTCAACAATGAACAAATACTATTTTCCATATGCCAATACTGTATTTAAGTAAATAAAGTGACTTGTAACTAAACTCATGATCGACAAATACGATTGTTATACACTTGTAGAGGCTACTCTATTATTTTTGAATGAAAGTCAAAAATAAGATTTCATACTTTATTGAATTTTTTGAGCAATTAGAGCTCCGAGAGCTCACCATCAAAGTAAAAACCACTATTTAACATTATATTATATCATCATTATTTAGGTATATTCAATATATTTAACGAATTACATGCATACAAACATAATATTAAACTTTCTGAACAGTGTCGTCATTTCCACTATTTATCTATTTCGCCTCTTTGGTGTTATTGTGGAATAAAATGTAATATTTATACCCATTTTATCTGTTACCAAATTGACTGTAACAAATCTTAAATTCGCAACAATACTCATTTGGTGTAACTTATTGGGCTTTATCTTAATATTGATATTCAGACATGTCATATAAAGCGAAACTAAGAGATTTTTGCACTTTTCATTGGTTAAAACATTAAAATCAAATGACATAGCAATAAATTATATTTTTTACAAATTCCATTTAATAAGTCACCAAGGCATGTCGAAATATGAGCATGAAGTATATATAAATTTAAATAATATGCAACTTTATAAAGTGAGTGAGGACTTTATAACATAAATAAATAAACTATTTGTTGAATAAAAGAATTCTTTTTCAAATTTCATTTTCCATTTATTACTTTTAAAGATAGTTTATTGCAATCTAAATTAAATAAATTTTACTTTAATTTAACTTAACCTATAAATAATAATTTAAATTTAAGATAATACAAAATATTATGAAATAACAATATACATAAAAAGAATGCATTTTGATATGATGGGCATTTGAACTGGCTGGCCCCACTGTGCTGCTGCTCTTGTGGCTTTGCCAGCGACGACTGCGAACCACGTTGCGTCCGCTGCCAACTTACGCTACAATTTCGCTGGCTCTGCCAGTTTACACACACACACAGGCACACACACAGGCACGCTCACTCGGCCACAGATATGAGTGCATGCCATGTGTGCGTGTGTGTGTCTGTGTGCCTGTGTGTGTGTGTGCGCTATAGTCGTGGCTGGCAGACATTCTGGCACTAGGGCTCGGCCCGGACGACATGTTGCTGTTGCTTGGTGCTTTAGCTTTTGCTTTTGCTTTTGTTGTTGCCCGACGCGGCGACGCAGCGACTGAGCGACGCGGCGACTGAGCGTCACATGAACTTGTTGAGCTTGCCGTCGACTGCGGCAGCGGCAGCGGACAGTGGGGGAAGTGTGCAGGCCAAGCCTTTGCGTTGCCCCCCTCTCCGCTGCGCACCCCTTACCATATGCAGTGTTTGCATGCACTGTATGTCCGTGTGTGTGTGTTGGTGTGTGTGCATGTGTGTGTGAGAATCAACTGTTGAATGTGTAATGTGCTGCGCTGGCTGAGCGAAAGAGCGATGCATTTTTTAACGTGTCCGTTCGTGCACGTATGCGTGTGTGTGTGTGTGTGTGTGTGTGTTTGCTTGTGTGTGTGTGGGTGCATTGCTGCTGTTGCTATCGCCCCCTGACTAAGCTCAAAGACAAAAGGGCATAGAACGAATCGTGCAATAAGCGCAGCAACAACAACAACAACAACAACTGCAATATAATGATCGAACAACAACAACAACAACACTAGTTGCTCCGCACTTGTTGCAAATGATAAACGAAATTTTCTGCTCGATGAACGCAGAGACAAAATTCAGTGCTGCCTGCTGCGCTGCTTGGCTGCTGCTGCTGCCGCCGCCGCTGTCTCTCTGTCGCCTTCGCCTTGCCTTTGCCTTCGCCGCGCCATCATCATCAACTGGAATTCATGAATGAAATACATATGCATGTGTCTCCGTGTCTCTCTGTGTGTGTGTGTGTGTGTGTGCCGCTGTCGCTGTTTCGCCGTCGCTCTGCCGACTGCGTGTGTATGCAAATTCATAAATGAAAAATGTGTTTTCTGTCTATGGCAAGTTGTTGCTGTTGTTGTTGTTGTTGGCGCTGCCGCTGCCTCAGCATCATTTGCGCGTGCGATATCAAACAGGCGAAAAAAAGCAAAAGCAAAACACAAGAATAAAAGGAGAGTGTACAAGAAAGACGGACGAACGCACGCAACACGATTAGGTGCCCGTCAAACGACAACAACAACAACAACAACAAGAATGGTAAAAAAGCATTGACTCACCTAGTCGAAGGCAGCATAAGGCGAAGCCAACTGCGACAGCGACTGAGGCCGCGACGCGCTGTTGATGCGCGATGATAGATCTCAGCCAGGCAGTGGGAGAGTGGGAGAGAGTGGCGTGTGAAGAGAGTAAGTGGTGGGAGAAGGAGAAGAGAGAGCAAAAGTTGCCGTAGGCAGTGGACAGCGCGCATAGATTCCCATGTTGCGTTCTTGTTGTTGTTGCTTTGCCTTGTTGCCTGGCAATGCCTTCGCTCTGCCATCCCGCGAGGCTCCAAACAGCAACAAGAACAACAACGAGGACAGTGGAAAAAAGCGACGACGCGTCGTCTGGAGACTTCGAGCGCCCAAACGGCGCAGCCTCCACCGTCGTTGCCGTCGCCTTCGCCGTCGCTGCCTGCACATGAAAATGTTTTTGAATTGCATTTCCAAGTAACAAATAACAAAAACAAAGAGGAAAAAAAGTTGAGAAACGAACGAAAACTTCGAACAGCAACAGATGCACATGTGTGCGTGTGTGTGTGTGTGTGTGTGTGTGTGTGTGTGCGTGTGTTTAAAATAAAATCAAAAGAATTCCACTTTTGTGGCCCCGTCGGCTTCTAAATCGATTTATCAAAAAGAAGAAAACAACAACAACAACAGAATGAGAGAGAAAAAGAAAGAAAGAAAAAAAGAGGCGAGTAAAAAGCGGAAAAGAAGCAGGCAAAGAGATAAAAATTGAATATAAAAAAAGGTAAAGGTAACGTAAAAATCGAAAACCTATACACACAATAGATGCACACACACACACACACACACACAGAGACGGGCACA
This sequence comes from Zaprionus africanus, assembly GCA_018151435.1. Classification (NCBI taxonomy): domain Eukaryota; kingdom Metazoa; phylum Arthropoda; class Insecta; order Diptera; family Drosophilidae; genus Zaprionus; species Zaprionus africanus. Next base: position 319,293 of record JAECXB010002285.1, read on the forward strand.
GATAGACACATGAATTGATTAAAAAGTTGAAAAAAAAGAAAAACAAAAACAAAAATCATTTGGGAACCGCGTTGCTCGTAGAGGGTACCGCGTACCGGGCACGGCTCCGCGTCTTCTTCGTGGAGCACAAAGGGCGCGGTGTGTGATCGGTGTGTGGCGTGTGTGCGTCTGTGTGTGAGTGTGTGCGTGTGTGTGTGAGTGTGTGTGTCTGTGTGCACTGTGTGGGTAGGGGAGCATATCGCAGGCGAGCGTGGCAAAGGTGTGGGGCAGGGGGGTCAGTGACAGAGGCAGCGGCAAGGGGGGTAGCCGGGCCAGCGCCGATGCCGACGCCGTGCTGTCTGCCTTTGAATGCGGCGCGTAAGCCCACACAGACAAACACACACACACACACACAAGCACACACATACACAAGAGGCGACAAAGAGATCGAGATATATGCACAGCATATAGACAGACATTCCTACATACAGACTGACAAACAGACATACATACAGCACATCGTATATAGAGAACGAGTCGATGCTTAGGCTGAGGCAGGCGATAGGCCGAGGGAGCTGCAGAGGGAGCTGGGAGCGATACTTGGACCCCAAGGGAGACTTGTGGCAACTTTGCGCACGCGCAATCCCAATTAAACTAAGCCAAACTCTGTTTATGCATGGATAGTTCCAATATCGTAAACTTCTTCAATGATATTTATGAGATCTGCTTGAAATACTATATATTATATATTCAAAGTAGAAAGTGAAATCTTTAATGATTGAAACAGAAAGAAACTGACAATATGTCGTGGCTCATCTTTTCTTAAGGTTCTCACTTATATGTACTATATACAAATGTACTATATATAATAAATACCATATATTATATTATTATTATATTGTTTTCATGTGCTTTATTCTGAATAATTTGAATAAAGTTCCTTAAAAAACTTGAAAATTAGAGTTCGTTTTTAATTTTGCATTTTCTGTTAAGGTGGCGATTTTTCCTTTCTCAAAATGTACTCAAACACCCCTTAAAAAACGTAGAACATCCATTCTAACCTTGGCTGCATTAAGAAATCATCATTTAAAAAGTTTCAAGGTTACAAACTGAATGTGGAACCTTTAGAATTACCTTAGAAGGTATGTAGGTAATGTAGATTAGTTATGGTGTTGTATATGCAGTTAAAAAAGAAGGTTCCCACTCCGAAATGTATGAAATATTTGTCAATAAAGTATTATCTGTGTGTCAAGTGAAGAAAGAAAACTGAAAAATCGGTGTTCTATAGTATGTTCCATTTAAAAATGTTCAGATAGTCCAATAGCTCAACATATATAGTATACAATAACATAAGTTATGATCAGTTATTCATTTATGTAGATAAGGTACTGCACATTTATGTAGGTTAGGTATAAATATGTATATTGCATCAATTTCATATAACTATAGACCTTGATTCTTCAAATATAGTCGTGAATAGAGTTTAATACTGACTAATAACTGAAAAATAATACAAGACACCCATTGTTGCGCACCTACAAGTGCCTCATACTTCGTAGACAACCAGCGTGATTCATAGGAGAAATGCAATTATTAACTAACCTTGGAGAATTTCAAGAGGTATTACGTCGAATTAATTTAATTTCTCTATTTCTTCCGCGTAGGACTCAAAAGTCAAAAGTACTCAAAAATTTCATGACTAATGCAACAAAGTTGTCGAAGACGAAGGTGGAAGAGAGATAGAGATCGCTTATCTAAGAACGAAAAAAAAATATATATATATTTCTGTTGCATTTTATATTTAACTATATAGCTACAATATACATATATGTATATATATATCTGTATTTCATCAGAAACTGTTATTTACACAGTGCGTACACTCATCTACGTACGTCGATTACTTGGTAGTGGGTCTACTTGATAATAGCGTCCACATTCTTTTCGGGTGATCCATTTTCTTTTGTTATAACTTTGGTGATCGGTTATCGTCGTAGCGAGTAGCTAATCAGCTTGAATTGATTCGCTCACCAAAGAAACTTCAGTTTATACTTTTAAAGCTTCTTCTTCTTGCTGCTCTACGTGTTCATTGTCATCTTCTATTGAAGTTCCACACACTCCCGCCTTCCCTGCCCCAACCCTAGCACGTGGTTTAATCACGTTTAGAAGAATATAATGCAGTTCTAGCATTGAGCTGACTCATTCGCAACCCAAGTTAGTTAGGTACCCGTACCCACTCATAACGCCCCACTGCACCCGGAGGTATACGCTGATTGATTACACAACCAACGCAATTGAAATCGGAAGCTCTATGTCTGTTTCCATCTCAGTCTCCGTCTGGGTCCAAGTCTGACTAACTCGGCTTGGTGACCCCCCGAACCCAGTGCGATAATCACAGATCACGATCGCCGGCGTGTGCAAAACTATCTAATCGCACTTAGTCTGTTCTAGCAACCGATCTGAGTTTTCCATATGCATTTTGTAGGAACTTCGAAAGCGTAACCTACGAGTATAATTACTGAAAGTCGCTATTTAATTGTAATTCTATCTAGGGTGATACTTTAGTCTTAAGTTCGTTTGAGGTTAGTCGGAGCTTTTAGTGTTTATAGAGTATACAATTGATATACAAAAAATCCCTTCAATTAGTTAGGTATCCCTTCAATACCCCACTAATTGAAGGGATTTTTTGTTTTAGGGATCTTAAAAACGGATAAAGAGATCGTTTTATACCTAAGCGGATATATCTTCGATCGCATTAGGTATAAAAAAGGATATTTTGGAGATCTTAAAAACGGATAAATAGGTCCTTATACACTACTCGGATACCATAAAGTTTGAAAATTTTATGTTTTAAAAGTTCTCTTCTAACTGAAGTTTGATGTTTACAAAAATACTTGAAATATTGACCGTCAGGGAATAAGCTGGGTTTCATGAGTACTTCAATGAGAATAAAAGGTTTCAATAGGTTTTAAATAACCTCTTAACTGAAGATAACAAACTGCGATCGATGCAAAGATCGTTTGCAGAAATATTAAAAAATAAAAGCTCAACTTGATCTACATTGATTTATATATAGTATATACTATATGTTCTCTTTCATCAACAAGTTCTGGCGATCTGATCGGTTGGATCTCTTGAAATTTGCGAAACATTAAACTATTTTGTTGAAAACTGAGTCACAGTCACAGTTAAAGTCACAGTAAGAGCTTCAGCCGGAGTCGCAGTCACAGCTCCAGTCGCAGCTATAGCTCCACCTCGCAACAGGGAAAAGGATCATTTGGTGATCGTTTCATTTACAGCACGATCTTGCCCAATTCCAGGTAAACACAGGCGAACTGGACTCGGTTCGGTGATGATGTTCGGCTTGGCGATCTCAGGCGCCTAATGGATAGTTCTTCTTGGAAAAGAAAGCGGCCTGCCTTAAAGGAACGTGGCTCAGTGTGGCCGCATGGGAGGAGCAGTGGCAAGGGCAGGGGGAGCAGGGACAGTGGGGAGGAAGGAGTGTACGGGCTTAGCAAGGCAGAGGCAGACATTGGGCCGCCGAGGCTGGAGGCGCATAAAAATGCGCTGTCCGCGCACACACACATACACATAGGCACACGAACAGGCACACACACACACAGGCACACACAGAGGGGCACTGTCTGGTCGCCGTGTGTGAGAAAAGGCGGCAACGCGCGAAGGCAAAACTTTTATTAACTTTTCCAAGAAATGGAATTTCTTGGATCCTGTGTGCCTGTTTCTGTTTCGCTTCGCTTCGACTGACTTTAAATGCGGCTGCTGCTCATGCGAAGCTTCACTCACACACACACACACATACACACAGAGTCGCATATACCTCACACACACACACACACACATGACCATATTGAGTGAGCTTCAGGTGTTCTGCGCTTCGATCTGGCGACCAAAGCTAGTTAGCAAACGCCGCAGTCTCAGCCTCAGCCACAGCCAACGTCGCAGTCGCAGTCCCAGCATTCTTTTGCTGCCAGGGGCAGGGGCAGAGCGGGGCAGGGGGAACTATGGCGTTGCCCCGTTGCGTCCACCGTCGTCGTCGTCGTCGTCGTCAATTTGAGTCAATTTCTGTTCAGTGCCGCCGCAACGAAATGAATCGAACGAAACTGAACGAAGCGCATAAATAACGTAAAACAAAAACAACAAGCTACCCGGGAACGGGGCCCTCCAACGCCAACACACACACACACACACACGCATGCATACACAGCAAGCAACACCAACACACTCTCGCTCACACACACTGGGCCAGACCCGTGGACGCCTACGTGCAGCAAACGGGTAAACTGCAATGGCGCTGCCGCTGCGGTTAACACTGGCGGCGCACAGTGGAGCCAGCAGGCCGATCTAGTGGAATTCAAAAAGTCAAAACTCATTTTTAACCTAAATTAAATTCTTAATTGAAAGAAAAAACTTATCTGACACCAAGATGCCATTTTTTTTGGTTTTCTATACAGTATTTTAGGAACACAAGTATTTTTATTTGTTTTTTATTAAATAAAATTATTATTATTATAAAATAAAATTTATTTTAAATAATTGAGAGCCCATAGATAGAATCTAATTTTTAATTCGGTTTCAGCATGCCAAAAATCTAAAGAACACATATCAGAATCTGTCCAGATATGATCACATAATGAATTTTTTCTACATTTTTAAATTCAAATTCAAATTATTATTGAGTTAAACAAAACTAAATTTAGATTAAATATTTAAGAGTCCATAAAAAGAGTCTAAATTAAAATTCGATTTCAGCATACGAAAATAGTTAAGAAGACAGAACAGAATTAGTCAAGATATGATCACAATGAATGAGTGAAAAGTTTATATTCAAATTCAAATTATTATTGAGTTAAGCAAACTTAATTTGAATAATTTAGAGCCCATAGAAAGAATCCAAATTCTAATTCGGTAACAGCAGACGAAAATAGTTAAGCATACATATTAAAATTAGTTAAGAGATGATCACTACGAATGAATGAAGAGTTACTATGGAAGCTACAAGATAAAGAAGTCCGATCCGATTAAAAATCCAACTGAATATATATTTTATTGCATATGTACATAGCATAAAAGGCTGAAGCTTCATATTTCATACACTATGGCACACTTTCTGACCCACTGTGCGCGCACAGCGGGACTGCAGCGACGTAAGTAGTGGCGCGGCGGCAGCGGTGAGGGGCGACAGCACGACTGGCGCACTGGCAGACACACTGGCAGCCCCTGCAGTTGCTCTGCTGCTGCTAAAGCGCCACACAATGCACATGTGTGTTGTGCGAGAGAGAGGGAGAGGGAGGGAGAGCGAGAGTTTTAAGTTACTCTCTCGCATTCTCTGCTGCTGCGGCGGCTGCTGTGCGTGTGTGTTTGTGTGTGTGAATGTGAATGCGTGTGAGTGTGTGCTGGTGTGAGTGAGGCGCATGTATTTTTAGTACAAGATTGTTGTTTAAACAAACAGGTTTTTTTACACCGCAGCAAATAACTCGTCTGTCTGCTGGTGCTGTTGCTGCTGCTGCCCGCAGCGCCACATTGTAAATACATACATACGTATATACACATGTGTATGCATGTATGTATGTGTGTAAGTGTGTTTGCCTGCCGGTTGTGCTGCTTCTGCTGCTGCTGCTGCTGCTGCCGCCTCCGCCTGCAACGCTACGCGCTGTTGTCGATTTTCAATTTGGGTAGATGGGCACGCTACCCCTTCTCCCCTTTCCCCCTCCCTTGCTGCGCCCTGCAGCAAACAGCAGAGGCAGCAGCAGAGGCAGACACAGCGGCAGCACTTAACTAATTTTCCATGGCAGCCCTGGCGCCAACAACAGCAACAACAGAACATCAAGAAGAGAAAACCAGTTGCTGTTGGCAACCCTGGCAATGTCCATGCCCTGGCAACGATCTACAACAGGTTGGGGCTGCACACAGGAAACTCTCTCTCTCTTTCGCTCTCTCTTGCTTGCGCAATGGGATGAGTTGTGTGTGTGTGTGAGTGAGTCTGTGTTTGTGTGTGTGTTGTTGCTTTTTTGGGGTCCGCATTTCGCGTTAAAATAAGCAAACACCTCGCGGTGTGAAATTCCGTTGTAAATAGCTTTGCTGCATGGCAGCAGCAGCACTGCAGCAGCAGCAAGCGCAGCAGGGGGTGTGGAAGGAGTGGGAGGGAGACGGGGGTGCGCTGTTGGTTCAATGCTCACGTAATCTCGGCTGCGGTCAAACGTTGCACGGCGCAAAGCTTAAGCAGACACACAGACACACACACACACACATACAGCAAGGCATCTATCACTTGCAAGCTGCGCCTGCGAGCTTACAAAGCTTTTGCCACGTTCATAATGACACATGTCCAAGAGAGAGAGAGACAGAGAAAGCTTTTGAATGGCTCTGATACTATCGGCGCCTGAACGTCTGCGTTGGCGGCAACGGTGGCGTCGGCGCAGCAGCAGCGCTGCCTCGCTGTGTAGCGCATACAGTGGCGATCCGGCAAGGTGTACCTCGAGCTAATGTTATTTAATTTATTTTTGTATTCACACGTTTCGTATCTCACATTATGACCGACACACACACACACACACGCGCACACAGAGACACAGATGGAGAGACAGATAGAGGGACAGGCAGAAAGACAAGCAGAGGGACAGACACATAAAGATAGACAGTCATGGGTATACATACATACATACATACATACCGCCTTAGTGGGGCAGCGCAGGGAGAGTGGGAGAGCGACGGCAGCGGACGCGACAAGTGACAAATGCTGAGGTGAGCGAGAACAACAAAAGCAACAGCAGCAGCACAGAACGTGGGCAGCGCCAACGTGTGTATGTGTGTGGGAGTTGACATGGTGTGAGAGAATGAACGCAGAATGAATGCCTGGCTTGCTCACGCTCTCTCGCTCTCCCTCTTGGCGCTCTCTTTCAATTCATTGCGCTTCGTCGTCGTCGCTCTGTCTGCGCTCGTTCGCTGCAGTTGTGTGCAGAGGTGTGTGTGTGTGACTGTGTGTGTGGGTTGTTCGTTCATTCATTTGCTCTCTCTCACAAGTGCGACTGCGACTGCGATGCGGCTGGGAGTGTGAGTAAGTGTGTGTGTGAGTGTGAGTGCGATGCGAGTGCGAGCTCGTGCTCATGCTCATAGTGCTCACACAGCATAGCGCTCTGTGCTCTGAAGTGAAGTGCGGCAACAGCGCACTCGATCGGCAGACAGAATGTCGCCAGTTCATGCTACGCCGCCAGACATACTGTCGTCGTCGTCGTCGTTGTTGTTGCTGTTGTTGCTGTTGCTGTAGTTGCTGCTGTTGTTGTTGTCGCTGCCGTTGCTGCTGCCGCTACTGCCGCTGTCGACGTTGCTGCTGCCGTCATCAAATCACATTTAACACGCTGCGCTAACCCACACTCTCCCCAGCCCCCTCTCCCCGCCGAACCGCTGCCCTTAACCAGTGCCTACCAAGACGTCGCTGCCGCTGCTGCTGCCGCTGCTGCTGCCGCTGACCTGCCGCTGCTGGCCGCTTTTAGAGCGAACTTACTTGATACATATATATTTCTGCAGCATATGCAGAAGTTCCACTGTGCCCCTATTCCCCTGTCCGCCCCTGGCCCCCCTTAGGGCCTTAACCGACAATTGGGATTTCGCAGAAACAAATACACACACAGATGGGGTGAACTACTGCGCGTGTGTGTGTGTGTGTGTGTGTTGTATATGGCATATATAGCGAGAGATGTGTGTGTGTGTGTACAGTGCGACCTCGACTTTGGCAACTGATCGATGCACGTAACAGCGAAGAATAAGTGGAATATGTGCGATATATACACATAAAAAACATATATACATATTATACAAATATGTGTGTGTGTGTGTGAGGGTAAGTGTGTGTAGATGTGGCCTGACCACGTCGTTCCATAAAGAAGCCTAACGCTATCGCATGCATTCTGGAATGTTGCCCAGTAATTTTCCATACACACACACACACTCACACACACTGAAGCTCAAGCGCATTCTCACATATTGGCGGCGATCGATCAAGCCTTCATTCTCAAATGTGCTAACGAGACCCAACAACAGCAACAACAAGGGAAGCAGAGGCAGAACAACAACAACCTTGGACTAAGCAAAAAATGCATCTTTGCTAAAAACTTAACAAAGCCTCTGCATGTGACTATCGATAGGCTGGTTATCGGCATGTAAACTTAGTAAACTTAATCTTAAAATGCTTTATACTCTTTTTCTGATTTTGTCTTTGTGAATAACCTTATGAAGGGCATCTTAGCGATAGTTGTTGTTTTCTGTTTTTATTTGGGGAGAGAATGTTTTCTAAATGTTTAAAAATGTTCAGCTTCCACCTACTGTTCTTGTCCAATTATAATACATAAATATTATCCAGATTTGATAAAATCAATAAAGCACTTATGGAAAAAATTAGGAATTCCTATTGGTGTCAATCGAGATTTCTGAACAAATAGCTAAAAATGTATGGAGAGCATAAAGCATAAACACATCTTGAAATATACAAAACTTTTCAAAGAGTTTTTTATATATCATATTATATATATAATATCGTATTATTATATTATATCGTATTACTCTATCTGACAAATGAACATATTTAAATAAAACAAACATAACCAAATAAAAACCTTAAAGGAACCTTTGTCATGCTGGATTTCATAATATTATTCATATATAGTATGGTAACCGATGGTTCGCATGGGAACTATAAGTTATAATTATCCAATTTGTATCAAGTTTTGAAAGCATATCATTTACATAACAAAAGGTCGTTGTGATATATTTGAATGCTGTTTCTTGAAAAAGAAATAAAATCGGTAGGTTGATTCTGGCAGCTTTACGATTTATGAGTCCGATCCGGTTCAAATTTAAGAAAAATTAACGTGGCTAGTTCTCACCTGATAATGCTGATTAAGAATATATACTTTAGAATTTATATATGAAAATCATATTATATTTTTGAAGTATTATAAATTAGTTTCTTTATTTTTTATCAAATATTACCATTATAACGCATTGTCACTGTGTCAACCATCTTTTCCAACCAATATACAAGTATATACAATATATATGTATGTATATATCTTCATTTCGTAATTTTCACATCCGTGTTTGTTCTTATTGTTGCCTCTAGACATATTTCTGCCCAGTCGACAGAACCTTCTATATAGCAAACGCCCCCAACTGGGCCCTATGTAAAAAATATAGCCAAAAATGTAGGCTATGTGGCACTTAAACTCGATCAGCATTAAATCGACAGAAGAATACGTCGAAGTAATTGGCTAAATAAGATATATGTATAAAATTATAGTAATATATGTATATATTCAATATTTATACAAATGTATGTATATGTATCTATATCATACTCGATTTAAATTTCTGACCAATTCAGCTCTTTGGGGTTTGCGTGGGTGGGCCAAATACCTGAGCCGGACAATGCCCAAGCAGCGTTCTATTCTACTTTTCATTTTTTAGCTTCTGTCTTTCAGTGTTTTTTTTATTGTTTTTTTTTTTGCAAAATCAGTCGTTATTTCCTATTAAACACGTGATACGTACTAAACTGAGCTTCGATCGGCGATAACTTAAGCCCGTGTAACGAAATTGTTTACTTAAACCGAGAGGTTAATCACCTAAGCAAAGAGACAGCTTTTGAAGGTTTGACAGCTCTGTTGTAACTGTTTGTTACTGTCCATAGCATACATAAGAAAAGAAACCAAGTTATATAGTAGGCAGATACGAATAAAATAACTGAATTATCTTAACGATGTTCAGAGATTTGTTTTAATTGTGAAATTAAAGAAGAATCTGTAAAAAAAAAATCATTCAACTTAATATTGAATACAATATGATAAATTTTAATTAAATTATTTTTTTTATTTAAAGTTTTTTTTTTTTTTTTTAAATTTAAAATTATTGTTAATTTTATATTTCTAATTCAAAATTTACAAGCAATGAGTATTATTAATTGAATTTACTTATAAAGAGTCGACTGACCAAAGTTCAACTAAAAAAAAAAAAATAAAAAAAAATATTTATCAATATGTAAGCATGATCAGGTACTATAATACTGGTTCAAACATCATAATTGTTCAATATTTTACTTCATATCAATCCAACAATTCCCTCTTCATATATCCTACACTGAAGTGATGGTACATCAGTTCCTCGCTGGAGATGCTGAACAACCTGTGTTATGCAATCCAAGAACCTTGTGAATTTCCCATCGTTCAGCTCGGGATGGCTCGATGTTTGCCCGGTCTGGTTCTGGTTAACTCCGTTTGAACCTGTTGACGATGCTGTGCGACATGTGTTGGCCACTGTGTACTGGCCTGTTCGCATGTTGATCAGCTTTAGCATGGGGCTTTCCCGGCGCACCCAAACACATGTGCGCTCGCCCTTAGCCGTAACCGTAAACGAAACCTCATCTGATCCCGATGCCGATCCGCATTGTGCCTTTTCTGCCTTCAACTTTGGCTTAAGGTGCACAAACCGCGGATCATGCGGCCAGCGGACCTGGGCTCGAGCATTGAGCCGAGTCAGTTCAATAACACACGCACACACACACATGGACACACAAACATATGTACACGGACGGGCACACCCTCACCCACACCCACACACACCATCCGGCTGCATTTGTTTTGGATTTCCCGTCGGATTAAGCAACTTAGTGCACCAAACCAACGCGTTTCCCTTTTAGTTCCGACCCAGCCCAGAACAGGGTGCCTGCCTGGCAGCCCGCCTGCCTGCCTGGTACTTGTAGCGCTAATTATAATCGTGGGAAAAACCAATCAGACGCAACTTTCGCACTTTTTATTACAGGGCCAATTTTGGTGTAATCCACTTTTAGGGTCCTATCAAACATAAACCGTAAAGAACTTGGCTTGTGTTTACGGCCCTTGGCCCTTGGGCCAGCGGCATTGTAAACCTTCTACCTGCTCTACCTGCCAACCTGTCGACCTCTACGGCCCCTGTCCGTTTATCAATGCATGTGACTTCTTCCCAGGACCGCCCCAATCTGTAGTCTCCAGGCCCCTCTATGCTACTAGTCCCTGCGGTACTTGCATTCTAATCGAAGTGCCGTGCGGGTCCTGCATACCAAACACTTTCCCTGTACGAACATATATCACTATCCATATTGCACCTATATCATTTTTGGGCAAGATTCAAGCATCGATGACTGCGTTGACAAGGGAAAACTGTTAGATATGACGGGTGAAATTTATGAAAAAAGGAAGTTATGGATGGAAGTGGAGATGGAGATAAAGAAAGGTGATGGTAATAATTGATTCCTTCCGATTTGATTGCTTGGTAACCTGTGGAAGACCTTTCGGTACTATCGGTATTATTTGTAAACATTTGATAGGCTATTTTCAGGATATATTTGTTTTATCTGCTGAAGGTACACGAATATATATGCTAATGTAATGAATTTTCAGCTAGTTTAGCTAGGAAAAGATAGTCAGTTCAAATGAATATAATCGGTATAATTTGTAACTGTTATGAAGGCAATTTTCAGGACATATTTGTCTTATCTGCTGACGGTACACGAATATATATGTCTGTGGAATGCATTTCATGCTAGCTTAGCCAAGAAAAAAAGTCAGTTCAAATCAGTAATATAAGTATTATTTGTAAACATTATCTAGACAATTTTCAGGATATTTTTGTATTATCTGCTGACAGTACACGAATAAATATGCTTACGGAATGAATTTTAGCTAGGAGGGTCTAACGAAAACTCTATATAACATATCCAGGCATACATATATGCAATTTCGTAATATCTTTTCTAAAACATTTCTCTCGCCCCTGGCAGACGGCACGTTCCTCGGGCGATGACAGCCGCAACTGATGAATGGCTCCATATCCGGTACTTGCAAATGAAGAAAGAATCCCGACCGGCGGACGGCGTCGGGCGAGTACGTGGGTAAATGTGCGATTGGTAGAATCCGATTGAAAGGCCCAAAAATTTGGTAATTCATTTGCCACTTGTCGTCACTGCCGCCACCGCCGACAGCTGGCCATAATTTAGCGCTTCTTTGAAAGTAAAATGAGGCCCTCTCCCGCACATTAGCAGCACCTCCGACTCCGGCACTACTAGCAACGCGCGCGGCATATGAAAAAAACAGAAATCGTTGGCCGACCAGAGGCTTCTCTATGCCTGGCTATCTATCGATCTATCTATATAGTATCTATGTGTCTATCGCTGATCCGCGTCAAACAGTAGTCGGTCGCAGCTGTCCATAAATCGCTCGAGGGACCCCTGAATAGTGTCGCACTGGCAACGCTCTTCAAATACTAATTAGTCGGTCTACGGTCCCCGCCCGATCCCTGATCCCCGATCCGGTTGACAGTGCGTCGGGCCATTGCCATAAATCAGAATTTCTTGATTTCTTGATTACCCAAATGTCTTGGACATCTAGCGCGACATGACCAACCGCAACACCGACGTGGCCGGGGATGGAGCTGAAGATCAGCGATAAGCATCTGAGCACCCGATGCGCCGACGCCCCGATGTTCTTTGCATACGAAAACAGCCCGAAATATGAGCCCCGTCTTCTCCCCCTCCCTTCTCTCTTTCTCTCTCTCTCTTTCTCTGTCCCGCCTGTCCATCATGTGTTCACGTATTTGTATTTCCGCGCTTTTTGTCGCGATTTGACAGCTCCCCTTCCTTTACTAGATGGATTAAGCGCTTTCTTCAGCGCCCCGAGCATTCCAGTCATGCCCAATCACGTTGACACCTCGCCAGACAGTCTCACCTGCAGTTCTCTTCACCCATTCCCCCCTCCCCGTCGATTTCCAATACCAAACACGACACTTTTCCAATTCCCACACATGTTTCATACGTTTTATCAAATTTCATTGAAATTTTTACGATTTTCATCGAGTTTGAGTTTAGGTTTTAGTGGAGTCTCGCTCTCATCAAAACATTTTTCCCGATCTGTATCGATTTTTAACATACACAGGAATAATTTTTAATTTGATTTACTTTGATAACATTTTTGATACCCCACTCCCTAAAGAAGTTTAAATAGAGTAAATTAAATTAAAAAGAGTTATAGCAAAGTGGAAGGGAGCTATAGATGGATAGATAAGGTCAGATAGGGAGAGAAAAAAGATAGAAAGACAGTGAGAAATTTAGAGGGAGGAAGAAAGCTTAAAAGAGCGTAAAAATAGAGAAAGAAACTGAGGCTGAGAATAATATATGAAAGTATTGGGGAGTGTCCGTTAAGGAAAAGCCAAATTGTTCAAGAAAAAACACGAATCTCGTTAAAAAAGTGTCCGTTTTAAAGGTAAGTAGACTTGAAAAAGGTGTCCGTTAAGACAGAGGAAGGTGTAGTGAAAAAAGAGTGGATACGTAGACTGATCGTGTCTTCAAAAAGAGATATGTGTGCAAAACAGAAACTCTCTTCACTGGACCAACGCTTCAACCACTTTTGTCCGGTCAACGAAAGTGTCCGTCGAGAAGAATCAACGTTCTTTGAATGAACTAACGAACGTCATAGTGTCCGTTTTAAGGATGTGTCCGTTAAGGAAGAGGAATTGGGAGATGCGAAGATTCAGAGACAGGAAGATAAAGGTAGACAGGCAAAACAACGTCATAGTGTCCGCTTGATGGAAGTGTCCGTTAAGGAAGATGAAGTGGGAGACGTCCTGACTAAGAGAGAGAAAGATATAGATAGACAGGCGAAAGAACGTCATAGTGTCCGCTTGAAGGAAGTGTCTGTTAAGGAAGATGAAGTGGGAGATACCTATACTAAGATAGCAAACGATTTAGATAGACAGGCAAACGAAAGTCGCAGTGTCCGCTTGAAGGAAGTGTCCGTTAAGATAGAGGAAGTGGAAGATGCCTAGACAGGCTTCTTGGCTGCGTCTTATAAGTTTCGCTGTAGCTTTGGGCAATTCATTGAAAGTAAATTTCTGCCTTTATGTGTATGTGTGTTATATGTACATGTATGTATGTATGTTTGTATTTATGCATGTATGTATGTTTGTATGTACACATGTATGTTATGTACAATGTGTGTACATGCTTTGCTGGCTCCGCCGTTTGTTTATGCTTTCGTCGCTTGCATATGCAAACATACATATGTATGCGTATGTATGTATGTACATACATACATCATGCACACACACACACGCACATGTATGTATGTATATATGTGGCGTCGCTGGGATACCTAAAATGCACACACGTCCGCGGGAATCCATATCAGCACGCCACAAGCAGCAGCAGCAACAACAACAACAACAATAGCAACAACAACGCCACATACATTTATGCCCTGCCAAACGTATGAAAGTTCATGCACACACACACACACAGCCAGCGACACAGACACAAAAGCGCACAGACACAAGGCACAGCGTTGCCATATAAAGGCAAACCAACGTGCGGCGAAGGCGAAGGCGGCGATGGAGACGAAGACGACAACGCCAACAACAACGACGACGACGACGGCGACGGCGAATGCCCAGCCGGGCCAGGCCAGTCGTCAGCCCAGGCAGGCCAACGTCGTCGCGCCAGAGTCGGGCCAGACAGTCTGTCGCCAGAAAATCTACACATAACAACAACAACGCACACACAAACACACACAGACACACACACACAGACATTCAAACGTACACAGAGAGAAGGCAAGCAACAGCGTCGAAAAAAACGAGGGCAGGAGGGCGCAACACGACGGCGACGCGAGGCACAGCATGGCGCAGCGCAGAGCAGCGCGGGCGATGACGGCGTCGTTGCTCAAGTCGTTTGCGTCGCTGTTGGCGTCGCGGTGCAGTGCAGCGCCTTGCATTACGTAAGTGTGTGTGTGTGTGTGCACGTAACGTAAGGTAACGTAAGTCTGTAAGCACGTAACAGCTCGAACAAATCTGACGAGGCGCAACACAGCCGCAGTCGAAGTCGAAGCTGAAGTCGCAGCCAAAGCCAAAGCAAGGCAGAATTCCATTTAGATTATTTTCTTTGCTTTGTTGTTGCTGTTGTTGTTGTTGTTGTTGTGCGGCGGCTTGCTTAGGTGTTACAATACATAATGAACGCACGCATACACACACACACACACACTCAAGCACACACTGGCACATGCAGGCGCTGCTGTGCATTGCCAGACCGTGTGGCGCGCACAGTCGCCTCATAACGTCACCGACGGGGGTCGCATGGCGGGGCAGCGCGAGGGCAACTGCCAGAGGCGTTGCACCCCCGTTTCCCCTCTGCCCCACACGTCTATGCGCGACTCGAGTACGAATTTTATCGCCCACGATTTGTGTTGTTTGTTTGTTTGTTTGTTTTTGATACCCTACCCCAGCCTAGCCTAGCCTCACTGGCATTCGCACACACACACACACGCGCACACACACGCGCTGCACATGGGCCACTTGAGCGCTATCGACGACGCCGCACAGGAGCAGCGGGCAGGGCGGCAGGCAGAGGCGTCAACAGGGGGCACAACTTTTGTCGCCTTCGTTCGCTTTCAACTACGTTTCCCCCACCAGATTGTGTGTGTTTGCCTTCACACACACACACACTCACACTTGAGTCCCCTTACCTCTTCTCCCCGTTAACCTGCCTCCACCCACTAATCCCCAGAGAGACCTCCAACATATTTACAATGCACATTTGATATTTGTATACAAAACTTATCGGAAACTCCCAAGTGCGACGCGCAGTTCAATTCCAATCGAATCGAACGAAGAAGAATCAAGACCCCAGAGTTTTCCATTCCATTCCCTATCGAACTGTTAACATTAATCCCACTTAACCCAACTCTTTGTATGCTCTACAAAACGTAAAGATCGCCTATTATTAATTATGAACTTATTAATATGAACTTAACTATTTAATAAAGAATATATACAAGTTTTTAACAATTCTTGATCAACATGAAATCAAATTTTGAATCGATCGAGCTGAGTCGTCTGTATGAGCACCTATATCTCAGGGAATATAGCAGTTAGGACTACCAAAGTTGCTGACAATATGTCTGATTATTACAGGCAGATTTTTATATATTAAGTTTGGCCTTTTGCTTTCAAAATTAAAACAAGATTTATAAGTGTGATTTTATTACGTTTAATTTGTAATTTGCTTATTTAATAGATATTACTGAAAAGTTTGCTAAAACCTTCGGATATTTGACTTAAAATTAAGTTACAATTTTATTAGATTATTTACGAAATTATTTTAGTAGGTGAACAGATTCCGTCTGTAAGTATGCAACAAAATTTTACCAAGCAGTATATTTACATATTCAAGAAATGATTCAGTGCACGATCAGTTGGGTACATGTTATATATAAGTCTGTAGCTTCCTCACATTGATCTGTGGACTAGCGGTTTTTGACCAAAAGTTAACTTAAGGTTGCTGTCTAAGAATTTCTATAGTATATTGGTCATAGCACACCTCTATTTTGTACAGCAGGATACCCTAAAGAAAAAAAAAAATTGTTTTTATTTTGAACTTTGTCCTCGAGTTATCTACAATGAGTTTAGAAAACAAAGGTCGCCAAAACCCTATAGAGGAAAATATATACTTAAATCTAATGCTTGTGTATTTTTCTCAAAGTGAATTGCACTGAGTCGAGCTAACCTATTCAAAATCAAAATCTTTCGGAATTAAAACCAATGATAAAACTCTTAAGAACTATTTTGATTTAAGAGAAAGAATGGTAATATTAAAAATACAATACCTAATTTGTATAATATAAATAAGTTTGCATGTAAATTAAATCTAAAAAAATGTACTATATCATTTTAAGTCAGTTTACAAACCCGAAAATAACTGTAGAATTTTCTTTATATTAAACTTATGTATGTCAAAAGCAGCATTACTGACTATTTCTTTCGTGCCTTCTCCCACACCCGCCCCCTCCTAAATCCATCTACATGTGAATAACTATATTTTATAGCTAAAAGTACCGCAACTAGCACAGTGTGTAGTCGCACTAAATAACCCCCTGATGATTATTTATAATGTGTGCAAGGGGAACTTTTGTTTATTATTGAGAGCTTTGGACAACTTTGAACCTGAGTTAAAATTGCACCGTATGTGTGTGTGTGTGTGTGTTTCTCCCCGTAAATTGCCCCTATATCATTTGTCTCTAGTAGTTTCGCCCACAGATTGAGGCGTTAATATCGAAATTATGTCATTGTGTAACGCAAGGAAATCCCCTAAAAAAAAAAGAAATAAAATGAAATAAAATATAAATTCACCGAAGAACGGGAATTAACCCTTGCAGGATACTTGAAATCAAGTGGAGGAGAGGGCAGTGCAGGGGAGGAGAGTGAGAGTGAGTGGAATGAGGAGTGCAGAATAAAGAGTGGGCTGAGGAATTGAGAGTTTCGAGTTGAGAGTCGGAATCGCAGTCGCAGTCGGAGCCGGAGTCGGATTCGGAATCGGGTCGCCGCGCGGGCTGCCACAGTCAACTGTACTAAAGATAGAACTGAATGCGAACACGTTCTTGCTCGCACACACACAGACACACACACACAGACACACACACACAGACGCACACACACTTAGCGAGGCACAGCAGGCGAAATAGCATACAGGAAATGTGAACGTGTGGACGCCAAAAAGGGACGGACAGACGAACGGACAGATGGACAGACTGGCAGACGAAAGGAGAGTGGGAGAGAGCGGAGGAGGAGGAGGAGGAGCGGGACGGGGCGGACGCGGTATAAGTGCATCCACGATGTGGTCGGTCTGAAACCCAACACTGTTGCCTTGCTGCGAATATTAAAATACCCACTTAAGGCCAACAACAACAACAACAGCAGCAACAGCAACACGAGCAATGGTAAGTAGTACCCTTGCACACACACACACACACACACACACACACACGGGCACACACTCTCACTCTTCCGATCAACTGCAGAGCATTGGCGCCCTTAGCCACTTGGCTCGGGCCCTTGAAGCCCGAAGGAAGATCTGTTTGGGTTACCCAAAACGAACCTAACCTAGTCCAATGGCAGCAAACCAAACCGAACCGAACCGAACAGCACCAGACCGTACTGCATCTGCAGCACTTGAGAAGGGGCAATCAAATTGTCGTTTAGCTCAAATTACCATATTCAAATTGTCGAGCAAGTTTTTGTGGGCATTTGTTGGGTTTCCTTTGGTGTTCTGCTTTCTTTACTTTAATGTATACACACAAATTTCTGTATTTTGTGTGTGTGTTTTATTTCGTCAATTCAAAAAGCGACTTGTTGCGCGCTCATTGACAGTGTGTACACACCACGTAAACGCGAATCAGAGCAAGACGTGCCTGCTTCGACGCGAATTGAGCAACCATGTGACGCAAAAAAGAGCAATATATTGTGCTATCGATACATGTGGCATTATCGATAATATTGCAGATTTTCACACACAATCGGACGTGTTGGTGTTTGCGCGCGTGTGTGTGTGTGTGTGAATGCGTAGATTTACTTAAAAATATTCAAACAAAATGTCAGTAATTTAACAATTTGTTGCATTCCTAGCCATCAACAGGGTGTGCGTGAGCGAGCGACAGTGGCAACTCCAGGCAGTCGGCAATAGCAACAGCAACAGCAACAACAACAGTAACAGTAGCAGCAGCAAATGCTGCTGGAAGGCAATATAGAAAACAACAACAAAGGAAAACGGTAGCAACACTCACGCACACACACACACTCATTCATCCAAACCCTCACACATAGACACATACACATGCAGTGAGACACAAGAAAAAAAGGAAAACAAATACAAACAAAGGCAGCTTTTCCAGAAATTGGGTCGCGAATAATTTTTGGCTCTTTTGCTGGAAATTTTGTTATGGCAACTTCAAATACATGTTTCGGTTAGTTTTGAAATCAGTTCTGAAATCGTGGTTAGATAAAAAAAAAACAATAACAAACTTTTTTTTGGTTTTGACTATTGTTTTGCAGCCTGAAACGCCCTGTACCCAACCCCAAGCAATAAACAGTAGAAGCAGCAGCAGCAGGCAGCGCAGAGGCAGCGACAGAAGCAGTGACAGCGACAATGAGTGTCGTTGGTAAACAACTGAATCCCGTGCAATCTTCGTCTGCTTCCAGCTCGAGTTCAGCAGGAGCAGCGGGTTCCAGCAGCAACAGCAATGAGGTCAGCAGCAATGCAACTGCGGCAGCAGCGGCAGCGGCGTCAGCAGCAGCTGCTGGTGATGCAAAACGCGTGGAGGAATCAACTGTAACGCCCGAGGATGTGCTCAACCTGAGCAAAATAACCGACGATTATCTGTGCTCGGCCAATGCGAATGTGTTTGAAATCGATTTTACACGTTTCAAGATACGCGATCTCGAGAGCGGCGCCGTGCTCTTCGAGATCGCAAAGCCGCCCAGCGAGCAGTTCCCCGATGGCCTCAGCATTGAGGATACCATGCTGGCCGCCGCCGAGGACCTATCGCTCGATGACACTGCCGATCCGAATGCCGGTCGCTATGTGCGCTATCAGTTCACGCCGGCATTCCTCAATCTGAAGACAGTCGGTGCCACGTAAGATTAACATATCTGTAGGATCTCGATCTCTACTTGCAACTAATGCATCTGCCTCTTCTCTCTTCCCTGCAGCGTGGAGTTCACGGTGGGCAGTCAACCTGTTAACAATTTCAGGATGATTGAACGACACTTTTTCCGCGATCGTCTATTAAAAACATTCGACTTTGAGTTCGGCTATTGCATTCCATATTCAAAGAATACGTGCGAGCACATCTACGAGTTTCCTAACCTTCCGCCAGACTTGGGTGAGTCAGGTTTCATAGTCAAAGGGGATACGCCCTGCAATACCTTCTGTATTTTAAATGCAACTCCTGAAAGAGAGTTGCCTTCAATGGGTCAAGGTTGTGCAGATATATCAGATATAGTTTGTGATTGACATGTCGTCATCATTTGAGTAACTCAACCCGAGGTTTATGATGACTTAGTCTGCTCAGAATTGATAAAGGAAAAGGGAACAGTTTAGTAATTGTAAATAAGAAAGAAAGATAAGGTCAATCAGTCCTAAGGAAAATTACTCTATTAAAGAAGCTCTTAACTTAGCAGGGTTACGATAGATATAGTAAGCGTCATTAAATATTTATGAAAGGAAAAATATGAGTTGAACTAAATATACGTACATATGTATATAGAGGATTGTTAAGTCTCGTGTGATTAAATAAAAGTACAGAATTAGCCAATGAAATTTAAAAAAAATAGAATTCGCATTCTAAAATAGATTAACATATATCAAAGAAACCTTTTATAAATATTTTATAAATATATAATAATTGTACTTAACATATGGCGACCTTTATCTGACATACGAGTACACTTATCCACATACTATATTAATATCATCATTCCTCTTGCAGTTGCTGAGATGATATCGAGTCCCTTTGAGACGCGCTCGGACAGCTTTTACTTTGTGGAGAATCGACTTGTAATGCACAACAAAGCGGACTACGCCTACGATGGTGGCATAATTGTCTAATTACGCCAAATTGTTGGTAGATGGCAATGCCCGAGCCAGGGCGATGGATAACTATAAGAACTTATAAAGATTGCACAACACATGCCTATCTACACTTATCCACACTCTGTTACTAAATATAATCTCCTTTGTTGCTGATGATATCGAGTCCCTTTGAGACGCGCTCGGACAGCTTTTACTTTGTGGAGAATCGACTTGTAATGCACAACAAAGCGGACTACGCCTACGATGGTGGCATAATTGTCTAATTACGCCAAAGAGGGAGGAGGCAATGCCAGAGAGAGGGCGATGGAGAAGGCAGAAGAACTAAAGAATTGATGCAGCTACAACTACAACTAAAACCTTAAGCTAAACTAAAACAAAAGAGAACAAGAACAATTAATTAAAGCTGACTCACACACACACACACACACACACACACTTACGAACACGAGAACATACGCACATCAAGCGAAAACCAAAGCAAAGCAAAGAAAAAAAGAATAACAAAATGAGAAGAAAGAAAATACATATAAAAATGCAAAAGCAAAAGAAGGAAAAACCATTTTAGCCTTAGCACAATGTTTTACCCACCATTCCTGTTCAATGTATTTATTATGATAAACTCTCACACACACACACACACACACACGTACACACACACGCACGCAAACTGTGTTCATTTATAAGGGAAAAGAAGAAACAAAGAATAAGGCAAACAAGCCAGACAACAAAAGAAAAACAAATTTTACTTTAAAAAACAATTTAAGTTGTATGTAAGTGCAATGTGATTCCCCCAACTCTTTCGTATTGTATTCTTAATTTTTTATTATTTATTCATAAGTTAAGCAGAGCACATACACACACACATCGACATTCATGTACGCACCCACACACACACACTCACCCATGCACACGCATGCACCTGATCCGACAATGCATATTCATTTATTTTGTATTTCCATTTGAAGTCCAAGTTTTTTTTTCCAGTGTATTTGTATAGATATTTTAAATGCCGTCTTTACTATGAATTCAAACATGAGAACGAGAATTAAATTTACATTTGAAATGTAACCAACTGTTCTGTGACTAGTCTTTTGTATTTGTCTTCCAACTGCAGCTGCAATCTATCGCACAAGTCAAGGTATACGATTTCAAGGCCTATAATAAACTGATTATATAAAGTGCATTTGTGGTTTTCAAGATCTTAAATGAAAGGAGACGTCTGCGACCCTACAAAGTACATATGTACATACATAAATATGTATATATTTATATATATATACAATTTCTTGAGCAGTGTTAACATGCACATCTATATCTCAAAGACTATAAGAGGTAAGAAATTTACTTAGTGAGCGAACAGATTTTGCTATCGATGCCCCAAAGTATGCAACACAAAGCACGCTGAAGATAGAAGTTTCTTGAAAACATAATTTTAGTGTTTAGTCGTTCACTCTCGGCTGTTGCTTTCTTGCTGATTAAACACATTCTAAATTATAAATAAGCGTTCCTTCTTGCTATCTACAACTTCGCCCAATTATTATGTGAACAAATTCGAAAACTGTTTTATTGATTGCATTGCCATCAACGTATTGCCTATTGCCATCTCACTCTAATTCGCGCACCGTCTTATAAACTAAGCCAGGAAATCCGAGGTAATCTGTATGAACTGATGCGGCTTCTCGAGATGCACCAGATGACCCGTATCCAGCCACTCCAGCGTTGAGTCTGGGAACAGTCGTTGGACTGAAGGCCAATCGTCGGCTCTGGGAAATAGAGAGAGATAACTTTGAGAGAGGAACAGAAGAGAGAGTATTTGCAAATGGATTTACTGCATGTATGGTGAATGAGTGCCGCAAATAAAGATGGTGGGTCCGGAGAAGGGACCCAAGCCGGCAATGTGATCGCCGTAGTTGTTCAAGGTGGAGAGATTATTGTGCAGCACTTGCACATTGCATGCCCAGTAGAATCTGAAAGAGAAATTTAGATGTTTTTTTGAGACAGTTATTCGTTACTTTGCTACCTTTGATCACCTACTCGCCAGTTTGGGGTCTCTTGCGCAGATTGAGCATTATAAAATCGACAGAATCAGCACCGGCTACCTCTAGTAGCCTCTCTCTAGCCTGCCTGCGCCCTTCGGAGAGGGATAAGCTTGCTGGCAGTGATATTCCCTGCATTTCCTTCAAAATGCTCCTCATATATTCTAAGGAACCTGGTGTGGATACAGGCGAGATGTCCACGACAATAAGACGCTCAACGAGTTCCGGCTGCAAAATGTAAGAGGAACCAGTAAAACATGACAGTTTCTTCTTGACACGATACCTACATAAGTAAGGGCAAAGTGCATAACGGCGCGGCCACCCATGCTGTGGCCCATTAGACAGATCTTGTTTATTGAGTTGGATTGCATGAACTCCCGTATGTCTGCAGTCATCCCATCCGAGTCGTGGGTGTTTGCGTGCGGACTGTCGCCATGATTGCGTAGATCTGCCGTGTAAATCTGAAAAGAAATTATAATAGAAGGAACTATAGTTTACAGGATATGAATCTGCATTGGACCTGCTTACACGACGATTAGTTTTGCCAGCAAGAGCTTTGCTCACGCTACGCCAGTTTTGTTTGCTCCCGAACAGGCCGTGGAATGTGATAAGGGGAGTCTTGCTAGCATCTGTCGAGGGTCCATCGAATTGCTCAGTGCTGAGGGCCACAGCTGAGGCACTGGAGTAGTGACGATGTTGGTGCAACAGCTTGTCGACAATCGGGACATTTTTAGTGATCACGCCGTGGACATTTAATTTGGTACGAAGCAATTGAAGACAACGTAACGTCCCGTTTAACAGCTGCATTTCGCTAGAGTTGCAAAACACTTATCGATTACAAAATATTTGACATTTCAATCGGAGGACAACTATCGTAGAATACTGATAACTTAAGTTGGCAGCATCGATAAGGACCAGCTTGATTTGTATGAAAAGGATGTTTTCAAAACTTGTATAATTATTTTATTATTTTATGTAAGTATATATAACATTATAATACAAAATATCCAAATGAAAGATTAATATCAGTAAGTGTGATACAAAGTAGCAATATGTATATATAGCTATACAAAGTTGAAATTAAAAATATGTAGTGCAAATCAAACAGATGATCGATCAACGTGGTGGATCAACTATCGATAGAGTCGTGACATGCGGCTATACTGGCGATAGTAGCATCGATTGCACCTCTAGCGATTAGCTTCCATCTCTAATATTTTCTGCAGTTGCGGCGGCTTCGTTTGTGACAAAAGAAATTGGTAAATTTTCGCACAGTCCAGCATAACTAATAAAGAAAATACCTGAAGGATAAGGTAAAAGATAAAGCTAACGCAGCAGCAATATTGTGGATGCAGCTACAAATTGTTTAAAGTGATCAAAAAGGCCTTGCTCTTGCAGGGGCACATGAGAGAGAAATTGACGAAAGCAGTTGGTTCGACAGCACACGCATACACGCACTCGCACACACACACACGAGGCACACACGCATACAGTTACAAGTTCTGCACGAAGCCGGAGCCTGCTGATTGTGGCCTGGTGTGTGTGGACAGAGTATCGACGAAGAGGTGCAGAGAGGCGAGGAGCAAGGACGAGTGCGACAACACATTAGCAATACCAACAACAACTCCCCATAGGTGAGTAACAACAATTGAAAAGAACGCACATTGCCAATATACTACAAACAATTGATATATATATATTTTCAAGTATTCTATTTTTCCCCTCCAACACTACGTAAGTGCAAAGTGGTTTAGAAAAGTCGAAAAAGTACAAAATTCATAAAATAATAATAATCAAAACAAATACAAATCAAAGAGACAAAATGTATAAAGCTTTAAAATCGTCTTAGACTCTTGTGACTTCTGTTCTGTGATAAAGTTGTGCTTGAGAGCCAGAAAGCTCCGTCTCTATTCTGTCTCTTTCGTTAAGTATTGCGATTTTTCAGTTAAGTTACAGTTATTTAAACAACAACAATAACAAAACATTGTCGGTCGCGAAAAGTGCGAAAAAAGTACCAAAAAAAAAAAAAAAAAAAAAACGAAAAAAAGTACACAAAAAGACAAAACGTATATGATATGTCGATGTCATATGTGTATATGTATAATTAATACATGTGTGTGTGTATATGTGTGTGTCTCGATGTACTCACTTGTAGCCCTGAGATCTGAGCAAACGTAGTTCTTGTATTATTCCGATCCGTAATTGTTTTATATCCATCAAATTTGCTCTCGATCTTTTTTGCCTTTTGTTCGCGTAAAGTCGCTTCATAGTTAACAATAAAAGTAAAGTAACAAAGTAATATTTTGAGAGAAACACACACAAAACTAAAAAAAAACAATCATAAAGAAATAAAAGTACAATAATGAAGGTAAGAATTCAACAAAGTGAACAGAAACATAAACGTTCAAAACTTTTCTTTCCCCCTCACATAAAAAAAACTAAGAAAACGAACAATATAAACGATGAAAATGAAAATGCACAGTCGAATTTGTTTTACACACACAAAAGAAAACCCGTAAACAAATAAATGAAACGGAAGTGCTGAAATGAAGAAGAATTCACTGTTCCTGAACACCCCGAGCCGCCTTAACGTTGTCTCTTCGATTATAGTCTTTATAAGAAAGAGAGAGAGAGAGAGTCATTTATTCGTTTTAAGTACTTCACAATATTACCACTGTGTAGGTCGTTAATATGAAATTCCACCTGGTTAAGACATTTAAAGAATAATCTTGATTAAAATAGACTTTAATTCTGTAGAACGCTCGACAGATCGTGTTCATATTTGGATCATTGTCTTTAAGGAGTTACCCTCATTATTCGACTAAAGAAGTCGAAGTCTTCTTCACTCTCTCTCTCGCTGTCTGTCGCTCTGTCTTTTTCTCTCCGTCCCTCTTTCTCTTCATCATTTTCCCCTTAAGGATCAACGTTGCGTGGAACTGATTTTGTTCGAATATAGAATAATATATGCTATATATATTCTTGACCATGGTCCGTATTCTCTTCTAATCTTGTTTGTCTCCTGCAGAAAATCAAAGGCGGCACGCGTGCAAGGGCGTCAGCATGGAGTCAGATGATTCACGTGCCAGCTCGAGTTCATCATCAGAATCGCCGTCAAATTCAAGGCCGACCACACCCACAAAGGAATTGGCTGCCGGCGGGGTCCATGCGAATGCGACGAATGCCAACACTGATGGCATCGGCGCCACGTTGAACAGTCCCGTGCGTTCGGTATCGAGCAGCAGCTCATCATCAAACTCCAACTCCAGCTCCAGTTCCAGCCGAAGTGGTCGCTCCAAAACGAAGAAGAAGAGCTCCAGCAGCAGTAGCGACAGTGGTAGCGGCAGCGATAGCAGTGGCTCCAGCAGCAGCAGCTCCAGCGATGATGACGACGATGAGGCGGCAGCACCAGCATCAGCCAGTGCTAATGGTGCAGCTAAAGCGGCGTCCGCCGTTGCTGCAACTGCTGCAGATGACACTGAAGATGTTGCTGCGGCAAATGTCAAAGCGGGTTTCAATTCACTCAACAAGTCACAGCAGCAGCAACAGCCGAGCTCGCTGCGCAGTCGCAGCAACAGCAGGGAACTGCTATATAATCAGGCGGCAGTTGATCTTAACATAAGCCATGAGGATCTCAGCGATGTGAGCGACATTGATATGGAGAAGCAGGCACCGCCGTCCAAGAGCAACTCAAGGAATGCCGACGATGACAACGAAGACGATGACGATGGCGCTATTTCAAATGATTCGCTGCCGGTGGCCCAAGAGTCGTCGGGTCTCAATGGCAAGTTGCGAAATGCAGAGCGCAAATCTTCGATAGAACTGGCAGCAGAAATCAAGTCACTCAGCAACAGAGAAAAGAGGGTAAGTTTTGTTTGTTAATACGATATGTCTGATGAACGATAATTAAATTCGATTCATTTGCTTAATTGTTAACAGGAGTCGGAGAGTGCAAATGGATTGGATGATATGGTAAAGCCACATGACGACGATGCGCTCGATTTCGAGGCAGAGGAGGGCGAATGTCCAGAGTTGAATAAAGAAGCTGATGCAGACGCCGATGTGGATGCCGGCGACGTCAATGCAGAGGCCAATGAATTACACAGCAAAAAAGCTGGCGGACAGCCCAAGAAGACAGCATCATCGGCAAATGACGATGATGATGATGACGGCGAAGTGAACAATGGTGATGACAAAGCCAGTGGCAAGGACGATGGCACTGAGGATGGCGAAGATGATGAAGAGAGTGCATCGGCTGCTGCTGAGGCATTAAAAAAGAAAAAGGATGAGGAACTAGAGGAGGGCGAGGTATCCGATGAGGATGAGAAGCGTCCCGAAGAGACCGAACCCAAACCCGTCTGTCGTTTCTATACGCGTGGTCAATGTACTTGGGGCATGAGCTGCCGTTTCCTGCATCCCGGCGTCACAGACAAGGGCAACTACACGATGTTTGAGAGCCTAGTGAGATCTGTGCCCATGCAAAGCGGCGCGGGTGTCGGCGGTGGCGTTGGCAATCCATCGCGAGCTCCGACCAGCAGTGCCTACAGCGGCCACATGAGTGGCGGTGCGGCCGCTAGCGAGTATCACGATTATCGCAATGAGCGACCCGCGGTGTTGCATCATCGCGGCGCTGCTGGAATGCATCATGCCAGCATGTATGGCAGCAGTGCTCCGGCAGGGGCCCATCATGATGCACGCAGTGGACTATTGATACCAGGAGAGGGTGGTCCGGTGGTGGTGGAGAATGCTTGGGAACGTGGCCTGCGCACCGCAAAGGAGATGATGCGCAAGGCGAACAAACGAAAGGAGCAGGACATGGACTTTGAGGATAAGAAAATGAATCTTACTCTGTCTCCCGATGAACTGGAAAAGGATCCATATTATCTTAAGGAGCGAGGCAGTTCACCGACCGTTGTACGTGAAATACCACCCAATGCACCCATTGCACACGGTAATCCACGTGCTCTACTGCCCCCGGTGTATGGGATGTATGGCCCACCTGCAGAACGTTATCGGGCTGCATATATGGCACCCATGCCCTACGAGGATGTGGATGTCTATGGGCGGATGGCGCGCTATCGGGAATTGCCTCCACACAGGATGCCACAGTACGAGGATGATCGTCGACTGCGGCCTACGCGGGAGGTGATTGTGCAGCGTGTTGAGGCTGTTGGGCGAGGTGACGAGTGGAGCGATCCATGGATGCGGTCGAAATCTATTGGACGCGGCAACTCATATGATCGCGAGGACCGTCGAGGGCGTCGTGATCGTCGCAGCTACAGCAGCAATACATCCTATTCCAGCTCCAACAGTTCACAGAGCGATTCCAGCTCCGACACATCGCGTTCCAGCAGCGCATCGGATCACAAGCGTCGCTATTCGCACAAGGTGTCCGGCTCGTCATCGCGGAGACAAGCGGCCGGACGAGCGGCACGCTCGCCTAGCCAAATACCTAGACGACCCAGACGCTCGCCAAGTAAGTGCAACAGGCCACGCCTATCCTAGAATGTGATTGATTGATTCTCTTCTTTTTTGGTTCACAGAGGGCAGCGCTTCGCCTTCGTACAAACGAGCAGCACAGGAGAAACGAGCCGGCGGCGCACATAGTCCTGCCACCAAACGGAAGAAGATGTCTTCGCCTGCGCCCAAAAAGTTTGACAAGTTGCGTCGTCGTCGCAGCTCTAGTTCCTCGGATTCAGGTAAAGGTGTTGGTTAAGCAATTTGGGTAACATTTCTCATTGTTGTTTTGGCAATGTATTTGACAGATTCCTCGGAAACTTCATACTCCGGCTCGGATTCGGGCTCCTCCTCTTCGGGTAGCTCGACGGGATCCAGAGAAACGCTGCAGAAACGCGTGCGGGCAACAGACAAGGCTCTCAATGAGCGCAAACAAATCAAAAAACGTATGTAGACACAGCTTCCTTTGTGCCCCATCTCAGCGGAGAGTTAATCCCTGATCTCTTGTCTTGCAGCATCAGAACAATCAACCAAGAAGCGTTCGCCCATTTCCATTGAGATTAAGAAACCATCAACAATTGTCGGTGTGTCGGCGCTTGCATCGCCAACCCATTCGGCGGGAACATCCGACAAGGAGAAGGACAGCGGTGTGAAGGATAAAGAGAAGGACAAGGACAAAGATAAGGACAAGGATAAGGATAGCAAAAAGTCGAGACGTGAAGAGCTACTGAAGCAACTTCGCGCTGTCGAGGATGCCATTGCAAAGAAGCGTTCGAAATTAACCTGATAACATATACAGATCCTAGTTCAGATACATATACAGCCGCAGCCACAGTCATCGCAGAGGTGTCCTTCCAATTTTGCCCTCACCCCGCAGCACCCACAGGCAGCAGCAGGCAGTGACAATTGCCAAAATATTTTTTACAACTGTCTTCAAATGAATTTCTTTGTCTACCACTACTCTGTGTAACTGTGTGTGTGTGTGTTTGTGTATGTGTCCACAACTTGACCTGCCTTTGGCACTCAGCGCTGTCTGTGTTCCGTGTGCCGGGAATGCCCCTCAGCATCCGCATCCGCATCGATCCCCTTAGTATATAGTTGTTCAAGCGGCATTCAAAACTATTATTAATCTATTGAGGTTATCCATCATTAACATTCGCATCGCGTATCATCGATATTGTGTCGATTGTCCGTTACAAACAAACAATTCAAACAATTCAATGCATTTAGTTGTAATTACCCCCAACGTCATCTGCATCTCCTTTTTTTTGCTTAGGCCCTTTTGGGGCCCAATGATTGTACACTGATTATACTACCTGTACCATTGTAAAATACAAAAATATATCACTACATTGGATAAACGTGTGCTTGCATTTTTCATTTATTCAAAATGATTAAATTGTCGATGAATCTGGGATTCACAAAATTTCAGCCTGAAGATCGTTCTTCTTATCTGTATACATTTATTATTTACGTATACCATTGTATAGGTATAAAATTCATTGTAAGACTGGACTGGATCTCTCGGATTTTCTCAGTTGTTAGACTCGATTTACTTTCAACAGCAGTTTCCTCAATTCAAAGGGAATTATTATAACGTAGATTGACGCTACGTACAGTTTGGTCAATCTGTAGCGCAATTAGCTTTTGTCAGCATACAATTGGAGGCACAAGAGTTGCCAACTATCTTCCTGAAATGAGTTTCAATTAGAGTTAAATTGAATTAGAGCTGGAGAAACATCGAAGTTTGCTTACGTTATATGAAAAATCGATGTTTATCGATATAACATCGATGCTTCTCCACCTCTATTAAGAGAATTGAAAGCAAGGATCAGTGTTGACAATATTTCACCAAATCTGGCTTCTGGAATATTTTAGAATCTCTTTTGATCTCTTTAACTGTATGCTTTACTATATATAACGCATTATTGTCACTATTGAGGATAGATTCTATTTTATTTAGCCGTAAAAAAACGTAGCTATATCAAACCATTTTGCGGGTTAAATTTACTACCAAATGTTGGAAACACTGATCAGGATTATTTTTGTCTACTACATACATATGTACATATGTATATTTAGCTATAAAAAATATAGCAAGTGTATAAATTTGAGCCTCATTTAGGTGCCCCAATTTTTGTTTTATTTTTTAAGTTCCTTGTCCTTTTTTCTGCTTTTATGGAGGAGTGACAGCACTGTTGAAACTCGAGAAACTGAGGGCAGTACGACCCGTGAGAGACTCCTTAAAATTTCAATTATGTTTGAAGTGTTTTGTTTGACGTCTGTTAGGTGAGCAATAGGCCATGTTTCTGCGGACCAGGCCAAAAGTACAGTTGGCAAACGGCGAAACTATCTTATTAATGACATTTCGGATACCGCAAGCGAGAGAGTCGGGAGTCGAGAGTCGCTCCAAGCAGGAAGTAGCGACAGCCACAACAGTGACAACATTGCCGAGTGCGTAATTGCTTTTAAAGCCTGATTTAAGACACGCCCCGTCTCAGCCCCAATCGCAGCCAAATGCGTTTGCTATTAGCGCTAAAAGCTACGCACTGACTTGAAGCGCCTTGGCGGAAGCATCGTCGCGACGAGCCCACACATACAGCTGCAGTTGCAGTGTTGCCGTTGTAGATGCAGATGGAGACAGAGTTGGAAATACATAAATGGAGGAGATACAGATACGAGTCGATTGACTTGAGTTCAATGCACCAGCAAAATACCATAGACAAGGCATCCCAAGATTAGTCCATCTGTGGCTGTGTTTAAAAAGCTGTAATCCAATTAGCAAGAGTCCCAATATTTTTATAAGTGGGCAACAGTTGATGATTTCCATTGTTAACACGGGGGAACACACGCGTTGCAAGCTCGATAAATGACGCCTTGAGGCGAGCAAGTTGGTCAGATTTGACGCAACAATTCAAATAATCGATTACATCCACCTGACTGCCGATTGACGATTGGCTGAGCGATCAATGCTGCGCTAAATAGTGTCAAGTTGACATGTAAGCAACTGATGCAGACACCGATGCACACACACACACTCACACACACACACACACATATGTGTGCTACATACCACAAGCGAGTCACTTGGTCAATATCAAATTAGACACGGTCAACAAATGCCACAAGTGAGCAAAAGGTTTGAAACAGATCGATTGAACCGAGATAAAACGAATATCGATAGGTTGACAGAAAGCCTGCGTATCGATATTGTGCTCTAGAAAGGTAACTGATAAGTTTTCTTATCCTTCCAAATCGGAGAATAATACAGGCAATCGATGGCGTGTGAACTCCAATAAATATCTCCCTATTTTTCATAAGGATTAACATAAAGATCTTAAAGATTATAAAACGTATGATTTAGTTTTCAATAAATCTAGAATTAACTATATGAAGTCTTTTAATTATTTATTATTATTAATATTCACATAGATAAGCACTGTATGAAGTTTTAAACTAACAATCTGATTGGACAATAAACATAGACATTATTAAAAAAA
This sequence comes from Zaprionus africanus, assembly GCA_018151435.1. NCBI lineage: Eukaryota > Metazoa > Arthropoda > Insecta > Diptera > Drosophilidae > Zaprionus > Zaprionus africanus. The sequence goes on from JAECXB010002285.1 coordinate 350,717, forward strand.
AAGTTGTAAATAAATTTCAGGTTCATCTGATATAAAACCTCCTTGGCAAATACCTTTTATTGTTGCTGAAATCGGCGCTTTAACGAACAATAACAATCTAGACAATAATCGATGTTAAGACATAATTTAGAGATAAACGCACTTACCGGATTATCAAAAATTGTTAAGAAATCAACAGATTTTCATGCAGAGTGATTTTTCGTTTATGTCTTGACCACATGAGTGATTTAACATTTAATTCTCTGACAATTTTAACCAACAACTTAAGTTATGTACTGATATGTTCAATTTAATTTTTGAAGTAAATCGGATTGTTGTTTCCTAAAGAAACAATCAGTCGAAAATGAAGGCTTTCGAGCAGCTCAATCTCAGATATCACATTGAAAGCTGATAGAATAAATAAAAAATGTAAAATATTTATATTGTATGTAGTTAGTAGTACAATATGTTCCGCTTACTTTCGGGTGTCTCACGCGAGCATTATTTGCATTACATCGACCATCGTGCGATGCCCTGACAGCAAATGCTCTTTGTGTCCTTGTTGTTGTTGTTGTTGCTGCTGTTGTTCATGTTGATTTTGATGTTGTTTCTAGCTACTGCAATTGTGAAATTTGACATTGTTAAAACGCATAGTCACAGTAGATGTGCATGGGTAGCTCGATGCCTTGTTGGGCACACAATATACGCGAAACGTATTACTTTTTGGGGCAACTTTATCGGTAAATAACTTTGTAAATAAAGGTATCTGCAATACCAAATTTACTACCCTAGATGCCTTGATATGGTTTGGGGAAAACTATTGTAGCGACCCTCGACCTCGTTCGTTCGGCTTGTTGCATATGCAAAGTTATCGCTGTTTTTCGACGAGTTCAATTTGCTCTTCGTTTGCTGCGGATTTGCCTGCTTGTTTGCAGTTTACCATACCATACGATACGATACCATAGTAGTGAGCACAGTACACGGCTCGGTCTGGGGTTTGTTTTGACTGCAAAGATTGAACATTGTTCACGATGCGATTCGCTTTGATTTATTTGCGCCGTCGTGTCGCGAAGATGATCCTCAGCGTTGGCTTTGCCTCGATTTGGGTTTGGGGATTTGATTTGGTTTTGCCAGAAGTTGCACAAGACTGACAATTTAGGTAATTTCGAAGAGTCATCTGACTTACTAGAGCTCCCGCTTGGTAGCACTCATTTTCCCACTCTGGTTCAGGAATATATATATGTATATATGTATATGTGAGGTAAAGGCATGAACACTTCCCCTTATAACCTTATTACATAAAGAAAAGGAATACCAAATTAAGAAGAACACTGTGACTGCGAGTATATCTTTCATTCTCACTTCTGGTTCAGGAATATATAGTATATAGGCTTCACTTTGGAATAAACTACAGTACTCGAAAGTTCATTGAACATGTTCCGATATTTATTTGTCTTGAGGAACTCATCAAATCTAATAATATTTAGCATACCATGAACTGAAGTAAAGTCAAGTCTCTCTTTCCTTACTTTCTGGTTCAGGAATATATAGTATATAGGCTATAGTTTGCAATAGGTAACATCACTCGAAAGTTCATTGAACATGTTCCACTATATATTCACCTATAAGAACTCATCAAGTGCTATAATAGAATACCATGAACTGTAGGCAGTGTGAAGTGAAGTCGAGTCTCTCTTTCTTTACTTTCTGGCTCAGAAATATATAGTATACAGGCTATAGTTTGAAATAGGTAACAGTATTCGAAAGTTCATTGAACATGTACCAATATTCATTCACCTCATAGTGTAGACAGTACCAAGTGAAGTCGAGTCTCTTTTTCTTTACCTTCTGATTGAGGAATATATATTGTATACAGACTCAAAAGTTGTGGCACCTCTTCCCCATTAGACTTCACCTGCAGCAACTCATCTTATAATAAGTACAATGCAAATGCGCGTCTAATCGAACTGGCGCCCACGTCTATCTATATCAGTGTATCGCCCCCGGAGGTGTCTGCATAATAGCTAAATCATAAAGTGTCATATTTAATCGGCGACTATTTGTCACAGTCGAGTTAATGAAATGACAAACGCGCTTTTAAACGCGATTTCAGTTATTATGGGATTATGCAAATTGTGGTTTAGGCGCAGATACAGATACGGATACCGCTGCAGATACAGATACAGACACAGACACAGATACAGATACAGATATAGCTGGCTACTCGTGTCTGTAAATTTTCTGCTCGGCTCGCGCGTTAATTTGCCAAACATCTTAAATATGCAAGAGTTCGCTCATACGGCATATATTATGGAGCTGCTTGGCTATTCCAGGAGGGGGGAGGGGGAAGAGGGAAAGCAACGGCGAAAAAATCAAAAGATATTATACATAATGTCTATCAATTATCTTGCAGGGCCAGCGACAGGCGACAGGCGAACGCGCCAAATTAATTACACGCCACTTGGTTCAGCCTAGTCAGACCCAGAGCCAGAGCCGGAGCCAGTGCTAGAGCCGGGACAGACCCATGTCGGACAGGCCCGCGGCCCGTGTGCATTTGGCAATACACACATGGAAATTGGGCAAAACTTGTGCAAAGTTTGCGCAATGCTTTTAGGATTTGCGATGAGCAGAGTCCCCCAGCTTAGTCGAAGTATTTCAATGCTGATTTTATAGAGAAGTCCCCATACGAGTATTGTACGTAAGCTTATTCCTGTACCATTTTGGTCGGTGGAACTCAGGTTTTTAACCATGAAGGGGCTGGTATGGTATGGTTTAAGGTGTGATGGCGAATAAATGTTATAAATGCATGTGTAAACTGTGTACCTATTTGGCCAATTAGATTGTATCAAATTGTTTCAATATAGGTTTTTATTCTTCTTATTCTTTTGTTTTCTTGGATGAGTCTAATCTTGGACTAAATACGAAAAAAGGTACAATGCACTACAATGAAGCATTGAGTAACATCTGTAGAATTTTTCGGTAGAGAGTATAAGTTCTGCATTGATATTGGATTGGTTTTGAATTCGTTCAATCTTAGACTAAATTGAGAATTAAAATAGAGAATTAGGTACAATGCACTACATTAAGGCATTAAATACCATCTGTACAATCTTAGTACAGAGTGTTGATATTGCATAAGTCTTCTCTAAGACTAAATAGGAAAATAAGTACAATGAGTCATTGTCTACTATTTGTACTATCTTCGTACAGCGTATATGAGTTTGGTACGTAGTAAGTCTAGCTGTATTCCTGTACCATTATGGTATTTGAAGCAAACGTTTTCGAGTACTTTAGGCACAGCATTTGGTAAAGGCAATTGTGGAATTAAAAGGAGTGCTCGATTATAAGATTAAGATTATATAGACATGTATGCATATAACATATGTACAATATAACAGCAATAATTTTGTACCCAATTTAACATAATCCTGCTCATTTAAAGTCTCAATAATGATACAGAGTGCTTAAGTGTTCACAAAAATCATCTTTAGGCATGATCAGAGAATATTATCTAGCAATAGGGGCACTCATCGATTTTTTTTAATTTTGCAACATTCCATCTATAATATCTAAGGATCCATCAAAAATATTTATGGATCCATCAATGCTTTCTATGTATCCATCTTCTGTTATCATCTTTTTTTCATATCAATAATCGGTTACTTTTTTAGAAACAGGGCTGCCACTTCAGGCTTCAGACTAGCGGGACTTTATTGCATGCGTCACGTGCTGGTCAGCAGAACATGAGCAGCACACACAACAACACAAACTGCTGCAGCAACCTGAGCAACAGTTACGATTGCGAGCGACATTTACAACGTTTACCGGTTTGGGGCACAGCTGATCGCTTCATTCATCAAAGAAACAACGCGCGCGCAAACTCGCTCACTCTCCCGCTCTCTCGGCACACGCTCCCTCTCTCTCTGTCTCTCTCTCTATCTCTTCTCTGGCGCTCTCTCTCTCTCGCTCGTGCGCGCATTACAGGGCTTTAAAAGTGTAAGACGGCGCCTGCGCGCAGCTCAGACAGTTGACGGCGTTCGCAGCGAGCGCTTGTGCAGGCAGAGAGACGTCGCGTTCCGTAAACGATTTGTGGGTTGTAGCGGTGTAGCTGTGCAGCAGCAGCAACAGCAGCAGCGTCGTAGCTTAAGCCGCCATACCGCACCACCTCACCTACTCCCGACCGACCCCCCTGAAAAGTGCCTGCCCACCCCTTCTCCGTTCAAGTTGCTCGTAAGGAAAACGCGTAGCTCTTTGCGTGTCTGTGTGTGTGTGCTTGCCTGTGTGTGTGTGTGTCAGTGTGCGGAAGTCCAACGCGCAGTCGTGCCACATCCTGCAATTAGGCACCACACACACACACACCGCACCTCTACACACAAATTAAGTTTGTTTTTTTTTTTTGTTTTTGTTTCGAGTTCGAGTTTAATTTTTGTTCAAGTGTTTCGCAGTTGATTGGGCGGCATTTCCGTGTTAGAAAACGAAAAGTGCTTCAGCAACACCAACAACAACATCAAGAAAAACAAAAGCAAGTCGAGCAACAACAATAATAACAACAACAACAACAGTCAAAGTGAACAAGTAGCAAGAGTGCCACAAAATGAGCAAAACAATAAAAATCAAAATAAATTATAACGAAATGCAAATTAATTACAATACTCATTAAATCAACTCACACACACACACTTGCGCATCGAATTATTATCTAAGAGTACGCGAAATTTATAGCAAATCGTTGCGATCGCTTTGCATGTTGCGGCAGCAACTGTTGCTGTTGTTGGCAATTGCTGCCGCTGCTGCTGCAGTTGTTATTCCTGCTTAACAAAATACAATTTTTATAGCCTTTACGCGCAGCCGATAATCGCACGAGCACAGCAGCAGCAGGCAACAACAACAGCAACAGCAGCAGGCAACAACTCGCAGCAACAACAACAACTCGCAGCAGCAGCAGCAGCAACTACAGCAACTACAACAACAGCAGCAACAACAGCAACAACAGCAGCAACAGCAACAACAAGTGGCAACAGGAGTGCGTGACCCCAACACTTGTCGCTCTCCCGCTGTGTGTGTTGCTGTGTGTGTTGGTGTGTTGTTGTTGTTGTTGCTGTTGTTGTGTTGTAATACCTGCGAGTCCACTTGACTGCACGAAAGTGAAATTTCACTTTGCAGCCTCCGCTGCGGACGTCGCTGCTGCCGTTGCTGCTGCGGTTGTCGTTCAACATTTTTGCTTGTTTATCAACTTATTTTCTGTTCAATACGAAAGTGAAATGCAGCTGCAGCAGCATTCAACGGGTCAATAGCAACACAAACAGCAACAACAACAACAACAACAAAAACAGCAATAAACAACAATAACAATATCAACAACAACTACAACAAAAGCAAAAAACAACTACAAGCCAAAAATCGAAAAGAAAGCGAAACCAAAATCATCAACAGCAACAACAATAATTACAGCGAATATCGTAAACAGCAACAACAACAACTGCGGACACTCGACAACCCTTGGCAACCCACAATGGCTGCCACAGGACAACGCATCGCACTCTGCGCCAGCCTGCTGCTCACTCTATTATCCTGCACGCTGCCCGCATCGACGTCGGCAGCGGCAGCAGCAGCAACAGCGACGGCGGCCAAGGCCCAAGTGCAAGTCCAAGCGGAAGCAGGCCATGTTAACGGTAAGTCAGTTGCCCCTACGATGTGATTAGCGAGTGACAGCGAAAGTGACAACGCTCTAATCAAGCGCCCGCTTCCCTGTCCCCCCACTCTCCCCCTGCCCCTTTACCCCTCCTGCCATGCCCTGAGAATCGTAGCAGCGGCGGCAACATTCGCATCAACTTCAACCGGTCGCCGGGGCAGCTTGCGATCGTTTTGATTTGTGGCATCGCTTTCACTTTGCCAACACGCTGCCTTTGTGTGTGTGTTTGGTGGGCGTGTCAAGTGAGGCCGCACAACAAAAACAAATCCACTGCATAATGACGATGTCGGCCAAGAGCAGCACAAAGTCGACTCGACTGCGAGTCGTGTCGCGTCATAATTGGATTATGCATCATTTGCAAGTTCATTGTGAACCCGAAGACGATTGTGAACGAAAGTCCGAGAAATGAGCGCAGCCATGCGATCTTGGGAGTGCGGCTTAAATGGCATTCAATGGCGCTGTAGAACGTATTGCAGAGCCAAGAAGTGAGAGTGAACAGTGGCTGTTAATCGTAACTTTTACGATATTGAGCCGTGAGTGGGCTATTAGGTTGGTATCGTATATACAGAGCTTCCAGATTTTGGTATATAAAACCTTTTCTTAATTTGATTTCTATTCTGCTTCAAACTTATCGTATTTTTTACGATATAGTGCCTATATATACACATAGTCTTTTTGTTTTGGGGTATCTATTGGTCTATCGTATATAGAGATGTTTCTAGATTTTTAATTTTCATTGTTCAAATTCCTCTTTGCATCGAACCTATCGTATTTTTTGCGATATAGGGCATAGTCTCATTGTTTTGTGGTATCTCATTTTGGTCTATCGTAAATACAGATCTTCAAGATTTTTCAATTTTCATTGTTTGAATTTCTCTTTGCTTGAAATTTATGGTCTTTTTAACGGTATAGTGTATATATTTATGCACATATGCATACAAATATATATTTAGTCCTTTTATTTTGTGGTATATCTTATAATTTTGGTCTATCGTATATACAGATCATCAAGATGTTGGCGTTAATAACCTTTTCATTGTATGAATTCTTCTCTGCAATAAGCTAATCGAATTTTCTACGATATACTGCATATAAACACATATGTATACCTATATCAATATATCTCAATATATTTGTAAAAGTTTGTCTATTCATCTCAAGTATCATATAACAGCATAAGTTTCATGATCTATATTTCTACATGTGTATGAGAAAATCAAATTAGTTTTTTATGTATCGAAAACATTTGGAATTTTATGACAAGTTGTCGAGCTGAAATTCAAAACCAAGACGAACTAACAACTCTATTCGGGCGCCGTCTATCTCAGTCAGTATATCTTATATATACAGATACATATGATATGCAGATGAGCATTCCCACGACGCCCCCAATTAGTACATACTACTTATATAATTTCCACCCCGAAGACAACGTTTACGAGGTGCAAACTCAACGAAACTCCTCCGTCGTTCGTATCCAATTACTACTGCGCCGGAGACGAGTCTTCGTGTCTTTGGGTCTTCGCGTCTTCTTGAGTTGCCAATTTGTTGGACGGCAAAAAGCTGCAGACCGCAGAGCGAAGACTGAAGAAAGCGCAGAAGACTAATTAATCAAAGCTGGGCAACAATAAAATAGCACCAAAAAGAGAGATAACAAACAAACGAAGAGAAGACACTGTCGGAAGAGTGTAGAGCGGAGAGAAGAGGAAAACAACAAAAGACTTACATGTGTTGCGGTTAGACGATCCGGCAACATTTTCCCAGATGCTGCGACTTGCGACATCTTTGGCAACAGATTCGCTGCTGCTGCCCCAACGATGCGACGTGGCATCTGCCCCAAACAAGCGCAATGCACTTGCTTCCGTGTTGTTGTTGCTACCTAAATTGTTGTTGTTTATGTTGCTGATGTTGGCAATTTCATTTCTTTTGTTTGCCCCGCAGTCGCATCGCTTTTCCCACCTACAAACAGCAGAAAGACCCTCCAGCTCCCCTCCCTGAGGAGTCGCCTCTGTGTCATTATGTCATGCGGTCGCCAGACCCAGTCCCAGTCTCAGTCTCAGTCCAAGTCTCAGTTCCAGTCCCACTCCCAGTCCCACTCCGACACAGATGACACAGCCCAATTTGTGCACTTACATATACCCTAGGCGAGTCATGCAGTGGGTATGTTGGTGCCTTAGATTATTTTAACTTTTTATTCTTCTACGATAAACTGTTAAATGTTGTTCGATCTTAAAGATGTTTAAGGCTATCGTTCAGTTTATATAGGTTATTGAAAGGGCACTCAAAGAGCATTCACTATCTCAGTTCTTCTTTTAACTTAGTTTACTTTCTGCTGCTCATTTACAGGGTATGCAGTAATATTTCATTATGTTTGTGCATCTCTTTACTTGGCTTTTTCTGCTGATAATTTTCCTTAGCTGTCCAGAAAAGCGACAAACTGGCAAATACCCTATGTAAAGTAAACAAAGAAATAGCTTAGGCAATTTCTTGAATATAAAATACATATATAGAAATATATAGCTATATTTATATTACTATATATATGTATTTACTATATACCACATCAACACATTGCACCGTCATAGTGCCAATTTGCGGCTAAATTCCGCCAAAACGAGCCGTTAAATTTTCGGGCGAATCGGATGCGATTCATTTGCACAATTAAAGCAACTGAATGAGCCCATGAAGATATAACAATTACGCATAAAAGAGCGGACAATAATGGCACAAAGAAATGAATAATAAGAGTTGAATATAAAAAGAGCATAATGGCCGTGCTCGTATACGATATAACGCAATCGCAGGGCGCAAATAGAGTTGCGTTCGTCTCGGAGGAGATCTACGTGTAGCTCGGGCCCCATCATTATTTGCCGTGGCTACTTGTATTATTCATTATATTCATGCCAAGACTCACTCACGCTCATTCACATTTACTTGTATTTGCGGTTTTCACAATTGCACGCAAAGTGGGCGGGCCAAGTGGGGGGCGGGGTGGCGTAGTGGGTATTATATTATAGCGTATTATGGGAACTGGGTCCGATGACTCGTTCGTGGCACATTTATTGCACCTTGGGGGAGGGTATCAAGATTTTGTCACGCAATGCATGTGGTGGGTGGGCGTGCTGGGCGTGGCAGATCAGCCTGAGCATCTGACATAATGACTAAATAATCCAATATCGCGAATATCGTATGCTCTGTAGAAGCAGATCAACATCAAGGTGTACTCTATCTAAGATTTACTTTCGATTATTGGCGCCCCCTTTGAGGCGTTGCAAGTGGCAGGCATTCACTGTACTTGAGTTGTACAGTTGTTGTTGCCCGTTTCCAATACCGTGAAATGGGCAATGTAGCTGGCGCTGCCCGTAAACGATTTGAACTTTGGCTTGAAACGGCCAAAAAGGCTAAGAGCAGGGCGGCGCAAGTGTGTAATAGGCATAGGAAAAGCCAAAGACAAGCCGAAGTCGAAGCAAAAAAAAAAAAGAAAAAAAAAAACGAAACGAAACCAAGCAAGTCAAACTCAAATTGGAACAAAGCGCAATTTGGTTAATTGTTGTTATTGTTATAGTTGTCATTGTGCATGGTTGTTGTTTTTGTTAACGGCTTTTTAAAATTTAAATGCTGAGTTTTAACCTTTAAAAGCAGCGAAGTGTGCAACAGCCCGATTGCCCGAGCGAACTGAACTGAACTGAACTCTAATTACAGAGTTTATGTACGATCCGATTTTGTTAAAGGTTTCGTTTCGTTTGCACTCGAAAATACCAAAAGCATTTCGGGCCAATTGAGAAATTGACACCGAAACGACACGAAACGAACGTTGAAAACCGAAATCGAAGCTAAGAAAATGAAAAGAAATGCCGCGATCGGTTGCGATCAATCATTGATCTAAAGCAATTGCAGTTGGGCAATGGCCCCGCGCCAGTCCAGAGACAAATAGCGTCGCCAAACGGTAGCGACAACGCATAATCATTCATTCCGATAAGCCATCGATAGCCACAACAGTTGTGACCATACAGACTGAGCTAATGAGGGGAAGATCGCTGAGAGAGAGAAGGAGCGGGCTTAGAGATGATAGTAAAATGCGTTGGGAAGTTTTTCGGCAAGAGTCGTAAATTTTAATTGATATCGACATCGTTTGATGACTATCGATTATTATCATATTTTATGTAAGCTCTATAAAGTTGATAGCAACTTGATTCCAATAATTGCTAAGCTTAAGTTGAAGTCTTCTACGTATAAGTTAGTGCCAGATCGAGAGAGTTTATTGCTACATACGATGTCACGCACCCATCTCTAAGACACATCTGCGTGCTCTTCATCTAGATATGCAAATGAGACGATCTACAAAACGCATCGCTGCACAACCACGAAATTCGATAGTGAGCCGTAAATCGATAAAAGGGGAAAGACCTTTTACTTACATAATAATCGGTTCGGTGCGGCAAATGTATAATTAGCTAATTCAAATCGGCAAATTCGAGGCTCGAGCTCCAGTTTCGAGGGAAAGTGGCAAGGTAAATTAATCAAAATCAAGATATACGAGCGGCACATTTGAACATTTCTAGGGCAGAGTGAAATAAATAGTTTATTTCTTTTCGATATATCCAATTTTTTCCCTCTTTTTGGCTTTGTTTTGGTATTCGATTGATAAAAATAAATTAACTCAAATGTGCGACATGCTGTGCAGGAGAGTTGGCCAAAAGGTAATGATCAAAATAGTGCAAAAGTGTTAAAAATAGATGCAGAAGAGAGTGTGTGCGTGAGTTTTGTATACTCTTAGTTTGGGTTAATTAATAGGATCACTTGACTTATTAAGATCTTTAACTGTTGAGATTGTTTGAATTTTTGAAGCAGATCATTGTAGGAAACTAAAGAACTCTTAACTCGAAATGTTTTTGTCGTACTATCACTATTATATGAATTGCAAGAGCTTAATCCTTAGTTTTCTATAGATATAACGGTAATCTCCTCTTAAACCTCACTTTTTTTCTAGGAAAACTATCGAATTAGCCTCTCTTTTCTTAGAAATTCTCTCTAGCAACCTTAAAACCTTAAAGTAACTGTACTCGAATAGTCAAGTAGTTTCTTCTTAGATCTCTCCAATCTGGCAACCCTATACCCCTAAGTTAACAGTACTAAAAGTGCTGCCAAGTCTGTCCTAGAGATGACAAATCAGCTGGAAAGTGAAGAGTATCGAAATGCGGCACGCTCTGGTTTCTTCGGACTTTTCGGTTAATTTTGATTAATTGCAGTTTGTGTAGATTTGGTTTTGAGCATTTCGATTGAGATTACGTCGCACTCTGTGCATGTGTGTGCGCGTGTGTGCGAGTGTGTGCAATTTGTTATACAAATCGAAGTGTGGCAATGGCCAAATTGACGCTTAATGATGTCTTCATTTTGCGCGCTCGCAGGGAAACCTAACGTAATTGCGCACTGTGCAGGGCCTGTTGGCCCGTTGCTCCGTTGCTCCGTTCCCCAGCTGGCCATTTGGACACGCACCACTGCCGCTGCCCACTGCAATCAATCACGCACAGCCAAGAGTGGGAGAGGGAGAAGAGGAAGGAGAAGGAGCGTGAGCGGGAGTCGAGGTAACTGTCTCGGGAGAGGCAAATGCAAATTGCGTTACGATCATAATGATCAGTTAGCTCATGTTGTAATCCCCACGAAAATCAATCAGGCATCGTTTAAAAACTGACGAAAAGATGAGCCGAAAAGGTTGAGCAACCAAGTGCAAAGAGCCCGAAAAGCTCCGACAAATAGACACGCCGACAGCTCGACAGTTCGACAGTTGGACAGGCCGACAACGAGAGTTGTCTCGTTGTTGTTTGCATTGCCGCTTGGCTGTCATGCATAATTGTTGTGATTGGGGTTTTGCCACTTCAGCCTTACGACAGCATCTTCCCGTTTGACATCGAACATCGATCATAAGGGGGGCCAGCGGGGGAGGGGGGTCTGCACCACTCCAGATACACTCCATGGGCTCCTCCTCCTGCTTGAAGTGTGCTCCACTCTGATTACAATGTTACACACACAAACACACACACACACACACGTTGCATCTCGTGGCACTCGTAACAACATCATTAGATGCCCTACACTTGCTTACCCAATCTATTGTAGTTGATTGATTTACCCTGAATGTGAACATATAGTATAATTACAGCTGCTGCTGTGCTTGGCAGGCATTCATTTTCTTTGCTCATTATCCTTTCTGCAGTTTGGCTTTCCATTCAGTTATAGATTCAGATTTATATGTCACATTAATACTCTGAGTATTTTTGTCTTTATTTTTTATAATGATCAACGTTTCTGTATGTTATCTATCATATGTATAACATATTCGACAGTTTATTATCCGAGAAATAAAAATAAATGTAATATATATTTATAAATAAATGTTATACGTATATATTTATAAAATAAATGTAATATATATTTATATGTACATAGAGCATGTAATTATACAGTATGTATGTACATTTAGCAGTTGCTTTATAGTTCGCGACTGTGATTTGCATATTTCGCTGTGCTATAAAACCTTTTTCCCCACCCTTTGCCTGTTTCTCTCTGTTTCTGGCTGCAGTTGGCGACAGTTCGCTAACCTTCACCTTGTTGGCACCAAAAAAGCCATATAAAGAGCCAAATTTCAAATGCAGTCACAACAACAACAACAACAACCGCAACAAGAGCAGAGAAACGCTGCCTCGCACTCGAACGTGCCATGGCCCCAGTTCCAGGCTGGCCCCGGGGCCCGTTGCCAGTTTTGGGCTGAGACCTGGGCTGGAAACGTGTTTGGGGGCCGCAGTGCTGACTCAGCCAAAGTCGAACAGTCGAGGGCAGTGGTCGAAGAAGGGGCGGAGAGGCATGCGGAGGGGGGTGTCAGTATTAAGGCGACATTTAATTGCATGCGGCATATCAAAAACTAAAACGCAAATATCACGCATACGCCAAGTGTCAATGCGAATGCTTATTAGCCTTTTTTGCTGTTTTTTCTCTCAATTATCAAATATAGCTTTACATTGTGCCCCTACAGGCAAAGTTACCTTGTCTAGGTATACGATATATCGGTTATCGATATGTGCAAAGGCCTGGCGGCATTCAGGCATTTCTACTGCGACCACGCACGCCCTTGTGTAAATATTTTGAAAGGAATCGCGATCGCCATCTGCGCAATCCATCAGTCCGATCAGCGGCGATCTATAAAGCGCAGGCGGCGCACAAAAGCCGCATCGTTAATCAAAAAATCGTTTAAGGTTTGTCGGATTTCTTGTTTCTGTTTTCACTCTTTGATTTTTTCGCCATTTTTTTTTTATTTTTGCATATTTGTCGAGTTGAATGCAATTATTTGCTCTATTATAATGAATTTTTGATTCGCTCTGCTTCAATTTCTTGGATTTTCATAATTACAGTGTATTGTGAGGCCAGCGCGTTGGGGGTTGCTCCAGATATCGACAGATCTATCTTGTAAACTCTTTTCATATTCATTTAACCTTTGTAAGCAATTGGAGGTCAATGGACATATTAGATAAAGTTTAATTTAGATCTATATTAGTTTTATTTATATATTATTTTTTATGTATATTTTATAAAAGAGGATTTGGAATTGTTCATTCTTAGTTTAAAGTAATGGAAAACCTTTTCTTCCGCTCTTGAAGTTCTGCAGATGGGAATTTCTGTGTTCCTTCTATCATCAGATCATAATCAGATAAACCAAACTAAAAAGAGAACAGTCCCGACTGGAATAGTTTGTCTGAAGTTCCTTTCTATGTTTCGATGTGTCTTAAAATATCGATCAATGCACTGGCAGCTGCACGACGAGCTTGAAGCTTGCGCATTGACTGATGGACTGACTGACTGAATGACTTATCGACTGACTGACAGCACCTACTCAATTGCAGCACGAAGCATTTCACAAGCCATTAGAACTGCTTGCCAACATACAAACATGTGCACATGCACTGCCAAATTGATACGTGTGTGTGTGTGTGTGTGGAGATATCTATGTTTTCTATAGAGTATCTTCAGCATAGACACGACTACGGGTTGGAGCCCAGCGAAGCGCGAATCTCTGACTGCACAATGATCATTGAGGCATACGACGAGCTCAGCAGACAGACAGACAAGCGAGGAGACAGACGTGCAGACAGAAGAGCAGACGGACAGACAAACAGACAGACAGACAGACAAACAGTCAGACAGACAGACAGACAGACAGACAGACAGATGAATCAAGATTGAGAGATAGTCAGATTGTCAGTCAGACCGGGAGACGGACGGACAGACGGACAGACGGACAGACGGACAGTGGGACTGAGACAGCAGTAGCGATGGCCGGAGAGGTGCATAGAGAACAAAGTATGGAAACGCGAAAAGCCTCAATAGCGAAACGCAACGCAACTAACTAGCGCGTCCTTGGCCAGTCAACATTATATATAATTATTTCTTTTAATTTTGCGCCGTGCCAGTCAAACGACGACGACGACGATGACGATGATATAAATAATACAACAACAGCAACAACAAAAGAAACTGAAACATGCCTCGCTGGGTAGAGCTGACTTGTTAGGGGGTGCTAAAGACGCTTCCCGCAACACCCACTCCCCCCACTCGAGCGCCAGCTAGACAAAGGCGCAACTCTAATTAGACATAACGATGAGAATAAAACATATGTATATACATACATAGAAATCTGTACACGTCTTATACTATATATGCGAGTGTCGATTCGCGAGAATTATTACGATATGAAAACTTATTATTATTATTATGATCAACGTTCAACGTTTTCGTGATTTTCATGTTTGCAATGCTGCAACAGACGTCGTTATACCCTGTAAGTACGGGTTGTAATACATGGAGCAAGCTTATTAGGTATCTATAGTGCAAGCATACCCCAGTCTGTGGCATCTAACGATGTGCCACGATATTACAAACAATTCAAGTAGAGTGCCAAGTCTGGCCGGATCCGTCTCGCGGTCGTTGTCGCCTTCCACATGACGCTGTTCATGACTTTACTCATGGAAGACCTGAGGGTCAGATGCGTGCAAAGTCAGCTAACAACCAACTAGCAATAGAAACAACAACAGCAACGGTGACGACAGTCGCACATTTATGTCATGCAACAGTCGGAGCACTCATAAATAATCTTTAAAGAGCCATTTAAATGCTTTGCAGAAACAGAAATAGGAAAAAAGTGTAATAAATAAAGCAACTAAGTGAGACACAATCGCAATGGCAACGTCTGTCTGTCTCTCTGTTTGTCCCTCTGTCCGCCTGTATGTCATTTATTATATTTATAATAGCTGTGTTTATTATGGTTCACTTTGGAAAAGTCGATTCAAAATGCTCAGAACGGACTTGAGAATGGCCTCCGACTAAGCAATGCTCTGTCCAAAAGTGGAGCTGAGCCAAGTTCTTTATTTCATTTGGGTACTTGTTGATGGTATGAGGCTTGTAAATGATGTAATGGAAATTTTACTTTGATATGAGGTTTATCGGAATTATCCAATGAATATCTACTAGCTGTTTATATTTTCTGCTGTTTGTAGATCATTTATAGAAATGTAGATCGAAACCTTGAATTGATTTGTAGCCTTGACTAAGTTTACTTAGTCAATATGGACTTAAATTACAAAGGATTGCATATTCTTCTTAAAGAGGATGTCTATTGACCTCATCTACCTCATGATCGGCAGTTGAACTGCGCACAAATTCCTCCTTCTTGTATCGATTCTCCAAGCTAAGCTCATCTGTGCGATCTAACCTTAAAGAGACTCAGAATGATGCTGGTTAGAAGCAAAAGTCATCGTCGTCGTCGTCGTTGTCGGCGCTTGCCACATGACCTTGCAGCGTCGGCAACATTGTTGGCCGCAATTCTTGCACAGCCTGCAGCACTTGCAACATGGGGGCGCCTAAGGTAGAGCTGCTGCTGCTGTTGCTGCTGCTGGCATCGAAGCGTTCTTCAGTCGGGCTTCTCAATAAACCGTTTAAGGTCAGAAAATCGCGCATTAAACGATTGTTGTTTATTGGCAAATGTCATGTTCAATTAGTCGCCGTACGAGCACGTATACGTATTACGTATACGTATGTGGCAGGCAAGCAGACGGCGGCCAATGTCACCAGAGCTCGTGTGGCAAATGGCGCAGCTTAACGTGGCATGCAACGCGTCGCTGTCAGAGCGAATTATGTTAACAAATTGAGTTATGGCTTCTCTGGCTGCAGCTCTGGCTCTGGTTCTGGTTATGGTTATGGATGATGGCGCATTTGTGTACGAGTTGCTCAACATAAGCATAGATCATCGCATCGGGTAGCTGCATCTGATCTGAATCTGTTGCTGCATGAACTGAACTGGCAACTGTGCAACAGGTGCAACAGCTGCCAGGCAGGCGGGCCGGCAAAGTCAAGTCGCGACGCGACGAGGCAATTAACAATTAAGCCATGGTCATTGCCGGCTGCCCGGCGGGGCCCGTTGTAAGTCATCTTAATGATGAGCTCGAGCTGAGTGACGGAAATGGACAGGGAAATGAAAATGGAGCTGCGCATGAAAATGTACCACGTACCGCGCTGCGAGTGACGGCGAGTGACGGCGAGTGGCTCATCTAATTGCCAAAGCCTCCAAATGGGGGGCATTTAGCGGCAGCCTCACACGGCTAATGGTTTGCCTCAATGACGGATGCCAAGGGGTCGGCTAATGATAACAAGTGTGGCCAGTGTGGCCAGTGCCATTGCCATGGACAGCCTCAGCATCAGCGTAATTGCGCCCATTATCGTTATCGTTATCGCCATCGTCATCGTCATCGTAGAACCTCTTCTTGGCGCTCGCTTGCCTCGTTAAATTAAACTAGAGAACTGTTCGCTCGGTGATTTAGATTTATGTAGTGTCTGAGGCGCAATGGTTGCGATTCATTATGTGTTACATTATGTGTTTCATTAGAGATATATTAGAGATCTTAGGCTTTTTGTTCCGGCAAGTACATCAGTTATTTTGGGCTACTAATAGACCTTAGATGGCAAATTAAGTAAAGTGACAGACTTTGATAAGAATTTGTGAAGAATTGTATAAGAGAATAGCTAAAGATCGGCAGATGTTCTAAGATATAGCAGTATATCAATTCTTTATAGATATAAATTATTATAAGATATATATTATAAAACTTCTTGCTGCTAAGGTTTAAGAACATTTACGATAACTTTCGTATCATTTCTTATATTAACTTTTCTCATTACAACTTGCTCACTATCTGTATAGTTTTTACCTAGCAGTTAAGTTTAACACATAGATACAGAAGTGAAGATTGACAAGTTGTCTAAGATATATATCGTCTTTCTACATTTTACTTTTTATACTTAAGTTGCTCAGTACTATCGTTCCTCTAAAGGTTTTCTCAGTTTTCAATGTATGAAAGAATGAAAGAATTCTAAATATAGATTAAAATGAAGATAACTGATAAATATGCCAATTGAATACATCGCTATTCAGTTTATAATCGTTAATATATATGCAGAGCACGACTTAAGATCATAAGGAAACAGAGCAACTTGATGTTATACCGAGCTGATCTGCATTTCATAAGGCTATTTTAATGTTGCCTTCGTCAGGGCATAAAAATGCCAAGCTAAGACTTCGAATTGCATAGATACTTCGACGTCGACTTCGATTGCGACTTCGACTTCGACAGCGACTTTGACTCCCAATCCGAGTGCGAGTTCGCCTTCGAGTGAAACAATCCCCTGCGTTCAATTAAAGCGAATGCTAATGGCAAAGCGAATGGGAGACTTGCATGCAAATGCGAGGCGTGTGGATGCCATAAAAGGTGCAAAGAGGCGCATGATATGACAGTTTACGGATATTACAAGGTATTCATTAGCCGAGCAACTCCCACTGCGCCGGGCGGGGCGATAAATCAATGTGCGATGCGAGTTGTTGAGTTCAGCTATCATAGTTGTGGTTCCTACACATGCATATGTATGTATCTATTCATGCTTTGGATGCACACGAGTGTGTCTGTGAGTGTGTGTGTGTGTGTGTGCTTGGTTAATTGAGTCAGGCGAGGCGTCGAGATTTATGGGCGCTGTCTGGATAGCGCAGTGCGGGCCTGTACAAGTTGTACATGAAGTCAAATTGTTTATGCAAAATGAACAAAAAAGAACAGAAAAACACAGAGAGAAATAACTGAGTAATAATGCTGCCAGCTCGAGCATTGGAATGCCGAGCACGGAACGAGCCGAAACTGAAACCGAATTGAAATTGAAACTGAAAACGAAAACGAATTGAAACCGAAACTGAAACTGAAACCGAAACCAAAGCAAACTGCCGCGCCTCGCTTCGCTTTGCCTCGCTCGCCTCATGGCTAAGATTGGCTAATTGCGAGCGCATGTGTGGCAAAGTGTTTTGGGAAATTAACTCCAATGCTAAAGCCAGAGCCAAAGCTATGCTTATGAAGCTACACGAAGCTCCAGTTTGCGCCAAAGTGATCGCATGTTATTGAAATCGGAGCAAACTCATTTATCACCAGTGGAACAACATTTGAGTAGCCGCAAGAAGGCAAATGATGATAATGCCGAAGATGGAACACAAAAACGCAACCAAACTCTGCCAAAGGTCAGTCAGCAACTCTGTAATTCAGAGCAAAAAAACTAAAAAAAAAAAAAAATGAGCGAGGAAAAAAGAAGCAAAGTCAAAGCGAAATCGTAATCGAAATCAAGCTGAGACTCGTATCGATTGCAGAGCCATAAAAAGAAAACGTTCTAAATTATGCCTGTCATTGAGAAAAAATTATTTAATTTACTTGTCGATCGCAGCTGAGCGATAGATCAGTCTGAACATCCATCAGGTCTTTCGATCAAAGATCTGTTTGTTTCTTTTGTGTCCCTGTAAGCAAGGGAGAAGAACTTTCCAGCCACAGACTGTTTTATTGTCAATTAAATTATTTCAAGATCACTTTAGTAGATCACCTTTGCCACCTTGCCTGCACTTGCAGAGCATCTGCTAGTCGAGCAGACTTCACTTGTCGCAATATGAGACATCGCCCGTCACCTGCTGGCGACAAATTAGGCAATGATTGCTGACTCCGAATCAGCGATCCTCCAGCTGCCTATTGAGAATTCTCGAGGCGCGATCGCCGCGCATTCGCTGCCTGCATTCCAAATGAATGCGACAGATACAGATACAGGTACAGATACAGAAACAGATGCAGATACATTGCACGAGCGCAATGTGCTGGCTATAAATCGGCTCGCACATGAATTTATTCACTTTGGCTGTCCTTGTTGAAAGTTCGTGTCTTAAGTCTTTTGTTCGAACCGCTTGACATTTCCAGCAAAAAATCATCTTTCTACAGTCATTGTAGCTATTATTGTTACTGCTGCCGCTGCTGCTGTTGTTGGTCAAGTTAAATGCCATTTAGTCGCTTTGAACTTTAAAGTTCAAGTCTAAAATATTTACACTGCCGCACACAATACTATATCCATATAGTATGCCTTGCTGTGTTCTTTTTTTTTGGGTTGGGCCACCAGTTGCAATTGGCAAACGTCACAGAACAGAGCCGAGAACCGAGGAACGCCATATATCATGTGCGCCACTGCAAATTCTTCGCTAAGAAT
The DNA here is from genome assembly GCA_018151435.1 of Zaprionus africanus. Classification (NCBI taxonomy): domain Eukaryota; kingdom Metazoa; phylum Arthropoda; class Insecta; order Diptera; family Drosophilidae; genus Zaprionus; species Zaprionus africanus. Next base: position 369,987 of record JAECXB010002285.1, read on the forward strand.
TTGCTTAGTTTCTCGATTCGTTACTGACGCCTTAGCCGATTGATTTATTGAATGCGCTGCACTTTAGAACTCTGAATTCTTGAAGATCTACGAGGAAAGATAAACGATGTAGTACATGAATCGTAGTTTAGCTTAAGCCGAGGCTTTAAGGCTTCAGCCTACTTCCTACCTAACTCTTTCTCTGTTCATCTTTGATTCCCTTCCCGCCCTGCTGCGTGTGGCAAGGCAAAGTTGAGCAAAACATATCCGCCTCCAGTCACGCCCGCCCGCCTGTCATAATCGGCCATTCTAAGCTGAGCTTGCCGCACCCAAATCGGCACACAAGACTAATTGCATTTCATTCTTCAAGCCTAGACAGCTTTGATTTCAATTTAACTGTAGATTTGCCTCAGTTCTGCTGCCAATGCGGAAGAATTGGATGAATTGAAGCCCGCAGCGGTGTGTGTTTTCAAGGTTCTCCCACAGCTCAATTGGAGCGCACTCCCAGTTTCTGCGATGAGTCAAGTTTTCAATTTACAAAATGTTCACAGCACAAGAATACAAAAAAAACAACAACTGCAATTTTAATTATGTGAACAGAAAACTGAGACGAGAACCTCAGCAGCAGCAGCAACAACTTTACAGCATTCGTGTATTTCTTCATTAAGTTTTTGTATGTCATTCGGCTGTGTTGGGCTCAGCTCTTGTGTCCCAGACCATGGCATAGAAATTCGAATCTAACATAATGACCCCACTTGTTGTTGCTGTTCTTGCTGTTGTTGCTGTTGCTGTTGTTGATGTTGCTGTTGTGGTTGAGCTTCGCATTTGCATGTGCTGCAGTTGCACCGTCATCAATAGACGAGACTGCGCAAGTGTGCGCGGCTCAATGGCAAACATAGTAACATAGAACGTCGGCGAGTTAATTTATAGCATCACTCATACGCCGCATTAGCCGCACAGTGTTCACAGTGTACAGTGCACAGTGGAGCAATAAGGTGTTAGCTTACATTGCAATAGGATCTACGATTTGAGAAGCAGCTTGGGCAAGGCACATTGGGTAAAGACTTAAGGGAAATATGTTAAATATAAAGTATAAATAAATTATAAGTATATAAATGAATATAATACAAAATCAACATTGAAGAACGTATCAAAAATCTTAATTAAACATGAGTAGTTTCCTTTAGTTTATAAGAAACAAATGTCAGTTCAATTAAGGGAATGTTGAACATCTTATTGCTTAGATTAATATTCTTAAATAATTATTAAGCTATCTGTCTGTAATTAAATGTATTTCAGTATTTATACTCACAGATTTACAATATGTGCTATTTAATTTATGTAGTTGGAAAATCATTGAAAGATTTATAATATCAATTTGGGGAATCCGGAACAAGACCAACTGGAGCCGCTACCATTCTTGTGCTTGCAGAACCTGCTCTCAGCTGCAGCGCATCTGCCCCACTGTGCAGTCGTGCATCTGCTTGCATCTTTGCGGCGATTATTATTGACAATTACGAATAATGGGCAGCGTGTGCTTGGCAAGTGGTTTGTCTTGAAATGAGGTTCGTGCAGTGCCGTGCAGTGCGCACTACACTCAATGACATTGACCGCATGCATCGCCGGCCGGCTGATCTCGCAAATCGGCTGACCAGTGGATAGACAGACGGACAGAGAGACAGACAGAACCGAGCAGCTGAGTCATCGTCATTGTCGGCAAGATTCTTGAGGTTTTTCTGCCTACCCAGCATACCCTGTAGCCATGAAGTGCTAAGCACAGAACATAATTAAGAGGCCTCCACTTAGACACGAATAAATATATATGCATGCACTGCATAGTATCAATCTTGGCACCTGGCAACGATACTCCAATCAATTTTGGCATATACTCACCTGCCTCAGGCCTCAGTAGAAGTATCTACCCAGTCCGCAGAGTCTTCAGCGCCGATAGAGACATTCTTCTGCCCCTGGGTCTCTGTTCTTTTTGCTCGAATTGCAAATGAAGTTGAATAAGTGTCGTGCGCTGTTGCCGAGTCGGAGCTGTCTTGGTGTAGAGTTGCTTACTCGCTTAGTTGCTCAGTTGGGTAGTTGGGTAGTTGGCCAGGCAGTCAGTCAGTTGATTGCTTGCCTAGTTAGTTAGTTGCCGCCGTTGCAGCACCCGCTTCAAGGTTGGGCGCCTCAATGCGGAAAACATGACAAGACATAAAGTGGAGGGAGGCAGAAAAAAAAAGAAAACGCAGAGAAAAATAAAAACAAAGCTAGAAAAAAGCTAACAAAACTGTCATTAAAATGTAACATAAAAAGCCGCTAATTGCGAATGTTTAAGCATATTCGTGAATACATACGAGTATGCACTCGCACTCGCAGTGGCCGCGAATAGGAATACATATTAATAACAAGCTCATAAATAACAACAGCCCCGCGTTAACAGTTAACAGTGGCATAGAATTTCCATTGAATGCGGCCCCGAGCAGGTTCTTACTCAATCGTTAAAGATCGTATCAAAGGTTCGACAAGCGGAGTCCGCATGACATGTTCCATTCTACACCCGCGCAGCATACTGAAGATGGATTCTTTCAGTGCATTCCAAGTCTTTCAATATATTAAATTCATTTCGAGTTCAACTAATGTAAAATCTTTTCTCTTTGAGCCTTGTGAATGTAATTTATGTTTCAAATTTTATTGTTTCAACTTTGGCAAATGTAGAAAGAAGAAAGAACAAGCAGTTGGATCCGGGACAGCAGCCACAAAGTCAAGTCAAGTTCATTTACTCAATTCTGTCTGTATGACCGCGCTGATCTCAGTTAATATAAGAGATAAAGACACTAAATTTGTCATGAAGGCTCCTGTATATCGTATGCAAATTAATTGCTCTACAAATATCGAGTGCCACATCTAACACCTAAGCTAATCGATTAATTGTCTTTGAATGCGACAAGTCTACACTTTATGCTTTGAAAGGTACACATAATAAGATACTATGCTGTAAGTTTTAATCTGCGCTGATCATTAGGTTTATTTCTAATTCCAAACTGCACTCTCAATATGTGTCAAGTTTAGTTCTAATGGCAATTGAAAACATGTTTACCTCAAGCTTTGCATTCGTGGAAACGAAACGAAGCTATGGGAAAATAAGAAATACGATTTTCCTTGGCTTCGTTTCTCATTTCGTTTCGTTTCAATTGGTTTCGTTTTGTTTTGTTTTGCTGCCGGGAAAGACAAGCAAATTTGGCTGGTCGGCCCACACAGCGATATTTGGCGGCGATATGCTTGCAGACAGACACGATAATGTGCCGCGCGACTTGATTATGATGCATGCCACTTGTGTCGCGCCTGGCGGGGTGTGCCACACACAGCGACGGCTGCAGGCGACGCCCCAAAGCAACGGTAACTCTGCAACGGTAACTGTGCAACGCTAACCGCAATGGCAACGACAACAGCAACTCATCAGCGACTCGTTCGATTTTCCGGCACTTTGCTGGCACTTACAGCAGCGCGTGCGTGTTTCACTCTTTCTGTGTGTATGTGTGTCTCTCTGAGTGTGTTTGAGAGGAGCTCATAAATTTCAAAATTCGTAGTCAAAAGTCAAAATAAACTATCGACACTTTCACCGACCACAAATTAAGGCAGGTTTTCGGCAGAGCCTGACAAAGTTATCGAAATCAATCGAGAATCAAAGCGATTGCTGGACAGGAAGGCAATTTATATACTTGTATTTGTAGTGCAAGTTTATGAGACAGATCTGGAGAGGTTGTTGGGGATTTAAGAGATTTACAGGGAACAAACTTGGAAGCAGTCTTCAAGATTGACGCCATAGTCGAATTGCTACGTCTGGTTTAGATATTTTCTAAGATAAGAGGAGAAAATTGAAATGATTGCTGACATCCTTAAGATATATATGCATACACTCATGAGCATAATAATAGATACACTTCGAAATGGAGTTACAAGATTACCTCTTACGTGTATATGATTGGAAAGAAGGATATTTTTACGATCACTTCCAAGAACATCAGTGGCATTTTTATTGCTCCATTCCAAAGTGTGCCTTTATATTACTATAATCCTGAGGGTAAACACTCCATTTAACTTAGGCTTATATATATTTCTCTGGCTATATTTTCCAACTCAAGAAGTCCTGCTGCTCTTTCTGGAACTTCCACTTTTTGTGCCTCTGTGACTTTATTTCCCCATACAATTCATGCCATACTCCCTTTGGAATTGCCACCTCATGTGCCTTTCTGCCACCGCGTGACGTCATCGTTGGGCACACAATGCAGCGCCATGAACGCCCATTTAACGCCCACTTAGATGCTCTCGCATTACCCATACGCCCTGTGTGTGTGTTGCCACACATTGATGGGAACAATGTGTTAATTACACGGCTGACGCCTACGCACTGCCACCGCAATGCAGACGCAGTCACAGTCGCAGTCACAGTCGCACTCGGTTGCCACAGGCGTTGAACAAAGCAAGATAATCAGCGAATTGTGAATTGTGAACTGCGAGTTGCGAATTGTATACTGTATATTGTGAATTGTGAGCTGTGTAAATTGTGAATTCAAATTGAAGAAGTGTCGTGTTCGGGCACAATGTAAAATCACTGACTACTTGTACAATCGCGGTGTGCAATCTTGGCAGTTGTGGCAGTCAAATGACTAAACACACTTATGCCCATGTCATGCTCGCTGCACACACACACACACACACACACACGCACACACAGACGTGAAGAGTAAGAGACACTCTTCCCATTTGCTGTGGGCACGACGCGCTTAATTTAACGCATACGCCCCGTTGTACAGCCAGACGCGACACCGCCATCAGGGTCATCATGTTACGAGTACTCGCTGTACTCACACCACACCAACACACACTCACATGCACACATGCACACACTCACACCTCTTTATGACCATAATTATTGCGCTTGCCTCACTCCAGTTTTCCAGTCTCTTTCTCCCACTGCGTCTCATTATGAAATGGCTTCGCTTTGTTTGGCTTTTCTTTTCGTTCCATTTCTTCTTTCGCCGTTATTGTTTAACACTTTCATAATGCATAACAACACACAGCAGCAGCAGCAACAACAACAAGTGTAGTAATAATAGCCAAGCATTGTAGTGTTTATCACTTACGTTGCATTTATTAATTTCATTTTCCCGACTTGATGTTATTAATTATGTTGCGCTACAATAGCTGATCCATTTTGAAATACTGTTAATGGGATCGGAGCCTCTTTTGCTTTCAATTCTACATCCGCATATGTCTATCTCTCTCTCTCTCTCTTTGTCTCCCATTTCTCTCCGTTCCCTCCCTTGGGAAGGTCAGTTTGCCTGGACTTTGTCTCAGTTTCACTTATCATTAACATTTTCCAGTCCGAAGTACCACGTTAATTATCTTCACAATTGATATGTAGCTTCCCTTTGGGGCATCTCATCCATCAACATCATCGTCATCATCATCATCATCATCATCTTCCAGGCAAATGCCGTTAGCTTTTTCTTTTGTCTTTAACTTTGTGTTTTATTTTGGTTTCGTGACTTTCTGAAGTTTTCGCGCTTTGCTTTCGTTTTCGTTGCTTTTGCCGTTGTAAATTTTGTTTAATTATCGCAAACGAATGAACGAATGAATGACTGAGTGAGTGAATGATTGATGAGCACATACTCGATTGATGAAAGTGTTGCGCGGTCTCTGGCTCGTCTGCCTCTTTCACCTGCTTTCCTACCAAGATTTAGATTGATCATTATATTTCCAATTCAGTTTTCGGTGTCGAATCGGATCTATTTGTTTTGCAGCCTCCAGTTTCGAATTCGCAGTCGAAGTCGAATTGGAAATTGCAACTATCGTAATTTATAATTATTCTGCTTTTGTTTTATAACAGCTGCCATTATTGTGAGCAGCGTCCATTGTGAATAGCGAATATTTTATACACAATTTCAAGCGTAATTAATCACTTGTGAGTAAGAGCGAGAGAGAGAGAGAGCGAGAGAAGCGAACAATGTTTCTGCAATTCGCACAAAGAAACCGCATAGATCATTTTATTGCTACAAATACTTCCTTGCGAACCGCCTCGGAAATACACTCATAGAGATATGGATGTATTCGATTGTTTGTGAATCAAATTTGCCTTTATTTTGTGGCTTCAATCGAACCGTTCATGTCTTATGTTGCCCAGAGCTCAATCGATTCTGGGAACTACCAAATTGCATAGTGCGTATCACAATTAGTTCCCCATATCCTCAGATATATGGCTTTCTATTCAGTTAATGTTATGTTATATACAATGTATAACCAACTTTGATAGTTCCCAGAAGCAGTTAAACATTCTGGGAAGTATCAAAGTGGGTCATACGATATAATGATATTTTAAGTTAACTGAAAACAACTTTTCGAATCCATATTCGGACTCAATTTCATTGCACATCGAAGCAATTGCACTAAATTAAATGTAAACAAAACATTGCTCCATTCCTGTACTCCGATTCGATAATGGATTGAATATAATGCTCGGGTTATATGCGTTGTTTCCAGTAATCAGTTCACCTTTCCTTTTGACTGGCTGCCACTGGCCTTATTGCTGTTTGCTGATTCGCTTGATAATTTGCTCACCAGACCAATTCGCCTTAGTCTACGCCCTGTGAAAGTGATTTACTAGGGTGTATTCCACTTCTACTTATAATACTTATACTTACGAGTATACTTGTACTTATACTTATACCTTTATTAGACAACACACGATATGTTTAACATAGTTCATTGATATTTATTTTTGTCCTCTGCATGAGGTGTATATGAATATATAATTGGAGATTACAGAGTATCTCTCAGTAGACACTTCTACTGCTTGGCTCATTTTGTCTGCATTATTTGAAGCAATTTCGCAAATTAGACGAGCGAGTAGATAACCAAGAGAAAAACGTGAGGTGCAAAGCGGCCTCTAGCCAGCGAAGTCTGGCCGAATAAATAATAAAGTAATTTATACTTAATACACGACATATCGCTGCCAAAAGCCGAAATGTGTTTGACCCATTTTCGCATTTTCCAGCAGCGCTATCAATAATCATCAACCGTGCAAGCAGCCCCCACAGCCAACCGCACAAACGAGCCCACCCACCCTACCAAACGCCCCCCAACCTGTGCCAAAGCTAACGCCAGTTACTAAGAACATTATCAGTTGCTTGAGGCTCACAATGAGATACCCTCTAAAAGAGGAAGTCAGCAGAGATATATATTAATATTGGATGATATAATTCTCATCTATTTAAACTGTTTCAGCTTGTTATTCGTACAAAAATCTGCGAGAATTTGAAGAGATCAATAACTTTTTTGTTTACATCTAAAGATCTCATCTTATCAGCTGTATACTTCTTTACTGCATTACTACAGGGTATGGGTATATCCAAAATTCGTAATCAAAGCCAAAGCTGAAACTTAAACCGAACCCGAACCCCGAACGTAGCCAGGCACTGGCCAATTACACCTAACAAACTCATTATGTTCCGTTTTGCCAGGCACAAGAAAAAGAAAAAAAATGGAAAAATAATAAAACACAACCAGCGGGTGTCGATATGCAATACAGGCCAACAACAACAGCAGCAACAATGGCACAAGAAATAAAATGTGCCTAATAAAATTAGCCAAAGCCAGCAAATTGAATACCCTAGCAAGGCCAGGCTAGCAAGGCTGATCCTTATAAAATACATATTGTAGCTTTATCTGAAGTATATCTATAGAGAACCTACCCACATATATATAAATATAAATGAACTAGTTTACTTTTAACAGCTTTTCAATGGCAGACTTCAGATTTATGTTCCTCGAGCTGCCACTGCAGTTGGCGTCCATTGTTAGGGTATAGGAACGGCAGCAAGTACCGTTAAGTGCAGCGTTCATGTTGTAATAAAACCAGAGACGGCAACTGCCCCCATATGAAAGGCAGCTCGTGCTTGTCAGATGGGGTTCAGTGGGCACATGAGGGATAGTTGGGGGCATGGCAAAGGGGAAGAGATGAAGGTTTGCTTGGCAAAGAGAGGCAGAGGCACGCAGGCAAGTGGCCACACTCATGTGGCCAGCGGGCAACATAGCAAGGGATCGGCTGATCAGTTGATCGACGGAACGAACGTACAGTCAGTCGATTGGTCGATTGGTCGATCGCTTGGCTGACAGGCGACATGGCTAGAACAAAATTTATGCCAGCTGCCAGCTGGAAACGTTATTATCGACTTTTATCGAGACGACATTTGACTGCTCAACGGCAGCCAGCAACAACACGTTGAGACAACAGCAGCAGCAGTAACAACAGCAGCAGCAACAACAACGAGAGCAACTTGAGGAACAAATTTGAAGCAGGCCACTGAAGCTGAAGTGTAATTGAGCTGAGCTGAGCTGCCGCTGCCCAGGCCGGTGGCACGAGATTTGCTGTTTGCTGCTCGAGAATTCCATGTTGCTGCAGTTGTTGCAGCTGCTGCTGCTGCTGTTGTTGTTGTTGCAGTCGATAGTATGACAAAATATTTGCGTGACCTGAGGAATTTGCATGTGATGTGTTGCATGCAACACGCTACTTATATAGGGTATGTGCTAGTTGTGCTTAGCAGGAAAGTAGTTGGATATCATTCATTCTTAGTTCGAGTTTAATCTAGTTGAAAACACACATACTTTTCGCACAGTGTACTCCCACTTGGCACTTCCTGCACTCGAGACGCAACTCGCAACTTTCGCGCTGCAGCTGCCCCAGCAGCGTCATCATCTCGCCACTTTAGCTGAGTGGAAGCAAGACGAAAGTGATGAAGCAGCTGGCCACTTGAAGCTGAAGATCATCTCTTCATGTCGAAGCCCGCACGCTCAAGTGCTGCGAAGACTTTGCTGTTTTGTCGTGTTGCCTGCCGGAAAAAGATGCATGCAAATCTTGCTGTTCCTCCAGTCTAACCCATCTCTGTCTCTGTTCATCTGTCTCTGTCTAGCCGTCTCTGTCTATCTGCCTGTCTGGGTTTCTGCATAATCTGCAGCTATCTCGAAGTCTGCCTAAAAGTCCCTCTTCAACAGCCATTTCTGCCTTTCAGCCTGCCTCTCTGTCTTTCTCTCAGACAGGCTCTCAGTCTTTCAGTCTTCCAGCCTCTCCAGATTTCCAGTCGAGCTGCCTTTTTGTCAAAAAAACGTTTAAGAATGTCAAAATGAAAGCGAAATAAATTACAAATCAACCGATCTTGAAGTGCAATGACTTTTCGTTTGTATTTTTGAACTCTCAAGTTGTTTTTGCACTTTGCGAAATTGCAATTTTTAATCTTTTGGGAAACTCCTTAGCTCTTACATTATCTTTTCTACCTCCTTACTGACCTTATAAATGCTTCGATTTTATATAAAACAAAACTAAAATGGTGCCTTGGGAGACTTGGCAATGAGAAAAGATTCTAAGTCAAGGAGTCTAAGATGGGACTCAGTTCATCTTTACATCTGTCTTGCCTCTCAACTTCACTACCTGCTCTATTTTTCTTTCACTCTTTACTTATTAAACCCTTCTCTCTCTCTTTCTTTCTTCCACTCTCATTGCAGCTGAATTTCCCGAGGAGGACAGCGACATGTTGATGGAGCCCAACGACTTCACGCCCATCACTGTGCTCCGCTCTCACGAGCAGCAACACTTCCACATGCCACCCACAACGCAGCTGCATCAGCAACAGCAGCAGCAGCACCACCAACAACAACAGCAACGTCAGCTGCAGCAGCAACAACAGCAGCAGCATCGTGTTGTTGCCACGCCCGCCCAGAGTCGCCACTTTGAGGCAGCACTGCCACAAGAGCAATTCCGACCGATTGCCAATCCGAACACTCAGCTGATTTCCCGCGCCGACGGACCCGATTCGCATAGCCAGGCGGCGCAGAACTTCTACCCGCCCTTCTACCACGAGGCACCGCCACTGGGTCACTCGCGTCCCTACTTCGCCGGACCCGTTGGCCCTGTGGGCGGACCCGCTAGCGACAGTGTGCCGTTGCAGCTGCCGCTGCTGGGGCCGGGACAGCAGCAGGCGCCAGTGTTGCAGCAGCAGCGCGGCTTCGATGCGGCCATTCTGGGCAGCGGCGATTTTGGTGTGCTGCGCGGCGGCACCTTCTATCCCGAGGAGGAGATGCCCTATCATCCGGAGGACAACAGCGATTACATCTACGGGGATGCGAACAACGGACATGGTCGACCCAGCGAGGGCTTCGTGCAGAAATACACGTATCCGGAGGAGCAGTTCGCCAATTTCCGCGACTTTGCGGACATCAATACGCCCGCCGATTCGGCCTTCTCGCAGTTTGTGGTCGTGTATGCGGCCAAGAATGCCACCAAGCCGAGCAGCCATCCGCATCCGAAGAACATATTCGAGCAGTTGGAGCTGCTCGACCGCGAGAAGGCGCTCGAGGAGGCGGCGCTGAAGAAGCAGCAGCCCAGCAAGTCCAAGTCCAAGCTGTCCAAGACGAAGCTGCAGAAAAAGTACAAGAAGAAGACGCCAGCCAAGGAGCTGGAGCTGGAGCCGCTGCTGGCCCTCAGTTAAGCGGTAGGTCTGCCACCAGTTGCACCACCATCCTCCCCCCTCCCTTCCTCACCTCACAAACAATCGGGAACAAACAAAAAAGTTTTTCACATTTTTTTACATTTCTTGTTTGTGTTTTTATTTATTTTTGATCAATGCGAAAATTTCAAGCAAGCCAAGCAAACTTATGCAGTGCCTTCATTTCATTTGCTTTCACTTCACCACACTTGCCACGCCCCACTGCTCCCCTCCTGCTCCTGTCCCCGTTCCCTACTCCGCCCTGAATTGCAATAGTTCCGTTAGTTGTGTGTACTAATTATAATTGTTACGATTATGTTTACGATTAATTACATATTGTAATTTGTATTTTTTTTTCCTATTCATTTTTCTCTCCCTCTGTCTCTTCCCCCTTCGTAATCGTAGCCAGTAGTTTACGCGTATCTTTATTCGTATTCGTATTTGTATTTGTATTTTTATTTTTATCATAATTTTTATTTTTATTTTTATACTCGGTACTTTAACTATTTCGTTGTTTAATCAAATATAATTGTATTGTGTGTGTACATAATGAAAACAGCTCTTAATTGTAATTATTATTAATAAAGACGATAAACCATATTCAAGTACCTCGTTTGCCTCTTTATAGGGTATTATATAGTTGTGACATCTCTGTGGGCAGTCGGGTACACTGGACTGCAGGTTTTTTCCCTCTTTCAGCTCTCTAGTTCAGCTCGAACTTTGCGCGCAACGCGTTCAGCAGCGTCGTAAATGAACCCGCCGTGCGAAAGGTCTGTGGAAATGGAAAAAGAAATACTTAGTATTATGATAATTGCTTGAATACATTTAATGGACAACGGAAAGAGTATAAGACAAGATAAGGAATAAAACGACAGATGATTGACAAGATAAGATAATTCACAAACAACATAATGTTAGGTTTTCTTTGCTATGCCTAAGGTCTTCTACTGTTCCTATGCCTTTTATGTTTTTAGCTATTCAGTTCTTATAAGACTGACTGAGATTTGGGGTATTTCTAATGCCAACCCCTCAGTCGACAGTTAAGAATTATTTAGAAAACTATAGTAATGGCTTTATATATGTCAAATTGGAATAAGTCAGTTGGTCGGTCGGTTAGGCGGGAGGTGGACTTCGTTTGGGTTCCGCGCGCAACAAGCATCAGCTTGGTGTCGTTGGACCACTTGATAATACAGTCATTGTATTCATCATTTCAATAATAAAAAAAAAAAAAAAAAAAAAAAAAAAAAAATAATAGTTATGAAAACCCTTATTTCGGTTAATTGTCTATATGTTATATTTGTCAGATTGATATTAAATTTGGTGAACATGTTATACATATAGATGAGTCGCTGTACATAGTTTGATAAAGAATATATATACTTTATTGAAACTTTTTTCAATGGATGAGGGGTATAAAAGAGTTGTGTGGCAGCTATAAGATACATTGATCCGATCTGACTCGTTGTGACTTATTTACAGCGTGCAACAATGGGAATGATAAGTGTGCCAAGTTTGAAAAAGATATCTGAAAACTGACAGACTAGATTACATTGCAACAGACAGAAGGATGAGATGGACAAGGCTCGTTGGACTTCCCTATCGAACTTGATTCAGAACATTTACACATGAAAAGGATTATAACCTCTGCAATGTTGGAAATATAGATAATTGATGAGGTTTTGATAGATTGTAGAGTAGAGAGTTGTAAAAAGAATATAGGTAAAATAAATTATAGTTATTTGAACCGATATATAACACGCTTCTTAGGTTTAAGCAGACAGTTCCCCTTTCGCGACTTACCCAGACCAGCAGCGGATGTCCCAGAACAAAGAAGTAGGCACCCAGTTGCGTCTCCTTCTGGGCACGCTGCAGTGGCAGTAGCAGCAGACGACGCTGTGCAGGAGATAGCTGATGCCACGGCAGTTGCAGATACAGTTGCAGCGAGAACTGGCGTGCCTCGTGACGCACCTGCTCGGCGCCGAAGCCATAGATGCACAACTGCGTGCTGACCACCATCGAGAAGAAGCCGAGGAATGCGAAGTTCTGGTTCGTGTGCGGCATGATGTACTGGCAGATGACGGCGCAGTAGAGCACGCAGATGAGCAGCACCTCGACGCAGGCAATGTCCCTGAAGCCCGCCTCGAACCGGTCGACTAGTTCGAGTAGCCGTGCATGCTGGTCGAACAGCTGCTGCAGACGCTGATCCAGTTGGGGGCCAAGGCGACACTGCTGCACGTCGCGTTGCAGCTGCCAGACAAGGCGGCGATAGTGGGCGGTCAGGCCAAAGACGAACCAGCCGTAGAGCGTGTCCACGCCGCTGGTGGAGCAGCAGAAGAAGGTCAGCACGAAGACCATGAGGCAGCAGTCGAGCACATAGAACTCTGGCCGCGTCACATCGTAGGGCAGCCTGCAGAGGGGAAAGTGGAGAGCGGGAGATGCTTAATCCAATTAGAGAGAAATAAGTTGACTTGCGCCCACCTCACGCGGAACGAGCTGACGGGCACAAACTCGCCCGTGGCGTTGTAGCGCAGCAGCGTCGAGACCAGCGGCATCAGCAGGAAGGAGATGCTGGTGCCGACACACATCAGCAGGTAAATGGCCGAGAGCAGCTGTCCACGTCGGTTCTGCAGCTGCCAGAGATGCAGCGCAGCCGGGTCGAGCGAGTTGCCGTGCAGCAGGAAGGGATCCTGCAGCGCCCTGATCAGCGACACCAGCTGCGGACCCTTGCACACAAAGATGAGCATCTTGAGCAGCGATGATATCATCTGCACGCCGTGCATCAGCGCCTCCGAGCAGAGCACAATGTCACTGCGATGATGCACAATGAAGGCGCACACGGTGCACAACTCGAAGCCGGTGGCCAGGGCCATCACCATGTAGGTGAGCGGGGAGCGTAGCACCTGGCGGTAGCTGGCAGGTGGCTGCGGCAGCAGCTCCAGGCCCATGCAGCCGAAGGTGAAGCGCTGAGTCCACAAGTTGCTTAAACACGCTTCCAGCAGCTTCGACATGCTGACAACAACTGGCGAGTGACTTCTTCAGCCAGCTGACCTCTTAGGTTCTTAGGCTGCACCCACAGGTGTCGACGGGTTCAACAGGGCGATGGACTGGGTGCTAATAGTTCGAAATTGAACTTAATTGTTTCCATTAATAGAAACTTGATTGGACCCGGAAAAGTTGTAGAAAGCCAAACTTCCTGGCAAATGACTTAATTACACGCCCCCTCGACAGGAGTTCCAGCCACGCCCCTGCACGAGCAGCAACAGCACTGAGCAGCCATTGACCTGGATTGGTGTGAAGTAGAATGTTTAATTGTCAGTTTAGGTCAAGTGCAGATGCAACTGAATGTAATCTCGGCCTGCATTCGAGATAGATTTCTCTTTAATGTGTGTAATCAGTGTTGGGAAGTGATTTACTAAGGGGTTGCTTTCTTTTATGATTTCTAGGGTATCTGGCTTCTTAATCAATATCAAAGAACTTCCTTTTGTTTTTGTGTTATTTTGTAAGTCAAACAAGACTGCATGTCAATCATTTCTAAACATATACAATACTGGAACACGGGTATACAGTGCTGGATAGTGGAATTTCTATGAGGATTTTCCCACATTGTTTCTAGGTATAAGAAGTGACTTACTAAGGGAATCCTTTCCTATATGATTTCTAGGGTGTTTCAGTTCTAATTCGTTAGCAAAGAGCTTCCTTTTATTTTTATGTCATTCTGTAAGTCAATCAAGACTGCCTGTCAATCATTTGTAAACATGTACAACACTGCAACACGGGTATACAGTGCTGGATAGTGTTAAGTAAATTCCCACATTGTTTCTAGGCGTATGAATATATCTCTGTATTCAATTTATTTGACGAACTGAAATTCATTCAGACTGACAGCCAAATGTGTCTCTATATACAATACTAACTAAAGTGTGAGCTTATAGTGTTGGAAAGTGCTTTAATATGGAGCGTATCTATTGTATCTCGTTGCTTGCTCGTTCTCAAAGTACATTCTTTTATTTCTTAGGCATTCTGAATATCAATCATAACTTTGCCATACGCAGACTGACAGCCCCAATAATTTCTATATATAACTTATAATAACACACGCGACAGTTGCCAGATTCGTCAATCGATCGATCTGTCAGCCGGTTAACGGTTTACTTTACAGCTTGTCGCAATGCAAATGCTACTGCACTGCAACTACTGCAACTGCAACTGGAGCTGCGAATGTGAGTGTGAGTGGAACTGGAACTGGAGCTGTGAGTGCGAGTGTTGCTACTGCAGTCGCGACTGCCTCAGTCATGGTCATTGCCCGCTAGCGGATTTCTGCCTAATGTGGGCTGTGCACACAGCATACACTGACCCACAAGGTATACGCCGAATGGCAGAGCTTAGGTTACTTACATAGGGGATAGTTTAAAGTGAATGATGGCATGCAAAGTTAAGATAAATTTTTAAATTAATATAAATTAAATAAATATAACATAATATTTAATAAATGCGCCACTTCGGCTAGGGTATTCGCAGTGCGGCTTTTATTTTATTAGTATTCTTCTGGTTTTTCTTTATCTATCAGCAGCCACAGAATTCCCGACCGACTTTGGCATATGTTTTGACATTTGGAGGCTGGCACTTAATTTACGGCCTCACCTTATTCCATGCAAGTGTGTGTGTATGTGCGTGTTTGTGTGTGTGTGTTTGTGTGTGTGCACAAGTAAAAGTTTAGCGCGCGCGTGGAAACCAGTGCCAGGCCCAAACCCAGGCCCAGACCCAGACCCAGACTCAGTCTCGGAGCACAGCGCAAGCCTCAAGTCGAGCGGGAAGCAAAGGGGGCTGGGTGCGTATGACTGTCTGTGTAGTGTGTGTGTGTGTAATGTGTAAAGTTTTCGAGAGGCGTGCACAGTCACAGGTTAGTTTGTGATTTTAATTAACCCAACTGCCAGTTGGAAGCTAATTAAAACTCCTGCAGCTCAACAAAATTTCAATTTACTTGGAATTCAGAGAGCTCCCTCTGCCCCTGTCCCAGCCCCTCCGTTTGTCTGTGGGCGTGGGAAAACGTAGAACTCGTTCCACGGTGGCTATTTAAATGAAGCTAGCCCATTTCCATGCCAAGTCCAACGTGTACGGGTGCGTATACGTAATATCGCTTAGTGCATATCAAGTATACGACATGTGTTGCGCTGCAAAACGGCTTAATGAATATGTCTCATTTATTATAATTGCAGTTGAAATTAATGGGCTGGGTGTGCAGTTGATAAACAGTTAAGCTGAGCTCGTCATGAGAACACTTCCGTTTCGTTTGCAGTTCGACTTCGAATTCGAGTTCCGTCTGAACTTGCTGTCATTGTGCCTATTGTTGTTGTGGTATTGTGTTTGTTATTGTTTGTGTTGCAGTTGTTGCTGCTTTTTATTGCCGCGTTGTCTTAATGGCTTTTTGATTGCCGCCTTTTATGTCATTTCGGAGGCATTTTTTATGGATCGCCGATTTTGCAGCAATTTGTTGCAGCTAATTCAAAGTGATTTGGCTAACAGCAGCTGCTGCCGTCGTCGGTATCGTTAGCCACTTGAGTATTTTCGCCACTCAATTGACCATTAATGCGATCCATACAATGTCTTTTTTTTGCCGGTTTCTGTGTCAAATTATCGCGTTAAGAACGTGGAAATTCAAATCAACTGCTCGCTCGTATCGTTTACAAATTGACTTCGCATGACAATTGCGACACTCGACGTGACGAACTGTTTCCCTCTCCTTGCTCATATGTGTCTACTCTCTTTCTTTCTGCTTCGCTCCCTCCTCCTCCTTTGACTCCCATTTCCCATTGTTTCCACTTTGGTTTTGTCTCTTTGGCAGCTCTTGAAAATCAGTTCAGATTTGTCAACGCAACAACAACATTCTCTGCTGCACTGGAGAACCCGCTGCAGAGCAGGGAACTACAAAACCCGAACTCCCACTCGGAGACTTGCTCTGCTTGCCAATAAACTTCAAGAGTCAAACTTCAACTTTGGACCAGGTACAACAAGTACTCACACACACACACTGACACAGACAGAGAGCAGGCGAGAGCAGCATTCAGTGTAAGCACCAAAAAAGGTTTACACACTCACACACACACACACACACACACACCCAATGGCATGTTTGGTGGCTGCTTTTGCTTTTTGGTTATTTGCCTTTCGTGCCGCTGAAAACTTTATTAATATCCAAATCGTGAGCTTAATTGAAATTTATTGTTAATGAAAACTAAATTATGGCAAGCCAGCTATGTGGCCACTTGACACGAAAGAACCCCAGAAAAGCAACAACGACTTACAGCGCGAAGCCACAAAAACAACGCCGATTAAGCAGAATGACCCCGCGAAGATACAAGAGAAACCAGAGCAAGCGAAACCTCTCAAAGATACCTCGTAAGCTGAACAAGTTAAATACAATTTGTGTGTTCTCGAGAGAGATTCATCACAACCTACTCTCTGTACTGGGTATCAAAGTGTAGTGTAAGATTTGCAATTCGTATTTAGCTCAAACAATGCCAGAGATTATCGCCAGCAATGCCAGACAGACCGCGACCCATTTGAGAAGGTCAAATATGCCTTAGCTCCAGCAATGCGTTGCAGATATCGTGACAAAATTCGAATACCCTCCACAACTTCGCAAAGAGTGCAGATTTTGTCGCCCACGCGAAACGGAATCGGAATCCGCAACTGAAACCGAATCTGCATCTCAGTCAGCAAACGACTTAGACTGTCTAAGTCGACCCAGAGTAAACGGCATTCGAGTCACGGTCCCCGGGCCCAAGGGCCCCCGAGCGCTCTAGGCTGGCATTAATTTGGCATTTAGACGCTCATTAAGGCGACAAGCCCGACATCTGAGTGACAGAATCTGTGGGTGGATATCTAATGGGTATCAAGACAAATATCAGTTGCCAGTCGTGCATCTGTGTGTGTGTGTGAGTGTGTGTGTGTGTGCCTCGTTTCGTTGTGGCCAAAGTAGAGAAAGAGACGTCGTGCTGAGTGTCAACTGAACATTTTCAAAATGTTCTTGAGCGTAAAAAAAATACCAAAAAAAAACAAGAAACTAAAGTCGAAAAACAACAACGCAAAACGGCTTTAAATTTGCCCGAAAATTGTCTAATTATCTGGCTTAGGTTGTTCTTTAAGTGTGTCACGAAACTCGGCTCGAGTGGATGTTTCGTACGTGTTCACAATCTATTTAGACTCGATGGCAGCCAATGCCAGCTCCAAGACTCTTTTCAACTCTTCACTTTGTATGCATAATAAATACCGTAAGACAGTCCGATTTGTTATTGTCTCTGTTCGAGAATGCTCTAGCCGAGGGTGCTCGAAGAG
This sequence comes from Zaprionus africanus, assembly GCA_018151435.1. NCBI lineage: Eukaryota > Metazoa > Arthropoda > Insecta > Diptera > Drosophilidae > Zaprionus > Zaprionus africanus. The sequence continues at coordinate 387,830 of JAECXB010002285.1, forward strand.
CAGATTCCCTGTACGTGCCACGAAGCTGGCTAAGAAAACGATAATATTCCCATCAATAACGAGAACTAATAACTCATTTACTATCTTCCTTTGAGCCTAATCGAAAAGAGGTTCTTCTGGGGTCTGCTCACGACGAGACACCGAGCAAATGGAAGAGCTACAAGGTGCCAAAGCACTGGGTAAATATTGAAATGTCTAGCGACGAAGCGAAGCTCAAGGCGACTTTGTTGGCTGCGCCGGCTTCTGTTTGCTTAGGCACCTTCGATATTATTTTAATTTCGGTACTGCTCACCCAAAGTTAATATAGGCTTAAGCCTTTCACAGTCTGACGATGACAACGTGATGACATGCCTGCCCTGGCAGCGTGTTTGTTGCCAACTAATGCGAATAAATTGGGTACAGTCACTTTTGACAAAGCAACACAAAAAAAAAAGAGAAAAAAATGTAAAGAAAAAACAGAAACCTCAAAAACAGGGTATTAAAAAAGAATGTGCCATGTTGTCAGCGTCGTGCTCATCATCCCGAAACGAAGTCGCAGTCAAAGTCGCAACAAGAATCAGTCTCTTGTTGTTGTTGCTGCTGTTGTTGCTGTTCTTGAGGTTGTTTTTGCCCAAGTTTTCATCGTCAATCCGCAACCATAATTCTCAATCATCATTCCCATCATCCTCATCATTGTTGTCGTGGATTTACGTTGTGCGTTCGCAAAGTACTCGGCAGCTGATTGCGGCGACATTATTATGCGATGAATGGAACTGCGGGTGAGACTGAAATACCCTGTAAAAGATACGTAAGTCTTAAGAATACAGGTAAAAAAATATAATTATATTAAATGAATTCTTAATTCATTATATGTGCTCTAATAAAAGCAGTAATGATTGTAGTAATAAAAGTAGGAATAATAAAGATAAAAACAATGTTTTTTAGATAAAGTAAGATATGAGCAATAATAAAAAGATTTACAGTAATTATATTGTAAGGAATTATTTAATCAATTATGTATGTATAAGTAATAAGAAACGTAATTATATAGTAATAATAAAAGCAATAATGATTGGAGTAATGAAATTAAAAAGATTATGATATTGAAAATAATATGATGATAAAATAAAATAATAATAATGTTAGTAAAAAAAGGGGAAGAAAATAATTTAAAAATATTACAAAAATAATGATTAAATAATAAGTTATTATAATATCAATGAAATAATAATAATAATATTAAACGAATAATATTGATATTAATATGAATATAAATTAGAATATACCTTTGGCTTGGAAGTTTGTACAACTTTGAGCATCGCATTAAAATGCTACTCAGGCGCCTGCCAATCTTCAGGGTATATAAATCTGTTAAGCTGTTGTTGGAGCCAAGTGTTGTTGTTGTTTTTGTTACTGCTGCTGTTGCGCTACCGTTCGCTGTTTGTCGCTGTTCTCGTTTAACTTTTGCATGTTTCCTCTTTGGCAACTGTCAATGTTAAGCTGGAAACTTGAAATCTTCAACAGCAGCAACAACAACAGGCACAAATGTTGCTGCTGCTGTTGTTGTTGCTGTTGTTGTCGCTGTTGCTGCTGCTGATGCTGTTGTTGCTGTCGCTGTTTGCGCTTTGCCGATTTGTAATGATTTTAATGCCAAGCATAAACAATTATTTCCAATTGCAACACATTCTTTTGTTATTTTTACAAAGGCAATGGCCGCCATTGGTTGTTGTTGTTGCTGTTGTTGTTATTGTCGCTAGTCGCTAGTTGTTTGTTGTTTGCTTTAGTTGCAATTGGAATTGTAAATTTAGTTGCCCCTCGACGGCAGATGCTGCGGCGGCAACAGATGTTCACTCGAGACTTGTCAACGGCGCCGTTTGGCGTGCAATTAGCGCCAAAGTTCGATGTGATCGCCGTGTGCAGGTTCTTGTGGCGATAAACCGCGAGTTAGTCAGTTAGACGGTCCCTCAGTCAGCGCACTCAGCTCAGTCACTCAATCAGGGGGCAGCGCGTGCGCTTTGCCTGCCAAAGTTCGTTGCCTAAGTCTTTCGCTTTGATTGAAAGTGCTCAACCAGTTCATTTTCGACTGCTACTCAGCTCTGCCCCTGGTCCTGCCCCCATAACTGGTAATTTTGCAACCGCCACATGCCACATGCCACACGCATCCCGTTCGCAACCTCTCGAACTCAACCAAATACCAAAATAAACTGCATATCATCCCAGAAGGCAACCGCCCGCATCGCAGCTCAGTGACCTGACCAAGTCGAGTACCCTGCAGAGTTCCCCAGCTCGAGCTCGAGCGTTGATCAAGCATGCTGCAACTGACAGCCCACTAAGTTCGACTGCGTGCGTGTGCGTGTGTGTGTGTGTGAGTGAGTCTGCGCGGGTGGCCCCAGATGTATTCTGCATAAGCTCTGCAGTTGCGCATCCTTTCAATGTGTCAACTTGTTGATGCGGCACTAGAGCGCAATGCGTGTGGAGGCAGGTGAAGAGACATGGTGTTTGACTTTAAGCTACCCTATAAACTTTGAAATTCAAGAGACAAATGAGACAGAACTCTTTGATTGCAATGAAGTTTATCGCTTTGATTGTTGCAGATATGTTGAGAAGGTTGCCGATAAAGTAGCCGGGAGACGAGTAGAAACCTCTGCATATTAACCAGTTACTTTGCCTGCAGTATTCACATTTGTTTCTTAACTCCATCAATTTATGTACAGGAAGCCATTCCAAAAAATATTTAACCCTCTTTATACAGAAACCTTCGTTTGCGTCTTCCTACAGAAGCCTCTGCTTAGACTCTTTCTTTACAGTAGACATTGCTTAGTATATCCAACTCACCAAGCCTAAGTTTCTTCAGCCATCCTCATGACCTTTCTACGACCTCTATACCTCATTAGACTGTATATCTTTGTATTCAAAGCAGTCTACTCTGCTTTTTGTCTTAGTTAACCTAAGGCAGAGAAGACATTCTTTCTCGCTGTTTACCTCTATGCAAGAAAGATGAATACACGTCTGCTGCTGTGCGATCTACAAACTCAAAAGCAAGACAGCATTGGCAGGAAGTAATGCCGAAGGGTAAGCTGTGGGAAGACAGCCCTGTGGCATGTCCTATATTTACACTGTCATCGAAGTTCTTCGTTGACTGCGAATTACTCATTGTTTGCATCTCATCCATTATGATGTCGAGAAAGATCATCATAATGATGTTGATGATGATGCTGTTGATTGCAATGATTACTCATGTCAATTATTATATAAGACAGATGCTTGCTGTCTGTCGCTGTCGCTGTCAGCGTCGGCAGCGGCAGCGGCAGTGGCATCGGCATCGGCATCGTGTCGGCACTTGGCGAAAGCCTCAAAGTGGGCAGCCAACAAAAACGGAGGCAACAAAATGCAATTGATTTTGTTGTATAATTTCTACGGCTTTTTCTGCCTTTTCTGTCTGTCGGCAGCTGCATTCAATTTATTGAAGATGCGCGGTGCTTTATTGCTGCCAGCAGTCAGAAGAGTGGGGGTAGGGGCGGAAGGGGGGAGGGATGCCGCATAGCTTGAGATGCCCCAGACACGAAACGCAGGCCACGAGCAGCGAAGCCTCGAGCATCAGCAAAGGCGAGTTGTTAAACGAGCTGACAACGACAATGCGACACAGAGGAACACACACACACAGAGAGACAGACACACATACAGGCTTGCGCAGTGAAGTTTCTCATGGGTTTCGCAAACGAAAGACTTAAGACACGAACTCTTTTTGTTACACTCAACAGCAACGGCGGCAAAATAAATTTATAGGGCGCGCTCGTGTCATAAAATTTATCAAGCAGGATCTAAATTACAATGTGAGCTTGCTCTTTTTTCTCTTTCCTTCTTTATTCATTATGCGCCAACTGACGCGGCGCAACGCGGTACTTGCATATACTCATATGCACTCGTACTCATACTTGCACTCATGTATTCATATCACTGGGATTTTTCGCTGGTTATTTATTGTGCTTTTGTTGGCCAGGGCTGACAAAGGACTTGCATATTATTACAGCGCACAAAGCAAGCCATAAATAAGGTCTGTCTGTCTGTCTGCCTGTCTGTCTGTCTGTCTGTCGCTGTGTCTGTCTGCCTGCGTGTCGCTGCAATGAATGACTTCAATCAGTTGTCACTTTGCGCCTTCTCCCCTGCTCCTCTCTCGTTGTCTTGGCGCATTCACGGCCAACTGCAGCAGTGACTCTTGTGGCATCTTTAAAGGTCTGCAGTGCAGTGCAGACAAGCCTTAAGTCTGATGTAACTGACGTAGTATGTGCTCTTGGTCTGTATATATTCTTGGGTCTATTCAATCATCTAACACTTACATAGCTTTGTATGTTATTGAGTTAGATTCTCAGCAAGCTAAACAGTAGAAGAAGCCGTCTATACTACTTTATACTTATCCCACCAACCGAATTGCAGCTGGAAAAAGTGAAAACAGCCTGCCAGCCCCAATTCGATTGGGGGAAAGGCCTCCCACTCTGGCTACCCTTAGACGAGGCATGTTAATTTGCATGAATGTTCAGTGAGTGTTCAATTTACGGGGCACTTTCCTTTTCGTGTATGTGACAACAAAAGGACAATCAATGTAAAGCACGAAAACTGTCAATTTGGAGTGGAAAATGTGAGGCACGGCGAAAGTGCAATTCCCCTCAGTGTGTGTGTGTGTGTGTGTGTGTGTGTGCATGCAAATTGAAAAATACTCGTAAATGTTGACAATTTTGCATAGTACCCGAAATAAGCAGACTGACAACAGCAACAGCAACAACAATAGCAGCAGCAGCAGCAGCAGCGGCAGCAGCAACATCATGGCACGATTTGCTGCGGAGCAGGAAACATTTTATGCGACTGCGGCTGCGACTGCAACTGCGGCGCCTGCAACGGTAACCGGCCATGAAAGAGGAAATCAATGTTGCTGAGAAAAGCCGCACGACGCAGGCCGAAAAAAGAAAAGTCGCACGCTTGTGTTGCAGCCTCCAAGCCGAAGCGAAGCGAAGCGAGGAAAACTGAAACCAATTTCACTTGCCGTCCACTCAATTGCGTTAGTTATGAGTGCAACAGCAGCAGCAGCAGCGACAGCAGCAACAGCAACAGTCCAGAAACCGAGACAACATAATCAGCCAATTGACAAAATGTGTCAACCAACTGTTGCAGCTGCCATAAAGGGGCGGTGCAGCAGGGGCGTGGAAAGGAAAGCGAGAGCTGCACTCAATGCGATTGCAATGCCCCAACAAGTTTCCTGTTGCTCGAAAGCGCGTAAATTGCCCCCTCGTATGCCTGTTGCTGTTGCCGCTGCTGCTGCTGTCGGGCAATTTTTCAAGATTTGCAATTTTTGAATTTCTTCGATGACATCAGCGAGAGAGACTTCCTGTCATTTTGTGATTTCGATTCGCTAATGTGCTATTAATTTGCATTTGCATTATGTGGCAGCAACAGTTGCTGCTGTCGCCGAGGCTGTCCCCGTTGCTGTTGCTGCTAATTAGTTGCTGCCGTTGCCAAACTAAGTGTTGCAGCTGCTGGAGAAACGCCAGTAACGATTGATTTGCATAACTTTCGACTTGGCTTTGTCACAGCAACAGCAACAAGAGGGGGCAAGTTGCAAAGAACAGATCCAACAGTGAACCGGTTCAGAAGTGGTTCGCAGCCATAACTCGAGGGGCAATAAAGCTACGCAGCTGGAATTTTTGGCAATTGCGGAGGCTGCTTCGATGGGAATCGAGTGGAACCAATGAAAATTGAATGCTTTTTCGGGTATTCAAAACTCGGAAAGAGAATGGAAACGAGCGAATGAACGAGAAGAATCGAATGAATGAGAATGAAGAGGAGCGGACAGTGGACAGAGAGAGGGAGAGCGGGAGGCAGAGGGAGAGAGAGGGGGATCGTTTGACAGCGCATTGCATAAATTGTGCAAAGTATAATGATTTCAACGCTTGACGCAAGATGATGTTGCAAGCAGCAGCAGCGGCAGCAGCAGCGGCAACAACAAGCTGCGCACAGACAGCGAGTGTCATTGACTAATGTTGCATGAAGCGCATAAAGCAAGCAAACCACAATAACCAAAACCAATCTAAAGGCAAACAAAACACAATAGAACCCACTGCCAGTTGCAAGTTGCAAGTTGCAGGCTGCTTACTGCGCGTTGCGGCAACTGCTTCTGCGGTTTCCGATGCGGCCCAGCCCCAGTCGCAGCCCCCAAAAATAAAAAATATATATATGTGCACAACAAAAACAAAAATCGAGCTGAGCTGCGGCTTTCTGTGGCATGCACCCATACAAAGTCATCTCCGTCGCCCGTTGCCGAAATGTGAAGAGGTTGACAGGGTCAGCATTAACTCTATATATACCTAGGGCTCAGCACTGGGATGGGACAGCAAGGAAGGGGAGTGGGGGACGAGGGGGAGGGGGAATTCGTCTGGTGGCATGTGGCAATTAATTTGAGCAGCTGGGACGGTCTGACATTTGCGGCAAACGTGAAAGGGCGCAATTTTTACAATAGAAACATTTGTCGCAAGACACCTACAAAGGCCGTACCCCTTCCCCCCACCCCTCTCCCTGCCCCTACTGCCTGCCCCTGCCCCTTCTCCCTTATTGGCACCCCCAGTTGTGGCAGCTTGACTGCAGCCCAATCACCGTTGCCGATCAATTTAACGCAGCCAATGTGGCAACATGGCAACGTGCAACGTGGCAACATGGCAACATGGCAGCCGGCTTCGATGCGCCACCGTGGCGTGCCAAAATGTTAAATGGGACAAGACGACGACGGGTCGCAGACGGAGCTGGAAACGGAGACGACGGCGACGACCGACCACTTGCCACACCGGCAACAACAACAATAACAACAACAACAACAACAACTGCAACAGCCACGCTGCACTCAGCTGCTGCCCCAGCCGGGCTTGTCTCAAGCAGCTTATGTATTTTTTGCTTTTATTTTCTTGTTTTTTTTTGGCATTTTTTTTGGGTTGTCGGTAAATGTCAGGAAAAAAATACTGCCGAGAGAGACGCCAGCATTCCTCGGCGGCAACATTTAATAGACAAAATGGGTTATTAAACAGACCCCCCGCACCGGGCCAAGCCCTCCTCACTGACGAAGAAGCTCTAAAGTTGCCCACCTCCCTCCCCAGCCACTCCCCACACGAGCCCCTCGACTTGCGACCCACTCCCACGCCTCACGATTGCAGCAGCAGCAGCGACGATTGTGCATAAATCGACCTTTTTATACCCTGTAGCACTGTGCATAAAGTCGAATGAAGCAGCCTCATCTCAGCTCTTACTGGGTGTCTGCTAGTCGCGCACTGCTCCGCTTGCACTCTCACTTTCCATTCAATCTGCTTGCTGTCTGCGCTGTCAAGGTCTGAGTGAGTAAGCTGGAGAAAATTCCATTCGCAGCGCACGATAACGGCAAATTTAACGCCTCCAATCGATCTGCCATTGGGAAAACCGTTAAGTACTTTTTTAACTGAAGTCTTTGTTGGAGGGCAAGCACTTGACATCAATTTGTATGTGTATACTGTAAAAATACTAATAATACTCAAAGTACTTTACAACTAAAGAAGCTTATTACTGCTAAGAATATTGACTATAATAATGCAAATTTAAAATAACTAAAAACCAAGAATTCCTCTTCAAAGAACCAAGAGAATTTTAAAGAGCGTTACTCCACTATAGTGTAGCTATGTCCAATTTGCATTTCATATTGAAACTGTGCAAAATACTTTTAATTAATATTTCGACATTATTCAAAGTATATTGAAGAAAAATAATAAAGAAAAGCTACCTTCGACATGGCAAAAGTCTTACACCCCTGAAGACTCGTATCTTTCCCAATTACACTTACTTTTATGGGGCAGAACTCTATTATAAAAAGTCGATTATTGTCAAACTTTGATTAGCACAGATAAGCGAAGTTATTACAAAGAATCATATTGCTTTTTATACAAACGCGCTCATTTCTGCCGATTGTTCCTATGACTGCTATAAATATGTTAAAGATGTTTGATTGATGTTGATTTTGCTGACCTTTTATACGCGTATTTTGAATGGATATGTAAAAAGTCGGATGTAGAAAATGTAGTTGTATAGTAGGAGGCGTGGGAGACCCCACAAAGTATATATTCTTGCTCAGAATCACTAGCCAAGTCGATCAAGCCATGTCTGTCTGTCTGTCCGGATGTCCGGATGACCAGATGAACACACAGATCTCAGATATTATAAAAGCTATGTAGCTATGAAGTCCGATGTAGAAATTGTAGTTGTATAATCATGAAAAAAAATTACATAAAGGGTCGATAGATTGTATGACATTTATTCGATATATCGACTCGTTTTTTTTAGAAATAAGAAACATGCGTGCTAAGTTTCATGAAGATAGGTTCGGAACAGACAGACAGAGGAACTGATCAAGAATATATAATATTTTTATTTAAAGGTTCTCTGCAAGGAAAAATCTTATGGAATCCGAAAAACTTGCAATAACTTTGTTTTGATAACATATCAATGCTAATCTTAAGTCTGATAAGACTATATACAATACAGCCTTTACACATCAAGAAATATCAAATTGGTAGCATTTCAAGGGGCCTTTATTCCCCTGGCAGTCACAATAATAATCTTGGCAAATACCAAGCCACGCTCAATATTAATCTGACAGTCGAAAGTTATCTAATGGATCTGCGTTCGATATTCGCGGCAGCTGCATTGGAGGGGCAAATGCATAATAAATGTCCTATGACTGTCAGAGAGCTGTCAAATGCCAGCCAAATGTCAGTTACATGGCCACATGGCATCGACTGCGTTTCTAGCAGATCATTGATCGTTTATCGCTGATCACCGATCACCGATCACCGACCACTGATCGTCGATCTATGATCGATGTACGCTGATCGATGAATGCTGGAAGCTGAGCAGACACTCCGACATGGCGATTTGCGATTGATCCGACGTCGACCTTGACTTTCAAGCGACAATCAGCAAAATGTCATAGACTGATCTGCAGAGAAAGAGACAGAGAGAGAGAAAGAGAGGACAGTTGACTGGCGTAAAGTATATGAAAACAATGGCTAATGAATAAGTAACAAACAAAGGGAGACAAGTGAGGTGAAGCCAAGTCAATCACGCGGACATGCCGTACAAATTGTTTATGTTGAACGCATTTATCCGGTTTATCCGGACAGGGACACAAACTGAGCCCGATCTTGCTGCCGCCATATGCCGTGTGTGGGTTCAACAACAACAATCGATGATTTCAAGGCTGATCATAGCTCCGATTCTAACAGTCTTAAATGCCAAAAGAACCCAAAACAAATACGACGCGATACTGATATGAAAAATTAATCACCCCAACACACACACACGTAGAGAGACTCGACAAGAAAACAAACAAATTACCAACAATTGCCATTAAAATATGTTTTCATTAGCGATTAATTGAGTCGCGGCTCAAGAGCCTAGAGCCCACAGCCCAGAGCAGAGATGCAAGCGTGACATGATTTGTTTTCATCGCATGCACGAAAACTCAAACGATACATGGTATACATTCCCACTTTAAAATATATGAATGTCATATTTAGATATTTGTAGGAAAAGAATTCGAAAAGAAGCGTACCTTAAAAACTATAGTAAAGTTCCGATACTTATTAATGAAAGTGATGTAAAATTAAAAAAAGAGAAATTATTTAATTATTAAAAATGTCTAAAAGGCTCAGAACATTTCTGAAACTATCGCATATTTCACACATTTTTTAAATTCTGGTTACTTTACATTAATATGTTCCCTCTTCTCCCGTTTCTCTCAAATCTGTCGCTATCGACCGCAACACCTGCTCAGCACTATGCGATAGTTGATGTATTGCAGCTCTCACGAGATGCTTGACGATAAATACAAGAAACGAGACTTCTGGCCATTCCATGAGCCAATGACCAATGATTGTCAGCGTCGTCGAGTGTGATTGATTGATGTACGATAAGCGGCAGGGCGGCCCGAGCAACGAGCAACGAGCGACGAGCGACAATGGAGATTGTGGGGCCCAGTTCATTGGAGCGTAAGGCCCACTCACAAGTCGAGTAGTCGAGTAGCTGCCTACCCCATTGTTGGCAACGGCGCACCCAAATTTGGCGATTCTAAGACCACCAGCAACAACACGTAAACAACAACAACAACAAAAAGAGACAACGACGACCACTTAAGCGCCCGCCGCGGAGATCAATTTGAGGCGATAAGATTAGAGGGCGGCCAGAGCGAATTTTGTATGAAGCCAATTGAACGCCCACAGCGTCGCACTGCGATCCCAAAATGTTGCTACATAACATTAGAAGCATCGGGCATTTCTCAACACAGCCACAGCTATGCACAGTGGTTAGAACTCAGTCATCAATTTGATATGCAGTGTTTAAACTCAATTTCATTACAAGTTCATCATCGTCAATATAAAGCAACTTTCAACTAGCAAGACTTGTTGGTCTTCTTTTTATTCCATTCCACTGGATACTTCTTTTTACCCTTTATTTTTCTGTTAATTATACGCTTCGACCATTGAAAATGGTCAAAAAGAGTATACTAATTTTGTGCAAATGTATGTAACAGGCAGAAGGAGGCGTGGAAGACCCCACAAAGTATATATATTCTTGCTCAGGATCACTAGCCGAGTCGATTAAGTCACGTCTGTCTGTCTGTCCGGATGTCCGGATGACCAGATGAACACACAGATCTCAGCTATTATAAAAGCTAGAGACACCAAATTTGGCATGAAGACTTCTGTTTACCCGGCGCAGATGAAGTTGATTTCAAATGTTGGGTGCCACGCCCACCGCCCACGCAAATCTATAATTCAATCTTTTGAGTTGATTTGTGAGCGACATATAAAAGATACAACATTCTGAGTAATACCAGTACTTAGCCAGTTATAATACCAAGAAGTAGTACAATTATGGACTCTTTACGTTAAAAAAGGCCGAAAGGTATCACTGTCGCATGTCGCTCGACTGTTGCTCTCGTTTTACATTACTCTACTTCAAAAGGAACAACAAACAACGAAGAATATAAACTCAACAAAAATAAAAAAATAATCGATTTTCACATTAAATAATTTCATTTGCATTTCAAAGCTTTTGTGCCACTGTGCAGCTCCGTAAGCAGCTGTGTACTTCTTTATGCTCCGTACCAAGCCTCTGTGCATGTGTGTGTGTGTGTGTATAGTTCGTTGGTCGCACATGAAACGCTTTGTACTCGCAGCACACGAGATCGCGGGGACTCGAGCCGTGTATCTCACATACAAATAAGGAAGCAATTTGCTATGGCTTTGGGCTGGCTCGAGAGTAGGAAACGAAACCCGAGCCAAAGCTAAAGAGCTGTGGACAAATTATGCGCGACGCCGACATGTTGACGACGGCGGCGGCGACGGCGACGCCAACGCAGTAATGCAAAAGCAAACGAAAGACTGAGGCAACGAACTCGAACTCGAGCACTTAGAATATTTTGAAAAGCGCTGCACGCTGCACGCTGCACTCATTTATTACTGTACCGTTGCAGGCAATCCAGGCTGGCGCATACCACAGTGCGACCAACACGGTGACACAGCGACAGCGTCAACACAAGTCGTGCTCGAAAGCCAACGCAGGTTGCCACAAGAGTTCTTGCAACATGCGACTCGACTGGCTGCTAAGCTGTTCCTTTTTGGTTGGCACATGTCAAGGACAGCGGCGCCGATGGGCTGGCGGGGGCAAAGGTGAGCTGGCCAAAGCCAGCATTCATTTGCATAACAACAACAACAGCAACAACAACAATAATAACAACAACAATCGCATAACTAACGGTCCAAATGGCTAAGCAAACAATTGCAGTTGCAGTTGCAGTTGCAATTGGAATTGCAGGCCAAGTCGAAGGCGGAGTTGCAGTTTCCAGGCAAGGGGAGCCATGGCAAGGAGGGGGGAGGGAGTGCAACAGGCTGGGTCACCTAGTCGACTGATCGGCCGATCGTTTGGTCAGTCAAAGAGCGCTTCATATTTATGGTATGCATCGACTGCGGCTCAATTGTTGTGGGTCGCGCTTATCGCGATTACTAGTTGACACTGCACAGTGGGGCAAGACTATATAAAGTATATATTTTTAAAGAGCATTAGCTGCCAAGTCCATTTAGACTGTTTAAGTATTGAAACTGCTGTCATATTTTCTAACTAAAAAACTAATAAACTTTAACTTTGCCATAATATAGGTATTATATAAAAGGTTTGCCATGAATCTTCTCAATCAAGATTTAATAGATTTTTTAAAAGCATAAGGAAGAATAATTGTAGTGAACATAGTAGCTAATAATAATAAAAATGAAAGTATAAATTATCAACAACTTACTGCTTTGAGTTCTGTAAGGTAGAGAAATCAGACGCTGATGAAATTTATGTTTTTAGAGTTAGAGTTTTTACTAAATTGTATATAATTATAATTGAAATTAGCCAAATTTATTCGATAGTTTCATTAGCAGCTCTACGATATTTACGATATAGCTTGAACTAGCTTTCTTAGATTTATTTATTGCATTTTGCAATGAGAAGCATGTCAGTCAAGTGACAGCTACCATATTTCAGTCTCCTCTTTGCCCACTGTAAGTCAATTGCATTAGAAGCTCAATGCGATGTTTTGCGTAAATACAAAATATTTGCCATGTTTATCGATGCGCCATTGTTTTGCCCAAGCGCCTCAAAGAACTGAGGGGAAGGGAACTCGGTCGCCGATGCAGTCAGCATCGCTCTCAGTGGCTGCTCAGGTCGCACGGCTCCGAATGATGTTGGGTAAATGTTCGTCGGGTTACATCACACAACGTCGCCGGCATCGGATGGCATCGTGAGTCAAGACAAAGCCTAATGAACTTCCGTTTTGCCAATGATTTTCTGTGTCAATTGCCAATTAAACACAGAAAGAAGAAAGACAACAGAGAGAGAGACAGGGAGAGAGAGGAATAGATACGCAGTAGAAACAATGCAAACGACGGAGGCCTGCGGCAATTAACGAGTTACGTGAGACCGGGCAGAAGACATTGAACATCGCATAGATATCGCACACTTACAGCCAGCAGAATGGAGGGCAGGGGGGGTGGGGCAATGTCTATTTGGGGCAGTCCGAGCCTAAAAGCAACAAGATAATGGCCAAGATATAGCTTACAGTTTCACGGTTATGCGAATGATAAAATCTCGCAAAGAAAATTAAATTTTTAATACAATTGTTTTCCTTGAGCACTCGGAAAACTTAATTATTTTCAATGCCAGCGCGCGCTTAGAATATCTGAGAAACAAATATTATTCCTAGCACAGCTGCAACTGCTTGGCTGACTAACTGATTAACTGGTTAAGCGATTAGTCAGAGATAAAGCCGGAGCTGGAGACGGAGACAGAGAAGGAGACTGTCTGAGCGATTCATTTGTGTGCACATCACATCTCAATCGAGCAGCGAGTTGAGAATTCAAGATTGAAATTTGAATTTCAATTCCAATGCGAGTCTCAACTGCAGATTTGCATATGGCAACGTTACGTGGCTCGACAACGGCCTCAAGCATCGAGAGGGGCCAACACCCACGCACACAAGACACAAGACTTTCAAGAGGATTTCGGCGTTGCATCTGGTGATGGTGCTGTAGCCTCATTGCGTTTCCGAATTCAAATTGGAATTGAAATCCAAATCCAAATGGTGCAGATTGAAATTGAAATCAAGTTCTTCTCAATTACACAGACGGACAGAGACTCTGGCTCGAGTGGCGCACTTGACACATGCGATTAACTGGCTCGAGTTGCTGTGCCGCTGTGGCAGCCACGGTGGCGGTGGCAGTGTCAGTGCCTCCTGCCTGCTGCCTGCTGCCTGCCCTGCTGCCGCTGCTGTTGCTACTGCTGCTGGTCCGCCTGCCTGGCAGTGATTGTTGTTTTAATTAACGAGCTCGACGGATCGCTTCGGAATCAATTGGTTTGCTCACTCGCCTTCGTCTCGTCTCGTCTTGCATTCAAGATCTGTTGCTCCACTTGAGCTTGGATTTCATCTTGGTATCTTGGCGCTTGTATCGCCTATCGCGTATCTTGTATCTCGCAGACAATATTTGCTTTATGACTGCCTTCTTTATTAGCACCAACTGCTTCTCGCCCAGATAACCATAACATTCTCAGGCAACTGCCCCTGGCTGGCAAGGTCAGAGCTCAGTCGAGCCAAGTCGAGTGTGCTGAATGTAAACAGAGGTAACCTGAGCGTCGCTCGACCCCATCCCCAACTGCGCAGATCAGAGATAAAATACACTGCTCTCTATTGGAAAATGTTTTATTTATAATTGGGAAAAGCACGTTGAACTGTTGGGATCGGATGAGGTGCTATGGTGGACGATTATATTGCTGACTGTACAATATTCACACACTCCTGTCTAATTGGTCAGTCCCATCGCTGATCATCGCCGACTGCGGACTGCCCTCGCGAAGGGTCTAGGCGAATCGCATGCACTTGGCCTTCTGTGTGTAGGTAACAGCACCGTACTCCTCGACTATTTGATCGATGGCAATCTTGTTGAGGTTCTCCAGATAAAGGCGGGTCTTGCGCGACTGTATGATGTAGCTGATGACGTCATGCATGTTGCTAAAGAATAGGAAACCGGCAGTGCCGCAACTGAGATCCAGATAGCGGAATCGATTCACATCGCAAGTACAACCATCGTATAGAAAGTAGATGAAGTCATTGTTATTATGAAAGCGAAAGACCACATAGTTTCCCCAGGGAGCCATCACAAAGACGCGTTCTGCACAGCGAAATCCGGCACGGAGCAGCTTACAGATGCTATCGTAGCACCCGTTCTCGGATCCAACCACCGCCATCGTTTCCGGAATCCGAAGCAGAGCCGGGTAATGATTCGGCTGTGCGCGTGCCACATCGTGGGGCCCAGTCGTCTCGGGACACGGGTCCATGGGCTGAATCATTTTCGGTAGCTCTGGACATGGTGGGCATTCTTGTACTGCCACGGGGGCTGCTGCCGCTACAGACTTCTTCTTCTTTCCCTTTCCCTTCCCCTTGGGTTTGCCCATCTTGAGGGGTTAGTGACCTGATTCACACACTCACACGCAGGCCTGTCTCGCCAGCAAGTTGTAGCTTTGAGCTACAGCCGAGCAGTGGGTGGATATGCCAGGGGAATGGTAGGAGAGGGGAGGGGGGCTGTTACTAAGAAGCGTCTGTGTCGTGGCCTTCACCTGTTTGACTGCTAGAGCGCGCCCCTGAGAACGCAACGTGCTTTCCGAATTTAGAAATCCCCCTTAAAAACTGGTAGGCCGAAACAATAAAATTTTGTTGGGAAAAAATGATTTTCTTACTTTTTCCGAGATTTTTATTTTAATGTGTACATATGTACAACCAGTTCTAATTCTGAGAGAACTTTGCTGAGAGCCTCTACAAACACAAGTCCTCGATTGACAGCTCCGTCTCCAGCTGCTTTGATCTCCCAATTTTCAAGCAGTTGTCTCGGGTTGCTTAAATCTAAACTCAACAACATCTGCACATTCATTTTGATCAGCTTGCAACGTAGCTTAGGACTAAGTACCATATGTTTACCATATTCTTGATCAGCATCATCATTAGCATCAGTCGTCTATCTGTCTATGGCTTTGCTAGTCTCTGCATTTAGCATTTATCTTGATGATGCTTGCCACACATGTTTCCTACTGTTGCACACTGTAAAGGAAAGAGCCGCATCGGATCGATAGATCGTAAGCTACTTTTTCCTGCCTTAATACATCATATATATACAATATATCTTCAACGATTAAGTTGCATAATATTATAACTAAAATTCAGTACATTTATTGTAGATTTGCCGAAGGAAGTCTTCCTTTCTGGTTTAATTACCTGTGCATACAATTCATACTCATTACTCTACTCAGTATTCAACTTAAAATGCCTTTCAAATCAGAAGTAATTTGTAGTATTTTCCCATGTCCTCTGCAGTTAAGATCAGCTTTTAAACATGCCAAAGACGTTCTAATGATTTCCGCTTAATTGCAAAACTTACACACAATTGTTAATCTTGAGCAGCTGTTCGCCTGAGCCTGCAGCTGAGGTGCAATTTAGCAGCCTGTCAAACTGATAATAACAAGATGTAAATGAGGCAATTGCCCAGATTGCCAGCCAGCAAGTGGTCAGGCAACAACAGCAGCAACAACAACAGCAGCAGCAACAACAGCACTTCAATTAATTAAGCGATTTGCCAAGGAATCGACTGGGAAGCTGCAGCATTTGGCGCCGCAACGAGGTGGCAAAGATGCTGCCGCAGGCAGATACATTCTTGGGCAATCGGACGTGAAGCACGATTGCAAAAGGATCGTCAGCAGCAGCAACAACAACAACAGCAACAGCTCGAGTGACATCGAAAATGTGGACAAAATAGAAGCAACAACAAACTATGAGCAGAAAAAAAACCTAATAAAAGTGAATGTCTGGCAAAGCAATTAAAACTCTTGGCGCTTAAGTCCCTTGCCACAGCACACAAAGTGGAAACAAACTAGAAGGCGAAGCAGAAGCAGAAGGAGAAGGAGAAGGAAAGAAACCCCCAAAAAGCTGTAAAATAATTAAAGCTCAGCTAGGCTAACCGAATCGCGATGGTTCTCGCGATAACAACGCACTTGAAATACCCTGGACGATGCACTGGCAAATCGGTTACAGTTACTAAATATATATGCAAATTATATATTATATTGTGTTTTTAGAAGAGATTTAAATTCATTTGCAAATTTTCAGTTTCGATTGCTGACAAGAATTTAAATCGATTTCATAAAGTAGCTCTGAACAATTTATCGCGATTTATCTTTTGTGATTTCGTTAAGGCTTAAAAGTCAGTTTGAAAAACGAATGTGTATCTTACTCAAATATATAGCTATATCTGAAGTTGCAGTACCTTATTCTAAATTTATTCTTTCTTCCTATTCATTCACTTGATGATTCATATAAATTGTCCCCTTTCCTACAGGGTATAGAATAGTCAGCTGCCTGTAGAACTTGCTGCCTGTGTCGAGTTTCCATGCAAATCTGCGCACAATGGTAAACAGCGTGGTTTTTTTTATTGTACATCTGCATGCAACAGTTGCAAGTTGCACGCTGCAGTTGCCAGATATCGTGTGTGTGACTCTATTTATGCCTGCCTGGTCCACTGGGACTCGGAATCGGTTCTTGGCGGAAATCGTTTATCAAGATGCTGTGCCTGATGCCTGCCCACTGTGCAGGTACCAGCAGCAGTGGCAAGCAGGTTGCAAGCCCACTTTCGACGCGGTTGCAATGCCAATTGCCGTCCGAGAGTGCGACTCCAAGTGGATCTGTGCCTGTGGCACAAACGCTCGCCGGTTGCGGCAATTTGCATCGTTAATTTGTTTGGCGCTTTAGTCAAACGATGCCGGTGGCGTAGAGGGGCAAGTGGCAAGTGGCAACCTGGCGAGTGGTCAGTGGCAAGTTGCAAGTGACCGGCGATCAGTGGCAAGTGCCGACTGCCTGGCGACAGTTCGCCGCAACCGCAGCCACAAAAAGAGAACTTCAACGAAGAATTTCCATTTTGTTTTCATTTGGAACTGCGGCTTAAGCTGAGCTTGCCTCACACCTTGCAACGTGAGCAGAGCTCTGCAGAGGGAAAGACAACAGACACAACGGCAACTGGTGTTGCGGCATTGCAGGCACGTCATGAGCTTGCAACTTGGCGCAACATGTGCAAATATTGTCTAAGCAGCGTGGCTGCCACAGCGTGGTGTCACAAGCCGTTGCAGGGCCACAATGGGCCGTGATAGGCTGCTGCTGATATGCTGCTGTGGCATCTTCGTCGGCAGCTGCAACCGCAACTGCAACTGCCACAACAGCAACAACTCGAGAGGCGCAATGACAATGCTGATGCCATGTGGCACAGCCTGTTGCTTCCGCCAAGCTGCCAGACACCACAAGACCCCGTGGGCTGCTCACTATACGGGCAGCACACTCCAGGTTCCAGGTGTCCAGCATCAGAGTCGTTTTGCTTGTTGCCTGTTGCACGTTGCACGTTACATGTTGATGTTATTGCTTCATCTTCGGGCTGTTGCTGATGCCGCCAGTTGCACAGAGCTTGGCTAATAGGTGGAGGCAAAAGCATAAACACAAACACAGGCCCAGGCAGCAAACGTCTCTGGGCTCAACTGTGGCATGCAGCAGTCTGCTGCACTCTGTTTGTTTTTCTCCAGCTGAAGCGCCACTCGCACATGAGGACCTCCATATTTGAGTACTATTTGGCTATAAGCGTGGGCCAGCCTCATTATGCAAGCGCCCGTGGCTGCAGTTGCAGTTGCCGATGCGATTCCGATAGAAGTTGCAACTCAAGTTGCAGCTGAAGTTGAGGTTGCAGTTTCAGCCGCTCATTCTGCTATGAAAATGCCAAACAACAACAACGAATCGATTTCTGTTCTAGCTGACTGGCTTCTCAGTCATTGCGATATCGATAACAGAATACCAAAGCGAAGAACCAATTTATCGAAACATACAAACCAAATCGATTGCCAGTGCCAATGTTGCCATGTATGTATCGTATTTGAAGCAAGTTGAGCGTACTTCAGCCTTTATTTGGCACAGTTTGGCTATGGCTCTTTTCTGGCTGACGCTGTGAGTCTGCGATAAGCCAAATACCCAACTACCCTCGATGCCGGTCACCACTCGAAGTCCTCGGCGGCAATTTAACATTTGTTTGTTTGCTTTAATATCGATGAGCTTCTGGGCGCAATGAGTCGCCGTTTTTGAAGAGAACTTGAGCCACAGAGAGAGACAGAGAGACAGAGGCAGCGAGACATGGTGGGAACTGGCGGGTCGCAAGGAAATCCAATCGAGATGAGGTGCAATGAAAAGTTTTTGCCAGACACAATAAACATGTTTCCACTTTCATATGTTAAATGCAGCTGGACTGTCTGTCGACTGTTGACTGAAGAGGAAAGTCACGAAAGGATTGAGGCAGCTGGACAGTTGACGCATAGCTACAGTGCACGCTCGCTAATGTGCACAGAAAAATATGTACTAGGATACATAAATACACATACAAATATATGTATTATATTAATATATCTGTTATCATTAAAGTTTAATTATTTTAAATGTTGCTTCCACTGCATAAAGTATATTCATTTTATACAGAATATTGCAGAGCACAGAAGGAGACATTATAAAGTATTCTGAATCAGGATCAAAGGATATTGTTTCTTGTTGGTTTGTTTACTTAATTCTGCAAAAAGAAAAAAGTGTAATCCCAAAGCTCTTCACTTTGTATTATGATTAACAATATAATTTTTTATTAAGTTGGAAACTTTTCACTTTGTATTATGATTTAATAGACTGGCAACCCTGCAAATGATCATTTATTCATTTACAGTTCAATAACCGAATTTACTGGCATACTTTCAGGCTTGTCTTAAAGCTCTCAAAAGTATGCCATGCTTTTTGTTCCGAAGTTATTGCTTGGCTTCAAAGCTTTGAATTTAGTTTTAAAACCTTATGGCCCTTTTTTATACAACTTTCTCATACTAGCAAGCTCTTAAGCGCTTCAATTTGATTGTGATCTAAAGTAAACCTGAAAATAGAAGCTTTACGTTATAAAAGTTTCTCGTTATACGCAAGTCGAAATTTAAAAGCTACTAGATGGTACTAGACGGTGTTGAATGTGGTGTTATTTCATTGGTTATAGTATAATACATAAACAAATAATGAATAAGATAAATATGTGTGTATACAATAAAAGGTGCCATTGAACACGTTTAAACATGTTTATATATTAATAAAACATACATATTATGTGTATGTAAGTCCCAACTATTCTCAGCGCTTTAAGCTCAACACATCTCAATTTTTTGTCACTGTTGTCGCTTCTCCAACTGTAGATGGCGTTTTTCTTAACGCACAGCAAGTTCGCTGCTTAAGTCTTTCGCTTGGCTCTGGCAGAAACCTGTTCGCTTGGGCAAATACGTGGATCGGATCGGGTTCACGTTCAGGGTCAATGCCAAATGAGCCTCTGTGGAAAGCGAAAGTTGAACGAAACCCAAAGGTGGCCAGGGGGAGGAGGCAGGGAAACGCAAGTGGGGAAGTGGGAAGTGGATCAGTGAACGGTGCTCACTGTGCACTGTGGGCAAATTTGACAGGCGAGTGACAGTTCAGTGCCACAAAGGGACTAAACCACTAAACCGGCTAGATGGCTGGCAGGCGAGACAAATACGCTTTGTGCGAAAGAAAAGAATCGCAAATGAGAGCGCACTAAGCGCCGCTTGCTTCTGTCAATATTATGACAACAACATCAGCAACAACAACAGCAACAACAACGAGACAATGCCTAATCAATGAATAGCGTTGCTGCTGAGGCTGTTGATTTGCTTCGTTTTGTTGATTTATTTGTCGCCCCTCCACGTGTATGTTAATTCATCAGTTGTTGCTGTTGTTGTTGTTGCTGCTGCTGCTGCTGATTTGTTTTCTTGCATTTGATTTTGAAGCGACGCTTCCGCTGCGTCGCTGGCTTTGTTTGATTTGCTTTGTTTACTGATTTTTCTGTCTTTTTGTTGTGGTTTGTCGCTTTGCGAGGCGTCGTCGTGTCTCGCTGCCGATCGCGATGGCCCGCACAGAACCTTGGCCAGCCCATGACTGTGCGTATGCGTAATGTGGCAAACACAAGTCGCAAATACAAATCAAATCCAAAACCAAATCAAAAATACAAGATTTCAAACTACAAACCACAATTACACACATAAATCAGCCTGTTTTATTTGCGTCCATTTGCATTTGATGTGTGTGTTTTGACTTTGTCGATCGACTGGTTTGGCATTTGGCAAATATTTGCCACGAACCCAGAGTAAACTATCCGACTAACCCGACTATGAAATCCGACATTGAGTGAAGATCAACTACGCGTATTTCACAATTCAAGTGAAGCTCGAGCAGACGAACGACTTGTGAATTGGAACTATGTAGATCTGGTTGAGACAAGTCTCTTGATTTAGTTAAAGACACTAGACTAGCTTAGTTTGAAGAAGAATCTCTCATATCGTTAAGCTATAAATATCTACACAAGCTTCGAATAGGTTTGTTTCTCAAGTTCATGAAGGCCCCTCGATCTTGGGAACCATTAATGTAAGCTGCGTGAAAATTGTTTTGCAGACTCCCAGATGAACTGTGAAACTGTAGAATATTTCATTATACAAATCGGCTTAAGCAAGAATGGGCGGGTATACTCGACTTGCATGAACTGAACTATATCTCATTTCATTGTAAACATCATAGATACACACACTTATTTCTCTGTGTGTTTGGATGCAGAGCACCTTCCAGTCGAGCAGCCCCTTTCGTTGGCATTCTAAGAGATCTCTAGCGGATCTACGTTCGTAAACAATCTGAGACTATGATGCAATTGAACAGTTTACGGTCAGCATGTGATTCGTCTTCTTCTTCTTCGTCTTCATCGTCGCTTCTCAGCTACCGAGTGCGACAGAGTTCTCAGTTCTCAGATCATAATTGTTCTGGTGAATAATTCTGCAATTAAAAAGCCATTTTTATGGGTCACGTAAGAGGCAGCACTGAGAAACGGCAGCAGCCTCAGTTCAATTTCCACTTCAATTTATATGTTTTGCATTCCCATCATTTCAATTTTAATCTCGAACTAACGATAGAAGCATATTCCGAATGGTTATTTATGTCGTTCCCCACCAACCCTCCCAGGGGGGATGGCCCACTGTGCTGTCGACTAATTGCCATGGAAAGTGGGCAACACCAGAGGCAGCAGCAGCAGCAGCACTTTATGCAAATCAGAGATTTGCACTTATGACTGTACACACACACACACACATACACATAAATAGATGTGTGTGTGTGTGTGTGTGTGTGTGTGTGTGTGTGTGTGTGTGTGTGTGTGTGTGTGTGTGTGTGTGTGTGTGTGTGTGAGTGTGTGTGTGTGTGTTTGAGCAAGTACGAGCAAATTTTAATTTATGCCACACGGCTGCATTAAGTACAATTACAACTATTTGCCAGCCATACGAATTGTTTATGAGTGTCATCAATTCTGTGACCCTATAATGACTGTGCTCGCCACTTGCGAGGGCAGACCCACAAGTTTTGCCACCTCACTTCCTGTTTGAATGGGTACAGAGAATTGCTGCCATGAGGAGGCTTAGCTGTGAAGGGTTAATGCTTAGTTAATCAAATATCCTTTAATAACTAACTTATCAATAATAAGGTAAGGTTGAATTCGCATAATAATCTGCACTGTTTCAAATACTTTCAGCTTTTAAATATATCTTGTTATATAAATGTGTGATATGTGATCCTGATGATGATTCCAAAGTCAAGCTCAGCTTATATTGCACACAGCACTTAACAGGTTTCTTTCGTGCAGTGTGCTTATATAGTTAGATTATTGGGTTTAAAATATATTAGTATTCATATTTATTGTTGGCTTTGACACCTCTGCCATGACATATGTATGTATATGTGGCAAAGTGCTAATGTGTCACGTGTGTTTGCTTAACACTGCAATTAGATCTGCCCGCACATGACATTGAGAACCCATGGAGCTGCCCTCGCTGGCAGGTAGTAGTACACATGGATACACCGAGACGAGAGCACCAAAAGTTGCATTCACTTCTTGGCAGACGCGATCAGCTCGGCTGGCTGGCTGGCTGGCTGGCAATTTCGACGGCGTTAACTGGCAATTAAATATTGTAATTTACTGGAAGCCTTCGGACTGAAGGCGACTCGCAATACGCGATGGGAAACAGTTTCCCAGTAACGTAATGAACCCTATTCTATTGTCGTCGGAAAACATATTGCGTGCCGTTCGTTGCCCGCAAGTGCGTCTACAACGCAATCGCAGAGCGATCTGATCGACGTGCCCCAAGACAAGCCAAGACTTCCAAAAAGTAAAAACAGGAAAACTGGTTAAGAATGGAAACGAAACCAGAACATAGCACAACATATCGTATATTGTAGTACGCATAGCACAGTATAATGGCCTTATTTACAGATCACATGATCGAAGACGAGCTAAGCAAAACATTGCAGAGTCTCCCTGTAGTCTATGAAATTTTTGAAATATTTAAAAAAACATGTCGGCTCTGCTATAGAAGATGCTTAATATATTCATTTATTCACAGCATAATAATCTCTTGGAGGCGGGCCAAATATAGAAAACTGGATGCGCAGAATTATTCTAAATGGTCTTGATTCAAGTATAGATCGCCAACCTCATAGACACTTTTCTGAACAATGCAACCCTTAATTGACAAGCTCCGATTTCCTATATAGATATGGCGAATTGAATGATAGATACATCGCCCAAGGGTATGCAGGCGAAGGTTGCGCCAAAGATACCCTGCAAAAGTTAGTGAAGGTTGCTTATTGTTTATACTTTATAGATTTTAAATTGAATACTCTAAGTTCCTTTTCACCTTATAATTAATTGCTTAAATAGTGTGTTGACCCCCTCGTCAGTCAAGACCTTCCTACACTTATCAAGCAGCTTACAGGGTATACCAAAAATGTGCATAAATTTTATTGTAGGCCTTAGAGTACATTGAACTCAGAGTCGAATCGAGTTCTACCCAAAGTGTTTCTTAGTATCAACAACTACGGCGCACACAGATAGAGAGAGTGAGGGAGATAGAAGAATCATTTGTATACTGTATACTATATACCTATAGTATATATCTATGCTTAGCGCAGTCAGTCGACTATGCAAATATGTGCCAAAGCATAGTTAGACCCCAAAGATTTGACTTAGAACCGCGCCGCAACGCGCAACCGGTTCTCGTTTACGCCTATTTATAAGCGATGATGTTCTTGGGAACAAATAGATGGCCGAACCGAAATATAATATATCGATAGTGAGGCAAATGGATAAATTGCTAGCTTTGTGGATGGTCAGAGACTAGGCCAAGCTAGACTTCATTCTTTTGGCTTCCTGATTGAATGATTTCATGTTACAGTTCTATTCTTTTATCTGTTATCGTTGTGTTAGGGTACAAAGGGGAGGGAAGGTTGACTCACTGAACACACTGGTCAGCACACAGTGCGGGACCTTGGGCAACAAACGAGCAGAACACCTGAGCGACCGCTTGGATGAACAAAGTGTCATTAATCAGTTGGTTAGCATACAACTCGTCGCCGCATCGCGACAACTCTCAATGCTGACGAACTGTTGATCTATTGGGCCATTTTGGGTAATACCCTCGTACAGTGGATACCACGGCAATGTCACGAAATGGGTGACTTGTCACACAAATGCCAAAGCAGAGCAAGGAATTAGCTGAAGTTCTGCGAAGACATCGATCGTAATTCAAACATTATTTGAAAATATTTTGCAATTTGAAAGATAATCGTTTGCAAATTGAATCGCTATAAAAAATTAACTACATTCCCACTCAACTATACAGCATAGTCTGTTTGGATCATTATAGCAATTCAGTCGTTATCGAGATCGAGCCAAGCAAGAGTATCTGAGCTTCCATGGACCCGAGCTAATTGGCATGTCTTCAATTTTTTATCTGATGATTACTTAAACGCAGTTAATTTGTTTGGCTTGTGGCCCAACTGTTTGCAGATCGTGAATCGTAGATCGCGTTGCCAACTGCCGCATGCTGTATTTGGGAAAACAATACCCGATTCCGATTCCGTGTTCGATACCGATTCCGAGCTGGGGTCCGAGAGTTCGTAGCTAAGTCGCGCATGCGTAAAGATTTGCATAGTTATCAGAGGCGATCGGCCAACAAAAGGCCCGACGGCAACTGGCCAAAAGCATAGATCATACAAAGGCACACACAACACACACACGAGCACACACACACATGAGCACACACACGCCTGAAATGTGGGTTATTAATTCTTTTAATTGCTTAAACGGTCAACAAAGATACAAGTTGTTATAGCACTCGCTCCATCTTCAACGCGACTTCAGCGACTCAGCCTCAGCTTCAGCTTCAGCTTCGATCGGGTCTCGACTGTCTCACCCTCTTGCCGTCTCGCTCTGGCCGCATCGATGGCACTTGATAAACATCTATCGATTTTCGGGTGCCCACACTTTGGTGGCTCACTATAAATGCGTGTGGCTATCGGAGTTGGAGAATTAGTCAACGCTTCCGTTCCGTCTTGGACACCACATCGAGTCAATTGTCGCTTTGAAATCGAGATCGAGATCGAGATCTAGTTAAAGATGAAACCCTTCGCCTGCATTTTCGTTATCCTCGCCGCGCTGCTGGCCACTAGCCAGGCTTCGCTTGGAGGTCTGCTCGGTGGTGGCGGCGGTGGCGGCGGCGGTGGTGGTGCTGGTGGTGCCGGTGGCATTGGCGGCATTGCTCAGCTGCTGCAAAGCAAACTCGGCGGTCTTGGCGGAGGACTCGGTGGAGGACTCGGTGGTGGATCCGGCGGTGGTTTCGGCGGCAAGCTGGGAGGCGGCGGCGGCGGCGGTGGTGGCTACTCTGGTGGTCAGGCTGGCGGCTACTCTGGTGGCTACTCCGGCGGCTACTCTGGCGGTCAGTCGGGCGGTTACTCCGGCGGCTACTCTGGTGGTAACTCCGGTGGCTACTCCGGTGGTCACTCTGGCGGCGAGAAGGTCTACATCGTGAAGGTGATCCATGAGGGTGCCTCTGGTGGACAAGGCGGCTACTCTGGCGGCCATGGCGGATACTCCTCGGGCGGCTACTCCTCGGGTGGTTACGGCTCCTCCTCCGGCGGCTGGTCGGGTGCCCAGAGCGGTGGCTCCTCCGGTGGCTGGAACAAGGGCTGGTAAACAGACAATCCAGTCCAACTACAATTCCCACCACCTGCCACAGTACACTAAGTTGAACAAGTTCAAACTGGGAGCCAAAAACAAAAACTCTAGGGATTGCAAGTTTTGTTCGGTAGTTTCTAAGTTCTATTTTTTTCTATTCGAATTTTTTTTTGCTAAGTTTTAAGCCGCAATCAATAAAAACGGAAATTTAAATTTGTAATTAGCCGAAACTGAAACCGGTCGCTGCACGCGGCCCACAGCTTCCTTCTCGCTGTGGCGAGACCCGGAGGCGACGTGACCTCATGCCGTGCGCCGCGCCGCGAACTGGCAACTGCGCGGTTGACTCGCCTTGGTTCCAGCCTAATTGACTCCAACTGCAATTGGCTCTAATGCGACATTTATAGCCCGACGAAATTGGCCAAAGCGAAGACAAATCAATTTCGGCCGCAACAGTTCACAACTGCGAGTCTGCGAGTTGCTGCAATCGAGTTAACTGTTAAACGCCTTGTCGCGTCTGTCTGCCGGCCGGGCTGATTGATCACCATTCATCGCGTCGCGCTGTCAGTCGCCGCAGTTGATAGCACAAAGACCCCAAAATCTGATTTAATGCCGCCCATGAAAACTGCAAGCGCAGAAAACGAGTCGAAAAGTCAAGAGGTTCAAATGCTCGAGGCTTGCTCTTTGCGCACTACTCGCTGTGATGAAATGTTATCGAGTATATCGGTTGGGCTATCGATAGCTGTTGAAACGTGGGCAGGACATGACCACGAGAGGAAGGTATCCTCGATATTCTATTCATTATAACTTTATTATAGTAAATTATAGTATGTAAGAAAGTCGTATGTGCTCGACTGTTGTATACTCACTAAAACTATTTCTAGAATATGTGTCTTTTATGTAAAGCGTACTTTGTATTGCATACTTGCGGGCGGTGCCTTGTGCGTCCACTAAAATTATTTCTTAAATAACTTCCTTGTTTACTGTTCGTTCCGTTGCAAACTTTCAGAAACAACTTTGATTATTGTAATGATTGTGCTCACAAAAAATAAAATAAAATAAAATAAATTCGATATACATGCTGTGTGATATTGTTACTAAATTTGGTAGACGTAGAGTTTATGGTCTAGGACTCAGAAGAAATGGGTCGTCTTAGGTACAAGAAATGATTAGTTAATTTAAAATAAAGTAAAGTACATTTGGATATATAAGGCAACTATTGGGTAAGAAGGCTTCATTAAGTTGAAGGAGCTCATAGCAGATAATGTTAGCTAAGATAGTTGCATATAAGGATATGTTTTATAAGGTTATATTGAACCTATTAAGATTCGGATTTTGCTATATTATTTAAACTTTACCATAGTTCAAGTTACAAACAATCTATACTCTATGCTTATAATATATACATATATATAAAGGGTATTTCACAGCAGATTACATTCTTTGCCATCTTTCTTTGAAATTTATTATGATGTTGCGAGTATATACCCTGGACAAAGAGAGCGCTGCAAAGAACTTAATTCAGACAGCCTCGAGATGAAACAATATATGCATTGCTTCTTTTTTAGCGTCGTCTGATTCTCGAAAAAGAATCCAAATAATTTAGCTGGGCATGCGAATTTGCATAGCAAAATTGAAAATTGATATTGATTGTTTAGTTGATTGATGGCTTGATTGACTGATTGGCCAAATGATTGATCGCTCTGTGGCTAACCCGATTCTGATGCACTTTGGCCAACACGAACAGCACAGTTGCAACCAGTTGCAATCAGCTGGCTCTGCTGCTGCTGCTGCTACTGTGACACGTGTGCAACAGCAACAAAAACAGCAGCAGCAAGAGCAACCGCTGATTAGGAGCCCAAGAGCGAGCTGCTTTACGGCCGCCAGCCAATTGCTTTGGCCCCAAAAACGCTGAAAAAAAGCTGTTACATCAAAATGGCGCGCCAATAAATCGCCGTACACAATGTGGCCCGGTCTGGCCTGATCTGCTCTGCTCTGGGCCAGAATCTTAGCAGAGTCAGGTGCACAATGGCTAAGTGCTGCGGGGGTAGGGGAGCAGACGCTCGGAGGGTCGCTCTGTTGGGCGGACAACAAAGCGTACGAAATTGAAAGTTGGCATAATGAGGGCCAACGAGCGAACGATCGGGCCTGCCGAGCAGATTTGGCAATTACATCTGATTACACTGCGACGACGACGACGACGGCGACGGCGTCGGCAACAGCAGCGACCTCAGCTGCGAATGCAACGACAACAAGAACAACAACAACAACATAGCATAGACAACAACGACTTAGAATCTTAGATGCGCAGCTCTGGCTCGCTGGCGGTATAAATAGACGAGAGTGCGCCCAGTCGGAAATTAGTTAGTGCACAGCAGCAGCAGCAACAGCTACAACAGCAACAGCAACATCCACAGCAGCAACATCCTCAAGAACAGCAGCAACAACCACAGCACAGCACAGCGATGCAATCCATGCGACGACTGGCTCTCTTCGGTCTCCTCGCGCTGCTCAGCGTCTGCGCGTTCGCCAAGCCACATGGCTGGAGTGGCGGGGGCGGCGGCAGCAGTGGCTGGTCATCCGGCGGCAGTAGCGGCGGTTGGGGCTCCTCTGGTGGCGGCGGCGGCGGTGGCTGGAAGAGCGGAGGTGGTGGCGGCGGAGGCGGTTGGCCGTCCGGTGGAGCCAGCAAGATCATCATCAGCTCGTGGCCTTCCAGCGGTGGAGGTGGAGGTGGTTGGTCCTCAGGCGGTGGTGGAGGTGGCTGGAAGAGCGGAGGCGGCGGCGGCGGTGGCTGGAAAAGCGGTGGTGGAGGAGGCGGCTGGTCCTCGGGCGGCGGTGGTGGTGGCTGGAAGAGCGGAGGCGGTGGCGGAGGAACTAGCTGGTCAAGCGCCATATCTGGTCTCTCCGGCTGGAAGTCACAAGCTTTGTCAGGTCTGAGCAGCGGCTGGAAGTCCGGTGGAGGCGGCGGTGGCTGGAAGTCTGGTGGCGGTGGAGGCTGGTCCTCAAGCGGTTCGAGCAGTGGCTGGAGTTGGTAGGAGCAACTAAGTGACACCTGAACGACATCTGAAAGGAACTGCAACTGTACATAAACATCTTACGATTCTAATGCTTCAACCACCCATGTTTTTTTTGTATCTTTAATCTGCCAATAAATATTTACGATCATGTAAAGCCAGAAGAATTCTTTTGAAGTGATGCTATGGAAGCATGGGACTCTTCAGTACTATAGACTTAAGATTTATTAAGGTTTGTGGCTTAGTATGATTGAAATCTGCGTTAGAATCAATACAGCTCTTGCGTTTCCAGGAGGTTCAAGTACTATAAGATAGTTTTTGAGTAACTTCAAACAGATTTTTCCACCTTCTTTATCTTCTTCTTTTTCTTGACTTAATGCTTTCTCGATATACCATAAACGTATGTCGACTTGGCCAATTTCTGCTGTCTATCTTTCTGTTCATCTGCAGGAAACCTTTCTTTTTATACCCTTTGACCATTGAAAATGGTCAAAAAAGGAAAAAAAAATTTGTGCAAATGTATGTAGCAGGGAGAAGGAGGTTTTGGAGAGCCCGACAAAGTATATATATTCTTGCTCAGGGTCACTAGCCACGTCGATTAAGCCATGTCTGTCTGTCCGGATGTCCGGATAACCAGATGAACACACAGATCTCAGTTATTATAATAGCTAGAGACACCAAATTTGGCATGAAAGGTTTCTGTTTACCAGGCGCAGATGACGTTTATTTCAAATTTTGGGTGCCACGCCCACCGCCCCCGGAAATCAATAGTTTAATAATTTAAGCTGATTTGTGAGCGACATATGGAAGATACAACATTCTGAGTAAAAGATAATAAGCTAATTATAATACCAACATAAAGTCAAAATTTCAATCCGATCCGACAGCAAACACAGACGTAATTAAACAAAAACCTTGTTCGCTTTGATTTTGTATACAGACCAGCAAGCTTATGTAAGAAAACCTACACAAAAAGAGTCAATTCTAAATTGGAAAAGGTCCTACGAGATTGTTTGTTATTCCAACTCAACTAAGATTTTCCTTTCAATATTTCCCAATTCTTTTAGGAACATAGACAATGATTCCACAAGAAATGCCAGTAGATATGAATGATCTATATACCCATCCCAAAAGAAATCACAGACTCTCGTAATTAGCAAAATGAACGTTTCTTTATTAAAAGATTCAAAGGTAGTAGAGGGTTGAAGTAGGGGGAATAGAGACTCGAGAAGCTTTGGGTGTAACTAGTTAATAACAAAAAAAAATGGGACGCACTCGTTCCGCGGAACAGTGGAAAGCACCTCTAACTCTATATCTATGCCGTGGAACACATGTCGACCGGAGGAGCAGCCGGAGTATTTACGTTTCGTTTCGTCTTGCAGTTCTTGTTGCGATGGTTGGTTCTTGGGGGGATCAGTGTTGAGCGTACGAGCTGCTGCCGTTTACCATCCACCGCCGCCGCCGTGCTTGCCGCCACCACCGCCGCCGCCACCGCCATGCTTGCCGCCTCCTCCGCCGCCGCCGTGCTTGCCACCGCCGCCGTTGCCACCACTACCGCCCTGCCAGGAGACAGAGCTGCCGCGATTGCCAGCGAGGGACTTGCCGCCGCCGCCACCTCCACCGTATCCGCCGCCGCCTCCGTTCTTCTGCCAGCCTCCTTGTCCGCCGCCTCCTTGGCCACCGCCGCCGCCTCCATTCTTCTGCCAGCCGCCTCCTTGGCCACCGCCTCCGTGGCCACCGCCTCCGTGGCCGCCGTTACCGCCGCCTCCCTTGCCGCCACCACCGCCACCGCCATAGCCGCCACCTCCTCCGCCCAACTGCCCGGCAGAGGCGATGGCGAACAGAAGTCCGCAAAGGAATACGAAGACAAGAGCGTAGCGCATGCTGATCCGGAGGATGCTGGAGTTGCTGGAACTGTTGCCGAACTGTTGCCGAACTGTTGCGTGAACCGTAGGTGATTGACTGTTGGTGCTGCTGGATGCTTTGCTCCACTGATGCCAGAACTAGGCCCAGCACGGCGCTTTTATAGCGACTGGCAGGCGCGGAACTGCTGCGCGATTGAGCAAGTCATGCTGCTCCCAAATGGGCATCAAGATGCACTGAACCGAGCAGAGAATCAATGCGGGGGCGTGCGGGCGTACGCTCCCAAAGGCTACTCGGAAGGCTGAGAATCAAGAACGATGATTGAGCAGCAAAGGCAAAGGCAAAGGCAGAGGCAGAGGCGGCTTCTCAAGTGCAGCACACGCGGCGCATACGCAACGTTTATGCTGGGAATATCGCGCATACGCCGCGTGCACGCCAAACCACTGCAAGGCACTCGTAAACTGCTGAGCCATAGCGATGTCATTAATTACAAGCGTTTTGCAGCCACAAAGCACATTCAGCCCCGCAATTTGTCTTACAATTCTCAATTGAAGTTCTCTGATTTTTCAGCGCTTTTCTGCATAATTAATTTACACTGTGTGCGAGTGTGTGACTGTGCATGCAATTCCACAAGTGGCGCACACAAATGTGTGTGCTGCACTGCGCTGCTGTGGCACGACTCGAGTGCGCACTCGCAGCCGACTAGTTCAATGTCAATTGCTGTGCAAACACACGCGGCGCAAACGCAAACCCAAACTCAAAATTCAAAATTCAAACTCAAATCAAAACTCGCAATTCAAAAGCAAAGCCAAACTCAAATCCGCATCCAAAATCCAAAGCCAAACATTTGGCTGAGTGTCTGCCTGCCTCAAGGGAATTACTTGCCATAAATTGCAGCAGCTACCCCCTGCCCCTGCCACACCTCTTGCTCTTCTCTTTCCTCACCTGCTCCGACAGCCACTAGACGCGTACATAGAGCGACCCCAGCCAAGCGAACCAAAGACAACAGTAAGAAAACCATTAACAATCCAATGCAATGCGATGTGCATTGTGCACGCACAGTGGGCTGCAATCGGCCGAAAAATGCAATGACATTAATTCATACTTTCACTTTGAAAATATCATTTATTGCGCATTTAAATTTATTAATTTTAAATGAAATCCGAAATATTGTTTATATGATAAAATATTTAAATATTCATAAAAATAAATGGAAAATCAATCAAAGCCTTGGCTATGTGTTGGTTTAATTTATTTCTAGGTGAAGTAATTTATGTTTAAAAATTTTAATTATTAAATGTACATAATCGATTCAATTTCAATATTTATATATAGTAGACTTAATTATAATATTACAATAATATTAATATTAATTTTTTAAAACCAAATTCAAATCAGTTTTTGGCTGAAAAAAAGGTTATGATTAGTTGAGTAGAACTTATTGAAATTAACAGAAAATAAAACGAAAATACGCTGACTTTTCTATTTGCTCTTCATCTTAGTTTAGAAAAGTAAACAAATTCAATTTTACTGAATTATATTGTAATTTCTTCCTGAAATATGGAAATTTTACTATGGATCCGAGTATGCTGTAACATACTGTCAAAAACAATATTGAAAAAAAAATTATTCATTCACAGGCAACAGCCAAGGCAGTAGGAAAGAGTAATTTGGAATAAAACTAAACAAAATATTTTTTATATTTTTTTTGCATTATATTCTTTTGTATGTCATCAAATTACGTGTAATTTTATTTTCTGGTCACGCTACGTCTAACCAAAGAGTTAATCTTAGCTAAAATTTGCTCAAGGGGTTGCCTCAACTTGAACCACTGTTCCGCTTGTAGGCGGCCGTTGATGAAGTAGACGATCATGAAGCCGGCAATAATTATAATTATAAAGACGAAGAAGATGATGACGATCAAGCTGATGATGGGGAAGAATAATACGCAGATGAGGAAGATGCTCATGGTGGGCAGACGTGCACTAAGGGTGGCATTATTATTGAGGATGATGGTTTTGAGAAGAATGCTGTCAAAGAAGATAATTACGAAGAAGATGATGGCAAAAATAATGACGAAGAAGATAATCGTGAAGATAATGATGACTAAAAAGATGATCACGATTAGGCTGATACTGAATCCAAATGAGAGGCGCCACTTCTAGCTCTGGCAATAATTACTGAGTCGAGCGCAAGTGTTTTATTTGGTTATTATTTTAATTGTTTTGGGTCACAATTCAAAATTGTTTTATGCGAATTTCGAGATCAACAAGCACACAGTCAAGTGCGTCCAACTGCAGCCGCCCTCCCCCCCCTGCCACTCTCCCACCTGCACAATGCTTAGAACTCGTTACCTTTCCCAGGCATAAAATTAACCGATGAAGAGAAGGAGGCAGGGGGAGACAGAGAGAATGCCAAAGACGCCTCGACTATGTTAATCTGCAGCAATAATTGCCCGAGTATGCGATGAATTATAGCTGGTCAATTATCGGAAATCATGCGATGTTTTTTGTGCGATTTACTTGCGATGTTTGTATTTGAGTTTATATTATAAATTGATAAAAAAAAACGTTAATGTGGAGAATAAATGACTACGTTGCAATGCGCTGCAATGTGGAAGAAACCAAATCCAAAAGGAGTCCAAAACACAGTTTGAGATCCTCTCTCCCTACCAGCTCCAGCCCTGGTTGCCGCTCGACCAGCCGCTGTTGCCAGACCAGCCGCTGTTGCCAGACCAGCCGCTGCCTCGCTGCTCCAGCCACCACCGCCATTGCTCCAGCCACCGCCTCCGTTGCTCCAGCCTCCGCCGCCGCCAATCCTTATGACCTTGACTACCTTGGGCTGGGAGGACCAACCGCTGTTCCAGCCTCCGCTGCTGCCCCAGGGATTCGAGCTCCAGCCACCACCGCCGCCGCTGCTGATCCAGGGACTCGAGCCCCAGCCGCTGCTGCGTATAATGCCAGCCGAGCAGCAGGCAATGAGGGCGCTGAGTACAATAAACAGTTTCATCTTGCTTGGCGTTATCCTGTCCTTATCCTCGCTCTGTGAATATCTGCTGTATCTGTGTATCGCTTGTGTGGGTAGATGCAAGATGCAACTGTGCCGCTTGGGAAGTGCCAATTGGAATGATCTGAAAAGCCACGCAACGCTCGCTTTTATCTCAATTTGCATAGGCGCTGGGGGATGTGGTCGAGCGGCTCATCAAGTCGAGAATCCACAAAATAAATCGCTCTGACTGCAGGTGGCGGGGGTTGCCCTGGCCTGGTCTTGGTCAGCTGGAGAATAAAACGAGATGCACACACACACACACACACGCACACACACACAAAGATGAACAAGGTAATTGCAGTTTATTAAACCACTTTGAGCGTCTGATTCTTGACCAGGGTCAACTAGTTTACAGCATTTTACGATCTGCTGCTGCTACAACTGCCGCGTCATTGCTGCCATCTGCAGAAGCTGCTGGGGAGCGCCAAAACCCAACACCCCTAGACTCTGCCCCGCCTCGCCGTGTGGCGCCTCGTCGTGTTGCCAACTTGCCAAATTGCCACATAACTCACGCGCTTGATGGATCATTTCCTCGCCTCGCCAACTACGCGGCGGAAACCGACAGTTCGCAATGCTTAAGCCTAATCCGGCTACACCGACAGTAGCTCGCTGCGGGTGAGTCATTTGTCATGATCGCAGCTTAGCCCAGGTGAAGGGGACAGCAGAGGCACAGTGGGCACCAAATACGCATGAACCGCAGAAGCCGCAGGTAGCATTTATGGTGGATAAGAATGCCTGCAAGTTATTGGGTTTAATATCAGTAATAATATAATATGTATAGAGTGCTTTGATGTATAAAACATATTCCAAAAAATTCTTGCTTTTCTGATATTGATAAACTCATTAGTCCTGTAAATAGTTTCGTTTATTCCCCATCGGTAACACTGCAACTCTTAATTTTAAATCAGTTTAAATTGAAAGTGCAAATAAAATATGACAGAACTAAAACGCAGCAAGCCAAATGCATACAAATAAAAGCTGCTTGCTATAAACCCGCTCATGGCAAATCAATCGATAAGAAACAAGTGCGATAAAAGGAAAAGCACGTGAACTGCACTCGATGCCGATAACAAAAACTGCCAGACGACGCTGAACTGCAGTGGAATCGCTTTTAGAAAGTAATCAGAAACTGTCAAGGCTATGCTTAGTCATTAAAATTTATCGAATGCATCAGCTCTCGTACTTTTCCACATTCGTCATCGCCTATACAGTCTCAAGGAAGAGGACCCGTTTCTCGTCTTGTCACACAGATCGTATTTCAACATTCTCCACTCCTGACCTTGCGCAATCGGATGTTCGGAGAGCCTGCACCTGCCGCAGACTGTGAGGCTTCACTGTGCCTGTTGCGCTTAGTGCGGTCTGTTCAATAACTAATAGTTTAGTTAGTTAGCACATAATCTTAAATATCCTGTATTTGAACTCATTGCAATGGGGTATGATGGAAGAGCAGAATAGAAACATAAATCATCTTTTGCAAGTAAATGATTCAATATTTATATTAGGTACCTTTTATTCATTTTTTGATTTGTCACATCATTTAAGGTAACTTTTCACACTCCTTGCGAGGTATCTGCCAGTTGTATAGAGTGTCTTTGGAGCTCTCCCAAACAAAAATTAATTGAATTGTCAACGCTTGACATGCAAATATTATTTCGAGGCTTATAGACCAAGACCAGGCCAACCAAACAACCGCTAAGCCAGTTGTGGCGAAAACAAGACTTAAACAACTTTTTCGAAACGAATAAGAATGTATAGAGTATAGTATATTTAGTTGTGGCGTAATAGAGTAATAGATGGGGGAAGAACTTGGAAGAAAAGTACATTTTTTGTTGGTACTGCTGGCACTGAGGTATGGCAACCCTAGCGCTGTGGGCAGAGGCCGCATCTCTGCATTCGGGCTGTGCGTGTGGCAGATGCTGCCCGGCCAAAGGGCGTATCGCCATTGACATCCAGGAAGTAGTTGCCCTTGAGGGTGTGCGGCACAGAGTATCCCATGGGATGCTGTTGGCCCGTGCACTTGTTGTCTCGCAACTTCTGCAGCGAACTGCAGCGCGTGGCCATAAAGTTCCTCTCATTGCCGGGATACACAGACTCGACATAGTACTCCCAGGCACGGGAATGGGCACAGGTCACAGAGAAACAACCGTTGGGCAAGGGCGCCAGTCCGCCGGGATAGAAGTCAACATCGCCCAGGGGATCTCGCTTGCCCAGCACACCCGGATTACTGTGAATGATGTCAATGAAACGGGCATCTCCGCGCATCAAGCCGGACAGAGCTTCGCCCTCATTAAAGCAAGGCTTTGCCGGATCCAGACCTGTTATGCGGGGCACTGTTTTGCCCGTTTTTAGCTGTAGGTTACGCCCGGCCGAACCCACAATGTGGGCACCCAGACTATGACCAATCAGATGTATATTCTCCACGTCCACCACATCGAGCAGCTTGGCCAGGCCCTCCGAAATGAGATAACCAATTTCTTCGGTGTTCAGCGCCGACCACGAGTACAGAGTATCCACAAAACTGGCAGCATCAACGACCTATAAAAATGAAACCAATGAACATCAATAACGAAACCAATCGAGTATAAAAGACTTCAAAGATTTGAATATACTCATAAATATACATATGGACCGTACTGCGAGTAATGACTGTAACAAACGCTTAGCACCTTCTCAGTTTATTCCTATCGCAGTTCAAAATTAAAATGCAATCAGCTGATAGGAACGAATAGGTTTTAATGTTATCAGGAAACTTGTGCATCAAATTTTTTGACATTCTATATTGGAATTCAACGACCTTGCTTATAAGCTGATAAGAGCTCAAGCTCAGTGCAATCCATAAGGTGATTGACGATTTGACTGCATTCAGAAAAGGCTGAAATTACCTGAACACCTTGCCGCAACTATAGACATGGCCCCCGACAACCGGCTCAACTTACACCTAATTTAGTCAGACTAGACTATAAAAATAACTTGAATATACTAAATATATATATATACCATATATTAGAAACGAATACCTGACACCAGAAAAACACACTCAATGTGATAAGCTGTGAGATTATTGCTCTTAAACTAATAGTGCATCGCAATTTGTTTGTAATTTTTACTATTAAATACTAGATAGCACGACATAGTATTATCTATTTATGACTTATGAACTTAAGGGAAGAACTCTGATCTAGGCAGAACTTCACCTCTAAATAGTGTATTAAATGGCTTAGTTTATCTCAAGATATATGATATGAAAGCTACTCATATCATTACTTCCTAAGGTTCTGCCATTTGAAGATACCCCCCTCCGTACTCACCACAAAGTTAACGTCACCTCGGCAATTATAGGCCTGGGCAAAGGCGTCAATAGAATCTGTTTCATTCACAGTGGTTGTCCAGCCTGTGGCCAGAATGACTACACCTTTGCTAGTGTTGAACAAGGGACTGTGCCACATGCGTTCAGCCTGGAGCAGCGGGAAACTGGTTTTGGTGCAAGGTGTTCGCAGCTGAAAGTGCATTTTGTTGACATCCGGCGTGAACTTGGACATCAATCTATTTGAGCTGAGTGCCTGGGAGCCTGGGAATACATAAGTATCACAACTGTCTCATCCAATGCGGTTCACCTTACTCACACACATAGTTGATGGAGGTGGAGACGTACTCGAAGGGATAGCCGGCCAACAATTGCTTGCTGCCATCGAGCAGACGTTCGGGTGTGGGCAAAAGCTTGGGGTCGATAATGGATGTGCCTAAGGTCCTCACGGAGCCAACCACATCGGTGACCGTCCACTCGAGACCCTGGACGCTTGCAGCTAGCAGCGACAGCTGCAGTAGACACGCCCAGATACAGTGCATTCTGGTAGAAAGATTCGATTTCCGATCCATGCCGGACTAAAGTCGCGATCACAGTGAGTGCCGGAAATGGTGCGGGACAAGTATTTATAGCGTCGGCACACAGAATCGCAATAAGGTGTACTCGCAACGTGTGCGAGTGCGAAGGCGAGTGCGAAGCGAGTACATAGAACAACTGTACGAACTGTGACCATTTCGGCGTATTTCATGCGCATCAAAGTGATCAGATAAGGTGCATTTGTCACTTAATTAGATTCTACATTATCATTCATTCACTCACTTACTCACTCACTCGCCTTTTCTTCCACTTGCCGGCACAAACACTCCTCGTTGGCGTTCTCATTCTCATCTCCAACTAATTTAAATACTAATCGAATCTAAAATCTCTAGGGAACCGAAACAGAAACAACAAATATCAAACAAAACAAAATAAATAACTTTTGCGGGCAGTTTTTCAAGTAAGACGAGCGAAATCATTACCTGTATCTATGAATAAACGAAAACAATAAATTGTAATCTATAAATGTTTAAACTTAAATACTCTTTATCATTGCATATGAATGATTGTAGATTTTGTTCAAGTAACCACAAGAAGGGCTGGCAATGCAACCAATAGATTAACCATTGAACCATCTGCAGCAGTTCTTATATATATTTCAATAAGCTAGGTATTTCCTCACCTTTAAGCCAAAACATTTGCGGCTTTCCCACTCCCTAGAGTATATTCTCCCCTCACTCGACGCACTGAAGTCCAAGACGAATTTCGTATTAATGGATCGATTATTATGCTGCAGGCGTAAGTTTTGTTTTGTGAATCAGACGACGACGTCACAAAGAACTGGTTGACATCAGCCCGTTTCAAATTATCCAGGCAGATCACGAATAATACGTTTTGAAGTATCTGTAGTCCAGCAAGATGAAGCCCCTGCAATGAGTTCCAGCTGCAATAAGGGATTTTCACTTATTGACGAAAGTTCAAATGGCATCAGAAAAAAAATCAAAAAAAAATCAAAAAAAAAAAAAATCAAAAAAAAAATTTAAAAAAATTAACTTAAGTTTAGTCAAGGGTATTCAACGGTAAGTATTCACTTTGTTGTTGCGCAACATATTAGACATTTAGTTTTCATTAGGCTGTGCATGATAGGGAACTTTCTCATTCACTAGCAACAAAGTTTATGATGAGATTTAATTGATATACGACAAACGATTGTCATTTCTAGTACTTAAGTTATTCAAGATGTCTAAATCATACGTATCAATAGAATATATTCATGTAGCATATATTGTACTCCCCTTTAAAATGATATCTGCAATCCTATGAGTTATTATTGTAGTTATTTAGGAAATAATTTTAAATGGGTACTGTATTCAAAAATTAGGTTAAGACAAGCTAAAAATTAAAGAAGCCGTTAACAAATTCATGAACTATGTTGCAAAGCTCTGTATATATATAATATTATAATATTATGATTGCTGGCTCGAGGTCAACGTTGGTAAAAAATAAAAACAAAAACAATTGTTTTATTTTTTTTTCTTTTCCGATCTATTTCGGTTACTCTCCGGTAACCGTCTTCAGGGATTTGTTTTTCACGTCTGCTCTTGCGGGCGCGGAGTTCCTAGCAACAAAGGTCGCCAAATCCCTTTAATATATAATAATATATAATATAATATATAATAATAATATAACAGTTATTATATCTCCATTTCGAGACACTGCAACTGAATACTTTAGGTAATTGCCTTTGTTAACAAAAGTACTGCACACGATTAGCTTATTATCGAAGGAACATTACCTTCTAGCTGCAGCTTATCCGACTTTAAAACGATAGAAGGCATTGAAGGCATTCGTGACACTCTTGTCAAAAAAATATAAAAAGGTTACGACTCCGAGGACTGGTTTCATCATCGCCATCGTTGTAACCTCTGTTGATTCATCGACCACCTTTGCAGTATCCAACGGCTGATTAGGATTAATTGAAAAACATACCAAAGAATTGATACGAATGTATTTGCGACACGTAACTCTTTGCCAAAGATGTAACCAAGCCCTAGTCTACTATATAAGGTTCTTGCTCGGTCTCTTCAAGCATCACAATGACGCCCTTTTTGCTACTGCTATCGCTAACGCTGCTGTCGAGTGCTACCAATGGAGAAGAGCACAATCAGAATATTTACGACTACGACGGAGGTTTCGGCTTTATTCCCGAAGAATGGGGGATATGCGCCAAGGTACGACCAAAACGGGAGCCGGAAATTTCCCAAATGAGATTCGTCCTGCAGGTCTCCAATTGTGGCAAGGCTGAACGTGTGCCCCTCACAAATCCTCAAGGTCTTTGGAACTCGATCTTCTTCTCGCAAGATCGACCAACGGTTATCTACTTAATGGGTTGGCAAACCGATCTCGAAGACAGCAGACCCCAGGCCGTGGCCAAAGCCTTTGCCTGCCGCAACGACACCAACTTCATTGTGAGTATCCTTATGGGGTAAGGTTAGAATTCTATTTAATACTAGGCAAACTGAAGATCCTTTAATGCACAAAGTTAGTATACCCCGATATGCCAATCATTCTGGTATTCCTAGCTCATATAGTCTCTGGGTTACGA
Source organism: Zaprionus africanus (assembly GCA_018151435.1). Lineage (NCBI taxonomy): Eukaryota > Metazoa > Arthropoda > Insecta > Diptera > Drosophilidae > Zaprionus > Zaprionus africanus. Next base: position 427,931 of record JAECXB010002285.1, read on the forward strand.
CCCGGCTGTTGATGATGATTAAGAACATATGCCCTTAGTTGGGTTGGATAAGTCTCCTTCTGCTTGTAACACAAGGTTCTACTTCTTCTATTAGGTGCTGGATACAGGCAATGCTCTCCAAGGCTTTTACAGGTATTCCTCTATGAACACTGATCCCGTTGGGCGTTACTTGGCAGAGGCATTGGTGCAGTTACCCGAGGAGTATGTTACACAGCGAGTGCATCTGATAGGACACAGTCTGGGGGCGCAGATAGCGGGCTATGCGGGCAGACACTACAAGAGGTTATCTGGTGGACGACTACTACCACGTGTGACTGGACTAGATCCGGCAAGACCCTGCTTCTATATCGGCAAATTACTCCAGGGCGTAAACAGTGAAGATGCCCAATACGTGCAAATTATACACACGAACCCCGGTGAGCTCGGCACAGAAAGGCAAGTCGCTCACGCGGACTTCTACGTCGACGGGCTGAAGAGATGGACGAACGGCTGCTTAACGAGTTATTGTTCGCATCAACGTGCCGTCGACTATCTAGTCGAGTCATCGTATCCCTCGAATACTGCAAACTTCCGTGGCAGACTCTGTCAGAGGTATGAGGACCTACAATCCAAAACAAAATGCAAAGGAGGAGATGCCATTATGGGTCTGGAAGCCATTGCACACGGACTCTTCTATGTGGATGTCAACAGGAATGAACCCTACGGCACGAGCTCTGACTGGAGCACGTTCACATCCGCCGACAGCGAATGCGGCTACTGCAAGCGACACAATATGCTATTGTATCCATAGAGGCAATATTTAAACCTATGCTATGTAAGCCTAGCCAGTCAATCGGTTGTTCAATTCGTCTAATAAACCTTTCCAATGTTTCCCGTATTCATTGAAACACTTTCGACTCAATGTTCGCCTTCGATAAGCTCTTAATATGTTTATATATACTATGCACAATACCCTATACTAGGTTATGGGTATACGGCATACTTGTTATCTGTTTGCTATTGTTAAAGCATGTGTAGAGACGCCTAGTTAGCTGCACAGGCGCCACAGGCGCTGTTGGTGGGCGTGAAGGTGCGCCGATTGGCGTCCTTGCCGTAGGGTTCCTTAGAATTGACGTCCACATAGAAGAGTCCGGATGCGCTGGCTTCCAAGCCCATAATTGCCGTTCTAGAGGAGCTGCATCTGCGGCCAGTTGCAATGTACTCAAACCTGGCACAGGCTCTGCCGCGGAAGTTGGCCTCGTTGTTGGGGTACGAGGATTCAACCAGATAGTCCACGGCACGTTGATGCGAACAGGATATGGCATCCAAGCCAAGGCAGCCGCTCTTGATGGGGTTCAGACCCTCGACATAGAAGTCCGCGTCGCCAACTTCCTCGGCAGTTCCAGCAAAACCGGGATTGGTGTGTATGATGTCCACATATTGGGCATCTGTTTTGTTCAGGCCGGGCAGCTTATCACCATCATAGAAGCAAGGATTGGCCGGATCGAGGCCAGTCACACGTGGTAGTTGTTGTCCGCCAGACAATTGTTGGAAGTATCTGCCAGCAGAGCCAGCTATCTGTGCTCCCAGACTGTGTCCTATCAGATGCACATTCTTCGTAACATAATCGAGTTCCAACTGCAGCAACGCCTCGGCCAAATATTCGCCAATGGTATCCGTATTCAGTGCCGACCAGGTGTACAGAGTATCGATGTAGTTCGCAAAATCCAGCACCTTCATAAGAGATAATCAACATTTGAAGGAGGCAAAAAGAGATTCAAGAGAGAAATGAGTTACAGCTAAGTATGACATGACAAAAAACTTCTAACTTCATTGATACTATGTGAAAGTATTTCCAGAAGAGATCCACTTAAGTCAATCCTTATTCTTCCCGGACTGTACCAAACTCTATCTGCAAAACTAAACACTAAACTCACCATAAAGTTGGTGTCATTGCGGCAGGCAAAGGCCTTGGCCACGGGCCCACTGTAGGTCTTGTTGATGGTGGAGCGCCAGCCGGTGATGAAGATGACCGTGGGTCTGGCTTGCGAGAAGCCTGGCAGGTCCCACAGCTCGCCGGCCTGGGTGAGAGGCACACTGAGATTGCGACAGGCGTCCAGCTGCAGGACAAGATTCATATCGGAAATGTTTGGCTTGAGGCGCGACTGGATCACGCCATCGTCCAGAATGTTGCTGCAGGCCTCGCTAATCTGGTTGATGAGACCATCGGTGATGCCCAGCAAAGGGTTGGCAAGTGAGCCCGAGAGACTCAGGCTTGCACTGGCACTGGCACTCTGCGGCGCTGCATGGGCAACGCCGGACAGTCGCAGCAGCGGTAGCGAGAGCAGCAGCACTAAGGGTGTCATTCTGTTGCCAGATGGTACAGCGCCAGAACCTTATATAGTGGCCAAGGGCTAGTTCTAGTTCTAGCCACAACTCTGGCAGAGGATCATTTGTTGACATTGCATTCGTATCTGTTCTTTGGCATCAGCTGATTGGAGCTTAATCAGCTGCCTAGCACGTGCCCAGCTGTTGGATAACCTCAAGAACAATCGAAGAAACAACAACTACAACAGCAACAATAGCGAAAGCAATCCCTCTAATCAGCTCTCGTCTAATTTCCCAACCATTTTCTGCCCCTTCAACAGAGCGGCTCAGCGTCAAGCAGAAAGAAGAAAGAAACAAGCGAAATGAAAACAACTGCAAAGAATGCAGCTGCTTAGGAGTGATCAACTGCAGACTACCCTGTAAATACACATGATATATTGAGTATATATACATATATAGTACTTATAAATACAATTGATATTAATGCAAAGTTCAATCGACTTGGGAAACTCAATACTCCAAATTCAAATTGACTTTCTCTGTTTGTCTCTTTGCGTAAGTTTACAACAAACAATTTTGAAACCTTGTTTAACAATTGCTTAGTAAAGTTAGTCTATCTTTATTCACTAAATAAAACATATATATACTCTTCTCTTAACATCGCTTACAGGGTATCTGTAACAAAAGCAATAATAGATTAGAAAATATTTACGTTAGGAAATGCTGCCGACAAAATGCGAATTAATAACCAAGTTGGTGGCTATCGTCGTCATCGACGTCGTCATTGCAGTTGGAGTTGCAGTTGTAGCCGCACTGCTTGTTGTTGTGGGTGTACGCGCAGCAATCACCAGCAGCAGCAGCACTAGCAGCAGCAACAACTGCAAACAGCAACAACATAAGCAGCGAAAACAACGAAAACTTATTACATTGGTAATTTGTGTGCGCAAAAGGCTTCTTTGGGGTGCCCCACTGCCCCGCTTAAATTGCAATTGCTGCTGGTGCCGCTGCTGCTGTTGTAGTTGTAACTGTTGCTGCTGCTGTTGTTGTTGTTGCTACTATTTTGCTGGCACGATTTGCCGACACGCCAACAGCAACTGGCAACGGGCGAAAAGCTGAAAACTTGTAGCTGGCAATGTGTCAAAAAATGTGATGAATAAAAATGTAAGCTAATTGCTGGACGGGTACTCATGCACGAATCTGAACGGGTATTCACTTTGCCCGACTGAGTGCCCCACTGAGTGTTGCGGCCACTCGCCGGTTGCCAGTTGCAGTTGCGTAGCTCCGTATGCACCATAAATTTGCGCCACATTTCGCAGGCATTTTCCTTGAGGAAAGCCAAACAAATTTGATGGAATTTTATGCACAACATTTATGAATAATTGCCGAGTGCCCATATCAATAACGATTTATTGCGCTTAACCACTTCTCATTACTGTTTATGATTGTTTGCTATTTTGATCATTGTTTACTTTTATTCAGTAATGTGTTTCTACTTTTTTCATAGACCTCTTCAAAGTGCACATTTTGTTTGCACTGGCAAATTGTTTGCCAAGATTGTCCCCACACAAATAGACACACACACTCACACTCACACACACCCACACACACACACACACACACACACACACAAAGACAGAGGTATTCGTATCTAAGTAAATGTATCTTGTTATTAGTTTAGTCGTTGTCTTCATTGTGTCTTCTGCAATCGCGCAAGTCAGCGCAGCTTGTCTATCTGTATCTGTATTTGTATCTATATCTGCAACTGTATCTGCAACTGCATCTATATCTGTATCTATGTGTATGTCGCTCTGCTGGCTAACGCTCTTAATTGCCACCCCAGCAATTTGGAGTTGTGGCAACAACTGCGATGCGTGTCGAAGACATTGCCACAGTTGCACAATCGTTTCCAGCACTGCTCGAGCAGCCCTCGCAGCCCAGCTATTCTACACACTCGTTGGCCATCATTTCCGTTTTGTTGATCGACGCAATTAGTTGCCACTTGACGGTTGTGTGCGAGATTGCGAACGGATGAGCTGGAGTCGAAGCTGAAGCCGGCCAAAGTTGCCAGAGCTGAGCAGCAGAAGCAGAAGTTGAGCCGCTTCCGCATCGATGGCGCCTTGACAAAGATCAATAGAGACAACAATATGAAAGACGGCGTCGATTACGCAAGCCATTTTGCCTGCATAGAACTGGGGCCTGCCACACATATTACGTATACGCACGTTGCAACAGTTGCTGCTGCTGGCGGTGGCGGTGGCGGTGTCGGCGCCTCTCATAATTGCGGCTATTCAATGGTCAGCTGCATAGCTGGACGACTGGCCGTCTGGCCGACTGGCCGTCTGGCTGACTGGCTTGGCTCAATCACTGGTCACGGGCCGCGCTGACGTATACGTAATCTGCACAATAAGTGCACAAAATTATCAGCTGCAGCGCGCAGCCACGAGTCGCCTCGCGTCGCGTCGCCTCGCTGTCGTCGGTCGGCAGATGTCCATTGCAACATGGATGGCCCAAGCCGAGCCAACCCGAGCCGAGCCAAGCCAAGCCAAGCCAAACAAAAGCGCAGCTCGCAGTTGTTGTTGCCGTTGCTGCGGCTGGAAAATGCAGGAAAATGTGTGGCAGAAGCCAGCGTATAAATGCCAGAGCTCTTGCCGAAAAGAAAATAGTCGACTTGCACCATTTCGCCGCGTCGGTAACCAATCTCTCGTCTCCAGACAGCAACAACAACATGTTCAGCTGGCGCTTGAAACTGATCCTGCTGCTCGCCCAGGCACTGTGCAGCGGCACCCAGGCGGGCTACATCGGCAGCAGCAGCGGCGTCCATGCAGCCGGCTTGCTGGGCAGCTATGCGGGTGCACTGAGTGGAGGCGAGGCAGTGGCCCAGTTGCAGTTGGCCGACGTGCACAGCGGAGATCATGAGGAGCTGGGCGCCCTGGGCGATCACCTGAGCGAGGATAGTTTCCCCGCTGACTATGGCAGCAGCAGCAGCAGCGATGCCGGTGTGGAGTACGCGGAGGCCAGTGAACACCATGAGCAGCTCTACGAGCCGCAGCACCTGGAGGAGCATCATGGCGAGCTGCCGGTGCCGGGCATCGATCACGGCAAGGGCGCGTTCAGCTACAGCACACTGTACGAGTTCAAGGATCGGCTGGAGCACGAGCAGCACCAGCTGGAGCACCAGCTGGAGGAGCAGCATGTCGAGCAACAGCTCGAGCTGGAGCACCAGCTGCATGTGCTGGAGCATCCGCACCACGAACTGCACTGAGACTGTGATCGCGTACCTTAGCTAATTAAATTCCACTTTTTTTTTGTCCAAGCGATTCTCTCTCGACATGGAACACGTATACGCACACATATGTATTGTATATTGTAACCTTAGCCGCCTCCAATAAATCATATAAGTTTATCAACTACACGAGAATACACAAGGACGCAGTGGAAGCAAGTGTGCCTAGCGACCGTGCGACTTCACCACGCGTGGCAAGTCCAGATTGTCGCTGACTTCAGTGCGCCGCGGGGCCTCGTGTCCTCCAGTAGGCACAGTGGGCGGACCCAGTGGCAGCAGCCCCTCCAGTCGATGAATGTGCGAGACGGGAAAGTAGATCGCGCCTGGTTGGCTGCTGCTGCTGCTGCCAGCCTCGTAGGCGGGGGGCAACAGCAGCTGCGTCTGCTCGTCGGGCACCAACTGCAGCACTGTGGAACTAATGTGTATCCACGGCCCGAAATCTGCAAGGAATCTCACTGTCAAGTCATTCTCGGACATTGCGCATACGCACCGTTTGTCACGCGCTTCTCTTCGCTCGTCTCTTTCTGCTCAGGCGGTGGCTTGGCTTCCCCTAAAGCCAACATTGTGCAGAGCATTAGCAACATCAAGTATACGCCGCGTTCGGCCATCGTGAGGCTCAGCAACTGTTGCAGCTGCAGCAGCTGACAATGTTATTTATAAGACTGGGCCGGATAACAAGCGTCTTGGCTGAACGCTCATCGGGGGCTAGCGTTGACATCTTTACTTCTTTCGGCGCCTTGAGGTAACGCTTGACAGCGTGGGAATTCTAGATAAGAGCTTAGAGCTAATATGCCTTGTGATAGCTAATTGGAATGCATTGATTAGGCAACCCGGTACCCTGTAAACAGTGCACAAACGGGCGCTCAGCTTGAGTATATATACATTAATATTGTAGTTCATAAAGAAAGGCACAATGCGCTAAAAAATATAAAACTAATATTAATATCCACTAAATTCGATCTGCATTCAAAATTGAAAAATTTTAAATTTTTCATTTTTTCGACAAAAATCCATCAAAACCCCTTAAAAAATGTTCAAATTTATGTCAAAATTTTTGACATTTTTTTTTGATTCTAATTGATAAAGCTACTCATAATCTGTATAAAAAGTCCTCCCAAAAGTGTTTGCGATGAAAATTGTGGATAATATCGAAAAAATACCCTAATTTTAGGTTTTTTCGCCTGTCCTGGAGACAACTTTTGAACTTTAAAATGTCACAACTTCGTCAAAAATCATCCGATTTTGGTGAGGAATGTCATTTTATTCATGGTTTTTCCACTAAATTCGATCTGCATTCAAAATTGAAAAATTTTAAATTTTTCATTTTTTCGACAAAAATCCATCAAAAAATGTTCAAATTTTGTCAAAATTTTTGACATTTTTTTTTTGATTCTAATTGATAAAGCTACTCATAATCTGTATAAAAAGTCCTCCCAAAAGTGTTTGCGATGAAAATTGTGGATAATATCGAAAAAATACCCTAATTTTAGGTTTTTTCGCCTGTCCTGAAGAAAACTTTTGAACTTTAAAATGCCACAACTTCGTCAAAAATTATCCGATTTTGGTGAGGAATGTCATTTTATTCATGGTTTTTCCACTAAATTCGATCTACATTCAAAATTGAAAAATTTTAAATTTTTCATTTTTTCGACAAAAATCCATCAAAAAATGTTCAAATTTTGTCAAAATTTTTGACATTTTTTTTTGATTCTAATTGATAAAGCTACTCATAATCTGTATAAAAAGTCCTCCCAAAAGTGTTTGCGATGAAAATTGTGGATAATATCGAAAAAATACCCTAATTTTAGGTTTTTTTCGCCTGTCCTGGAGACAACTTTTGAACTTAAAAATGTCACAACTTCGTCAAAAATCATCCGATTTTGGTGAGGAATGTCATTTTATTCATGGTTTTTCCACTAAATTCGATCTGCATTCAAAATTGAAAAATTTTAAATTTTTCATTTTTTTCGACAAAAATCCATCAAAACCCCTTAAAAAATTTTCAAATTTTGTCAAAATTTTTGACATTTTTTTTTTGATTCTAATTGATAAAGCTACTCATAATCTGTATAAAAAGTCCTCCCAAAAGTGTTTGCGATGAAAATTGTGGATAATATCGAAAAAATACCCTAATTTTAGGTTTTTTCGCCTGTCCTGGAGACAACTTTTGAACTTTAAAATGTCACAACTTCGTCAAAAATCATCCGATTTTGGTGAGGAGTGTCATTTTATTCATGGTTTTTCCACTAAATTCGATTGCATTCAAAATTGAAAAATTTTAAATTTTTCATTTTTTCGACAAAAATCCATCAAAACCCCTTAAAAATGTTCAAATTTTGTCAAAATTTTTGACATTTTTTTTGATTCTAATTGATAAAGCTACTCATAATCTGTATAAAAAGTCCTCCCAAAAGTGTTTGCGATGAAAATTGTGGATAATATCGAAAAAATACCCTAATTTTAGGTTTTTTTGCCTGTCCTGGAGACAACTTTTGAACTTTAAAATGTCACAACTTCGTCAAAAATCATCCGATTTTGGTGAGGAATGTCATTTTATTCATGGTTTTTCCACTAAATTCGATCTGCATTCAAAATTGAAAAATTTTAAATTTTTCATTTTTTCGACAAAAATCCATCAAAACCCCTTAAAAAATGTTCAAATTTTGTCAAAATTTTTGACATTTTTTTTTTGATTCTAATTGATAAAGCTACTCATAATCTGTATAAAAAGTCCTCCCAAAAGTGTTTGCGATGAAAATTGTGGATAATATCGAAAAAATACCCTAATTTTAGGTTTTTTCGCCTGTCCTGGAGACAACTTTTGAACTTTAAAATGTCACAACTTCGTCAAAAATCATCCGATTTTGGTGAGGAATGTCATTTTATTCATGGTTTTTCCACTAAATTCGATCTCTTCAAAATTGGAAATATTTTAAATTTTTAATTTTCGACAAAAATCCATCAAAACCCCTTAAAAAATGTTCAAATTTTGTCAAAATTTTTGACATTTTTTTTATTCTAATTGATAAAGCTACTCATAATCTGTATAAAAAGTCCTCCCAAAAGTGTTTGCGATGAAAATTGTGGATAATATCGAAAAAATACCCGAATTTTAGGTTTTTTCGCCTGTCCTGGAGACAACTTTTGAACTTTAAAATGTCACAACTTCGTCAAAAATCATCCGATTTTGGTGAGGAGTGTCATTTTATTCATGGTTTTTACTAAATTCGATGTATTAAAATTGAAAAATTTTAAATTTTTCATTTTTTACACAAAAAAACCAAAAAAAAATAATTTTGTAAATTTTTGACATTTTTTTTTATTTAATTGATAAAGCTACTCATAATCTGTATAAAAAGTCCTCCCAAAAGTGTTTGCGATGAAAATTGTGGATAATATCGAAAAAATACCCTAATTTTAGGTTTTTTCGCCTGTCCTGGAGACAACTTTTTGAACTTTAAAATGTCACAACTTCGTCAAAAATCATCCGATTTTGGTGAGGAATGTCATTTTATTCATGGTTTTTCCACTAAATTCGATCTGCATTCAAAATTGAAAAATTTTAAAATTTTCATTTTTTCGACAAAAATCCATCAAAACCCCTTAAAAAATGTTCAAATTTTGTCAAAATTTTTGACATTTTTTTTTGATTCTAATTGATAAAGCTACTCATAATCTGTATAAAAAGTCCTCCCAAAAGTGTTTGCGATGAAAATTGTGGATAATATCGAAAAAATACCCTAATTTTAGGTTTTTTCGCCTGTCCTGGAGACAACTTTTGAACTTTAAAATGTCACAACTTCGTCAAAAATCATCCGATTTTGGTGAGGAATGTCATTTTATTCATGGTTTTTCCACTAAATTCGATCTGCATTCAAAATTGAAAATATTTTAAATTTTTCATTTTTTTCGACAAAAATCCATCAAAACCCCTTAAAAAATGTTCAAATTTTGTCAAAATTTTTGACATTTTTTTTTATTCTAATTGATAAAGCTACTCATAATCTGTATAAAAAGTCCTCCCAAAAGTGTTTGCGATGAAAATTGTGGATAATATCGAAAAAATACCCTAATTTTAGGTTTTTTCGCCTGTCCTGGAGACAACTTTTGAACTTTAAAATGTCACAACTTCGTCAAAAATCATCCGATTTTGGTGAGGAATGTCATTTTATTCATGGTTTTTCCACTAAATTCGATCTGTATTCAAAATTGAAAAATTTTAAATTTTTCATTTTTTCGACAAAAATCCATCAAAAAATGTTCAAATTTTGTCAAAATTTTTGACATTTTTTTGATTCTAATTGATAAAGCTACTCATAATCTGTATAAAAAGTCCTCCCAAAAGTGTTTGCGATGAAAATTGTGGATAATATCGAAAAAATACCCTAATTTTAGGTTTTTTCGCCTGTCCTGGAGACAACTTTTGAACTTAAAAATGTCACAACTTCGTCAAAAATCATCCGATTTTGGTGAGGAATGTCATTTTATTCATGGTTTTTCCACTAAATTCGATCTGCATTCAAAATTGAAAAAATTTTAAATTTTTCATTTTTTCGACAAAAAATCCATCAAAACCCCTTAAAAAATGTTCAAATTTTGTCAAAATTTTTGACATTTTTTTTTTTGATTCTAATTGATAAAGCTACTCATAATCTGTATAAAAAGTCCTCCCAAAAGTGTTTGCGATGAAAATTGTGGATAATATCGAAAAAATACCCTAATTTTAGGTTTTTTCGCCTGTCCTGGAGACAACTTTTGAACTTTAAAATGTCACAACTTCGTCAAAAATCATCCGATTTTGGTGAGGAATGTCATTTTATTCATGGTTTTTCCACTAAATTCGATCTGCATTCAAAATTGAAAATATTTTAAATATTTCATTTTTTCGACAAAAATCCATCAAAAAATGTTCAAATTTTGTCAAAATTTTTGACATTTTTTTTTTTGATTCTAATTGATAAAGCTACTCATAATCTGTATAAAAAGTCCTCCCAAAAGTGTTTGCGATGAAAATTGTGGATAATATCGGAAAAAATACCCTAATTTTAGGTTTTTTCGCCTGTCCTGGAGACAACTTTTGAACTTTAAAATGTCACAACTTCGTCAAAAATCATCCGATTTTGGTGAGGAATGTCATTTTATTCATGGTTTTTCCACTAAATTCGATCTGCATTCAAAATTGAAAAATTTTAAATTTTTCATTTTTTTCGACAAAAATCCATCAAAAAATGTTCAAATTTTGTCAAAATTTTTGACATTTTTTTTTTGATTCTAATTGATAAAGCTACTCATAATCTGTATAAAAAGTCCTCCCAAAAGTGTTTGCGATGAAAATTGTGGATAATATCGAAAAAATACCCTAATTTTAGGTTTTTTCGCCTGTCCTGGAGACAACTTTTGAACTTTAAAATGTCACAACTTCGTCAAAAATCATCCGATTTTGGTGAGGAATGTCATTTTATTCATGGTTTTTCCCTAAATTGTTTAAAATAAAGAAAAATTTTAAATTTTTCATTTTTTAAAATAATTGATAAAGTAATCATAATCTGTATAAAAGTCCTCCCAAAAGTGTTTGCGATGAAAATTGTGGATAATATCGAAACAATACCCTAATTTTAGGTTTTTTTGTCCTGGAGACAACTTTTGAACTTAAAAATGTCACAACTTCGTCAAAAATCATCCGATTTTGGTGAGGAATGTCATTTTATTCATGGTTTTCCCCCTAAATTCGATCTGCATTCAAAATTGAAAAATTTAAAATTTTTCATTTTTTCGACAAAAATCCATCAAAACCCCTTAAAAAATTTTCAAATTTTGTCAAAATTTTTGACATTTTTTTTTGATTCTAATTGATAAAGCTACTCATAATCTGTATAAAAAGTCCTCCCAAAAGTGTTTGCGATGAAAATTGTGGATAATATCGAAAAAATACCCTAATTTTAGGATTTTTTGCCTGTCCTGGAGACAACTTTTGAACTTTAAAATGTCACAACTTCGTCAAAAATCATCCGATTTTGGTGAGGAGTGTCATTTTATTCATGGTTTTTCCACTAAATTCGATGTGCATTCAAAATTGAAAAATTTTAAATTTTTCATTTTTTCGACAAAATCCATCAAAACCCCTTAAAAATTTTCAAATTTTGTCAATTTTTGACATTTTTTTTTGATTCTAATTGATAAAGCTACTCATAATCTGTATAAAAAGTCCTCCCAAAAGTGTTTGCGATGAAAATTGTGGATAATATCGAAAAAATACCCTAATTTTAGGTTTTTTTGCCTGTCCTGGAGACAACTTTTGAACTTTAAAATGTCACAACTTCGTCAAAAATCATCCGATTTTGGTGAGGAGTGTCATTTTATTCATGGTTTTTCCACTAAATTCGATGTGCATTCAAAATTGAAAAATTTTAAATATTTCATTTTTTCGACAAAAATCCATCAAAACCCTTTAAAAATTTTCAAATTTTGTCAAAATTTTTGACATTTTTTTTTTGATTCTAATTGATAAAGCTACTCATAATCTGTACAAAAAGTCCTCCCAAAAGTGTTTGCGATGAAAATTGTGGATAATATCGAAAAAATACCCTAATTTTAGGTTTTTTTGCCTGTCCTGGAGACAACTTTTGAACTTTAAAATGTCACAACTTCGTCAAAAATCATCCAATTTTGGTGAGGAATGTCATTTTATTCAGCCATTGGCGACTAATTGGCACAAAAAAAAATTTTACCGTTTTTTTTATAATATTTTAAAAATATCATTGAGAGCGTTCAGCATTGGCTTAAAAATTTCATTTCAGTTTGATTCTCTTAATCAACATTTAATAAAAAAGAATTGTTTTTTATACGTTAATTTTTTTGTGCCAATTATCCGCCCATAGCTGTATATCTATCTATCTGTCTGAATGTTTGCGTGCCTGTCTGTCCTGCCTGTCTGTCGTGTCTGTCGTGTCTGTCGTGACTGTAATGTCTGTCGTGTCTGTCGTGTCTGTCGTATCTGTCGTATCTGTCGTGTCTGTCTATCTGCCTGTCCATCTGCCCGTCTGTCTGTGAGTGTTTCTGTCTGTTTGTGTTTTTTTCTAGCAGAACAGTAGGCTTTGCAAGCTATCGAAGCAATCTTTGCTCAAGTATAAGGCTAACATTCTCATTCAATCACACAATTCGAAACGCTCTCATCAACAAACAGTCTAAATTTCCTGAAAAAAAAAAAAATTAAAGTTTTATTTTCAAATATTCATTTTGTGTAAAAATAAATTTACCGTTTATCCTTCGAAGGATAATTCGAGATGGATGACGATTATTAGTTGAACACGATTAGTGACCTCATGAAAAAAAACAAACAGGTAGCTCCATTTTATATAACAGCTCTATCAAAAGTCTATAGATCACCTCTGGATTCGCAGCCCCGTCAATTATAATAGATCAACTGAAGCAACAATCACACTGATTACCAACTAGACATTGACATGGAAAGTTAAACGAAAGAATTCCTGGCGTCGAAACGTGGCAACGGAGGGTCGCACTGAATCTCGAATAAATATGGTGTCCAAGTCCTGTTATATTCATCATCCAAGGAGCAGCCCACGTAGACCACTTTGAATTCTATTTTATGCTCCAATTGCTCGTAGCACCTATAATCCATCTTAAATTTGTACTGACGGGAGAAGCTGTATGGATTCTGATCACTGACACTAGAAATAACCTCATTCATCACAACGTTATCCATATTGTAATAAAATAGAAGTTATTGACAAAATTATCACAAAATTAAAACAAGAGCAACCCTTCGACCATTTTTTACTCTTCGACCATTGAAAATGGTCAAAAAAGAGTATAGTAACTTTGTGCAATTGTATGTAACAGGCAGAGAAGAGTGGGAGACCCCACAAAGTATATATATTGCTCAGAATCACTAGCCAATTCGATTAAGCCATGTCTATCTGTCCGGATGTCCAGATGAACCCACAGATCTCGGCTATTATAAACGCTAGAGGCACCAAATTTGGCATGAAGGTTTGTGTTTACACGGCGCAGATGAAGTTTATTTAAAATGTTTGGTGCCATGCCCACCGCCCCCTCAAATCAATAATTTAATCTTTTGAGTTGATTTGTGAGCGACCTTTAAAAGATAGAACATTCTGAGTTAGACCATACTAACTGCTCCCTTTTAAGACCTGTTTTCTAAGGGTATCCGAAATGTGCTAATGCCCTCAATGATCTTCACATTTAGACAATCTTTGACTTCAAATCAAAAGATTTGTTTTGGAAACAAAAGTTTCCCAAATGGAATGAAACTAAACTCGAAATCGAGTTCTTGCCATGGCTGGAGCGACGTCAGCTTCGTTAGCATCCGTGTTAGCATTCGATTACAGTTAGCAGTTAGGTGATAACTGTAGTGTGTACGTGTCTGTGTGTGTCTGTATAGAACACAATGAACTTGGTCCAGGGCCCGAAAAAAACCCCAAAAACGAAGTGCGAAACTAAAATAAGTAAACTGAACACAACGAAATCGTTTCAAGTTCTCGATTATGCAACCACATAAGGTCAAAGTAATTGGCGACTATGATTACTCAATAGGATCTTTTATAGCTCAGCTCGAGGAGGAGTGGAAGGACAGAGGGTTAAATAAGAAGAGAGAAAACAAACAAAAAACGCAGTCGAGTTTAGGTGAAAGTATTCGATGATGTATTTAGAACTATACAAAAAAACAAAAAAAATACACTTTACAGAGAGTCGAGTTGGATTGGATCGGAGTTAAGATCGTGGTAAGTAAGTAGTTAACAATATCGTATCGTATGACACTGGGCAGCGATTGAGGTTAGGTTGAGTCGTTGGACACTTAGCAGCCTGCGGTAAGCTTCTCCCAGATGCCACCGCTCTTCCAGCCGTTGCCGCCGTTGTTCCAGCTAGCGCCACCATTGTTCCAGCTGCCACCGCCGTTGTTCCAGCTTGAGCCACCGTTGTTCCAGCTTGAGCCACCGTTGTTCCAGCTGGAGCCACCGGGTGCTCCGTAAACGGTGCTGGGCACACGGTTGACGCCGCTGTTGTCCTCATCCACAATCACCTTGATGGTCTTCACGTATTGCTGCTGGGGTGGCGACTGGTAACGCACCACGGGCTGGGGAGCAGGCACGGAGTAGGTCACTGGAGCAGGGGCAGGAGCAGGAGCGGGCACGGAGTAAGTTACTGGTGCGGGAGCTGGTGCTGGAGCGGGCACGGAGTAAGTGATGGGAGCCGGAGCAGGAGCAGGCTGCACACGCACCACAGGCTGAGGAGCGGGCACGGAGTAGGTGACTGGAGCTGGAGCAGGAGCGGGCACAGAGTAGGTCACTGGTGCGGGAGCAGGAGCAGGAGCAGGCACGGAGTAGGTCACAGGAGCGGGAGCAGGAGCGGGCGCAGAGTAGACAACTGGAGCCGGTGCGCTGTAGGTCACGGCAGGAGTCTGCACGGTCTGGACGGGAGCAGCGACGGCGCCCGAGTAGCTGCCCGAGCTGGCGTAGCTGCTGGCGCCGGAGTAGCTGCCGGAGTAGCCGCCGCCGTAGCTGCCGCCACTGGAGCGGGAATAGCTCTCGGGCTGCTGCTCGACCACCTTGATGACCTTGATCACCTGTTCACCACCGCCATAGCCGCCGCCGTAGCTGCCACCGCCGTAGCTAGCACCGCCGCTGCTGTAGCCACCGCTGCTGTAGCCAGCGTTGTAGCCGCCTCCACTGCCGTAGCTGTTGTAGACCGGGCGACTCTGCTGTGTGTAGTATCCCTGGTTGTATCCGCCGGAGTAGCCGCCGCTGCCGTATCCACTGCCGCCGTAGCTGCTGCCGCCGCTGCCGCTGCTGCCAAAGCCGCTGCCGCCGCCAATGCCGCCGCCGATGGCCTTCAGCAGAGCCAGTTTGGCGCCAAGCAGAGCCTGGGCGGGCGCACTGAGCGCCAAGAGGGCAACAACAACACAAACGAAGAGCTTCATCTTTCTCTCTCTCTTTCTATATGTCTCTCTCTTTCTTTCTTTGGGTGGGTGGGGGCTTTGTGGGCGGGATGCGTGTGCTGCCGGATGGGGGCAAAACTCAACTGATGTCCCCAAACGCCGCCACGCACAAATTTATAGGCCAACGCAGCAGCCGCCGTCGCAGTGGCAGCGCGTGCAAGTGTGTGTGTACGTGTGTGTGTGTGTAGTTCTAATAATACGAATCTTATGCTTGCCGCTGGACCCGATCGACGCCGCGTCGACGCCGACAGCGCGCGCTAGGCAGCAACACTTTGGCGCTCGTCAAGCTGTTTGCTTAATTCATAAAGAGTTACTTATGAGCCACACCAAAGCGCCAAAAACTAAGGCGCGTCCCCAGCCAACTGGCCAGCCAGCTACCCATTTGTCAGTCAGTCCCTCAGTCCCTCAGTCCAGCCATCCATCCATCTATCTATCTGCCATATCTGGCTCTCTATCCACAGCACATACGTTACACCTGTGTGTTTATCTAGCCATTCATCTGTTCACCGTTTAGCCGTAACTGTCTCTCAGTGTGCTCCTCTGTCTCACTGTCTGTCGGTTTGTCTCTCTGTCTGTCAGTCAGTCTGTCTCTCTCTCTCTTCCCCTCTGTCTGTCAGCCTGTCTGTCTTTCTACCTGCCCCTCTGTCTGTCTTTCTGCCTGCCTGCTGCCCTCTCTCTGTCTTACTGTCTCGCAGTCTGTCGGTCTCTATTTCTGCCTCTTCTTTCCCTCTGTCTGCCCTTCTGCCTCTCGGTCTGTCTGTCTGTCTGTCCCTCTGTCTTTTCGACAACTACTTAGCCATCAGTGGAGATGTTTTCTCACCTCTCTGGGCAAACAAACCCGGTATGTGCCGTCAGCCGTCAAAACGATTCGCAAGAAGCTCAGGTAATTCCCAAAAAATCTCGCTACACTGCGAGAAATTCATAGTTAATTAGCAGACGAAGCAAGTGCATTTCGTTGTTAAACAATTTTGTGGGTTTTTTTGCAAGATACACTGAAAAAAAAGGGTGCAGCCGAATTACTCATCTATCAATTGGTTATTCCCAATTGATCGTTACACTGCAATAATTGGTTGGGCATAGGAAATAAATAATCTCTGACATCAGCTTGACAAATTGCGAGGCTTATTTTACGAATAGATCACATAATCTCATTATATGCAGAACGACGCGCAGATCATTACTTAAATGTCAGTACACTGACAGAAAGTTCTGGCAGTAGTTAAAGAATAAAAACCATTTTAGTTAAGAGTTTATAAATTTATAATATATTCAAGAGGAGTAAATAGAAATTTGAAGTGTTTTTTAAAGAAAACATTTATTTATTGGACCAATCCCATAAAGTCTTTTTTACTATAAAATGTCTATTATATGTAAGTATTCTATTCATTTTTCTAACCGTCCCCGTTTATTTGAATAATATTCCCAAAATCCAAAAAAAGTATTTATTCATTATTTATTGGTATTTCCCAAGGTATACTTTAGTATAACAGTGTACGATTTATGCAAGTTTATGACTTTATGCGATATAACCGTGTATTTCCAATGCCACACAGAGTTGCTATAAATTCGTATATTGGCATTTAATAAACTTCGAATGTAATAAAAGTGTTGTAAAAACAATTCACAAAAGTTCGCACTCGATTAGGAACTTTCCTTGACCACGAAACCCCCACGAATTTCGCCCAGTGCAGACACAGTGATCTGTGTGCACGTATGTGGCACATGCCGCCGTTGCGCATTTATCCGCCTATATATGGTATATATACACTATATACCCGGCATAACACAAATCAGAGAGGGAACCTAGAGCTGTACTCGCATTCGTATTCGTAGTCGGATACTCGAATTGCCATTCATTGAGTCTTGAGATCTTGTGCATGACTACACGTAGCTACCGCCCATGGATATGGGCACTGCCTAGGCGAATGCGGGATGGGAATATACTCGTACACTGTCGATGTGCTAACCGAGCGAGCGAATGCTGTTCAAACAGATCCCAAGTCAACTTGGCTAAACTTGACTAAACCCAAGTCGAGTCAAGTCGAGTCGGGTCGAAAACTTGTCGCCACGTCCGCATCGCAAAGGGCGCGTTCCATTTTGGGCCGCACGCATGTTTGCTCCGCACACAAGTTCCACATTCGTATGTTCCACTATGGCGAAGCGTGTATGCAAATCTG
The DNA here is from genome assembly GCA_018151435.1 of Zaprionus africanus. Classification (NCBI taxonomy): domain Eukaryota; kingdom Metazoa; phylum Arthropoda; class Insecta; order Diptera; family Drosophilidae; genus Zaprionus; species Zaprionus africanus. The sequence continues at coordinate 445,674 of JAECXB010002285.1, forward strand.
GCCAAAGAATGAAATTTTTACAATGAATGCCATGGGATATTTTCATAATTTTTAACGATCTGCAACAGGTTTTGTTTTGTTTTTCGTGTTTTTGTTACAGATAGTCTAGATAAGGTTGGGCATATCCAAGCATGGTAACAGATTAGCCTAGAGTAGAACAAAAGCCAGTCGGGTGGGTTTGCCTAGCAGAAGACCCTGTATGGAGAGCTAGGCGCATTCAGAATTAAAATATATTCCAATATATTGTCGAGCAAAATAATATAAAAAAAGTATAACTAGAAAATGGGCATGAATATATTTTACAAGGTTTTCTCTAATTGAGCTGGCTTTACTATCGTTTATCTATCGATAAACAAGCTACAAAGAAACATATTTCAATATTCAATCAATATTTTCACATCTTTGGTATTTACTATCGTTAAACTATCGATAAATATGCCGATAAGAAGCATCTTTTATGTATATTCAACATTTTTATATCTCGAAGCTCGATTTGCACCCGAAAGTTAAAACTATCGCTACAAATAACTATCGCATTTGCTTTCTGCGGCTGTTTCCTAATTTACTCGCCTCGCTTTGGTGGTTTTGTCATTTGCTGAACTTGGCAAATATGAAATCACAGCTAATTTACACATTTCCCTTCCCGATTTCAGGTTTCTTCATCGTCGTCGTCTCTAGAGACTGCACTCAATTTGTAGCCAACTTGCGTACAACATTCTTGGGCCACTCGTTGTGGATACGTTTTGAGCTCCTATTGAGTTGGAGCCGTCTTGAAGCTGGGTTGGGGCTGAAGCTTAAGCTTAGGCTGTGGCTGTGGTTAGACCATTTTGGCACCTCATTACCATTTGACTATTGTGAGCTAAGTGAATGTGTCCACAGCGTACGCCCCGTCTTTGCCACCTCTTCCCCCCACGACTACTCTCAATTTCATTGCTGCCCATCCTCCTCCACGGCCCCCCCCCTCCGTTTTGTCGCCCCTCTGCTCTAGGCTTTGTGAAGGTCAATGCATTGTGGCCCATCTTGTGTTCATTTGAACGTGTTGTTGGCTCAGTGCGATTTGGTAATACTTGACGAAATTCCACTGTGCGTAGTAGCCGACACAAGTGTCAACAAATCGGTGAGATTTATAAGATCTCATGGTTTATTTTTAGTCAAGCTTGAAGGGAGTTTCCAGTTGAACCTGCTCTCACTTAGAACTAAATAGACGAAGAAAAATCCCCGTTAGGTTCATAGAGTATAACTTACATGTTCCCATGACTTTGGTTCTTGGGAAGTTTTAACTAGGCATATATTCTGAACTTTCATAACTTTGGGCAATTTTACGTCAAATTTAGGTTCAATTTAGGTTCAATTTAGGTTCAATTTAAGTTCAATTTAGTTTCAATTGGCATTAAGGTTAAATTTAGGTTTAATTCAGGCATAAAGCCTTTCACTCTTCCCATTGATTGGCCACATTTTTCTGCTATTAATATTATATAATTTTTATTCTTATTAAATTGGTACATACAAAAAAAAACTTGAGGAAATTAATGTTGACTCGATTCGTTGTTCGCTTCGCAGCTCGCACTGTGGTTAGCACCAGCCGCCGGCTCCCAAGGCAGCGGGCCCACCGAAGCCCAGTCCAAAGCCACCGCCGGCGCCATAGCCAGCACCAAAGCCATACGAGGCAGGCAGTGGAGCACCAGCACCAGCGAAGCCGGCACCACCAAGACCACCCACAAAGCCAGCGCCTCCGGCTATGACGGGCGTGGCCACCGATGTGACCACCGGCGTGACGACCGCTGAAGTGGAAATGGCAGGTGCAGCACCCACAAAGCCACCACTGGAATAGCCGCCACCGTAGCCAGCTCCATAGCCAGCACCGTAGCCTGCTCCGTAGCCTCCACTGGATGGCAGTACTGAGACCTTGATTACCTTGACCACATTCTCATTGCCATAGCCATAGCCTGATCCGTAGCCTGCTCCATAGCCACCGCCGTAACCACCACCATAAGCACCGCCATAACCACCGCCATAGCCGGCGCTATAGGGAATGGCGCCTCCATAGCCGCCACCATAGCCACCACCGCCAGTTGCGCCGCCAATCACCAGGCCCAGCTTGCCAAATGTCGCCTCACCCGGCGCCGCCAGGGCTACCAACAAAGCGACAGGCAGAATTCCCGTGAAGAACTTCATGATGTTTATTATGTGGCTTATGTTATCCAACTTCGATTGTTTGGCTATATGTGGCTGATCTCGTTGTCGCTTCACCTGCTGCCCGCTGACTGATGAACTCCATTGACCGCCAGCGTGTTTTTATACCCGACTCCTCTCGCAGCTGACACAATGCAGGCCGATTGTTCTGTCCATAGAGAGCCCATTTCCACATCCCCTCCCCGGTCGATTTGTCAACGTGTGAATTACCTGGATGAGCAGGCCAACTAACCTCAGTGCCCAAAGAAAAACACACACTATATACACTAAAAACGATGTCAAAGTCAATTTGCTTACTTGTGGCTTACGAACTTAGAACTCCCCCCAGACCGGAACCCCGACCTCGTAGAATGCGACGATTGTACTTGTGAATGAGCGTTAAAGGGAATTAACACTTTCCATTTTTATCGAGGAAGTGAACAATATTCTCGACATGATAAGCGATCAGTTAGCTGGCTGATCAGCTGCAGATCGTGATCGTTTGAGTGAACTTCAAATGCAACTACCAACAGCAATCGCTTTGTTCCCCCGACAACAAATCAATTTGTGCAATTAGTTTTGGTAAATTGAATCATTGAATTCTATAATATGATATACCAATATATCTAAGATCTGTTCAGAGTTTCTTTATTTGCTATATTTCACTTAAAAGAAGTTTATCTTTGTTTGACGTTTCTTGACTGCCTGCATCTTTATCTGATGCTGATCTAAAATAACTGGCAAAATGATCTTAAGACCAGCAACCTGCTGAATCTTCAAGGTGCAATTAGTTTTGGTAAATTGAATCATTGAATTCTATAATATGATATACCAATATATTGCTTATATGTCTAAGATCTGTTCAGAGTTTCTTTATTTGATATATTTCACTTAAAAAAAAGTTTAGCTTTGTTTGACGTATCTTGACTTTCTGCATCTTTATCTGATGCGTGATCTAAATTAACTGGCAAAATGAATCTTAAGACCAATAATCTGCCGAATCTTCAAGATATGCTTCAAATATCTGCAGCAAATAGATCTACGTATAAGGATATTCGACCTTTCGACTCGTTCATTGCCATTTAACTTACTAAAGTCAGTAGGCTTACTTAGTAAAAGTATTTTAAATTAAACAGTCAGTCGTCAAAAAGTTCTTTAGTTGCTCACAGATATTTTCTACTCTTTGTGAATTGCTTTTGGCATCTACTTTAAGCTAAATTCCAAATTCGTAACTGTAAATTATCGCATAACTAGAAGAAAATATGAGAAAACGTATCAGGCGACCGAAGAAAGATAGCACCATAAGCTGCAAAGATGCCAACAAAATTGAGAACAGCAATGATAGCAAGGACAACAATGAGAAAAGTATTAGAATAAAACATAACAATGATGACTACGAGAACAGCATAAACACCAACAACACCAACAAGAAGAACAAAGATAATTGTGTTATTAGTAATAATTCCAGAGATCCAGTTGTCAGCGATAGCATGAGTATACTGAACCCGTTGCAGATCTTTGGACTTGCTTCCCGCGAACGACCCTGGCCACGTAAGCAACGTAGCCGCGTCTATTACAGCACAGATCTCGACAAGACGGCGCTGATCAGTAACTTTGAGAAGCGTGGCTGGAAGGAGGTGCCGGCGTTTGATGGCGAGTGGAATCTGTACTGGGCTGCTGCACAGAATTGTCGCTACATCTTTGGGGTCGATCATCCCTATCGCATGCGTCCCGATCAGTGAGTAAACACAAGCAATTATGCAATCGATACAAATCGATAACCAATATTCATTTCTTCTTAGAATTATCAATCATTTCCCCAATTCACACGAACTCTCCCGTAAAGATCGATTAGTCAATAACATCAAGCGCTTCCGCAAAGATTTGGAGCGCAAGGGACACGCATTGGCCAAGACATTGCCGCAAAGAACGAAACTGGGAATTGGCGGTACGCGCTACATGTACCTAGACATCATACCGATGACCTTTGTGCTGCCCGCCGATTACAATCTGTTCGTGGAGCATTTCAAAAAGAATCCCGCGAGCACATGGATTGTGAAGCCTTCGGATAAGTCGCAGGGCGTGGGCATTTATCTGATCAATGAATTGTCCAGGCTCAAGAAATTCGCCTACGATGCGCGCAGCCTATATCCCCATTTTCATCGCGACACGTTTGTTGTATCCAAGTATATCGATAACCCGCTACTGATTGGCGGCAAGAAGTTCGATTTGCGACTATTCGTATTGGTCACTTCGTACAGGCCGATTAAGGCGTATCTGTTTAATGACGGATTCTGTCGTTTTTGTACCCAGAGGTACGACCACACAGAGCTTGATAATGTTTTCATGCATCTAACCAACGTTAGCATACAGAAGAATAATGTAAGTTCCGGCCGGGATCAGTTCACATGAACATAATGAGACCTGCCAACCTTTTTACCTATGGTTTGTATGCATTTAACTATATAAGACTCTCCTGCAGAAAGAATTCAACTGCATACATGGCTGCAAGTGGTCCATACACAATTTGTGGCTCTACCTAGACAGCATTCGGGGTGAAGGCGTATCCGAGCTGCTCTCGCGGCGCATCCATGAGACCATTAGGCTTTCTCTGGACGCCGTGGCGCCGGTTATTGCCAACGATCGACACTGCTTCGAGGTCTATGGCTACGACATCATTATCGATAATGACCTGAAGCCGTGGCTTATCGAAATCAACACATCTCCCTCGATAACATCGACCACCAAGAACGATTGCTCCCTGAAGACACGGCTGCTGGATAACGTATTGGATGTGGTTCTGCCGCCTTCCGGAATGCCCAAGTGAGTGGAACAGTGGGAAAATGTTAAGTTATTAAAGAGATCTAACAATTCTTCTGCTTGCCTCCCCCACACGACAGCGATCGATGGGACAAGGTACCCACCAAGGAGGCCATCAAGAACTTCACCCAGCTGAAACCCATCGTAGTCCCCAGCACCAAAAAGTGCCCGAAAAAACAGCTGGCGTCAGGCGACGCTCCCTGGCGATCAAACGTCAACTAAGGATGCAAACCAGGATGCAACAAAGGAAGCAACCAAGGAGACAACCAAGGAAACAACCAAGGAGGCAACCAAGGAGACAACTAAGAGGAAAACCAAGAAGGTAACTAAAACTCAGCCTCCAGACGGATCTGCGGCCAAGACCCCGGTGGTGGAGGCTTTACCAAGTGTTTGTCCATCCAACACTTTGGTCGGGGTCAAGCCCAAACGGAAGCTCAGAAGGCGGAAACGCAGATCCCAAAGTGTTCCAAAACCAAATTCGACGTAACAGATTTTGATCAGATAAACATATATGTTTACATCTATCGTATTCTAGCTGGTTTCCAGGTACACATCTTGTGTATCATGTCTTCCTGGCGAAGGTACTTGGATACACAATCTGTGTACCTAACCCAAGTGCAGAATGTGTCCGCTAAATCCATCCAGTTGATACACACCACTTCGTATAACAATAAATTATTACGAAAGCCAAATGTTTCTCAATTTCTTCGTATAATTTTTGAATTAAATGAAATAGTTAATTTCTCATTGATTTAGATATGGAAACTTAATTGTTTAATTCGCAACGTAATTCTGCAATATACAAAAAATACTAAATAATACACAAAATATTACAATATAATATATAGATAATCGGGCACATGTGTGTATATATGAGTGCCGTATGTATGTATGTATATATATATGATTCTCATCTGAAGTCGCGTCTTGATACAATATATAAGCTCCCAGCTTGTTACTTAAACTTTAACTTAAATGTTCTATTCATAAGTTTAGCTCTTAATACAAAATGATTGTTAAAAAAAAAATTTATTTTAATGAATTTTTAAGTTTTTCTCCCAAGAAAATGGCGACTGGCTGCGACTGCTTTAAAGCTATGCCAAAAAAAAAGATCTTTCATAAGATTAGGTTCGCATATGCTATAGATGTTGGTTTATGTTGGTTTACAGGTATAGAATATAGTATTATAGATAGTGTGTATGTGGTAAACATATGATAATGGGTTTATGCAATAGATCTGCGCCTTATGTACAGCATTAATGATTTTGGCTTACAGTCAAGTAGGGCTCAAATGAAGTTTGAATTGTGTTTTCCTTCAACTTTGTTTACAAAGAAAATAAAAGGTTCTCTCTTCTTATTTTTAATACAATCGTTTGAGACAATCGTTTCGCTGCTGTTGCCTCGCGCATTAAGTGTGTGTATATATTTACATGATCTTTGACTTAGAATTAGGCGATTAATACGAACAAACTTAGGCTTAAACTAAGCGCACATTGGTTTTGTTTTCCAGTTAAATAAACAGTTTCTCTTGCGCTTTACATGGAATACTTTCATTTCGCGTAATTTACTTTTTATGAACTTAACTTAGGCTGTGTTTCAGTGTGTGTGTGTGTGTGTGTGTGTCTGTGTATGAATGGGGCACTTGTCAAATGTATTTAAATGTATTTTAAAACAAAATTATTCAAAGTGTAATTGCTTTTTTGCCGGCCGCTTGCGCCGCACGCGCGTCGTCCCCGCCAGTCGCTCTCCTTCCCAGCACTCAGCTCTCAGCACTCGGTGGCATAGTAGAAGACCTCCACCTCGCTCAGCTCCGAGTGCAGGCGGCGACTGTGCTGCCCCTCGACGAGGACGTCGCGTGTGGCGCGCGCATGCGCCAGCACCTATAGTCACACCTTGGACGCGTGCGGCTGTGCGCCCGCGGCACTGCTGCCATACTGCGACTGCGCCTTCTGCACAGTCTGATAAGTGGGCTGCTGCTGCTGCTGCTGGGGCATGCCACCGGTCTGCTCGCGTATGGTCACCTGTGTGACAAATGGACCGCGACTGCGTGCGCTGCTGTTGAGCGATGCCGGCGAGAAGCCATTCAGGGCAGCTGCCTTCCAATGCGGCTGAGCGGCTACGCTGACACTGATCGGCGACGACGACGAGTTGTTGTTGTTGTTGTTGCCATTGTGCAGACCATGCCCCCCCAACGTATGTCCATGGCCGTGGGCGTGGTTGTGGTTATGGCTGTGGTTGTGGTTGTGGCCATGGCTGTGCTTGATGCTGCCCACGCGCTGCTGCTGCACTGTGTCGTACTCGTAGTAGCTGCTCACCGGGCGCAGTCCGCCGTTCTGCTGTGCTGCCACAGCGGCTGCAGAGGGGGGCAGTGGCAGAGGGGGCTGATGTTGGCTCGAAGATGAATGCATGCTGACGTCCTGGGAACGGGCGCTGCGCTGCGAATGGTAATGCTGATGGCGTCGACTGCAAAGGCCAAGAAAGCGTATAGTACAGATGAGTGTGATTCATGATTCACATGAGTGCGTGGGTGTGAGTGTGAGAGTGTGTGTAAGAAGCTAACTACAGATGCACAGATCTACATCGAATACACTTATTGGCAATCTACAATCTAATATCTACGCCATTAACCAAAGCATAAGAACAAGCGCTGTGTGCGTGTGAGAGTGCGTGAGAGTGGTGTGTGTGTGTGTGTGTGTGTGTGTTACCTTTCGGCCTCGACCTTGATGCGCTGCCTGATCACCTGCTGTCGCATGCATTCGAGCGTCGACTCGGAGAGCGTCTCTTGAGCGCCTTCTTCATCGCTGTCGTTTGCCAAGCACATTTCCAGTGTTGGTTAATGTGCAATGCATGAAGTTGGTGATGTTGTTGTGTTGTTGTTGTTGTCGTGTGAGTAGTGTGTGAACAGGTTAGAGAGAGACAAACATATGGTGTGGTACACAGAGTAGAAAGAGAAAGAAACATGAGACACAGTAACGGGTTAATATGATAAAAAAAAATTCAACAAACGGAAACAAAAACAAAAACAAATGTCACAGCCATATAAAATAACACATATATCATCTTATACCATCTAAACCAGCTAATCATCCGATAAGGTTTAACTAACCCCAATCAATTTGTAGATCTTTCTGCCTGAGTTTAACAAAGAAAAATAAGAATTTCTAATGTTTATGGCCTTAATCTATAATCTCAATTTGATACAAATACTTAAAATAGCACGTTCTCTAAGGAGGCCTCTTCTGACTACAGTTAATATTACTATGCATCATTAACTTACTAACTTCTGCTTAACAACCCGAGTTTAAATAAACAAATGTCATTTATAGACTAGTCACAGTCATACAAAGTCATATAAAGATAAAATAAAAACAAATTCAACGCCCGAAAGCGAAAGGCAGATATTTGACAATTTAATACTATATAACTAGTCTAAGTAGTAATCTCCTGTGCAACACGATCCTTATAGAGGCTTCTTCAAAGTTCAGTTTACAATATTGTCAAAAACATTCACAGTAGCCTGCACAACGAACTCTATAATAACTCTGAACTCTATAAATAAGTTAAATATCAACTTGTTTTAAATACATATCTTTTTTCCAGAACGATCTGTAAGATTCATCTGAGTTGATAAAAATTCACTACATAAAAAGAAATATAGCGAACTTCTTCTAATCAACTAAGTAACCTAGTATATGTAGTAATCTCTTGTGCAACACTAGCCGTACAGAGACTTCTTCTAAGTTCAGTTTACAATATTATCAGAAACATTCACAGTAGATTGCAAAAGGAAACTCAACAACCTGAGCTATATAAATAAGTTAAATATCAATTTGTTTTAAATACATATCTCCTTTTCTAACACGTTCTGTAAGGGTTCATTCTCTCAGTTGATAAATAACTCACTACATAATCCCAAACATTCCTAACTACTTCTAATCAATTAAGTAACCTTCTCAAGTCTATAAATCAGTTAGATTTCCTTCCTAACCGTCAATTAGAGCTCAGTTCTTTGACAGTTGCAATACACCCAAGGTTAGTTTCACATTATTAGCCAGCACCTTAAGTAACATACATATCTATCTTGTTGGTATGCGAATTGTGTGTGCATGTGCGTGTGTTATATGGTAGTATATGTGTGTGTGCGTGTGAGTTTGAAGAATTGTTGATGCAAGCCGCCTCTCACCTAATCTGATGCTGATGCAGATCTTCGTAGTTCGCATAATGCTGATAGCGATGATTGAATATATCGTTCTGATGGATGCCACCGTTAAGCGTACCCCCTCCTCCTCCTCCTCCGCCTCCGCCTCCTGTTGCTCCCCCGCCGCCGTTAAGCTGCTGTCCAGCTGTGCCGACGCCACCACCGACGCCCGTGGCATTTGGAGCTGGCAGTGGTGGAGGTGGTTGATAAGCAGGTGGTTTACCATTGCGATCCAAGGCAGCCAATGCGGCGGCAGGAATTTGTTGTTGCTGTTGTTGCAGCTGTTGTTGTTGTTGCAAGTGCTGTTGCTGTTGTTGTTGCTGCTGCGCTGTTGTTGATGCCTGCGACGAAGAGACCACCGAAGACGTGGCATAGCTGTCGACTGGCACCACGCCATCCTTGCGGTTCTTGCCAAAGCGGAACATGTGTCCAATGCCGCGCAATATGCTCGGCTTCTTGGCGCGCGACTTGCTGCCATGTTTGCCATCGTTCAGCGAGCTCTGGAACGGTCCATTGCGCTGCGATGCAAAGCCGCCCTCGTGGTCGCCCTCCTCCAGCAGCCAGGTCTTGCGCGGTTCTACAGCGCGAGAGAGAGAGAGAGAGAGAGAGGAAGAGATTAGACACACCTACTAGTTAAATCTCCCGTTGTACTCACTGTTTGCATCCGGTTCACTGACGACGGCCGCACGCAGGCTATCCTCACGTCCACGTCCACGCGGGGCACGCAGCGCATGATGGGCACGCGGCTCATCGGACATCTGCAGCTCCTGCACCATGGTCTGCAGCGATTCCAATGACGACGACTTCTTCAGTCCCAGCGATGGTCCCAGATCGCCCAACTGATCCCTGGCCTCCGCCTCGGCGGCGAGCAGTTGCTGTTGCTGTTGCTCCCGCTGCTCAATGTGCGAACTGGTCTTCGCGTGCTTGTAGCCAGCCGCAGCAGCTGCCATCTGCGCATTGGCGCTGGCTATGCGTGCCGTCAGCGACTCAATGGAGCCACCATAGACCGCTGACTTGGTCAGCTGAATGCGCCGCTCGCGTTCGCGTTCCTCGCGCAACTTCTTGTTGCGCTGATAGGTTCCTGTTTCGCGTGCATCGAGTGCCGCATGATGCTTCTCCGAGATGCTGCGACGTCCGAGGGCGTCGCGCGAGAAATGCTCCACACCCGAATTGTTTGTCTCCAGACTCAGCTGCGATGAGTATGTGGCATCGAAGTTGCCACTGCCCACTGGCGGTGTGGCCACACCAACTTGCCCCATGCCGGCGCTAGCTTGCGATATGTTTGCGCTGCTCGCGTTGCAGTGTTGACCATCGTGTCCTCGCACCGGCAAAGTGCTGCAAGAGAGAAAAGAAAATGCTTTAGTATGGATTGGGAAGAAGAGTTTGTTCTGCACTTACGGCGACATGGGTTCCGCATCGTCCTCGATGAGCAGCGCCGTGTTGCCGTGCCCGTTGAGCAGATGCAGCTGGGCCGGCGACCAGTTGTCATTGGTGGCCATGTAGTAGCTCTCGTTGCGCAGCCCCGCATTGTTGCCACCCAGCGGTGGCGGTGGCAGACGGCGCTGCTGCGATTGTCCCTGCGGTCCCTGCGATGGCTGCGACTGCTGCTGGTGCTGCTGAGACTGTGACGACTGCGCTGAGTTTGAGGAGCAAATGCCTCCGGTTAGACGATCCAAAACGGGATTGCTCCATCTGCAAGATGAGTAAGGCAAATTAGAAATGCAAGGCAGGCTTGAAAGGAAACCATATAGAGAGATCATGAATCTATAATCTCCTATTCTTTATCTGCTCATTGACATCGACCACGTTCCGCAGTATTTGCATCCACCCTCTCCTAGTCCGTGCTACCAATTCCTACCTATTCATGTCGCTGCCAGCGCTGCCGGGTCCATTCCCACTGCCGCGTGGTTCACGCTTCTCCGGACTCAGGTAGATGACCGTGGCACCAGAGTTATCGCTGGCATTGGAGCTGCTGTTGTTATTGTTGTTGTTGCCGTTGTTGTTGATGTTGTTGTTGTGGCTGTTACTGTTGTTGCTGTTGTTGCTGCCACTGCCGCTGCTGTTGCTATTGCTGTGACTGTGACTGTGCTGGCTATGGCTGTGCTCCAAGATGTCACTGGAACTAGCGGAACGAAGAATCTTGCGTCCAACTAGCAGGGTTATGGTGCCGGGATGCTTGCCGGGATTGTTGACCATAGCGCGACGCAGCGTCTCCATGGCCTCCGCATTGTTCTGGCCACGCAACGAAACGCCATTGACACTCAACAATTGATCGTTCATGCGCAGGCGTCCGTCACGCGATGCGGCTCCACCGTGGATGACATTCTTGACAAAGATGCCCAAGTCGCCGTCGTGCTTCATGCTGTTGCTGTTGCCGCTGGCCGCAGAGGTGTTCAGATTGGAGCATGTCTTGCCCTTCACACTGACCCCCAGGCCGGCCTTCTCCGTGTCGTGGACGGGTATGTGCAGCGTCAGCTCCTCCCGCGAATGCCAGCTACTGCAGCTGGGCGGCAGGCTGTCCTGCAAGTCCAGAAAAGAGAAGCCATTAGCATGGGCACGAGTATAACGGAAGAAATGACTTACATTTGAGGCCGCCGACTCGCTGCCCGCATCGATAAAGTGCTGAGATTCATTGAGCTGCGCCTGCTGCTGATGCTGCTGGAAGAGCGAGCGGGCGCTGCTTGATTTCTGCACGGGAATGGGAGCAGAAGTGACTGCAGGCGCTGGTGCTTGCGCTGGCGATGCAGCTGGTGCCACCGCCTTCTCCATGGGTTCAGCCTGCCAAGAGAGAGAGAGAAAGAGAATGAGTTACTCGAAGAGTTCACCAGGCACCGCGTGAATGTTGTGCAACTTACCCCGACTGCCACCTCGGCCAGTTCCTGTTGCCGGGAGACAACAATGCGCACTGTGGCGCCGGCAGGCATGCCACGCAGTATGGCCACCACATCGGTTTGGGTCTTGCCCGTCATGGGCGTGCCGTCAACCTCGAGCAGACGATCGCCAGGCTTGAGGCGTCCATCCTCGATGGCCGCGCCACGTGGCAATATGTTCTTAATATAGATGGGGCAGTGTCCGCCGGCGGGATTATCCCGTGTTGTCACCGAGAAGCCCAAACCGTTGGGCCCCTTCTTCAGCAAGATCTCAATCTTGCGTCCCAGCTTGCGTGTGTTGGCCACCTGCAGCGAGGTGCCCACGGGCGCAGCGTGTGGCTTGCGGGTGGGCGACACTGTGACCACCTCGACCATTTCGGCCACCTTGGAGTCGCGCTGCTGCTGCTGCTGCTGTCGCTGCTGCTGACGACGCTGCTGATCTCCGCGTAGCACACGCACACGCAGCTCCGAGGACTCGAGTGCACGACGCAGTTGCTCCTGCACCTGTGACTCACTGAGCCCGATCAGCTTAATGCCATTGATCTCGAGTATGCGATCCTCACGTCGCAAACGACCACGTTCCGCTCGACTGCCCGGCTCGACGTGCTGCACCAGCAATCCGCCGCCGTGCTCCTTGTCCGGCATTGCGGTCAGACCCAGCGGGCTGCCGTATTCATTGATGATCAGCAGCATTTCGCCATCCTTCTCCCTAATGGACTCATAGGCCTGGCCCAGCGGCTCCTTGCGTTTACTCTCGCGCGGCAGGGATTTGCTCGAGTAGGCGCTGTTCGGCAGCGATGTGGGCAATGCCGGCGGCTGCTGCTGATGTTGCAACTTCTCTGCGGCCTCCATCCACTTGTAGCCATTGCCATCGCCCAGAAACTGCATCGATAATCGGCCGGAACGTGCGAATGGCTGATGTGCCCCGCCTGCCCCTGCACCGGCATGTGCTGGCATCTGCTGCTGCTGTTGCTGCAGTTGCTCTTTCAGCTGCGCCGCAGCATCATCCTCCTCCTCCCATTGCGGCGACAACTGCCCGCCAGCCTTGTCCAGCAACAGGCGTTCCGGCGAATCTCCGCCAGCATAGTGCGGCGCTGCCGCTGACCAACGCTTGTTGCTGCCCTCCGCCTTGAGCGACGCAAGAAGATTGGGATCGCTGCTGCGACGCACCATGAGGCCAACACCCAAGCCGGCCATTGGGCCAGATGTGGTGCTGGTCACCTCGATGTGTGGCGTGGACAGATCGCGTGTCGGCGCCTCTGTGTTCGTTGGATCTCGAAAGATGTCCGGCGAACCGGTGCCCACCGATGAACTGCCCGAGGCGCCGTCGCCACCGCCCTGCGGCACGCCCGGATCGGGTCCAGAGTCCTCGAAGTGTGCGAGTATCTGCTCACGATCGTCGGCCACATCGCGCACATAATCGTCGGGATCGAGGATGCCCGACTGTGTCTGCAGATGGTGCACGGCCACCCAGGAGCCCGCTTCCTGTTGAATAAAGAAGAGAAAGAAGCTACTTTAGTGAGTGTTTCAGGCAAGGAGTAGTTCATCTGTGAACTAGTTCATGAAAAGCAATTAATATGAAACTCCCTAGTTCATAATAGGCAATTAATATTATATGAAACTTCCCTTGGAATAACATGAGCATCCAGTCAAAGATCATTCTATATCTTGTGAAAGAAGGCAGTTCACTTGTGAACTAGTTCATTACAAGCTATTAAGTTCATAATAGACATTTAATATTATATGCCACTTTCCTTAGAATTACATGAGGATCCAAACAAAGATAATTTTCTTGTGATAGAAAACAGTTCACTTGTGAACTAGTTCATTAAAAGCATTTAATATGAAACTCTTCTATTGGTAACTTGAGTTATAACAAAGATTCTGAGATAGATCATTCCATATCTTTTGATAAAATGAAGTTCACTTGTGAACTAGTTCATTAAAAGCTATTAAGATCATAATAGGCATTTAATATGATATGCAACCTTCCTTAGAATTACATGAGGATCAAGTCAAAGATCATTCTATTTCTTGTGATAAAAGGAAACAGTTCACTTCTGAACTAGTTCATTAAAAGAAATTAATATGAAACTCCCCTTGGAATAACTTGATTATAACGAAGATTCTGACAAAGATCATTCTAAATCTTGTGATAAAAGGAAGTTCACTTGTGAACTAGTTCACAAAATTTCATAAACTATCTGAGAATCATTATCTTTTACTATTTTCTATTTCAAATACTAAATTAAGTTTTTTACGCCTGCTTATACTAAATTAAAGTGCTTTTATGATGATCTACTACGGAACTAGTTCTTTTTCTAAGTGATTTTTAATAGTTACAGAAACTCTAAAGCAAAAGAAGCTTAGCGCTTGTTCGAACTACTTCAAACTTCATAATCAACTTCACATATTTACAGAGAACTTGACTAGTTCCGGCTAATGGTTGACTCCAATACTCCCCCCTCTTGAACATATAATAAATTAGAGTGTGCTTTGCTCATAGCGTTGCATGCAAAACCATTACTTTCTCTGCTTAGTTACAGTGCGGAAGTTTGCGAACAAAAGGCGCGATCCCAAGGAAAAGCACGTCGAAAAGGCGAAACAGACGCGTCTGTCGCTCTGTGACTCTTCCGGGCCTAAAAACAATTGCCCAATTGGTCGTGTGTATCATCGCTTACGAGGCATGGGAAACCATTAGGAGTTGACTTAGTCAATGAGTCAAAGCAGACAAGTGGAAAGAAGAAGAAACATAGTGAGTTGGAGGAGTGGAGGTGAAGAAGTAGAAGAAACGACCTCCACAGACTCCCAAAAAAAAAACTGCAGTGGGCAATGTAAGCGACGAATCGAGCGTGGCAGTGTAGTTGGCATTCCATTGAATTCCAGCGCACAAATGCCAAATGCCGAAAGCTGGCCAACAACAACAACAACAATAGCAACAACAACAATTGCATCATGGCCCAAAACCAGTCGTGGAATCAGCGGAGCGTGCGCTTCGCTCCCTGAACTGAACTGAGCTGAACTGGAGAACTGGAACGTCAACTTGGCGCAACAATTTGGAAGGTTGTTTTCTAGTTTTCGTTTTTTCTAACCTCTCTTCTCTCCTCTCCTCTCTCTCTCTCTTTATCTCTCTCTCTGTATGTTTCGTTTTGACCATTGCGCATTGTTCTTGTCTGTTCTTTGTTTTGCTTTGTTCTTTGTTTTATTGTTTTTTGTTGTTGTTTGCTATTCGATTTATGGGTCAAAGAGTTTAGTTTGATTCCGTTGACTTTCAATTGATGTTTCTTTTGTTTAATGCGATATTTGTTATAATAATAATTATAATATCCACTGCAAACAAATTTAAATAAATTGGATTAGTTTATGAACTGTTCCACACTGCAATTCTAACAGCTTTATAAGAATCATAGCAAGCAAAATCATAAATATCTTGTTGCTTCAGTTATATCTCTATATTATATAACAAACTACCTTATTTATTATGAAATATCATTATGACAATATAATTAATTGTTTTACTACTCAATTCGTTTAGAAACTCACGCACTGCGCCCACAGTGCGCGCACTGCGGTTTGTTTTGATTGTGATGTTTCCTCGCCATATCTCAATCATTGATTGTTTCTTTATGGTCATTTGTCAATGGAAATTATGCGACGACGATCGCATGCCATCTACATTTACATAAGTATGCGTGGGCGTGTGTGTGTGTGAGTGTGCGAGTGTGTAGGAGGGCGTAACTTAATATATGTTTATACAAATTTGGTTTCGATTTCAATTAGACTGAATTTGTATTCAGTTTTTTGGGCATTACCTTCACGCAGGTATAGCTCGGCGAGGGGGGTCGCTTGGGCAACGTCAGCGAGTAGGACTTGTGCAGGGTACCATGGGGTATGCCCTCGTGCTTGGCAGCCACCTTGTAGGTGTGACGCCAGCCGAAGAGGCCGCTCAGTTTGTTTGCCAGCGCCGGACACTTGGGCGGCACGTCGAACATGCTCTTCCTCTCTCTTCTCTCTGTCTTTATCACACACACACACTCTCTCTCTCTCTCTTGCACTGTCTTTGTGTGTTATCTTTGGTATTGTGCAATGCTTTTGTTATTCACTTATTCACTTAATCACTTAATCGTTAGTTAGTGTTGCGAGTTAGTTAGTCGTTTTCACACTTGAGCAAAGTCACATTTCGATTCGCTCGCATTGCAGGACTCTAAACACGTTCGGAACCGGGAAAAGAATGGATTGTTAGTCGCCAGAACTCATCATTATTTCTGCAATTATCGTTCATTTATTGCTGTTGCTTTTGTTGTTGTCATTCTTGTTGTTGCTGCTGATGTTGCTGCTGATGTTTCTTCTGTTTTTTTTAACCACACGCGCACGCTTTCTTTTTCTTATCGATGATGCAATCAGCAATTGGCCCCTTATCACTTTATTGTATGCAGTAGCGCACCCAGCTACTCAGCTCAGTCTGCAATGCAGTGTGCCATGAGGCAACTCAGAATCCAGATATTTAACTGAGCGATAACTTGTGCGAAATTCTTAAACTGCGTCAACAACTGTCAAATGTCTTGAGTTTCAGCGAATTTATTTCAGCAAAATTCGCATTAAATTGAAAGTGAAATAAACACTATGCGAGTGTGTATTTAATACGGAGTAAACACAATATGTTTACGGCATAATGACACTTTATAGTAAGCATTACATAAACTTATAAACAAAGCCCTAAGGCCCTAAGAAAAACCAATTGAATCTTCTTTCTTTTGATATATTTTCTATTTAGTCTATTATATATATTATATATGTTCAATTATACTTATATGTATAAGGTAGCTTTAAGATATAAAAAGTATCTTAAGTATATGATCTCTATGTCTCTATGCGTGCATAGTTTTCATTCAATTAGGTCTGTAAAAAGTATATATATAGTATCTTTATACAGACAATTCAACTGACAATGGAGAGGAGACTTGGAGTGGCTAGAAAAGGCAACAACTTGAACTCATTTCGCACACAAATTCACATTGATTATGCACCTGTTCAGACACACCTGTAGCAAAGGTGACGCTTGACGCTCGACGTCGACGCAGCTGATGCTACTAAAGCAGCGGCAGCAGCAACAACAATAGAGACATTTTGAGAGTGAAGCAAAGAAAGACTGAGGCACTCAGGCATGAAGAGTACACCCCCGCCCTCCTCTCTCTCTCTCACTCTATTCCACGCCCTTCTCTCTCTCTCTATGCAACTCACGGCGGCGCTTGCGATTTATTTGCTTAATAGAAATTTCCGACGTAAACAGAAGGTAATGAAAAATGTAAAAACGATGCCAATTAAGGTAAATATTACACGCACACACCCCCACACACACACACACCAACACACATACAACAGTGTTAACAACATTATTACTTGCCCAATTTAAGATTAAGTCGAAGTTAAATTACCCTAATTAAGCTATTACCCAGACAAACTCTACGAATCAGAGAAGAGTTCAAGTTCTCAGAGAAAAACTTAGTTCTTTTCTATGTTTGTTGGAATATCTTCATAAACTCATGTCAGTATTTACTTAGTAAATATTCTATATACTGTATAAACTTCAGATCAAGATCTTTTTATTCTTACAGGGTATTTAAGCGTCTATATCACGCATAATGAATACACCACAATGTCAATTGACTGAATAATTCCCTCAAAAAGTTCACAACAAAAATTAGTTTGACCGGTTCGAAATACGCGCATTCATTCACAATGGCATCTAAAACATTTCAATGAATAAACTCAAGTTCGATTTGTTTATTCAACTAATTCCAAATGTCATTCAATGGAAACGAATTCAAAACGAGTTGCAAGTGTGTTCAAACACTCATTCGGCTTGTTGCATTGAATGCAATCTGAGTGGATTCACGCTGCTCTATATGCAATGCGATCCTGAGTGAACTTAAGTAGCAGTTAAGGCAGTTGCTAGGAAAGGTAGTTGGGCATGCTATATATACAATATACTATAACAAACATCTATCTCTATATAAGGTTCCCCCTCCGGCCCTCTGATCCTGCTCTTTCGCATTGCTCGACTCGACGTGGCGTGCATAGAAAGCGCAGCATTATAACGAATAAGTATAACGAATGGATCGCCATGAATATTATAATGAACTGACAATAGACCAGTAAAGGGGAGAAGGGAGCTGGGGGAGAGGGCAGACCCTGAGAGAGTACCCTTTTACGGGCAGGCGGTGGAAAATTAATTAAAAATTGCAAACGCAAAGCGCAACAGAAAAGATTCGAGTACTCGCGAGTCGCGACTTGTGGAGTAGATTAGCATAAAGAGCCAACTCGTTGTCTGTCTGCCATATAAAGATGATGGCAAATAAAGAGAGAAACAGCCGGCATAACAACATGCAACTGCCACGCCCACACACCCTTGCTGCTGCTGCTCCAACAACAACAACAACGACAACAACAACAAGTGGCAACTCCTGCGACCTACTCCAGCACTTTGTGTGGCTTGCAGCTCTATCCATAATTTGCAATCAGACTTAACAAGCTAAGACGCCAGCGTCGGCGTCGGCAAAAGCAGCAACAGAAGAGAGGAAGAAGAAGCAGAAATCTTTGAAAGAAATCCACAAGCAGCAACGGCCAAGAAATATGCAAGCCACAGCGAAAAGAAAGGCCAAATTACATGTTGTCATTATGCAAAGGGGGTGGGCAGGCTAGTGAGAGGGGGAAGGGGCAGGAGAGAC
The DNA here is from genome assembly GCA_018151435.1 of Zaprionus africanus. Lineage (NCBI taxonomy): Eukaryota > Metazoa > Arthropoda > Insecta > Diptera > Drosophilidae > Zaprionus > Zaprionus africanus. The sequence continues at coordinate 464,462 of JAECXB010002285.1, forward strand.
ACATGCAACACACACACACACACTCTCACATAGAGACATAATGAAGTGTAGCAAAAGGCATGCAACGACCACGTTTGTTGTTTGTTGATTCGAAAAACGTTATAGTTAGCTGCGAGTGAATATATGAGTGCGATTGCGAATGCGAATGTGAATACGACGACGATGGGGAATGTGAGTACGACAGCACGAGGGTTGCCACTGAAGTTGAGCCACTAAAGAAGCAGTTTCAAAGGTAAAGCTTAGAGGATCACTGAGATAAATTGAAGATAACTAAAGTGAAGATCACTGAGATAAAGGGAAGATCACTGAAGTAAATTGAAGATCACTGAGGTAAAGTGAAGATCACTGGAGTAAAGTGAAGATCACTAAACTAAAGGGAAGATCACTGAAGTAATGCGCAGATCACTGAACTAAACTGCAGATCACTGAACTAAAGGGATGATCACTGAAGTAAAGTGAAGATCACTGAACTAAAGTGAAGATCACTGATCTAAAGTGACGATCACAGAGTTGAGTATAGATCACAGATCTAAAATGGTATTCAAAATGAATATCATAAGTAACTACATGTAACTTACTATAATATAAAGATAAATATAACCTTAAGTCATAATGAAGATCACTGATCGATAACTGTATGCTCAAATAAATGGTATATCTTGGTTGGTTGGGGGTACTTAAGTGTATGATATCCTACCATACACAATACTATGTAAAGTGCCAAATTAAAAAAGATCACTGATCGATAATAGCATTTTAAAAGGAATAAGATCTTACTGGATGTATAATACGATAAACAATACTTTGTAAAGTCTGTAATCAATAAAGATCACTAATGGTTAAAGTATCTTAAACCTGACAATAAGATCTGCATTCACTCTTAATATATACAATACTATATTCTCTCTCTCTCTTTCTCTCTTTCTTATCAATAAGAAATCTACCCTCGCATGTGAGAGGCCAAGTGAAAGGAGACACACTCTCTTTGTCTCATACCTAGCTCAATCTACCCCTTTCTCTCTCTATTTTGGCTCAATCTTTCCCTCTCAGATCCCCATCGTGCTGTAACAACCCTCTCGAATCGATCTTCATACGTGAACAGATGATTTGCAGCTGATTAACGTGAGTTAAATATGTTTACGCTCTCAATTAGCAGACTCGAATTCGCTGTGTATTTGACTCCAATCAGTCGATCCCCTCTTCGAGATTCTTCTCTTGCGAAAACTGCCGAGAACCACATGACGTGGTGCCAGGGCAGGGTAGGGCAGACTGTGCTGACTAACAGCGACGGAAGATTCCTTGTTGACTTGCTTTAAATAAATAACTTGAAAATACCACAAATACTAAATACCATGAGGGGGTAGGGGACACGGGCACTTTGCTATCTGGTCGAAATCGTTTAATGTCGAACGCTTTCTAACGATTTATGGGAGTCGAGTTGGCTCTTTCGATTTCATTATCGGTCGAGTGGCTAAACGAGTGCGTCGCTTCGGCAGTCGTGTGATTTTCGCAACTTATGTTAGTCAGAGGGCAAAGAGGGGGCCCCTCAACTTTATCTTCGTACTTATAGTTTACTGTCGCAACCTTGGCATTTGTTTCTGCCAACACCTCCCCCCCATCCGTCAGAGAGCGGTGTTTCATTCAAAACAATGACGCCGCGAGGTCGCTCTCATTGACAACAATAACAACGAAGACAACGACGACAACGACGACAACGACGACAATAATGTCAACAATGACAACACATTGAGCTAATCTTATTGTACCAACATTTGAAGACCCTTAAGCCATATCTCGCCATGTCTGATCAGCTTGGGAAATGCAAAAGTTTCTATTCTATTGTGGCAACTAAAAAGTATCTAACGATCAACATTTCTAAAAATGAAGAACATACATATAATTTGGAATTTGTCATATAGAAACGTGATCAAGCGATATAAGATATAGTAACTTAACTAAAACTGAACTTAAGGGGATCTTCCATCATTAAGTCGTGAGAATATACACAGCAAAAGTATATGGAAAATGTCAATTAAACATTTTTCAAGCGGTGAAAATGCCAAGGAAAACAAATGGCAGAAGAAAACAGAAGAGAAACACGCAACAATTGCAATGGGCAAGAAAGCGCACTCATAATTGCGATCACGGGGTATATAAAAAATAAAGGCAGCTTTTGCTTCCCATAAAACCGAGAGAGAGAGGAGGGCATGAAAGGGAAAAGGTGCAGAGTTCGAGGTTAGGTTCGACTACCTTAGCGGCTCATCGCGTTGTGCTCTGCTTTTCCCGCCGTTGCTTTCATATGAAAGTGCGCACTTAATTGCCGCCAATGCTCAGAGGGGGCCACAGCGAGCGGGTGCCATATGGCAAAGACAGTAGACAAACAGAGAGAGAGACAAAGATAGACAAAGAGAGAGAGAGAGAGAGAGGCAGTTGGTAAAGAACTTGTAAACCACTTTAGCGGTTAATCACCAAGCGCACACTGAACAAATGAAGCTGTTTCCCGCTAGATGACTAAACAAGTTTCACTAACAAACATAAACACCACAAATCGATCAATGAGGCAGCTTCCAGGTACCGCCCCCGTACCCGTACTGCCGTACCCCCGCCCGCCTCAGTTCTTCGTTAGATTTCATTAAACGATCTGACGATCTACTTAGTGAAGCTTTCTCTAGTTCCACTTGCATTGGAGAAAATATGTTTTTCTTTTTCTTTCATAATGAAAAGCTCTGGCCATAAACGTAAAAAACAACATGATAAAAGTTAATGCAATTATGTTTATGGCATACAAAGGGAAGGCAGCTCTCCCTCTCTTTCTCTCCCTCTCTCTCTCTGTCTCACCTCTGCACTTTTACTCATTCATATCCGCAACGTTTTATAAAGCTTTACCATCGAGCCTTTGAGCTTAATCCTTTACATACTGCACTGAGATTTCACAGATCTTCTTTGCTTCTATTCATTAATTTTTCTTCTTCCTACATCGATTCTTAATTGAAGCTTAATTGAAGCAATCGCAAGATTTGCAAGGCATAACAAATTGCTTAATTGAAAGATTGATAGATTGACGGCATGTCTAAGGTGGCGCAACGTTTTGTTTGCCTAATGAGACGATTGACAAATTTCTTTCTTTCTTCTTATCTGATTACGTATCTCGCTCAGTGGATGAGGAGAGGAGGGGAGGGAAGGCAGTAATAGTTGTAACAACAACGGTAAGTACACAAATAACTTTCTTTGTCATGCCGTCATTAAAGTGAAGCCTCATAAAGTGATAGAGAGAGGCAGCGAGAGGGGGGAGAGGAGAAGGGGCAAGTTGAAAAGCGAAAGAAATCAAATAAAAGTACAACAAAAGCCGCTTACAACAAACATCGCTTGTAATTGCGATTGCCGAAAAAGCAGGCACATGTGTGCAACTATCTCTCTCTCTCTCGCTCTCTCTCTATCTATGTGCGTGTGTGTGTGTGTGTGTAATGTTTGGAGAATGCCTTTTAGCCGGGAAGAGACACAGACAGACAGCTGAGTGAGTGAGACGTTTCTGTCTGGCCGAACCGGTTCGCTACTTGCGCAGCCCCAAAAAGCGAGTTGATTGAACCTGCCTCCGTATCTGCCTCTGCCTCTGTATCTGCCTCTGCCTCTGCCTCTGTATCTGCCTCTGCCTCTGTCGATTGAGTAACACACATTTAATTGATTTAAATGTGAGGCCCGCGCTTAATTGCCGCATAAACATAAACACAAGACACACAGCAAACACAACAAACACAGCAAACACATCACAGCACAGCACACACAACAAACACTTCACTACACTGCGCAACACAACAAAGAGCCAAGCAAACAGTTAAGAAACGGCGGCCAATTATAATTACAGATGCTGTGCGCAAGTCGAAAGTGAAAAGATATTAACAGCAACAGCAAAGTTAAAGGTGAATCAACAACAACAACAAAAACAACTGTGCGCCCTTTTTGACTGCCAAAGGGAGGCTGCTTGATTGAATTAACGACTTGTAAATACCCTAATCCTACTTGCAATTTCAGAGAGTAATTTTCAAATGGAAACTTGCCTTCGAACATAGTTCATCACTTTAGAATCAAAATTAAAGGTCATTCTTCCTATATAAACATCGATATTTGATTTATATTTGCTTTAATAAATAAATACAAAACAAGGAAAAAATGCTTTAGAGAGTCGGACAGATAGACAAACATGGTTAGATCGACTACCCTGATAAAGCTGTTTCTGAATATACTGTATGTATGTATACCTTATGGGATCGGAGATGTGTCCTAAGGTGCATTGCACACTTCTGGCCAAAATTAATATATAAATAATATATAAATATACATTATGATTTCCTTCTTACTTTCAAATGAACCTTTACTGATTCTAACATATACAGTTAATTCAGTTAACCGTAAATCCTTATAGACAAGCTTGTCATGCTGCTTGCAGGGAGCTATCTACATAATATATGTCATTATATATTTCTCTCCATTTCTAGCAATTATCAATACAACCATATCGAAGCTCTTTCCTATTTATTATGCCCATTTGAGTTATTTCCACAATTATATGGCAACCTATATTATATACGATATATATATATGAATATAAAGTATATATTTTGTGTGAATTATAGACGGCTGTCTCTGTAAATTGAGCAATTTATGCACACTCATTTTGTGGCAGATATGACTATGAATAATCGCTTAGGCTCTGGCTCAAAGTGTAGAATCAATGCCAAATTTGGAAGGAGTTGCAAGCCTGTTTTTTACAGGGTATACGGAAGATAGCGCAACGGGTCAATTGAGTTCACTGTCACTTTCACTCGCTGACACTCCTCACCTCGCAGCTGCTGTCGCTGTATTCCACTTCCACTCTACTCTGGCTCTCCCTCTCTGTCTTCCTTCTCTCTCCCACTGCGCACAGCTGATGAAAAGAGTTGACATTTTGGCCGCAAGATTAATCGCTGCTTAGGACGCCCCCCGATGCGTTGGCCAACAACAACAACAAAAACAACTGAGTACACACTTAATCAGAGCGTGGGCACAGCGAGGGGCGCCAGAGAAGATGTCGACGAGGCTGAAGTCGAGCTCACTTCGTGTTTTGTTTTGAAGTGAATGCACTCAATGTTTTGCATGATTTGCAGCTCATTCAGGAGTGTTTATAAACCTCATAAATTGTCTTAATCGAATCTGAATCGATAAAAAGTTATTCAAACAAGCCGAAATGTATTCATACATTATTCACATTCATTTGTCGCAGCGTCAAAGTATTCAAAAGTAAATTCAGGCACTGATTTGACTCTTAGAGAATGTCTTCATGTCATACACTCATTCTATTCAAAGCATTCACAAATGAATTAACGCATTTAGTATTCATTTGATTCATAATAAAGACATTTATCATCTGCTGTACATCCCTAAACTGAATAATATCGGTTAAGTGCATTCAACCATTATTCAATGTATTCATATCGAATTGAATAATTCATTTGCATGACATGCAATTCGTTTTATTCGTACAAATCAATTTACATACATAATTTATGGACATGAGTACTCAATGCATCACATGTACGTGCACTCATGAGTGCACCCAAACGAATAAAATGCACTTATACTCGTTCTCTTGGCTGACTTTCATAATTCGTAACACCATAAATGGCAACAACGTACGAAATGAGTGCATTCAACCAGACATTCACAATCTAATTCACCTACTATTCACTTGAACGATTCATTATTTATTTATCGCCTTCTTTGTTCGCTTTCTTAAAGGCTTTCAGAACTCTTTCTGCTTCTCTTGCAATAATTTGATTATGAAAATTCCGCACTCATTCACGCACTCACACACACTCTCACACACACACTCACACACTTGGAAATATGCATGACATAAGGCACAAATATTTTATCAATCCACTTAGTCAACGTTAGTTATTTTATCTACGAAGGACCCAACTGCAAAACTTGATTAGATTAAGTAAACACCGACAAAGTGCCGAAAATAAACAAGCTACCTTGCGTCTTCGTATACCGTGCATGACCGAGCCCTCGAGTGGGCATATGTGTGACGTCTTTCCCTGTGCTGAAGTTCAAACTTTGGAAAGAACTTTACATGTATTGTCTCAACATGTCTTAGTATATTGAAGATAATGTCTACATTTTTCCTGGGAATTTTTATTATATAAAAAAATAAATATTTATACTGCCATTCCCAGAGACTTAATACACTGACAGGTATAATACTGGAGAGAAGCACTATATATTTTATCTGTACTAAATATATATAAAATACGACAAAGTTTCTTAACATGGTTTGAGTGTTTGTTAACAGCTCTGAGAACTTTCTTTATCTATCTAAGTAGCACATTTAAATATAGATATAGTTATCCAATTTAGTATCATAATATTTTATATTATGTATAGTTTACTGTGTAACTTTTCTTTCATGTTCAGTTTCTAATTTGTTGTCAGCAATTTCACAAAGTAATTTACACTCGATAGAAACTCCATTTATAGAGATATAAAAGGTATTTATCAAAGGAATTCCAGTTCAAATTGTTTAGTTCTAACTTTGTCTCTCTATCTGTTTGTCTATCTGTCTCTTTGTCTCTCTGTCTGTTTGTCTGTCTGTTCAATTCTCATCTATCTTTGTTCAAGGATCTTCGAGTTCGAGCTGAGGCAAATGTAATTAAAGTGGCAATGTTCATTCTGTCGTAGATCTTATATAGGATTATTTAGAAACTTTGGCATGTGGTGGCCCCACAAGCTTTGCACAGTGGGTCAGCAGCGATTTAAAACTGCGCTGCGCCTTCAAGGCCAGCTACAACAACAACAACGACAACTAGAACAAGAACAAGAACTGCAACTGTTGCTGGACAGCAGCAACAACAAAAACAACAAGAACAACAACTGTCTTGAGGCATGTTGTACACATGTTGTGGCCATAGTTCTTGTTCATGTTGTTGTTGTTCTTACATTCCTGACTAGTGAAAGTCGCTTTGGCCAACAGATCTCAAGGCTGCCTCTGTCCGTCCCCTCCTGCCCTCCCGTCTGTCTATCCAGCTGCGTAATCCGAGACCCAAATAGATTTATTAGCCGAATGTCGCGTTTAATTGAAAACACACAGGCAACTGCATTAGGCGCTGCATTTGATCTGTTCCCCTCTCTTTCCCCTCTGCCTTCTCCCTCTCCCTCTGTATGTGTGAGGAATTTCTGAAAGGCAATATATCCTCGGAATTGTGCGCAACCTTCTTGGGGTAGGTAGAACACGAAAAAGAAGCCATCAAAGAAGATAAAATAAAATAAAGGAAAAACAAAAAGAATAAAGAAATAATAATGATAATGCCTGAGAACCTGCTGGCGACGGCACTTGAAATTCTTCCTTTCGATGCGCTCCCTCTCCCTCTCACCCTCTCTCCCTCTCTCTCCCCTTTCTAGCTGTCCCTCTCCCACACTCGCTGCCGTCTTTGGGCATTTCCTGCTGCTGCTTCTGCAGTCGCAGCCGCAGTCGCGTCATGGGAAGCTAAACACACTAAGAAGTTGAATAAGAAGCGAAGGAGGAGGTGCAGACGGAGGAGGCGGAGACGAAGGCAAAGCAGGAAGAAACAGCAAAGTGCAGGGTATTCTTTACTCGTACTGCCAGAGAAACGTATAATTAGGCAAGAATTCGCTTTATCTCTGCACTTTAATCTGCATTTTTCGCAAAGAGGCAATGTAAATAGATAAATATACTTGGGTAGATAACGCGGAAGACTTTGCAGATAAACAAAACAAAAACGGAATAAAAAAAACATTCAACAGTTTTTTGCAATGCAATTTCGATTTTCAAAGGCGTCCATATAAAGTGGGCGTGTTCCGTACTATAAAACAAATGAACTATTTTGTTTTTCTTTGCCCGCTTTTTCAACACATTTTCTCATTTCTCATATGTTTTGCACTTTGTTTGCGGCACTTGTGAAATTTGGCAACAATAAAAAACACGTAACAGCAGCAGCAACAACAACGGCAACAACAATGACGCGCACTTGTGTTTAACTAAATGACAACAACTAAAAACTAAATCAAACTGTCAACAAAAAATAAAACACAAAAAAAAACTGCGTAAGCAGCGCAAAACGCAGCAGCAGCAGCAACAACAGAATAACAACAACAACAACAACGGCAGCAACAGCTGAAGTACGTACGAGTTGCGCGAACAGCGACGCGACGGCGACGGCGACGCAACGACGACGTAGCGAACGAGCAATGTGCGAAGTGCTGTGCTGCGCTCGCGTTTCGTTTTAAAACTGAAGTCAAAGTCAGCCCACAGCGACGGCGACGGCGACGCGATCGTGCAGCGGCGACAGGTGAACCGAGAGAGCGCAGAGAGAGCGGCAAAGACAGCGGCAGCCCAGCACGAGAGAGCGCAAGTGCCGGCGACGCGACAGTCAGAGCGAGAGATAGATAAAGAAAGGGAGGGCAAGAGAGACAAGTGCAGGCAGCAGCAGCGCAGTGTGCAGTGCATGTCAAACTTGTGCAATGCGTCAGTGCTGCTCAAACCAATGAGACAAGTGCAGGCAGCATACAGTGGGCCAGAAGACCGATCTTTGCGGAAATTTATTTAACAAAATAAAGCAGGATTTAAATTAAATTTGATGGTTTAATATAATATATATAAATTTTAATTATATTTATTGGATTATATACATTTTCGAGTCATTATAATTTACAATTCAATCGTATACAAAATACATGTAAATTTAATTATTTTCAAAAATCAATTAAAAAAAAAACTAGAAGCTTCCGACACTTAATTCATTCACCTAAATTCATCATAAATATAGCCCTACCTGCAAAAATTTAATTTAATTTAAAGAAAATCGGTCATAAGGGCACATATTTAACCTTTACAAAGAGAAAAGGTTGTATAATGAATACGAGGGACGTTTGATAAGTCCGTGACTTTTGTATTTGCCGCGCACCTGCTCTAAATACACACTGCTCCTGTCAGCGTTATCGTTAACAGACTGTAAAAGAAAGCTGCGTTTTTGGTTTGCGTTTTATAGGCTTGAAAGCAGACGATCTCAAGTCTGGTTGCCGGCACCTTAATTTTAGGCCAAGCAGACGATCTCGTTTTTACAAATAGAGATCGAGATCGTCTGCTTTCATGCCTATAAATGATAACTATATAAAATTATTTATTTTTCATTTTTGTATTAACTGACTTGAGTTGATCTTGTATAAATAAGCTTTTTTTGCCAAACTACATAATCATTTCAATTTTCAGTCAGCTCGAACAATTATATAGAAGTATTTTTAAGAATCCTTAAATATTTTCAACTGCTTAAACTCAATTTGAAATAAATTTATATTTACCGACTTCCAATCTTCCTCAATAGAGCAGTCTTTTCTTCCACTGTGCGCAGGCAACAGTAGCACAGTGTGCAGTGCTTGTCAAACCTCTTTATGCAGTGCTTGTCAAACTGCTTTATGCAGTTCCTGCCAAACTACTAAAGTGCAACGCGTCAATGCTGCTCAGAGCAACACGCAGTGGAGCCAGGAAGAAGGCAAAACTGCTAAAACAACGGCAAAAGGGGAGTGACAGAACAACAACAACAACAACAACAATAAAGTGACCAGCAGTGAACAGCTGAATGCGCTGCCGAAGCATAGATACATAGATACATAAATACATAGATAGATGGATAGATAGGGCCGGACAGCACTTTGTCAAGCGTAACGCAAATAAGCACACAGAACGAGGCAGAGAAGCAGCAGCAACAAAAAAACAGCGAAACGGCAAAAGAGCAAACAGCAACAACAACAACAACAACAACATTAACTACCACTAAAGCAACATAACAATCAAAAGCAGCGCAACAGTCAGGCAAGTCGACTAGGGGAATACTCTACAATATGAATTTGAACTAGAAACAAGTAATACGAAGTCGAGTCTATCTCTCTCTCTCTCTCTCTCTCTTTCTATCTCCCTTGTCTTTATCCTTTCTTTCTCTTCTCATTATTTCTTTAACTTCTCTTTTATTGAACATGTTCGCCATATGAAATGACAAACGAACTGAGTGAATCAATGTACCCGTTGTGCGTCAATCATTTGTTGCTTCTCTTTAGCAGCTCATAAAATAGCTGAGGAAAGAAGAAGAGCCAGAAGAAGAAGAAGAAGAAGACGAAGAAGAAGCATGCAAATCTGCTGGCGACAGCAGGATGATGATGGTGGCCAGTGCAACAACAGGTGGCAACAGGTGAACACACACACACACACGCACACACACAGCAATGCAGACAATTGCCGAGGGCGGCACATGGGCGTAACAGAGGCAAATAGGAGTAAGGGGTTAAGGGGAAGGGGAAGCGGGTGTTGCATAATTGCCAAGAACGTTGCAACGTTGCGCTTCCTTTGCCAACTTCCCCCATTTTGGTCAGAGAAGGAGAGAGAGAGAGAAGACTGAATTGGCCTTCAACTGCAACGTTGTTGTTGTTGTAATAGTTTTTCTTGTTGTTCTTCTTCTTATTGTTATTGTTGTTGTTGTTGCTGTTGGTGGCAAATGAATTCTAGCCTGGCAAAACGTAATAAAACTAAACGAACTGGAAAGCGCTTCCTTTTTCCATGAAAAGCCTCCGCATCGCTGGCATAATTAATGAGCGAGAGAGAGAGGGGGAGAGAAGGAGTGGGAGGGAGATGGAGCGAAAACCAAACCGCAACTGGCGGTGCAAATTCACTCACAGTGCACTCGATGTGTATTCATTCATATTCACATGTATTCAATTTGTTATTGTAATGTTTTTAATGGAAATCACAACGGGAAGTTGCTTAGCTTTTTTCGAGCTAATTGCGAGTGTATTCACAGCACACACTCACACTCATTATTCACTTGAATCAATTAAAGAATTCTATGCAGGATGTGCGTGTGTGAGTTCCTTTTCGCTTTCTTCGATTTCGAGTTGAGTTGAGTTGAGTGACCCACCAAGTGGCTCAGTGGCTCTCAAACTGTCGCCTACTGCCAACTGTGGCGATCAGCTGTTTTGTTTTTGTTTTTGTTGCTGTTGCTACTTTTTTTCGCCATGCTAAAGCGAATAACCGTTAATTTGATTGTGCGACTCGCGCACTTTGAAGTCTCATTAAAAGCGCACAAAGACTTCCGTTCGACATTATTAAAAGGCAACAACAAACAAAAACTCGTGTGTCACCATACAGAGAAAGAGAGAGAGATGGGAAGAGAGAGGGAGAGAGGAAGAGAGAGGGGGGAAGCGTGCGAGCTCGTGCACCCAACGAACAATCAACAAAGCAAACTAATGAGCAAAATAGAAAAAAAATGAAATAAAACAGTAGCAAAAACTTCAACGTGAAGCGCAGCGAATTCAGCTCAATCCTTAATACCCTGTAAATATGTGAATCAAACAATGGGGTATGCCAGTGCAGACAGTGGTAATGTGAAAGAGATAGAGAGAGAAAGACGACTAAGATAGCCGTATAAACTTATACAAAGCAAAGAGAGTGAAGATCAGGAAAAGGAAAGAGAGAGAAAAGACATAGGAAGGAAAGGGAGAAAGAGAAGAGAGATTGGAGAGATATATACATAAATATATACTTTATTAAATTGCAAATCCCAATACAGGGTAACTACTACGTCCATCACTCTTGTCATTCTCTATTTGCTGCGATTTATCAAATTAGCTGCTGAATATTTTTTCCGTCTAAATGAAAATGTTTTTCATAGTTTTGCCCAAATTCACAAGCTGCGCTGTGCCTCCCTCTTTCTCTCTGTCTCTCTCTTCCTCTCTCTCTCCCTCTCTTAGCTCAGCTGATCATTTGTGTACATTTTTCTATAAGTTTTTCTTGCTGCTCTCGTTGTGGAGTCGCGTGTGTTGCCGCACGCTGCCCAAGCGGTTTGACTGGTCCACTTGTGCGCTAGAGAGACGTCTGGGTGTATGCGTGTGTGTGTGTATATGTGCGTGTGTGTGTGTGTGTGTGTGTGTGTGTGTGTGTGTGTGTGTGTGTGTGTGTTGGCCTAAACTAAAACAAAAGGCGGGCAAGTTCATTCACCATTTCACCTAATTTTTGGTTTCGATGCTTTTTTTTGTTGCTGTTTCGATTTGGGTTCCGTTTTGGCATTGTTAGCACAGCTTCCCCTCTCTTTCTCTGCATCTCGCTCACTCTGTCTCCCTTACACTCATGCCTATGCACTCTCCCTCTCTCTCTGTCACTGTCTTCTTCTGTGTCAATTCTCTGTTTCTATTTCTATCTCCATCATTGTCGCTGCCTTCCTTCGCATCGCTCACATAGTGACACAAAGTGTCTCTCTCTCCTTTTCTTTATCCTTCTCTCTATATCTCTCTCTCTCTCTCTTCATTTTTTCTCTATCCTGCTCTCTATTTCCCTATTTCTCTTTCTCACTGTCTCTCTCTGTCTCCCTCTCTCACTCTCTCTATCACTGCCGCAACACGTGCACGTCGCGCTCTGCTGCACTTTGACATCCGGCCTCAAGGTCGCCTCAACAACAACAACATCACCAGCAATGTGTTGCAAGCTCAAGCAAGCAACAACAGCCGCCAGATGTCGCCACAACTCAAACTGAATCGAGGCTTAGCTTCCAGTTGAGCTGCGTGTGAAGAAGTTTTGCTCTCATTGCGAAGTGTTGCCCCAATGTGAAAACAATGTGAATACCAATGAATGAATACATCCACACCCGCACTCATATTGTAGCTCATAACGAGTGCAGCAACAACCACAACAACCATTTTCCATTTGGCTTTTCCAGCCAGCCTAATCAGCTAATCACATCGAATTAGACTATATCAGGCCCCATTCACTGAACAAGCCACCCACTTACATACATATCCATCGCGCAGATAATTGTCGATTGTTCAGATTTGGCGACAAAAAAAAAAAAAAAAAAACAATAAAATTCCCCAGCTAAATACATATTACACACAGTATATCATTTCTGTACATTCGAGTGTCTAAAATTGATATCAGTGGAAATAGCTTAGTACAATCGCTTAGGCAATTGGACCATAAAAGCAATTATCTATACTATATATGAACTTCACCTGTACTGAAATAATCTATTATTAGAATGTCTATTGAAAGGAATATTCACTTTATTTTGGCAATAAGGTACTGCGAACTGCAGATCTGTTGTAATTAAGCTTCCTATTTAATACAGTAATGCCAAAGAAATCAATAACTTTATCTGCCCTAATTGACCTTTTAACTTTTATTTTATTACACAGTTCACCCTCTTTATTTCTCATTTCGAATATATTTGTAACCTTAAATTAAATGATTTTGAAACAGAGCTGTGTCTTTCTTGATCTATTCTGAGTAGAGGTGCAGAAACATCGATGTTTGCTGAGGATATTAAACATCGATGTTTTTGCACCTTTAATTCTGAAAAAAGTTTAAGAAACTACAAATGAAAAGCAGATGAAAAGTTCTTTTATATGTAAACTCCCTCTAGTGTAAGTTTGTATATATTATAATTAAGGAACTTTACCCATAACATTATCTTTTAAGCTACACATAAGGTTAAGTTCAGAAGAAACTGAACGATTCCTAGTGATTATAGAATAATAAATAATAAAGACTATATGTACACAACGCACTATGTTTAGCATTTTGTATATTGCCTGTGAAATCTATTATTCTACAAAAATACTTTTTAAAACAACTTCTTTGTTTACTTTACATTTCCAGCTAAATTGTCAGACATTATTTGAATGATTTTAGTTATTATAGACATCAAAAATGAACATTCCATCTTCAATACTATGCCTGCTATTCGCTGTTTTTAGATTTACTAGAGCGGAAGTAGGTGTGGCCAAATTATGAAACAACCTTTAACAACGTACAATGAAGTTAGTTGAAGAAGCAACGAAGTTAAGAGCTCCCAGCTCTTCTAGTTGGTGAGATTAGACGTGCCTGCCTATATCAACTCCACTGTTGACAATGATCAAGTATTTCTGTGGTCGGAGATGCCTTCTACTACTTTATAAGCAACTGTTATCAACAAAATAAATACTTAAATATCATTAACCATCTCCAGTTCAAATAGTTTTCCATCGCGAAGCTTTAAATGCTTTTTCACACGTTGATATTATCACGATAAACACCGCGGAAAACGGAAAGCTGCTTGCGCACGCCAGTGGCGCCATCTGTGGCACGTTGGCAACACTGCAAAGCGTCACAAAGCATGCGCGCGTGTACATGGTGCGTGTCTCGGCTAAAGCACACACACACACTGCGTGGTTGCTGTACGTGCTAGGTGAGAGAAACGGAAGCACGTTGCAGCTTTGCAGCGCAACTAATCGAAAATCAACAAAATTATACAATATAAATTATTTATTAGATTGTCACTTGTTGTTGTACTTGTAGATGTTTGGTGGGGGTTGCTGTTTCTGCGATTGTTGTTGTTGTTTGGCCCATTTACCCAAATATTTGTTTTGACTTGCAACATGCAACGACGAATGATAAGATAGCGAGAGAAACGAGAAAGGTAAAAAAAAGAAAAAAACAATGAAAACAAAACAGATATGAATCGATAGCGACCCCAAAACGAAGTAGGGCGACTGACTGACTCAATTGGCGGCGGTTCTTTTCCGAATCCTGTTGAGCGGCCAATCCTTAAAAATGCATGCGGCATGCGGCATGCAGCATGTGGCATGTGTCAGCTTTGGCCACACGCTTCATTTGTCAAATTGGCAACGCCTTCGCAATTGGATCGATTTATTGCCTCGTATTATTTATTGCCTTACTTTTCAGGCCATGCACTCCTCCCCTCCTTCCCCTGCCCAGCACATTCTTCGCCTTATCAGGCCCCGAATGCGTTGCTTATCAGTTACCAAAAAAGAACAGAAATTGCTGCTTACCTGCAAAGAGAAAGAGAGAGAGGGGGAGAGAAATGTGTGTCAACATAGTCTGCTTAATCAATGTTTTATGTTCTCTATTTTTGGGATATTATTGGGGTAGGTAGAACGATTGGGAAGACGTGATGTTTATCGGGTAGAAACAGGTAGAATTATTTTCTCTTCTGGGAAGGAGGAAGATAGGAGATGGCATGCAATGAGAGATGGGAGAGATGACGCTAAGAATGGTTTCCCAACCACATAACGCGCTCCAAATTCATCAACTTTTCGTGCAATTCGACTGACATCATCCTAGCAAAGTTTGCAAAGTAATTTTAACTACACAATATACATATACATGGTACTTAAAACAATGACTTCCAATGCATTGACTAAGGCAAAAACATGAGTTCAGCTTAGCATTTCATTTGATTTATTCACCTGTTTTTATTTAGTTACAAACTAGCTGAGCAATACGTTGGAATTGTTAACAACTTGTCTACTAAACTTCGTTTAAATTGCTTGCATTAGTATTTGAATAGATATGACTAACACGAATTTACTAACTCTAATTTGAAGAACAAAGCAGAGTGCAGTTACCAACTGCATTGAGTGTGTACACACTGATGCCAAATTTAATTACTCTAGCTCTTACACATCCTGAGAAGCTCTTTGGGGTCTGTGAACCAAGCCGAGTAGATTATGTCAGCATCGCAGTTCGCATTTCGTGCATTGCACATTACTGGCAAAGGGGTTACTCGCGTTCATTATTCGAAAAATCAATGTGGAAATTCCAATTCCATTTTTCCATGGAATTTCATAGCCGATCCGCAGTTAACTGTGCAATGCTTATCACGTTTCAGAGTCAGAGTCAGAGCCAGAGCCAGAGTCAGCCTGCCTGACGGCCTGTCAAATCAATATGGTTCAACTGCCACTGCAACTGGAGTTTGTGCACACACACACACACACATAGAGAGACAGACAGACAGACAGACCCCACCTCAACTCCCACATAGCGACGATAACGTCACGAGCCGCCGACTAAGCCGCTTGTAATTGATCGTGTCTTTGACATTAGAAAACATTTTCGTCCGTCCGACAGTCTATCTGTCTCTCTTTCTCTCTCTTTGTCTGTCTGGCTCTTTGTCTGCCTCTCTGTCTAACTGTCTGTCTGTTTTGGTTGCCATGAAAATGTAACGCGAAACACGCCACAAGAGACGCCGCCAACTGGTGCACGGTGGCTAATAAAGCGCATGGAAGGCGAACGCACGCAGCGACAACAAATCCACTTAGGCGTGCAGCAGCAACAACAACAGCAACATACAACACTAACAACAACAGCAACAACAGAAGGAAGCCAAACAAGGCAACGAAGAGCGTCGAGTGAAATGAGACGTGGCAAGAGGCAACAGGCAAACCTCGGCGATGCAAGACGGAGCAAGAGGAGTAGGAGGCGGAGGAGGAGTTTAGTTTCTCGAGGAGCAGTTGGGGTAGGCCCCTCGGTAATCGGCTAATAACACTCATACACACACTGACACACACACACGTACTTAACGTATGTGATTTTCCTTCAGTCACTTCAAATTTTCTCTTTAATATTGGCAAACTGATTTAAAGATTTGCAATGAATGGAAAGTCATCAGATTTTCAAGAATTAAGATAATCAAAACATACAAAAACAAAATTAAATTGACTTATTTAGCAGCTGTGCTTATATATATTATTATAAATATTTAATATAATATTATAAAATGTTCTAACAAACAAGAAATTTATGTAATATATCCTTATAATTCGGTGCTAGAATTGCCCACAAATTGTAAACAAATTGCCCACAATTGAATGAACAGCTTGTTCTTCCAAATGGGCGTGGCCAAATTCTAAAACAAACTTTATCCGCTTGTTATAATATAAGACTTTAATATAAGACTTAATCTAAGACTTATATGTATAAGGCATATTGTTACTTCACGTCTATTGTCACTTGATGGTTTTACTTCTTATAAATCTTTTAGATCAAACATCGTTGGCTTTATCGACTCTGCTGTTGACATTGATCATGAATATATATATATACATATATGTATATATTTTGTAGAGATTTTGTATACAGTTGCCTGCTACATATCTAATATATAAATCTAATATAATTTACCCCCCATGCATAATAAACTGAATTCTAATCTCAATTATCAATCGATCAATAATAAAATATCTTTGGCCCAAAAATATATGTTCAATTTTAGTCAAGGTCTTATCATAGAATATAGACCATAATCTACACTGTACTCATAGTTATACCAAGTATTTCTCTCAGTGCAGCGCGATATCTTCTTGTATTGCTCAGCTGCAGTTTTAGCCCCATTAAGGTTACTCAGTTTCGAGTTCTATTTTATTCTGAACATGAATCAGCTCAATCTGTACAGATTCCCAGAGAAGAAGCAGGGGGGGAGAGCAGGGGCTAAGATACGTAGAGCGAGTTCGGCAAGTCATTCCATCTGTTGAGCTGTAATTGTTGTTGTTGTTATTGTCCGATGAAGCGTGCTGCTGACCCACAGACAGTTGCTAAGTACTTCAAAATTGCTACAACAATTACAACAACTAATACAACTATCTAACACAACAACAACGAGAAGAAAAGGTGACCAATCCAAGATGTTGCGCAATCGCATTTTTATTTGACAGCATCAGCGAGTTTCCGCAACCCCAGGGAGCGTGGTGGCAACCCTGGCCTCCCCAGGCCCCGACGGCGGGTCAGCAAAGTTCATTGCAAAAGCTTGGCGCCCAGAGGAAATATCGAAGTCGGATTGGGGAATGGGGAATGTGGAATGGGAAGTTATGCAAAGCCAGGCGAGAGAAAGTGACAGAAACAGGTGAGAGAGTGAGTGAGAGAGTGAGAGAGGAAGATAAAGATGGAAACAACGACGACAAACGACGGAAACGCGTTGCGTTTTCAAGGCAAACCAGCAACAGCCGCAGCAACAACGGCGGTCTGTCAATCACACGCTCAGTCAGTCAGTCAATCAATCAATCAATCAATCAAGCAATCGAGCGATCAATCAACAATAGAGCTTAGAGCTCGCACAGCTTCATCATCAGCAGCGGCGGCCAAGTTTGTCATCCGTTTGTGAAATGCAAACCTCGGTAAACAACAACAACAAACAAACAATCGCAGCGACAAATAATTATCATGATCATTATTATAATACACACACACACACACACACACACCGCACACACAAGCACACACATAAATTGATATATGCAGGTATTAAATGTTGGTAACCGGATTCCAAATCGCTTTCAGTCAGTGACAGAACAAAGAAAACACCTTTTGTTTGGGCACAGCGGCGAAAGAGGACGAGCCCAGCGAGAGCGCCACCAGTCTATATAAGATCCAAAACAATATACGATATTGTGTTTAGCTCTCTGCACAAAGAGCCTCTTAAGAATCCGAGGCGTAAGCGATATGAATAAAAGTGCAGAATGAGCACAGTAAAAGCGCGAGAGTTAAGCCCGTAGATATGTAATTGTAGATGTATTACAGTCTGCACTCGATATGAACATTAAAAAAAGCTACCAAGAGGAGAAACACATGAAATATCATAATTCGAACTCCAATTCTGCAGTACCAGCGAACTATGCAGAATTAAGGAATTATTTTTTTTTTTTTTTTTTTTTTTTGCCCATTTATAAGCATAAAGTATCTTTCAATCTCAGACTTTCGATGATCTATGCAGAATTAAGCACTTTATAACTTATTATTTTTGATCTTGCAGACATCTTTCAAGCTTCAGTCTTATTTTCTTGCAATTCCTTCCACACACAATGGCCACTGTAATGTGGTAGAAAGCGTTAAACATGCTAAATGCCTTGGCCCTTTCAGTAGAAATACCTTTCACGAACCCCTTAACAAAGGATGACAACTGGCACTTGAATTTCAATTACTTTTCTTTCTTGCCGAGCGAACAATTAATTCTTCAGAGAAAGATGACAACGTGCTAGGCAGGAGCACAAAAAGAAAAAAAAAAAAAAAAACCAAGCCCAAACACGATTACGAGCATGTAATGCCAATCATTGATCATTTCTCTTAAGAGCAGACCTGCTCTGCCTCTCTCTCTCTCTCTCTCTCTGTCTCGCCTCAATCTGGTTAGCTGTTCCAAGAACACGCACATAAAAGATCTACTGAATGACGGACGACAGTTCATTAAAAAGAAATTAGAGGAAGATATTTATATGGGCAGGCAGCGGAGGATCGAGGAGCACTCACAAAAACAAAGTCGTTTTATGGCTCGGGACTTCAATGGAATGACGCGACAATAGACACTCACAGAGAGAGAGAGAGAGAGAGAAAGAGAGAGAGACAAGGAGCTGCAGGTAAATTCGTGGAACTGACAAAGTTCGACAACGCAATCAACTTTTCCCAGCACAACTTTTCCTATAGGGTTTCTCCGCTAATCGAATGGGAAATACGAGTCGAGAGAGTGTCATAAGGCCGTGTTATATCACGGCGACACAACCCTGGCTTCTCTTTGTGCAACTGGCAACTGGCAACCCTGCAAGCCAAAAAGCTAAAAGCCCAGCATAATCGCAAAACATAAATAACAATAAAACATAAGCACAAAGCAAACACGACAGCGAAATTAAAAGAAACAACATCAAGAAACTCAACAAACTGAAAATAAAACATATATGAAAACGCTTTTAACGCATACGCAACGACAGCAGCAACATCAACAGCTACAACAACAATAATGTTATTAACAAAAACTACAACAACAACAGCAACTACAACAATGGTGACAACTGTTTCATTTTATGGTTGTTGTCGCTTGGCGGAAAAAGAAATTGTTTCTATATAAGCAATTAATTTCTGCTTTTATTTATTATACTTTTTTTTCTTTTTACTTTTGTTGAATTTTCTGTGTTTGTTTTTTTTTTTTTTTTGTGTGTTCGTTTTGTTGGAAGTGAAATTAAAAGCTGGCAAAACAGGGGGGTCAGCGGGTCAATCAAAAAATATACTGAGTTCCCTTTGCATTTTATTGTCGCGTCTTTCTTTCTTTCTTGTGGAATTTTCAATTGAATATATAATTTTATAATAATATAACAGTAATGTATTAATTATGTAAAATATCATTTTAAGTAGAGTTTATATTAAGTAAGCTTGCTTAAAAATACACTGTAAATAATCAAATAAATAAATCAAAACTATCTTTTTTCTTCTTGATATTCACAGTTGAAGCGTATTTTATTTTTTCTATCTACTCTGTTCTTCTACTTTATATCCCTTTACCCCTTTAGCTTAATTCCTTTGTTATACAAATCTGAACCCTCTGCTCGATTATTTTGATTCGTGAACCGGGCTAAAACTTTGCAGAGTGTAATTGTTTTTGGTAATGTTAAAGTTGTTGTTGCTGTGCTTGCACAGCGATTTCAAGGCCAGGCGACGCAAAGGCGTCTGTGGCTCTTGTGGGTGTCGCTCTCGCTGTGTTAGTGTGTGTGTGTATCGCATTCAATTGGAACGAAGGCAGCCCGTAGAGTTGAGGCAGCCACGCCCCGTGCGACATTTTCAGGGTGCCGCCGACGCTGGCGAAGCCGTCAAGTTTGTCGCTTGAGTCTTTTGTTCTGCGCATGCCACAAAAATGTCAATTATGTATTTATTTATTTCACCAGCGTATTATTTAATTAATTAAGCATGCAGAGATGGAGGCAGGAGCGGACGGACGGACGGACGGACGAAGACAAATAGCTACATAGCTAGGTGCGCAATTGCCCATAGCTGGGGCAAATGGGCGTGCCCAGCAAGCCCTGTTCCCCTGTGTTCTTATTGCTGTCGTTCTTGTTGTTGTTGTTGTTGTCGCTCGCACGTGCAGCGCCTACGCAAAAGCGCAAAATAAATAAATATAAACGACGCGACGGGGCCACGAACGAACACTGCAAAACGCAATGCGATAAACAAAAATAAAAACAAAGCAAAAGTAAGCATATAAAATGTGCATATATAAAGTACAAATATCGATGGCAGCATCGACTAGCTGATACCCTGAGTAAGCAGAGACAACAACAGTTGAGGATATTACGATAACGATATCTCATATTACACTGTGTGTGATCGCATATCATGAATCTAATAAAGCAATTGTAAGCCAATCTATCGATCATGTAAGCAAGATATCGATATTGATATATTATACCTATGCAAGTTCATCACACCCTTTCTACAGCTGGCCCTGTAGAGTATTATCTGTCATACAACTCCCGCTCGAAACTTTTAACTGTCCTCTCTCTCTCTCGAGCATCAGAGTTCACAGCGCATTTTGTGAGTTTATAAAAACATAAATTATAATAAAAGACCATATAAAATTAATGTAAGACGACGCCAAAGTCGAACTTAAACTCGCGTCGCTGTGCAGGGAGAGAAGGGAACATTTTACGACCTTTTGTGGCCTTCAACATTCTTCGCCAACACGAGTCGTTTGGCAACACTGGCGAATGCTCTCGCTATCGCTCGCTCTACCGCGCGCTCTGTGTCTCGCTCTCTCTCTCCCTGTCTGTCTCCTTCTTCCTCTCTCACTCTCTTGAAAACTCCCACTCCGCGCTCAAGAGAGCTGTGCCAACTACGATGGGGTCCGTTGTCGCACAGTTGTTGCTGCTGTTGTTGCTTTTGTTGTTGCCGCTTAACGAATGATTCATGCGTTAAATTTCACGTTTTAGAGGAAACACCTGGATAAATATTGCTACCTATACCATATCTGTATATAAATTGCTTATTATGTGGAATCAACGTGAGTCAACGTCCCCCTAGCTCTGCAATTCTGGATGCTGTGGCAACCCAAGACTTCCTACTATATACGATATATAGAGATAACTGATGATGAAAACCAAAACATTCCGTTTCGTAATAGTTTTTCCTTCTTTTCCTCTATGAATCATTCTCTTCAAATCCAACTGTGTGTTCGTTAAAAACAGAAACCTTAAATCCAATTAGCTCTCGTAGTTCTTAGAGCTGTTGAAAACAGTTAAAACATTGTTTATACATTCGGCTGATAAGTGCCTGAATCAGCTTTAAGATATGCAAACACATTCATTGGGCAACTTCTTGAAATAATTTCTGTTAAAGATTTACGTGAAATTTCTTTTAGATGTTTAAGTTTTTTTTTTTTTTTTTTTTTGCATCTGAATCATTTGGATGTAGATAAGCGCGTTATCGCGTTGATTTCTTTTGAGTTCGTCTGTGAAATTGACAGGTCAGTTGGTATTTCCTGCATCCCCTCTGTGCAGCGTGCCCCCTCCTCTTTGCCACCCTAGAACCGTGGGCGTGCAACTGTTTGCCGTGGTTCGGTTCATTTCAGTTCCGTGCACTTTGGTATGGTTTGGTTCTGGCACGTACAGGTTATACCTCAGCGGGTAGTTACTGCGCCTTGTTGTTGTACAGTTATTGTTGTTGTTGTTGCTGTGACTGGGCACCGGCTGCATGAGTAAGCGCGAAATTGGCACGCTACGCGAGCGGTACGCGCTATAAAGCAGCGACGCTGCTCGATCGCATTTGCCAGATATGACGACACACACGGAGAATGATAGAGAGAAGGAGAAAGAGAGAGGGGGAGAAAGACGAGCATGTGTATGGCGAAAGGGTTGGCTGGGTCAATATACCGTAGTGGGAAGAGGAACGAGGCACAACTGACAAGCGTCAGCGGACCATCATCACGATCATCGTCAACCTAAGCAGCGCTCCATCTCCCCCTGCTCCGACTGCTGCTCTTCCTTTCTCAGCCACGCCGAATGCATTCCACATTGCAACAACAACAACAACAACCACAAGAAGAAAATTGCTAACGAAATCCAAAACCTTTGGCCACATCGAAGCTGGAGCAATTCAGTCGCAACGTCGTGCACGTTTCGACAATAAAAGACAAAAATTCAAAAATAATAAAACAAAACAAAAAAAAGGAAACAAAATAAAGAAGGCAAACCAAAAATTGTAACGACATTTTCTGCTATGCAAAGGCGAGAGGGAGTGGCAGAGAGAAGATGAAACATTATACAAGCTGTTCTTCTTCTTCTCAGCTAGAAATGCGGAAACTCATGAGTTTTATTTGCGTTCTTATTTTTAATATACTCAATTAATTTTTTTTTTTTTTTTAGATATTACTTGAATGATTCAAATGCAAAGATATATAGCTATGTGTATAATATACTTTGTAGGCATATAAAGTACTCCAACTGAAATTATATGATTCATTGAATGAGCCATAATACGTGTAAGCTTTATATTTGTATAATCTTAGAAAGGGTATATTCATTTTGGCCAGAAATGAGACATTTATGACGCTATGAAGCATGTGTACATATATGTTCTTGATCAGCATCAATAGGCAAATCGAACTACAAGGAACAATATCAAACATATAACTACCATATCAATAATAGGTCAAATATAGAGTTATTTGATGCCAATTAAAGTTATTCAGTTACTAATTTAACGAAATCAAAATAATCAAATAAAACTTCAGTTAAATGACAGTATAGAACACTCTATATAGCTAACCGATTAATTATATTATAAATTCTGCTTTCTTTTATAAATGCAGAAGAAAGTCTTTGTATTCTACACACTTCGCTCTTAATCTTTCTTCACTCTTCGTTTTCCGCTCGCTTTCCTAGAAATTCGAGTGGAGTCTTCTGCGAGTGAGATTCGAACTTGACCTTCGCTAGCACAATTGACATGCCGACCACGAATTATGCACTTGACCCAAGTCGCATCAATGGAGCGCAACCCGAAACGCCCTGGAAGACACCTCCTGCCCCCTTACCCGCTGAGGTCGGGAGCCAGCGATGCGTGGCACCCAAAGCAACAGAAGTAAGAGTAGAAGACAAAGAGGGAACGGTGCAGAGAGAGAAGATGGTAATGCTGATGGTGATGGTGAAGGTAAAGGTAAAGCAGGTGAAGGTGGAGGTGGAGTTACATTAGATATTCACCTTGAACTCGACTCGGACAACAGAAACAACAACAACAACAAGTCAATTGATTAAGCTAAAGCCGAAATGGAAGAGCGAAGCATAACAAATTAATTAGAATGATGCGTATGAAATGAATGATAAATAATAATAATGCAGTTGTTGTTGCTGCTACTATTGTTATTAATAAAGGTGCGCCAGCGAAGTGGAGAGGGGGGAGCGCAGCGCATGTGGCCTGTCGGGGCGTGGCATGGCGCTTCCGTTGCGTTTTGATTGTCATTAGGCACAGCAAATATTACCAACGATTTCCACTTTTTGTTATATTTTAATGATATATTTCCAGGGCAACGCATTGCAAATGCTCATGCTGCTGTTGCGGTGGTTGCATTGCACGCGACACCAGCAGCAACAACAACAACATCAACTAAAACGCCGTCAGACACGCAAAGGGCGCCGGGTGAAGAGTGTCGGGTGCAGGGTGCAGTTCGGCAGTTTGTGGTTCTGTGCAGGAAGTTCGTTTAATTAATGTATCAGGCCCATGAAGTCAATGTGTTTTTTGGGCATCCCAATACGCACACGAATCCTGCTGCACACACACACAAAGGCAAACAACAAACAAAGCCAGAACAAGGAGACAAAGAAGGCAAGGCAAGGCAAGCAGAGTGAAGGGAGGGGAGGGGAAGACGAGACAACACACGTGCGTGACCAAAATAGATACTCAATTAGTGTGGCAATAAAACCTTTGTAATTGTAGACGTTGCCCGATGCCGAAAGAGGAACCTCCCCATACCAAAGAACTAATGCACCCCCTCCCCCCTGCTGCTTCTCCTGCTTCTCTTCACGCGCTGTGTTGCAACCACAGAGTGCAACAACATACAATAAGTCGTGCAGTCGTGTGGCCCAACATGCAAATAGATGCACCCCCTCTCCACCTGCCCCACCTCCCCTTGAAGCAGAGGAGTTTGACTTGGAATATTCCAAGACACTTTTATGAGGTCAACTGTTTGCCGTGTCGAGCATGCTGCATGGAATACCCTATAGAAGAAACTGAATGAAGTACATACATATGTACTATATGTTAATAAAATCCTAGAGATTTCCATATCTTTAAGATCTTTCGCCATCAAAGCTGAGTTATATGTATGTGTTCAAGAATATATTGGACAATATATAGGGAACTTGTGATGTTCTATATAATATCATGAAATGCTTATATAGGACACTTTTTATGTTCTATATAAAATTCATGAAATGCTTACCAGATGCTTACATAAAATTCTGAAGAGCATCTGGCAATATAGACATATAAGTTTTATACGTTTCGATTTTACGACATCAAGACAACCTAATGAAATTCCAATTTGCTTGACTTGCTGATAAGAATTACATTTCGCTCTCGCTGCATTTCCCAACTCACAGTGGAATCACATCAGATCATTCACTCATTCATTGCTTCGTCGTTGCCCACTGTGTGGGCGGATTCATCTACAAATTGTTGCCTGGACGTGGGCAGCAAATTGAGATTGGGAATTATATTCAATTACAAAGCAGCCAAAAAACAAAAGTGCAGGGATAGAGAGTGCAAATGGAGCAGGAGGGAGAGTAAGAAAGGGGACTGAGACAGTAATTCAATTGAATTTCGCGCCTAATTTGGTCAACGCGCGCTGAATCAACCCAAAGCAGCCCACAATGCAATCACTATATAGACTTATATATATTGTATCTATTCACGATAGCTATAAATACAGGCACCACTTGGAGTAGAGGCCTCTACTTGCGACAATTGTGTATATTGGAGGCCTGTTAACAACAATGACGCAGTCGTCTATAAGTAAGTTTATTCGATATGTACAAATATATATGTATATATGCCATATGTTGTGGTTGTTGTTGTCATGACAGCAAGCGACAAACACTCACACACACAAATGTCAAACAGCGCTGGCAACCCTCGTGAGTTTACCAACTACCAAAGCTGTCTGTCAAGGTGGGCGCAAAATACTAAAGCGCAATTGATTTTTATACCCTACACAATTGCAACGAGACCTTCCACAAACTTAAGAACTTTACTTGAAATCTACTGGAAGCCATTTAAATTCTCCTCAACAAATTCTTTATACTGCATTGCAAAAATGCATTGCTAAAATAAATGTAGCGTATCTTGAATTCGATCAGCCTGTTCGAACGTGCTTATGCATATTTCTTTGGTGTTCCCATTCTGTTGCAATAATAGAGAAAGAGAGAGAGAGAGGGGAAGGGGGAGTGTAGGGGAGAGTGGCTGAGGGGTAGCGTCTTAAATGGTAGACCATTATAGTATCAGACCCATAGTTATAATTGGCTTGCATTCTGAGCCAAACACTTTGGAATTTTGAGGTTAACA
This sequence comes from Zaprionus africanus, assembly GCA_018151435.1. Classification (NCBI taxonomy): domain Eukaryota; kingdom Metazoa; phylum Arthropoda; class Insecta; order Diptera; family Drosophilidae; genus Zaprionus; species Zaprionus africanus. The sequence continues at coordinate 490,641 of JAECXB010002285.1, forward strand.
ACAACAAAGAAAGCCTTGAAGAGAGAAGAACTTTGCAAAGGGTTCCGCAGTCCAGGGAAAGAGGCCTAAATGCTTTAAATTGGATATTAGTCATGCTACTTGTATTCTATTCTTACATTCCATTGACATCGATTTGCCAAAGAGCTTAGAACACTTAGGCATTTAGGTGGTAAGGTGACCGTTTGAAAGAAAACTTTGAATTTAACATTTCTTTACACTGAATATTTGCATTGAATTTAGGCTTTGTCATTTTTTTTATGACTAAAATATTTAAGGGTGACCATTTCAATAAATTAAGATGACCATATCCTAAAAATTAAGAAAGCAAAGGAGAAGTATTTATTGTATTAATTAAGCTAAAATGAAGATTGAAAAGAATTTTGCAGATTTCCACAAATCTTTTAGGGTGACCGTTTTCTATTAATAAAACAGTTCAAAGCAAGGGTATTTGTAGCATGAATTAAGCAAATTTAATTGAAATAAAGACTTAAGGGTGACCATATTAAAGAAATATAGGGTTTGGAGTAATTATTTGTACAAGCTATATGTTTTAGGGTGAATGTATTTCATTGAGAAAACAATTCAAAGCAGGACCATCTGTTACATGAGTTGAACAAATATTAATTAAATTTAGACTTAAGTGTGATCATTTTGAAGATATGTAATTATTTTAGGGTAACCGTTTCCCACAAAAGAGAACAATTATAAACATGTTGTAATTACACATGAATTCAGAAAAGAACGTTCTAAAATGCAATTAAAATATTTGTAGTCAGGTGTCTAATCCTAGTATAATGATGACATTGCTTGCTAGAACTTATCTAGCAGTTGCCAAGGCAATAAATCAAATATACAACTTGTCAGCTAAAACTGGATTTCGATTTGTACAATTTGCGGGGTTTAATTAAACTACAAGTTATATTAATAATTCTAAATACACGGATTGCCCCTTATGTACATGTACAATTGAGTGTTTTTCATTCAATGTTTCGTCTCTGGGTTTGCATTTGGCGGGGCCAAAACCAGTTTAGATTTCCGGTTATATCTATGGGTCTGTATGGTTTTTGCAGTACTACGTGTGTAGGTTAGCATACGAGTATAAGAAATTGTTCATATCGTTCCAGCTATAGCTATATAGCCGAGCATAGATCAGGCTGGCTACACCTGCAGTCAAGCGCACTCGAACTTGATCTCCTTCTACGAAAATACTTGAAATTCCCAACAGCAAATTGGACTATTGCATAAGCGAACAACGACGAATTTTCACCGTACAGGTGGCACTACTCAGGTGGTGTTGAGGTTGCTGCTGTTGTTGCCCGTTCTCCAATCTAATTGCCGAGTGTGAGACCCAATTAGAGCAAAACTTCAAATGCGCCAAAAATTTCAAATTTTCAACAGCAAAATTATTTTTGCGCCAGCGTCGCCCGCCTCGTTTTTTTTTCTTTTTGCTGTTTTTTCTTTTTTTTATGATCCGTTTTGTTGTTTTTGTTTGTTGTTCTTTCTGTTTCTTTTTTTCGCGACTGAATAATTTACAAATTGAGGCAGAAACCGGTTCTTGCCGCCACAGCGACAACGACAACAGAATGCTCAATGAATCTTTCAGCTGCCACCGCCGGTCTCTTGCTCTGGCTAAGCTCCGCTCTGACTCTGGCTCTGAGGCTGACTCTGCCTCTGCCACTGCCACTGCTGTTTGCCACAGAAGAGTCTGCTGGCTGCGCAATGGCAAAACGAAAACAAACAAGAAGCGAGAGGAGACAGACAACGACGAAGACAAAGAGACGAGGCAAACAAATGAGCAAAATGCCACGCCCAGTTGCCGAGTCGGTCAATCTCGCCCAGTTGGGCAGCTCAGTTGGCATTTGGGCGCTGGCGATAAGGCGATAAAAACGCCCACCAAACGCACAGCACGGCGCAATATGAGAGAAAGAGAGGGAGAGGGAGAAGAGAGGGGAGAAGAATACAATCAAATTGAATTGATTAAACGGACATTGCAATTTATTTCAGATAAAACATGCCCCAGAAAGCGATTTGTTTTTCTCTACTTTGCACAATATATCATATCATATATAGGAGATATATTAAATATCCTATGCAGTTCTTGGATTAGCTTGTGAATTCTTGGCATTCCATTGAGGTCCCTTAAATAAAATATAAAATTTCAATTAATTAAATTGAATTCTTCAAGATTTATACACATATGTATAAATCACATTCGATCGTCTCTGTGTTTTCAGCTATAGATCTCTCTTTCTCTCTTTGAATATCTCTTTGCTCTCTGCTCACTCTAATGTATTTTTAATCGTCTTTCCTCTTTCATCTCTGCGTGCAGCATTCCAAAGTTGAGGTGCAAATTTGTTGCAACCAGTTGCAACTAATTAGTTGCATTTCTAATGCAACCAAAAATTCCACGGAATTTTCTGCAGAAACACTGACCCAGTTAACTATGGATCGATCTGTTCCCCGTAGAGAGTGTGTTCCGAATTCCAACAAGCAACGAAAAACGCAGCTGCGAATCCAAAAGGGGTGTGGGGGAGGGTAGGAGTGTAGGGGAGACTGTTGCTAGCCGGGGCTATTATCATCATTTCATGTGTGCAAGAATTTGAAATTAGAGTCGCGAGAGAAGCGTCGCTTCTTCTGCACGCTGCTACTACTTCTGCTGTTGTTGTTGTTGTTGTTGTTGTTGTGGCTGTAGGTTGGTGTTGTTTTTTTTTCGCTGATGTTGCAATTTGTGCGCCGTTGAAGCATTAAATTGCATAATTAGCAAGTTGGCTGCAGAGCTAGAGCTACAACTGGAACTGAGACTGAGACTGGGTCTGGGTCTGGGTCTCTCACTCACTCTCCCCCTCTCCTCTGTCTCTCTCTCTCTCTTTCTGAGTGTGTCTCTGTCTCAGTCTCTTGCTGGCCAGACACACGTGATCGCGAAATGGAAAGCGAGTTGCCTTATCTCTTGCTGTATTCGGAAATTCTCTCGTATTTTCGTATTTCTTTTTTGAGCTGACACAGTTTCCATTTCGCACAATTGAGAGTGTTCATCTCAGCCCCCCATTCTCACGTTGCACATACAGTTGGATAGATATGTTATGTAGATAGACAGATAGATCTTGCATTTGTTTCCCAACCGGAAATTCCAAACGCCCAAAAACTTTATATTAATCAGTACGTAAAGTCATTATCATCATCAACGGCAGCTACAACATCATTATGATGATCGTTTTCTGAAATTGATTTGAATTCTGTATCCCCCCCCCTTCCCGCTCTCCCTCTACCTTCCCTTCATATTCCTTTTCTAGAGATTTTCCCCCTCGAGTTTCTTGATTAATTACAAGGCGCTGGTGCTGGGAATGCATTCTGGATTCAAAACGCGGAACCCTTAACCCAATCTGATCCCATACCATATTCGTCTGCCTCTGCTGCTTCTTCCTCCACCTCCTCCTTCTCCTCTTCTTCATCTGCTTCTTGTGCCGCTTACAACGTTGTACCTGTCGCTGGGGCTGGGGCCCTTAATTTGTTGCCCCTACTTCGGGCGGGTTCAAATGAGTTCAAAATGCACCACAGTTCCCATTCCCCTTCCCTTTTGCTCTGCTCTCTGCTCTCTCCCCTTCTTCTACTATGTGTTTTTCAGTTTTTAAGGTATTTATTTACCTTTTTTCATTATTATTATTCGTATTCTGTGGTCTCTGTCTCAGTCTCCGTCTCCGTCTCCGTCGCTGTCTCAACTTCTTCTCCATCGCCCCATCCCGTATTTTCGATTCTGTTTGTTGTTGTTATCATTTCTAAAGCATTAACATATTTGTCTTCGTTTCGATTCGTTGCATACCCTTTGCATACAGGGTATACGAATTGTGTGGGTGAGACTCACTTGAAGGGTATACCAAAGTGCGAGAGAGAGAGAGAGAGAGAGAGAGATTTCTACTGCCCCCGTCTCAGCTTACATACGCAGTCATTTATTATTATTAATCTCTACTGGAATCTTTTCTGCGTGGGTTGATCCACTCTCATTTGTCACTTGTTTCAAGGGTATTTCATCTTCGTTCCTCTCTATCTATCGCATCTGTGTGTATGTGTGTGTGTTTATATTTGAATTCATTTGCTTGCTTTCATTTCGTTTCGTTTCTTTCCTTCATTTTTTATTGGGCCACCTTATCATTATTCAAATATTTTACCTAGACACGCATTCCGATCTCTCGTCCTCCCATTCCTATAGGGCGATAACAACTACAACAAGTACACACACACACGGTTCGAAGTTCGTTCGTTCTACTTTCGGGGTTGGGTTCAGTTGGGTTTCCTTTTTTTTGTGTTTAATTAGAAGCATCTGACGTTCAAGTGCAGCATTTCCGCTTGGGAAACAAGAGGGGATTGTTCTACACAATGTGGGAAGGTGTCAACAGCAATGTGGTGAGAGGGAGAGAGGGGGGTTTAAAATTGGTAGGGTATGCACACTACTTACCTTGCCGGCTGCCTTCTTGTAACGTCGCGTGGCCTCGCTGATTAAATCCCTGACAAGGAGCTCACCTGAGCCGCAGGGCACCAATATGCGAACATCGCCAAAGCAAACGGTAACCTTCATTTTTATTGTTGTTTTTTGTGTTTTCTTTCCGTTTTCGTTTTCGTTATAAATTCTATTTGCACAATCTAATTATTAATTATATTAATAATGCACTTGAATGGGGAATGTGTAATTCGCCTTCGCCTTCCACTTCCACGGCTCCTTCTTCTTCTCTTTGTTCACCTTCCTCTGCTCCTTCTTGTCGTTGCTGTTGTTGTGGTATTTTTATTTTTTTGCTTTTGTCGTTGTTGCTTTTTTAGTTATTCGTACATTTTATGCTCGTCTGCGTGCAATACACGTTGTTGTAGCTCTTTTTGTTGTTGTTCTTCTCGTTGTTGTTGCTGTTGTTGTTCTTGTTGTCTGGCATTTGGCTTTGGCATCATCTTCGGGCTGCTCCTCAACGTATTCCAAGCAGCTGCATACGACTTGTATGTCTGTGTGTGTGTGTTTGTGCTTGCACGTCTATATTTGTGTGTGTGTGAGTGTTCACCGAGCTATTCGTCTAGTCACCTTTGTATTGGTGCGAGCGAGATGGCCTGCCGTACACACGCTTAAAGGACTTTGGCGTCGCTGCTGCTGCTGCTGCGTCGGCTGCGGCTGCGCACTTGACAGCAGCTGTACACACGACGAGAACAAAAAAAGTAGGTTTTTTTCACCTACCACCACCAATAGTCAGCAGAACTATGGCGTGTGTGTGTGCGTGTACGCCTGCGCTAGTGTCCGTGCGCGTGTGTGTGTGTGAGAGAGCGCCGCTTGGAATAGAATAATACTATTTATCGTTATCGAGTTTATCTCGGAATGCACTCGCACTATTTGTTCTTTCCTTTATGCTTTTTATCTTCTGTTCTGTTTTTCACTTTTGTTGTGTTTATTTATTTAGCATATTTCACTGCATTTGCACGGCTAGTAACTGTTATTGTTGGCCCGTTGCCGTTGAGATTGTTGTTGTTGTAGTTGTTGTTGCTTTTGTTTGGCATGAATCACACGCGCAATCGTCATACAAAACGAGTTACAATAACAATAACAACACACGGCGAGCGCACACACTCACACTGGCGGCCAACAACAGGCCAAGATCATCGGAAACGTCGTAACCAAACGCAAAAACACGTTAGACAGCAACAATAACACAAACTGCTGCTGCTGCTGCTGCTCTGCTGCTGCACCCCGAAAACTGCAACTGCAACTGCAACTGTAATTGCAGTTACAATTTTGTTGTTGCTACAAAAAATGTACGCTTGATTCGCGATTCGAGCTTTAATTTATTGTTAATTTGTCTCTTTTAACCAACTCTGCTGCTGGCACACATATTCCGTTCGATCATTTTTCGTTGTTCGCTAACTTCATATTCGTTTCGTGGTTATCTTCGCTTTCAGTGCGTTTTAGCGTCGTTTTGCTTCTTTATTATAATTCTCTTTTGTTATGTTTTGCACTTACTGTTAACTACATTCGTATTTGCACTTGGATTCGTTCACGATTCTACACAATTATCATTTACCGCTGGTCTTAACGTGTTATTTCAAAAACAAAAAAAAAAAAACAAACAAAAATAACAAATTCTTTAGCGTTGAACATCGCGCTGCGCTGCGAACGCTGTCTTTGCGTCGAATGCCAACAACAACTAACGATGTCCGAAAGTATCGATATATCGATTGGGCACAATCCAGTATCGTTACTTTTAAAAACGATGTTTAGCACACGTATCGATAACGCATTTCCTCGATAGTTAGTCCGTTATATCGAAACATTAAATTTGATTCATTCATTGAATAGCCCAACTTTTGATAATTATTTAATAGTTTTAAGATTAAAATTATTTTATATGATTAAAATACAGGCAAAAAAACTGTTCCACAAGTACAAAATACTCTATTTGGCGCCCAATTAGCCATTCAAAAAATTGGTAAACATTGCTTGGCGCAAACACAGAATTATTTATAAATAAATTTTCAATTACCTAAAATATAACAAAAAATTATTTGTAATTTAATTTTCAATAAACTATAAACTAATGGGCGGACATTTTTATACATTATTCCCGCGTTTTTTAGGCGCATTATAGGAACCATTTTTTCGCGGTGTTACCAGAGCTTCTGCCTATGAACTCGATAGATTTCTACCGCAGCACTTAATAAAACAAGAACAAATTATCAATGTGACCGCAGCAGAGTAACCCAACAATACCGCACTGTGGAGCCATTAAGCGAAGAGATGAGAACATTGCAGATTTAAATTAAATATTTATTGTGCGAAATGGCTGAAGTTCGCTCAGCCTCCGGCTTAAATTATAAGACATTGCTGTAAGTGCCTCGTTGTTTACATGAGTGTATGTTCGTTTATTAATATATTTTCGTACAGTTGCACAAACATACCGGAACTATTTCTCGACAAATATGTTGCACGCACACATTTTGGACGCTTTGGCAATTTGGTTAACTTTGTGCTGCGACCGCGACGTATGACATGCACAGTTAGCTATGCCACTGAGGAGGAGGCAGCGCTGGCCCTGCGCGAGGGCAAAGTGTATAATGGGCACCAGTTCGAGATGTCATACGCAGAGATTGAGACAGCGCCAGCCCAAAAGACTGAGGAATGGGTTGATCCCGACGTGCAGGCCGAGCTAAGTGCACTCAGTGCCGCCAGTTGGCGCTCCGAATATGGAGGCAGTAAGCCAACCTCATACGCCGGAGCAATTAAGGCGCCACCACCGGCATTTGCCGCCAGAGCGAGCAACGTCAGCGTAGGAACAGCACCAACCGCAGCTGGAGCCGGCAATGTAGAGCGAGACAAGGAGCGGGAGAAGGAGCGCGAGCGGCAGCGTGCACCGGCTCAATTCAAGGCAGCCAAGCAGGAGCTGGAGACGGTAATGCGACGACCAGCGTACACCAGCGAGGAGAAATATCGCGTGCTCGATGCCCGCGACAAACTGATGCGCCTCAATCAGCGACGCGGCGGCGCTGCGACAGATTCGAAAGGCTTGCGGGGCTATTGCCCTGACATGTGTCCGGAGAAGGAGCGTGTGCTGCGCGAGTTCCAGCGTCAGGTGGCGGTCTACGAGCAGCAGCCCGACTCGGACAACGAGCAAGTGATCTGCCACGAACTGGCGCTGAAGCAGTACTCGAGAAGCAGTGCAGATCAGGAGACACCGCTGCCGCACGAGCTGCGCAACGAGGCTGCACTGCACATGACCATGAGCTACCTGATGCACGAGATAATGGACATTTGCGAGCAGGAGGAGGCGCATCTGGGCGATTGGTTTCATTTCGTGTGGGATCGCACACGCTCCATACGCAAAGAGATCACTCAGCAGGAGCTGTGCTCCCTGGGCGCCGTCAAGCTGGTGGAGCAGTGTGCCCGCTTTCACATCCATTGTGCAGCGCGTCTGGTCGCCGAGGATCCCAGTGTGTTCGATACCAAGATCAATGCCGAGAACCTCACCAAGTGCCTGCAGACACTGAAGTACATGTACCACGATCTGCGTCTGCAGGGAGTGCAGTGTCCACGCGAGGCCGAATTCCGTGGCTACATAGTGCTGCTCAATCTGGCGGATGCGAACTTCCTCTGGGACATTGGCCAGTTGCCCGCGGAGCTGCAGAGTTGCCCCCAAGTGCGTCGGGCCATTCAGTTCTATTTGGCGCTGCAGGACACGAACTTTGTGCGCTTCTTTCAGCTGCTGCGCGACGAGGAGACAACCTACCTGGAGGCCTGCATCCTGGTCGGATACTTTACCCGCCTGCGCGTGCTGGCACTGCAGCGCCTGCTCTCCGCCTATCGTGCACCGCGCAAATATGAATCCTTCTCGCTGCCCGTGAGCTACATACGACAGATGCTCTTCTTTCCCACCGACGAGGAGGCGGACGAGTTTCTTGAGCTCTGCGATCTGAGGGTAGACGAATCGGGTCGCGTCACCTACACATCCATACGCATCCATCCGCCTGAGCACTACAAGCTGCGACGGCAATTTGAGGTAAGTGATCCCTCTCTCCCTCTACATCTCCCTCTCTCGCTCTAATCCATGTTCTCTCTGCTGCTCCTCCATTAGCTAGTTGAGTCCAAGCGCCAGCAGAGCGTGGGCGAATGCATCTGCGGGGAGACACTGCCGCCCAAGTCCATCTATCGCAATCATCGTCCACACAACAGCTTCAATGAATCCGGCTACCTGAAGAGCAGCGCCTGGACAGCTCGAGATCAGTTGCCCAACGCCAACAGCAGCGAAATGGACGATGAACCAAACCCATCCCCAGCAGCAGCAGTAGGAGCAGCAACTGCAGTGGAGGCATCTAACAGAACCAGCACCAGCAGGGATAATCTCTTCAAGGTGCCACTCTTCTCTGCGCCCATTTCGCCCAAGCATAAGTCAACGACGCCTCCGCCAACAATAGTGGCCAGCAACAATAGCAAAGGAGGCTTCAGCTTCAATCTGTCACAGCAGGATGCACCGGCCTTCAGCTCCAGTTCCAGCAGCTTCAGTGGCAACATCTTCCAGGCCAAGTTGGGCAACAGCAGCGACAGCGGCGGCTTCAGCTTTGGCTTGGCGCGACCGCAGACAATCGAATCACAAGCCGGCGAGCAACATCGTCAACAGAAGGCCGCCGAGGAGGCCAAGTTGGCTGCACTGCAGCAGGCAATTGCGCAGGCCAAGCAACGTGAACTGGAGCTGCTGGAACTGAAGAGGCTCAAGGCTGAGCAGGCGGAGCGTGCGCGTCAGCAGCGACAACTGGAGCAGCAGTTGGCCAGGCAGGAGCAGGCGCAGCGTCAACAGGCAGCAGAGGCAGCAGCAGCGGCGGCGGCGGCAGCAGCTGCCAAAGCGGAGGCAGCCGCCAGAGCAGAAGCAGCTGCAGCAGCAGCGGCACTGCGTCATCGCCGGCAAATGCAGCAGCAGGAGAAGGAAGAGGAGCAGCGGGAAGCTCGGGGTCAGGAACTGTTCCGTCAACTTCTTGACGAGCAGCTGGAAGAGATTTGTGCCAAGGAATTGCAGCTACATCGTCAGGCACAGAGGCTCTACGAGATGTTCCTGGACCAGCAGGTGCAGCAACTGGTGCAGCGTCAAATGCTGCGCGCCGACTACGAGCTGGGACTGATGCGTCACTACTGGCGACGTTGGCGTAGCTATCGTCGTGTCCAGCTGCACAAGGATGCGCTCTTCGCCTGCCTGCCACTGAGCTTTGGCGCCGACGGCAGTCAGCAGCTGGTGGACATGAAGTCGGCGGAGCAACCTCTTCGCATGATGCGTCGCTATCGTCAGGGAGAGCCATGTGACTATCGTCAGCTCCTCGCCGGGATGGAGGATCAGTGTTGGCTCAAGCTGGATCTGTGGGAGCTGCTCGCCCGTGCACTGCAGCAGCAGCAACCGACGCCGGGTGCACGTCGCTTCTTCAAGCTGCTGCTGTCGCTGCCAGACGGCAGCAGTGGCCACGTCATGGAGCATGCCTTGGATCGTGGCCTGCTGCAGCGGCCACTGACGCAGTCGCCATCGGACTGTGCCAAGCCAGACTCTGAGGATGGCTACATCAATGGACTCTCCCATGGCGTTGCTCTCTGCGTGCACAAACTGAAGGGCAACCCGGAGCGGCAGCACGAGCGGATCATGGCCAATGCGGATGGCATTGTTTGCTACGTGGATGGCAAGTGCTTGCCGGAGGCGCAGCAACGTCTGCACTTGCTGCAGCGTCACAGCAACTGCAGCTATGTGGCACTCATTGTGCAGCAGGAACCCGAGCAGCAGCAGCAACTCCACCGATCCCAGCTGGCTAAGCAGCTGCAGCTGGACGAGCTCTGGCGAGGTTATTACATCTTCCAGTGCAGCACATTGCAGCAGGGCAGGCAGAAGCAGCAGTTCGTGGCGCTGCTGCAACATGCTGTTCATTTTCTGGCCAAGCAGCCGCATCGCAGTCGCAGCACACTGCAGCAGCGCGAGCTGCGCGACTGGCTCTGGTCGCAGCTGGGCGATGAGCTGTTCCAGCGCTTGCGGGAGGCTGTGAAGCGAGATGCAACCATTGGACAACGCAGTCGCAGCTCGGCACAGTTCTGTGCCAATCTGTACAATGAGGCAGTGCGTCGCCTGCAGCTGGTGGCCGGAGAATCACTCGAGGATTGTCCGCAGTTGCCACGCGAGCTGCGCGCTTACGTTGAGCCACTGCCACCGCAATCGGTGTTGCCCAATCGACTGGAATACTTTGTCCCCGGCTGGCAGACGCGGGAGCAGCGCGCGAAGATTGTGCAGCTGCTGGAGCAGATCAAGCTGCCAGAGATGGCAGTGCCACTGCCCGAGGACAAGCAAGCGATCTGCGAATGGCTGCTCAACTACGCGCAGCTGAGTCAGCAGGACTCGTTGGTGGATGCGGTGGCTCTGCGTGCCATACAGATGCTGGAGTTGCAGCAGCATCTGAATGAGGTTAACTACTTGGATATTGTGGAGATCTTTGCCAAGGAGCGGCTGCAGTTTGTGCTGCGTCGCCAGCTGGAGCGGGAGGAGCACCTGCCTAGTGCAGTTGTCTACAGGCGCCACACGTTGCACAAACTCTTCGAGACGCACTGGTACTACGAGTGGCAACCAGCCGAGATACACCAGCAGCTGCAGGGCGAAGAGGAGCAGCAGCCGCAGCAGCAACGGATCGCTGGGGAGGAGCAGGAAGAGGAGTTGAGTTACGAGCAGGTGCTCGGCCAGGCGCAGGCTGTGCTGCACAAGTGCCAGCAGAGGCGCAAGGAGCGCAAGACACTCAGCGACTTCAACAAGTTGGAGCTGAGCATGCAGCGATTCGATCGCACTGCACTGGCCGCCATGCAGGAGGAGGAGCAGCAGCTGCAGAAGCAACAAGAGCAGGAGCACCACCAGCAGCAGCAGCAGATCGAGAATCATCTGCCGGCAATGCCCAACGCGAAGCGGCAGCGACTGCACGCACATGCAGACGAATGCGCCGATCTTCTGGATCGCACTGAGCGCCTCATCCACCATAGCCAGACTAGCGAGCAGCGACGCCTGCAGATATTGCAGCGCGCCAAAAAGTATCTCTGACTCTGATCGCATCACAGAGCGAGAAGTGCATGTCATAAAATAAATAATAATAATAAAAGAACATTAGTTTTTCAATTTAACAAAATTCTGCAATTGTTTTTATTTACTTGGCCTAACGATTAATCGATAATTCTGACTTATTTACCACAGCTGAGCACGATATACTGCTGAAAAGTATGCTATGCCAACAATGCATAGTTATGCAAGGCGAGTTCGATATCTTATCGTTTTATTAATTAATTAATTATCGTTCAGCCTGCGCTAAAAAGTATGCTGTACTGCAGAGGATCGTTATACAAAACTATTGCTTGCATAAAGTGAGTGCGATATGTTATCGTTTAATAAATTATATTATCGTTCAGCCTCTGCTCAAAGCAGGGCTGTCAGGTCAGCCTTTTTCCGGACAGATCCTTAATTTTTTCGTCTAGCCTGGTGGAGAATAACTGCATGTGCTTGCTCATATTTATTTCTCCTATTTCTCCCAATCCTGTGCATAATACTTATTATAAATATGCTGCCTGCAGCATCCTTTGCACTCTTTCTACGACATTCGTCATTTCCTATTGAAAATCAAAGTATTCATTGAAAAACTCTTCACAATTCAAGGGAGGTTAACATTTTGACCCATTGTTAGAGTAAAAATCACATTTTTAGAAAACTCTTAACTGATAACATCGAAACTTTTTCGTTTTCAAAAGAACCGAAAAAAATCAAAAGTTAAAAGTTTGTTACATCACATCGTCAATAGCATGTTCTAAATTAACTGTAGAATCTAAAATCATAAATATTTAAATAAAAAAAAAAGGAAAAAACAACCAATTTGACTCTATAATATAAAACAGATAAAACAAAGGACCCTCCCCCACAAAAAAACAAATAAATTTGCATACTGTGCAAATTTGATCGAGTAAAAATTCAAAGATGAGTGTTAACGGCCAACCAAGTGAGTATAGCGATGGGATAGATCAACCGATAATGCTGTCCACATTGTCTTCCCTTTTCTAGCCATTAAGTACTTGACAACGTGGTATCGCTCACTCTTCAAGACCAGAAAGTCCGAATGTGCTAAGACATTATTGTGGTCGGATCCACACTCATTGGGGCTGGTGTCCGCTTGGTCAGAATTTCGCAATCGTCTGTCACGCAGCCGTCGGGTTCAGTCCTATCTGGGATACATGGACCGTCGTCGACGATACTCAAACAGTGAAGCACATCCGCGGCTGCCTGTGATGATGTCTCGCTATCCCAGAATGACGATGGCAAACTCGTGCAGAAGACACACGCCCTTTAACAAGCCATTACTGATGCCCTCGACCATCAATGTATGGTCGGGAATTGGCGGCTGCAGATGCTACACACCTGGATACAAGCACAATCACATCGATATGGGTAGCACTCGGGTTGGCAAGATTCATTTCGCGAAGGTGCAGAGTAAACAACAACATCAGCAACAACAACAACAACAACCCCTTTCGAAGCATAAGCGCAAGTTGCCCAAGATTCGACCGATAATGAGGCCCAGAGTTCCGCCGAAACCGAAGCAGAAGGCACCGATACTGACGCTGGATTGCCGCGATGATATCGACACGCTGGGGGTGCCTCAAAAGCGTATGGAATACATGGAGAGTACCGCTCGCACTATGGGAAAACAGAACTACTTGGTCAGGAATTGGCAACTGAACCATTCCTATAGCTTGCCCAAGCTCACATGGAAGCCCCAGCGTCGAACGGAAACGACTCTCACTTCAGTTCCAGTCGTGACTTACAAGCACCCGGAGTTCAACCTGCCGCTGAGGCTGCCACCAATACAGAGGATGAATCTGAATCTGAAGCAGAAACAGAAGAAGCCGGAGAAGCCGGAGAAGACGGAGAAGCCGGAAAAGCCGGAGAAGCCCGAGACGAAGGAGACGATGGAGACGATGAAGACGTTGAACACGGTGAAGACGAAGAAGGCGAAGAAGGTGAAGACGGCGAAAAAGAGCAACGATAAAGAAACGGCAACGAAGTCTGATGAACTAGACGGCATCAAGTTGCTGCTGGGCGATCTGCTGAACGGGAAGGCGCCCACCCTTAAGCAGCGTAAGAAAGATATCGAATATGGCAAAACCTCACCGACCTTCAAAATGATGGCTCACAGTGCGGAGCGTCGCAGCAGCCTTCACAACAAGCAATTCGTTAAACAGCTTGAGAATCCCATATTTTTCACGCACCCCCTGATGAGGACTCAGAACATGATGCCAGTCCAACCACGACGAACCGTATCGATGGCCCCCAAACTCACACAGCACTTGGAACAGCGCCGCAACGAGCAGTTAAACATGAGATTAAACGCTCTCCTGGCGGCCAGCCAGTATGATGAAGATGTGGACTAGTTGTGCAGATGGTGGAATGCGTTTTGTATGTTTATGTTCTTTATTGTTATTTGGGTAACCCCTTGTAATTCGAAATTGTATCTTAAATTTCAAAGTGAACCTTTTGGACCTAACGGGTAAACTAGTGTTAATTGTTGTTTCAAATTCATAATGCATTAAACTTTAGCAGCGTGGCTTTTTTATATTATACAGAAGCTCATTGGTATTTTTATTTACCATGGGTAACCCAAAGAATGATTTCATGAGATTAAAAAAACCTTTCGGGAAAATTCGCATGATCGTGCAAATGTATTTGAGGGTGATGAGAAAGGTTTTGCGCATTCACAAGACATCTACATATGACACCCTATAAATAAATGAGAGAGGGAGAAAGAGGTAAAATTAACTTTTAAGTTCTCTTCATTAGATTCATTGATTCTACTATAATTTTATTTTTTACCGTCTCTACACTTTACCACGCCTAATTCTATGCAATACACAATTCTTTTGTTCTTATTAGACTTTTAGTTCCAGTACCGATTGAAAGTGAAAGCGCTTGTCAAACGTTGCCATAGATCGACCACGAGAGCGAGCGAGATAGCAGTCAGTGATTAATCAGCTCACACGCACACATACAAACATACATAGGTCGGCTTGCATTCTATACGTATTGGGGGATTTGTAAACATGTTTATCAAAATTGATTCTGTTTACCCGTCTAACCATTTCACCAAAATAGGCCACAATTTGCACAGAGAAGGAAAACAATAACAATTACAACAACAACAACACTTCGCAGACAACGGCGTCGCTTGCGATGTTTGTCGATCCCCCTCCCACCACTGCCCCATTCCGAATGGGGCCATCGCACAGTCAGTGTGCCCTTTTTGCATCATCCAAAATGAATCAGGGTTACTATTTTAAGACGCACTGCGTTGCAAGTTGCAAGGTCATGCTAGCTCACGTGATGCACGAAAAAATGAATAAACATATAAATAAAGTCGCATGATAAATGTATAGGTGAGTGAGTGTGTGTGTGTGTGTGATGGCAATCGTCCAAGAGATGGAACACTCACATTTCGCAATTGTCTGCAAATTTACAACTTAAAATGCCCGAATAAAATACCACAAAAATACTTTTGTTTTTGGTTGTTTTTTTTTGCAGTGACGCCGACAGCGAAGTTGCGCTACCGAACGCCACCGACAGAATTTCTATTTAAACAATTTCACTAAATTAAACAATTTGTTGTCTCATTAACAATTACATATTGATTATATATGTGTATGCGTATGTATGTGTGTATAAAACTAATCAAAAGAACAAAGAGGTAAGAAACAACAACAGCTTAACTTGTACGCCATTTTGTCAAGGAGAGGAAAATGTGTTGCTTTTGTAGTTGCCTGTGTTATTGTTGTTGTCTTCTTCGTTTCCGACTCTCCGCTTCTTGCTCTCTCTCTCTCTCTCTACTGCAGATGATGCTGCACTTTGCACTGTCGCAGCGCCTCATTGAATCCCTCGCATAGCGACAAATCGGATTGACCTTGTGCACACTGCAGGAACTGTTTGATCTCCCATGCACAGGCGCCTTGGGGCTCATTGGGCTGGGCCGACTGTGCGTAATAGGGCTGCTGTGACTGTTGGGCAACGGGGGCGGCGGCGGCTGGAGCAGCAGCCTCCTTGTCACCGGAGCCGCTGAACAGCGATGTCAGACCGTGGCCGACAGTGTGGCCAATTGCGGAGCCAACAGCAACACCTCCAGCTGTGGCAGCCATTTGCTGGAACATCGATGGCTGCTGAGGTGCTGCGGGCATGCCAACGGCGCTTGGGGGGGCCGCTGCGACGGGCGCTGGTGGTGGTGCGGCACGTGCAACCGGTGCCGGTGCGGGCGCTGGCGCGCTGCTGCAAGCCGAAAACAAAAACAGAATTATATGTAATGTATATAAATATATTGTGTATGTGTTGGTGTTGTTGTTATTGTTGCCACGCGCTTGAACTTTGCACGTTGCACACCGTCCATCTCTGTCGTTTTCCGTGTTTATCTGTTTTAAGGTTACGTAACGAGTTGCGGCAACGAGAAATTTCCAGAAGTCTCTACATTGCACATATTCTCGTTCACATTAGTTAAACCTTTGCGGCTAATTGAAAAATGTTTGTGTTTTTGCAACAATTTGCAATGTTGCAAGCAAGTTTGGACGGCGACCCACGCATACGTGTTTTACGTCAGTATTCCGTTGTCGCTTGTCCAATTGGAAAACTTTTACGTTATACGCGTGAAAATTAAATTAGCAGCTTACCGTCTGGCTGATGGTGGGGGGCTTGCAGAACGTCCACGGCGAACCATTTTGTTTGATTTTTCTTTATTTATTTAGATGTCGAAAATTACAAGTTATTTAGGTATTTACGAAAATTTAACTGTACGACTTCTAGTGCTTGCTTTGCTTTATAAACTGCTGAGTAGAGTTGTAACAATGCCTATCGCCGTGGAATATATCGATATGTACATAAGCCGATACAACTAGTATTTTCTCGAATATTTTTTCTTTGCGATACATCGCTTAGTTTCTATTCTCTGATTGGAATTTCATCACACTTTAATATAGTGCATGGTAAATTCATAAACATATCTAACATTGCCTTCTTCGATTAAGAAAAATAATAAAAAGACAAAAAGCATTAACATTACCTTTCTTATAACTAAAAAACATTTAAATATTCAGCAATGCAGAATGCGCGAAGACCAGTGCTGGAAAGCTGTTAGCGGTGCTGCCATATCTGTTGATTAAGTGCTATGCCGATATATCGATAGTTGAATGCGATATGCACCGTGCTGGAAAGCTTTTAATATCAGTGCTGCCACATTTGTTGAACAAGTGCCTAGCCGATAAATCGATCGACATGTGATCTTAATAACGGTTAATGGCGCCATAGTTTGTATTGAGAAAATTGATCTGAGGTTAGCGATGCAGTTGGCGCTAATTATAATTTGTACCTTCGCTTTTCTCCTGACTGCATCGTCAGCCGATGATTTACTTGAACTGACTTGCGTCACGGACGATCAGTGCACCCAATACGAGCGTGGCAGATGCCGCGAAGGCCATTGTGTATGCACCGCCCCCGAAGACGGACATCGCGTGCCCTGCAAACCAAAGGATAAAAAATTAAGTAACATCATAGGAGGCCCATGTACTGAGGATCATGTCTGCATGCTGCCACACGCCGTCTGTGACATCAAACGGGATATGTGCTTCTGTACCGCCGACCACATTCCCAGTGAAGATAAGCGGCGCTGCCTGCCGGACCAGGTGGCACTAAACAAATCATGCGAGCTCGCCAGTCAATGCCAAAAAACAGACAAGTTTGCTGTATGCCAAGAACCTGAAAAGACTTGTCAGTGCAAACCAAACTTTGAGCCTCACTTGGGCAAATGCCTAGCACTCTTAGGTGAGTTGATTCGGGAGTTATCCCGAACAAGAACAATCTGTAATTATAATCAATTTTATGTAATACTTTTTATTGAACAGATCTGCCGTGTACCAAGAACAATAAGTGCAATGCTACGGATGCGATATGTTTGCCCCACCAAAAGAAATGCGCCTGTGGTCACAACTTGGTCAACAATCAGAACAAGACCACCTGCCTACCGGGAGCTTTGTTTGACTCCAACTGCACAAGCAGTGAACAGTGCCAACTCATTCTCGGCGTCGGCGGCTTGTGCAGCAACCACACCTGTACCTGTCGCCCCAAATACTATGCCAGTATAAGGGAAGGGGACAAAGAACCAAAAATCATTTGTGATCCGATTGTATTCTACGGTGACAGCTGCCTTGAGAATAAGGACTGTCAGATGAAGAAACTGGTACAGGACCAGGAGCAAGAGAGCCGCGACCCGACCATGGAGTGCATGTGGGGTGAATGTCGCTGCAAAGACAACGAACATGCGAACGACAAACTGCTCTGTGTGCCAAACATGTCCAAGGCCAATCCTCTACAGAATAAGTTACACTTCATGATACTCTTCCAATTGATTTGGCTTGTTTATTCACGCATTTAAAAATATGAAATGTTTTCAAAAAATAATCAAAAGAAATACACAAAATGTATACAAAAGAAAACTGTAAAAAGATACGGAAACAGAGGACTAGACTAGACTAGAGTCCAATGCGGGCGGGAGTGCGTCGTGGCGTTGCATTGCCGGGCGTGGCGATTTCCTGCTTGCCCGCCAGCTGCTCCTCTCGATGTGCTGCCTGCTGTTTCCGCTCCTCCATCTCATGCTGGGCCTGTAACATTTGCTCCTCCATTTCCTTAAGATGCTCCGCAGCCAGTTTCTTCTTGTCGCGCCCGCTGCGACCCGTTTCCTTGACCGAGAAGAACATGGGACCTAGCTCCGCAAGCCAATAGCCATCGACAGCGGTGGCACATTGCATATACTCCTTGGCGGTCATTATCAACTCATGATAGACCACATAGTCCGGGGTGGTGCCGAGCCCGTAGAGCGCCGATGTCGGATGCAAATGGCAGGGCATGCCTGTGCGCAGGTTCACGTATTCACCAATGCCCTTGAGACGTGCCGCCTGATAGAAGTACGCCGAGCAGATGCACTTGCGCACAATGTCCCAATCGGTGCCGCACGACTTGACGTTCATCTTCTGCTGCGTCATGATGTCCTTCAACTGTTGCCGCACCTCACGCACCTTGCGCATTGCCTTGATGTGGATGAAGTGCTCATTGCACCAGGTGGAGCTATAGCTGTAGGGTATAGAGGCGGTACATTAGTCAACATATACAGTTCCTGCCACTTTTAAGTAGACTTACCTGTTCTGCTTCCACTGTAGGTACACGTTGAGGTAGGTTAGATGATCCGACTCGGGCACCTGAAACTTTTCACGCACGCCGTCTGCCTCTTCCTCGCGTCCTTTGGGTCGATAAAAAATCGATGGTACCGATAACATGGAAACTGCAAGAGAAGAGAATGTGCAGGAATTAGGCAACACTGTCAATGAGAATCGCAGAGAGAGCCTGCTCTATCTGTCGAGATCTCTGCTGTTATTAAAGCTAGAGACACCAAATTTGGCATGCAGATTCCTAGATTCCCTTGCCTTGTCCTTGCATCACCCACGCTACTCACCTATGATGAGCACCTCGGCGCTGCACTCCATTTGGCAGGCGACAATAAGCATTTGACACTGCGGTGGATCCAGCGGGAACTCGGCCATTTGTCGGCCCAATGTGGTCAGGGCGCCAGTGTGATCGAGTGCACCCAGTATCCAGAGCTGATACAGCGAGTTGAGGATATTGTCCTGAGGTGGGGGATCCATGAAATGGAATTGCAGCAAATCGACCACGCCCAGCGACTTGAGCAACAGCACCGTATTGGCCAAATTGGTGCGCTGTATTTCGGGCACAGTGAGGGCCAACAACTCGTCCTTGTACTGACGTTGCGTGTAGAGGCGATATGCCTGGCCAGGACCCGTACGACCGGCACGTCCGGAACGCTGATTGGCGTTCGCCTGCGAGATGGGATAGATTTGCAGGGCATCCATGCCGATGCGGGGATTGTAGACCTTCAGCTTGCAGTAGCCGGAATCGATGACGTAGATGATGCCATCGACGGTCAACGAGGTCTCGGCAATGTTGGTGGCCACCACACACTTGCGTACTCCGTCAGCGGATTTCTGAAAGATCTTTGCCTGCAAATCCGAAGGCAGTTGCGAATAGATTGGCAGTATGCTCAGCTCGGGTGCATTCTCGATCTCGCTGAGCCGTTCCTCGAGCACCTCGCACGTCACCTCAATGTCCTCCTGGCCGGGCATGAATATCAACATGTCACCCTCGTTGGGTGTCAGATGCACCTGCAGCGCTTGCTTCACTGCCGACTCCACATAATCCTCGCATGCATTTTTACTGAACATCACGTCCACCGGAAACGTTCGTCCCGGTATGGTGAACGTGGGCACGTTTCCGAAAAACGTTGCAAACTTGGTGGAGTCCATCGTGGCCGACGTTACGATTAGTTTCAGGTCATGGCGACGTGCAACGATCTGCAAAAGAAGACAAGGTGAAGGAATCAATTAGACATGAATGGGCCCATTTTGGGTACATGTAATTAAGACACTGGGATACTATTTTTTTAATTAGATTTAGATCGATTGTACTTTAATATAGAGTTAGTGGAAGGACTATGTATTATTTATAGATATATTTTACTTATGTATATAAATAAAAAAAAATCCAATATGTTTATATAGCGAGTGGGAAATCTTCCAATTTTTTCCACCACCAAAAATATTTGTTAAGTTTTCTAATTAGCGTATTTTGTATAGCATACTTAGGGGCGACGCCCGTGAAAACTGTTGCCCCACTACAATTATTTCTTGCATAGCCTCTATGTTTTTATCGTTATCAAACAATTAGAAACTTAGGTCATTGTTTATTTAAAATGTCACAATTATTATGTACACCACCTTATTCTATATATATTTTTATTTCTATAATATACATACATATGTATATATCTATTTATGTACATATGTCGCCTTGGCTATTAACGCTCTTCAAAAATGTTATATTTTTTTGGAGTCATTACTGCCTCCTTCTGCCTGTCACACACCTTTTCGTTTGCTAGAAAATTCTAATTACCTTCTAGTGTACACTTGTGGGTGGTGTATATAAATATAGTGCATATAAATACAGTGTGTAAAAAAAAGTCTTACGGTACTTAAGCCTCCAAATGGGCTCGGCAGTTCCTTATGAAGTTATGCATGTTTATATGTATGGTATGTATGTATTTAGGTAGGTATACTAAAAAGTTTGGGAAAATGAAATGAGGGTACTAGAAATCCCCTATTTTATCAGGTTAATCTATAGAATTTCTGAATACAGACATAGATGTAAGTATATACAAAACAAATTAATTATCCTACATTTCAACAGAGAATTCATTGAATCTGAAACCAGCCCACCTCATAAGATGGTTCCAGAAAAGCAGGAGGATTGTTAAGCTGCACATGCTATAAATATGACATTTCAAATTTGTCTAGACAAGTCTCAAGTAGTTTTTCAGATTTACCTCATCTCAAATCATGCAATTTCGTCAGGCAACATCGCTACAATCCAAATAATTTCGGGCCAAAGCTGTTTTTGATGCTGCTCTGGCCTTGATGCAATTCGCTTTTTTCCACGCTTTTTCCCGTTAACCCACCAACTGTGTTGTCGACAGCACCCCTTCCCCACCCCGCCTGGGGCCCCTGTGACGTGGCATGAGCATGACCCAAATCGCGAGCACCGGCCCCAAAAAGCCAAAGCTAAGCAGCAGCACATCAAGTCACAAACTTATAGAAGTATCCTGAGCTGTCAAATTTTACAAGTGTGGTGAGTTTGCAGAGAACCGAATGGAAACTCAACACGAACACGAAGTTTGTGTGCGCCTGCTGCCTTCGCCTAAGAGCGGAAGTGCAAGAGAGAGAGAGAACGCTTTGATTGAGCTCTCTCTGGAACTTTGCTTCGACTGCGACGCGAACGATTTAACGAAACGAATAGTCGACGAAGCGACGTCTTGACGATTCGTCGTGTGTTCGTTGAACGTTCGGCTGGGTGGTTGGGCGCTCGGTCCATCGTTCGGCAGTTCAGCAGGCTGGGCAACCCTGTGCCTGTGTGCCTGTGCCCGGGCAAGACGACGTCAGGCATGCCGGGTCGCACGTAGGCAACGATTTGCTGACAGCGCTGCAACAGCGCCGCTGGCAGTGCTGTAGCAGCGCAGCGGCCGTCTGTTGAGAGTTGAGTTGAGGACATTTAGCAGATCCTTTCCGCTCTGTGTGAGTGCGCGTAATTGTGCGCTTGTCTCTGCGAGTGTGTATGTGTAAGTGTGTGTGTGGGTGGGAGTCTGTGCGGTTTATGCAGTTTTCTGCATGCTTGAGCAAAATCAGAACTGCAGCAATTGCAGCAAGTAGGCGAACTGTGAACACCCTGTGCTTTTCACTGCCAGCTGAGCAATCGATAGAGCAACATTTTAAAGGTGTCCTGCGATTAATTTGTTGGTATTTTTTATATAAAATGAATCAAATTAATCGCAACATTGCATTAAATATCGATACATGTTAACGATTAATGCATTTAAACTGGTATTAAATTGTATATACTATACATATCGATAGCTGCTACCGATTGAACAGTATTAATTGGTATCCTGCGATTAATGTACATCGCATCAAATATCGATAGCTGCAGTTTTCCTTTGCAGCATACTCGTAAGCTCCCCTTGTTGTAACCCCATTTAGCTTATAGGGTATATTAATTGCCACCTAACCAACACTGTTGCAGCACCTGCTGCCGCTGCTGCTGCTGCTGCAACGACCCGTTTTGAGTCACGGACAACGCGACGACAAGCGAATTGCGCATTATTTTACAATGCGGTTAGAGGCGGAACAAGCCCACAAACACATACGCACTGGGTTTACTATGCGGCTTATCGAGATATGCACATACCTATAGCACACACACACACGCATGAATGCAGAGATATATACTTGCGAGAATATCACGGAATAGAGCGCGGTATTTATAACGTCGTCAGCTCTCCTGCTCCAACAGCAGAACCAACCGCCAACGCACCGATTCCGATTTATCTGTGGAGTTCTCAACTGTTTAATGACGCTGAACAATGTTCCGATGTTCTGCTCACATTAATTACGATAGCTGTTCGATATATGAACATATGACAGTTATATGGCACAGACCACACAAGTGAAACTTTGAGCAAAGAATTCAAAGATAAACCGAACAAAAGAGAATACACTAAATTAAATAAAAAGAACATTTTACGGTTTTGGGTTTTTCAATAATCTTATTTCTTCATCTATTACCACAAATAGAATAGGTCGCTTCTCAGATAATTCTATCGAAGAATCGTTATCTTGAATGCAATAAAAACCAATCGGAAAAACAAATAATTGTGTATTATATCTTGAGATTAAGCGAAATCAACAGAATGCAATCTTAACTGCAAGTCTTACTAATGAGTTCCGATACTGATATTGAACAAACAAATATGACGATGATGATGATTAGGATTGCTAAATCGTCTCATTTAGTAAACATTTCTTCCAATATATCGACTATATACGTGATTATGATGCCAAACTCGTATTTGCAAAATGTTTATGACCCATAAATATAGGTTCAAACCGAATTGGAAATAAAAGCTTACTCATTTATGTACACTATCAATAGATTTCCAATATAGACGCTGCTTTTATAGAGGTCAGAAGTCCAGACTTGTAAATAGCCATTACAAATCGTTTTCGATACGTCTTATATGTATGTTATATCACGATGATAAGGTGAAACAGCGGAAGAACTTACTCTTCTGTCACTAATTGTTGTAGATCTCGATGACTAAAGCCGGTGATACTTCTAAATTTGGTATAAATCTAAATTTAGTTTAAACAGTCAGTAACATCCAATTGCACTTTAGATTGGCGCCACGTAATGCGATAATAGGTCGATTACGGTAGTTAATGGACTTGGTTGAAATTGTCGAACTTTGAAACGCTTAAAGAGTTCTTACTTCCTTTGTGAGGGAATTATTGCATCAGCTGGATCAGATGTGACTAAACACTGACTAAGACGAATCACGAGTCAATGCATATACCCTATAAATGTTATATAGTCAACTGATATCAGACCTAATTCATACTATAGTCACGGTGTTCGTAATTGGTTCTACCTCTTCTTCTTCTACTTCGAATTCCCGATCGAATGCGTATTAACTTTTCCCATACACACTCGACGCGTTCTCTTCTATTTATTTTTTAATGCGGAATGTAGTATATCAATCTTGATTGCGATAACGTGGCCCCTGAGCCACTTGAGCCGAGGTATCTACATATACCTATACATATGCCCCCGTATATACCCTCTATATACACCCTATATTCGGTTTATTTAAATGCACCGCAAGAGTTTCCACAGTGCCTGCTGCAGTAAACGCACACTTCGACAGCAGAAAAGATACGAGCGTAGATAATGCGGCCAAGATCGATTGCACGATCTGCACTGTGCGCGATTAATCAACAAATTGAAATCGTAAATATATTTTCGATCATAATAGGTATAGGCACCATATACGAGTACCATACACAATGAGGAAGAAAATGTTGTAAATTTAAGCTGCCGAAGTTCTTTATTCACTTAAAAATAGCACAACCTTAAGCTTTAGTATATAGAAGTACGGTTTATCCCCATAAGCTCTATATTTACAAAATGAGATTTATTATATTGTAATATGGTTTATAAAGTATGTCTCATCTTACAAATATGACAAATCTCTCTCACAATATCAAAAAAATACCCTCCCACAACAAACAAACCGCATTTTATATCATTTCATATCTATGAGGAAATTACATTGAGCTTTTAAAAAATCGAAAATGCACAAATTCTTCAACCATGAATATAAAATAAAACTAAATAAAATAAAAGGAACACGAAATAAATAAATAACCCACAATAACAAAATGAAAACAAATAAAGAAATCGCCAAAAAAGCGCCAAAAAATTTGGTAGACATTTGTAGAATTTAATGGGCAAAGTGCCAAGAAATTTTTTAGATGACAAGAATCGGGGCAAACAGAAGCTATATAAACAAGTTGAGAGCCAAAAGATAGATATATATATATATACCTGCATAGACTGATACCTCTTTGATATCAGCTAACGTACACTGATCTGAGATCTGAGAAGGACAATAAATTAATTTTGATCGATGTGTGTGTGGAAAACGATGACAGTTTGCATTTTAGATAGAGGGTTATACTTATAGCTCTGCTTTATGACAGCTAAGTGGGTCACAAACACAGTGAGACTATATACAATAGTAGACTAGCGATACTCGCGCTTATCTCGCTAGTTTGCGGATAGTTTCTGCTTGTCGTATAACAGTCGGAAGTACTCGCTCACTCTTCTAGAGCTCGCAAATCAGCTGTCAAGGGTTTTTATAAATTGTTGCTGCTTTTTTTTTTTTTTTTTGTTATTATTTATAAGCTTATCGTCGCAAGTTTGTTTTCTCCAGTCAACTAGCGTTATTAAATACACAATTTATGCAAATGTAAATAGCACAAAAAAACCAAAAAAAAAATGAAAACAATTTCGTGTTTATTTTTTCATCGGGAAGAAAGTAACACACAGCGCAAAATAGGGTGAGGCTCGATACAGACTGCAATTTGCGAAGATTTACACACACACACACCAAGACACGCCCACACGGCACAGCATGCATGTATGCGTATTTAAATATATCCCATGCCAGTGCATTTATCAATTCAACCCAGAAATATGACAAACAACCTCAAACCTAAAGACAAAGTCAACGTCTGTTCGCCGCTCTTTCCGCAGCTCTGCGGGTAGTTTCGCTTTCTGACCCAATGTGCGACACATTGAGAAGGTCAATGGGCAGTGAGGTTGCGTGGTATAGGAAGATATAGCGAGAATTGCAATGGATTTTCTATCTATCGATAGTATCGTAGGGAAATATATCGATTCTACAAGTTTACTAATTGTTTCTAGAAGGAAAACAGGATCTTCGGTAGGATTCAAAATATTTAATGCATTAGCGATGAGTACTGCAACTATCGATAGTATCACACGTGAGAAACTTATTGATTGTATATGTTTACTAACAGAATATTCTTTCCATAGTACACAACCATATGATTTCTAGCCAAAAAGTTTATTTATTATCGATAGTATCACATACAAAACTTATCGATGCTTTTACATGATTAATAATGCATTCCAGAGTATTACAACTTCCGTATAGACAACAGACAAGTATGAAGAGAAGAGATGTACATAGTGTATACATACATAATTATACATAAATACATACTTGTACATACATTTATTATTATTTGTATATTCTCGTCGCTTTTGTTTTTGTTTGGACGCTTTTCTTTCACTTTTCGTTTGCCTGGCGCCAGTCAGCAAATCTATGCGATATGTCTGGCCATATATGTACTATATATACTATACGTATATGATAATTGATGTCCGCATGCAATTTTCAGTGCATTTGCATTGCAAACTGTCAGCGACGGCGCAGGGGGAGGGGAGGAGGGTAGAGGTGGGACAGTAAAAGCTTTAGCTTTGAGTCTGATGAACTGAAACGAGTGGGCAGCGGGTGTTGTTGGGTACAACAACAACAACAACAACACGAAAGCATTTTCACATACACATAAATGTACATGCATATGCATGCATTCACACACACGTACACACGCACACAAACGTTGCCCCGGTGCAGGCTTAAAATTTGCTGGCAGCTCTGCGAGCAGCGCAGCACAGCAGGCGAGCCGTGGGCAGCGCTGCGCTGCTGTGGTGAGTTTATTGCGCTGGGTGTTTGGAGGTGTGGCAGCAGCCGTAGCAGCAGCAGCAGCGTCGCTGTGACGTAGTCGGCGATAAAGACAGCGAGATTCATGTTATTTTTTTTTGCCAAAAACTACCCACAACAAAGATGTAAACAAAACACATAAACACACTCACCCAGAGCACACACCCACACACAGACGCACACACACACGTACAGACTCTCTGACAAATGAAATATAATGCAGACACGAGCAAAAACACGAGCCAACAACAACAAGAAAATACAATGCAAACAAGCAAAAAACACTCGCCATGCAAAATATGTAAATAATTAAAGAGCGAACAACAACAATGTACGCCAAAACACATACACACTATTTGCACGAGTGTGCGTGTGTGTATCTGCTCTCGTTCAACGTTTTGCATATTTTGTTTTTATCCGCACATTTGCAAGGCAGAACAAACGGGCAAAGGCAAACAATGAAGCCGCAAAACGAGTTATGAGCTCTCCCAACCAGAAGATGCCGAGCTGCTGCTGCTGCTGCTCCCGCAGTCTCAGTCGCTGCTGGCGTCGCTGTCGAAGGTGAATAACACCGAGCAGCAGCAGCAGCAGCCTGAAAGAGAGCGACAGAGCGGGAGAGCAGAGCAGAGCTCAAAACAAGGGAGTGAGATGCCGTTTGTCTGTGTGTGTGTGTGTGCGTAAGTTTAAGTGTGGGGAGAGTGGGAGAGCGAGTGTAGTAGGCAGGAAGCACCCACTCACACACACACACACACACATACGCAGAGCAAATCTTGTTGGGCTTGTCAACAGCGACTGCAACTGCGGCAGAGGCAGTGACAGCATCGCAGAGCTGACGAGCAACAGCTGTTGCAAGTCCTTGCTTCCGCCATGTTACTTGCATCACACACAAACACAGACTCACACACACTCGTACAATCCGCTAAACCTTGCCGCACCAGGAAGAAATTGTCGTCATAGCGACGACGACGACGCCGGCAGCGACGACGACGGCTGTGAAAACAGAGAATTCTTCTCTTTTATTTCGTGCCGTTTTTGCATATTTTATATTTTTATTTTCTGTATGTTTTGCCGTCGTCTTCGTTGTTGTTTTTTGTTGTTGTTATTATTGCTGTTTTGTCTCGCATTTTATTTTATGGATTTCTAAAAATAGCCGAATACAGAGACAGAGGCAGCGGCACATGACAGACACCGCAGAGCGCTGCTAACAGCGACAGCAACGTCGGCAGCGACGGCAGCAGATTGCGCCGGTTTAGGATTACAAAAACAAAGCAAAGACATGACGAATGATGAATGACGAGCGGCCACAGGTGGTCGCCAGACCGGACCAGGGCTTGCTACCTTCTTCTCGCTCTTTCTAACGGTATTCGCAGAAAGCTATGCTATAGTACGAGCTTTTGCGAAAGCTTTAACGATCGCCAGTGATAAGCAAATGCAAGAAATATGTAAATTTTCCTATGCAAATGTTTGTATCCTTTGCCGCGAGCTTTTCCCCCTTAGAAAGCTTTCACCCAAAGCTCAACGAACTGTCATAAACATAGCTGTTTATCGCTTCAATCAACGCACCCCGAACCCAAAGCAGACAGCGAGAAAGGGAGAGAGGGAGAGGGAGAGAGGGGGAGACCGAACCCGACCCGGGCCATTGTCAATTTCATTGTTCGAGACATGCTTCGACTAGACACTCAATTGAATACCAGTGTGTGCACCCATTTCCCTCTCCCCCTCCCTCTCGCCTCCTCCCATAGTCGGCTAGTTGCTTCCTCACTCTATTCATAATTTGCGCTTGTTTACTTGAACCTGACAAAGCCCACGCCCCGCAGCGCCAAAGCAAAGCAAGCCAAAGCGAAACGGCGGAAATAAAAGCAAAGTGTAAAATTGAAGAGGTTGAGAAGTGAAGAAGAGAAAGAAAGAGCTGCGGGGACGGGGGGTCAGCTTTAAAGCTCGCCCGTGACAGGGCGAGCAAAGTCCGGTTCATTGCGGCAGATATCGACGATGGCATTTGCATTCCACCCGCCGCGAAGCCTTTAAGTAAAATTGGCTTAAAGAATTATCGGAAACAAAGAAAGAACAACAACAACACGCAGCTAAAACTATAACAGAAGCAGATGTGCGACCCAACAGATACCATGTGAATGTGGTGAGACTAATGAGCAGTGCAAACGGTACCAATTAAGAAGTTCTTTCTTCCTTTTATTTTGGCCGTAAAAAAGCCAAATTTAGAATTAGTATTGTGGAAAAATTAACAGACATTCGATATATGTATATTTATTATTCTATTATATATTTTTATGTGTTCTTTTTAAAAGACCTTCATACCTCTGTCTCTTTCTTTTACTACACGCTTAAAAGAGATTCTACTTTTGAATTTCTGCAAAAAGAGCTAAAGAAACCTTTGCCAACTGAGTTATTATTTTAATTTCAGGATGCGTCGTCAAATTTGTGTATAAAAATAAATAATTACGAATTTCAACAAAGAATTTCCGGTTGAAAATGTTACTATAAACAGGAAACATATTTTTTTCGCCAGCGTACAGGGTATTTTCTTTTGTTTTGCTACACTTGTGGCTACTTGGATATTACTATAGATAAAGCCAAGTTCTTGATAGCGCTGCGCCCCATTCATTAGGGCCCCACGCCAGCAGGTGCTCGAGTTATGCGTGCGGTTTTTTAGCTTGACGTCGATTCGCTCGTTATGCATGCAACATTCGTGTTGCCGCATGCCAGACGACAAACGGGTGGAGGGGAAAAGGGATAAGCTGTGGACCAGGGAAGGGTAACAATAGACTGTAAACAAATACAGGTGGTTCAGGTGACTGTTGCGAGTCTATTGCAAAACGTGCACACAGCACGAAAACACGCACACTCAAACCATACACCAAAACACCCATACACACACACCCCAATTACTGGCACACACACACTTATCAAAAGATAAACAATGCACAATCGTAAATAAAAAACATGCAAAAAAACAAAAATAAACAAAAACTAAAATAATAAAGGTACCGAACTGCAGTTAAAACACCCTGTACCGGTATACCCTGTACTTTCTGGCCCCTTGACATGTGTTGCTTTACATTTCACCTATAACCAAAAGGAGAAACAGATCTATCGATACATATAAATCCTACAGTTTACGTACAAATTAGATTTTTGTTGATTTTAGCATGATTTTATTTTTGATTATCATCAAAAAAATTGAAATTTACAGGAAACAACTATTTTCCAACAGTTTCCACTCATTACAGGGTATGCAAACACAGTGTGTAGATTGTTCATTCTTTTATTTCACTGTTTACCCAATTTCGATTAACTTTTAATTATAAGAGAATCAATTGCACGCGTTTCTGTCGCGCTTGGTTCCTTAAGTTTCCCAAAAACTTCTCGAAACAAGTAGAAAAGTTACACTCGAGGCTGTTCAACTATTTTATACCCGGCACCTCTTGATCGTCTAACAAAAATTTTTCGATTCATCCTCTAAAATTGTTTCTTAAACAATTTCTATGTTTATTAAGCGTTCGCAACTAAATTAACAGAAATTATTAGGATGTTCATATTTATTGTGTACACAAAAACTTAAGTAGATCTTCAAGATCAGTCGGCCATACATACACTTTATTTAATTACTAGAAATACCCATTCATAGCAAGCTGTAGGGTAGCGGCTGTCAAATTGTCAATTGAAACTGAAATTTGATGGACTTTTTGGTCGGTGTCCGTTAATTTAGATGTCAATTTCGAATGTACTCGATTAAAGATACAAGTGCATATATACATATACATAGGAATATGGGCATATACACCATACATACACACACACATGCATATATATATTATATATATATGTAGTATATCTGCACGACTTTGCATTGATTCGTGAACAGTTTCAGGTTCTTTTATTTTGTGGTTCTCTTGTAACATTAAAGTCTGTTTATGCGACTGCAAGTGTCGTGTATGTGTGTGTGTGAGTGTATGTGCACGAGTATGTGTATAAGTGTGTGTGTGTGTGCAATGCATTATTTATTGTGGTCAAGTGGCAAATGGAGAATCGCGGCTGCCGTTTTTGGGCACTGACCTACGCATCGCTCGTTCGATGTGCGACTCGACGCGACTCTGCTTGGCAATTTGATTGCGCAATTTACGGCCACAAATTACATTACAATAACAACCATTACAATAACAATTACAACAATTTGAACAACCACAACAACAACAACAACAAGCACAATAACAACTGCAATACGAAGCGAGTGCAGTTGTACTTCGTAATTAGGCAAACAACAGAAAGTGTGATAAACAAAGGGGTGAGGTTAGGTGTGTGTGTGTGTGTCTATGCGAGGGTGTGTATGTGTATGTGTGTGTGTGTGTGTGTCTAATTGAGTTCAGAATTTGGCGCTGACAGCGTGTGGGAAATTTCCAGCATAATAAAACTAGCGAAAATTCCCATAAGCCAAAAGCAATAAATCAACCGATAGTTAATTTATATGCAAAGCTATCGATTGGCGGAACAATTTAATAAGAAAATACTGCAATTGGTGGATTAGTCGATAAATCGATCAAACTAGCAAAAATACACTTATGAAATGCAAAGTCAATAAATCGATGCTGAAATATGCAACTGTTATCGATAACCACTTAAGCTTAAATCGAACATTGATACGTAAGCAATGTGTCTTGTGTATTGCACACTACAACCCACTGTGCAGCAACTCGTGTCACGCGCACGAGCTAAGAATTTGAGCACTGTGCTACACTGGACAACGGTGGGGGAGGGGCTAATTAAGCGCAGTTCACAGAGCAGAGTAACAGTCAATTGGCAGCGAAAATGAGAGAGAGAGAGAGATTGCAAGAGAGAGACGGCATAATCACAATACCTCCTCCGCCCCACGCCCGCCGTCTTTAGACTTGCTCTTTATCTCTTTCTCAACTATCGGCAAGGTTAAACTAAAAATAGATATGGAGAATAACATTGCAAACGACAACAACAAGTTGTAGTGCTACACGTATTTATAGCTACGGGTACTACAACAACAACAACAATAAAAGCGTCTACGACGACGCGACGACTGTAAAATACATGGGTAAATGAAAAACTTGAAACAATATTGGGAAAGAAGAAGCGCCAATCAGAGAAAAGCACCGAAGTTGTTATACTCTAAAAAAAGATGTGATCTTCAAAGCAAGTGAGAGAAGAACAATCGTGACTTAATTTTACTATATTTCATTAATAATTTTATAAAGTTTCTTTGTTTCGAAAGTTTTAAACATCTGTTTATAATATTTATATGTATCATACTAGAGAAAAACTTAAAAAAGACTTAAAATTATTTTAAAATGACTACACTGTAAATTCATTTATTTATTCATTATATTTTTAGCTACTTTAGTAATGACACTATCAAATTGTACATTTTTAAATGATCTTTTCTGTTATTTTTTTATTCTATTTTATACTATATCTCAGAGACTATAAGAGCTAGGGCTACCAAATTTGATGTCAGTGTATCCTGTTATCCCACAAATCGTATATAGGTTTATTCTATTTAAAATGCAAACATCATTTAAAAGCTACATTAAAACATTCAGTCTAAATATATAGAAGAATTATCACCAATTATAATGATTCTTCATTATTTTTTGCGAATATATAATAAGTTCGTTTGATCAGTGTTAGGGTAGTGGGTATATAAGAGTCAAGCACAGTCGCATATAGCTTTCTAACTTATCTTAGTTTTGCGTTGCAAGCTCAACAATCAAATTGTTAAGGTCTTAGTAAGGCTAAAATAAGTGAAAAACTTGAAAATGCAACAAACAAACCGACTAACTATGGCAACAACTATGCAGCACTCTCTGTCGCAGTCGCAGTCGCTGTCGACGTTCGCGTCGCCGTTACTTGGCCCAGTTTGAAGCTTTGGCAACTTAATAGGTCACACATTAATTGTCGTGTGCAATGCCCCAAACGCACACACACACACACACACACACATAAGTACACTTGGAAAGTTGCGACGTCACATAGAAAAGAAATGGAAAAAAGCTCTACGTGCCGCAACGTGCTCTTCTTGATAAAGCCGGACAGAGGTCTCAATGGGTAACCGTACGGAACCACTCGACCTTTCCGCCGGTTTGCCGACATTATCGATTCATCCCAAGGGCCAGTCACACACAGTACATGTGTGTGTGCGTGTGTGTGTGCAGATATGTTTGTTGTATGGCCTCCTGATAATGTGATTACGGATTACGCATCAAAGGGGTGCGGGGCAGGTTCAACTCGTACCAGGTTCAACTCGACGTCAGACAAACGGATTGAATTGCAACCGAAACTGAACGAAATTTCCAGAAAGTCAAAACAAGCAGAGAAGGCTTTTTGGGCTGTTGGGGGGTGTGGGGCGGTGTGGGGACTTGGTGCATGATTGTAGGGTGTACAAATTGCAGTCTGGCACCAAATTATTCATTATAAATCGTTTAACATGCGAATCTTAAGTGACTGTTCACAGAGACTCGTGAAATGGAATATCGAAATATCTCTTTATTCGGTCGGTAGTTCAAGTAGTTCTAATTGGAATTACTCCCATGATCGATCATGAACACAAGCGTGCTGCTCCATATACATACATGTATGTGTTTGGTGTGTATATGTATTTGTAATCTGAATTATCGGCAATTGCCAATACAATGCAATCATCGTATTTCTCATAATAATAAAAATCAATCATTTTTCACGTTTATTTTCGGGTCGGTCTGACATGTGATGAATGTCTGTTTGTATGTACGGATAAACATTCATTCACATTCATACATGTGTGTGTGCATTAATTTTGTTGCGCACTGTGTGAAGGGCACCGAGTAAAAAGAGCAACATCAGCAATGCCAATAACAACAAAAACAAAAACTACGCCGTTAACAAAATATCAACGAAACAAATTTCTTATAAGAATAAAAAGAAGGTCAGGCAGCCACCGTCGCAGTCGCTGTCGCCGTCACAGTCACCGTCGCAGTCATTGACGACAACTGACTGATGTTGCAGCTGCCGCAGTCGCAGTCGACGCCACTGCTGAGATGAGCGATTTAGTTACTGCATATGCGACAAGCACATAATTAAATTGATATCCCAACAATTACGATGATAATAAATAGCAACAAAAACAAACAAACAGAAGGCGCAATGCCTAACGGAACGTGCAACAAGCCCGACACAAACGACGACACACATATCCAGAGAGTGGAGGGTTACACACAAACACAACCCAACACAGCACTCTAAACTCACCACGACACCAAAGAGAGCGGCGAACAAACGAACGAACGAACGAACGAACGACGCGTCGAACACCACCACAAACAGCAAGAGAGCGAGCGAGAGAGAGAGAGAGACACTGACGTTCACGCGCTGCCGACAACGGCGACGCAGCCGACGACGCAGCCGACTCTCGCCTGGCTGAGTGACAAGCCGAAACCGGCTTTGGTTATAAATAAACCTTTGCCATGCTGGTATTTGGCTTTCGAGTCTCTTGCGGTGCAGTAGCAGCAACAGCGACAGCGGCAGAAGCAGCAACAGCAACAGCAACAGAAGCAGAAACACAGAAAAGCGAGCGAAATAAAAAGCAACAAACAGACGGCGTTCAGGCGAAAAACACGAACATACCGAATCGAAAACGTTGTGAAAAGAAAACAAAAAATAAAACACAAAACAATACACCAAATAAAAGACTATAAAAGCGAACAACAAAACACAGACGCGGCGACGCAGCTTTGAAATATTGTTGTTATTTTTTTTAACACACATTTTTTTTGTGAAAAAAGTGCAGCGATAAAGAAGAAGATAAAACACACCACAAAGACAACAACACTAACGAGGAGTACAACAAAAACAACGCAAACATTCGCAGTTTGTTTCAATAATTAGTGCAAAAGAAGCGTGTCGCGTTATTTGTTCTTCCCTCATTCTTTCTGGTACGCAAAGCAGAGGAAAACAGAATCCAATTGGAACCGCGCGCAGCAGCAGAGCAACAGCAACAGCAATCAAAATAAAGACGACAGCAGAGGAGGCGATAACAAAACAAGAAACACATTGAAGAAAAACTAAAAACGAAGCAAAGTACTTGTGGGGGAAGAGCAGAAGAAAAGGAAGACAAGGAGCGCGCGCCACTGGAAGAGAGTAAAGTGAATTAGTGAAAGTTACGCGCGCGCAACACTCCCCACACACACACACAGTCGGGCGTGCCACGCCCTCTACAGCCCACCACAATGAACCGATCGAACAGCTTTGTCAGCTCACTGAAGTGGTGGCCCCTCCAGGGCCACAACAATCAAGCGACACCAGCAGCAGCAGCGCCCTCTAACGGCGCCGGAGGTGGTGGTGGTGGAGGCGGCACAGCCGGTTACTCGCAGTCGGCGCCCAGCTCTCCCATATCCAATTGGCCGCCATCGCTGCAGCAGCACCATAAGCTCGCCGTTGGCGGCGCCAATGTGAGCGCAACATTTGGCAGCAGCGTCGCCGTACAAAAGCTGCGCGAATCGAAATGGTTCAAGCCCGAAGAGCAGCGCATATTCTGCGCCGTCGTCGAATGCGGCTTCATTGTTGAGGTGCGCAGCAGCGCAGCGGCCGAAGCGGCTGCGGCGGCGGCAGCTGCTGCTGCTGCAGCGGCCGCTGCCAGTGATGCCGATTCCCTGGATATAGACTGTCCAGCCCTGACATTGGCGCCGCCGTTGATAATACCACGCAACGGCAGCAGCAGCATAAGCTTTCTCGAGACGCAGGACGAGAACGAGACACCGGTGGCGTCATGGTATGGCATCGTACTCTGCAAGGTGGCCAAAGGTGAGTACCAAACAAAAGCTTTCAAGCGGTAGACAGAGAGGGAGTGGGAGGCGGAAAGCTCCTGTAAGAGTGCATGTTGAAAAGGGAGAGCGAAGGAGGCAGTGGAGTAGGAGGTGTGTTATCGTTTAGTAATCGATTATTTTAAATCGATGCGAAATAATTGTCAGTTTAATTGGTATTATTTAATGCCTTTTTAGGCCACCTTTTTCGTTGTGTACTTGACCCAAAAAATGATGTGTGTGTGTATGTACATATGTAGAATATTGGCATCAGTTTTTCCCTGACTTTTTAACGATGATTAATCGCACACGGCAGAGACGTCAGAGTAATTAAAGCCTAATCTCGCAAGTTCGGCAAGTGGTGATATTTCAAAATGACATTCAATAAAGAGCGGCAGTATATAGTATATAAACACACAAACACACACACATACATTCCAACATACATACATAGAATTGTGTGTATATAGACGCTTTTTTATCTAATCGAAGTCAGCGGGGACAACAACAAGAACAATGGCACTTTTCACAGTTTTGAAGAGGCAGCGTAAAACAAAGCGCCAGCAGCGCAGTAGCAGAGCGGCGCTACGTCTCGCTCGGCACGCATTCACCCATGAGTACATGCATATACACATTAATACATACACACATACATACAAGTACTGTACATAGTACATTGAGTGAGTGCTTGCTTGCTCGCACTTGCAGCAACATGACCATTCACAATGCTGCGCCGACAGCTGCCAGAGCATTCTGTGCGAGTGTGTATGCGTGCGCAAACAACGACATTCAAAACGAACACACGAAAATGTAAACAAAACGAGGAATATTCAAATAAAGCCAGACACTGCGCGCAGCATCATGTGCTTTGAGTCACGCATGCAGCTTTTTTCGGTGTTGTTGTTGTTGTTGGTGCTGTCGGTGCTGCTGCTGCTGCCCAGCCTCTGCCTGCGTCTTGTGATGCGTGGTGAACTTCTGCGCGCGTGCTCTCTCTGTCTAGGCGAGAAAAGCTTGCATAGTTATTCACCATGAGACAATGGCAAATGTGACTGTTGCATCTCATGCGGCCAATAACCCACCACATGTTGTACGTGGGTGGCTCGTGTATGTATGTGTGTGTGTGTGTGTGAGTATCAATCAATAGCCAAAGCTTTTAGCTGTTTATCGCATGCCACAGGGTGATTATCCTTAAGTCTCTGAGACAAAACAAATTAACATGCAAACACAAAGTCACACGCACACACACACACATACATATGTATACCGACTGCAAATCCTCTTTGCGAACAACAAAAGAATATTCCAGCTGTATTTGCTTTCTTTCTTCGCGATAAGAAGCATTGCACTCGTGCTTAACGAATTGTCCGTGTATGCTGTAATTTCTGCCGTGATGCATTTGCTCTGCGGCACAACGCAGCGACAAGTGACGTCACATTAGGCAACGAGCTTATCACAAAGCTCTTATCGCCGTCAATAGAAAAAACCTTCCCGCCCCTGCGCCCAACAGGTGTCGCTTTTGTAATACACACACTATGGGTGAGTGTGTGAGTGTGCGTTCAATGAACTAAGCTAAAAAGAAATGACATTAACATTTATGAGGATTATCGCGAGATGAGCTCACAGCAAATGCAATTACTCTGTTAGTCATAGACATTCTCACGGTATTGCAAAATGACGAAATACAAATACCAACTAGGCATGGCCAAGGTATGGAAGGGGGAGGAGATAGGAGGCAACACTACCAAGACAACCCTAGTGCACCCGCAAGCACTAAACAATTTCAAATGCGTGCAAATTAGTTGCGCATGGCAAAAATAAACATACAAAAGTGTGAAACATCAAGCATGTTAATTATAGATGATTAAAACCCCTGTCTCTCTCAGTAAAAACAACAACAGCGACGAAATAACGTACAATTGCGTAAGAGAGATATACATTAAATTATGAATTACATTTAGTTAATGCACACATACCAGGGGTGATATAATATACGGACATTTCGAAACTGAAGTGACAAAAAACAAGTGACAAACTAATTGCAGTTGACTTCAATGAGCACATCATAAACTTCATGGCATAAACGAGGCAAGAGAGAGTTGTAGTGTTGAACAAATTCGAGAATATTTCACAATATTCACAAATAGTTTTTGGCACCAGCAGCTGCATGAGTATTTTTTGCATATACGTTGCAGGCAACAATCGATAACTTTGGTGGGAGCCCAATCAATTAGATAAACAGATGACAGTGTTGCATAAGGTAAACATAGGAGCAGTTGGGCAACGCCGATGCTCAATTAAAATGCACCTGGCAATATTTGCAAATTGTTTTGAATTGTTTTTAATTCTAATTAAATTTCAATCTGCTTTTCAGACAACAAACCAAAACCGGATACCATTGAGATATTTTCTGTGAAAATACGCGAAAATGGCACCTACAAACTGATCAAAATGTCCTTGGCCGATATCTGGAATCACGGATGGGAGCTTCGCATCAACAACTTTGCCGACAAGGAGAAAATGCCGCACAACGAGAAGGACATACGCAATCAGGTAAGGGCGATAAGGATATATATATAAAGTTCATTAGATCATGCTAATGTTGACTCTCTCTTACCCACTCAGGTGTCTCTGGCGCGCAAGGCCAAGCAGAGTCTGTGGAACAACAACAAGCATTTTGTCTATTGGTGCCGTTATGGCAGTCGCCAGCAGGACGTGCGCAAGCGACAGGTAACGACGAGTGCAAATCACGTGCTGCTGCATCTGATCAACTGATAAGCAGGAACACACCTCTCTATATATATATCACACCATACACCGCTCTATAGTTGTTGTATATATAGGGATTGCATAATGTAATATTCCAAAATGCCCGCCACAAAATTACCCCAACACACACACACACACCAAGACACACACACACACATTGTTGTAGTTGCAGCAGCAGTAAACAAACGCCCACACACACACATATATACACCCGCACACACACATGCACAGCAGCAACTTTTTTGGCCGCAAAATTGACAACGAAAAACGTTTTTCAATTGATGATTTTCAATGCATTTCGTAACGAAAGAACTGTACTACATATGTATGTATATCACCACCCTGCCTTCTCCCCTCTCCTTTCATTGACTATCCCTTACCTCCCCCTCTCTTTCCCCGAGCAAAGCAATTGCAAATCTTACAAGTAATCCTTAATCTTGCAGATGTCCGAGTGCGTGAAGTGGGGCAGCGTTGGCATGAATGCGGGCATGTTGCTGGTCCTCAATAATAGGCAAAAGCGCTACACACACTCAAAGTAACTAACACACATTACACACACACACACACACACATACACCAAAACATTCTTTGACTTAAATTCTTGTGCTTTGTCGAAGAACAAAAAGAACAAAATCAAAATAAGTTTAAAGCTAATTGTGATAAGATACAAATCAAAGACAACAGCAACAA
Source organism: Zaprionus africanus (assembly GCA_018151435.1). Lineage (NCBI taxonomy): Eukaryota > Metazoa > Arthropoda > Insecta > Diptera > Drosophilidae > Zaprionus > Zaprionus africanus. The sequence continues at coordinate 529,211 of JAECXB010002285.1, forward strand.
GAAAAAGAAAAAAAAAACAAAAACAACAAATGCAAAATACACACACACGCATACGATATAAACAATATGAATATCGTAAATGACAGAGAGAGAGAAAGAGAGTGAAAGAGAGAGAGCAGGCTCTTAATTTGACGATGATCTGCAGCCCAAACCAAAACTGGCCCACAACAGCGTGCACTACACACACATACCTACACACACACACACACCACAACACACACACACACATCTACTACACACCTCATATACATTTGCTGTTGCAACTTGAGCTACAATATATGGAATACACTTGTATTTATATTTGTATATTGACAGAGAGAGAGACACACTGTGAAATTCGAAAAGACTTATTAACAATTTGTTGTTTTTTTTTTTATTATTATTATTATATTATTATTATTACTACTACTACTGCTACGATTATTGTGTATTGTCATAATTATTATATGTATGTATAATATATATACCAAGTATATTATATCATTATGTTGTAATAGAAATAAATATTATAATATGCAGGCAACGTTTTTTGTTCACTTTTTCACTTGCTCTAAGCTCAGTCTAAATCTATATATATTAAAATATACAAATCAACTTTAGTATTTAAGCAAAGTGCAACAAAAATGAGAAAACAAGAAAATAAAAACCAAATGAACACAAAAGGAAAATAAATCAAAATGGCGGCGCATGAAGGTAAACGTCTGCAAACTTTACGCAGCATACTTTCGTGCGCTGCAGCTAAAAGTTTTGTACATACACAACACACCACACACACAGAACAACTCACCACACGTACATAGCCCTTACGTGACGTAAAGCAAAAATCACATTTATTGCATACTCACACACACACACAAGTACACAACCACACATGTATTTTTGTTTTAGTTTTCTAAGCAATTTATATATTACATATTTATATAAATATATCATATATATCTACATATATATTAAATCTACCAATTTCGATATGAAACGTTTGTGAAATGCTTTATATTTGGATATTATTAAATGTTTATAAACGGACAACAAATAAAACCCATAAAACCGACTTTTAAATAAAAGGGAAGGGGGCATACACACACACACACACAGACAAACTTTATGTTACTCTTCTAGCCAAACTCACCTCACGCAACAGTCCGAAGAGCACATCCGTGGAGAGCGATCGCTCGTGCGCCTCGTCCATTATAATGGCCGCATAACTGTCCAGATCGGGATCGCGCAGACTCTCACGCAGCAGAATACCATCGGTCATGTACTTGATAACGGTGCGCTCCGAGGTGCAGTCCTCAAATCGTATGGCATAGCCGACATCATCGCCTGCAAAAGTATTAGAGAAATTACAATTATTTACTGTGGTGTGAAAGAAACTTATAATAAAGATATAGAGGTAAAGAGAGGTACAATTACATATGGCAGTCAGTGTGCCCGTTGTATATAGTTTGGTAAGTCACAGAAGTCTAAATGTACAAATAATGGGTACAGTACCATACAGCTGAGACTGTACAAGTTTTACACTGCACAGATTTAAAAGCTAAAAATGAAGCTGCCTTTTCGAGCTAAAAAAAAAACATGACTTTGGTGCACCAACATACTGCAGCCACTGTATACTTTCTGTGCCTCTTTTTTTCTTTCAGGAAATGCATTTATCTCTAGCTAGAAAAAAGCTACTTTTCAAGCTAAATAAATAGAATTGTCTTTGGTACACTAACTCACTGCAGTCACTGTACTAAGTAAGCTGCGTCTCTTTCTATTTCAAGCGCTCATGATCTTGCAGCTACTGTTACTCTGTATATGAGTGTGTGTTTGTGTGTGTGTGTGTGCGTGTGTGTATGCTTTGTGTACCCACCCAGTTGCGTGTCCATCTCATCGGAGACTCGCTTGGCCACAGACATGGCGGCAACACGACGCGGCTGCGTGCATCCGATCATGCCGCGCTTGCTGTATCCATCCTCGTGAAGGTACTGCGTCAATTGGGTTGTCTTGCCGCTGCCCGTCTCTCCAATGATGATGACCACCGAGTTCTCGCGGATCACATTGAGCAGTTCCTGGCGAGAGGCAAAGACGGGCAGAAAGCGACGCTGCTCACCGATGGTTTTCTTGCGCGAGAATTCGGATTTGCCGCCCGTCTTGGTGTCCTGCATGTCGCGCATGTGATCGGCGAACTTCTGATCCTTGCGATAATCGGCGGTGTCGTTGTCCCTATCGAACTTGGCATCATCCTCGTCCTGGGGCCGTTGCACGCCCATAATGTTGCCCAGCTTGGTGCCGCCCAGCTCCCAGTGCTTCTTCTGCGCCTTGCGACGCTCCTTCTGCTCGCGATAGTTGCGCACCAGAGCGCTGCCCTTCCTCGCCAGCAGTGCCATGTCCGAGGTGGGATCCTTGACGGGCACCACCGGCTCCGGCTGCTTCGTGAACACAATGCGACCATCCAGAAACGGCGGCACTATGTGATGCACCAGCAGATGCACCCGTTCCAGTGCCTCCTCATCGAAGTCGTCGCTGACATTGATCGAGGTGACTACGCCCGAGGTGAGCATACGATTGCGTTCCCACAGCTCGTTGTCACGATTATTCTGACGCTGCTGGGCACTGATGCGTTTCTTGCGCTTCTGCTCCAGCTGCTCCTCGCGCCGGCGGAAGTACTCGGCATTGGTGCCGCCAAACGGATTGTTCTCGTCGTCGTAGCCCTCGTCTATGTTGTACCATTCGCGGTCGAGACGACGCTGTTCCTCCTCCCACAGGTCACGTGACTCAGCGTCTCCAGTCCAGGGCGTGGCACCGCTGCGTTTGCGATCATGTGCCCACTGATTATAGCGATGCGCCGGCGTCGCACGTGCCGTGTCGTCTGGAGCGCGCCGACTGTGGCTGTGGCCGCGACTCTGGCTGCTCCGAGTGCTGCTGTTGCTCCGCTCGGACCAATCGCTGGAGCCGGTGCCACTACGTGGCGTTGGGAAATCCCAATCGGATTTGCGTCCACTGCCCTCAGCATCGTCATCATCCCACGAACTGTTAGACATTCCAATTCCGCCACCGGGTGTGCCCGGCTCGCGTGGTGTATGCACGCTGCGAGCGGACATGGAACGATCGCGATCCCGATCACGATCTCGGCCGCGGTTTCTGTCCTTCTCCCGATCTCTGTGGCGATCTTGTTCGCGTGCTCGCTTGCGACGCTCATCGCCCCGTCGCTGCCTGTCACGTTCACGCTCTCTGTCCCTTTCCCTCTCACTGTTCCTGTCCCTGTCGCGGTCTCTTCGCTCGCCACCAGAGTACGAGGCTGAGTCATCGCGCACGGCGCCCTTGTGCCGATCCCGATCCCTTTGAATGTGTTCGCGCAGTCGTTCACGCGCCTTCTCCGAGACGCCACCCGTGTGCGATGGTGTCTCGTCCTTGTGCTCGCGCAGTTGCCGGCTTAGTTTCTCGAAGCTCTTTGTGTCCGGCTTCTTGAAGGCAAACTCGCTAGCTGGAGTTGTTGGGTGAGTGGGCGTGCTTGAGGGTGTGCCACCACCATCGTCGTATTCGTTGTCCTGGAAGGAAATCAACCGCTCGGAGCGCTCCTTCTCAGCCCGACGCTTTGCAGCCAATTTGTCCAGTCCCAGGAGGGATCCCTGTGGAACTTTGAAGCTGCCGCCGGCGCTACGTCCGGCGCCTGCACCTCGGTCATCTTTGGCCTTTTTAAGCACTAGGCCACCACGTTGCTCTTGGCCGGTGGTGCCCTCCAAGCGATGCACGCCCGCATCATCTTCGGACATGCTATAACCGGGGGATTATTGAGTTTTCTTTTGTTACCGCAAAACGTTTCATGCGCGTTTCACAATAGAGGTGGTAACAACTATAAAAAACTATGTAAAATACCATCGATGCACTTAGGAAAATACCAAAAGTGAATAATATTTCGCGACTATCGATAACAAAAACACACCATCGATAAGGTTTTATATGTTTAATATGCGCTTCGGAACGTAAATTCATAGCGCATTAATTTGATTTAATGCATTTAGACTATATACAACTTTATTATGCTAGACAAATTAAATTTCAATTATTATTTTTGGAATTTTACAGCACAGTTTAAGTGAATGCATTCTCAGTGTTGCCACTACAAGACAATCTGCCTGTCGATCTGGCAACGACAAATAACGGCGGCGAAAGCAGACAATAATTTTAATCTCAACTTAATGATTTTAACCGTTTATTTATAATTTGAGTTACATAATAACTAGTTACATAACAACTTAGTCTTTGCTCTCGGCCTTTTCCGGCACTGTCTGCGTTATCCAGTTAAGATATGGCAAATTTCCTGCCTCTATGGGCAGCGATATTACCTCAGCCACACTATAAGGATGATTCTCACGTACAAACTTGCTCAGCTCATCGATGCGAGTGCTGCGGGTCTTGATCATCATGAGATACTCATTATCTTCGTTTATCTGGTTCTCCCACATGTAGATCGACTCGATATTTGGCACTATATTCACACATGCAGCCAGTTTGCGTTCAATAATGCCATGAGCCAATTTCTTTGCCGACTCCTTGTCTGGCGTGGTGACAAATGCTACCGAACTGGTGCCGGCAGTATAGGCTGCATCGCAAGTTGCCTTGTCGCACATCTTCCTGTTTTCCTTGATTATGGAGGACGAAGGCGAAGCTGATTGCTGGGATGATGGTGATAAATGTGGGCAAGTTGTGACCGTCGCAAAGGTTGTTGAGCGACTTGTGACAACGGCAGTGGTGGCAACGATTAATAAATTTCGAGCGAATTGCCAACGAAGGGGCACCGACCTGTTGTAGCTCAGATATTGCATTAAATGCACTTTGCTCGGCCAAGGAAAACGATACGAAATGAAAACAAAACAATTGACGCACACTCAACTGTAGTGTGACCGTGTGTGGCAAAAGCTCGATAGCAGTAAATACTAGTGTTTTTAGTGTTGGCAAATCACCAAATTACAGCCAAGCCGATGACAATAAATACTATCATTATTCATGTTGGCAAATCACTTAACCGATGATTTCAAATACTCAGCTCCAGCGGCTTTTTCGCAATCAAAATAAAAACAAAACACAAATTTCAATTTAATCATACAATTTGTTTGAAATATCTATTACCAATCGCACATATGTTTATATGTTAGTATACTCTATATTAATCATAGTCATAATATGTGAGCTTTACGAAAAATAATTGAAATGAATTTGTATATAAAAAAAAATTATTTTATAATATAATAGTTTTGACCTTAAACTAATCTTATGTTGTTTTTTTTTCTCTGTTTCTGTTTTGCTTATTGTTTTGTTTCTGCTTTGTGTTACTTATGATGCTTACGATGCTTCTGAGGTTCGCTGTGCAGTAGTAGTAGGAGCTATTTTACAACGCGCACACGCGTGTCCAATCCGCGAAAGGTTTCTTATACTGGGGGCGGGGCAGATTGGTGGCCCGATTAGTCCGCTTCGTGTTTATCAGCCTCATGTTTGTTCGCGGCATCGGCTCCTGCCGGTGGCGGTTGCTGTGCAGTTGGAGCAGTACCTACGGCGGGCGCTGTAGGTGGAACTGCGCCAGGTGCCGCTGATGATGATGAAGATGCTGCTGCTGCTACCGCCGTCGTCGTCGCTGCTACTCCTGCTCCTGGTGGTGCTGGTGGTGCTCCGGCTCCAGCTACGGCTGCTGGCACCGCCGCCGTTGCAGCGCCAGTTGCCTGCGGTTGTTGTTGCTGCTGCTGTGGCAACGCATGTGGAGGTTGTTGTTGCTGTTGCTGCTGCTGGGTCTGCTGTGGAGGCTGCTGCTGCTGCTGCGGTGGCTGTTGTTGTTGTCCGCCATACACGACGCCACCGGCTGCCGCTGCGGCTGCTGCTGCTGCCGCCGCCGCTGCAGCTTCATGCATATGTCCTGGTGGTCCTGGGGGAGGCTGCTGTTGCTGCTGCTGAGGCTGCGGAGGTTGTTGTTGCTTGCTGCTGTTGCTGTGGCGGCGGCTGTGGTTGCTGCTGCTGCTGTTGAGCTGCCCCTGGCGGCGCACCGGCTCCACCATGATCCCGGGCTGCGTAATGCAGCTGCGCATAGGGCTGATATGGCGGCAAATGGGAATAGTAGGGCTGGGGCCGCGAATGGGGTCCGTACTGGGGCTGATAGTAGTGCGTATGCGAGTGTGGACCCACGCCTGGACCGGGCCCGCCGTAGTTGGCATAGCCCATGTGTGGCAACGGTGGTGGCGGCAGTCCAGCCATGCCTGGCCCTGGTGGCGGCTGCTGCTGCTGTGCCTGCTGCTGTTGTTGCTGTTGCGCCGCCGCCGCTGCCGCTGCCATGTGTGGCGGCATATGTGGATGCGTTCCTGGTGGCGTTGGGGGCGGCACATGCGCATGTGGATGCATTTGTGGTGGTGCTACTGCTCCTGCTGCTGCGGACGTTGGTGGCTGTGGTTGCGCCTGTTGTGGCGGTGGTTGCTGCGGCTGTTGCTGCTGCAGTTGAGACGACAACGGCGGCGGCGGCGGCGGTTGTTGTTGTTGCTGCTGCTGAGGCGGTTGCTGTTGTTGTTGTAGCGGCGGCGTGGGCGTTGTAGCTGTAGGAGGCTCACTATTTGTGGTTGGTGCCTGGGGTGGTGGTGGCGTCGCCGCTGGTGTTGCAGTGGGTGTAATCGCTTTGGCAGGCACCGTGGTCACCGATGTCACCAGTACAGGCGGAGAGCTCTTTATTGGTTCCTTGGCCGGCTCGGCGGCATTGCTTGCCGGCACTGGCGGCAACTCCAACTTATCGGGCATTTGCTTAACTGGCGGCGGTGGCACCGATGGCTTTGGCGGCGGCTCAATATCCATGGGCTCCGGATCCGTTTTGCTGGCCAGCTCATGCACTGGCACAGGTGGCGGTACCACTGGAGCCGCCACGGGCGGCTTAACTAGCTCCGGCTTGGTTGCTCCGGTGACAACGGCCATGGCGGTCGCATTCGAGTTTACATCCTGCACTGCCACAACAGCTGGCGTTGGCGGCGACACTGTTGTCGTCACTGTTGGCTGCGCCTGGGCCTGCGGTGGCTGTGGTTGTGGCTGTGACGGCGGCAGCGGTGGCGGCTGCTCATCCTTGTTGCTGCGATTGTTGGGTGTCTCATCGACGCTGCGCTGGCGATCCCGCTTAATGTCCTCGTACATGCGATGCACCATTTTCTGGAATGTATCCTCGTCGACGGCAGGCTTGCAGTGGCGCTTGAGCTCCTCCTGGAAGGCGTCGCTCGACTCAAGCATGCGCTGCTTTTTCGCCTCGAATTTCTCCTCCATCTGCTGCAGCTCAGCCTCCAGTTTGGTCTGGTGCATTGTCAGCGAGCTAACCTGACGCTTGAGGACCTGCATACGCTGTGTGGTCACCACGGAACGCACATCAGGGACAACTGCCTCGGAGAAGATCTCATTGATCAGACGATGGTTGCGCAAGTAGCGTGCATATGCCATGTGCTTCGCTGTATAGCCCTCGTCCACATCATCCTCATCCTCGGCTGGCTGGATATCGATGCGTCGCTCGTGTTGGCTCTTGCTGCCACCGCCACGCGAGGGTGTTTCATGGACATCGGATACCTCCGATTTGACCTTGGACTTGGCCGAAATGTATGCCTGGTAGGCGGGCGTCTGATGGTATGCCTTCAATGCCTTCTCGTACTCCGAGCTTCTCGGCCTCGTACTCGTCAATATACTCCGTTTTATCTTCCTCGCTTAGCTGCTTCCACATGGCGCCAATTTTCTTGCCCAGTTCCCAGAGCTTTAGCTCCGGATTTTGTGCCTTTACACTGTCCCACACACGCTTCGAGTAACGCATGTATGGGAGTATGGGTTTCTCTGGCGGCTTTGGTGGCTTTGGCAGTCGGGATTCGTTTTGGTTTTTGCTACTCGATGATTTGGTCACTTTCTGTGGCGTGAACGCTGGATTGCCATAGTTACTGTGCGTAAATATTGGCGTTTGGTCCTTATTACGATCGCCGCCAGCACCGCCGCCAGATGAACGAGACCGGCTGCTGCCGCCACCTCCGCCGCCGCCACCGCCAGCACCCCCGCCACTGGCTAACGGAGTTACCGGCCCCGCTAACGCTCCGACGGCGATTTGCTTGTAATTGTTCGGCAGCGCCATGTTCATTAACATATATATAAATATTTAAGTCCTTTTTCTTTAGTACAAACACAATTGAAATGTAGATTTATATATAAAACAACAAAAAAACCAAGTAAATTCACGCGGACGCCATTGATGGGTTTTTCTCTATACTGAAAATTAGGGATGGCAGTCAACGCGTCACAACAATCGCAATGCGATATTTAAAACATTTTCCAACACTTGACTCGAAGTAAGCCAACAAAGGAATATTTCAAAGCACAGTTTATATGAATATATGTGTGTATTAAAATTAAATACTCCATTGCAAATATTTAAAGTAAAATTTAAACTAAATTTAATAATATTGTGGTTTCTTAATAGCCACTTACGTTTATTCTTGTTTCGACAACGTGGCAACTCTAGCATGCTTTTAGCTGGCAACGCCAAGCAGAGGCAATTAGAAATAAAAAACAAATGTTTCGGCTCAAATAGAAAACAATGAACCCGGTTCGTATATTTTCACGTGCGGCACGCATCTTGCGCACCAACAATGCAAGCCACAAACGTGTTGCAGCCGTCGCGGCACATTTTCATTCACATAACTGCACTGTCACTGGCGCATTGACACAGCAAAAGCAACAGCAACACGGAATATGCATCAGACATTATAGCAATCAAACAGAAACCGATGCCTCATGTTTGGTAGATAGTGTCACCTACGACCGTGTGTGCTCCGAAACATTGGACGGACTATCCGATTATTTCGATGAACTGACCGAAAATGCCACAGATCTAACCGGCACTGATGTGGCCTACGGCGTACGTACACTCAATTCAAGTTCAATCGATTGTTACATCATGTTTTGTTGCAGGACGGCGTATTAACGGTCAATTTGGGCCAAGCCCATGGCACCTATGTGATCAATAGACAAACGCCGAACAAGCAAATCTGGCTGAGTTCACCAACCAGTGGACCAAAGCGTTTTGACTTTGTGCCCTCCTCCGGCAGCGGCACTGGAGGCGGCAAATGGATCTACAAACACAGCGGAGAATCTCTGCACGAGTTGCTGCAACTGGAGATAGGGAAAATCCTAAAGACGCAGCCGGTTAACTTCCTACAATTGCCCTACTGCAGCTGAAGAGGCTCTCTTACAGGGTATCTATGTGTCCGGCTTCCTATAGATAAATGAAAAACTGCACGAAATAATTTTCTTCTGTTTTGTGTTTTTTTTACCACAATTTATTTGTGTTACGCATCTTAATTCGAGTTTACTATGTACATTAGGCAAATCAAACTGGAAAATTCAAAAAAAAAAAGGGAAAGAAGAAAGACATACAGAGAAAGAGAGAGAAAAAAAAGCTTTTCATTTCGCATTCACATTCCAAAACAAACTTGGAACCAACCGCGTTGCGACTTAAAAATAATTTCCTTTTATTTCTTGATTTATTCTATTCTATTTAAGTTTATGCATTAAACATAATCTTGGCAATGATATGAATGCTGCCGTTGTGTATCAGAGAGTGAGGAGTGAGAGGGAAAGGATCTCTATTGGTGTCCTCCATACATGTTGCCGTAGTGCCCCGTCGACTGTCCCTGCTGCTGCTGCTGTGGCGGCAGCGGTGGCTGTTGAAGGTAACTCTGGTTGTACGGCGGCTGAGGCGGTGGTCCACTGGCCCAAGGATTGATCGGACCGCCATAGCCATGACCCATGGCCGGACCGCCGTAGGCATTGTAGGCGTTGCCCATGCTGTAAGGATTAGGTGCCGACTGTTGCTGCTGAGGTGCTTGCAGCGGTAGTGCCTGAGGTATGGCCGGATAGGCACCCTGATCGCTGCCATAGTTATAGTAGCTATTGACACCGCCCACGCCTCCTACGCCCACGCTGCCATTGGGCGCGTATGGACTTTGCTGTTGTTGTTGCTGTGTAGTGCGCAGCGACTGTGGCAATTGTGGCGGCTGTTGCTGCATGCGATTGGGCAGATTACGTGCTCCTCCTGCCCCCGACTGCTGCTGTGCCTTGCTGGCCGCATTGGACGCCTGCTGATTGCTGCTGCTGGTCAAAGTGCCCATGAGATTGGCAATAATGTTCTCGGTGTCCTTGAGTGATATCTTTGGCGCCGCTGGCTTAAAGGTCAAGGCATTCGGTGAGGATTGTATGGGCACAATGGGAGGATTGTTACCTCCCCCGATGCCGCCGCCTCCACCACCACCACCTCCGGAGGAGGAGGATGTGCCGGGCTTGCGGCCATTGGTGTCGTTGGCCTTGATGACCAAATCATCGAAATTATAATCATCATCATCGTCATCGTCCAGCATGAAGGCAGGCGAAGCACGTTGCGGTGGCAAATTGCTGCGTCGTTGCACCTTGGACGGCTGCGCGGCGTTCTCACGCTCGAAACTCTTGCGACGCACTGCCGCTGCTGAGGCGGAGAGGCGAGTAGAGGAGCTGGAACCTCCAGCCGAACCGCCCCCAGCGACTGCACCTGGTCGTGTGATGGCCACGACACGCGATAGGAATTCGCTGCACGATTCACCGTCGCTGCTCAGCTCGGCAATGTTAACGTACTTACGCAAACGTTCCACACGCGCCGGCTCGAGCACTTCCAGCTTGCGCAAATGTCCAATGAGATGCACTTGCTCCTCGTTCGAGAGGAACTTGAAGTTCTGCAGCAATGTTTGCAGATCCGAATCTGTCAATGATTCCATGCCGTTGCTCGACTCACTGATGTTGCTGTTCACCTCGTTGTTGTTGTTGTTGCCCGCCTCCTTGGCCAAATGATTTTCGACCTCCTTCATTAGCTCACCAATATCAAAGTCCAGATCGTTGCCACTGACACTGGCCGAGGTGGTAGCATCTTCGCTGGCAACCGGCGATGAAGTGAGACCCAAACGTATTGGAACTTCGGCAAAGTTAAGACCAGCATTGCGATCCTTCTGGCGGCGCATATGATTCGTCTTCACCAGCAGCGTAAAGAAGTGCAGTAGACGATTCATGTCATCGGTGGACAGATCATCCATGCCATTCATGATCAGTGCGCTGGCCAGCTTCGATGTGACCAGTTGACGGTCGAAGGGTAGTTGGTAATCCTTCTTCTTCGTAGCATCACTGGGGGTAATCTCCTTGGCACCTATGGTGGAGGACGAGGACGAGACATCGATGTTTGTGTGTGTGGGAGGAGGAAAGGGGGGAAAGGAATAACACAAAATCGAAATTAATTCATTTGATTTGCATTTATTATTGAAAGAGAGTAAAGCTTAAGAGAAATCAATGGAACTAAAGGAGATAATTCTACTACAAATACACAGAGAGTATTACATACAATCATATCATACTTATATATGTGACGAACAGCTGTGGATGCGGAGGAGCTTTGCACTTGCCAGGACACTTGAAACTGTTCTAAGTTTTAAGAGATTCTACAATTTGTTTTTCTTTTATTCTTTTTTTTTTTTCAATATATCTTCGATCACTTTTTCACAACTAACCTAAGGGGCAACATTAACCCGAAGTCGTACCCGAGCCCGAACCAAACCGGTACACGAACGGTTAACCGATTCAGTGTTGTAAAGTGCGGAAATCGCTGGAATAACACTTGATATATTTCAATATAAAAAGTGAATGTACTTTCTAAATTAAGTGTTAAGTTATGATCGTTAGAAAAAAAAAAAACATTACATATACTATATACTGTTTATAGTGAGAGAGAGAAATATGAGACCAGAATTAATAGACTTTGTTCGTAATATACAATTTTATTAATGAAACAAATTTTATCCCCAGTTAGGAGTTGTGCCTAAAGAAAGAGAGAGAACCGAACCGAGTTGAAATCGTATATAGAACAGCGGAAAACTTTTACAAAATCGAAGTCCGAACGAGAGAGAAAAAAAAAACACGAAGCAATCGAAAGGCCCAATAAATACTTACCTTATCGATATGGGGACTTTGTGGGGACTCTGAAAAGTGAAGAGGGCTGCACTTTATGGCCAAAATTGTGTTCAACTTACCACTCGAGGTAACCTGGAAGATGATCGTGGCTATATTGCTGATTAACTTTTTCACAACGCGCACTTTTTGCGAATCGTCGAGCACTTCGGCAATTAGGATGCCCTTCAGCTTCTCCTTGACGGTCTCCATGAAGACACAATTGTCCTCGTTGAGTAGAAGTTCATCGGCTGAATTCGCTTTTATCTTTTCCATGGACAGAGCTTTGCTTAGCAAATTGAGAGCCTTCGGTCCCAGACTGCCCAGATGATCCTCTAGGGCGGAGAGCATGCGAAGCACCGTGACCACAGTCAATGGACCCTCGGGCTCTGGTTCCACAGCAGATTCGCCATCTTTGCCATTTGTTGACGACTGCACTGTGCCTGCTGGAGATGCCGAACGTTGTTGACCAGGCTGACTATACTCCGGATAGAGACGCGAGTCCAACACACGAAATGTCTCCATAGGTTCGTAGTTACGTCCAGAGGGGCGGTTAAAGCTCTCACCTCGATCGCGTTCTCTATAGTAATCGCTGCCGCTTCGTTCACGATCGCGCTCCCGATCACGGTCCCGATCACGTTCACGATCGCGATCCCGGTCTCGTCCACGGTCCCGATCTCGATCTCGCTCACGATCGCGCTCGCCATGATCGTCGCGGGTGCGCGAAGTGTGCGATCTATCGCGACCGGTACGATTGAAGGGAGAGCGAGAGGTGCGTCGGTGTGATGAACGTGAACGGGAACGTGATCGAGCCGTGCGACGTCGATGTGGCAACGGCGAGCGGCTCATCGAACGACGTCCTCCTCCCTGACGCGACAAATGCGGCCGTGAGCGTTTGGGTGGCGACACGGAACGCGACATTGATCGCCCATAGGGAGGACGACGATTTGGGCGATGTGCCGATGGTGGTGCCGGTGGTTGACTCTCATCGTCGCTGATATCGATAATGGCATCGTTGGCGATGGCACCATTACCACCACCAGTGCGATTGTTCCGACCACGATAGTTGGCCTTGTTGCGGCGTACAGCATTGCTTCCGCCAGCATGGGGATTACCCGGTGCAGTGTCCTTGGGACTATTCACTCGTATCTTATAGCGTTCCATGAGCTCCTTGGTGTTCTCTTCGTCCTCGTCGCCAAGCTTGAACTTCTCCTTGAGATCCTTCTTGATCTTGTTGACGGATATGTTGAAGAGCTCGACACGTCGATCCTTCCAGTAGCTAATCCATTCGGGCTTATAATCATAGCTATTGGGATCGCATTTCTTCTCCTCCTGCAGCTGCTTATAGCGTCGGTTCCAGAATTGTTTCCACTCCTCCGAATAGTCGGGATGCTTTTCAGGATTCGCTTCATACTGTTCGGTCTCATCGCGCAGCTGCTTCAGCTGCAGCTCCAGCAGACAACGAAACTTTTCCCACTTGTAGCGCTCCTGAGCAATGTGTGATGCCTGCATCGATAGCTCCTTGGGTGTCGGAAGCTGTTTGGCCGCCGACGGCGACGAAGACATCTCCGGCGCGGGTGGAGAGCGATTGGAGGCACGATATGCCGGTTGTTGTTCCTCCGTCTTTTTGCGTCCCTTCTTCGACAGGGAAGGTGATTGTTGCACCACAACCGCCGGTGCGAAATTACCTCCTCCTCCTCCATCACCATCGTCCTCATCATCGTCACTTGAAATCGCGTCCAGTGTTATTGTTGTTGAATCAAGTTGGCGCTCGTTCGATGAATTTAGCGAAACTTTTATCGATGGCGCCGACTTTGAGTTGGCAATACATTTACGCAATTCAGCCATGAAATCGGGAGCAGAACATTCATCGAAATGAAATTTATCGCGAACCTGCGCACAGATTTTAGTACGAAAACGACGAAAATCTTCGGCAGAAACGGGCAAAATTTGTACACTGCGTCCGAAACGTTGTTCGATCAGTTTAACCAATTTGTTGGTTGCACTGCCGACATTGAGCTCATTAGGATTGGCCGAAGAGTGTTGCAACAGCTCGAAGGCCTTCTGGAAATGTGTCTTTAGATAATTGGTGCGATGGGTTAGTGATGTCCAATGGCTAAAAATCGAACGGTTATCGCTGCATGTGTCGCACAACACGCAAAAGTATTCGGGACGCGGTTTTCCATCATCATGCAATTCCACAGCGTACTCGGTGCCAATTAGTGGGCCACCTTTGTATCCCTCGATTTGTTTCTGTATGACGGCAAAGCGAGTAATTTCGTCCTCAAAGCCAGGGGGCACTGGTTCGCCTGCTAGGAAACTCATTTTGCTCAGTTCAGTTAGATCTGGAAGGAAACATACTCATTGGTTTCAACAATTATTTGGCAAGAGATGGGCGATTGTTTTCGTGACACGAGCTAGCCACAAGGAGCAAAATCATCAACATCGAAACGAAACCAAATCGAAGCTTATTCGATCAATTAAGTGACACTTTAAAATGCAACTGCTGCTGTTAATTGTTTACAATTGCATCGATAAACATCGGGCCGCTTCGGGTGAAGAAAACGAACGAATTCAACATGCGCTCATCTCTAATACAAATTATAAAATTGAATTTTTAGCAATTACCTGATCTTCTCTTCGTTAATTTCCCTTAGCTTTGGTCACACTTTGTTCCTTGACAAAAGGGTATGCACTGAATTGACACCAACAAGAAACAGTGAAATTGGCGCAGGAGCGCGCACGCACACTCATCTGCGTACAAACAAATACACACACAAACACACTCACTAAAACAAATTTACGGCAGCAGCGCGTTGCCTTTTGCTTTTTTTTTTGTAACTCTTTTTTTTTGTTGGTGGTCGCAGCAAACCATCGACGTCGCTGCGAACGCGGCTTCTACGACGGACGAGTTGCTTAATATCTCTTACTTACAGTGCTAATTAATAGGTAGCTCACTTACAAGAAGCTTAATGTCAAATTTGTTAAAGAACACACAAGCTTTTGTTTGCCTAACACTTGTCCTTTAATAATATTGGCATGCACAAAACAACAGAAATCAGAAATGAAGAAAACTACTGGTGATGCCACTTCTTACAGAATGTCACAGTGTTGGATAACGTTGGTCGATGAATATCGCAATGTCATAACCAGTATTTACGAATTCGATAGTGCAGTCGACAATTGGCGCTTATTTCAAACTAAACAATTGTGTTGTGCGATTTATTTCGATAACTGTCTTGGCGGCAATTAAACAAATATTTGAATATGATGAGTGTTTTAAAAGCAAATAACATGAAATATAGGCAAAAATGGCTTTATCGTATTGTGATACGTTAAATAATAATCAAAGTGTAGTAGAACATTAAAAACTTGATTATTAACTTCACTGTTAAAACTTTTGTTTATTACGTACATAGTACAGTTTTAAATATGTTATAGCTGTGTATACTTTACCCTTACCCCTAACGACAAATTTAGTGTTTTGGCATTGATTGTTTGAAGATGGATTTAAATTTGAAAAAGGCATAAAATAACATTTGCACCCAATTTGGTGTCAGCAAGTTTTATAGTTTCTAAAATTGTCGCGTTCTTTCATACAGAGAGCGAAGGAAAGTTAAGTAAACATCAACATTAATATCTACACTTAGGCGCCATTCTCTGGTCTTCATCTCCCTGTCTTTCTTCTGTTATGGGCCCAATAACATTTGTTTGGAGCTCTTTTCAACAGATTAGTTTATGGGGTGCGAGTGGGGGGAGACAGGTAGGGGAGATGTACAATTCATTAAATCAAAGCTGCGTGTCTGTCAAGTCCTTAAAAGTTTTCAGCTCTGAATGTAACAAATTGCCATAAATATTTAATCTGATACCAGGCTAATCCGATGACTGTTTACCACACTTCCTCCCGCATGTGCTGTGTCGGTGTCTCAGTCTCTCTGTCTCTATGTCGGTGTGTCGGTGTTTCCGTCTGTGTTGTCTGTCGCAAATTCATGTAATTTCACCCTAGAGCGAGATACCGTTATTCCCCAGTGGGCGGTTTTACTGTTCATGTTCTTGTCCAATCTAATTGATATGCCAGCGACATTTTTAATGAAGTCGCTGCACTTGAGCGATGCGTTAATACCTTCGAGCAGAGGGACTTAGCATGCACCCTCAGCAAACACACAGACAAGCAGATATACTATATAAAGAGATAGCTGTGTGTGTGTGTGTGTGAGTATGTTAGGTGTGTGCGGAAACCCTTGTCCGTCGTCGTCGCTGCCACGTCCCAAAACAATTTCGCGTTCCCCACCCCAACCCATTCCTCTAAAGGTTCTCAGATGTTGAAACGTGCGCTGTGATAGATGGATGTAACACGTACGGAATACCGTAAGGGTGCTGAGGAGGGCAGGAGGGGGGGAGGGTGTTATATGGGATGGGGTATTAATCGCAACATGATGATGATAATGGCAATATAAGCGACTGCACAATGAGCTGACCATATGCGCACATTGACAATAAAATGTGAAGCGGAAGGCAGTCGAAGCAGTTCTCCTCACGGGAGGAGGAAGGGGGGGACAGGACTCAGGCCCGGGTGGGCAGCAGCAACAGCGGCGGCAACGGCAACGGCAGCAGTCGGTTCACATTTAATGAACACAACGGTGACATGAGTTATGGGCCATTTTTTGACAACGAAAAATTGCGAATCAGCACAGCTGTTGGACCAGATCTGCGGTCGCTACGGCCAGGGGAGGAGGAGGGGTGAACTATAGTAATGTCATGCCGACATCGCTATGAATGCAAATGCTATTTTACATTAACATTACGAATGAGCAGCAGCAGCAGCAGCCCGTAGCCAAAGCCGAGGCAGATGCAGATGAGACTAGTCGGAGTCGGGAGGCGGGATAGAGAAGGGAGCAGCCAGGGCCCGGGGCAGGTACATGAGCAGGAGGGGCAGGAGTCTGGGAGTCACCGGGGGGAAACTGGGCAGACAGATGAACACATTCCGATTACGAGGCTGTTGCAAGCAGACAGCGGGAAGACACGGTGTGACGACACCCCTTTCGATCCCAAATCAGCATCGGCATCACCATCGACTATGGATCTGCCGCGATATGTCGCCTTAATGTGTTTTAGACTAAGTGGCAGACGGCAAGCAGCGACTGAGAATGAGTATGGGAACGGAGGCAGACGCATCGTGTGTGTCGTGAGTGTACCCTATGCATGTGATGGGCCTGTTGATTCTCTTGTGCGCTTTGGCAGGTGACGATTAATATATATTATTTATTGTATATTTGTTGATATACGCTATATATTACATGATAAACTTTATACAACATATGATATAAACACTTACTCTATCAAAAATGATATGTGTCCATTTACATTATGATATTTGAGCTCTGAGTTAGGGGTATTGTTTATAAATGAGCAGCTGGTCCTCAGTGTTAAACCAAAATTATGGAATTTTGTATACGGATACTTTGGAACCAGCCAGTTTGGAATACTATTACCTACAAACTATATTACTTAAATACAAATGTATTTTTGAGTGTACATTTTCTATTATAACTGTATCATGCAGACTTGTACTGCTTATCTTTCTCGGCAAATGTTGTAGAGTATGCCTGCCATACTATTTCAATTTCATCTAAATCTTCACTCTGTACAGCCTATAAATTTCATTGGCACACTAAGGTAAATATGAAGATTTTCTTGAGAAAATTATATATGAGAATAAAAATACATTATAACTGATATTCTCGAAGATTCCAAATTCCAAATTAAACATAAAATACAGATTGTAGGAATGTCGAGGCATCCTTGAGACTGAAGCTGCATTCTGAGCCGTTTCAAAAACTAAAGTTGAATAGATAGAATATTACTTTAATCTTTTAAATTTTATGCTTCAATGAGATAAAGTTATATTGAAATAAAGCTTAGTTCGTTGAAGCGTCGTTAAGAGAAGCTTCTGAATATAAAGGATATAGTCTCTGATAAATATATTTATATAGTGTATATATATTTATGTATTTCTGTTTTTACATATATTATATCTTCATACATTTGATTCTTAGATTACGTGAATTTTATATATGTATGTATAATACAAGAAAATTATATTATTTGATAATATTAGATATTATTCCATATATAGTACGTACATTCCATACATTATTTCTATATATGTACCTCATCACATTATGCAAAGAACATTTACGCTTCGTTTTGCTCATAATCGGAGCTTGCTTTGTTGCACTTTCCGCTGTGCGTTCTTTTCACTTTACACACTCTCTTTCTCTCTTTCCCTGCTTGCACCCTCCGCCCCAATGAGGAGGAGAAGAGAATTTCTTGGCAAGCTGCGCGCAATTCATTAAGCGAAATCTCCCCGAATGCGAATAATGCAAATTGCTCTATTTCGGGCTAAATTCAAACTGCGAACGACGACAAATTTATTTGCGAGCCCCCATGTGGCAAGTAGCGAGCACCCCCCCTCTCTCTCTAGTCTCTCTCCCGCTGTCCAGACTCATCGCCATCGCCATCGCCATCACCATTGCCATTCTCATTCTCATCTTCATCTGGGCAGCCCATTCCCCCTGCCCCGTTCCCCATACTCCATTTGCCGTTGCGTCCATTACGGACTCCATCAATGAAATGAAATGAATGCCGTGTTTCGTCGTCTCCCTCCCCCTTTCTCCCTTCTCCCTTCTGCCTGCTCCCTCTTTGGCGTTTTTCCTTTAGCAGACTTTCGGCATTTGCACCAAAAGTTCAAAAATTCCATTAATTATTCTGTAGAGTTTTCGGCTTTTCTTTATTATTCCCTCTCCGCCTTTCTTTTCTTTCTTTTTTTCGCTTTTTTTCGATCTTCTGCTAATTTTGAGGAATTCGAAATTTCTTAATGGGCCGCACTGCAATTGTGTTTGCCCAGCTTGTACTAACCCTACCCCTAGCCCTACCTCTAGAGCACATACTCGTATGCTGAACTGACCGTGCCCCCTTCTTCTTGTTACACTCCTTTCCCCCTGCCCCCTTCTTGCCCTCTACCCGCGCCGGATGTGCTCATTGTGCGTTATTTCTACTTATCACTCGAGGGAGAATTTGCGTGGCACGACACGCCGGAAGCGCTCAATGGAGCGCCCAAGCTGCAGCTGATTTCAGCTCCGGCACCGACTTTAGCCTCCCTCCTGACCCCCCTTCTCTCCCACTCTGTCTCTCTATGTTTGCTGCGTAAATCAAACTAAAAACAAACGGCAAAAACGGCTTAGCATGAATTAGTATTAGTGTAAAACGGCTTTTAATAAGTCCGACAGGCCCGCAGCATCCTCCCTCTCTCGGAGTGGAGTGGGAGGGTGTACGGTGTGGGGGGTGCGGGCTGGTTGAGTGGTTGCTGCGGGTGCTGCTGCTCTTCCGCAACGACAAAGTCAATTGCGGTGGCCGCAAAATGGAATTTTGTTTGAAAAACTTTCGCACACTGGCAAAATGGCTCGCCATGGGCGCATAAATTTCAAAGCTGCTTCTTGACTTTTTTTCCAACTCCCTCCCCTCCCCCTAGTCCCATCCCCCTTCCCCTGTTGCCTTTTTTGTGGGTTTTTTTATGCCCTGCACCCATTGAAACCCGAAAAAAAGAAGAAATTATGGGAAGAGCGCGCGGTATACGCTTTTTATTATAGAGTATTACACAAATCATATACATACATTCACAAAATACACTGTTAGCCAACACTGGCGTGCACCGGGTAGTCCCCCTCGGGCAACGTATCTACATTAATGTGTAGATCTCCGCTGTTATAGCAGCTAGAGCCATGAAATTTGGCATATGGATGCTAATCAAGTGTCAGAAGGTCGGGTATATGTTATATCCGAAGTACCTCGCTCACATCAATCGGAAACCTAAGAAACCAACTCTAAACTATGTTTTTCAAAGGCTTAGCTTACTTTAAAGTTGAAGCTTTACACGGCTGCAGCCTGTCAGTGTAACGCACTATGCTGTTGCTCAATTTCAATATAATAGAATCAGGAATAAACAATTTATGTGTAGATCTCTGATTTTATAGGTGATGGAGCCATGAAATTTGGCATATGGATGCTAATGGAAGTGTATGGGGGGTATTATGAAATTTGGAACTTTTAAACTTTTTTTAAGGGGAAAATTTTAAGTTATTGCGGCGTGGACGACTAAGCTGTTGCTATTTATGCATGTAGCTACTGAGGAACCTTTTGAACCTCAGGCACATTTTAAGTTAGATGTACCACGCCCCCTTTATGCTGAAAACTGAGAAACCAATTTCTAACTAAGTTTAAGCTAAGTTTAAGAATAAAGCATTTGTCCTGCTTACTATGAGAACGAGCTTTGCTTAATTTCAAAATAATCGAAGCGGGAATAAACAAAATTATACTTGTATGCATATATCTCTGCTGTTAAAGAAAAAAGAGATATGAAATTTGGCATATATGTAGTTACTGATGAGCCTTAAGTATCTCAGGCACATTTTAAATTAGATTTACCACGCCTCCTTTTATGCTGAAAACTAACAAACCAATTTCCAACTTAGTTTTTATGGGCCTAGCTCATTTTAAGGATAAAGCTTTACATTTGTTCTGCTTCCTATAAAAACAAACTATGCTTATTCTAAATTTGAAAAAATAGAACCGAGAATAAATAAATAATTATAATAAAGTCATATATCTCTGCTGTTATAGGAGACAGAGATATCAAATTTGCTATGCGGCTTGCTGTGACTATAAACTACGATGATATTTAATTTCAAAGCAATCGAACCATAAATAAATAAGTAATATTAGAAAATATGTAATATTATGTTGTGTGAGAGAGTGTATCTAAAAGTCGTACTAGGTCAAAGCTCTTACGTATAGTGTTTTATTTCTTTTGCTATGCCATTCCATAACTTTGGGACCGGACCGTGTGGCATATGTAGCATGTAAAAAGTCGGGGAGAATGTGCTAAAAGCGACTAATTTGAAATTTATACATTATGTTTGTGTCATTTGAAGTGGTTCGCAAGTGCTTCGAGAGTGGTTCCCCAAGTGGTTCCAGCCCCGTGGAAGGTTGCTCGAGTGGTTTTTCGGCAAAAAGAATATTTGCGACTCTTCAAGTTGCAAGTTGCGACTGTGTTGCAGGCTGCGCGAATTTCGTATGTGGAGCAACTAATGCAACACATTGCAGGGGGGGGGGAGGTGGGTTTAGGGTGTGTGGTAGGGTGTTCGCGGGGTGGGCGTGGCAAAAGTTTTGCTGTGGCGCTGTGCAGGATTAATTTTGATATATGCCGCGTGTAGCACAGCGCAATCATAATTACAGTTATTTAGCACACACACACACACACACACACACACACACACACACACACGGTGAAACAACAACAACACGAAAGAGCAGAAGAAAACAAGGCAAAGGAGCAGAAAAAAAGTTGAAAACAAATTGCATTATTATGAATTATTTCATGCCGCAGGGCGGGTTAGTGGCAAAGGGAAAAAGGAGGGAGGAAGGGGGGCAAGCTAACGGTATTTCATGCCTAGATAACTGATCTATGTGTTTTGTTGTTCCCTTTTGCCTTCATTTGTTGCTGTTGTTGCTGCTGTTGTTGTTCTTTTTGTTTTGCTGTTGTTTCGCTGCTTTTGCAAACATGCAACATGTTGCAATAGAGTTATAAACCAGCCCCGAAATTTCAAACTTTGCAGACGACTTATGTATATAAGGCGGGCCTCAGCGGGTCGGCGAGGGGGCGTGTGAGGGCAGCATGCCAAATGGAAAAAACTTTTCTGCCTTAATTTTTGGCGTTTTTATGTTGTTGTTGCTCCTCTTCTGCTGCTTCTTCTTCTGCTTCGCTGTGCTCGGCCGCTTTATTAACGTTGCCCTGTTTTAGGTAGGGTGACCCTGCTGCTAGGGAAATAGTAGAGTGTCATGGGGCAGAGGGAAAAGAAGAGGGGGGGGGAGCTGTTTGTTTGCTGGCAGCAGCGCAGCAAGTAATATTTTTGCCGCATTAAAGTCAAAATATGCAAATAAAGCAGGCACGCTGCTGCTGCGCTGCTGTTATTGTTGCGGGCAGTTGGGGGGGGGCGAGGGGAGGGGAGGAGGGAGAGGAGGGGGAAGAAGGGTGATGGGGATGGGGCTAATACAGCAGCAGACAGACACAAACGAGCGCTAGAACAATGCGCAATATAAGCAGAGTTACGAGAGAGCGGGAGGGAAAGAGAAAGGGAGAGAAAGGGAGAGAGAGGGACAGGGACGGGCTGAGCGTGGCTTAAATAATAAATGTAGTACACGCTTTGAAAGAATTTACTATGCTTTGGCAAATGGAAGTTATAAAAACCAAACACACACACACACACACAAACACACACACACACACAGTCGTTCACATGTGCAGGGCAGCTATAAATAAACAATGCCCCTATATAACCCAAGGCAGCACGAGTAAGCAAGCGGCAGATAGAAGGAGAACGCGGGCAGGCAGGGGTAGTGGGGTGGAGGGGAGGTGGCGGTATTTCCATATTGTTGCTATAATCAGCGGCTGCTTTGATTCATCTGCATGCGAGCAAGCAAGGGGCCACCACCCGAGTCAAAGCCTTGGCCAAAGCCAAATCCATAGCCAAAGCCTTAGAGCATTCAGTTTGCCACCCCATTGCTGTCGTTGTTGTTCTTGTTCTTGTTGTCGTTGTCGACGTCGACGTCGGGCATCAAAGTCAAGCAGCAGCAACCTGGGAGCTGGGCAGAGCCACCACCAGAGCAGCAGCAGCAGCGATACCGGCACCGACGACTCACACAGACTCCGTGACTCCGACTTCAACTTGCAACTCCAACCGCGCGTTTGGAGATGACAACGACAGACAATTGAAAGCGGCACGATATCTAAAGAGTTATCGATATTGTCACTATTTGCACTACTCATTGAGCTTAGCATTTTGTTGCGTATTTATTTAGTATTTTATTTGATGACGCTAATTGATTGCAATTGATTTTGATTATTCTGTTGTGCTGCGTGCTCGTGCCGATATGCAATGACAACACGTGCACATCACGAATGCAATTTGAATACCAGCAGCGAACATGTTTGTGTTCGATGTTGGAACTCGTGCTCGAACAACAACCACCGACTGACGCCCCTTTGAGGTGTGTGCGGACAGTGTTGCTCAGTATTGCGACGGCCTTGCCGCTGCCTTTGGCGGAAAAAAGGCTAGAATGTAAATAAATTAAATATAATTCGAAAAAGAAATAAATAAATAACTAATTACACTTTTAATTACGCTGTAGAAACACATTAAAACAGTGTTGCAAAGTATTGCTGCTAAAATAAAATAAATGAAATATAGTTTGAATATGAAATTAATATTATTTTAACATTAAAATAGATTCAACATTATTATTGAATTAATAAACATAATAAATAAAAATATGTTATTGCGTTTTTATAGCATTTTTAGCAGTTTTGCCTTGAAAAATCTAGCTAGTTTTTGGCCACAGCAGCCGAGTGTTATTTAGCTTGAAAAACATCAGCCCTTTTTGCTTTGCGCTGCGCTGCTCTTGCTCTGCTCTGCTCTCCGCATCACGTTCGTTTCAATGGGCGAGTGTTTGCTCCGTCCGTGCTCTGTTTGTGTCCGTGTGTCTCTGTCTGTATGTGCGCGCGCGTGTGTGTGTGTGTGTGTGTGTGTGTACTTGTGTGTTATCTCGCGCTGCTTGCCTTGCCTGCCTGGTTCTGGTTCAGTTTTCGTTTTCCGTTAGTGCAGCATTTATCCTCGACGACGTTGGTTCGTTTTTCGCCTTCGCCCTCTGTCATTGTCACTGTCGACGTTGTCGCTGTCGCTGTCGTTGCCGTCGCGTCGTCGCGCTGCGTTTGTCGCCAAGTGTTGTTTTTCTTTGCTGCCGCTCTGCTGCTCTGCTGCTGCCAGTGCTGCCAGTGCTGCTGCTCTTGTTGTGTGTGCACGTTTTATTTATTGTTGTCGTGCGTTGTTTGTTTGTGTTTTTTTGTTATGGTGTCAGTGCCAGTGCCAGTGCCAGAGCCAGTGCCAAGTTACCTGAGCATACAGCTTAAATAAAAAACTCAAACAAGGTGCGCAGAAGACACTCCACAGCCGGAGTCCGCCCAAACAAAGTGGCAGCCCCGGACTAACCAATAAGTAAACCCCAAAGAACGAGACATTGAAACTGAAACTGAAACTTGCCCCACTAACTACAGTTAGTTTAGAGGCATTCCGTTGCACTCAGCCACAGCAACAACAATAACACTGCGCCTTTGTTTACCGCAATAACCAATTAGCAACAACAACAACAACAACAACAACAAGAACAATATCAACAAGAAAGTGCCAAAAAAGAAGAACAACAAATTACTTTTAATGCGCTGCCAGCAGCGCTGCCACACTAAATGCAGTCGACGTCACTGCCTCAGCGTCGCTGTCATCGACGCAGTCAACGCGTATTAAGGGCCTATGCAAACAGGAGGCCCAACAACAACAACAACAATAACTAGCACGTTATTTGATACAAAAATAAACAAACAGAGTCAATCAATTAATCAATCTGTGAACGCCCCGAGAGAGCCTACGCCTACGCCCACGTCCACAGAGCACACACACTCACCCACGCCCCTAAGAAGTACGACGACAACAAGAAGAAGAAGAAGTAGGAGGAGGATAAGCAGAGAAGGAAGCATGTTTCAGGCACTTGCAACGCTGTCGCTGCGGCTGCTGCTGCTGCTTGCAACTGCAACAGCAACTGCGAATACGGACACGGATGCTGCCGCTCAGCTGCAGGCTGAGGCGACGGGAGCGGAATTGGGATCGGCGGCAACGCCATTTGGTAGCAAGCAGCTAACCAGATGCCGCCAAAGCTGTTATCAGCAGGTAAGCCTACCCACTTGGACAGCCAATCCACTTCAGCAGGCCTCGCCTCCTTGCCTCCTCGTCTACCCCCTCCTTATCCCCTGGCACTTCACGACCTAGGCGAGGTCAGATAAGAAGCAAACACTTGATGGACACTTCTATGCGCTCGACTGACCCGCAAGCGTCGCCCGTCCCAACAACAACAACAACAAACCAGGCGAATGCTACAGTCGGGCACACTCGACTGTGAGATACCCTGAGACAAAGTTAGGACTTGAAGACGTTCGAAGGTGAGAATTTGGAGTAGAGATAGAAAGTTTAGTTGGCTCAGTATATGTTAAAGTCAGGGAGGTATATATTTTGTGTCGCTTAAAAATCTATTTGACAAGTTAAATTATTAATTTTGCTGGGGCAGTGGGCGTGGCAGTCTATATTTTAAATAAACAAGATCTGCGCAAAGTTTTCAAGAACCTTTTTGCCAAATTTGGTGTCTCTAGCTCCTATAATAACTGAGATCTGCGCGCTCACACTGACAGAACAAGAATATATAAGTATATACATATATACGAGTATATTTACATTCTAGGATCTGCCACGCCTCCTTCTGGCTATAACAAACATTTGCACACAGTCAGCATACCCTTTTCCAAAGGTACAACGAGACAGTAAAACCCAAAACCGAATCCCGTGCAATGACAATGCCCTGGGAAGGAAGGGAAGAGAAGTTAAGAAAGGCAAGAAGGGAGGGAGATAGGGAATGAGGAATGAGGGTAGGAGGCAGCGTTTTACTTGGTATTCTTGAGCTGCTTGTTTTTTGTATTTTCCGTTTTTTATCTGCGCGCTGACATCGCTTGCTGCCGCTCAGGTAGCTCAGCCAGCAAGGTTGACAATGCCAACCGGGTGGTCCATGTCAGTTGCTGCCCGCGGAGGGCTGCTAATAGAGATTAGGCAAACTGGCAGAGCTGAGTTAGGGTAGGGGCTCATCGTCGGGTGTGTCATTGTCATCTGCATCTCTAGGGAAGCAGCGAACTAGTATTCTAATTTGTCGAGAACGAGTTCGAAATGATATCGCGCTGTCAGCTGCTGTTGCTTCTGCTGCTTCTGCTGCTGCGAAGCCCTCGAGGAAGCCATTCCCAGGAATTCGGTTATTTCGGGTTCTTTGGGCATCCCTAGAGAATGCCACATCATGTTTATCGCCCTCAGCAAGGTTATTAATTAGTTTCAAATGCGTTTTCTCTCAGTTCCTCGAGCTGATAACAAAATTGAATTAGGCTCACGAAATTCGAGACCCAATCCAACCCCTCTGCACGCGGTACGTAACTGAGGGAGTCTTGCTCTATCTACTCTACATAAAGACTAGCTGACATTTAGTAGCCGAGGGACCTCTTGATCTAACCGACTAATAATGATAAAAGTAGCCCTGCCATCGAATTTAACGAGAGGACTTTGGGAACCACTTTCAAGCCTTGTAATTATATTTTGGGACTATAAAAAATGTAATAAAAAAAGAAAAAAAGGAAAGGTTAGCTTCTGTATGCCGCGGGTTGAATACCCTTGATAGCCATAACCGATTCCTATGCTAATTTGGTACTTTGAACATCTTTATTTTGGATTGACAGTTGAAGTTATAATACTTAGCAGCTCTTTAGTATTTCGATGATATAATTAGCTGAATTACTCTAATTGATATTGAGAAAGTTTGATTATTTAAAAAAAAAAAACAGGTTACATAGGTTTAACCCTTTCAGTCATACATTTTTTGTATTATTTCTTTTATTTTTCATGTTTTTTCAATTTTTTTGTGTTTTTTCTTATGTTTTTATTTTGTTTTTTTTATTGTTTGTTTGTTCTACTTGCTTTTTTTTCAAAAAATCCCTATATACGTATTTTCAGAGGCTTTGGTTCAATATTAGAGCTCAGAAATGATTTTACGAGGTGGGACGTAGCAGTCCCACCATGACTGAAAGGGTTAAGCAGAAAACTCCGACTGTTCCTATGCAAGCTAGGTTTTATAGTTGTTTAATTTTAAACAAATTTTCCCAGCAAATTTGGTTAAACATTTTGGTTACTTTTCTTACGATATCCTCAAAAATATTAAAAATTGGGGTTTTTTTAAACAATCCTGATCTTTTAGTTTTAGGTTAAAATAAAAAAAGGAACCAAATAAATATTTCGAAAGTAAAATCCCAAACAAACTGAAAGCCAAGGCGAAGTTTTCAGGAAAATCGCAGACTCCCCAGTAATATTCAAATTCTTTCAAATCAATGCATTCTCAACTTGATTTCCCGATTTCATTTCATTATTCTGATTCAATCTGTTGGAAATACATTTGTTAACTACATAAAAAAGGTCTGTGGCAAAAGTTTAATAAAAAGAGTTCTGAAGTGATTTCCCCCATCTCTCTTTCCGTCTCTTTCCTTTTCCGAGTCCCGTTTGAACCTCAATCAACATTTTTGCTTTGTAATTTGTTGCATATCAATATGGAGAAGTTAAAAAAAAAAAAATTCAACCCTCATGCGGAGGGAGATGTGCGAGGGGCAAAACTAAATTGAGTTAATTAACATTTTTTTTCTGTGAAACTCAAAAGATTTAACTGCTCACTTCCCCTTTTCCCCTCTTCCATTTGCCCTTTCACTCGCTTCAATTGAAGAGAAATGCGCTTTGATCTCGCAAAGGACACATAAATTGGTATAAATCAGTATTGGAAAAGAAACTCTAGAAACTCTTTATGGCCTGATGATTCGTTTAGATTTGTTTTCTAGTTTGGCAAGAATATTTTGGTTCCCCTTCTTGCGGAAGTTATGGACTATTTATGAGAGTCGGAACTGCGAAATGAGGTTAAGTTCGGGGAGTTTCAGATAGTTTACTATGATATCAAAAAGATTTATAGCCTGCAGGAGTCGTTAGTGTTGCTAAGTATAATGAAGCGTTGCAGATATCGATATCGATTCCCGTTTCGTTACGGGAATCGTTTCGAGAATCGTGACTTTTTTGATTTCCCTTAATACCTTCAGCACAATGATCCATCTGGCGTTACGAATGCAATTCGTTGACCTCTAAGGGTTGCCGCCTGCCACTGCCACTGCTGCTGTTGCATGTGTGTGTGTGTGTGTGTGTGTGTGCGTGTGTGTTTGTTGCTTGCACTGGGGCTAATTTCACGCCTGTCCGGACCTAATCCCCGGCACAGGCCACAGAGCAGAGCAACCCACGGGCGTCGCTCAATCAGCGCCAAATTAACACCATAAAACTTGGCAGCATCCGAGCAAGAAGAAGCAGCAGCAGTAGCAGCAGAAGAAGCAGCAGCAGCAGCAGTAGCAGACTTTGTTCCTTAATTTTTGGCCAAGTTTATTGCGAGGGTACAGGAGCAGGGGATGAGAGATTGGAGGATGGGCGCAGGGTTGCAAAGGGTGTCGCCGTTGCCGTCTCTTCTTGTTCCATCTATCTGTCTGTCTCAGTCCGAAATTCGTAATGCTGGGCACGTAGTCTTCGCATCGTGTGGGTAGGGAAGAGGCAGAGGGTGCCGGCTACAGTCGGTGGTGGAATCTGTTCCGACAGCGCTTCAATAATTGACAAGCGCAGCATTTGGCGACTACGTGCCGCACCGGGGGCAAACTGGGTAACTCGACAATCGAGCAACTTGTGGAGACAACAACAGCGCTGGATGCGAACGAAGGGAGGAGGCGGAGGTGACGGGGACTGGTCAGCTCATAAAACTGCTCAAAACTGACCTGGATGGGTAATTTATGTGGTTCGGGTGTGAAGCGACGTCCAATCCCGTGGGCAATTGCATGTAAAAGTTGTCCGCTGCCTGCGTTTAATTTATATGGGCCAACAACTATGCCAGGTAGGCCGCAAGACGCGGCACAGACCGACCGACGGAAGGAAGGAACGAGGGGAGGGGAGTAAGCAGAGCTAGGTGACTTTGCTTGTCGGCCTGCCCAGCCTGCCTGCCTGCCTGCTCAGCGTTTTCATTGAGCGTGCGGTGCTTGCTACGTTTTGTTTCCGCTGCCAACTAGTGATGGCAGCGTGATACCGATTAATTGACACGACTCACGAGTGTGGTAGCAAGTGGAGAGTGATAGAGACAGTGAGGAGTGTAGAACATGTAAGGAGTTGAAGAATGAGGATTGAGTAGCGTAAAGAGTAAGAGGGTAGCGTCGAGATAGAGGAGGAAAGTAAGGAAGTGTTGAGTACAGTAGTGTAGAGTATAGTAGGGTAGAGTAGGGTCGGGTAGGGTTGGGGTGAATGGGAGAGATTAGAGTAGAGTAGTGTAGGACAGAGTTATGGAGAGAACAAGAGTTTAAATAAGAAATAGAGGAGTGTAGGAGAAGGGTAGAGCACCAACAGAAAGTAGAGTAGTGTAGAGTATAGCAGGGTAGAGTAGTGTAGGATAGAGTAAAGAAGAGATTAGTTATGTAAATCAGAAATAGAGAAATTGATGAGTGTAATAGAAGGGTAGAGGACCAACAGAAGGTAGAGTAGAGAAGAGTACCGTAGAGTAAAGTAGTGTAGAGTAACTTACAGTAGAATATAGGAGGTTAGAGTAGTGTAGGATGGAGTAATGACGAGAACAATAATGTAAATTAGAAATAGAAAAGTGTGTTAAAGGGGTAGCGTACCAACAGAAGGTAGAGTAAATTAGTAGAGTAGTGTAGAGTAAAGTAAAACATGGTTAAGCAGACTAGAGTAGATAAGGCACAGTAAGTAAGAGAAAAGTAAGGTGAATAAAAAGTAGAGGAGTGTAGAGTAAAAACAGAAGGTAAAGAAGAGTACAAGTAGTGCAGCGTAAGGAAACAAAGAGTAAAGTAGAAAACCATGGAAAAGAGATGATGGGAGTAGCTTAAAGGAGCATAAAGCAATTGAAGAAAAGCACAGAACTTAGAATGAGTAATGTATGAAATGTCGAATGTAAAAGTAGAAATATTAAATTTAAAGCACTAAAAAGTTCGAAGAGAATAGAAATGAAAAAATTAAGTGAATTGGAGACTATAAGTTAAAGAATTTTAGATTCTTATCCAACGTAGAAAATTGAATATGCCCGTTAAGGCAAAGGGAGAAGTAGAAACAGAAGAAAACAAAATTGCGAATTGCAAGAAACGACCGAGAGTAGAAAACGGCAAGTGGAGAGTTTCCAATTTAGAGCAGAATTGCAGACATTTGCAAGCAATTTGCTCATGCAGGGCGTTTCCTGGAACACACCCGTATGAATTACTGCGAATGTATTCAAACAAATTTACCGAATGAAACACCCTGCTGGTCATGCAGGTACTCAGTCTGTTAAGACCTCCTTCCTAACCGAAGATCCTCAATTAAAAGATTAACAAACGAATTGTAAAGCCAAATGGCAAACACTGAGCCCGGATGAGGTTCAGGCACAGGACGAGGCTCAGTCTGAGGCTCAGGCGATAGTTGTGCCGCCTCACGCCAAGGTCGTGCCGTACCGAACCATCACTAATTGGCACTGTTAGGGCACTGTTCGGGCCATTCATTCGAACATTCATTCATTCGGTCGGTCTGTCCGTCCGGCATTCGTTGGCTCATTCATTTGCCGCCTTATTGTTGTTACTTATCGCCCAAGTTGTTTCGCAAAGGCCAAAAATTCAATTGAGCGGAAAATATGTTGTCTTTGCGATTTTCCTTTTGGCATGCTCGTTTATCTGGCCGCCTTATTGTGTAATGATGACAAAGTGCTCCTGCACTCCCAGGGTCGCTATTGCCGACGGGCGAGAACGAGGACGCGGACGCGGACGAGGACGTGTACCAGGCAGGGTAGGGTGCCACAGGGTGCTGGCATGCTTGATGTCCGCCATCGCTCACTCTCTCGCGAAGTCGCGATTCGAAGAGTGCCTTTTGCTCGGAGTCTCATTTCTCACACTGATTCTTCGCATTGCTTTCTTCTTTTCTGTGTCTGCCTGCGGTCTCCTGGCTAGCACTACCCTGGTTACACTCTGCTCTACCCCCTGCCATCTCTTTCGCATCAGCACATTCATTCATTTGTCTGCGTGCTCATTCATAAACTAAACGGACAGGCAATGGGCCCCCGCCAGACGGACAAACGGACGGACAGACGGACGGACAGACGGACTTCAACTTCTGCTTGCCTGGCATGTCCACGTCCACGTCCACATTCTCGTTCTCGTTCTCGTCCAGCTGTCGCCGCAGCGTAGCTAAAGCGACAGTTGACAAAGGCTAAGCAGGCGAGTCCAGTTAGTCCACAGTTTCATCTCCCATTCCCATTCCCACTCCCTTTGCTGCTCCTGTTCATCCTGATATTCCCTATTCCTTTTTCTGGCTTCTGCTTCGGCTTGCCAACAGCGTAAAAATTTCAATTCGCCATACACAACTTTGCGGTCATTTATACACACACACACACACACACACAGTCGCACACGCACACACACACCAAGAGATACGCTTCCAGTTGCTGCTAGTCTCCTGCCTGCACAGCTCCTCCTTGCTGCCTCCTGCTCTGCCTTTTTTGTAGTCCTGCCTTTTATATTACAGTTACAAATTTGCGTCTATTGTTGGTAATGGCGTTGTGTCCTCAGCCACGCAGTGCCAGGGGAAGAGGGACGGCTGGGAGGGTCCTGTGGGGAGCCACCATGAGCCTGCGGGCGCTGTGCCTGATTACTTTTTCTAGCTTACTTAAAATTCGATTAGGCCACGCCCACTAACTAACTTTTTCTTTCATTCCTTCTCTCTTTTTCCTCTGCTCATCTCTCATCTCACTCTCTTACTCACTCTCA
The DNA here is from genome assembly GCA_018151435.1 of Zaprionus africanus. NCBI lineage: Eukaryota > Metazoa > Arthropoda > Insecta > Diptera > Drosophilidae > Zaprionus > Zaprionus africanus. The sequence goes on from JAECXB010002285.1 coordinate 560,766, forward strand.
CTCTTTACTCTTCTCGCTTTTGCAGTTCGCGAGGGATTGGCATTATTGCACGGATTTCGTTGATTGCAGAAATGTAAGTACACACAGTAGCCACGCCTCTTCGCCACCGCCACCGCCCACACACACACAATGAGTGTTGTAAGCAGAACGCGGAACAACACGCCGGAGGTTGCCGAGGTCCGAGCTCCTGCGTTGTCCTCGGCTGGGCCTCTCTAAACATCCAGCAACAGTTAATAATTGTTTTTGGTCTTTAACCCATTAACGACCCATTGTCCGAACGAGCCATAAGCAGCCCAAGCATAAAATATGAATCTCAATTGCAAGTTCCGTAGTCAGGGAGGCCATTGTTGTCTCTTGCAGTACTTGACAAGGTGCTTAGAGCAACTTTATCATATACGGGCTGGTAATGCTCCGATTAGCTTAGGAATCTGTGTATTTGTAGGTTAATTTTAGGGAATTTTGATTGATATTTCACTTAAAAGAACTAGTTCTTATTAGCATGTGTACATTGTAATAGAAGTCTTTCGTTTTTTTGTAGATTCATTGAATGATCTACCGATGAATGGGTTAAGTTTAATGATATTTCATTAGAATTTAGTTTTTAGTAAACAGAACTTGCTTCCTTAGAGACTTAGCTGGCTATATAAGGGAATTTGAAGTCATGCAAATTGATAAGCAATTGTTGAGTTAATTGCATTTAAGTTTCATTGGCACCTTACTAATTTGCTCATTTAAAGAACTTTATTCATTGACACACATATTTTTTAATGCTATTTCGATTGGGTAGATTTGTAAATTCTTGAATTTATAGTGGAAAGGGTTAATTGAGAGAAATTTGAACTTGAATCTCGTAGGATTTATTTGTCAGCTTCAAAGAAACTCATAGTTTAAAGAATCAGTCTGTGATATTGTACAAATGATATATATATTTAACGTATGCTATATATACATATATTATAGGAAAATGTCTAGAAAGTGAATTTTAATTTTCAAATTCAATTCGAAATATAATTTTTTATATATTATTATCACTTCTTTTGACATTTATCATTAAATATTTTAATTTATTATTTGTATCATATGCAATGTGTAGCATTTTATATACAATATGTATTTCGTGTCAAATTTTGCATCTTCATTTGAAAATCACTAAAAATATTATATAAAATCAGTTACCAGAATTAGTCTGTGGTATATTGTACAAATGAAATATATAATTAACAAATGCTTTGTATACGATGTAAGCAAACTTTTCATTAAGTGAATTTTAATTTTCAAATTCAACAATTTAATTCAAAATATCATTTATTATATATTCTTATCACTTATTTTGACATAAATCATTAGACATTTCAATTGATTCCGCCCTGTATAGCTAGTGTGATGATATTTTCTAACGAACCAAATCAAATTGATTCGTTTTGCTGCTTCCTTCAAGGGTTCCAGTGTTTTCAAAAAAAGGTTTCGGCTCAAAAAGCAATTAGCTCTACAGCAAACTGATGAAATAGTAAAAGGTCTTTAAAGAGCAAACAAAGTGAGCATAGGAAATGCAGAATATCGAGAGTATCGTCGCGCTGTCTGGCAAAATTGAAAACATTCGTGCCAGCGAAATGCGAAATGCGATTCATTGTTGGGGAAAAGGTCGCAACAAAGCTTTCTCGCTTCCGTATCAATAGCGAAGCCAAATGCGAACGGCGAATTTCATTAGGTGTCTCGCAATGGGATTGGGGATTCAGGATATGGGATTGAGGATTGGGGATTGGCGAATGGGATTCAGAGCGGGGGCTGGGCCTATGTATTTGCGCAGAGCGGTGCGTCAATGGGTTAAATGTTGATGCTGCTTTGATTGCTGCGGGCGCCAGGCGAAATTGCGTTGCCAATTTGCGGGAAACGCAATCGCGACGCGCTTTCTGCCTGCGTATCTGTGTGTGTGTGTGTGTGTGTGTGTGTCAACTGACACGTGTGTGTGTGGCTGTGTAGCCGTATATCCTCTAGTTCTATTTCCATTTAACCCACTCTCTCTTTCCATCTCTCTCTTTCTCTATTTCAATCGCAGTGCTGGCAAAACTGCCAGAGGCAATTGGCGCCCTTTGAGCTGCGCGTACACCACGCCCAGCGTCAGGGCGCCCTCGTGCTGACCGACATCGGTTGGGACGAGCTGATTGCGAACGCGTCACGGCAATGCCTGATCACATGGGAGGTATCCGGCGGCGGTCTCATGGGTAACCTCCTCACGGATACCGCCCGCGCGGAGCTCTCCCTCTGGCCGGACACGGTCTACAACATCCAGGTGACCTGCAAGCACAAGGTAAGTCCAAGTACCCCCCTCTCCCTTCCGTCCTCAACATCACATCAAACTGAAATTGTCAACTTCATGAAGCCCCACCCCCCGCTGTCTTTCTTCCCCTTGGCAGCTAACTGGTCTGATGCGTCGCTCACTGAAGCTGAATGTGGATACCCATCAGTTGCTGTCGTCGGCAGCGCTGCTGCCGGATGGAACATCAGCGAGGACAAACAATCGCCGGACAATTGCGTCGCGCCTGCAGCCCGTGTCCATTTCAGCGACAAGCAAAACAACAAGCAAAGCCACAGGAGCAGCTGCAGCAGCATCAGCAGCATCAGCATCATCTGCAGTGGGAACCGGCGCTGGTGCCCAGCATGTGCTGGCGCATCCCACAGACCGTGTGAACATCATCAGTTCGCTGCCCACGGCCAGCCAATTGAGCGGCGTAGTGTATCCGGCCTTTGGTGCGTTGGCCTTCTTCCTGGCGCTGCTCGTCATGTTCCTCTTTTTGCGTCCGCAGCGCAAGCGGACCACGGAGGATGCTGCCTCCGATACAGCATCGTTGCTCAGTACAGCGCGACGTGGCTCACGGCTCTCCACAACGCTGGACAACTCCACGCTGCATGTGTAAGCAGGAGGACGAGGATGAGCAGGAGTTGGTTGCAGGCACAGAGAAAGAGAGAGAGAGAGAGAAACAGAAATAAGAATCCCAAACTAAGAACTTGTAGTCGTATATGTCTGACTATGTGATATTCTGCACCCAAATTGTACATAACAAACACACACACACACACACACACATACAGAGACAGTCTCTCTCACACACACACACACATAACTAGAACAACATCATATGCTTTAGATGTGCGTCTCGATTCTAGATTAACCCAAAACACTCCGGGCCAGTACAGTGGCACCTCGACAGACACCGCACAGCTCGGCAACTAAGGTAACTCTTCTCCTTCGAATTCGATGTGAAATTATTCCAATATTTATACATATATAATATGCCTAGTCAATCGGTATAATATACATACCATATATCGTATTACAATCGACGTTTAAATTAAATATTTAGAGAATTTTTATCGGTTTTTGTTTTTTTTTTTTTTTTTTGCTAAACCAAAAGAGTTACCTGGCAACTCTAGTCGACACTCAGCTATATCGAGTGCCCACTGTACTGCGCCTCACGATTGTCGCGATTAAAAATATCTCACATTAAATCCAAAACGAAAGAGAAACAAAGCAAAAACAAAACAAAATTTGGATGGATTGAAGGGAATGTTCACTCAACTCGTACATTTAAGTTTTATCTTTTTAGTATTTATATAACAGAACAACCAGATCAGCAGTCATAAATATATACATACACATATATATATATTATATATCTATACATATATACAGCTATATATAGCATGATAACTATTATTATACAGCCACACGTACACTATATACACGCTCATATATCATATATCATAGCTATATGCCATATACCATACTGTGTACTATACATACTATACATGCATACTATATACATACATACATACTATATATATATACAAGAGATTATCGCGGGGCCTCGGCCTACCAACTACAACAACAACATACACCAAACTAAATGCAACAAATTGCTACAAATTTTATGTAACAACAACAACAAAACAAACAAAAACAAAAAACAAAGCAAGAAAACAAAAAGAAAAAACATAAAACACAAAAAAAAAAATATGATATAAAATATGATAAAACAATTTTTTCTCGTCGCGTCGCTTATTCCAAACTTAAAACCAAAATCAATTAAGATCGCTTGTCGTTTGTAATTCGTATCGTATTTGAAACTTATCGAAAACAAAGCAAAAAAATACCAAAAAATCACAAGGAAATATTTTTCAAAATTTTTAAATGTTTATAACACTAGCTTAAGCGCATTACAGACTCAACTACAAAACAAAAACAAAAAAATACAAAAACAATTAACAAATGATAAAACCTTTAGTACTTGAGAAAAATAACAAAACGCAAACTAAGAAGATAAATGAATGGAATGCAAGGAATGAAATGAATACGCTACAAAAATGCCTGTAAATACTTAAGCGTAATTTTGTTGTCTTTAATCTTAACTCGACCGTATCAAGCAAGCTCTTTTCCAGGTCACACAAAGCATCCTCTAACGAAACGTAACGATAGTTCTAAGTGCCGAGACAAGCAGACACCAAATGAGGCTAGCGCAGACAAGTATAAACATGCACACACACACACAGACACACTAACACATAGCTCTACCATTTAACACATGATAATCATATATAGCATATTAACTAAGACTATAGAAACCAGATGGATAAAGGAAAGAGAGAGAGAACTTGCTTTTGATTGAAAATCGGACCAACTTTGAGTTGTTTTGTTGTTTTCTGACTGACGCAACACACACACACACACTAACTAACTACATACAATATAGAGTTATACATATATATATTCATGATCTTCAGTTGGACAATGCCAAAAGTGAAAGCTCAATGCGCTCAACTATATAGCAGATAGACACGCCTAGATAGGAACTAACAATACTAATACAATAGAACCACTAACGGATAAACCGAAAGAACCTAAGCCTACATTGACTAGACCTACGTACTGCTCCTATATATATAGAGCATACCTAGTACATTTATACATGCATTCTAGTTAGGGAAGAGAAACGTTTGAATGAAGAAGAAGAAAAGATCCTTCGATTATATAGTCGCCCGATCTGCGAGTAACTCTTTTTTGATTGTTGAGTCCTGGACCGAGGAAAAGAGCATCTAACGATTCGGTGCCGGTACCGAAAGTATTAGCATACCGAGTAGCGAGTATGTTATGCAGACATACATACATCTACATATGTATAGGTACAATATATATATATATTATATATATATATGATATAATATTTGTTTAAGTTTTTTCTAGACCCTAAGCGAGAGATTTTTTTTGTCTAGCGCCTAAAGAAACGATTGTTTTTTCTATCTATCCCTTCCTGCGTCTATATATAGAACTATAACTATTTCTAGTATTATTTGTATTTCTTTTTCTTTTGTATTTTGATTTGATTATGTAAATATAATTTGATTTGTTATTGCAGCGCATTTTGGTTTTCATGGGGTTGGCATGGGAATCCATATACTATATACGTATACGTATGCATATGTTTACCATATATATATGTATATATGCAGAGATATGTATCTGTATCTGTATCCGTATCGGAGGCAAACTAAGTCATCGATTTTTATGCGGTGCGGTGTGGTGCGGGCGGTGCTTGGCGAGAGGATGTTGATAAAAACAAAATGGATAACCACTTACCATATAAATTGGAGCTGGAAAATATGCCAGCGATAAAAGAAGGGAAAATAAAAACAGCTTTCACCAAGGGTGGGCGAGAGTGGGAGAATGGAGAGAGAGAGTGAGTGTGTTGGCACTGCGAGTACGAGCGAGAGGCAATGTCCTTTATCCAATTGGTGCGGTTTCTCGCCTGCCTGACTGCCTGCCTGGCTTACCTAGTTAGGGAGCTCGTTTCGCTCATTTCGTTAGAGCAGCAGCCCCTCCCCCCTATTCCCCGGTACACAGTGTTCCCTCTGCCACATTTACATTTATGTATTTATGTGGTTTCCATCGTAGTACCTCAGCCATAAATATCTGCACTATTCCATTTGAATTTCAATCGCAGAGACCCAAAAAATGGCAAAAGAAAAAAGATTTCAAATTGAACTTAAGTAATTGCTTGCTCTTAGTACAGCGCAGGGAAGCGGGGGAATCTGTGTGTGTGTTGGGGGAGGGGATGCCAACAAAGGCGAATTTGGCAAATGATTCAAAAGCGGCTTATAACGAAATAGTTCGTATGATTTTAGAAGACTTGAGAAATTGTATGGAAATTTCTGCCCAAAATTGGCTGGCACTCTTTCTCTTGCCCTCTCTCTCTCTCCACTTTCTTCCCCATTCATTCTCACTCCTATTTCTTCCCCTCTTCGCCACTCTTTCTGCCCCTCTTTCTACACACAGCTTCTCTCAGTCCTTTTGCCTGTTTCGAATGCACTCAAGAAATTGCAGCATACTTTTTGGCGCATTTGAAAAGCCAGTGGCATTGCAGAGGCGGTCATGGAGGAGGGGGTTCAACATCCTTTTGGCGTAATTGATTTCAAAATGGAATTTTAAATTGCGCCCAACTCCAGCGAATTGCGTATCCAATTAGCTTGTTGCCCGCCACGCAAAAGCTGCTCCAATTTCTCCGACTTATTTAACATTGTAACACCTTTTTCCAGGAGGTTGCAGGGGTTGGGGGGCAGCAGGTTGTTGGGTTTCGCTTTTCTATACAAAGATTTTCCACTTGAAGATTTTTGTTTTGAATTTCAATACAAAGCGAGGGCGAGCAAGGTAAGGCAGACAGAAGGGCGGCGGGAAGGGGGGGGGACCCTCTCTGGGGTCTTGACACAACAGCGAGCTGAACAAATCTCAAGTTGCATTATCTCAAGTTCCATTTGCAGTTGCCTCCAGAAGGGGTTGAGTGTGGGTATGTGGGTGTGGATGGGGTACCAGTGTTGTGCAAGAGACGAGCAAAGTAGGGGGGGGGACAAGGGGGTTCGTCATCGTTGTCGTTGTCGTTGCTTGGCCACTTGGCTTCCCAGCTTCTCTCTCAAGCACTTTTTATATACCAAATTAAATTTATATGGCCCCCGGCAGCAGCCCCCCTCCTCCCACCTCCCCCTCTCCCAAACACCCCCACAGCTATGCTCATTCTCTGCCTGAGTGAGGCATGGCGGGAGGAAGAGGGGGCGGGGGGGAAGGCAGCTCGCTCTCGACGCTGTCAACTGCCAATTAGCTGAGCATTTTTCAACATTTTAAATTGTCTTGCCGAGTGCGTGGCCCCTGTCTCAGTCCCAGATCCAGATCCAGACCCAGCGCTGGGGCAGCACTTGAGTGAGTCGTCTCTGCCCCAGATTGCTTGCTGCTTCTATTGCCTGTTGTTGTTCCTCTTGCTGTTGTTGTTGTTGTTGCTTTTGTTGTTGCCGTTGCTGTTTTCACTGCTGTCAGCTGTGCAGCGCGTGCTTCATTTATCAAAAAGCAATTACAATGTTATGGGCAATTCGATGCCCGATGTTCTGTTCTCGTTCCCATGGGCTATATGTGTGTTTGTGTGTGCACGCACACACGCACGTTTATTCCGATTTGAAGCGGGTTTATGCCCGACGACATCATCATCAGCAAAAAGAGCTCACCCACCTGCCAAAACAGTAGCAGCAGCCCAATTCGAGCTGGCTTTGTTTACTTTGTTGCTCTGTTGTTCTAATACCCTGTAGATTGTGCAGCACTCCCGTAGGGTGTATTGCTGTGTGTCTGAGACTTGCGAATACCCTGCACGGAAGTCAAGTCAGCAGAACGAAGGTAGAAAGAAAGCTTTAACTTTATTTAGAATTGTCAGCTTTATCTATAAGATTCTTGCGAGATAACAAAGGAATGTTCTTTATTATTTTTTTTTATTTTTCTTAAGACAATCTTCCACTGATAAGAAACTAAACTTCCAACTTCCGTATTATAATAATTTAACTGAACGACTACTTAGTTATATTGAAGGGTTCTTCTATTGAAGTTATTTCGTGAACAGTTTCCATGTTGATCACAAATCTGTCTTCCTTAACTATTAAAGATCAATATGTACTATATAAAAGTGTTTTCAGATATTTCAAATATTTTATATAGTAAATAGGGTTTGTATAATATAAAAATATTTTTTTTTTTTTTTTTTTTGAGACTTTACAGATCCTGTCTTCCTTAACCATTGACTAAATTATTTGAAAAGTTTTAAAGATCTCTAATAAATTCAGAAAACATAGAAAATGTTTTACTTGATACTTTTTGATCGAAATATAGCTTTGTATGTATAATATATAATAAAGATATATTGTATATAATATGTATGTATAATCTATGCCGCCCCATTTGCTTATGTACCCTACTTTCCTCTTCTAACCCTCTCGATCAGTTCAAATTCTTACGAGCACTTTACAGGGTATCTGCCAGCCATGCAAGTCCCTACGCCCCAAAGTTGCCTTTCGATTAAGTTAAATTTTACTATTTTTGTTGTTGCTGTTGTTGCTTTTGTTTTCCTGCTGATATTATTTTCCACTCATTTGTACAAATAATAAGAAAAGCTGATGAAAGAGCGCAAAGTAAAGAAAACTCAACTCGAAAAAAAGTAAAAATGGAAATTATGGAAAATATGAAAATATGAAATATGAAAGAATATAGCGCGTACCTACAACCATATTGTATTACAATAACAAATAACAACAACACAAATTATTAACTTTAAGTAGACGAAAAAAGGCGGCAAGCCACAAGAAGATTAAGAAGAAGAAGAAGAAGATGAACAACCGAGAGACAAAAGAAAAAGTTGATGGAGATGAAGAAGAAGATGCAAAAAAGAGCAACACAAATAAAATAAATTAGACTACAAAACTCAAAAAAACAAAAGCCAAAAGGAAAAACAAATTTTTATTCTAAAAAAAAAAAAGAAAACACTAGAGAATTACTAGTAGAATGGCAGAGGGGCGAATAGCCGGAAGACATCTAAAGGAGGAGGAGGAGGTGAAGAGAAGACAAAAAGCGAGCATGTGTTTGTGCCATAAAAGGTTTCTCATTACAATTTTTGGCCAAGGGTCGCATCGTTGCACAAAATTACTTTTTTGTGTGTGTGTGTGTGTGTGTGTGTGTTTGGTTGTGTTGTTGTTTCAGTTGCTTCGCGCTCTCAACGCCAGCGGCGCTGTCAAAGAGAGTGAGAGAGTGAAGTGGCTTGGGGAATGCAGAGGGGCAGGGGAGGATGGAGAGGGAGAGGAAAGGGGAAGCTGAAGTAGGAGGCGCTGCCGAGTGTTTGGGGACGGGCTGCCGCCCAAAGGGCGATTGATATACAACACACACACACACACACACATATACAGTCGCATAGTGCTCGAGATACGCGCACAAACACTCACACAGACGCAGGCACGCAGAGAGATAGAGATGCTTATGCTGTTTATAGCCAGCAGTTGCTGTGCCACAAACAAACACGAACACACCCATACTCCCACACCCGCACACACACACGCACACACACACAGACATACACTCACAGGCAGAGTAAGAAGCAGCGGCAGGCGCAGCGCGCACTTATTTGCTGGGCGGTCGCACGTGACGTGAGTCAAACATGTTCGATGCAACGCGGTTTGATGCAAAGGATAAAGCGCACAGCGTATCCGTTTCCAACAGCTGAAGCCGCCGCCGTCGCGACAGAGGCCACAGCAGCAGCAGACAGTGCTGCCAGAATTTTTGCGCAAAAAAAGCTAGATTTTATAAAAAGAGCTAAATTGTATGGAGCTGCAATAAAAAAAAGGCTGCTTGTATGAAGTTTTCGCTATAAAAACGAGCTATATGGTAGAGCTGGAGAAACATCGAGATTTGCTGAGTTTTTCGATATAAAATATCAATGTTTAGCCATTTTTGTATAACATTGAAGTTTCTCCAGGTCTACTTGACAGAGCAATATCATTGCATTTCTGCGATAGTATTGTAAGTCATAAAAGACAAATTAATGTTAGAATATAATCTAATATAATATATAATGTAAAGTGTATCGTATGTATAAATTTGCAGGATAATGGGTCGATAATTTGGCTAAACTGCAATTGCATACAATGAAATTGAAAAAGATGTTACGATACTTTCGCGACATTACATTCAACTTCGTCCCACCAGATTTGGCGGAAAAAGCTGACCTGGCAACACTACAGCAGCATTGCGTCGGCGCCTCGCCTCGCCTCGAAATTCGCTCACTCACAACATACACTTACAACACAAACACACAACACAATGGGCAGGAAACAGGCAGCGACAGCAACAACAACAACAACAGCAACAACAATCGAGTTGAAGCCTTGCTCTTGCTGCTGCTGCTCCTCTTGGCGTGGCACAATTCGCGGGCGCTGCGCTCACATTTAACCTTACCAAAGGTTACGCGGAGAACGCGAGCGAGAGTCATCCAACAACGACGATGACGACGACGACGACGACACCGTCGTCGCCACCGACGATAGCCGACGACAGCTGCTGCTGCTGCTGGCCGAAGAGCTGAAGGGCTCTGAAGGCTGCCGCAGAGCTGGAGAGCTGAAGAGCTGCCGTCGAGCTGAAGAGCTGAACAACTTTGGCCCGTCACAGCTGTCCGTGCAGATATCGAGATGATGATGGGCTGATACTTGCGCGCCAGAGATGAGCGCGTGACACGAGCCGATCTAAATTTAAACCAATGAATATGGTATGATTTCTAGGTGTAATAAATTGCTATTAGATAGTTTATAGTAAAATCAAAAATTAATTTAAATTAATAAATATATACATAAATAAATAAAACATATTTTAATCAGGATGGGGATTGGCTTTTGCATGTTTATCTTAATGGTAAGTATTTATGTACATATGTATATTTACAAATATATATATATCAAGTTGACGCAAAATAAAAATTAAATTAAAATTTGATTTTCTAGCTTATACTTTAAATATTTGCGGTAAATCTCTTAATCTTACTGTCGGGATGTCAGTCCCCTTTTTTTTTGCTCAAATAAAACTTTATTTTTTAAATACATATAAAGAAATAGAAATCTTTATCCCGGCAAAATAGGAAACTGACCAAGGAACATATGTATATGTATATATTATATATTCCATATAAAGAACAATGGGCACGTTATCGATAGTCATAAATTTTATAAGTATGAATTTTTAGCTTTTTGTGTAGTTGTTTCGTTTTTTCCGACTTTTTTCTTCTTTTGTGAGGGTTAGCTGGCCATGGTTTATGCAGACGGACGGACAAGCGGGACTCAATCAATTCCTTAAGTGATCCCAATCAAGAATACATATACTTCGTGTCACGCCTGTTACAAACTTATGCATAAACTTAGTACAATTTTTTAATTATTTACAAATGAATAAAAAATAGGTATACCTTTTTTTGAAGATTTTAAAGTGTTAAAGTGTGTACATATATTTTAGCATAAATTCAGTAAGAATGTACAAAATACTAAGATAAGTTCCCTGAAACATTTAACAGAAAATTATTGGGCAAATTTTTTTTACGGTTAGGGCTATATTTATCATGAATTTAGGTGAAAGAATTATTTGGCGGTGGCATCTAGTTGTATTTCATTGAATTTTGTAAAATTACATGTATTTTGTGATAAATATAGCCCTATCAGTAAAAAAATTTAAACAAAATTGCAAATGTAGGCAGCTATTTAACCTTTACCAATTAATATTGCAACCACATAGAATATTTGAGTTCTGGTCTACACATTTAAAATCCTTGCATATTTATTCGAATGTGTGTCATCTCTCGTGTCACGCAGCCATCTCTAGTTGGCTGCTGGCGCCGTCGCCAGTGCAATTGACAGCTGTGACGGGCGGTAACATGTTGATGCGAGCATTGTATCTTAGAGATTTCATCTAATTCGCTTCACGTTACACTTGATTTTCGGCTTGTGTTATTAAAATACAATCAGATTGGGTATTAAGGCCATGTCACTATCTCTCTCTCTCTATCTCTCTTGCTCTGTCTGGCTCGCTAATCTTCAACAGTTTGCGCCACAAGATGCGCACAATGACAGCCCCCGACAGCGGGGCAAAGCTCTAATGAGTGATTTCTGAATAGTCACAGCAATTTGTCGGTTGTCTCTGCCTTTGCCTTTGCCACTGCTGCTGCTTAAGCTCGTTGTAAGCGCAAGTAAGCGTATTTGTTTACAACACACGCAAACACACACACATGCATACGACTTATGTATGTGTGTGTTGGAGCTTTTCCTGATTAATCTTAATTCGTTATCGTGTGCGCAAGCTTAACGGCAAAAAGGAAAATTGCAATTCACAATTCTAATCTACGCCTTAGGCTGATTGCAAAGTGCTCTAATTTGTTGACGAAGCCAGTTCCCAGCTCTGCATTCAAAGCCTCAAACTGGAGAATAAGACTATAGGAGATTCAGTAATCCATTAGCTTCGATTTTCAATCATTTTATTTGTATGCCCTATAAATTTTGGCCAGGAGTTTGGAACGCACCTAAGAAAACATCTCCGATTCCATAAAGCTTATTTTTGACCATTAGGAGCTCGATATAGCCATGTCTGTCCGTTTGTCCGTACGGCTGTTCAATCAAAGTGAGTAATTATATTTAGAATATACACAATATCGTTCAATTAATTGTAGCCTTTCTTATTGGTCTATTCGACCTTTAAAAAAGCAGGTCTCACGAACATATCGTACAAAGAAATGAAAAAAAGTTATAGAATATTGCTCTTATATATTTTAGTTGTCCGTTTCCTTGGATTTTGATATTATATTATATAAATTTAATAGGCAATAACTTTAAACATAATGAAAGTCGGTTCAGCGGGTTCTATGGCACCTTTACTATATATCTATCCTATATATATGAGGTATTTAAGACAACCTTAGGTGTTAGAAGTCTCTTTTTGAAAGAACTCGAGATATATTGATATTTGAACCATAAACCACATTTAAGACTATATAGAAGTTTCGATGAAGTTGATTTGAAAAGAAATCGTTTCGCTACATTAAAAAAAATAACTTCATCTATGCAAAATTAGCTTGAAGCGCATTAAACCAAAGCACATCAATAATTTCGTAAATATTTCCCAACTTGTACGATTTATTATGAAACTGATATCCTTCCCTCGTTGCAGACAAAGCAAACGCAGTGAAATCTTTGTCCTTTGATTAAACAAAATGTTGGTGTTTATTTCAGCTCAAAAGGTTCGATGAATACAAAAAAAATATATATATAAGATATTGTACAATATGTTAATGCTTCTCATATTATTATAATTATTACTTTTAGCTATTGTAATTGTTGTGGTTCTCCCTCTCTCTGCTTTGTTTGTTGCTGTTACTCAATCGACTGCGAATGTTGTGTGTATAATTATCGTACATACATATACATACATACATAATAACGGTACATGAATGTCGCTTGTTCTACTCAGATTACATTGATTACCAGTTCCCCCCAGCCTGCTTTCAACCCCGCCCCTAACCCTGCTGTCAGTCCCGCCCACTGAATATTAAACTTAATGCGTGTTACCAGTTATCAGTTATGCATATATAGTATTTGTTGTGATTTATTTAGGCATACAGTATGTATATATAATATATATGCGTATAATTATATATACATAGGTATGTATATTATGCATGTATATTTGTTATATATATATATATATTTTATAATTATCTAGGTTCTTTCCAGAGTGCCACAGTGCCTGCCTCCGCCCGCAGTTCGCTGTCCAATTATTTTATTTTATATAATTCTTTTATTTTAGTTTCTTTTGTTTTATTCTTTTCTTTTTTTTTAAGTACGTGCGCACAGGAAATAACAATTTATCGGGTATATTTGATTTGATTGTGGAAATGTTTTGTATGTAGGCCACACGGTGTGCTGAGCTTTCGTATAGTGTGTCTTTGTGTGTGTGTGTGTATGGGTGTGTGTGTGTGTTGGGTGTTAAGGCAGTCGCCGGCCAGTGTGTGACGTCACAAGGGCTAACAATATTCACACGCGCCTTCATTAGTTACGAGAGCACAAAACAGGCAAAAAAAAGTGTTGCAATTTAATAAATACAATTAACAAATTAAGTTGCATTATATCATAAATAATTAAATATATAACTATGCGCTTCGCTGCTTCTCCTCCCCCTCATAAACCATGCACACCATGCCTCCTCTCTCTCTCTCTTTCTCTCTGTCTCTGCCTCTACAAACTGATTTCGAATCGGAAAATGCTAAGCTTCAATATAAATGCGCTTTCTTTTCACTTCTTCTTCTTCATTTCGCTTTCCCTTTTTGCTAAGTATACACAAATTGTTCTCTGTCTGTCTGTGTGTGTGTGTCTGTATGTATGTGTGTGTGTGTGTGCTTGTTGTTATTGTTATTGCAATTTACAATTTGAATGCTGCTCTTGACTTGTTGCAAATGACTTTATTGTCTTACATTAAAACTGAATGTTGTTGTCTTTTACACAGAAAAGTTTGTACACACACACATTGATTGATTGGTTGGTTGATTGATAGGCAAATCATACAATAACCATAATATAGTGTAATACATATATATATACCATAATATAATAATAGAATAGAGTTATACGAGTAATAGTAGAATAGTATAATAATAATCATAAACTGCATGCACACGCAACGCGGGACACATCAATCAAAGGGAATTGTTGAACAAAAATCATAAAAGGCATCCGATTAAACATATACAAAGTGTGTATTAATATATATATATATAAATTATGGTTGCTTGAATTGGTTTTTCTCTGAATCGTTTTAAGGACGTCTTTGTGGGTGTGTGTGTGTGTGTGTATGTTTGTGGTTTCTCGTGTTAACTTAATTTACAATATATGCGTGTGTGGGCAACCTCTGTAATTAGCTGTGCTGTGTGTGTGTGTGTGTGTGTGGTATGTATGTGTGTGTGTGTATATGTGCATTGCATTTAACACACATTTCATTCGCTAACTGGCGGCTGATCCGGAAAACCGCTAACCTCCGTCTGCTCCACCAGTTGCTGACCATCGAGCGTATACTGAATACGCAGACGCATGCGCAGCACGGCCTAGAAAATGAGAGAGAGAGAAGGGATTAGATAAGGAATAATTCAAGAGCTATAGATGCTGTTATAGTTTGTGTACAGCTTGATCTTTCTAGTACTCTCCATAGAGGTCAAACTAAGGTGTCTCTGCAGTTCCAATACATAGCAGAGATCACTGAGTAAAATGCCCACTCGACTTACATTGGACGTGGCCACGACGCGCATTTCCTGCGTTATAACTCCACCTGGTGGCAGCACCGAGCCCGATGGCGGTAACATTTGCAGTTCAAAACTCTTCTGCACCGCCGCCTGTGAAGAGGAAGAGAGAATGGGTAATGAATCACAGTAAACGAATGAATACTAAATGGAAAGTACTCACCTTTAGCAAATACTGCTCCAGTGTATTGTCTGAGCTGTTTGTGGTTGTCATAAAGATCTTCATGCAGTCGCTGCCCCTCACCGGCACCAGCTGCACCAGCAGTCCGTTCTTGTCCAGGGCCGTCAATTTGGGACCCTGTGGAGGCTGTCAAGGTATACGAAATGAAATTAGACTCTGCAGTGTAGTGTAAATCATACGGTTAAGGCACACGCACCACTGTCACATTATTGGTTGTCGTCGTGGTACTCAGTTCACCCAACAGATTGCTGCTCAGATCACCAACGCCGCCCAGCACAGGCAGCCCGGGGAGGACAGGATTCACTGGCGCACTGAGGCCACCCAGCATGCTTGCCAGATCATTGCCATTTGTGGGTATGCTGCTGGACATGGCATCGAGGGTGCCAATGGAGCCAAAACCGCCTAGATTCAGATCGAGGCCACGTAGGTTGTGATCAGTCGTTGTCGTCGTCGTTCCCAACTGCTGCAAGCCAGGCATAATGGACGTTGTGGGTGCAGTTGCCGACAGATCCAGATCGAGCAAATCCAATAGATCCTGATTGTTGGACACCGGTGCGTCGTTGTTCGCATTGCGCGTGTTCTTTTTCTGCACAGCATTCGAGAGGTCTGTGGCCATGGCCAAATCGCTGGCGCCCGCATCCGTGCTGACCAACAAGTCCAATAGTATATTCTGTTCAAGAGAAAGAAGAAAATGAATCTTCTGTTTGGAGAGAGAGTTAGGGAGGGGGAAGTTCACGCACCGTATTGTCACCCATTGTATTCATATTGCTTTCGATTAACGCATGCGAACCACTGCCACCGCCGCCCATCTCGATGCCATTCTCGATGACATCGGGACTGTTGTCATCGAAGGAGCCGCCGCTTTCGCCATTCTGCGAACTGATGCGACTGATCTGCATGGCTGGCATCTTCTCCAGCAGCGGCGGACGCAGATGCTTGTAGTTGCCAAACAGTTGCGTGAACTCCACACCGCGCTGTTGCAGATCCACATTCAGATGGCTGCCAAACGAGGTAATCAACGCCTGGATTTCTCTGCAAGAAGAAAATCCATTAATATGAAGAAAGATAACGAAAAGGGGGATGCACTTACTCCACGCATTGCTGCAGGCGTGTGCTCAGCTTGGCCAGGGAGACGAGCGCGTATTGCTTGCTTGTGGTCGACACTTGAGCAGAGGTTAAAAACTTATGATACACAGCGATCAGATCGCTCTCCGTGGGGCGCTCAAACTCTGCAAGCAAAGAAGAAGAGTAAGAGAGAGAAAGAGAGAAGAGATGCACTGGGTCGCACTCACCATCCTCATTGGCGCCATACATAAACAGATCACCGTACTCGCCTATGGCCCAGACGGCAACCTGCAGCAGCGGCTGCTTGTCCTCACAGTGATTGGGCACCTGCAGTGATTCCCAGAATCGATTTGTGATATATGTTTGCTCCGGAACCGGACTACTGGACACCAGCTGTATGGTCGAGGACACAACATCGTCGCGCACATAATTGCCAGCGGCGATGAGCACACTCAACTGTGTGTCCAGATGCCAGCGTGAATTGGGCGAGTAACGTTCAGCGGCCAATATCATGCCCGAGCTGCATTGAGCCTTGAACTCGGCGTCGGCCTTCTCGAGGAACAGCAACAGCTCCTTGGTCATTGTACGTATGTTTTGTGCATTGATCAGTGCAAACGATAGCTCCATTGCTCTACGCCTTATCGATACATCCGGATCCTTGAGGCACTCCAATATCGTGGTACGATGACGTTGCACAGCCGATGTGTCCGCGTGCACTGTACGCAGCAGCGTGTTCAGTGCCACATATCGTATATTCTTGTCAGAATTGAGTAGGAAGCGTCCCAGAATATTTACAGCCAACACGCGCAGGCCGCCCTCCGAGCTGGAAAGGGAACAAGAAGTAATAGAAGATTAGGTTAAGTTGAATACATCTGGGTTGCTGCTCCCTCCTTACCGTATGTCCATAATCGATAGGACCGTCTCGTAGAGTATGGTGTTGCCCACGTTCTTGCTGGTCTCCGTGTTGGTGGCCACCTGAGCCAGTATATCGTTCATGGCCTCCGATGCATCCGGATCATTATGGCCGAGTATGCGCAATAGACGCAGGATTTTCACCTGCAGGAACGGGTCACTGACGCCGCTGACATCGTGTTCGGGCGAGTAGCCGCCCAAGATAAGGCTCTTCAGGATGCGCACCAGATTGGGTACGATCTGTGAGAGATAGAGCGAGATGGTGTGGCAGGGAAAGAGACAAAAATAACGAAAATTGCATTAAATGTTGCACGAGTAAAAGTGAGAATAAGAGAGTAAAAGAGAGAGAGAGAGATAGTTAGAGACAGTGAGGGAAAGAGAAGTGGTCGGTGGTGCGCGTATGCTAAAGCGAGACAGCACTAGCTGGTGCAAGTGTGCGAGAAAGAGTGGGAAGATAGTGAAGTAACTAAGCTAAACAATTGTTAATGAAAGCAAAAAGCCTGTGGGGGCAAAAGGGAATTACAACAGAACAACAACAGCAACAACAACATCAACTAGAGAACAACATAAAACAAAGAGAGCAAAGATATACATATATATGTATTTAGACTCTATATATAAGGCACAAAACGCAATCATTACCTCTCGATTTCCGCTATCCTGGCAAGCAAATTACAACAAATTTCATTTTGTGGTTTTTGCGCGAGATTTCAATCAAAAACAAACAAGCGTTAATTTTGTATAATCACAAAAGATCATCGAAAAGTGAGTTAAGTATATAGATATGTGAGAACTGTATGAAGTATTACAGGTTGTGGCGGTTATAAAGCGACAGATTCAACATAAGATGATCAAATAGAAGCGCAAAGCAAACAACATAATGGGAAACATAAAGGAAACAAAGTAAGAATGGAGACGCGAGAACAACACACGATATTATAACAAATACGGGCCGCCCAAATCTATATATGATATGGCGGTGAGTGGGTGGAAGAGTGGAGTGAGTGAGTGATTCAGTGAGAGTGAGTGAGTGTATGGAGAGAATGGAGAACGCAGCGCGACTCTATTTGTTGCCAGAGTTAGTTAGCCTCTGTCTGTCTGTCTGTCCCAGCCTGCCAGCCTGTGTGACCTCTGACCTCTGACTGCGTGCTCCGTCATCCGGCAGGGAACTTACCTTTTTGAAATGCATCAACGTATCCGAACTGTTCTCGCACATTTCCGTGATAAGCGTTACACCGGTTATAAGGATGCCTGCCGAGAAAGATCATAAATACATATATACAATATTTATAGTCAAGTCGTGCACTCACCATGATTCTTCTCGCTGAGCAGCGAACGTGTCGCCGGCAAGAAGATCTCCATCAGTTCGGGCACGCGGCGTATGACACGAAACGCACACAACGTTGCCTTCTTGCGTATATACGTGTTGGGAGACTTCATCAGTCGCTCCACCTCGCTGGCCAGATCACGTGCCATCTCTGGGGATGCGATGGCGCCCAGTGTGCACAGCGCCAGTCCCACCACGAACTGTGTCGAGCTGTTCAAATCGCTGCAGATGCCAAAAGACAATATAAAGATACATTTAGTTGAGATTTATATGAGACAGATACATAGACTTATCACATAAGATACAAGTCTGTAAGTTCAACTGGAATTTGCACTAATTACTCAACTGTTCAATAATTGTCGGTTGCAATTATCTAGTTTACTCAATTACTGATTCATTGAAGCTGACTAAAAGATACTTATATACAAATGAGCTTACATAGATACAACAATACTAATGCCTCATTATGCAAGGTTTAATTGCAGATATAAACTGCAGATACAGCTGCTTTAGCTACAAAGGTACAACAAACTTGAAGTACGCTGCCTTTATCTACAGTTATCTATTTTCTTTTTAACTATTTATCTTACAAGATTACAGATACTTTAGACTGTATAGATATCACAGGCTTAAGTTATGCCTTTATAGCTAGTCTAAAGTTACAGATACTTCTAATTAAATTATACTATGCATCTGTTAGATATAAACATGATCTAACTGTATCTATCTTTATCTCTGTACATCTTTCTAACAAGCACAGATACCTCATCTACAGTAACAGAACCTAATCGATTCTTAATTACTAAAGTATCTTCAACTATCCTACATTTGCGGGGATACGGATACCTTATCTACTGCTAATCCTTCTCAACAGGTGCTTACTTTTTCAAACAATTCGTGATCAGCAAATGGACATCCTGACGCTCGTCCAGCAGCAGCATGGCACCCAGATACCCAATCCGTTTGTCTGTGAAACGCGTGCTGGCCGTCAGCTTGAGGCACTCGAGTTGGCCAAAGTGCGCCGGGTAGCCGAGCATGTGAATGTACAGCAGCTTGGCAATGTTGCGACAACTGCAGGCAGAGCGAGAGCGAGAGAGAGAGAGAGAGAGAGGTGAGATTAATACTTGTTTGACCTTTATATTAAGGCAATTATCACTCACCGCCAGACGGAATCCTCCTCACGGAATGTGCTGCGTATGTAGGCGCATTCTTTGTTAACCACAGCCCGTTCCTCGGCTGCGGTGCGGGCGGCACGTATCTGCCTTATAAGATCACGCAGTCGTGTGGGCGTCGGCATTCTGACTGCAAGGTGTGGGCGAGAATATAATTGTTGTCAGCACAAAGGACAAGCAGGGCGGTAGGGTTGGCAGGAGGAGGGAGAAGTAGGAGGAGCAGGAGATGGTGAAGGTGAAGGAGAACTTACCCCGCTCGACGGCCTCTGTGAATGCCTGCCGTATGGTGGCCATATTGAAGGCTGGATTGAATCTGTATGGGCGTGAAAAAGGTGAATTAATAATTTGCTCGGATTTGTACTTGAATAGGACACTCTAGTTTATAGGACTTTTTGTGTATGTAATTGTTGTTGTAGTTGTAGGTGGATTCACATGCACATTGAGTTAATGTTCTTTACCCATGCTCGGAATTCATTGTGAGGCGATGATGATGATGCTGCTGCTGCTGCTGCTGTTGCTGCGGCTTTCAAGCACTTTGGTAGTGACACGCAGACTAACTGCTGATGATGTTGTTGCTGCTGCTGCTTCTGTTGCTGCTTTGTGTTTTTGTTGTTCTTGTTACTGTTGCTGTTGCTCTTGTTCTTCTTCCTTCTAATTTTCTCTCCTTTTGCTACTGCTGCTGCTGATTGTTGCCGGCCTGTGCTTTCGTTTGAATACACACACACACACATGAAGTTGTTATTGCTGTTGTTGTTGCTTGTATTGCTGTTATTGCTGCCTTTACAGCTGCGTTGGCGTTGCCAACGATCGCAATTTGCGGCACTAGCATAACAGCAACAACAACAACGACCAACAACAACAAGAGGAACAACAACATTGACAGCCGGCCGCTTTTTGAATGCACTACTCTGCCACACTACTCTCCCCTCTCTCTCTCTCTCTCGTCGTTTCTCGGCGGACGGATGCGTATGTTGATTGAGTGAGAGGAATCGCAGTACGCAAACAATATAAGAAATCAACTGGCGTCAGTTATGAAATTCCCTGTACGTTGAGGCGGCTTAAACAAATATACATATCTAAATAGCTGTGTACATATATAAATATGTACATATGATCCGTCCCTGTGCTCCACGCAAACACAAAGCTCTAAGCTCTCTCTCTTTCACGCACACACACACACACGCACACTCACAAGTGCACAGTCACACATGGTCACTGGAGTACCTTTTAACCAGGCATCACTTACATACATACACTGTATGCACATAGATATGTGTAATTATGTGCAAAGCACCTACATACATACATATATTGCCAGTGCTGGCCAACGAAGCGCAGCGCAGCGTATCACAAAAAAAAAGGCAAGAAAATTTAGACTAGGTGGGCAGGGTGTTAATTAAGACGACAAAAAGTGTAAGGTTCGCACAAATGCAAAACAGTTTGCGGCTGCTGATGAAAACGAAATGATTAATTCAGTTGTGTGAATAATGCGAGAACCGAGAAGAAAAAAACCGCACTCAAAGCATGAGCCAAGCCGAGTAGACTATTAGCGCGCAACCCACACACACACACACGCACGCACTCACGCACACAAACGACACAGGCTGCAGGTTGAGAGGCGTATTAAAATCCAATTGGAATTCTAATTGTATGATTCGTTCGATATGTAGGTTTATAGTATGCTGTTACAATAGAAATGTAATCGTAATTTTCACATAAGTGAATCGAACTTTTGTTTAATGGCCCAAAAGGCAGTCACTGTCACCAGTCATGGCTAAAACCAAAACAGCTGCCGTCATTGGTGCCAGTTCATATCGATATTCGATATCGATATGCCGCTGTGTCTGGCCCTGTATCGGGTGCATTGCATGCGTTGCAAAAATATAATAAAAAAGAAATCACGACACACGTATATATGTTGTGAGTGACACTCGCTCTCTCTCACTCTTTCTCTCATCTTGTGCTGCTCTGCATACTCTTTGCTTTGGCAATTTAACACGTATTATTCGCAAATATTGTATTACTTTCTGCTCTTCTCAATTAATGTGATTTCACTGAAAAGCCCAAGTACACACACACACACGCACACTGAGACGGGCCAAGACACACACACACACAAACTCAGTGTTAAGCGTATGCTTCTTTCTGGTCACAAGAAAAAGTCAACATTTAATTAATTGCTTATATTGCCGTAAACACTTGTTTGTTGTCGTTGTTTTCTCGTTGATTGTTTTTACGATATTTTAAGTTTTGCTCTGTAACCACCTGCCGCCTGACACTTTGAATGCAAATTTTAACAACGCGACAAAAATGCTCGTAGAATGTTGATGATGAGCGCAACAGTAACAGTATTAGTGTATTGTAGTTGTAGCATTCAGCACACAGCACCAGCAGTGGGAGCGAGAGAGCGGTAGTGCTAAAGCGGTTGACATTTCGTTTTGACAGCAGTAGCAGCACCGTTATCGCACTCAGTGCTATCGATAGTCCATTTGGCCGATATCGCTCTCTCATCAACGATGACGATGATGTGCGACAATGTGGTAGTCATAACGTAATTTTTCAAAAACAAAACCAAACTACGAGTACAATAAAAAAAAATTAAGCAACTTACCTGCGATTATTTTCCGGCGGTAAAACACTCCAATCCTGCTCGTAGTAAGGATACATGGCTGCAGCGTATGGTCACGCACTCACTTTCACAAAACTAAACACGTTAACTAAGTACACAAAAACACTTACACACACCCGAACTCCGGCACAGGTACTGACACTGCTATAATAATGATAAGCGGTGCTCCACATAGGCAGTGCCAGTGGCGGCGTATACGTGTGTTATCTAATGTACATTTATAAGTAATTACGATTTCAATCCCTCCCCCTATGCACACTCACTCACACACCCACCAGCACAAGAACAAGCACAGCACGCTTAGTGTGGTGCCTCTTTCTGCGCCTACTTCGTCTTCAGTTTAGCCAAGCTTGGCCAACAACAATATGGCACAACAACAACAGTCCGGGCAGGTAGTTAGTCAGGCAAGCAGGTGGGCAGGTGACACATGTAACCGACACAAGCTTTCTCATATCATTGTCTTATTGCGGTTTACCAACAATGAGTAGACAGGTAGACTGTTTAGTGGGTTATCCGTATCCGTGCGGTTGTAACTCTGGCAAAAGACTGAACCGAAAGTATTCTAGTCGCTACCGATCCCTCGGTATCGGTATCGACAGACGGCTGCATAGGCGAGCTACGGCTGCTATGGCTGCATATAGATAGACAGAGTTATCAAACTATACGCTCCCATTGGTGGCATGCCATGGCTAGGTATGCGCTCTCAGTGACTCGAGTAACTTATCTCTGAGCTGTGCTACGCTGATAAAGCGCACCGTGAGAACGACCAGTACATACACGGACACGAGCAGAAGTTTCATTGTGGATAAGCAAAAGTCGTCATCGACGGTGCCGCTGATAAACCCCGATGCGCGAGTCAATGACAGGTGGAAGGTGCCACATCGGCTCTGGAGTAGATAGTCAAAGTGGTTTGCTATAAATATAGTATATAGTTTAATATATAATGTATTTCATACATGTAAACCTAAATGCCAAAAAGCTAATGTACAACTCTCTCTTTGTCTCGCTCTATCTGTGAGTGTGTCTGTTCCTGATTCGTCTTGTTGGTCTGCTTAGTCGTTCTCGCGTGGCGGACGCACTAGTGAATGCCGCTTAATTGCCTCCACTAGCCACTTGATCCCCTCGTCGACGCCTTCTCCGGTGAGCGCCGAGACTGGTATGGTAAGGCAATCGCGGCGCCCAATCAAGGCGCCTGCTTGTTGAAACACGGGCTTGATCTCCCGCACGCCCATCACATCGGGCAGATCCTGTTTGTTGGCCAGTATGAGCAGCGGCACACCCGATAACAGTTCGTTCTTAATCATCTTATCTGTGAGAAGAAAAGAGTTGCGAATGGTTAGGCCAACTGCTGCTGAAAAGGATCGGGAGTCTGTTACCAAATATGAGCTTTGATTCGTCCATGCGATCACGGTCGTTGGAATCTATCACATATATGACGCCATGAGATTCCTGATAGTACTTGTCCCACAGCGATTGCAGCTCCTGTTGGCCTCCCAGGTCCCAGAAATTGAGGCGCACACCCTGCACATCGATGGTGCCAATGTTGAGGCCCACTGTCGTTGTGATTTTGGCCGGATTAAGGCCTTTGTAGTTCTTGGTGAACTTCGTTTTGGCCGCTTCCAGATAAGTCTATGAGAAAATTGCGTTTATCTTCTTGCAGACGTGGAGTTATGCCGCTGCTTACCGTTTTGCCCGCATTGTCCAGGCCCAAAATGACGACACAGTATTCGTCTTTTTGTGTTAGATATTTGTAGAAGCCGTGCAGCAGTGTGTACATGATTGTTAACTATATAGAATCTCTTATATTGCCATAAAACCGTTGAACAAGAAAAGTGTAAATAATACAACAAAAAAAGAACTCAACACACAAACTAGAGTTGTTGATGTCAGGAATGCGGCGAACATATGAGATTTCGATAATTCTTGCACTTCATGTGGGTGTCTACGTCATCGCATAGCGAACATATGACTTAATTGCTTTTTACTGTCAGCAAATAAAACTTGTTGGTTTTGCTTTGTTTGTTTTGTTTCACGTGTGCTTAATTCTCACTCTAAATTTTTGTTTTCGTTTATTTTTATTTACGATACGGTTGATACGTCACTTGACTATCGATATATTTGCATTGCGTTGTGCAACCTTCCCTAATCAGCTGTTTGGGACTCGGCGATGGAAGCTAGTGTTTTGTTTACATTTTGATGCGAGAGTCTGGCAACGCTGAACAGTGTTGCTGAAAATCAAAAGAGCCGTCATTTAACAAATATGATTCAATGAAGTAAAAACTTGTCAAAATACCAAACAAAATAATTAATAATGATAATAATATGTTTATAACAAAGTACAGAAGCTGTCATAAATTGATTAACCCACAAGCCGTTCACGGGCTTAAACTTTTTGCTGCAGTCTGGCAACGCTGAACAGTGTGGTCAATAATCAAAGAGTAACGACAATTTACAAACTCATTTCGAATTCATCATTTATTGAACATAGTATAAACTTGTAATAATCCCAAAAAAAAAGAAAAAATATAATAATGATTATGTATATAATAGAGTATAGATGCTGAACCCACAAGCTGTTGAAACGCACGCATAAGAAGTTCAACAATTTTGATAACGATTAAGTACACAGTATACAATAAAAAATATGTCTACATTTATTTATAGAGTAGCGGCAATGTGCAGTGTGGCTCGGTCAGGGAAGGATTATCCGAATAGAGTGAAAAGGTCTTGGCATTCAAATCAAATATGCCAACTGCAATTGTCTTGACCTCCTCGTCAGTGCGGCCGTTCTCACGCCACACGCAGTAGCAACCTCCAGTCGCGTCACCCAGCATGGTGCGCACATCCTGCTCGCTGGCCGGCGGTTTGTAGGTGCTGAAGGTGCGCATACGAGAGATGCTCGACTCCAACATGAGTTCATTTGCCTGATCCATTTGAATGCGTTCAAATCTGGAGAGGATCGAAGAATAATTGAGGTACAGGGATCCAATCGGGCTCGATTTACTTACTGATTAGCATGGTAATTGTATCCACCAATGGGCACTTCTTTAATACTCAAATGAGATTCATTCTTGCGCTCCGGATTCGGAGCCATCTCCACATTGTAGAACATCTGCCTCGGATCGCTGGAAGACAAAACCACAATATGTTATTCACTTAATTCATTCATTATTCTTTCGACTGACTTACGCCAAAAAGGCAAAGTTAATTGAGCAGGCATCTGCGGCGCCCACGCCCGCATCCTTCAGCACACGAAAGGCGTCATCCACATTGCTCGTGGCAAGCAGTGCCCGAGTCACAAAGTGCCGAGCTGCAGATGGAGAAGGAGAAATTCGATTATGAATCTGAGTGTGGAGTGAAGCTACCCAATCCATGTCGTGCACTCACGTGTCTTGCCGCTGCGCAACAGTTCCGCGCTAATCGTGTTGATGCTAAAAACGAGTCCGTGATGATTGTGGCTCATGGTGTAGCCCGGCAAGTGTCCTGCATAGCAAAGGGACATGAAGTGCTCCTCCCGCACATTGTACTTGCCCTGCGGCTTGTCGTTGATAATATGCGCCACAACAAAGTAATAATGATTCAGCGTCTCCGTCAGTGCATCCTCAGTGTGGCCAAGTAGACGCTGCACTCAACAGGGATCGATCAGAGATCAGAGAGAGAGAGGAACTGAGATAGAAATACTTACACAGTGCTTGTGGTTAACTATAATCGAGGAGCAGCCTGTTGGTTGGTTTTTGCTACGTGGCTGATGTTTCAGCGCTTGCGGCAAGATCTCGTCCAAGTGCAAAAGGAAGAGCTGAGAAAAAGAGAGTTCGAGAACAACCGTTAGTGCTTATGGAGATCCATCAACACACTTATTTTCTGTTTGTTTTATCGATATTCTTTTATTCATCGTTAAACTTTTTGATCGCTAACCATCGGCCACTTCATGTAAGCAGCTACGTATCTTAAAATTTACAAAACCTAATCTGAATAAATCTCGAGACTTCTAAGCCATCCATTATATATTACTTGGTAGAATCCAAGCCAAAACTCTTGTTCTTTAGCCTATATGAATATTAACTAGAAAAAATCTCTTGCTCAGCGATATTCAAAGAATAAACTGAAGGATGGTGATGAGTTCCTTAGATAAGTTCGCTAAAAGGATCAATATATCGCATACTAGAATAGTCCAATAGTTGCAGCAATTACTCGAAAATAAATTGCTCGCTAGTGATGAGTAAATATATAAATATCGAACAACTTTAATGTGGATACGTGCTAACGATTAATTGAAAGGATGCCACATATTGATAATATCGCAATTAGTCATCCAACAACAAATTAATCACAGCAGTTACTCTAATAGTGCGTCGATCTTTATTTAATTCCTCAGCGATTAATTGAAAGGATGCATCACAGAACATTGATCATTTGTCACTGTCTCTAATTGAACGATTAATTGACTGTTTCATATTATCATCTCTGGGTCAAGAACCGTTTAAAATTGCCAAAAACGCGACAGACAATCAAAATATGTGCAATTATTTACGATGAGCTGCACGTACGGGGCGTTTACATTTCCAGAATATCTGATAATCACAACAACAAACAGAGCTCTGGTGTGGCAGACACAAAACACGCACAACCATATGCAATTTGCAATTTGTGTGCAATTAAACTGAAATGTATCGTCATATTCAAATTTTGACTATGGAGCACTTATGGCGATGGATAAAATTGATGGACACGTGACATGGTAATTTGATTTGGGGCTCATTAAGCAGATTTCTGATTGAATACTGAACTCGAAATTGAAAAACTGATAAACCAGCCGAATGCAAATTGGGCGGCAAATGTTTTTCATGTTTCGCTTTTGGTAATTCGATACGTAATTAATTATGCAATTGGGAGCTTGTCATTTTCCCTTGGTTCGCTTCTGAACGGCAGCATAAGTTGATAAGCTGACGTCGTTGCCGATACCGATGTTGATGTTGATGTTGATGCCGTTGTCGATAGCGATGGAGGCGCCGCCGATACTGACGCTGGCAGAGCAACGGTAGGCGGCCAAGGTAAGTCCGATTTTGCGTGCATTTAATTGGCCAACTAATTGCACGCAAAAATTATAACACATTATTGGCAGCTGCGCATTTTCTTAAACAAGCATAACGACGACAACAACACCGACATCGCCTGTCTAGTTAGCCATGCTAATCGGATTCGATAGCCATTTGCTTTGAATGCAATCGCAATGGCAATCGTAATCGAACCGCATTCCCCGAGGAAGCCAAAGTAAACCCTTGCACCTGACCTCGACCGTTAGCAGGCTTCTCTGCTGTTCGCTCGGTCTGCTTTTGGCCAACACTTATGGCCAACAGCATGGCCAAATACACAAATTGGCTTACAAGCAAAAAAAAAAAAAAAAAAAAAAGATTCGACCGATCAACATCAACGACACCAACAATGTTTCACGAAACGGAACTAGTTCAATGACTGCACGAGGCACGGCCAATGCGTTTGACGATAAGTTTGGTTTTTGTATTTCTTGTTGTTCTGCCTTTTTCTACAGTGGTAATTGCCTAAAAGAGCAGCAACTAGTTGCAAAGCGAAATTACATTAAATAATTTGCCAATGTTTTGCTTAATTAACCTTGAAAAAAGTTATTGTTTGAAAGTGCTGCCCGAAAACACAATAAATGTAAACTGCAAACTTTGTTCTCATTGGCAAAATGGTCTCCCTAAAGAGTCCGAAAGCAATTAAAACGAAGACAAGGATGTTCATTCAATTGGAATTAATTTGATCTCGCTTTAATCTTGATATATTGATGATTAGCGATAAGCATTTAATTTCGATCAATTAATCTGCGAACATTTAAGCTTTTCTACAAGAGCTTGGCATGTTTATACAACTGGAAAGCGTTAGACTTGCATGGATATTGACATGCTTATCGATTGGTGATAAGCACTTAATTTCCATCAATTATTCACTTAGAACCAAACTCATTTAACTTGTATTTGATTGACTTACATAGATCTTGATTTTGATACTTATCGATCGACTATAATAATTTAATTTCGCACCGATTACTTAATCGGACATCATTACAGCTTACTCAACCGAAAAATGTTTGACTTGCAAGATCTTGATAAACGGGCATCAAGATACTTAACGGTCGATGAAAAGAATTTATTTTGAAATCGTTCAATTTATGCAATCACTCAATTTGCTATCTAAGTTAAGTGTTAGATGTTGACATGTTTATCGATTGGCGATAAGGAGTTGAATAATTTCGACCAATTAAACTAAGAACTTGTACTGTGAATGAGATGTTTATTTAACTGCAATTCGTTTGATTCATATACGTAGATCTAAATACTTATAAATCCACGAATACCATTCAAATGAAAACTGTTTGATTTGCGAAGATCTTGATAAGCGGGCGTCGTGATATTCATCGATTAACGATAAGCATTTAATATCAAATCGATCAATTAATGCAATCGGTCAACAGTTTCCTAATTCAATTACAACAATTGACAAATTAGGATGACCATGCACATTTATCGCCTGCCAGCTCGAGTGCTCAATGCACACTTGAGTGGCCGATTAATTGTCGGATTTATCGCTAATGTAATTACAACACATATGCGTATTGCCAGCGCATATATCAAATCGTCATAGACGAGTGCCAATTGTAATGAGCACGTGTGTGTTCCAGTGTGTGTGTGTGTGTGTGTGTGTAGATAAACATGCATACATATTTAGTTTTATTGCATTTGACGCTGTCATTGAGTGAGCGACACGCAACTGCAACGGTGTGCGGCGACTTTGGCATTAGCTTTACCGTTAGAAAGCTCAAGTTTAAGTTTGCCGGCGCCGCCCCCGCAAAGCCAATTATACTATAACTAATTTAATTTGTTGTTGTTGTTGTCGTTTGTTTGCATTGATAATACAAAGCAATTATGCGCTTGTTTATCGTTTTTCGTTTTTGTTTTCGTTTTGGTTTCGTTTTTCGCATTCATTTTAATGGCCCCCTAATTGTCCACAGCTGGAGCTGTCGGTTCATTCGGGTGTTAATTATTACACCGTTAATAGCGGGAGTGGGAGGAGGACAAGAGAGGGGATACTATGGGAGGTTGCCGATAGTTTTTCTGTGTATTGTACCTTACCTTATGGAACTCCACCTCAGCCCCATCGGCCACGCCCTCTAGTTCACGAATATACTGCGGAAAGCTGTTCTTCACCGACTCCAGTGTATCGTTGTAGATTTGCCCTGCGCGAAACGAAAGTGGGCAATAGAAGATAATAAGATAATTCGCACGATTCACTCAGACACTCGATCAGTCAGTCGGTCAAGTTTGATTCACAAGTGTGTACTCACGGCCTTTTGTGGTGTTGTACTGCGGCAAATAGGTCTCGTTCAGCGGTTGCGATAGCATCAGAAAGTTCTTGATCATCGATCCGAAAGTGCGACCCTGTAAAGTAGATGAGCAAACAGATGAGCATACATAAAAAGTAAGAATCATATTCAATCTGCAACATTGTATGAAGTCTTTATACCATAATCTATAGAATCAATGCGTTGACATTTATAAACCACATTCAAACTAATGGTCTAATAACCTGTATGCGATATCTGCATAAACAATCTTTAATCAGAGTCAGTTTGCTATTTTTAGTAATTTTAGAAAATTTATCGATCGTGAGGGTATTCCGATTTCAAAATACTTGTAAGACGATCGATTGCTAGGGTATTCTGATCTGCCACGATCGAATCCGTTCTTGCTGCGCGTGTTGCGTTAATGGTTAAATTTGCATACTATAAACAAGTATCTATATAGATATAGATACATTTATGTATATATAGTCTATATATATATATTAAAGACTCAGCTGTAAGCGAAATAAATAAATGTAAAACGGCATAATCGATCACGACCGATCACGGCGAGCAAACAAAGCGACCTGCTAAAAACAACGATATGAATAATGTTTATTGTTAGTCCGAGCTAGCCACCTTCCCCCTCCCGCTCTCCACCCCTGCCATCAAGTGTTCGCTTCAAGCTCGAGTTTCAGCATTTGGGTGGGCCGTGCCGTGTTCCCGCCGTGCCTCCACCCCGGACAGACGCGATGTGACGCGACGCGGTAGCTCGACTCGATTCCCTGCGAGATCTGTTTGCCGATTCCGATTCCGGGCCTGCTAATTGCCATTTGCCCTTGATATTGGCCATTTGTCTCTCCCTCTCTTTCTTCTGCTCCCACTCTGCCTCCATCTCCTTCTCTCTCGCGGTTTTCTGCTGCTTTTGCTACTGATTCCGGTTCAAAGCCAGAAGCCACGGGGCAGCAAGTGAGTGTACCTGAGTGTGTGTGTGTGTGAGTGTGTCGAAGGTTAAACAGGAACTGGGTCAAGTTGGTGGAGTCGCAAGCCCCTGCACGACGGCAAAAGAGAGAAGAGACAAGGAGAGAGGAACACAGAGATAGCGTGACCTCGAGTGGAGATTCTTGGACTAAGAGTAACGCAAGATTTGCTACCGATCAAGACGGACAACCTTGATGAATTAAAAAAGGAAAGGGAGAGGAACTTAATCTACTCTCTTTTTTGAAGAACAGAGAAAGGAGAGAGAGACGGAGTGACCTAAGAGAGATAAGTTAAGATATAAGTTGAGATAAGTTTTTATAAGCCTGTAAAATCTAAAATTTTGGTTCTCCAAGTATATCATTTCAATGTACGATAGAAATCGGAATCACTTTAATATATTAAGATCTATTATAACTAATATAAAGAAAAGGTAAAGAGAGACTAAATAGTTTTATGAAATAAGTACATTTTAAATAAAATTAGAAAGAAATAGAGAGGAAGTTACGATTCAAACTAAGCTTGATTATATGTTATAATAATATGTGTAGTTCTAAATAAACTTGAAATCAAATCTTATTAAGGGTCGATGACTAATTCACATAATTATAGCCAAAACATTCTATGCCAATTATATTGTTAATATTATAGAATGTTCCGATTTTAATTACACATATGATTAAGATCTGTAATTGTTGCTCGGAAGCGTAAACGTAATGTGCGAAATATCGAAAAATTCTATCGCAATTATTGCAAGTGTTAGTTATTCGTTTTTTAGTGTTATTATTATTTTTTAATAAGCTAGAAAGGCAGTTTGGAAGAGTTTATTATTTATTCATTTTTTTGCTTAGTTTTATTATAGAGGGTCGTTTGATAAGTCCGTGACTTTTTGTTTTGCGCACCTGTCTAAATACAACACTGCTCCTTCAAGTTATCGATTAACAGCTGACTGTAAAATTTTGAAAGTGCGTTTTTGGTTTGCGTTTTATAGGCATTGAAAGCAGACGATCTCGATAACTCCATTTTCGTTAAAATTCACGAGTTCATCCCCTCTATAAACGGCATCAAATCAACCAATTTACAGTCAGCTTTAATGATACTGTATTTAGAGCAAAACAAAAAGTCTTATCAACGTTTTTGCAGGTTGAGATCGTCTGCTTTCAATGCCTATAAAACGCAAACCAAAAACGCAGCTTTCTCAAAATTTTACAGTCAGCTGTTAATCGATAACTGCTGACAGGGCGTGTTATTTAGGGCAGGTGCGCGGCAAATACAAAAGTCACGGACTTATCAAACGACCCTCTAACATTTTTTAGAATCAAAAGTCATATAAACCAAGTGGCTAAAATATCTAAAAGAATCCCAAGTCTCTTTGGAATTAAGATAATAGAAATAGAATAAAACTTGAATGCAAAATGTTTGCGAATCTCTCTCTCTTTATTTGGAACATAAACAATCTTTAATACCTCAACAGTCTGTAATCAAAATATAATTCGCCACTTTATGCCATATTTGCTGGCCTAGTTAACGTTTTTTCAATGTACAACCTATAAAAGTCAAACTTATCGCTGTTGGCGAATGCGTTTCCATCTTTATCTGCACTCTATAAATATGTTTACAGCGGCGAAATGGTACAGCGTACATATGGTACATAGTATACAGAATAAATTATATATATGTATATAGTACTTGCTGCAACAGACTGATAAGAGAGAAGACGAAACAGTGAAGTCAACAATTACAAAACTTGCTGAATGCATGCACGGAGAAAAAGTCAGGGAACTCTATATAGGGCAAGCAATATAAAGGCAAATTCTAAAAATATTCATAAGGTAATATTGGTTGTTTTGGAAGTTCCTACAAATAGAAAGCATCTGCAATTCTTAAATTTTGCAACAATTCACTTTTTATAATTTTTTTTTTTTTTTTTTGAAGTGATACATGTGTATAAAAAAGCTTTTTCACAGAAATGGATTAAAAAATAAAAAAATATCTATTTGATTTACATGTCTTTGTATCGTACTGATATGAATATATGAATACTGAGTCAAATAAACAATTTCATTACAACTCCTTTCGCTAAGTTGGAATGTTAAAAACGTAACGCCCATTTCGATGGGGCATTCTATTGACAGCCCTTGAACCTCGAATCGAGCCACATAATGAGCCACAGATTGGCGATATAATTAGAATATCTAATGCGATTCATTAGCAAAAACATGGCATATATATTTTATATTCCATATTCAATTGAAAATTTCATTGGATTTTCATTGTTATTTCCGTTATAGAAACATATAAACAATACAAATAAAACATATAGGAACTAGTAAGTAGTTCTACGTTTTTTTGTTTTTTTTTTTTTAGATTTCACAGCACATTTGAATTTTCTGCTTGAATGACAATTCAGAATGCATTGTAAGTTCGATGCGACGAACACGAAAAGTTACTCTCGAGTCTGGGCCCGGGCACGGGCGCATTAGAAATGCAATCGACGTTGTAAAAATACCCGACTTTGGGTGCATTAAGTCGTCTCCGAGTGAAATTGAAACTGAAACCGGGTGCAGATAATGCGAATACCCTGCCTCATGGAATAGGATATAATTGTAAAGGGGAACTTTTACTATATGGTAATAATAAACGATAATAATCGAATGTTATACTGTATATTATTGAAGTCGTACAGGTCTGTGATCAAACTTAGTGATGCGTCTTAGTTTCGGGTTTATTTTTGGTTTTTCAGTTCTGTTTTTTCAAAGAGAGAAATATCTTTTTGAAACGACTATGGAAATCCATGATTAATCAACAAATTTAACAGAATACCTAGAAAGAATATATAGAAGAATAGCTAGGTGCGTATATACAGATAGACTGGGTGGTTAGATGGAATAGATATATAAAAAAAAAAGGAAAAAAAGATATATAGAACAGATAAATAGAATTGACAAAAAGATTTGTGGATAGAAAGGGCATATCTTAGTCGAAGTGTCTCACTTGGTGTAGGGTTTTAATTGTAGTGATTAAAGTGAAATTGCCAATTACATATTGAATTACCCCAGTGACAGTCCCCCCTCCCCCACACCTTTTCACTCTACATACTACACAGTATTGCAATCGATAAAAAGTCATTAGTATTTGCCCTTCATCCTTGACTAAAAAATCAAAATTATAAATACAAATTCAAGTGAGAAAGGTGAAGTGTGAGTGTGCTACATGTGTGGATACGAGTACCTGTATCTGTGTGTGTCTGTGTGTGTGTGTTGGACTTAAAATTAGGCTAGCGTGACACAAGAAGGTCAACTCACAACAAGTTGGGGCGGGCACAGGGAAATACTGGGGCAAGTGGGCAAAGGACGAGGAAACACAGGAAGGAAGTAAGTTAACTCAAAACTGGCTTACCATATCGAAGCCGACCTCGTAGTGTGTGCCGCGCGTGTAGAGCACGGGTATCGCCTGGCGACGGGGCAGACGCCGGCCGGACGACATGCTGCAGGACGTTTGGTGGGGAACTGGCGAGTCGCACATGGCGTCGTGGGCGTTCGTGATCGTCTACTTCGTTTGGTGTGTGTATCGCACGACGCAATTCCTGGCACAGCAGTTCGAGGAGGAGCAGGACGAGCGATGATACTGATTCGATAACAATAACGATATCGTTGCCAATAATGACAAGCACAACAGAAGAATAACGTGAAATAGAAAAACAGAAACACAAAAAAAAAGAGAGCACAGCAGAGAAGAACGCAGGGAATCGCAAAAATATGAAGTGCTGTTTAAACAATTCGAGAGTTTTGTTATTTTGTTTTGTTCTCTCGCTTTTATTTTTTATTATCTCTAATAGAATTATATATTCTCTGAAAGTTTCGGACTTTCGGAGGGAGCGGGCCTGGTTATATTATTTATTCTGGCGATTTGGAAATTGTGTTCTAGAGCGCTTGAAGGCAGAATTCAAACTGAATTCGAGGCGTTTTGGCGGTGCCTCATCGAGGTGCCGAGCAACCCCAGCAGCACCAGCAACAACAACAACACGCGCCACCTAGCAACAACAACAACAACGACAACAACAACAGGCAGCAGCAGCACCAGCAGCGGCCAAAGCTCTGTCGAGCGACACACCAAGACAGCTGACGACGCTGACGTAGGCAACGCTGCGCGCGATAACAGCAGCGCCGCACACAAAAGACAGCGACGCCGACGGCGACGTCAGCGTCAATATTGACTGCGAATGCGCCGATGGAAAGCAGCGCGCAATGGCAGCGGCGAATCACACGTGAATTTCATTCACATTCAGTCATTGTTCAAATCGCATTCTATTTATTTTGTAAATCGATAAAAATATTTTTTGCAATTAAAATTTATTTTTATAAGTATCGTAAAATTAATGAAATTTTTATTACAACAGCTCATAACGACGAACTAAAATTGACATACGGAATAGTTATCTAAACTTTTTAAGAGTATGTTAATAAAAATATAAGGACGGTAGATTCCTTGTACAACATAACACATAAAATACATTATAAAAATATAGTTCTTACATATGCAAACATATTTTTTTAAATTCTTACATTCAAAATGTGTTTTTTATTTTGAAACTCCAAACCGAAAGATCTTGTAACTTTTTCAAGTTTGCCTCATTTATGGCCCACAAAAAAGAGAGCCGTAATCAAGATATAATTATATATATATATATCATGTTTTGATTAGATTATTATCTTAGACATTTATGGACCCTAATTGGGCTGGCAATAACGCATTACGCACTTTAGTTTGTATTTTAAGTAGAGCATTTCAATCGCAGATCGATTATAATTATTAATAATCGAACTGGTATATCGGCTGATATTTTGTTTAATTTGTTCTTTAAGCCAATTAGATGCCTAATAGGTTGGGGGGAATTTTGCATTTTGTTATTTTTTTGGTTCTCTCCTTCACTTTTGCACTGATACCACGCAACCAGATCATGCTTTAAGGGTATATGCGTTAGATAAGGCGGTCGATAAGGCACTTGGTTAAGCAACCGATGTGGCACAAAAACAAAATCGAATAATCCAGTTTCGGGCGAGTCGGAAAACGAAACGAAAATAACATTCGAGGCGCTTGAAACCTGTCTCAATGGGGAAGCCCTAAAACCGATGTTTAATTACTAAAATATTTAGTTTGTGGATGTTTTATGTATGCTTTATACAAAACTCGAGAAACTAGAACCGAATCAACCATTCGTTTAATTGTGCGTGCGTTCGTTCCGTCATTCATTCTTCGGTTAAGATGAGAGCATTTTCGACTGGTTTGCTTGAAAAGTTTGGCCCTGGGACTATCGCGAATGCGTCATAGTTACATTTATCGACTAAGTACAATGGTAAAATTAATATTATTCGCCTTGCCGTTATTCATCGGTCGTCAAAAAGGTGACCATGAAAACCGATCATTGTCATTTGCATGCGCTGCTTTCCATGGAAACACGTTTATTGCCGTTTGCCGTTTTCTTTCTTCAACTGGGTTGGGTTGATTTTTTTTCTGCACACTACACATAAATACATATATTAGGTATCCGCCTGTCGGACCCAACTGTCAACTATCACAGTCAGAATCAAGGACAGCAACTTGATCTGTTCTTCTGATTAACGAATTTAATTAGTATCGGAAAATTAGATCATCATTTTCAAAACTGTGAAAGGCAGTAACGTATGTATAAATATTTTGTATTATTATGAAAAGGTAATTTAGATAGTTCGTAAAAATATGACAGACGACATAAATTGTGTGAAATGTAATATATTTAAATTTAAATTTAACGGGCATTTAAAAGTTTTCAACGGCTTGGCCTTGCCATATTTGCGACCTGCAATGAAGGATGGCAGCACTGCATTTATTCTTCATGCTGTTGATTTCCACATGTGGGTCTTCCAGATAAGCTAAAGCAATATTTAACTATAACAAAAAATTATTATTATTTTTTTGTAATTCATCTGCAATTGTTTAAGCCGGAAATATTTGTAAATAGTTGCGGGATATCGATAGCCCAACAGTGTGCTGTTCACGCTGGCAGTCTGGCAACATTGGCGTTTTTCTCCGGTCAGAGACAACAGCTGTTTCAAATTTCGCAACTTGCGGGTTTATTTATTTATGTTTACGTAACTTTATACACTTTTGGGCAGCGTAAGAAACCAAAATTGAATGTGTACAAGAGGCTGCCAATAGGCGACACATTCGCGCAGTCACACGCACACAAACACGCACCCGCACGCACACAATCGCACTGGAACACGCATTGATGCAGCTGCGGCCATCGTAACTTGTAGAGTTGTCCATGCCTTTTGGCCGGCAACAGACAAACAGCAACAAGAACAACAACACTAGCTGCACGCATAACAACTAAAACAACAACAACACCCACTCGTGAAGTGATCAAGCCGACAGCGATGACACGAGCAGCACAAGACGTGCTCGGCGTGCTGCGGGGGCTGCAAATAGTTGCGGAGGCGTGCGGTCGCGAGCATCTGGCGCTGACTAAGCATCTGTGGAGCAACTCAAGTGTGCGCGAACTGTTGGCTGACAATGTGAATCAGACAGTGGACGCGGTGCGTACGTCGCAACAGCAACCCACTGCGGAATTGAAGAAACTGCAAGAACTGCTGCAAGAGACAGGCGAGCGTGGTTACGTAGTGGCCAAAGGACTGTGCCAACTGATCGAAGCGAAGCTACCCTGCGAACTGTCGGCCATGCAGAAACTTAACTGGCAACCAGGCTCAGCAGCGGGCGCAGCAGCAACAGCTGCGGGTGCAGGTGGTGCTGGTGTCGGTGCTGCTGCTGGCACGGTGCCCGGCAGCAGTCGCGGCCCTTTGGATGCAGCTGATGCTGCCAACTTGGATATATCGTCCATTACGTTGCTCGAATTCGAGGAGATTCTCTCGAAGCGCAACAAGAATCGCAATGTCAGCCTGCGTACGCCAGCCACACAGAGCAAACAGTTGCCACCGGCGGAGAAGCCAACGACGCCAGCGCCAGCGCCAGCGCCAGTGAAACCGAAACCGAAACTGACCAGTGAACAGGAAGGTATTCTTGTCCGGGACACACAGCATGTGGATAATCTGATGCGGTTCGTTGCGGGCGCCAATCCAGCACCAGCTGCCCCAACAGGTGAGTCTGAGTATTTCCTGCCACGTCCTTTTAAAACTTCGACTTCCTCCTCTACTCGCGCAGCTCCCGGCAAGGAAGGCGAGTCAACGCTGCCGGAACTGAGCAAGGTGGCCAAACAGCGTCGTGTGCCTGCAACGCGTCTGGGACGCATGGCCTCGTTCGGTGGCCTCTTCGCCGGCCTAGGTCTGGGCACCATCAATGAGCTGACCAAGGGAGCCCTCGGCCTGGGCGGATCGACAAATATGCGAGATGCGCTGCTCAGTCCAGCGAATGCGGAGCGCATTGTGGACACGCTGTGCAAGGTGCGCGGAGCAGCTCTAAAAATCGGTCAAATCCTTAGTATACAGGACTCCAATGTAGTCTCGCCCCAGCTGGCCAAGGCATTCGAGCGTGTGCGCCAGGCTGCGGACTACATGCCCGACTGGCAGGTGGAGCGTGTGATGAACACCCAACTGGGTCCGGATTGGCGCAAGAATTTGTCATCGTTCGACAACAAACCCTTTGCCGCTGCATCCATTGGCCAGGTGCATCGGGCCACGCTGCTCGATGGCATGCAGGTGGCCATTAAGATACAGTATCCGGGTGTGGCGCAGAGCATCGAGAGCGATATCGATAATCTTGTCGGCATGCTCAAGGTGTGGGATGTCTTCCCGCAGGGCTTCTTCATTGACAATGTGGTGCGAGTGGCCAAGCGGGAGCTGCAGTGGGAGGTGGACTATGATCGCGAGGCGGAATACACGGAGAAGTTTCGCGAAATGATATCCCCCTATCCAGAGTACTATGTGCCACATGTGGTGCGTTCGTTGACCACATCGAGTGTGCTCACCACGGAGCTGGTGCCAGGTGTGCCGCTGGACAAGTGCTTCGACCTAAGGTGAGTAGAACAGAGCCGGAGAGTGAGTAAGAGAGAGAGAGAGAGAGAGTGGAGGAAAGTGAGGGTACGAAGCATCTTCCTCCCTTTCTCTCTCTATCTCTATTCCTCTCGTGCCTTTAACACAAGATTAATCATCGATTAATCCCTTTTAGCTACGAACATCGCGCCCATATTGCCAGCTCCGTGCTGAAGCTCTGCCTGCGCGAACTCTTCGAGATCGAGTGCATGCAAACGGATCCGAATTGGTCGAACTTCCTGTACGACGAGAAGAGTCGCCGCCTCATGCTGATCGACTTCGGCTCGACGCGTTTCTATAAGCATCAGTTCATACGCGATTATCGCCAGGTGATCATCAGTGCGGCGCAGAATAATCGCGAGGGAGTGCTGGACATGTCACGCCAGATGGGATTCCTCACCGGCTACGAGACCAAGCAGATGGAACAGGCGCATGTCGATGCTGTCATGATACTGGGCGAGATCTTCCGTTATGATGGACCCTTCGATTTTGGCAAACAGAATACAACGGAACGTCTGGCTGCCCTGGTGCCCACCATGGTGGCTCATCGTCTCTGCCCGCCGCCCGAAGAGATCTATTCGATTCACCGCAAGCTCTCGGGCATCTTTCTCCTCTGCGCCCGCCTCAATGTGCGCATGAACTGCGTTCCCCTCTACAATGAGATCATCATTGGCAAATTCAAGGACTAAACATAACAACAAAAAGAACACAAAAACAAAATCTACAGAAACCTGTCTCCATAGTGCATAGTGCATCCACCCGATGTTTTATTTCCCTGGTTCTAATTGTTTTCAAACCGATAAAGTGCTCTTAAAGATAACTTCATGTAAAAAGTAGCAAGTTTGTAATTAGTGGGACTATGGAATAAATGACTTAATAGTTCTTAAAAAAAACAGAAATCACTCCAGTGTGTTTCAGTTCTTGGAATACAGCAACAAACAAGAAACATACATAAGTCTTCCATAAATTGAACAATCGTGTTGAATATTATTAGGCTTTCAATGCGTTCCTACAGGGCAATATTAATATAAGATTAAAATAAGTTTTTTTTTTTGAGTATTTATACAAAGAAAGTATAAAATTGTAGTAAAATAAAGTACAGAATTATAAAAATGGATTGAAGAAAAGTAAAAGAGTATAAAAATGAAGTAAAGTAGAGAGGAAGGGTATTAAAATTAAGTAAATTTAACAAATGTGTGAAACTTAACAATAAAGTTCATAAAACTTTGCTCGAAATAAACAAATCAATTTCTTTCATCATCTAATATATTCTTAATCTTCTGAATATTAGCATTCTAAAAGAAATTAATTCACCTATAATTTAAGTTTAACATAATTTTTAATTTACCATGAATTGGTCTTTTTTTTAAGACGACTGAACTTAGTTAACGTAAAATAAATAAATAAAACAGACAAATTTCTCGCTTAGCTTAACTTAAGTCATGCACTCCATGCACGATCACCTGTTGATCGATAAGCGACAGTGTCATTCCACCACAATGTGCATGTTAAGCCATAACAGCGCCTTAACAGCGACTGTTAGTGATGGCACTGTGCGCACTGTAAGTAACAGTGCCATTTTGAGCTTTTGCGTTATTTTGATTTTAATTTGAATGTTTAGTTTTTACACAATTTCAGGTTTACAAAAAACTTGATCGGCTTATTTAGCTGCAACGTACGCGGCACGAGGACAACAGCTACGGGTCAGATCCGGGGGCGGAGTGGGCGGTGTGGGCGGTGCCGGCGACTGAAGAAATAGCGCAGCGTACACAGCGGCAGCGTGTGGAATGCAATTGAATGGATTCCTCAAATGCGTGGGGCACATACGTAAATAATAAAAAGTCGCTACTCTCTTTTAAATATCATTTTCAGTGCGTTTTTGCATTTCGTGCGTGTCAGATCGTTCCGTTCCGTTTCGTTTCGTTCCGTTTCGTTCGATCGTTCGTCGTGCACTTGGTCGCTGTGCGTTCTCGCGACAACGACGACGACGACAACGACGACGTCGACGACGACGACCGATAGAAGGCAGCGCAGCAGCAGCAACAATAACAAAGACAACAACAACAACAATAACAATTTTAATAATTACAAAAACATACTTATGCTTGTTTGCTTGCATGTGTGTGTGTGTGTGTTTTATTTAATTTATGTTCTTGTCACTTTTATTGTTACTTTTGTTGTTTGTTTAATACAATCTTTTGTTGTTGTTGTTGTTTTGTGTTGTTGTTGTTGCCGCTGCGCCATGAGCCGCGCGCGCGCGCAACTTAATGCTGCCTGCATTTGTTGCAGTTGCTGTGTGCTCCGTGATTGTTATTATTATTATTATTATTGTTGTTTTTTTTCGTGCAGCTTAAACATATATTTTTTTTCTGTGTCGTGCGTGCAACTACAATTTGCAAAAAACAGTGCAAAAATTTACAACGGCCATTGGAAGTGGAGGTGTGTAACAGAGTGTGTGTGTGTGTGTGACATGCATTTATGTGCGTGTGTGTCTGTGTGTGTGTGTGAGGAAGTTATAGTTTAATGATGGTTAGTCTCAATTGTCGACGACGACGGCGACGCATTGGGGCTGATTGATGCCAGTTGCTGTCGTTGTTGTTGTTGTTGTTGTTGTTGCTGCTGCTTGGACAAACATATCAGTGTACGCAGCGATATAAAGACACATTTGCGTGTGTGTGTGTGTGCGTGTGTAAAAACAAAAGCCGCAAGACAAAGTGCAGCAGCAGCAGCCGTTGATCTCTAAGTTGTTGTTTTTGTTGTTGCTGCTGGTGCTGCCGCTGTTTATCAATGAAAGTGCAACTCCTCCCCCTCGCCCCGCCCCCTTCCGATTGCAACAAGCTGCGCGTGCTGCCAACTTGCTGCATGCAAAAAACTTTAAGTGCAACTTGAACGCGTTGCCAATTCGCCGCCACATGGACTCCACTTGTTGTTGTTGTTGCTAGCTTGCTATTCAAATATTACATACATTACACACACACACACATGCACAGAAATGTGTGAGTTGTATTCCATATGAATATGAATGCACTGTGAATCATCGTTCGAATAGTTTTTCAGCATTTTTTCCATTTTAGTTTTCTGTTTGTTTTTTATAACTTTGCCATAAGTGATATGGGATTCCCTTTGGGCGACCTCGTGCTTGTCCATATAGGGTGGCTACTATAACGTTCTATTTGGCATAGGTACTATAAGCTATATGTACTATATAGTATTCTGTTCTATGATATGATCAATTTTGCGCCAGGGGCCTGTTTGCGCTGCTTCTCGGCTTCTCGTATGATATGTGCTATCAAAGCACGTCGAAAAATGTCTTTATGTGTGTATTCTATGTATGTGTGAGTGTGTGTGGGGGAAATAAACTGTTTTACATATGTAGCATGTGTGTTGAGAAATGCCGTTGCCAGCAGCAACAGCAGCAGCAGCAAGAATAATAACAACAACAGCAGCAGCAGCAGCAACAATAAGAAGAAACCTTTTGATAATCATATCACGCAGTCCACTGATAATTCCCATTGTATTCCACTTTTGTTGTTGTTGCTGCGCTCAGCGTCACATTATCAGCGCGCTCGCTCTCCCTCTCCCTCACTCTCTCTTTCTCTTCATTTATCTCTCCGGGCTCTCTTTGCTCTGCGGCTCGCTCGCTCTTTAATAAGACACAGAAAAAGAGATCGAAAGATAGCAAGAAAGAGCCTGTGAATGAAAGAGAGAGAGTGAGAAGAGAGAGAGAAAGAGAAGAGAGAAAGAGAAGAGAGAAAGAGAAGAGAGAAAGAGAAGAGAGAGTGAGAGAGAAGAGTGAGAGCGAGAACAGAGAGAGAGAGAAGATCGCATCGTTGCGTCTTTTCGAATGCTGCAGCAAATTTGAATTTCTTTGCATACTCAAAGTAAATTTGTTTTTCTAGTTATTCACTTTACTGTAGAATACAGTAGAACCTCGCAGAGTGCAATAAATCAATTGATAACCCAATCGTATGGATATATATGGTATGCATATACATATATGTATATATCTGTTCTACATAAATCGAAAAGAGAAAATGTTTCATTAATGTAACTGTAAGGTAAGTTTCTTTAAGATTCGAGGATAACTTCTATAGATATACATATGTATAAGTATAGTTAGTACTTTATACATATATGTTTAAACTTATATCTAAGAGAGGTTTAAGATTCTTTTCCACTTCTCCCTTCCCAATTTCGCTCAGTGTACGCATATCACTTTGAGCTACATTTCACCGATCGATGAAAAACCTTATGCGTGTGCTGTAGTTAATGCTATCTTGGGGACAAGAAGGTACGCAAGAGATAGAGAAAGAGAGAGAGTGAGAGGGGG
Organism: Zaprionus africanus; assembly: GCA_018151435.1. Taxonomy (NCBI): domain Eukaryota; kingdom Metazoa; phylum Arthropoda; class Insecta; order Diptera; family Drosophilidae; genus Zaprionus; species Zaprionus africanus. The sequence goes on from JAECXB010002285.1 coordinate 603,914, forward strand.
AAAAAACGACTAAGAACTGACAGCAGAAGAAGGAAAGAAGGAGGAGAAGAAGAAGAAGGGAAAAATGATTTGAAACTATTGTGTAATTTACATTAACGAGCGGATGTCGTTGGCTTCTACAATATAATGAACCAATTACCCAGTTTGTCTCTTGATTCGATTGCTTGCACACAGATAAAGATACATCTACAGATACATCTACATCTACAGATATAGCTATAGAGATATGCCTGAGTGTGTGTGCCTGTTTTGCACAGCAACCAAGAGAGCGAGACGAGCCGAGCGGAGCCAAGTCGAGCGAGATTTGAGCACCTTTGCGCCTCCATTTAAATTTCATTCATGTCGAATGAGGAGACACCCACTTGCCGCTGCCTGCGACTGATTATCAGCATTAAAGCTGAAGATACAGCGCCCGCTACAGTAGCTTTATTAACAGACACAGATGTAGATACAGATACAGATGCAGATATAGCAACAGATACTCGTACAGATACAGATACAGATACATTGGGTTGTTTTTTGGCATTTCAAGTGCTGCTTCCGCATTCACCGGCCACCCACGTGCGAAGCGCCAAATATTTACGAGTACTCACACTCAGACACACACTCACACTGCCACTCGCATGGGCACTCACACCGGCACTCATTGCGGTATTCTTTCGCGCATATTCATCGTCAAGTAGCTGAACCAAACCAAGCCCAGAACCAGAACCAGACAGGAGAGGAATTTGCATTTGGCGTTCCTTTTCGATTAAATTGTTCAATTTGCGTTTTGTCTATCGCACAAATGGCATAACTAGTGCCGCCTCAATCGAGTATTAAGGGGTGTACGCAGCCACACATAGATATCTAATATCTCAGCTTAGTACGATATCTTTGGAATTTCTGGAATCTTTCTTCTCAGTTATGCAAATGAAATTCCACGGAATTCCGAATTCAATATGCGAATTAAGTTTTCTATTTTTAAACTCATTTTAAAGCAGATTACAATATTCAAACTGGACAAGAAAAATAAAACAAATCAGCTGGGGAAGATTCGGTTAACTCTTTTAAGGCCATCGATAGAGTTTTAATAATTATTTTAAATATTCGTAACAATCTTGGTGTGTCTCTTGAAATTGTCTCGCATTTCGATATTTGTATATGTTTTTTGAAAAGTTTCATTCTCCTTATAAATATTCTTTGCTAAAATAACTGTTATAATATATGATATGGTATGATCCAAAACTAACTAAAACTGATCAACAAAGAACGTTCTAAAAATATTCACTGATTTCTAATCAAACTTTTAAAAATAATCCAATAAAATCTCGTTTTCTCATTGGAAATTGTGATTGAATTTAATATTTCTGATTTCAAGTGATTCATACATAATACAAATATTTTTCGTAACTGAATATCTAAACTTGATCACTTGGAATACTAACATATCATGATTCGTATTGTTTATAGATCTTTTAGCTGGAAAGAAAGAGTATCTAGGTTTCGTTCGGCCTGGTACGATGTAAATGTTTATCGAAATGATTATCGTTGTTATTGTTGCTGTTGTTTTGTTGTTCCTATTATTATTACGATATTACACACATAATATTATCGCTCTTATTGTTTCTTGCTTCTCTTTCGCTCTCCCTTCGTTTGTCTATCTCATTCTCGGCTGGCGCTGTTGACACTTCTAAGACGTTTGCTGATTGACACGTTTACTTGATTTAAGCACGCACACACACACGCACACTCACACACACACACTTGTCGGTCTCTTCAGTGTGCGATCATAGGAATCTACGACTTTACGAGGCTTGTGCACGATACCAAGTCGAACCGAACCGAACCGAGCCGAATCGAGATGGGTCGGCCTTCGGTACAGTTCAAAAACCCGCTCGTGCGCCCGCTCGCTCATTCAATTCGTTCAGTTTGCCCAGTGCCATTAGATAATGATATCGTTCAGATACATACGAGTATGTATGTATGCACATATATAGTATAAAGCAGAGCGTGGAGCCCATTATGTGTCCAGTTTTGCGGACAGAGACCCCAAAGCCAGACAGCGAAAGAACGCACCCCATAACTGCCCTGAACTGGCTAAGGGCCGAGTTCAACCGAGCAGATCTCAGTGCAAGCCACTGTAGAGAGATCCATCTTGATTGTTCGTTGGCGCAATTGAATGAAATCCTTGAATCTCGATTAGCTGCACACAGATACAGATACAGGTACAGATTCAGCGTCTAATATCAACGTGTGGCGAGTGCTATGACCCCAATGAATACCCTGTATATGAAGAAGAAGGCCCTAATATTTTTAGTAATTGAGGTTTTTGGCAAATTAAGTTGAGTAATTTGTGGAATTATTTAAAGTATTTTTTGCTTTAATTTTACAGTAGAATTATTACTTATAACTACTGTAAGTAGTTTTGGATACTCATTAATATAATTATGCTGTATTTTTGAAGATACTCATTATTTTATCCCAATTGAACCCTTAAAAAGAATAAATTACTAATAATTGTTGCTAGTTTTGAATGTTAGACGGATTCTTTGCTTAGCGAATTGTCTATTGCATACTTACAGGCGACGAAATCTGTTCATCCACTAAAATTATTTCTGCAATAACTTGAAGATTTATTAACCCTTTGCAATTAAATTTGCACACATTATTTGAAGGGTATTAATTAAAATTCTTCCCAAAATTAAACATTCTAGCATTGAAATTACTATGAGAAGTTTACTAAAGTACGAAAGAAACGGCGATAGAAGGCTTGTCTTCGATTAGCTTGATCTGGATGCATAAAGAACATATCACCCCCAAATCAGCCAGTCCTAGCACTTATAATCTCCGAGATCGGACAGACAGACAGGCGAACAAAATTAATTATGTGATCATTGACTTTGTAAGGGGTACAAAATTTCGTTGGGCATTTTGTAGTGAATTGAAAGAACTCTGCGTAATCGTTGTTAATTTCTTGTTTATGTTGAGAAGCTTTGGCGCCAACAGCGGGAGCAGCAGCAACAACAACAACAACAACAGCGAAGTCGAGTGCAACAAGCAACTATTAACTACATAATTTATCAACAATTTCCATAGCAAGTCCAAGGCGTTTGTTAAGTGTTATTAAAGTTACAAACAACAATTTAGCTGGTGCCTGTGACTGTGTGTGTATACGTGCGTGTGTGTGTGTGTATCTGAGTTGTAAGCAAACTTGGAATCTATTGCCAGCGACTCATGAATATGCAAAATGGCAACGAACGCATCGAAGGAAATGCCGGATAGTTTTCCAATCATAAATTATGGTGCCAACAACACCAGCAACAACAACAACAGTGACAACAACAACAGTGACAACGACGAAGTTTTCAGCGGAAAATTGCCGACCTGGCAGCACGCTGAGATATTAAAAACAATTATAGCTGGCAAAAGGAACAGAGACTGAGATGGAGATGGAGACAAAGACAGAAATAGGCACAGATACGGGGCGACTAGATACGTACGATATGTAGCTGGAAAAGTGCATAAATTTCCTTTTATCACGGGCACAGATGATATCTGAGAAAGGCAAAATGAAATTGAGAAATGTTTTAAGTAACTTTAAAATTTGTTTTTTTTTCGAACTGCTATGGAAGTCGCCGAAATACGAAGAAGGGGCTGGAAGATGTGTGAATCAGCATGGGAACAGAATGTGAATGGCAATGGAAACGAGAGAGAGAGAATAGTAAATAAAAATAAGAATTCATTTATTGTTTGCATTTCAGCACACAAAATTCGCAAAAAAAAAAAAACAGAAAATAAAAAAGCGAAGCTTCTTTGCATTGCCAGACAAGCACAAGGTTGCAGCACCAACGGATACCCTGCAGCAGCTCAGGGTACCAACCATGATACCCACCTTTGTTGCTCTTAACATTTCCAGGGTATCCTAAACAAACACAAATTGTCGAAATATTACTTAGTAATACTAATAACGATAAATTGTTTGTGTAGTTTCTTTCCCTTTCTTTTTTTTCGTTGTTCCTCCTGCTTGTTGATACTGTTGTTGTTGTTGTTGCTGCTGTTAATTTTGTATGCTTAAATTTGGTTTTTATTTTGCTGCTCTCCTCTGGTTTTGTTTCTCATATTTTGTTAACTACAAAAATTGTATAAACATTGAAACACTTAAGCAGCGAAGCGCATTGTGCGGGCGTTCTTTGTGCTCTCTAATAAGCAAATAGTCGAGTACTTTCGGTCTCGGTTTCTATTTCGATATTATGCTTACGTGTTTCGTATAATCCACAGTCCCCATATGCATATGACTATGCACTCACTATCATAATTACATATATACATTCATTTGTGCAGGTCGCGCCCACATTACGCAGCTCGTTTCCATCATTTTCGGCGAATTGTGTGAATAATTATTCAGTATTTTAGATTTGAAATGAGTTTCATTTACTTTTTCTTAAATATACATTCTGTAAATATGCATTAAACAGTAAGAATGGTTTAGCTCTTTTAGTTTCTGGGATATAGGTGAATTTTTTTATTTTTTTTTTTTTTTAAATCTTATTTATAGCTTACTGTTACTATATTTATTAACTTATACCATTGTGTAATTCTTATTTCTAAATAATGTGTACATATTTACATAAATAAACCTAAATAGGATGAAAAGAAAAACAAAAAAAAAAAAACAAACAACATACAGAAATTGAATAGAAAGATGCTGTTCAAGAATATCTATATACCTAATGGGTTTGCAGAAGTCTACTACTGAATTCAATATAAACTTTATACCTATACTTCCAAGGTTCTTCAGTATTTGATTTTGTAATACTTATTCTATATAGTTATCTCAACCTGCTGTTGCTCTTCTGCCTGGGTATGCAAATCATGTAAAGTTTGCCTTTGTTTTCAGCTTCGAATCGGTTCAAAATTCAACTTTCTTCATAATGATAATCCCTTAACGAAACCTGATCTTTACTACCTTTTGGCTCAGCTCGTGTACGCAGCTATATATATACAATATATATGTATGTATGTATATACATATATGTAACAGTGACTACATGAACTTGTAAGCCAGTTGCATTTGCCGGTTGTGTTGCAACAGTTTCCCCTTCTCCCCTCCCCAAAGTGCTGTCAGCCCATAGCTGAACTCAAGCCCAGGCCCAGGCCCAACCCAACCCATCCGAACTTGGTCTGTTTATGAACGATCTTGACAGTACACGATGCGGCTCGTAGATCGCGAAGTGAGCGAAACTTGTTTGGCCTGCTCGTGTGGGACTGGGAACTGCCAATTGGGAGCTGAGGATTGTGGGCCGAGGGGCAGGAGAGGGGCAGGAGAGGGGCTTGCACAGCGAGATGAGGTTGAGGCGCATTCTTGGCCGGCGTCATCAATGTTTTCCTGGACGAACTCGATGATGACGATGGCGACGATGACGACGATCGTCATCATAATCGTTCAGTTTTTAACGCTGTTCTGCCAGCTTCTTTGTGTGTGTGTGTGTGTGAGTGTGTTTTTTCTCAGTTGCTGTTGTTGTTGTTGTTATCGTTGTCGTCTTTGGGTTCCGTTCTACAGACGACCTTAAGCGGGGCAGAGAACATGCACCTCCAAACTTGGGGACTGGAGCAAACCACTTTTTGTTTTGTTTTTGTTGCAGCAGTTGTTGCTGTCGTTGTTGCTGTCGCTTGGTTTCAATAGCAAACAAAGATCTCGCTACAATGTGGACCTGTTGCCGCATAGTTCGAGTCGTTTACTACTCAATATTTTCCCTGCCTTGCCCACCACAAGTTTTACAACCGGTTCGCATGTCTCTCGGCCTGTTGCTATTTTTGTGTCTCTGCAGCAGCAGCAGCAGCAGCATACTTAAGAGATATGTACACGAATTTCAATATAATAATGCAAATGCTAGAAAGAAATAAAGAAAGATAGAAAGAAGCAAAGACCGAATTGATAAGGTGCTCAAACGCATTTGAAAGGCATTTTCATTATGGTTAAGAGCTACGCAATTAACGCAAGTACTCGGCCTCAAGTATTGGGTGAATAATCATTGCCTACGATTCCGGTCCCCAGTCCGATCCCCATTTCGATCCCCATTTCGATCCCGATTTCGATGCTGATTTAACAAAAAGTTGAATTACCGGGAGGGGTAGGTCGGAGAGACACGGACACGGAGACGGAGACGGACGCGGGCTCATTCGTTGGTTGGTGACTTTGACTTTTGATTACGACCGATCGCTAGCTCATTTGCCATATTCCCTATCAATGCTACGTAATGAAAATACCCAGCAACAACAACAACAACAACAACAACAACGCCAACAACAACGAGCTAAATCAACACTGTCGCCAGCTGGCGATAAGCAGCCAGAAAGACCCGAAAGCAGTTCAACTAATTACTGAAAAACTACGAGAGGTGGCTATGTAAAATACTACCTACTATTTGTATAGCAAACAATCGATCTACTTCACTTCTCCCCATGTGCATGCATAATGCGATTGCGATCAGTTCTGAACTGAACTGTTGCCGATAAGTCTAGCCAAACTTTCCATCTATGCACCTTCAAATGGAAATTTTGTCATGAAAATGTTTTGCATTTGAAAACTTTTACTAAACTGACATAAGAAAGTAGGTAGTATTAGCAGTATCTTTAGCACTATACTGACATAAGAGAGTAGGTAGTATTAGAAGAATCATTAGCATATTGTACATAAATATACCATTGATATATCTCCCCTGAATACTGTGGTATCTAAAGCATTTGCAGTATCTTAAGTATACCTCCTATCTGTCCATCTAAAGTTTCTAAATTGTATTTTGTATCTTTAGTATCAATGGTATCTTATAATATCTAATGTGCGTAGTATCTGTAGTATATTGAGTACTAGTATCAAGGGTAGCTCTGGTATATCTATTACTTTAAATGCCTCTAGTATCAAGGGTATCTCAAGTGATATCTATATAGTATCTACTTCCTTGAGTATCTCTAGAATATTCATACTTTCTTTAATGTTTCTCAATTTAAAATAATATTTTTAGTTATGAATAATTTGTATTACCTAAAGAAGTTACTCCTTCTCCTACCATGCACCTCCTTTCCATAGAACTTCATACTATTAAAGATATTTCGAAGGCTGTTCGTTCTCAACTTGTTTATCTGTTTATCGTTTAATCGCGTAGATCGCCGATTAATGCAACTCACTTGAGTATCTTGTGTGCATCTTTTGCTTTGGCTTGTAATAATTTCGTGGACTTTGAACGCAAAGCCTTGCCATATGTGCATGTGTAAGTGTGTGTGTGCATGTGTGTGCATGTGTGTGTGTGCATGTGTGTGTGTGCATGTGTGTGTGTGCGTAAGTGTTGGTAAAGAGACAAACGAGTCTTGCAATGACCATAAAAGCGCTGAGCTGAAGAGAGCGTGCAACTTGCACGTGCCTTACTAAAGCGAGAGAGAGCAAATCAGCAAAGAAGACAGAAAGAGAGAGTAAGAGAGAGAGATAGAGAGTAAGAGTAACACTCTGTGTGGTGGCAAGTGAGAAGGAATTCGAATTCCAAGCGATTCCATGCGACTTAAATCTAGCAGAAGCTTCTTCTGCATGCAGACAAGTGTACAACATAAATTGCAAACTATCTAAACTTGAATTAATCGCGCCAACTGACAAAGCTCAATGGCCCAGTATATCGCTGTGTGTGTCTCTATATATACAATTACATATACCATATTATCTACGTAATGCTCCAGTGAACAGTCCCAAAGGTTTGTGCTTTCCACATTTGGAATTGTCCTCAATTTTCATTCTCATTGCGAATTTCAACTTTCATTAGTCTAGTTAACAACAAATACTGCAGCTGATAAGGGGTGTAGTGCTGAATTTGTTGCTGTTGTTGTTGTGCCACATCGAATGTTGTTCAAATGTGTTTCAAAAATAGATAATAACCGATCTATAAATTCTAACAAAATTTGATCCAAATCAAAGGTATATAACTTGTTTATTTGTCGCAAAACCTCAACCGAACTTGAGTAAACATAACTAAGGTATGTGGTAACCAAATTTGATGAGAATTGCGCAACTCCATCATATGGCAAGGGTATGTTTACTTCGATATATTTTGTCTTGTTTACTCTCTTGTCTCAACTTTAAATAGGCCAAGTGTGGCAGAAATGTGGTTAAATTATCTTCTGGCGGCAACAGGCATTTTCCATCTTCGCGTCTATTTATAAAACACTTTATTTTGTTGTTGTTGTTGTTGTTGAGTCTGTTCCATAGATAAGTATTACCATATCTGAAATGGCTGAAAGATAAAAGGTGGATAATTGGCGTAAAGAGCTCGTAAAGTGGGAAAGAACTTCATGTGGATCTGCTGAATCGAATGCGAATTCGAAACCATAAATCGATTAGATCGACTGCGATATCATCTCAATTTACGAATTGAGATCTCTACATCTTTGGTCGTGCATAGTGATGACGCCTTATTGAATTTGTCGGGTTTGCGATACGCTAATTAGCGTTTATAAATGACCGCACAATCAACGTGCCAGACAGACCCAGAAGTGAATTCGCACACACACACACACTAACGCACACACGCACGTAGTAAGAGACCTAAAATTTATTGTCTGCTCGGCATCTAACACCTTAACGCTTGCTTTATTATTTTGGCTCAATTTGTCAACACGGCACCAAAAAAAAAAAACCAAAAAAAAAAAAAAAAATCCCAAAGCCAACAAAGCGACGCGACATGACTCGCAATTTATGAGATACAGTTCGGCTTGGCTTTTTCTGTCTGTCCGTTCGTCTGTCTGTCCGTCTGTCCGGTGGAAGCGCATGCGCAGAGTCGCGTGCCGAAGACCAAAGAATTTCGCAGCTGAAACAGAAATCAAACTGAAACGAGAACCACAGCTCAAAAACAAACAAACAGAAAAAAAAACAAACAGAAAAAAAGCCTAAATACTTTGCCATGACGAAGCTTTAATACTCTTGCAGCTTTAACTATTTTGCCAAATTTATAAAGAGCCTATACACGTTGTATAGTTCATTTACAGCTATAAAAACTCTTATAACTGAGCTCTTATAGCTCTCAATTCTGACTGATTGATATGAATATTGATTGATCCTTTTTGTATAAAGTCAATCGATGATGAAATGGAACATTTTGCATTGATTTGTATGGATAAGTAAAGTTAAGTTAAGTTTATCAGTTCTATAAAGGTCGTTATATGGAAGCCATATTATTAATGATTGTTCATATGACATCTATATGTTATAGTGGCTTGATTTGGAAGAAATGGAGCAAGTATATTACTTATACAAAACAAAGCCAATGAAGTTAGTTTGATAGCAATATCTTGGAGTAAAAAACAAAAATCCTCCAATAGTTTGAATGAAATCTGTAGGATATATCGATCTGATCTGAGGCAAGTTTCATCAAGAGAGCTTTAAAAGAAGGAGTCACTAGTCAAGTTAGGCTAGTGACACGTATCAAAAATATATGTATCAACCTAAAAAAGTCCTCACCTAAGTCTCCAAGTAAAGTACATTGCCAAATCAATCAACCCTCTGCAAGGGTATTTAAAAAAAAATAAGTCTAACCGAAATCGAAACTGAAGCAGAAGCTGAAACGAAAGCAGAAACTGAAACCGAAACCGAAACTGAAACTGTAGGCGCAGGCATTGAGTTCACTCCACTAGTCACTCGAAAGCAAACTGTCAGTCCGTCAATCTGCCCGTCTGCTCGTTAGCCGGGCCATCGGCTAATCAGCTAAAGGGTGGCGCTTATAATGCACAGCCGACCGCCGATAAGTGCCTTGGCATTATTCGCAATCGGCGACGTTTGCCATGTCAATCGATCGATCAAGCGATCTAAGGGCACGCGCAGACTGTGGGTTCGCAAGGCTATCGCCTGTCTAATGCATGTAGGTGAAGAGGAAATATGGTGCATAGGTACACCTAGACACAGCTGATTAAGCCCGCTACATTGGCAGGTATATGCGATCTATGCAAGTATTGAAAATCACACTTGGCATCGATTACAATCTACAACAACGATTGGGAACATTCATCCAAAGATTTGAGGCGTATTTCCACAACTTTTATTGATTAGACATTAAAGTTATCGAATAAAGATATATGATATATAATGGGTATATTTAAAAATCAATATAAAACCTCCAACTTATGTAAATCTTAATATTGAGTAACCTTTCTGTCTTTCCAAATATATTTATCATTAAAACTATTTTTAAAAATCATTTAAAGTAGATAAAATTAAAGCGAATATAATGAAAAGAGCCAACTATGCACTTTACTCAACTGAATATATTATAAGAGATTTCTTTTATCCTTAAATTCTTTGCCAGTTCTCGAAAACTTATAAACTTTAACAGCCTGGCGGTTTTTTTTTGCCATCAATAAAGGATTTTAAAATTCGGATTGCCACGAATATTCGATGCTGTATCTGCAAATTTACATTGTTGTCGATTTCAATTTTTTAGCCAAGGCAGAAGAAAAATAAAAAAAAAAGAAGAGGAAAACTCGGCTTTATTGGAAAATACTGGCGTATAAAGCTTTGTTTGCCAACGCGCTCTTCAGATTGCAAAAATCGTACGAAAAGCCGAGTGAAAAATCAATCTGCACTCAATGGAAATTGATGTGGCAACGAAGCTTTAAAGGGAAATTATTCAATTGTTGCTTTTATCATGTTACCAGCCTGTGTGCCAGTAACCAAAGTTACTTCCCTGCATACGTGTGTGTATCAGTGTGTGTGTGTGTGGGCGTGACAGGCAATGTCGCAGGCCGGAAATGGCCAGTGAAAATATGCAGCTCAATTTGCCTGGTTTAGCCGAGCTCTTGCTCAAGTTAAGCAGAGACTGAAATCTGTGTGTGTGCCTGTGTGTGTGTGTGTGTAAGTGCACATGCATGTGTATGCTTGTGTGTGTTTGTGTGAGTGTGCTCGTCACTTTATTTATTTTTAATAACGAAGAGACAATCATTTTAGTCCTTTCAGGCTCTTTTTGGCACACAAAGTGTGCTGGCAATTTTGCAGTTACCAACACTGTCAAACTTTAATACACATTTCACATGCAAAGCGAACACACACACACACACATAGAATATGGCAACAATCTCGCACACAGGCACACGAGCGACTGCATTGTACTGACGACTTAAGCCCTGAGTTATGGCAACGTGGCGTATGCGTAATACGCAATTTGTTGAACTGACAACTACAAATTATTTTTGCGCATATCTTTTGTAAATCTTTTAATCTAGACTTCAATAAATTCTGTTCACTTTCTTGTGCCTACGTTATTTACAATATTTTCCGTAAAGATGCAATCAAAGCTGGAGTTGGGGATGGGAAGTATCCTACTGTATGGTTAGTTTAGCAGAGTTTAAACAAATAAACTTTAAGACTTAACTTTCAAATAAGCTAAAGAGATATCTGAGATAACACAGGTTGTTCCTGAGTATGCGTTCTACAAGATATATGTTCCGATTCCAGCGTGAATGCATTCGTAATTATGTTTACTATTCATTCTTAAAGTTCCCATAGTCCAAGTCTCCCTCATATCAGTTGAAACGGTCCGCAGGTGATTACATAGCTGACCTGCTAATCGACGTTGCGTGCAATATGTTGACCAGACATCAAGCTCGCTTAACTACAACTACACACACACACAGATACAGATAAAGATACAGATACAGTTACAGATACAGATACACAACAAGCTGCCCGGTGCAGTTACTTACTTTCTGGCCACAACAATTAACAATTGAAATTGATAAGAATTTTTAATTACGCCGCCGTCGATGCGGCTCTTTATACCACATACCCTGTAGTCATAAAACAAAGCATATTACTTGGGGTATATTCGTTTAAGGTACTTTGCAATGGGAATCACTTTTAAATTTTACTAGAAAGTTGTGAATTTATTGTAAATTTCTTTGCTCAAAAAGTTTGCAGGGTACCTTCGAGTCGAGCTTGTTTGCTCCTTGTGCTGTGTGTTTTGTTTTTATCTTTTTCTTTTTTTTATTTTTGTTTTGCGGGTTGTATTGAAATGTTGGTCTAGATTTCGAAAGCCGCTGTTTAGTGTGTTTGAGTTCGCATGACACATTTGTGGGTAAATAGCCCACACACACGCACACACGCACACACAGGGGAATGCCACATGGAAATAGATACAGTTACAGATACATTTACAGCGATACAGATACAGACAGATACAAATGTCATGCATTAACAGATATAATACTTATTGGCCATATCAGAGCGCGATAATAAAACTGTTAACATTTTGTTTACGCACTCGTTTTGTTGTAACAATTAATCAAATAAAGTCCATTCTATTTGCGCACTTGTTGCCAGCAAGAAAAGGCAGAGAGAGAGAGGGAGAGAGAGAAAGAGTGTGAAGAAGAAGCAGCAGCAGACAGTGTGATACATATCTTTGTTAATAAGCCACAATTGGTGTCAATTCTATATTTGCAGAAGGCAACATGAGCTGACAACTGATAATACAACTCCATTGATCGCTAACGGTAAGACGATAATATCTTTATATAAAGTGCACATACAATGTAAGTTGACTCTAGTGTATACTTGTTAATAACTATACAAACTTTAGAATAAAGTTAATCTTGATAGAAATTGGAAATGCTTTCTTGAATCATTAAATTTGTACAAAGCTCTTTCAATAGTAAAAAATAATAATAATAAGAATATATAAAATAATCACAAGTTTACTGATAAAGCTTCCTTACTAATCTTTAAAAATAAATCAAATAATGATGATAAACAAAGAAATATACCACATTACATTGCCTTCAGAGACATTCCTACTGTGTCTGCATTAGCTTCTCCATAATTTGTCCAATATCTGCGACACTTTAAGCCTCTCGGGAGTGAGTTCATTAACATTTTCATATTAAGTTGTTACTTCTGTTCCATCATTTCATGTTTCATTTGTGGCTTAAAGGGAATTAATAACTGAACATTTTCCGTTGTTCCTGTTTGCCTTCAAGATGGGATTCGCGCTGAGTATTAATGAGTGTTTACTTATTCACGTTTCGTTATTTATTATCTGCACTTGGCTTGCACTCATCTCTCACTGTCAGCATGGCGATTTAGCTTGTGGCTCCATATCTGCCTTACCTTTGCATAGGTCGAGTCGCGTCCGACGGGTACTCGGACTGGCATTCACACCTATTCGTGTTCATAGTCGTATTCTTATTCAAAAGAGACACGACAACGCATTGATCAATGGGTGTATCAAGGCGCATTAGCGGGACCAAAGCCCTTCCTCAGATGTCAGTCGGAATATAGCGATAGCGCAGCTCGTGCTAATGTTGTTGTTGTTATGGTTGTCGTGTTGTTGTCATTGTTGTTGTTGTAATGCTTTTCATTTCATTTAATGCGCTGCTCTCGTTTACAAATTTATCCAGTAGTTCAGTTTGCAATTTATGATTTGCTTCAGCTGAATAAAATGAAATTCAAACATTTTTCTTTTTAACAAGAGCTTTCCCTTTGAGTTTGCTTTCCATTCATTTTTCTTTGTGAAAATAATACTCAAAGTAGTTTTTCATTTAAATAAATCACAAGCAACCACATGCTTTGGGAATTTACAAATTTATTTTTGCAAAATCTGATTCAAATTTACAAAGATGTCTGGGCCATTTTAGAGAAAAACTGTTGAGATTCAGTGCGTTTTTCCTTGACACATGAGCTTTTCCTTTGAGCTGTTTCCTCATAAATTTGCCACTATGAAAATAATACGCCTGACAGTATTAAACATATATAAATGACAAATATTTTGGCAGAAATGCTTGACAGATTTAAGTGATGAAAATATTTATTGATTTAGGATTTTTTTTATTTACTTGCCCAATTAGACAACTCAAAAGAAGGCACATTCATAATCTTCTTAGTCCAAGAAGTAGATTGATAGTTTAAATAAAAAAAATTAAAAAAAAAATAATCTCCAATAATAAACGAATGAATGAACACAAATGAAATAAAATATATGTAACTGTAGATCTTCAACAACGACTATGAGAAATAAACAATACTATAATAATCTTGAAGTGTCTCAGTTTAACCTTACTCATATATAATGGAAATGTTTATGTTGTAGATTCCATGTTAAATATGATTCCCTGAATAAAGCACAAGATTCGTGTGAAATAAACATTACGTCAATTCTCTAGAATTCTCTCAGTTTCCCCTTCATCAGGTTACAATCTCTAACGATATTTGTATATTTTGCATATATTTCCTTGGAATGCATAGATCGTTGTTGCTCCAGTTAGAGTTGCGTCCACTGCGTGCCCCCCCCGTTCCCCGTTGTTCGCAATTTGTTGTCGCTTTTGTTTCTAATCATTTGTCATTGCGCTGCGTTGTCTGTCTGTTGTTGGATTGTTGTCACCGTTGGCGGTGCGTGTGTGCATTGACGTCACAGCAAGTTGAGCACTATGTTGCAACGCCAAGAGGGTGGGGAGGGAGGGGGTGAGGTCGCTGGAGCAACCACCCAATCGGCCAAACATCTAGTTGCCGCCCTGGTGTGTGCATGTTGCACGCAAACACAAAATACCCAAACACAAACTGTTTGCCACATTGTCCCCACCAAAGACCTCTACAGCAACGCCTTCGCCCCCTCCTCCCCCTTTGAGCTGCATAAGCTCTCAAGTAAGCAGGTCAGGCCGCAGTTCGCTGAGTGCGCTTGGCGAGCGCGGTTCTTGCGGTTGTTCAATCTGCTTGCCCAGCCCTCCACCCTCTTCCCGCTTCACTCTCCACGCCTTTGCTGTCTCTTTCTATGCTTCTAACAGCAACTCGCTCGGCTTGTGGTTAACTTTAAGTTGTTTTGCAGTCTATAGAGTCGCTCCCCCTCCTCTCCCTCCTCCCCCTCCTACACCCTTCTCCCGAGAGTCGCCAGCGAGTGAGAGAGAGTTGCATAATATTTTTCGTTGGCTGAAAATTGAAATTGATTTTTATGAGAGAAACCGCCAGGTGACTTTACCCCGTTAGTTACCCAATTGCCTCTTCTCCTTTCCCTTTTCCTTTTTCTAGTTTCTTGTTTCTTGTTCCTTGTTCCCACCTGCCTTTTTCCCAATTTGCAGTTCCCAGTTTCCGGTTCTTTGTGCCCAGTTTCTCTGCTCTTGGGCAAAGGCTGCGGCTGCTGTCATTGCCAGTTCGTTTGTTTCCAGTTTCCTCATGCCTCCTCGCACCGTTGGCGCTGTCCGGCTCTTTGCAGTGTGGCCCACACGCCTGTAAGTATGCAACAGACTTTTGTTCTCGACACAAAAATCAATTTCAATTAACCAAATATGCAAATAGGCCGCCAGAGATGCCAGAGAACATCATAAATATATGTACATACATATCCATTGATCCAATCAACGCCGGCAGCTTCGTGTTTTTTTTTTTTGTATATGTTATTTTAAATTATTGCTACCACCTCTTGTGGTGCCTGCACCCACTCCCCCCGCTCCCTTCCCCCCTGTGTTTTGTAATACTGGGCGGCTTATTGATATTTAAGCAACTTTGCCTTGTTGACTTTTGTTGTGCGGGACGCGCAGCAAACAAATTTACAAGTTCCCAAACGGTTCGGCCATTTCTGTCAGTCTGGCAGTCTGTCAGTTAGTCTGTCTGTCAGTCTGCGTGCGTCAATCAGTTTATCAATCTGACAAGCGTTTGTTGCCTCAGTCGCCGCTTGCCGCAAAAGTCACGTTTTGCATTAAATGTTTTTATTTTAAGCTCCCATTTAGCTAATGCTTCATAATGCCTAATTACAGTGGGCGGAGAGTAGCGAAGAGAGATCTGTGTTTATAGAGGAATGTGCTATAAATAGCACGGAGAGTTTCAATTTAAATAATATGCAATATTAAAGGCGCAATTTAGGTAAGAAATAAATATGAATATTGAATGAAATATAAAAGAAAGCATGAATGGCTTTAGTCAAGCTGTCGACGTGACACTGTACTGAATTTTTTATTTTTTATTTTTTAAGGAATTGACTACTATATTTCTTTATTTAACCCAGTACTTAACCAGACAATTGTAAGTCAGGAACCTCTCTCTGTTCATTCAATACGTTCGAAAGCACTTTCAGTGCTTTAAAAAATTCTATTGCATACTTCAAGGCTGTAAGGAATTTTCATTACCTTTTTTTGCTTTTTCAAATAACTTCTATGTTTATTAACCTATCGCAACTAAAATTTCAGATATCATTTGTGCAGCATAACATATCTTTACTGGAATACAGACATGACTCTCCTGTGGATGTTGATCAGCCACTCCTGCATGTAAATACCTCACAAGGCTATGCAGTTTCGCTTTTAATATGCATATGTGTCTTAAGTTTGCGTGGCGAGTCCGAGTTTAGTCAAAGTGCAATAAGTTTTAAAACATGATTTATGCAGCAGTTTGCTTGCACCATTTGAACTGGGTATGGAAATTGAAATTAGATTTAAAAACTTTCTTGGCAAATGAAGTGCGCAACAAAGCGGGACAAAGCAAAGCTTAATTAAACCACACACACACACACATACACACACATATTTAGCAATGGCCTTTCACTTGGATTCGTGTGGCAACCTCATCCAATTTGTGATTTTAATTACCTTTGGAATTTGTTTGCTAATTTTCCATAATTTTTGTTTTCGATTTTCATATTCTGCTCTTTCACTTTCTCTCTCTCTCTCTCTCTCTCTCTCTCTCTCTCTCTCTCTCTCTCGCTCTCGTTCTCATTTTATTGGTTGTGTGTGTGTGAAGCAAAATGAAATTCTGACAACTTTGCTTTTATCAAATGTTTTTGATGACTTTTGCTACCTTCGCTGTCCCGCCCCTTTTCCTTCTCCTGCTATGACCTCTGCCCTTTTTCGTCACTTGATAATGTACAAAATTTGACAGCAGCAATTGACGAAGTGCTGTGAGTGTTGTCAACCGACACAACGGTGCGTATGAGAAATTTCTGTGCGTCCCATAGAGATTGCGTTGCAAGCGCATTCTAAGAAAGCGTGTAATTTGCAGCAAACGGTTTGCTAAGGGCAAGAAAGAGGGGGAGTGAGAGAGGGAGAAAGTGTACAGTGATCGAAATGCAGCCATTCAAACTATCGATTGATATTTAAAGATATCGCAATCAAAGAAACATCATCTACTGCAGTTCAAGTAATAAAATATATAAAATAAATATAAATAAAAAGTAAATATAAAATTATATGTAAATTAAAATATAAATAAAAATTAAATAAATGTAAAATATGCATAAAAATTAAATAAATATAAATAAGTATAAAATAAATATAAATTAAATGCTAAATAAATATAAATTAAAAATAAGGTAAGTAGAAATATCCACTCAAACTTTTAAACAGGAATTTCGGGGCGACAGAGCCACCATTTTGGCCACTGTGAAGCAGAGTGAGGTTGCGAAGGTTGTGGCCGCTTGTCTCATGAGCAATAAGTCAGCATCAAAGCTGAACAGAACTGGGCAGAGCAGAGCAAATATGTGGACATCCCGACAGAGGGGGAGGCACCAACGACAAACACAACAATATCCCGAAAACCGGACTCACTTTGCTTTGGCTTTTGTTTATATAACTATATTGTGCTCTGCATATGTATTTGCGCATGTGATGTGTGAGTGTTGCGTGTATGTGTGTGTGTGTTTGCGTTGCTTGTGGCTAGCCCTGCTCTCTGGTCGCTCTCTGCTCTGAAGGGTATCGTCCCCTTGTCACTTCCCTCAAAATAGCGTCAGATAAACTAAATCAGTTCAACAACAAACTTACAACAACAACAACAGCTGCAACTCGAAATTGCAGCTGAAAAGTAATAAGCCAAAGCCCGAGCGCATTGCATTTGTGTGCCCCAAACAACCGAATGCAATGCCCCCCCCCCCCACCTGACCCCCTCCCTATGCATTCCCGTCTCAACCTCCCATCGGATACGCCTCTGTTTGTCCCTTTCACATGGTTGCATTCCTCTGTGCAGCTGAATGGCACTTGCCTTTTGGGGTATTCAGGGCTGAAATTGGCTTTGTTGTTGTTGCAGTTGTTGTTGCAACAAATGGTTGCGTCACTACTGCAATTTGTAGAGCAAAACTCATAAAATGTCCCATGCATCCAACAACAACTGGTCCTCGTGCCTCTGTATATCTCTCTTGATGCCAAGCCAGGTATGGTACTCATCTTATAAATCTGTCTAATTGCAACAAGACTGTTGCATGCAACTGTGCATAACAATAATATACATAAGATAAGCTCTAGCATAAATTAATGAAATAAAAATATGGAAAAGATGAAGAAAGTAAACAGAGTTTGAATTGGAATACAAAACAATATTGAAGAGTTATAAGGAGAGTTAAGTAAGAGAGTAAATGAGAGATATGTTTAGATATATAATTGTAGAGATAGTAAAAAAGTAAAATAAATAAATAAATAATAGATTAATGCAAAAATATATTGTAGTTTGACAGTGGTAGATTGAAAGACAGAGTTTGAAATCGCGACAGATAAAGTGTTCGAGTAAATAGGAAGAACAAAAGAAGAAGCGAGAAAGAGATGATAGCCACAAGTTACCTGTACCTTATGTATGTTAAAGAGGTACAACTACAATACATTTCTATGTTACATATGAAGGTATATTTTCTTGTTCAGTATCAATATCAGTTGACTAAGCGTCGTTCGTCTTTCCATTTCTTCGTCCGATTGAACGTCAGCTACTTATTACAAAGACTAACTAGAGACACCAAATATGAACCAAAACTTTCTGCATATTGTGGCTCTGGCTAATTGTTGTCGCTTCAAGCAGTCATAGAACCTTGTGCATTATTTTATAAAATCAATATAGAACAAAGCTAAAATGTTTCCATTCTTTAACTTCGCACTTACCTCATAATAATAGAACAATAACATTCTTAATCTATTCTTGCTTCTCACTTTCATATATGTTTCTTTCCCTAGTTTCCATCGCCTAGATCAACATTTATTAGGCGAAGCCTTATTTTTTAAACACATGCCATACTGGTTTAATTGTCACAACACACACAGCCACACACAATCACACACACACGCGCACACACACAGGCAACCACAGGAAAACAGTGAGGCGAACGCAGCTAACACGCACATTGTTTGGTTAATTTCTGTTCTTGTTGTTGTCACAGGACAAAGGCAGAGCTATTTTGTAAAGTAGCAGCGCATCCTTTTTGGCATGAACATACATATATGTGAGTGAGTGTGCGTGTTTGTGTGTGTGTGTGCATTGACATTGTGTGTTAATTGAGTTATATTATCAAAGGGTTGCTTTGTTGCGACTTTTGTTGGCAAATTTTGTCAGCACATTTCAATGTGAATATGTTCCCATGTGTGAGTGTGTATGTGCGTGCACGTGTATGCGTGCGTGTGACTGGCCTTAAAGGGTATGTGGCCTGCGACTCTTTGGACATTTTGTTTGTTCTTTGTGCTTTGCTCATTTCAGACATCGCTTTGACATGGGTAAACATTTGCCCCAAACAGTGAGCGAGTTTAAAGTTCATTGCATTGTGTCAGTACACACAACACACACACCCGTACCCACATACACACACTAGCCGGACTAGTCCTTGCTATGGTTTAGGAAGGAGGCAGGGGATTCGGTGTGTCCCTCTAACCCATGCATTATTCACCTCGCCTGTCCTGGCCTTGTTTTAGCAGCCGCACTAAATCAGTGGCAACAACAACAAAGTCGAAAGGAAAACAGAAAGTAGCAGCATGAAGAGGTTGAGGGGGGGGGGGGGGGAGGTGTGGTGGCGCTGTTTGAGGGTGCTGCAAAAAGCGAAACAAGAACCAAAACGTAGGCCAAGCATACTCCAAGTCTAAATGCTTTCACTTTTTCGCTTTGCTCATATCTTTTGCGCCTCCTTAAGGTCCTGGTCTAACCCCTTTACCACCCCCTCCCCCCTGCTCCACCTCCCTTCCAGCACCCTCCGCTGCACCCTCGTTGCCACAACCAACGTTTAGCTATTCAGACAGAAACGTACATTGAAACACTCAGGCGTAATGCATTTTTAAAATTTGCATGTGCTTCAGGCCAGAATGGCGGCTCTTAGTGTTTAACTAGTTAGTTAGTTACCTGGCCCGGGTGCTTGTCTGCACT
The DNA here is from genome assembly GCA_018151435.1 of Zaprionus africanus. Classification (NCBI taxonomy): domain Eukaryota; kingdom Metazoa; phylum Arthropoda; class Insecta; order Diptera; family Drosophilidae; genus Zaprionus; species Zaprionus africanus. The sequence continues at coordinate 624,006 of JAECXB010002285.1, forward strand.
GTTGCCCTGCTGCACTACCTTCCTGCTGCCCTGCTGCTCTCTGCCTCAGCTGTTGCAGCAGCTGCCTCTCTTCGCTGTCGCAGACAGAAAACACGCGAATTGACTTCATCAAACGCTGGCGAACAGCGCAAAATTGCTTCGTTCTACTGACGCACAGTGGGACTAAATGCGCTTTTTATGCATATAAAAAATAGTCAATGTAGGCTTAGTAACTTGGCGCAAATGTAAGGACAGGCAGTAGTAGGCGTGGCACAGCCCATTAAGTATACATTTTCTTGATCAGAATCAATACGGAGAGTCGATTGAGCCATGTCTGTCTGTCTGTCTATCTATCTGTCTATTTGTTTGTTTGTTTGTCTGTGTGTCTATCTGTCTGTCTGTCTGTCTGTCTGCCTGTCTGTCTGTCTGTCTGTCTGTCTGTCTGTCTGTCTGTCTGTCTGTCTGTCTGTCTGTCTGTCTGTCTGTCTGTCTGTCTGTCTGTCTGTCTGTCTGTCTATCTGCCTGTCTGTCTGTCTGTCTGTCTGTGTGTTTGTCTGTCCGTCTGTCTGCCTATCTATCTATCTGTTTGTCTCTCCGCCTCTTAGTCTGTCTGTATCTCTGTCTCTCTGTGTCTTTGTCTGTCTATTTATCTGTATGTCTGCCTGTCAGTCTGCTTCCTTGGTTATCTGTCTGTGTCAATGTCTATCTATCTATTCGTCTGTCTATCTGTCAGTCTGTCTGTCTTTCCGTCTCTTTATCTGTCTATCTATCTATCTGTCTGTCTGTCTGTTTCTCTGTCTGTCCGTCTCTTTGTTTTTCTGTCTGTCTTTCTTAGCTATATTAAAAGTTAGAGACACCAAGTTTGGCATGACAGTTCCTGTATGCTGATCAAATTTTATTTCAAATGTGGAATACCACGCCCATCGCCCACACAAGTCAATAATTTAATAATTAAAGTCGATTTTTAAGCGACTTATATAAGAAAAAACTTCCTATGTTAACTTCAACATGTACTAAGCTGACTTAAATATCTACAACTCTTCTAAAATCAAATCTGGCAATAAACATAACATATAAGTTCTTCAAGTCACCATAGTCTGTCTTCGAAATTGTCAGTGTATTTGTAAGGGATATATGCTACAAGATACAGGATGAAATCGTGCTCATCCGACTGTAGCCCAACTCTGGTTTTCTCTCTCATTTTGCAACAATTTGGCAACACGGTGCGGCTGATGGTATTGCTTCCACTGCCATCAGCGATTGCATTTGTTACGGCCAACAACAGCTACAATAACAACCAGCAGCAAACAAAAAACAACAAAGGCAACAACAACAGCAACAACAACAACAACAATATGTAGCAAATGGCAACAACATTGCACTTTGACTTTAACGCTGTTGCGTTTTACTAGGTCAAAAGCAACGTCACCGCTTGAAAGAACGCCAGAAAAAGCGAGAGAGTGAGAGAGAGAGGGAAGGAGATGGAGAAAAAGAAAGGGAGTGGAAGGCAGCACATGTGTGTGTGTGTCTGTGTGTGTGTGTGTGCCTGTGGCGTCAAACATAAATATGGCGTTAAGGTGAAACTGTTGCTGGCTGCAGCTCCTTGCGGACTGTGGGGCATAAATCGGCGTCCTGTGTGTGTGTGTGTGTGCAATGGTGTGTGCGTGAGTTGCAGTATGGCGCGCTAAATTTCACACAAGCATGAATCCTTACACACAGACACACACACATACACACTGGCACACACAGTGCGGGCAAATAGCAAACCATTTCTAATTGGAGGTCGTCCTGCTTGTTGTCTACGCGCTGCCTTTTGGCCAACTTGTTGTTGTTGTTGTTGCTGTTGTTGCTTGTAGCTTATGTTGCGGATGGCTCAGAGGTAATGGCCACAATCATTTTTCTCATAATATGTGGAGATAGAGGAGGATGAAGGACGCAGGCGAATATGTGCCGAGCAAATGTTTCAAAGCGTTTGTTCAGGCTGAATGAAATGCGTAAGTGGATAGAGTTAAGGGTGAGCAGTAAAAGGAGATGGAAGTGTAGCTTGAGAGAGAGAAAGCAAGAAATAAGGCGAGGAGAAAGAGAGGGATAGCAAGTACATAAAATTAAGAATCACTTAAAGAGAGTTAATAAGCAAAGTCAGAATAAGACGTCAGTCAGAGAGGGATGAAGGGAAAAAGAAGAGACTGACACAGACTGAGGCAGACGGAGAATAAGACTAAGACAGAGACAGAGACACAGACAGGGACTGAGAGACACAGACAGGGACAAAGACTCAGACTAAGACTGAGACTGAGACTGAGACTGAGACTGAGACTGGGACTGAGACTGAGACTGAGACTGAGACTGAGACTGAGACTGAGACTGAGACTGAGACTGAGACTGAGACTGAGACTGAGACTGAGACTGAGACTGAGACTGAGACTGAGACAGAGACTAAGACTGAGAAGGAGACTGAGACTGAGACTGAGACTGAGACTGAGACTGAGACTGAGACTGAGACTGAGACTGAGACTGAGACTGAGACTGAGACTGAGACTGAGACTGAGACTGAGACTGAGACTGAGACTGAGATTGAGACTGATACTGCGACTGATACTGCGACTGAGACTGAGGTTGAGACTGAGACTGAGACTGAGACTGAGACTAAGACTGAGACTGAGACTGAGACTGAGACTGAGACTGAGACTGAGACTGAGACTGAGACTGAGACTGAGACTGAGACTGAGACAAAAACTGAAACTGAGAGTGAGGCAAAACTGAAACAGAGAGTGAGACTGAGACAGAGACAGGATAGACACAGAGACAGAGACAAAGGCAGAGACTAAGACAAAAATTGAGACTGAGAACACTTGAAAGACAGAGCTTACAAAGGAACTATAAAAGACTTCGAAAAGTGAAAGAAGGACCCCTTTAAGAGAACAAGGAGAAAGAGGGCGTGAGGGCTGAAAGAAAGTGAAGAACATTGTGGAAGAAAAGGTAATAATGAGGACCTTATTTACATATAGGGAAGTAAAACCCTCTCAAGTAACAGAACATTTAAGTTAGTATATTGAAGCTCTTAATGGTTGCGTAAACTTATGATGTATGCAGTGCATTCGGGGCTTACCTTTACTTACTCACTTTGCAGATTAATCGGAGCTTCTGTTTGAGTCAATTAGAGTGCATTAATCGATTGAGCAAAGTCCTGGTCGGACTTACCTGCTCCTCGCTCTCTTATCTTCTTTGGCTGCCAACTTTTGCGTGCCACCTTCCTTCACTTTAATAGCATCGCAGTTCTCTTCAAAATACCCTCGCGCACAGACGCTGCAGGGCATATACTTTCCAGGATTCCTCTTCACACTTGCCTGCTGAGTATGCCGGCAGTCGGGCCATGCTGGTGTCCGTCTCTGCTGTTAACTTGTTTGTGTTGTGGATTTATCTTTGGCCGGTAAACTTGCTGCATGCTGCGTCCGTGGATGCTTTTCATTGCCAAGGCTTCCGAGGCTTTCAAGGCTGCCAAGACAGCCAAAGCTGCCGCAGCAACGACTGCGGTGACGGCAGCTGCAACAGTCGCAGCTTTCGTTCGTTTCATCCTTTATCCGATTAAGTGGGAACAGAGACCGCTCAGGGGCTGTCGTTGGCACGTGCGGTAGCCCGAGGGGAGGCAGCTTGACGATGTGCGTCGCAAATGATCGACAAGTTGTGGCAAGGACTTAGTTTATTCCACCCACAACCACGCCCACACCCACTGCACTTGCACTGTTTAATTATTTCAATTGGTTTTTCATTTATTTATTTGTTTTTCACGTTGCTTTTTTTCGCTTATTTTGGTTTTGTGGCCAGCCTTGGCGAGCTTTAATTGAATCCCGAATGCACTCATGTAAAATTCAATAATTTCCGCCTACTAACTCAATTACGTGGCCATTTATATTGCATGCCGATGAGGGCGGGGTAGACGAGGCGACGCAGTCTGTTTTTCTTGACAGCTCTTTGTGGGTAGCGCCCTCAAAGGAATCTTGGGATGCTCCTGTTAAGACGAAAAGCTCTTGGAAACATGATAATAAAATAGCGAGGAAAATATCTTTGGAAGATTCGCTGGCGCTGGAAGAGGATGCAATAAACCAATTTGAAGAGGATTTTACATAAAGTGAGTGTGCTCAGGAAACAGTTGCGAGGGATGGAGACAATGTTTGAACTACATATATAAGAGTTAAGAGGGAGGAATAAATGCTTAAACCATATGTTAGTCGTTTTATAATATAAAGCAGGTAACGACAAGTAAAAAACACAAAAGTACGAACACAATTTTTTATTTTATTTTTTCTTTTTAAATAATAGAAATCGTTATAAAATTAAAAATATATGTGCCATATAAATATGATGTTAATTTTAATTTGATTAATTTTTTGATTTATAAATTTTAATTTTTTTCTATGTATTTTAGACGAACACTTCCTTGAAATTTGAACATATTGTAAGTTGTATGTTGATTGTGACGCTATATCTGTACGATTTAGTTCGTTCCGACTTGTAGCTAGCTAAAGATATAAACGAAGTATAGCAATGTAAAGCTAAGCCAGAGAAAAGACAGACAGAAGAACAGGTATCGAGTCGGAAGGTAATGCTGATCAAGAATATATATACAGTTTGCAAAGCGTTACGGTTTTCGACAACAGCTGAGTACGAAATAAATATAAGATGAGGGGTATTATGACAGTTGCACGAATAAATAGCGGGACTATGATGAGTTCGCAATCCATATATACTATATATACGCAGTGTGCAAGAGTGTGTGTGATTGTGATTTGGATTGTACACTTGTCTCCTGCCTGTTCTCTTCGGGGGGATCTTCCCCTCTGACCACTGCACTATACAAATTCGCTAATCCTTAAGCAGCCATGAAGGCCATCCAGTCGGTCAGTTTCAAGTGCGTGTGCGGCATGGCGCACACCTGCTCAACTTGCCGGGCACACTGTCGCTGTAGACGGTCGGATTGCGGTGCAGAATGCTCTTGCGATTAGCCACATAGGTATTGTAGTCGACGCGGCAGCTGGCATCGTCATTGCTGCGCAGCCACTGCACGAACCTATGCATTTGGTCGAGGAAGGCGGGTGCACCCTTATCGACGTGCTCTACCTCGAACCAGCGCAGAATGGCCTCCTTGTCGAACACCCCGGCCTGGTAGAGTGGCACAACAAGCTGCTCGAACTGCTTGAAGAGCGGATTATGCTCATGGCACCATTCCTGGAGTCGTATCAGCAGTGCGATTTGTTGGCTGACTGTGTTGCAAATGCCATTCAGCAGGGGCGCATAGCCGTGCAGCTTGCGCAGCATTCGCTCCAGAGAGCCAGAGCTCTGGCTCTGTCTCTGGCTGTGACTGTGGCTGCTTGGCGAGCTGGAGGGCAACTGGCTGGCTTGCAATGCGTGCAATGCCTGAAAAGCCTGCTTGCCATTCGGCACGGGGGTGTGGCTGGAGTTGATGCTCTGCCAGACTATGCCAATTATCTCAGAGTCGGACATGTGATGTTTTCGCTGGAATTGCCGCACATTCATCACGACGTTGACATGCGGCAGTTTCTCTCGAATATCCTCGACCAGGCGAGCCTGCAGCTCTCGCCTCAGCTTCTGTCCCGCATAGGCCTCGTACAATTGTACCACCTCGTTGAGGTCGTGCTCCTGGTATACCTGGCGAAAGTAAAGATCGCTGCGCATCATTGGCGGCATCAAGTTTAGTATCTTGCCATCCAGACCGGATATCTTCAGTACTTGCAGCATGAACGTTGAGCCTTTCTCGCGCTTCAACGTGTCGCACAGCAGCAGCATGAACTCCAGCATCAGTCCAGTGTCGATATACTCCTGATTGTTGCCCAGTTCGAGCAGCACCTGCGGACTGACTTGGCCAGCGATGAGCAGGAGTGTCATCAGCAGGGCCAAGCGACGTCGAGCACCAGCCTCGAAGGTCCCGAGCAATGTCAGCAGTCGCCGTGCATGCACCTCTACGACGGCATCCAGTTGCTTATGTCCGCGTCGAAGGCGCTTGATCAGCTGCTCGTAGACACGTAGGGCACTGAGCTCATCTGAGCCACCGAATACGCAGTAGTTGGAACGTACTTTGTGCTCATCGTTCTGCAATTTCTGCAATTTATCACCACTGAGCAGGTCTCCCGAGTAGAGCACATCAAGCAGCAGCTCGGAACAGGTGTTCATTAGCTGCTGATACTTTGGCTTGGCGATAATGGAGTCCAGTGCCTTGTACGTGGCCTCCAGTTTGCCTTTGGTCTTGTCCAGTGCCTCGACTAGTTCGTCGCGAAACGCCTGCGACTCAATGATCTTGGGCTTGGACTTGCACTTGATGCGACTCCTCTTACGGCGACAGCTGGAATCTGTATCGTTTGATGCCTTGCTCATACCGATTCTAATTTCAAGTCAACACTTTTTACATTTAATTTGGAACCAACGAGAAGGGCAGGGAAAACAAAAATTTTTGTTTTATATTTTTTGCTACTTCAATCTCATGTGAAATTTTGGCTGTTTTAATTTTTTGAATTTGTAATTGTTTAGCTGTTGTTGTTGTTAACGCTCAGAGGGTCACTGAGCGATTAAACCAAACCTATTTTAATAAATATATTTTTGAATAATTTTTTTCAAGTTAAAAATGTATATCGACCGCATTTACTAGTTAAAATTATGTTGGAATGTGAAGTTGAAAGCATTGCTTGGTTTTGGATGCTACTTATCCTCAGCTTGGCAAACTTTGGTTGACCCGATAAAGCTTTCAATATAGATAAAAATACTTACAATAAATACATACCTGAGTAAAGTGGGATGAGGAAGTTTAAACGTTAGGACATGTTTAAATGGAATTGAGTTTAGTATACAAGTTAACAAGTTAGCTGAAGGTTTAAAAAGGCATTAAAAAATTGCTTTCAAATGAAATGAAACAACAGCACAATAACCTTATATACTTCACCTCTCTAGGCTTTTCGCACTAAGGTTCCTGGCTAACTAACTGACCATTAGGTTAATTAGCAGCTCCCATTTTGCTTTGGTTTCTCGTTTAGGCTCATTCTCGGTTTGTTTACTTGGTCCATTTGCTTTCGTATTTCGTTTGTTGTTTCATATCATTTGTCATATCATGCAAAGAACTCCTCTCACCCTTTTTCTTTAGCCATGTGTGTTTGTGTGTTTGCGTGAAAAGTAGACATGATAAAATGGCCGCTTAGGCGCTGTCAGAGGCGCAAATTCAAATACAACACACACAGACAACAGCAGAAGAGAAAGAGTAAGAGTGAGGAAGAGAGAAAGCAACAGAGCTAAAGCTAAAGCGACACTTCATATGCTTGAAAGATTATCGTGACTGAGTCTGTGTGTGTGTGTGTGTGAGTGTGTGTGCGGGCTGCTGTGTGTGACAAATGAGACACTGACGAGCAACAATGTTGTCATGTAGATGTCTTTATGCTCGCCCCGTCCGTCTTTGTACATTTCTTTTCAGCGTTCGTAGGCATCCCATAGATATTTCAACCATTTCTCAGTATTATCGCCGAGGATGACGATATCAATCAATTGTAAATAGCCGACAAGGGACAACGGGGTGAAATCCTTTGCATCTCAAGCGATTTATGTTGTATAAACATGGAGGCAATTGACTCCCAAATTGAGCTCTCCAGTAATTTGCTTTGTCGGCTTATTGTGTGTCTTTCTCTCTTTCTCTCTTCGTGCATTCTCTCTCTCTCTCTTATTGGAAAATATAGATTTGCCTAGTAAGTTAAGTAAACAATCTATTATAATGACAGGTTCTACCTCTAATCAAGCTTGCCTGTTGCCTCAATGCGGTTTGGCATTTGACAACACTGCGCTGATCAATTATCCCTTTGCAATACTGCTCTTCAAACAATAACTAATTTGTTGTCTTGCAGATTTCGTGGGCTCTAGACTCACTTAGCAGGCTTAAAATTAAATGAACCTTTCACACTTTATAACACTGACATTTAAATCTGATTGATTGATTGATTCATGCGCTTATTAATACGAATCTCATAACCTGACTTGACTTTCATTATTGTTTGCACATTTATTGATGAAGAGTTTCGATTAAACGTGTTTATTTTTGCTTCGTTTCATTGTGTTTTGATTTGATGTGCGATTCGATTCGATTGATTTATCGCATTCACTTAAACGATAAGACTTTTTAGTCAAGTGTGCCTTAGTTTTGATTTGATTGCTTGCCAGATAAGCTCCTCTTGCCGCCTCTCTCACTGCACCAGACACTGCGCCTCTCCCCCGTTTGCCCTCACCTGCCTCAGTGTCTTCTCTTTTGCTGTTGTGGCTTCAATTGATTGACTACTCAAGCGATTGACACATTAATCACGGCCACGAAGTTCTACCCTGCACACGGCACCCGGCAAGACTTCACTTGTCTTTTTGATATTGAGGCATATTTGTCGCGTGATTGATCTATAAGAAGAGAGTCATAATCGCTTGTCGAACTATTGAAAGTCCATTAATGTTTTCAGAGATTGATGTTGATATTAATCGAACTATCGCTTGTTCAATGTTTATGTTTAGCGAACGATAGATAGATTAAAAGATAGTTTACGAGATTGATGTTAGTTTTTATCGAATTATTGCTAGTTGACTGTTTATGTTAATCGAAAGTTGGGTTTATCGAGCTATCGATAGTTCTCGCATGTTTTCATGTATTTTTTGATTGAATTTGGTAAATATCGAACTTTCGATTGTCAGATGTTTATGTTAATCAAATGTTAAGTTTATCGAACTATCGATAGTTCACTTATTTTTTACTATACTTATATGTATTGAACTTTCGATAGTGAAATGCTTTACTTATCAAATTTTCTGTTAATCTTACTATCAATAGCTCACTCATCTTGACTAGATGGCCTTTAGTATTTATCGAACTATCGATAGTTGAATGCTTTTATTTATCGAATTTTCTGTTTATTGAATTATCGATTGCTCACCCATCTTGACTAGATTGCTGTTAGTATTTATCGAAGTATCGCAAGTTGAATGTCTGAATAGGTTAAGAAAAAATAAACAGGGTATGTGCAATACGTGTGCACCCACTTGGAGCACACTCTACGCCCTCTTGAGCTTCGCAACTTGACACTGAGCTACCGAGTTTCTAGTGTAGGTTAGTTATGTTTTTCTTGTTTTCCCATTCCACTCTGCACTCCTTTCTTTCCCAGTCTCTCTCGCAGTCTTCTCAAGTTTTTGTTTATTTGTGCGGCCGATTTGATAACGGACTGATTAAGTGACTGCCAGCACAGGAACTTATTGATGGGACATTACCTAGATAGCTGGCTGAGTGCCGCCTGCTACTGCTGTTGCTGTTGCCCGTGTGATGTCGGCCCAATTACATATGAATAAACGATAATGTATACACTGCGGGATTGCGTGATGATCGATGTGTGTGCAAGACGATTGATTGATTGATAATGACGTTTAATTAAAAGAAATTGCATAAAGTGCAGGGAAAATTTTAATTGTAAAACCGAGTGACATTTCAGGAATTTGCCACAAAAGTCGTGCATGCAACGTGTTGATGGATGGCACAAGGAATTTAACGAACAATTTGCTATATTTAATTATGGCAGATTAACTAATTCAATTCAATCACGATTCTCAGCCGAGTCGTGAGAAAACTGTGCGTGAATTAAAGAACAACAAGAACAAGTCATGGAAACTGGATGCAAGTCCTTAAGCTATTTACCGCTTGACCCCAGTTCAAGCACTAAATTGGATATACGAGAATGTATCTCAAAGTTGTAGTGTCTACCGGGTATCCTCCCCCCGCTCTCTTCCTTGCGCTATGCGGTCTGAGTGGGTCTCCCGTTTTATTGACATTGCAGGCAGAGAAGCTCAAATATTTAGATAAGCCCAAAGGTGTCGCACGTAACAAAAACGGGGAAAACAACAAAAACAACAACAGCACGCCAGGTGAGAGCAAGGAATGCCAGGTAGACAGTAAGGAGAGCATGGGTGTGGGGGAGGTTAGGCAAAGGCAGGTATGTTGTAACTGCTGCTGTCATGTAAACGGTTTCATAATCCAAACGAAACGCTTAAAGATGTAACTAGACCGCGATTTTTCATGCCATGCCCAGTGAACGCCCTCGGGCAGCACACGCCCACTCGCACACACACACCCATAGAAAGAAACATACATATACAGACAGCCACACAGACAGACAGAGCGAGAGTAGTTGCCCGTTGTCAGTGTTCTTTTTTCCGGGTGAGGGGGCAGACGGAGTGGCCTGCAAAGGATTTTGGCCCGTCATCTTTTAGCCAAATGCCATTTGACATTTATGTTGGCCCCGTTTGTCGCGCTGTGATTTGCTTTTTTGTCACATTAAATCTTGTTTACGATGCTTAAGCACTTTATTTCCGCCCGATTAAATTGCCATAATGGCAGCCTGAGAATTTTCATTATTTTTTACCTTTTCAAGAAAAAGGAGTCGCGCGAAAGCACAAAGAAAAGCCGAGGGGCCAAGAGCAGCAGCAAGGGAGAGTGAAAAAGAAACGAGTGAGAAAGCGAGAGGGAGAGTCAGAGATAGACTGTGAGAGAGAGCGAGAGGAACGAACGGGAGAAAACAGCTGGTCGCTGCATTAACTTCAATTGACTGTAATGAGCATCAAGTGGGCAGGACGACGGGTCGTCCCGTCCGACTCGCGTCGTCATAATCATCGCGTATATGGCGCGTCATCATCATCGTCTGGCATCCGGGATGGGCCGCTCAGCCTGGCATCCGGGTATCCGGGCATCCTGACATCCAACCGATTTGGGTAACAGCTTCTGGCATGCGGCACAATGCTCCATTTGCTGCAACTCGTCCATAAAATTTAAGTGTGCATTTTGTCGCTCGCCTTTTGCTCGGCATTTCAAATGTGTTTGATCTCTGTTGTTGGCCTGCCAGTCAACCAGTCAGCCATCCAGCCAGGCAGCCAGCCTGCCAGCTATCCAGCCAGCCTGCCAGTTGCTGTTGTTGTCGCCTGCCAAAATGTATTGGCATGTTTTAATTAAACGAAATTGCTTGTATCCATTGATGGCCTAATACGAGCTTGTCTCCCCCCCCTCGTCTGCCTGTCTGTCCATTGTGTTGCTGCCTGCACTAATTTCTATATTCTGCCTCACTTGCTGGGCGATTAAACCAAGCGTGAAAGCGGCCACAGTGTATCAGCTGCAGATTCAGCCAGTCCGCAAGTCGAGCATATGAATTATAATCCTATATAGCGGCGCATTAGCCAGCTAATGCCAATGACAGACTGTAGAAGCAACTGCAGGAGATTGCCACTTGAAGTGTTCTGCTGATATGCCTCGTGATAATGATTAACTTTGATTTATGCTCTGAGCAGGTATTGGAAGTGTATTTGCACGTTATGCACACTTGGCTTGACTTGACGGGAGAGTGTAGCAATTGATCAGTATAGCTACCTGGCCCATATTCTCACTCTAATCAGGTAATCGATGAAATTTGCTTGTCGCTGAGCCGGCAAGTGCATTTGCAAGTTTTGTCTATTTGCTGCCTTTGGGTATCTTGTGCGGAAGAGTGATGGGTAACATATGTGCAACTTCAACTTGGCCTTAACTTCAGCTTGCCTTGATTAATTGGATAACTCGAAGGTGCATCTGCATTTGAAAAGGTAGTGTAATTTAAAGAAGGCGTAGGAAATTGAGAAGAAATTGTATTCCACTACAATTAAACTGTACATATGTTTGTCAGATTTGTTTCTATCTCATCGAGACTTGGGTGTTTAATTGGAAGTTTGCTAGCTTTTACTACTTTTTCTGCTAGAATATAAAAACACTTTCAATTTAGGTGAAATACATTCGCAAGTTCTATTCCTTAACATCTTCACATGACTTTCTGAACTGCAAGAGGATTATCATAAGTGTTGATTTGGGTTAATCTCTTATTTTCGTAAGTAAGTTTAAGCTCTTGTGCACATGTTCTTCAGACTCATAACTCACTTAATGAGTACTTAAGGGCACAGGCAGTACAACTCAACCTAATTAGGATGCACAAAACTAGCAGTGTGTGAAGCCAAGTGATTGGTGCTCAAACTTGGCCAAACTCTCTGGCAGTGCACGTACCAAAATGGCCTGAAAATGGCTCGTATGTCATGTTAATAGTAATGCTAATAGTTGTATTTATGTCTTTGATTCGAACAGGTAAGCCATAAGCCATAATTCGGGCTATTTAGGTGCGTTTAAGTACGTGTACTGCTTGTCTATTTTGTCGCTGCCCCTTCCCATTCGGCATTTGGCCTATGCCCCTTTGGCTTATACAAACCAAAGCAAAAATCAACAAAAGCCTCAACAGCAGCGGTAATTTATGCACACACACACCAACACAGAGACGCACGCAACTACAGCCGCACACTACACTTGTTATGTGTATTTGCCTTTTTGGCAGCTTACGCTCTGCCGGGCCTGGCGATGATAAGATAAACCCAAACTGAGGCCTCGTCCTTCCTGAAAAGTGTATTGTACGCACTTTCCACTCTCTTCTCCACTCTCCCTCTCCCGCACTTATTGTTGCTTGTTGTAATGCCATAACAATCAACTGAAATTACGCTAAATGACATGCTCATTACGGCTACTTGGCCGGAGTTTAGCGGAACTGAATGCTCCACGCCAGTGTGGGGAGTGCTGAATAGAGACGTGTTGAGACCTCAGGGAGCGGGAGGAGAGTCGAGTGGAGGGTGGCAACGCGTTTTTTGGGAGGCTGTAGGTAGGCAGAGGGAACGCAGCCTTACAAGCCACAACAAAGCGAAAGTTATTGCCTACTTATGAGCGCCTCTGATGATCGACTCGACCTAAGCCCGCGCCCATTTATTATTTAAATAATCACATACAAATAAGCGCTTCAAAAGCGCTTTACAACACTTTAACGCACACACACACACACACAGCCAAACAAAGCGCGAGAGAGCGAGTTGGAGACGGAGAAAGAGAGAGCGAGTTAGAGAGGGGTACAGCCTCACACACAGGCACATTATTATGATTATTTGCATATAAAAAGTGTTCATTATGTTGTAAGCAGTGTCAAAAAAAGTGTAACTGCTTTTGGACGTGTCGATACCCTGTCACAACACTCGAGTAAGCAATAAGTCAAATTAAAGGCAACTACAACTTACTCCTTATGCACCAGTCTATGCCTCTCCCTACCTCACTCCCAAATGTTTATCACTCTCTGTTCCTTTCAAAATATCTCCAAATCTTTCTCTATCTTTCTATATTATAGGGCACCTTAATTGCAGGGTATCTCCATTGCTATGCTTATGCTCTGCTGTGTGTTTTCATGTTTCTTCCCGAGAAAGTTGTCCACTAAAATCTGTCACGCATTTGGCCTGATGAGCCGCTTCGAATGGCCATGGAACGGGGCGCCGGGCTGAGGCCGTGGAACGGCTCTTTAAACGCTTTTATTGGCTCTCAAATTGGCTACAGGCGCGGCGCAGAAATATTGTACATAAAGTAGAATTATATTGCGCCCAGTGAATCGCACAAACTTTGCTCTGGTCGAGGCTTTTGAAGTTCTGCCAGCAGTCTCTTTCCCCACCCTCACTCCTCCTCTCTCTCTCTTCGTCGCTAGTCAAGGCGAGTTGCGTCCGTTTGCCACGCCTCCACGTGGTTGTTTCTCCTTGTAAGTATCTGGAAAAAGTGAAAGTGAAAGTAAAGTGTAATTAGGTTTATTTTGTGTTGCGTCTGCAAATGAAATGCCTGTCCATGTCTGTCCTTGCCTGTCCTGTCCTGTCCCGTCCTGTCCTGTCGTGCCGTGTTCCGTGCTGACAGGACGCAGGAAATAGCGACGAGCCTTCATTATGGAGCAACGCACCGAAGCCGTAAAATTAAATAGACTTTTAACTACAATTTCGATGACACATGCAAATCCATTCACACAATTCCCGCAACGGCCTAAAGGCTCGAAATAAATCGTTCGATTTTTTCAATACTCCAACTTGAAACAATAAAAGAACAACTTGATCCGTTTTAAAATATAACTGCTGTAAGTAAAAGCAAACAAGAGTTCTATTCACGTTAAGAAAAGGTCTTGAAATTCATACAAACTATCAAGAGTAATTAATTAAAATGTAATATACTCTACTTAGAGAACAAGTTCGTCACTTCTCATTAAGGAACTTGTTCAGGCATCAACTTTTGCTTTGATTCACAAGTTTATTATTAAAGTCAAGTGCTTTGACTTTGATTTTCCAATGAAATCTGAGACCTGCTGGAAAACTTTAAGAAACCATAGAGCAGCAGAACTTGTGAAACGTTTAAGAACAGCGAACAAAGGAGAATTATTAAAGGCCAAGCAAAGCAGACAATAAAAGACAATGAAATAATAAATATCAGTCATAAGCAGGCAGGGACTCGCTTGAGACTTTTAAGCTGCACAAAACGGACAATTCAATGCGTAATGAACATTGTTTACTCGACAATTTGAAAGAGTGTGTCATGTGTGCTTGTTTACAGGGTATGCGAGTTGAGTCGATTGAATACAAAACAATTAAATGCTCTTTGCTTCGGGCGTCTTAAGGGCTCTGGGCCAATTTATGGACTTCAGTCATGCCCTCAGTCAATAGCGGCATTTGGCCCAAGTCAAAGACATCGATAAGGAGCAAAATCTATAAACACATGCATGCCAGTCTGGTGCCTGTTATGGGAATGTCTGTGCGTACGTACCTATCAAAGGCTTTTCAAGCAGAGTGAATGGTCGATTGGCCGGCGACCGTTATCTGGCCATAAATAAGCTGGCCGAAAGTGTTTAGTACTCTTGGTGCCCACACGATACCATCGCCAAAGGCAGAGTATGGAAAGTTGTGCCCTCACTGGACCCAATCACGTCGCAGTCCACATAATCTTCTTATAAGTATTTGATGTGGCGAAAATAATTTGATTTGCATGTTGTAAGCCTGTCCCAGTGGTTGACATTGATTGCCGTTAAGCGTCGCCCCCTCCTCCCTCCTTTCACTTTGGTTAACTTTCTTGCAATTAACGTGCTCATAATGGCGGCGAAGAAAAGGCCCAGATTTATGATTAGGCGAGAATAAGTGTCGTTATATTTTTTTGTTATCTATCTAGCATTTTTATTAAGGCTATTAATGGACACGGATTAGAAGGGCAAGGCCCAGAAGACCCTCTTGTAAGAGTTCTTTAAAGTTCGACTGTGTCCGAGAAATTTGTGAGTCCCTTGAGGGTTGTTAGGTGTTTAGGGGAAATTGAGATAGTAGCAGAAGGTGTTTGCTGAAAGGAGAAGCTGTTGTTCGGCCTAAGCGAGCAAGTCTTTAAACGTAATTAAGAATATTGTTATTACTCTTTATATTGCGGGCAATAAATTGATTAAGGTCTTTTTTTTTAAGTGTTTTTCAACAGTTTTGCTAATGAGTACTACAAAATAGTTGTATAGTAAGTAAATCGTAGTAGAATTCATTTTAGTACAATATGAAGCTGATGGGGGAGACTAAATTACCATTAAGGCTTTGCATATTGTATAGACACGCAAGAGGCACAGAAGTCTGCTTCGAATCTGATGACAACTCACGCTCTTTCCTGGGAAAACAATATCATTATACAGGTTTGGTGTCTACATAACGTGTTCAACTTCTCTAAAAGACGTTCTCAGGATTGTTTTTAGAATAAATAGATACAATCTGTAAAATTCATTAAATTTTTTGCTAAAAAAAACAGAATAAAGTGTTGAAAAAGGAATTGTTTAAAATTTCTTATTCCATTCATGATGTAAAAGATTGCTCAACTATATGGCTAGTTAATATGAATAAAAATGTATGTATGAATGTATAAAAAGTCCTCCCAAAAGTGTTTGCGATGAAAATTGTGGATAATATCGAAAAAACACCCTAATTTTCGGTTTTTTCGCCTGTCCTGGAGACAACTTTTGAACTTTAAAATGTCACAACTTCGTCAAAAATCATCTGATTTTGGTGAGGAATGTCATTTTATTCATGGTTTTTTTCCACTACATTCGATCTGCATTCAAAATTGAAAAAATTTTAAATTTTTCTTTTTTCGACAAAAATCCATCAAAACCCCTTAAAAAATGTTCAAATTGTTTCAAAATTTTTGACTTTTTTTTTATTCTAATTGATAAAGCTACTCATAACCTGTATAAAAAGTCCTCCCAAAAGTGTTTGCGATGAAAATTGTGGATAATATCGAAAAAATACCCTAATTCCGAATTTTATTTGGTTTTTTCGCCTGTCCTGGGAAAATTTTAAATTTTTCATTTTTTCGACAAAAATCCATCAAATTTTTCAAAATTTTTGTCGCATGAATTATATCTCATTCTGTTGATCGGGCTCTACATTAACTTAGACATTGCACAGTTAATGCCAAAGTAGTGATACCCCCGGCAAGTGTATAACGGAGACAGACTAACAAATCGCCAGACACACAGACTGAGAGACCTGCAGCCCTACTGACTAGCTGACTGACTGACTGGCTGGCTGACTGGCTGGCTGGCTGACTGGCGGACTACTTTAAGCCACGGCAAACATTAGCATAAACCAGGGCTATCATTCCTAAGTGCGTTTGTGAATAAAGCGCCAGTTATTGTTGTTGTTGTTGTTGTTGTTGTGTCTAGTGTTTCGCCAGCTTTTTTTCTGCTGCTTGTTCTTGCGCTCTCCTTGTCTGCTCGCTTCTTCCCTTAGCTGGCTGTGGGGAATAGGGCAAATATCAGCTGGCACGAGGACAGCGTGGAATCGGCCTCGTCCTCGTCCTCGTGCGGCGTCCTCGCTAAATCACAGGTGTGCGCGAGCAACAACACAACGTGCGAAACATAAGCAGCCTCGTTCTGCCAGCCATCTTCCCCGACACTTTGCGCCCCAAGCTCCACTCAGTCCTCCACCAAGAAGGCTACGCTTAATGCGTGCGAGCAAGAGAGCACGAACAAGGCAAGGCGAATGGGAGTGAGACAGAATGACGGCGAGTGGGGACGGCGCAAGCTCTGTGAGCGCATGAAAGCTTTGTCAGGACAACAAATCAAACGTTATGTTGCCTTCGCAATTGTTGAATCGCCAGCTTTCGGTTTGCCTTCCCTCTCCCTCACTCCGCTGTTTGCCTCTCACTCTGGCACTCGTCAGCCAATTTGCCAAGTTGCCTTGAAAGCTCAGGCTCGTCGGGCGAAGCGAAGCTTGCTCTCTCTCTCTCTCTCCGTCGAACCTCGGCATCCACTCGGCTGTTATACAGTTGCATCTGTCGGTTTTGAAATCACCTCGGTCGGTCAGTTGTTGCTTCACTTCAGTTCCGTACAGTTCACTCCAATAACTGAGCTGTGCCAGTCAACTAAAAAGTATTTTCCAATTAATCAAAGTGATTTTTTTTTGAAGTGAATCCAATTCTCATTTAATTCCGAACAGTCAATTGTGTAAGTGTTTTTGTTGTTGTTGTGAGCTTGTTTCAGCCAAAGCATGAGTTTTAATGAGCATTTTGGAAAATGTATTCTAAGACAATTGAAAATTAAAAAAAAAAGGTTTAGAAAAACTATTTTCGGCAATTCTGTTTGAAATGTTTCCAATTTAAAATTTTGTTCAGACTCTGAATATGAATTGCGAATGGGAAAGTTTGTTCGTCATTGTGTTTGCCCAGATTTATTTTCAAATCCATAACTGATATTTTGGCTGTTCGAAAACTGTGCTATGACTGTGCAACAGTATAACAGACACGGCATGCGAATGCAACGTTTTTTTGATAACGGGTATTCCTGGCAATTGGGCAACGTTTGCTGAAAGTTAGTTAGATGCGCTTCGTTTTCGAAGCTTTTTTCTCTTCGCTCATTCGTTCGCTCTTCCGCTCGTTTGCCTTTGCCTTTACCTTTGCTGTCGCTTCCTGAACATGTTTCGACTGTGCTTCGGTTCGCCTTCGTGGCCACTCGTCAGTCGTGAGTTGCGAGCGCAGCGCCAATCAACTGAACCGTTTGGCTATGCGAACTCATTTTAGCTTTTGAACTCATTCAGTTCAAATTTACCAGCGGATTTGTGCGGATTACAGAACACACATAATACGCAAGCACGCACTCACGCAGCCAGTCAGGCAGTCACGCACGGACTCACGAACACACACAGGCGAGCATTCTGAGCGAAACCGAAAGTCGCATCAAGTGCCACATTAAACTGAAACACTCACACAGTCACACACTCACTCACACACACCACAAGGCAAACAAAACAAAGCGTGACCACATCAAACAACAACAACAACAAATACGAATAAAACAACAACTTAAATTACATATTTTTATTTTCATACAACAACAAAAGCACAACAACAAGAAGCTAAAAACAATTGATGAATGAGAATGTGTCGCGATTGGTTAACTTGCTAAATGTTATTCTAAGTAGTCAGTCCGCTGTCTGAGTAAATGTTTTTTTTTGACTGTTTTTTTCTGGTGCCATCGGCGCACAGTGCGTATGTGCAATATTTGAAGAGCAGTGCTTAAAAAAGCGCCTGAAAATAGATCAAAATAAAAAACAAAACATAACAAAGCATAAATTAAACAACACCAGCAACAACAATAACAACAACAAGAACAACAACAACAACGGCGGCGAACAACAAGCAGGACTGGCACGCAGGCAGGCAGGCAGGCAGGCAAGTCTAAGTTGAATCGCGGCAGGCTTCGGCTAAGCTGCGTATGCGTAATCTACACTCAGCCAGATCCCGTACATATGTATGTCTGGTATAAGGACAGCAACATACATGCATACATTAATTTTATTCGTTTTGCCTTTTGCTTTTTATGTGATTTGTCTGTGTGTGCGTGTGTGTGTGTCGCAGTGTCTCTTCCCCCCTCTCCGACTTTGCTTGCAGCTGCCGCTTCTTATCCTGCCATTCATCTGTGTTCATTTTTGTTTGTCCTCTGTGTCTATCTGTCTGTCTGTTTGCCATTGTTGGGGTTAGCAGCAAACAACAGAAATTAACAAAAGCAAAACATGTACAAACACACACTCACACACACACGCATACACATAGCATAAGAAAATCAAGTCAAGTGCTGCGGCAAATGTTCAAGTTCCCATCTTAGTTGCAGGCCAGAACAGAGGCTGAGCTGAGCCTAGCCTAGCCCCAAATAGGAACAAGCGAATAGTTTCCATAGTTACATACAACATTCAACATTCCCCCTCATTGCTGCCGCCTTCTTGCCTAGATCTCTATCAACTTTAAAACGTTTAAGTAGCGCCAGAAGTTGTTACAGTTCCCGAAAGCACTTGACACTTGGCACGAAAAGCGTAAAGCGAAAAGCGAAACTGCTTTTGGTTCCCTTTTTTGCTCTCGTTTCGTGGAATATGTCGGTCTGCAATTAGAGCTAATTGAGATGGACAATAATGGAGCTCTCCTTTGCAACTAGGTCGTCTCCAGTCTCGCCTTGTCTAATCTCGTCTCGTCTCCCTTTCGTTTGCTGCAAATTGATTCTGGCCCCATTGCATTCAGCGAGGGAGCGCACAAAAACTTCTGACTTATTTTTTAATTATAAAGCAGCTGTTTTTTGCACCTCCTTGCACATTGGGCTGCAGCTTTGCGGGCTGCTTGGCGCTTTTTGGCGGTTCATCCTTAATCTGCAGCATGCATAATTAAGATGAAATCGCGTGAAAACATTCATTTATAATGCGATTTTGGTGGGAGCGGTTAATGCAGTTCCAGTTCCAGTTAAATGAAGGCGAAAAGATTTCTTTTTAACTCATTTATGTTGCATAAGGAGTTAATTTTCTAGACTTTGGCGCCCAACGTGGGACATTTTTTATGCAAGCCAAACGTTTTCTTTAACTTATGTCACGATGCAGGCATCGTAAAGAGTTAGGCTACTTGCTGTGGCGCCCAACGTGGGCCTCTTTTAAAACCAATTTAACGTTGAACTAATTGAGCAATGTCCCAGCGCGGACAACAGAATGCCGACTAGGTGTGTGCGTGCGTGTGAGTGCTTGTGTGCAGCGCACTGTGCATTAAAATACAAAATACAAATCATCATTATACGCTTCTTTTTGGGGTCAACGCGACGGGTCGCCGGCGGCGGGTCGCACAGCGCTGTCAGAGGCAATCAGGCAGCGGCGGTGGCGGTGGTAGGGGGCGGAGCAGAAAGGATGACGCGACAGCACGATAAGCGTCCAGGCTGACGCCGAGGCCAAGCTCCTTGGCGCAAGCCTTTGACTGGCATGTCACTTAATGTGCGCCTAAGTGTGGGCTATAAATTTTTTATATGCATTTTAACGCATTTCAAGTTATGATTTCGTGCACACACACGCTGTAGCCTCGCACGCACACACACACACACACACACATACGGGGCGACTGACATGCATAAATATTTCATTTGTTTAATGAACATGAAAATGCATGCGAGCCAAGTAGCTTCGAAGCTATTGGCCAGCCTAAAAGTATGCTTTATTTTTCAAGCTAGCCTTGTGCCCGACACGTGTGTGTGTGTGTGTGGGTGTGTGCGCTTTTCGATTGGTAAGTGGGCAATGACAATGCAACGATAATTTCACGACCCAGTTATGTCGAAAGTGTAAGAGTTGACGCGATGAAATCGTATTTTACTAAGGACTAAAAGCGAAAAGTACTTTTCACTGCAGAGTCTGTGAATATATTAAGACATATAATAAGGCTAGAAGATATAGAATCTGCGTCTAGACATGAGTGTGATTTATATACAAGAATATGAGGCTCTTTATATCGGAATTATGTGTAGAGAGAGTTCAAGCCAACGAAGATTCAGGTAACATTCAAGTTGACTGTAGGAAAAGATTCTTCCGATTAGTGCAAGAGTGTTTTTAACGCTTTGCAGTGGGTATATTCATTCACATATACATATGTATTTGAATATATTCCTAATGATAGAAATGATTTTGACTGCGGAAACGATATTCTATGTATGCATGAAATAAGAAAGATGTTGATGCCTTCTCTTATACTTTTCCTGCAATTATTTTAGCCGATACTGCACTCCTATAAGTCATGGCTGACTTTCAGCTATGTAGTATAGTATTCATATCACATAGAGATGACTAAGTTCTCGCTAGTTAAGAGAGACAGCAATATTTTTTGATAAATTCAATTAGACGAAAGTGTACAACATTATTGAGTTTGGCAACTTGTCCGGACTGAACGCAAGTTTATGATTCAATCAGCAATTTGGATCAGCTAAGTGCCGTTGCTCCCTCATTAACTCAACTCGTAAATTTTAAAAGCATTCCAACTACTGCAATAGTTTCTTCCAACCACCCCGAGACGAGACGAGCCGCTCGAGCTGAAGGTGAAGACGGAGCTGAAGCTGAAGGTACAGATGAAGCTGGTGCTGAGTTCAATTCCCCAGTCGAAGGTGTCTTCACCCACACACACAGACACCTAGTGGCTGTGCATCTTAAGTATATGCATATACATGTCCTGATACGTACTTTAGCACCTATAAATTTTTATGCATACATATTAAAATGGTGCCTGTCAACTGGAGCTGGAACTGGAAGTTAGGGTTTTCTTCTGGCTTGGGATAGCAGAAAGGGGCAGAGGTGGAGGGAATCGTACTGTGGTTTCAAGTGTGCTTGAAAATTCCACTTTACAGCTGACCTGTCTGCCGCTTGCGCTTGTCAAGCTCGTAAAATTATGGAAATTTTCTTGCCCTTTTCCGGCCATTACCGGGAATCGTTTAGGCCCGCCTGTACTTTGTTCGGCCCGGTCGTGGCGCATAGATAACCAAGAGATAGCCTCGTCTTTTCTCCTTCGATTTTTTGTGTGTGTGTGAGTGTTTTCAAAAAAATAAACTCATCGGAACCCTAGGCGAGTCTTTAAGCATCTGTTTTGCGGCTGTCGCTGGGCTTGGGCTTTTGCACCTGTTCAAGTTGCGGTCGGGCAAAGTTTCCCAATATTCCCGCTTGCTGCAACAAACAAAGGCAGCTGCCAATCAAAACTTTACCGCAGGCGATTCACTTCAATACACCCACGCGCACACACACACACACACACACTTACACAAACACACTTACACATCGGCGTGTAACTACAGGCTTAATAACATCCAGCGGCGATGCAAGTTAGTTGAGTATTTGTGCTCGGCACATAGCGTTCGCTTGCCGACAGTTGGTCGTCAGGTTAGACGAGGCATTGATGAGAGACAGAGCGAGAGAGGGAGAGGGGTGGTATGAAGGCGGGGCTAGTGGGCTTGCACGCGGCGCGTTGTCATCAACTTTCATCGTTTCAATGCACGCGGCAGCAGTGACGGAGGCGAAGGCGAAGGAGGTGCTGCCTTCAGTCGTCGCCTGTCAAGCGTAAATTTTGTTGTTTGCCATTGATAGTAATGACAAAGCAATCAGCAGAGATGAGACAATGCAGGCGTGAGGAAGCAAGACCAATAAAGAGAGAGCGAGAGGAAGAGAAAGAGGAAAAGGGAGAGTAACAGAGAGTGAAAGAGAGTTCAATCAACGGTCAGTTGATTAACTGCTGCATACGCTCAATTAGACAAATATTTGTTCTCCATTTTACTATGCAACGAATACAAGAAGGGCAGAGAGGAGGAGAGAGAGAAGAGAGTAACAGAAGAACCAAAAGGCGAAGCAAAGATTTAACGGCTTATTGGCTTTGGCAATTGCAACACTTCACTTGAATCGCTGAAACATGAGTATTTGCTGCTTGTATCTGTTTCCAGGTGAAGAAGGAGAGTAAGAGACATAGATGCAGTGGGAGATAGATAGAGAGAGAAAGAGAGAGAAAGAGGGAGAAAAGAGCTCGCAAGTAAAAAGCGACAGCAGGTGAGCAAATGAACGGAAGCTGTGTAGCCCTTTCAAGTCTAGATTAGCTTTGAAGTAAGCTCGATGTTGATGTGGCAAGGAAAGCCAAGCACAGAAAGGCAGTGAGGGAAACAGGAAGAGAAAGAGCGAGAGAAGTCGAAACTAAGAAAACGACATAATTAAAAATACATAACGGATTGTAGCCATGGGCGACAGAGACAGATGCAGACACAGCAAGAAAGAGACGAAAGTGTGGAGACTGAGGCTCTTTAATCTCCATTACGGTAACTTGATTTTCGCAAACTGAATGAGGTCTACATAAACTGTAAATTGACTTGCTTGTATACTGCATAAAGGGAGAAAGTGCTAGAGAAAGACAGTGTGGGACAGAGAAGGGTAGTGAGAAACAAGAGCCACGCACCTAAGTACTTACCTTAGCTGCAGATCTGCCGCAAGGCCTTTTAAGCGCTTGAATACAATCCCAACGAAGCTGCCTGAAGGCCCCACTTTAAATGGACGTCGAAAGCAAGTTGGTGACGGAAGGGGGAGTGGAAGACAAAGACGGAGATGGCACTCAAAAATGTATCAATTTACATTGATTTAAAAATGCCTTAATTTAACAATAACATGAGCACAGGGAGCGCACTCTCAGTTAGCTTGATGAGCAAATACATCGAAATTCCCTCCATGCTCACATTTTTATTGGGAAGAGAGAGAGAGAGAGAGAGAGAGAGAGAGAAAGAGAGAGAGAGATGGAGAGGGCAGCTCTTCATGCGTACTAAATTAAAGCGTTGTACTTGAATGGCTTTTGAATATCATAGAGTCTGTCCCCACCTCTTTCTATATAAACACATGTAAGAGTGTGTGTGCGTGCGTGTGTGTACGACAGTCAGTGACATAATTGCATGCATTTTCCGACTTTCACATAGACATAGACCCGCTTCAAGTTAATTATATGCACCAAAAAGAAAAACAAAAACAAAAAACGCAGAACAACAAAAGCAAACATGAAAATGAGAAACAAGAAATGAAAAGAGGGTTCCGAGCCACATGCAAATTTCATCAACGACCGCGACGCAAACTAGCATGTGTGTGCAACACATGCATACACAAGTCGTGCGTGTGTGTCTGTGTGTGTGTGTGCGAGTGTGTCAAGTGAAGGCAACAGAAATTTGTAAGCCAAGCTTACATTAATTTGTTGATAAATTACGCGAAAATAGGAAAATAGGTTAAAAGCACTTGACGACTGCGAGACGAGACGAGGCAAGGAGAGCAGCAGCAGCAGAAAGAGGGACAGAGACAAAAAGTACCCAAGTAAAATCCAAAGCAAGTGGCGAGAAAGAGCCAAGGAAATCGCCGGTGGGGTCACCCGACTGTCAGATACCCAGCAGACGTGCGAAACATTTCGCCGCAGATAACACATTATGATCACGATAAGAATGCGGGTAAGGGTCGCTCGCTGTCGCTGCCTCTGCCTCTTCCTCTTCCTCACTCTTTCACTTTCACTTTGGCTCTCTTTTGCTTTTTCTTTTCTTCTGCTTTAAATGCGGGAGGGAAACTTTAAGTTTGGGGCCAAGCGCTTTGTGCAACTTTCGCGTTAAGATGCGGAAATTATTTTTGGCTACCGAGTCGAGTTTCAGATTGTCTTCGTGTGTGTCTGTGTGTGCCTTCATGTGCTGACAACGCTTAAACTGCCAGTGCGTGTGTGTGTGTGTGGAATTTATGCCTGCTTGTTGGTATTTTTTCTCTCGTTTTTTTTTTTTTTATAATGCGCGCGAAATTAGCAAAATAATAAAAATGGCGCAAAACAAGGTCGCGCATAAATAATGAGAAAAGAGCGCGAGCTGCTCGCTTCGGTGGGTCGATTGGAGCTCTCCTGTGCACCTCTATGACGTTGCCGTCATGACGGTGGTGGTGGGGTGGGCAAGTGGTGGCTTCCCTGCTTGGGGTAAGGCCTGTGCAAAGAGTTTCCCTCATTGTTCGCGCGTATGTGTGTCAATTGTAGATTAGGCGTTCAGTTTGTTTTCCTTTTGTGCATGTGTGTTTATGTGTTAGTGTGTGTGTCTGTGTGTGTGTGTGTGTGTGCGCTTGTGGGGCCAAGTTATGCGCCAATTAACTGCCAAGGCGCCATTGTTTGTGGAAAAAACAATTTGGTCGTACAACAATGCTGTGGAAATTCGTTTTAAAATGATAAAACTCAACGTTGATTTTCCAATTTTCGCAAGCCAACACAAAACATGGCATTTCAATGCTCTTAAGGGGGAGGGGAGAGGGTGTTGTACTAGCTGGATACTAAAACAAGAGGGGCCCCCATCATAAGGGTGAGTGCATGTGTGTATGTGTGTGCGTGTGTGTTACTCAAATTAGCAAAAGTATTGCCAAGAAAGTCAAAGCCGAAAACAAAAGATTTATTTATTTCGTACACAAAACAAAACTTGGAATACCAAGTGAATATTTTATTATATTAAAAGGTAAAATCGAGCTTTAAATGTTTATGCTTTTGATATGCAAAAACAAAAGAAATATACATACGATGTAGACAAACAAAAGAAAATAAAGATTTTCCTTAGTAAACATAAGCAAAGCACTATTTATCTGAACAAAAAGTTGTTTACGGACTTCCACGAATTAAAGTTTTTAAAGAATTAAGCTTGCATTCATTTTGTTAGTTTTTATGATAGAAGTTGAATTGATTCGTATTTATTTATTTATATAATTTACAATATGTTGGTTTGAAATTAAAATAAACTGAGTAGAAGTACTGACTGTAGTTAAACTTCTTCGCTTATTGCTAAGATTATTAGACATAAGTTGGGATCTTACTGGCACATTGTGCAAGAGTAGAGTACAGTTGGTTAACAAATTTAAATTTAGTACAGAAGTGGAGTATAGAGTGGCACATAATGGACGATGCATGTTACCGCAATTAGCTTGGGGAAGCATAGGGAAAACCCTCAAGCGGTGCACTTTCAGATGGCAAATGTATTTCTTTTTATAGTTGTATTAAAATTATGAAGATTGTCGCAGCAGCAAATGGCAAATGGCAAATGGCATTGCATACTTAGCGGCGTTCGCTGAGTGGCCCTCGCAGAGCACACTCGTGTACGTATATGTATGTGTGTGAAAGGGTGTCTGTGTGTGTATTAGAGTGAATAAGGATGTTGTGCTTAATGCTAATAATATTTGCACAGTTAGCGCTAAAAGCAAAAAGACAAAAGTGAAGAAAGGCGATGAAGCTGAATTAAATACGAAACGGACTATATGCAAAGTGTGGCTTTGTAAGCGAGAAAGAGTATTAGTGGTGTGGATTCAAGGTGGGCGGTGGGTGGTAGAGAGCATGTGTCATTAGCTGTGAATGGCAGCCATGTTGCATTTTTGTCGTTTCGTAAATAAGCGTAGGAAAGTAGGAGAAACAGGAAAGCGTCAAATGCAAATGCAAATGTTAAAACCGCATTTTCATTTGCCAGCTGTCAACGTTCACAGTCTACGCTAATGCGATGTCTGTGGGCGTGGCTTACACTCGCACACTCGCACACACTCACGGACTGCACTCAGCACACTCACCACACACACACACACACACGTTCGCACGCAGACGGAGTGTTGCACGTCCATTAGCTGTTGCCATTGTCTCTCGCTCCTTAGCTCTCCCCCTGCCTCTGTCTCTGTCCCTCTCTAACTCTTGGTCTTCCGGAAAGTGTCTTGAGCTGCAGCTGAAAATCCAATATAAAATATAGCGCAAAAAGTGTAAGATATGGCACTATATACTCCACTATACACACTGCAGGCACCGTAGGCTAAGCAGGCCGGGAATGGACGACGACTGCGATTTATGGCAGGTGCCACAGACTGACGTACAGACGGACGGGTGGAAGAGCTCTCTTGGAGCGACAACGACAACGTATGATGAGGCAAATGCGATACTTTGCTGAGAAAGCGCGTATGAAAATGGCAGAAGTGCATTTTTCTTGCCCTGCGCCGGGTTGAATTGGATTGGGCAGGAGATTCTTCGGGTTGCAGCTGATTTCTTATGCACAGCTGCACACGAAGTGCATTAAATTCGCATTGAATGAATGCCCAAACACACGCAATACACTCACACACACAGTCACAGCACACCAGGATAGTAGAGGTAAGAGCCTTTGGCGAGGACTCTGCCGGTTAAATTATTAAACACCTTGGACGAATGGCATAGTAAGTCCTCCAGAAATAGTCAAATTGAAAGCCATAAGCCGATGCACGCACCATCTGTATGTTTGTGTGTGTGTGTGGGAGGGCGACGAAAATATGCTGGGTGTGCGTGGGCAAGACAAATACCGAATATATTGTAATTAGTTGCGTGGGCTTAACCACAGAATCCGCTGTGCGCCACGAGCTCCTTGTTCCTGCCTGAGATATGTATTTCTACAATCGCAATTCATTCTTAATTTATTATTTATTTTATACTTTAATGTACATTTTATTATATCTGCTTTTTGCATAATATTGTTCAGTATATTTAAGGTATTTCACTTGAGGTAACCTTTTAGCAATTGTATCTTTTAGATTAGAACTAAATGAGAGTCTCATATTAATAAGAAATCTTCTCTCTTTTATATTTTACAGGTACGCTGATAGTAAAGATCGATAAGCTACTTTATAAGTAAAAACGGTAAGTTCCACAAAACTTTAACTTAAGTTAGTCGGTTTATTCAAGAACTTCACTCAGCTGAACGAACAATAAACAAAACATCTTATTTAAAGTTTCCTAACAGTTCTTCGATGTATACAAATATTGAGAACTTGTTTTATTGGAATATATATTAGCTATGTTTATGAGCTTTATAGTTACATATAAATTAAGTAAATATGCTGTGTGAATTTGTAATTAGCTGAACGCTAAGCCTGCTTGCATTCATAGTTGTGAAAGGAACTCTCTCCCCTCTCGAAGCTATTGTCAACTAGGAGTGTTATTAACTAGTTAATGCATTATCTTTGTCTGCTGGTTGCAGCATGAGCCTGTTTGGGAGATTTTAATAGGCATGTTCAGTGAACCGTTGGACTTAAGCCCTTGGCGGCATCGAGTATCGCATTACTTCACACTAGCAGGCTGCTTTGAATACGAATCGCTGCGCAAAGCACCTCAGCCCAAGCCTCAGCTCCATATGGTCGTTATCTACCTATTGTCCCGCGACATTGGGTACGCCCAATCTGTCCACTCCCTTCCGTTTCTGTTGCGTTCCGTAGCCGACCTGCCAATTAACACTGAAACATTATCATCCATGACCAAACACACACACACGGACACACACTGGCGTACTTGCATTACATATGCAAACGTGTGTCTGTGTGTGTGTGTGTGTGCTTGTGTGTTGACCCACCCAAGCACTTTGGCCAAGTGAAACGGCGGCTCAACCAACAACATCAATTAACCTCGTCGACGGACTTCCACGGCGCTGGCCTTTTCTTGCCCACAAGCCATATGAGCATGTGTGTGTGTGTGTGTGCGTTTGTGTGTGTGTGTGCATGTGTATTCGTGTGTACAGCACTGAATGATTATTATGTGTGCTTGTCCGCATCGACTCAAAGTCCGAGTCTCAATCGAAGGCCCCCTGTTCACACCCTCCCATACCAGGGGCTGTCCGTTTGATGTGCCGTGTCCGAGCTGGTGTCCGTTCTTCATCTTGGGCAAATAAACAATCAATGTTCATTATTTATTTACGTCTGTTTACGTTAGCATTTTACGTTTTTCTTTTCACGCTATTACGCACGGCCATTTGCCTTCAGGCTAATGAAATTTCCGCCACGGATTGGTTACCATTAAGGATTGTAGCTTCCTTCGGCGCGCATATAACATGGCTACATCAACTCTGTGTTCTCTTGTCTTAGCTCTTTTTGCTTGCCTGTTGCCTGTGCATGCGTGTGCGTGCAAGTAAGTTAAGCCTGAAGTTGATGAAAACGGCAGACGGCACACAAATCCAATTGATTAACTAAATTCGTTAAGTGTTCTATGGGCTAAAATTAAAAACAGACATGCTACACACAAGCACGTCCAATACCGTCGACTATTAGAGTCGACTATTAGAGTCGGAATTAGTCATTCATCCTACAACATCCTAGAGATATATGTGAGCTACAGATTAGGGCTCAACAACCTAATTGAATATACAGAAATTAACTCAGCAGATGCCAATAACTATACTATATTTTCTACTATTCTATTCACTGCAGGGAGAACACTTTGAACTCAGCCGAAGTCAATGCACTTTAAATACATACATACACGTATATGTAATCTGCACTCTACAATATGCTCATCATAATTTCAATTGCGATTATTAAATTCCAATTAGGGCTTTTGTTAATTGTTCAACTCATTTCATTCGATAGGAATGCATGAAATACTCATTGTTCTCCCTTTCTTTCTCTCCATCACTCCCAACTCTGCATTTGTACAGAAATATAGCCATAATTATAATCTTTTGTATTGCTTTGTACGCGACAGTGAGAGATATAGCTTTTACAGCTGCCGCTCTTAATCGAATCCCAATTGAGAGAAATGAAAACAAATCCTAAACATAAATGCATTGCCAGAGTGGGTCCCAGTCGAGTCGAGGTGGAGCTATAAAATGTCAATTGGATTACGCGCCGTATTATCATCGACACAAAGGGGCGCTCACACACACACACACACTAACACACACACACTAACACACACTCACATGGTCATCCACACATTTGTACGCTCAATTTGCTGTCGATTTCATAATAATAATAAAAACACACAAGTCTGTGTGTGGCTGTGTCTGTGTGCCTGTGTTTGTGTGTGTGTAATAAATAATACAATTTGAAAATACAATCAGCGCACATGGTGGAATTTTCGTTGTTGCCCGGCAAATTGTAAATTGCATTTTCGCATTTCTTTTGAGGTCCGCGATTTGATTTATATTCCATAGTACCACAGAGGCATGGAGCTATAATATGCTATATATGGCTGCATTCTATGCATGTCATCGCTCAATTAGCGCTTACACAGACAATGAAATTTCAATATAAATGCCGATAAGGCAGAAAAGCGCGATGATATAAGTTGAATACCCTTTCCGCATGTACAGCACTTTATAGCTTATATTGTACAGAGAGTCTAAGTATTGATACCTCGATTTACCTTTGAAGACTTAGTTCAAACATAATTTGAAATTAGAACACACTGCTTTAAACGATAGTTGAGTTATCTAGGCATTGACTGAGAGTGAAAGGTTTGATTCTTATATCGAAGAAATTTGTCACATTCTTTGTTCCCATAACAAAGGTAATATATCTTCCTAAAGTGATTGCAATTAAACTTGTTACAAGCCACAGAACGTTGCAGGCATATCCACTGCAAATATCATTTGGCCAAGCTATTTGAAGGGCATTTTACCATATTCATGCATATTTATGGTTCAGATTCTTCGATATCCTTCTTATATGCCCATGCCGGGCTCTAATTGCATTTGTGGTCAGCGCACAAATTGTGTGAGCTGCGTATGTGTATGTGTGTATGTGTGTGAGTGTGCGTATTATAGTTCAATTAATTCCTTTTTAATAGCCCACGTCACCAAAACAGTGCGCAATTCACACAGATATGATCAATGTGCGTTGGTATTTGGTTGCTCTGCTAATTAGGTTGGCAACTTCAACATTATAAACAAACTAAAATTTGTATATATTAAGTTAATTAGTTATGTGACTGCAGCGAGACACGTTTATTGCTGGCATCCCTTCCATGCCATGGACCATAAGACCGACAAATATGCGTCAGCAACTAAGAATTTGCTTTATATATACAATTCATAAGAGTATAATTCCTCAGTAAGGAGTTACATATTTGTATCGTTAGTTAAGTTTGCTGCATCAGCCGAACTTTGTCTACGAGATGTGTGAGGAAAACTTCGGGCTATGCTTTTTGTTATTGCTGAGATCTCTGAAATAATTTCCCTCAATACGTTATGAAAAGTTAGTTTCTCGCTTAGTTTGTTTTTGGGCAAGTTTTAAGCTGATAACTTGCTGTCTAAGTTGATTGATTAGTCGGGTTAAAGTTGCTAAAGCGGCTTCAAGGAACAGCAGCAAATGCATTGATTATGGTTAGTTTGTGGTCCCTTTGTCGTATTCTGTTTTCTATTTGAGCTCCTCATTCGTCTTTGCTTGCTCTTTCCGGCAACGTTTCACTTTCGGCTTTGTTCTCACTCTTTCTGTTGCTACTTTTGCGTTCTGCACTCGCTTAAGCCGCAATGCAAATTGACTTGTTTCCGTTTTTTACCAGTGCTCCTTACTTTCCATACTGTATACGGTGTAGTGTGTGCTGTGCAGTCTCTCGCTCTCGCTCCATGCATTATGTACGTAGCATAAAAAACGAGTTACTTTCGCCGTGTCCCGCTCCTGCAACGTTCGCAGTGTCCTTCTTGAAATTGTTTCGATTTTCTTTGCTCGTTTCGTTTGTTTCCACTGTCTGGCAATGGTCGTCTGCTTGCCAGTATACTCTAACTGAGAGTGCTACGACTCTTTGTCACAGTGCTTTGTGTCCCTTTGCTTGACTGGAGCAAGAGTATTGCTGGTTCGGCTTCGGGTTAGATACTTCTCCCAGTTACCTCAACCACTTTTGCCATTTGGTTGGGTTTGTAATTTTGAGCTAATTCCTGCGCCTTTTGTGCTGCACGCTCCACCCTGCTATCCATATCTATCCTTGCTCCTCCCCACGACTCTACCCCACTCGAGTGGCATCGAAGAACCACAGCTGGCACCACAGTTGTCCTTAAATATTGCTCGATTTCGAGATTTATGCGTTGTCCCAGCAACGACGCGTCGCCTCGTTCTGCTTCCTTCAGTCGCGCTGTCCTTGTTCTTCGCAGCCTTGTCCTTGTCTCTCATGAAGATTTATTATGGCTCCACTCTAATTACAATATAGCATTTTCTGCTGGCACTACTAGCACTGCCGGCACTGCACAATCGCAGAAAAGCGCACTCAGAAATTGAATTTAAATGACTTTTTAATTTTCCTCTCGCCGCTGACTCGATTAGTTGCTTGAGATTGAGATTGCATTACGTTTTGGGGGCAACAAGGAGGGAGTCAAAGACCGCAGCTATAGCAAGAGCTTATTCCCCCTCCACCCCTGCCTAGCCAGAGCCTGTTTGGTTTAGGATTTGCATGCGCAATTTCTATGTTTAAATAGAACTTTGTGCCATCAAATTCAAATTCAATAATTTATTTCTCTCTTTTTCGGTTAGCAGCTCCTCTCGCTTCGTGCATTAAATATTTGCATACGAATATTTGCTGCTTACTTTAAACGGATTATTTGCTTTGATTTCTTGCCTGAAATATTCATATATTCATAAATTCGCATATGCGCACAATTTTAGCAGTATCCGCTGCCACACACACACCCACACACACATAGCAAGAAATCAGCGCACGCAATAGCAATTTAGATTATTTTAAATTTTTTTATATGTGTTTTAAAAAAAAAAAGGGGGTGGGTTATAGAGGGGTTTTAGTTTTTCTGTCATGTGAAGAGCAAACTGACTGCTCGATGCCTGGCTTCAAATCATTCCTGTTCTCAGTTCACGAGTTGATGCCAAGCTGGTGTTTAAACTTACAAGACTGGGTACAGCATTACGTCTCTTATTGCTAACCATCGTTGCATTACTTCTAGCTCAGAATAAACTTGAGAACACCTTGTATTACTACACTACGGGCACAGACATGTCTACTCACTCGTCCCTGCCTGCCTGAACTCACTTGGTGTTGACGCACCTCTGTAGTATACTAGATCACCTAGTAGACATTATATAAATACAAAAAAATAGAAACACACAAAAATTTTGTAAGCAAAGAATGTTGGCGTTGATAACGCAGACAAAGCTGCCACGCCCGTGGCTACAGTTAGGGGCAGGTGGCAGAAAACACGTTCCTCTGAAGACGATTAGCGCGGAGCCGCCGCCCTCGCCGCCGTCGCCTCGAGCGATGGCCGATTGCAAGGCGCCCAACGTTGGCCACAAGGTAAAAAGCTCTCGGATACCGCGACTCATGAGAATAGCGACTGTTCGGAAAGCAAGCAGTTCGCAGCATCTAAATGTCAACTCTGACCTGGCCGTCCACCGACAGGCACCGATAACGATGACAACAACAACAACAACAACGATGACAGCAACGATGACAACAACGACGCGTACAGTTAACTCCTCCGCAGCGTGTATTTCCAGTGTCCCCTTGGTGCGGAGCACACGCACCTCTCGCTGTCGCATCCAGCTGGCGCATCCCGAATGGTCCGTTTCGGATGCCAATGAATGCACCTGTACGAATCGGGAGACGGGAGTCAAGCACAAGAATCGACGGCTAATAGAGCCGACGATGGAGGCAAACCAACAACTCAAGTATTTGGGCAAACAACAGCAGCAGATGCTGTGCCTGCAGTGCTGCGACCAGAAGCAAGTTCATGTGCCCTGCCAGCTGATAGTTCACTACTCCACGTTGATGAGGCAACGCCTCAAGGAGCGCAGCATTCGGGCCAATGAGCCACTACGCCTGGATACGATTAGCTCGCAGACCCTGCTGCGCCTGGTCATGTGGATGGAGCAACACTACCACGACGATCTGTGTCTGCTGCAGAAGGCGTTGCCATCGCTTGCACACGCCAGCAGCGAGCAGTGCACCTGGGACGAGCAGTTTCTTGGTTTCGATCTGGATGCGGTGCTGCAGCTGCTGCTGGCCTCAAACTATCTGGGCATTAATCCGCTGCTGGAGCACGTCACGTTCTATTTTCTCGATTTGCTCGAGCAGCGCAACACCGGCGAGCTGCAGATGCAGAGTGTGCGGGATCTGTTGGCCAACAGCAGTAGCTGTAGCATCAACATTAGCAAAGGCATCAACAGCACCGACGACAATGACTTGTCCACAATCCCCGCCGCTGAAGCTTCTCTGTACCCGGAATAGGTTATTCGTGAACATAGCTTGGTTCTCCTTTTAGTCAGATGCCTTGCAGGCCACCGATCCACCGCTCAATGAGTATTTTGTTAGATTTAATTGTCCATCTGTATCTGTATATCTGAATATAAGCGTATATATATTTCTGTAGCTCGCACACACCTTGAATTCTCTCAATTAGGGCTCATTCTGTAATTGGGCACCGTTTTGCTTCACTTGAATTGGACTGACCAAAGGTATTTGCGGGACACACCCTTGCTGAAGCCAAGGGCCGTACTCAATATTCAAATACTTTCTTTTAATTCGAGTGCAGACGATAAAAATCTTACCACAAAGCTGGAAGAAGGTATATGACTGGATAGTGAAAGCTTTGAAGTTATATCTCAAGTTTGGTAGTCATTGGACTTACAAACCTGATACAAAGTGTAAAAATGCATTGACCATGACTTGATGTTTCTGTGTATATATCCTGGGCAACCTATCCTATTCATGTATAGCTTGATGCTCCATATACAATACATGATAAGTAATGTGAGGTTTACTCAAAAGAACTTTAAAAATACAGATGCAATACATCAAAATCTCAATAAAATCGACTTCA
Organism: Zaprionus africanus; assembly: GCA_018151435.1. Classification (NCBI taxonomy): domain Eukaryota; kingdom Metazoa; phylum Arthropoda; class Insecta; order Diptera; family Drosophilidae; genus Zaprionus; species Zaprionus africanus. The sequence goes on from JAECXB010002285.1 coordinate 658,268, forward strand.
GCATCAAAGTCTATCGCATATATGTTTTTATATATCAACATACTTCTATATGTATCTCTGGCATTTATGCTCCTACTTTTATTAGAAATGAATTAATAATTTAATTTAAAGTTTCGCCGCGAACTAGCGTAAAATTTACCGCGTTGTTTACTTGCATTTTGTTTGGCAACTTTTTCGATAGCGCGCACTGTTTACCAAACACTCACACTGGCTCGCATTCCCACACCCCAACAGCCACACACACACACTCACACACGCACACCGACTTGCACACTGACTCACGGTGCTGGGCAATTAGGCGTTAAAATATGCAAGAACCCAATTATGCGCACATTAAATGCTTCGGCTGCCTTTTCTTCGTGCCGCCGCCAACACCGCCTCTAAGCAAAGATCATTTACACTGAGACCACGCCTACAATTTGTCAGTTGTCTGCCGCTTCTTCCACTTCCATGCCCATTCCCACTTCCTCCTCCGCCCTCTGCTGCTTGCTCTCGAGTTGATTTTGGAAACAAAGTTTTCGACAAGTTGTTTGGCTTGGCGAAAGGTCACGGCGCATAAATTTTTGATGTCATTGCCGCGAATTCGACGAACTTGCCGACCGACTTTGCGTCGGGCCCGGTCATAAGCCTTTAAGTTGTGTGGTCTGTGGCACTTGTGCATCCAATAGAGATGTCATGCGTGGCTGGTGACTTCAAAACACGCAAAACATTGCCCACGTTGGGCGCCACATTGAAATATGTTAACAATTTGAAAGAAGTATTGTAAGATAACCCAAACTTTGGATTTGTTACAAGTTTAGAGTTAATTGCATATGTATGTTATACATTTACATATAGTATATATAATTGTATCTACAATATATTATTAAAATAGAGTTAAATTTCTCCCTCGTCATTGATATTGAGAAGTTTGATGGAGCTACGCCTCTTACTTAGGGCTTATTGATTGCTGGTGATTTGAAAACGATCAATAGTTAAAATGACTAGCCCACGTTGGGCGCCCATTGGAAATATGCTTAGAACTTGACCTTCTCTTGTGAGAAATAGTTGAATTTTTAATATTTGCTTATTTGTAGAGTGAACTTCGTGTACATAACATATACTCATATCTTAATAATTAAGATGCATTAAAGTTGTTCGTTCTTCAGTGATATTTAGCAGTTTGATAGAGGTATCACGCTTGTTTAGGTATCTTTCTCATGCCGATTCCTGCATTTATCCGGCTGAAGCTTGACTTCTCTGCATGTCACCTTCTTTCCGTCCTGGGGTGAAGTTCATGGACCTGGTCGAGTTGCTGCCAACTAAAAATACAACAAAGAAGTAATGTATGTAACGACGTCGTCATAATGAGTAGCTATGGCAAATACACACCCAGTTCCAGACATGGCAGTGCGAGCTTGTGCGTGTGCGTGTGTATGTGTGTGCACCATTTTTATTTTCGTTATACGCATACGGTGCGAGAGCGCACAAGCCAAGCCAAGCCAAAGCCCCGCAGACGGGCGAGGATTATTCCTGCGGCTTGGGGTGCTTCCACAATGGCTTTTGGTGCGGGCAAGTTTTCTTGACAGTCGCCTCACTTCAGCGCACCTTGCCTCGCCTTGTTCTGGTTCGTATTGCTTTGTTTCGTTCCATTTCACATCGGCTCGCCTCGTCTCGCCTCTCGTCGCGCCGCATCGCGTGAGCCGCCTTAAATGTTATAAATTTATTTGGCCTGCTGAGCGCAGCGTCGAATCGACTTCGATTGCTTTTCGGCTGTACCCGTCGCAACAGGTAGAAAAACCCACTCGGTGCCCGCCACCTTCTCTCGCCCAACGCCCCCTTTCGTCTGGCTATCTCTGCTTCTGTAGTCCACCGCAAGCTGGTCTGGTTTTAGTTCGTTTCATTTATTTGATTTCTTTTCATTGCCGGCCATTGTCATTGCTAATGAAAATCCACACGAAACTTGTAGACAGCATTTCGTTTCGTTTCGTTTGGTTTATTTTTTCCTTTTCTATTTTTTCTTGTTTCTTGTCTATTTTTATTTCGTTCATTCTGTTTCGTTTTTTTTTGTCGTCAGGTCTCTCGTTTGGCTTTTCCAGCTGCTGCTACTGCTGCTGTGGCTCGTGTTGGCCGTCATTTTCAGTCATTTACTGCAATTTAACAGTTGGTATTTGTCGCTAACGGTCTCACACAGCGCACCCCCGCTCGAGTGTCCCCTGTCGCTGTCGCAGGACTAAAACGAAAACTTATAACCATCCCGCGGTAGACCCGGGGGTAAACACGTTGGGGCGCACAATAAAAAGCGATTCGCCCTTCTCTTTGACCCGCACCTCGCGCGTTTTTCCTTCTCCCCATTTCCCCATTTCCACTTTCGAGAACGATATAAAAAAAAAAAAACGGAAAGAAGAAAACTTTTTGTCTACTGCGAACGCCCCAAGTAAAGTGAAAATCGTCCATTGAACTGTGCTGTGTATTGCCCCGCCCGCTATTGCTGCTGCACCCTCCTATCCCCTTGATTCTCCTCTCCCTCTGTGGCTGCTCTTGCCGACGCATTTCTTACTTAAGTTCAGCACGTTTCCGTGCTGTTCAGTTTAGTTCTGGGCTCGGCCTGGCTCTTCGCTCTTCGCACTTCTCTTCCCCTCTCACTGTTCACTCTCTCCTCTACCCTTCTCTCTTCTGTTCTGCTCTGTTTTGTCATTTACTGAATACATTTCATGTTGCGCTTTAAGCATTCAACAATTTTTTAGTGCAATCTCAGGTTTTATCTGACGCTGCGCATATGTGTGCGTGTATGTATGTATCTTCCTTTGTGTAGTACCAAGTATTTTTGTGTGCGAGACATGTGCATGTGCGTGTCTTATGTGGCCTTTCCTTGGCAGAACTAAAGAGACAACTTTAAGATATCAAAGGGGAGACAGCAGAAGGAAAGGAAAAAGTTTGACGAAAACTTGAAAAACTTGTACTTTGTATATGATCGGAGTAAGTATCTATCTGTAAAAGACAGTGGAGGGTTGTATTTGAGTTGAGTATAGTTCTTTATATCATGACATTATACAGATAACATACATACGCATGCACGCATGTAAGAGTATATGTGCTGTATGGTAAGCATATCCTTTGCCCTTTGTTGAGGGAACAAAGCACAGCACGATACCTTCAGGTGAACTTCCTTTGGCATTTGGCAAACACTGCTCAATACATGTTTCCCTTCCGCCCCCTAGCCAGCAGTAGGCAAACCGCATTGCCAGTTGCCTCTTTGTGCGTCCAATTGCCGCTGACACGCATTGTCTATAGCGCGTAGCAAGTCGCATTTGCAGCTCGCTCTGCAGCTTTTATGCTCAATTACTTTTGTTGATGCTCTCAATTTATGGCACACACACACCCACACACACATGCACGCAGGCACGAGCATGATTTTTAATGTGACTGAGCAACAGCATCTTGCAGCGTCTCACAGGCCTGGCTGGACAACATAATTAAGTTTAATTGACAAGCCGCTGACTGTTTGATTGGCTTCGCATCGTGGAGTGGGCTCGGCTAGGTTGTTTGCTTACCCCGCGGGGGTGCTTGTTGACAGCTGTTCAGCTTGTTCCCCCTCCCTTCTTCTCTCTCCTTCAATCCCCTTTTGCGCATTGTTTTTTTTACTCATGCCCACGCGGCGTATACTTAACGCGCACATAATGCAGCTGTGGCTTGCCCCTGGAAGTATGCAACAATTGCAATTGCCTCTGGCAGCAGACTAGAGTGTTCCATCTGCCAATTACTCTGAATAATTCATTGTGCGAATCTGTTCGCAAGCCACAAGCACAAGCATTATGTGTAAATTGAGTTCGCTTTTTTCTCCCTTCTTCTCCCCCTAATTGATAGACATTTGTGCTTTATTTATTCATTGATTCCAGCAGGACTCACTGCGAGGGAGGGGCTGCCTTGTGCTGACTACAGCGTTGGCTCGGATAATTACCGTAATTGCGAACATAAATTAATTTATGTCGGTGCCCGTGCTGCCTTTTGTCGTTGTTGCTGTTGCTGTGGCTGCTGTTGCTGCATTTTTAACTGCCCATTGTCACAATTTGCATGCTGGCGTATGCAATTTTATTATGATCGCGATTGCATGGCTCTCAGCCATTATCTAACTGCCAATTCGAAGCGAAAACTGCCCGCGTGTAATGGCCACACACAAGATAATTGCCAGCCGAGGGGTAAACTGTATCACAACTGGGCAGCTGGGTCAGCTTGGTCAGCTGGGTCAGCAGGGCGGGCAAAATGTTTTCATTAGCTTGTTTCGGTATCGGTTCGGGCTGTCGGGATGTTTCGGTCTGGTTCGGTTTTGGCTTTGGTTTTGGTTTCGGTTTGGTTTCGTTTCATTTGCGAAATTTGTGATTCGAATGAAATTAATTAAACGCAGAGTGGAGTAGAGGCCGAAGCCAATGTCGATGCTGAAACTGCAGCTCAAAGTGAAGCTGGAGCTTCTGCTGAACCTGAAGCTGATAAAAGCGCGTAAATGAGGTCAAAACTATTTACGCATCGCTGCGTCGCCAAAATTCACTGGGGGCCTTATCGTTTGTCGGTTGGACAAACATTTAAAATTCCCCGAAAATTGCATTGAGCAACAGCTCGAAAATGTTGTGGCCCATGAAAATTGCAGACTGCAATTTGCAATTTCTGCCCCGTGCTAATTAACCTAAGTGACCTCCACAAATTGGTAGTTAACTAGTTAGTCAAGTGGTTAATGACGGGTTCAAGACTCGACAGAGCTCAAATCTGGATTCTGATTCATATTGCAAGTGACACAAGTCCCGCCCACAGATTTACCTTCATTTGTTTTTGTTTCTCGCAATACGTTTGCATAATTGAGTTCAAGTGCAACCCTAGAAGTTTCTCACCTCCCCCCCTACGATTGAGCCCGTTTAATGACTCCCAGCGAGGCAGACAGATTGAATGTCATAGGAGATTGTTAGCTTGGACCAGCAGCACCTGCACTTGACCCCGCCTGACCCACATGGGGTCACCCCTGACTGCGAATATGTCGGCTGAGTACGTCGAGTGCAGGCAAATTACATGCTAATCGCATTGCTCACACCCAGAAATGAAGTTGAAGACATGTCTTGGACTGAACTGGGACTGTCTGTCTGTCCGTCGGGCTGTCCGTCTGCTACTGCGTTATGCAAATTTGCAGTTGGGCAAAGTTTGCAGCACGCCCGGACGGAAGCTAAGCAATTTATGCATTAATATGCAAATCTTATAAACAAGTTTTGGGCTAGAAATTAAAATCGTTCAACAACAAATTGACATTAGAGGCGAGAGTGCGATTGCGAACATGAATGTGCATGTTTATGCCTGTCGCAGCAGTCGGAACTCCCGCTTCTTTTGGTAACTCTCTCTTGCTCTCTCTTTATTTTTCTCTCTCCTCCCACCCCCTTCTTGCCAACTTACCACTTGTCTTCCTCGTCGCTTTGCCTTTTATTCTTTGAGCTGTTGTTGTCGCCTGCGGCGTTGTTTCATGCTTGCCACAGGCAGCTACAACAAAAAACGACAGCAGCATCAGCTTCAACGACAACGATGGCAATTTATCCGAATTAGTTTAGCTGCAAAATTGACATTTATTGTTTTTAGAATTTTTATGAGCCGCCGCCGTTGACGTTGGCGTTGACGTTGCTGGTGCTGTTGCTGCTGCCGCTGCTGGAATGCGGGGCAGCTGCTCAGGTGCAAATTGCTGCCACAAACTGCCTGCCAAGGCACAGTTTTATAGCCAGCTCACAGAAATCTCAGCAGGGCAATGAAATTGATATGAAAAGAACTCAGAAAATTAAAGCTTAACTTAACGATAAAGAAACCTTCTTTAGTTCTTAATGAGTCATTCATCTGACTGTATCTATAATTCTGATATCATATGAGAAAAGAGATCAGAGCCGATCCTGAGGCAGACAAGGAAAAGGAAGGGAAGAGAAAGTGTCAAAACCCTTCATTAAAGAAAGAAAAAATACTGAAAACTATTTAAAATAAGGTGACGAAATTAAAAAGTTTTACATATGAAATTATAGATGCATTCGAAATTTACAATTATAAATACAAAGGCAAGAAATAGTTAATAATAAACCTTTAATCATATATGGTATGCTGGCATACACCTTCCATCTGATGTCTACCAAATCTAATATATATATTCACGAATCTGTATCTCCTCCTTCTCTTATCCTACTCCATTATTCGGGCATCAGGTATAACAGCGATTTTCCCGCTAAGCAAGGAAAAAAACCATTGCCTTCTTATTGGGGCAACATTTTCGAATCTTAAGGCGAGCCACATACTGTGTTTGTGTGTGTGTGTGTGTGTGCTATGCTTGAGCAGCGACTGCAGCGCAGCGACGTCAGTCAAGCAGCTGTAATGAGTTTTGGTTTTGTACTCGAGCCAAGGAGTGCACACACACACATACTCGTACATATTCATAAGAATATAAATAAATAAATAAAATATAAGCGAGAAGCTCGACAAGCTGAATCGAAATCTGAATAAAATTGTGAGTGGATTTTGTGCTGAATTCATATTTGATATTTATTTGCCAACGTTTTGCGCCTCTATTTATGGAAAACTGCCAAGCTCAAAAAAACGGAGATGGAGAGGGAAAGAAAGAGAAAGAGAGAGAGAGATAGCTTGAGAAAAAAGAAGAGAAACCCTTTTGTCGGACTGTGAATGTGCTTCAGTGTGTGTGTATGTGTGTGTGTGTGTGTTCAGCTCGTTTTTATGATTGTCTTGAGGATTTTCGTTTTACATTTGTATGAATTTTTAATATGCCAAGAAATAAAACAACAACAACAGCAGCAACAGCAGCAGCAGCAGCAACAACAATGCGTACAGCATAAATAGCAAACAGCTAAAAGCGAAAAAGGAATCGGAATCAAAATCAGCAACAGCAACAGAACCTGAGAAAGAAACCAAGCAAGGAATGTGTCCGCCGACGGGGAAAAGTGGGTGCTGTCGCGAGAGAGAGGGGGATCAAGGCGGGACAGAGGGGTAGAGCGGCGGGGTAACAAAGAAACGACAGGCCAACAAAATATGAAGATAAAAGGGAATATCAAGCCAAATAAACCTTAAGGACATTGTAATATTAATTCAAACGGACATATACAAAAGTCAAAATACACATGTACGCACAAACAAATACACACACACACACATACACATACAGAGAGACAGACAGAGAGAGATACACACCTACACAAATGTCTTTTTGGCAACTTGAAGCGGTCTTAAGGCTTTTTTGTTGCTTGTCTGCTTTCTTTCATTTCCCTCGTCTTGCTTCTTGTGGCTTATAAAAATAAAAGTCGATGCCGACCAAGAGCTGCCTCTGATTGCCAGCAGAACACACACATAGACACATACACGCATAAGCTATGTACACATGTATATTATATGCCCCGACAGCGTGCTCTGCATGATATATGCTCGTCATACATATTATATTTGACATTTTAAAATCCGCTAATAATATGCAAAAAACGGATCAAGTTTCGCACTGCTCAACCCACTCATGATATTCAACTGGCGGCTTTAAATCTCCGATTTCTTTCGCATTTTAATTGTTGCAAATTATTGCACTTTTTACGGGTTCCAGGCTAATCCCAAAAGGGATTTCATTCACATTACATAAAGTAGCTTACAGTGCATTCTGTGCATAAAAGGCAACGTAGTTTCATAGCAATTTGCAAGTGCAAAGATATAATTCATCCTCGTTTATATGAAAGTTGTGTGATGCTCAATCTCATAATAAACAATCGATAAATCGAGCTTGTTTCATCAGTTTGCTAGACATCTTAGTGCTCAGCAGTATCTGAGAGTCTCTCGTAGTGCATTAACCTCATTCTTGGTGCAGTTTGAGTTGCCTAAACGACTTTCAATGTTGAATTTAGGTTAACAGCAAAAAGTCCCAGACTTTTATTAAATAATGATCTCCGTTTCCTCTCTGTCTTTGCTTCCTCTCTGTCTCTGTCTCTTCCTCCGTCTCTGTGGCTTCAAATTTCGAATCCTGCTGTTTACAAGCCAATCTCTCTTTCATGAAGGTCTCAACGCATAGGAAAACATATCTTCAAGGCCATTAAATACATAAGTTCTTAATTAACATGGACTGCCCGCTTACCGAGCATGCTAATCTCAGCTAAAGGATTGTATTTCATGTTTAAACGGTGAAAAGCGTCATCAATATACCTAGTTACCTACCGTAGTTAAGTAGAAATTCAGAGCAAGCTCGCCAATTAAGAGTTTGCAATACCATTGATTAAGTGATTACCATGTGATTCCATTAAAATACAATGTATTGTTGTGGAGATGATAATTAAAAGGCAATTGAGCATTTACTTCGCCGCACATTCCACTTCGTTTGACGCTTTCGTGAACCGTTTATGGCGATGCCTAAAAAGCGAATGCATCAAAGCTGCCTCTTAAATACTTAAGACCCACTCGAGGGCACTTTTCCTCTTCATCTCCTGCTCCTTTTGGCTATCGTCGTTGTTGTTGCTTTGTGTTGAGTATGTGCAAATGATATTTGTGGCTTGTAAAAGCGAAATGAAATGAAATGCCATGCTGTATAATTTGCTTGGCCTCTCGAACTCTCCTACCGCAATGTCCCTGGTGAGTGTTTGTGTGTGTGTGTGTGTGGGTGTGGGTGAGTGTATGTAAGTGTGTCTGTTCGCGTCTTATGGCTGACCACAGCCCACACACAACACACAACGACACCCACAGCACACCGCTTAAGTGTGTAATAAGGATAACAATTTCCCATGGCACTAAAACTGACCTTTCTCAAGTGTCCTGCACGCAATACGGGACACGTCGCTAAGGACACTTCGGACACACACATGCCACATGTCCCCCCCACCCCTCAGTACCCTGCCCTTGAGCAGCGTCTCGATCCTAGCAACTGACTGATTTCTTTATGCAGTGTGCGACGGTAAAGGTCTTGTCTGAAGACTATCGGCTTGTTCTTATGTACTCGTATATCATATAAGCCTTATGCACTGCTCAGTTAGCAACAATAAATCGAATTTGAACATGGAAATTAATTGAGAGACATTTAGAGAGAAGGGGAACGTGTATAACAGGCGCAAGAAGAAGAAGTAAAGCTCTCAGCATTTGCATCCAAGTATGATAAAGTAAAAAACTAACAAGACATTGATCTATATCCTAATGAGTATCTTTAACTACCAGACTCGCAAGTAGCATTATTTGTTTATTGTTATATTATTTACTAGAGCAGGCGACATTAAATTCTATACCAATTTACATGTTCGTCTATAATAAAGAGAGCATTCAATCTTCTTCAGAGCTCTGTGCTGCTGAATTTTAGTTTCATCTATCACTGAACCGATACCACAATATAAGCCAGGGCCGTAAAACAAAAAGAAACCCGAAGAAAAAAGGTTGCAAATTGCGGCAAACGGCAAAGAAAAACAGAGCAGACTGAGTGGGAGTGAGAGAGGAAGAGAGAGAGAGAGAGCGGGAGGGAGAGAGAAACAAAGCGAAGAGGACAAAGCAGCAGTGAAAAAGTTACAAAGCAATAACAAAGGAGTGGGCACTGTTGTTATTGTAACATTAGGTTTGCCCAATTAACCCAGAAAAACTTTTTTCCCGCTGGCTTTTCAAATAAATTATAAATAATAAATAATATATGAATGCATGTTATGTAAGTGCGTGTGTGTGTGTGTGTGTGCGAGTGTAGGTGTGGCAGTTGTTGAATGTAAAGTGAATTTAGCAATTGTGCAAATGTTGAATGTGCATTGAGTTATTGATGAGCTGGACCAATAAATTGCGGAAATACCAGCAAATACCAATAAATACCGACAAATACCGACAAATACCAGCAAATGCAGCTATTCAAATATTCATTGGACTTGTTGGCAATCAAACAAATTTCAGCAGAAAATGCAATTAATATTTCGAACGAATAATTAAATTTATTTCTTAAAGTATTTTGATTGAGTTGGAACTATTTTAATGACTGAAGTAGGTGCGGCTTTAACATTCTCGATTGCCAAGCTCCCCCCTCGCGCCATGCAGTAGCAATTCAATTGGTTTTCTAGACGGTAACACGGGGGGGGAGTTAGTCGGTTAAGACCCGCTGCTGCTGTTCATCATTTTGTGGTTCATTTAAGACCAAGTGGGTCGAAGCTGTCCGAATCGAATCCCGCCGGGGACTGAGCTCTGTCGCATGTGGCAGCATGTTGCAGTACCATATATCCGCCATTTTGTAGCTGGCATAGCACACAGCAGGCGGGCAAGAGAGCGATTCCCCATTGAATCCAAATCGAGTTCCCCTGCTGCGCTCAATCGACCCTCGCTTATTGGTGGCCTTATCTTAGTCTTTGTCCCTGGTCTTGGCCCGTCGGCAGTGCCCAGCTTTGTGCACGTCACATTTCCGTGTCTTTTGCAAGGGGAAATTGCTCACACACACACACACGCACACTCATGCACACGTACGCATACTTCATACGCTGCATTCAGTATGAGATTTCAAAATTTAGTTTCTTTGCTTCGCTGAATTTCAGCTTTGCCAATTTCAGTCTGAAGCCTGGTTATGGTCAAGACTCATACCCTGCTTAGCGAGTGTTGGCGGTAGCGGGTATCCTTTGTAATAACTTGAAAGGAACTCTCTCATTTTGGCAGTCAGTGTCGGTTAGCACTTTCAATCAGATCCACTTTGCATCAAAATTCTCTACAGTTTTTACAAATCGTATTCTCTTGTTGCTCTACGGAGCCCCAAAAGTGATACAAATATTCCTATAGACACTCAAATGGTGGAGACAATTAAGTGGCTCCTCCAGCTCTTGCGCGTGGATGAGATCAATTTCCTGGCGGCGCTCGGTCTGGCGCTGTTCATGCACTTCGGCGGCATCGTCTGGCAACCCCTAGCCAGTCATCTACCCGATCTCAGCTCTGGCATATTCATCTGCAGTGTGCTGCTCCTGCTGATGCGGCCACTGTCTCGCGTCCAGGTACAGCGCAATCATCTGATGCTGCTCTCGGTCTGCATAGATTCGGTGAAGATGCTGCTAGCGCTGTTGCTGCTGCAGCATGTTGCGCTCCTCTGCCTGTGGGATCCATGCAGCTGGGCGCTCTCCTACACCCTCTTCGTCCAGGCACCCAACTTCCGCCTGATGTTGGCCTTCATGCTGCTCTGCTTCTCCATCTACAACGTGCTGCGAGCACGGCTTGCAGACGCCGTTGCCGTGGCCGATGCCGATGCCGAGGCTGACGCTGCTACCTTTGGCAATGGCGATGACTACATCTTGGACCAGAGAGACGAGTTTGACAACCAATGTCCCTACTGTGCTCTGGAGCTAATAGAGCAACAGCAACAGCAGCTGGACCAGCTCCAATTGTTGGGAGAAGATTGTCAGTCGTTGCGAAATGGACTGAGAAAGGAGCTGCAGCTGGGCAGCTTTATTCAGGATGCCGATGTGCAGACGGCGATGCGAGAGCACAGCTACGCGGATCGTTAATGTATATAAATGTATCTGAACCACCCAAGAGACAGAGGGAGAAAGAGAAAAATAAAGAGAGACTGTACCAGCGCTGAGCTTTCTTAAGTTCTATGCAGAGGAGTCTCGTAATTTATGATAAATATTTTGTAGAATGCAAACTGCTTTGTGGCTGAAATACTCGTATACTGGATCGATTGTATTGTAAGATACTCTCGTAGGGGGTATATTGATTTTGAGGAGCACTTAGCGACGCACCTTTGGAGGACTCTGCAAAACTTTTAGGAACAAATTTATTCTCGATCTGCATTCCAACTAGACTTAGTTGTCTCTCTCTCCGTTCATCTTAGTTTTAGAACTGTCTTACTGAAACTAGGCACCTGAGCTGCTTATTGCTGGATCGGACTCATAAATATTTTTTGAATGGCAAATGGTTTGTAGGTCAAGTTTTGAATTGCAAGTATGATTTTCATTTTTAGCAAGCATTTTAATTAAGAATGCCCAATTTAAGTCTGAAAATTGGTTATGATCGGATCAATGACATAGAGGTTTTTTTAGAAATCGTCATTTCAAAGGAGCTCCCTCTAAACTCCACAAAGTATGCTACACAAAACACGCAAAACAGTTTAGCACACACTTTTTTTTTTTTTTTTTTTATTTAACCTAATTAAGGCATACGGGGTAGCCCCTTTGTCATCTTGGTCGCTATTAATTTAGTCCTTACATTATTTAATGTGATAAAAGAAACAATCTACAATTTTTATAGTTTCCATAGAAATAATCCATGAAAACTAAAGGGCATAAAATCTTCGTCAGGGTAATCCTTGTTTTTCTACTTTTTTTGTGGCTCCTGCGCGCTGCATGAATTGATTTTTCATGTAAGCGCATTAAGCAGCGCACTGCACCGCGTGTGTGTGGGTGTGTGAGTTCATCAGGGAGTCAATCTCATGTCAGTTATTGCAGCATCATAAAGAGTTGTACGCACAACGTGAAAACGAGAGGGAGAAAGAGAGAGAGAGAGGAGAAGGGAAAACAGACGGCAAGAGCGAGCCGAGATGAGGGCAAAACCCATTTGAGGTTACACGAAAAATCGCTTTACTTTTTGACCTGCTCAGCACGCAGTGTGTGTGTGTGTGCATTAATTGAATTGCCAAAATTTGCTGGCCACGCCTACCGCCCATAGTGGACACGATCAAACTCATTTTGCTTTCTACTCGCGTTGCTGTTTTATCAACTTAACAATTTATAAAGTGCCTTCTCTTTGCCACTGTTGCTGTTGATGTTGCTGCTGCTGTTGTTGTTGCTGTTGTCGTTGCCCTTTGCAGTGACAATGTAGTAGCTGCAGGATATTGTGCGTTAAAATCTGTCAACAGAAATTCAATTACATTTGCCGGCGCTGCGCGCTACACGCTGCAGAGCCGATAGCCCAAAACACACACATACACCCAAATCCAGAGTCGAGGCTCTTCTGCACTCGAGGTCCTTCTTGTTCACTCTCTGTCTCTCTCTCTCTCTTTCTTCCCCACACTCATGTCTGTCTCTGCTTGGCTTCTGTCGCTGTCTTCGTTGTTCCTGTCAGCGACTTACAACTGTAACAACACCAACGCAAGCGTCTTTTTATGGCTGCAACTCATTTTCCTTTGCCCTCCTTGCCCTTCCCGTTTGTGTGTTTTGTATTTCTTTTTGCTTTCGTTTTCTTTCTGCTCTTCTTTGCCCCTCTTTCGTTTTTTAACTGCAGCACAGAGGCAGCCAGCACTGCCGCTAACCAGAATTGAGCCATTGATTCTGGGCCAGCAGAAGCGCGGAGACAGGCAGAGGACAAGGCCAGCGACAGTTACAGAGACTGGAACAGGGACTGGGACAGGCACACGGACCAGGGTTGGGACTGGGACTAGGACTGGGACTGGGACAGCACCTCGGGGCGCCAACTGCTGCATAAGCTGCCAATGAATGTCGCTCGTCGACGCGTCAGGCAATCATCGCGCAGCGTGGGGAAAGCTAAGTCTAAGTGGATTCCATTTCAGCTTCGGCTTCGGCTTCAGCCAGCGGGCAACCCACGGAGTTGGACAGCAACTATCGATGTCGACAACGTTGGCGGCTATAGCTTTCAGCTGAGCCGGCAATGTGTGTTGAAACGACTCACTTTGCCGGCATAAAGTCTTTGAGTGTAATGAGTATTAACTGTGGCGAAGACTTGTGTGACTGAAAAATCGTCATATAAGTCTCTTAAAGCTTTCAGTTGTGTATCATCAATCAAATCAGACTTAACTAAGGCATGTGGCGAATTCGAGTTCGAACTGCATAAGATTCTAGAGACTAAGTGCTTCTCAGTTATTATCTTTGTTAGTTTCATGTTTTAAAATACTCAATAGAAGCTTACACTTTGTAAGAGCTGAGTGAAGAAGTAGGAGTTTTGAAGACAGAAGAATTGTATTGATTGTACAAGTGAATCGTTATCAAAAGCCTCTTCCCCTCTGCTCTCATTACTTACCTGACATTTGTGGCTAAATACAATATGCAATATCTTTAGGTTAGCAACTCGCACACGCACACTCAAACTGCCAATTCTTTGATCGGATGCACTCTAGTTTAAACTGTAGTACACGCCCTTTCTCTCGATTTATCAGGAGATATGCAATCGATGCAATCAATAAATGAAATGGAAATGTCAATTAGTTAAGGGGAGGCTGCAGTTGACTCTAAAAATACCGTTATACGCTCTGATTACGTTGCGCAGAAATGTATGCAATAAAAACTGTGGGCATTGTCCACAATTAGAGTATCGAAGCATTTCCGACATGCATGACAGCTGTGATGGGTCTGACCTTCAGGAAAGACGGTGCCTCTGCTGGCTCTATTCCTGCAACCTGCCTCCTGCCACTGGTCCACAAATAAAGCTCTACACGTTGCACGCGCAGTGCAATTTCAGCTGGGATTTGGCTCGGATTTGGACATAAAAAAATGACGTCGTTCCATGGACATGGAGCATTGCTATGGCCCTGACCATGGCGAGTCCATGAAAAATGTTGATAATGTTTCGCTTCGCTTTGTTTCGTTCGTGCGGCAGATAATGCGGTGCAGATTCGCAGATCGATGCGGCTGATATAAATACGAGTACAGCTAAATAGCGAAATATTTTCCGAGGGGTTTGTGGGCTTCAACCAGCGTTGGCCATGGCAAAGACAATGGCAATGGCAGTGGCAATTTTTTAATTAGAGCATTGTCTATTTCCATCGGATAATTCATTGATTCGCGGATGCTTTTGTTCAATACGCATTTAGCTTGATTGACTCGATTGCAGCTCGTTCCAAAATCATGAAAGTGAATAGTTTCCTGTGCTATAGTAAACTTTTATTAGCCGGACATAGTTAGGAGCGATTGGAAATCGATAAAAAACAAGACTGCACACAAAAAGAAGTGAGGAACTTGGATTAATAATTGAATTCGGGTCGGGTTACCTCGCACCCAAGACGAGGAGCGAAAGGTATAAGTAGTTGAGCGCAATTGGGGCAGAAACTTCCGATTTGTGTGCAGTTCACACTTTCGACTCTTTTGTTGCTCACCTTTGCCCCGTGCCTCGTAGCGCGAACCCCAACTCCGACCCCGACCCCGAGTCATGGCCTTGTCTCCCTCCCTTGCCAGCAAATTGAGGCAATGAAGGCAAAAGTTTTTAATCAGTTATGTAAATTTGTTTCCTCCAACTTTTGTCGAGCTGTCAAAGTTAACGCCTTCTTCTTCTACTCCTTCACCTTTGCCCCTGTTACTGCACTTAATGCTACTGCTGCCTGCCGCATTATAAAGCAGACTTTTATTTTATAATAAAAATATCATCTGAAAATATATATATGACATGTATCTGCATCTGTCCGATTGCAATTGGCACTCAAAGAGCGCCTGCAAATGGCAGTTAAATTGATTTATTTTTATTGCGTTTTTATTGCTTGGTTATTTTGTTTTTTTTTCCACCGGTTTCATTTTTGACGCAAGGCAAATACGCTTCCGGTTGACATAACATTTGTATTAAAGTCAGCTTTTAATTAAAAACATCAACTATTTCCCACCCTGGGCCAGTGCGTGTGTCATTTGGGTGTGCCCAACCAACTGTGTGTTAACGTGGCAAATGTTTGCCTCGATTCAATATTAACAAATTGGATGAAGAAAAAAGTTGTGGAACAATATTCTTTTTTTTGCCTACTGCCACATTTAAATTGGTTTCAGTGAGAGTAATGTAATCGTTGTGATTATTATGCATAAACTAATATTTTTATGATAATTATCGGGTATACTACGTTTCAGTGGGATAACCTTTTTACTATACAGTATTGCAAATGGAATTACATTGTTTTTAAAATTACAGATTAATACGGAAAGATTTCAATGATTGCTATGAAGAATATTGCATTACAGGGAGATAACTTTATTACTCTTGGATATGGGAATATTTAACATTAATTTATTATTTTTTTGGTATTCAGTGAGCTTCAATTTCAAATAATTATAATTTGTCTGCATATCATATTAATTGAGCAAAACTTATATAGAGTTTATAGTTTTAAATTAATTTGTTCTCGTTTTTCCAGTTAACTTTTCTATGCACACTTTGCAAACTTTTTTAACTGACTGTATGCATGTACCTATAATACTTTTTATGTGTTTACATATACAACCACGAAGGTCTCAAATAGTCTCTCTTTATCTCTATCTGTAACTGCAAAATGCCTTAAAATCCTAAGATATCGCTTAAATATCTGTCACATAATCAATATATTGAACATATTCTCTCTTGAATTTGAACTGACAATTGAAGCGGGATTTACTTGGGCTTCCGCTCAATTTGTCATGTCTTCCGAGTCTGCTGTCCACTGACAGCAAGCTTAAATCGCTGTTAGGAATGTATCAACTTAAAGCACATTAATGGCCACATCAGTTGAGTTCTGACTGCGATGCGGGATTTGTAAATCTTAAACTTAAGTCTCGCCAATATTATCCATCACTCAACTGAGCTGAAAGGTTATTTAAATCGCCACGCGTTTCCGCTTGACTGAATACCTTACCTACTACGAACGCCGGGCTGATTTCCTGCGTGCTCCGTTGCTCTCCACACTGCTTCCCACGTCTTCCAGCTACAGCTCCTTTGGCTCAACCTGTGATGTGTCTGTGATTTTCCGTGCTGGAAACGCTTGCGCCAGTTCCCACGGCAAATGTTGCTGGGGCGACGGGCGATGCTTACAGTTACTTGATATCAACTGCCGTAGCCACAACTCGGATGAGTATCTATATCTCCGGCACTGGAAATGTATCTGTAGCCATAGCAAGAGCTCTAGTCGGTAGTCGGTTGTCTGTAATCGTCAGTCTACAGCTGTGTTTGTATGTGTGTGTGTGTCTCCTCTTCTCGTAGAAACTGCAACTGGCTGCTGTCAGCCTGAGCACTTCTTCTGTTGCTGGGGCTTCTGCTGCTATTCCTGCAATATGCATGACATGTGCGGTACTGACACACACACTCGCTCAGCTACACCTACTTGGACAGCCATTAATTGTTTGGCCCGGACAGGCATTGTGAGTGACTCGGGCGAAGCAGGTAAGCAGCTGCGATAACTCAACAACATTTCATTAGACCATTAACTGTCAACTGCACGGGCCAGCTGGACCGAGCACCGAGTAGCTATCTCTGTTCCTCTCTATCTTAGTCTCTGTCTCTATCTCGAACCCAGCCATCCTGGCCGTGTCCTTGCGCACTTTCGTTCTGTCAGTCTGTCGTGCCCTCCACATCTGCGTCTGCTCTCTTTACTTCCGCTTTCTGTTGGCCAGAAAACATTGTTTATATTTAAGGATTTTCGATTTGCAATTGGCTTATACAATATTTTAAAAGTTTTAATGTGAGCTCAGCTGAAGTACTTAGTCTAGTATAATCAAAGCAGTCCCATCAATTAGCACCTTGATCGCTTCCTTTGTAAACACACGGTAAGTGAAGGCTTCACTCAAGCAGTTTACTGGAGATCAGAAATTAATACGCATGTATGACCCAAAGAGTATCAAGAGTTGTTTTAAATTTTAACTTGTTTATTGACGATCTCACATCTAATTGTGGCAAGTGTTGTGACACCACACGAATGCTACGGAAATCGTCATCATTGCAATGGTTAGCCGCCTCAATTGGTCCAATGAAAAATCGAGCAGATGCCGAGTGCGATTCAAACAATAATCTAAGTTCTAAGCACGCACACAAACACATGCAATTTGCATATGTGTGTGTGTGTGTGTGTGTATGTGTGGTGTAACAATGTTGTAACTGGCGACTGTCAAATTGCCTGATAGAACAGCAGACTCCAACTCAGACTCGGAGACGCAGACACAGACTCAGACTCAGACTCAGACCGGCAAACTGATTGTGGTCCTGCAGCACGCACACACACACATGCTGACACGCACATACACACACGCACACTCACAGAAGGTAGTTATGTAGGCACACATTGAGAGGGAGGCTGTCAAACAAATAGTTTGCGTTTTGTTTACTTGGCTTGCTTTTTGGCCAAGAAGCTGCCCTTTTGCCTTTCTCTCACAGCGTGTATGAGTGTGTGCATGCGAGTGTGCGTGTGCGTATGACTGTTTGTGACTTTTGATTAGGCCGAATGTTTGCATGGCGGTCAAAACGTCCGACCCTGCATCCTCGGCAAATACATTTTGACCTGACTCAGTTGCTGAGAGCGGCCGGCATTGCCTACTTTCAGGGGCGCACTGCGGTTACTCTGCGGCCCAAATTGAGCTTGAGTTGCACTTAACAAGGCATGTAAGGCGTACTGTGTGCACAGGGGCTGGATAAACACTGCCTTCTCTGCTCAGCTGCAGTTTTAGACAATTGTGACTCTGGCATGAGTATTAAAATATCAATAATAAAATATCTTTCAACATTGTATTATTCAGCAAGGTTCAGGCACAGAGTCCAGCTTATTAAACTGTCACAAAAGTAAAACGATTCCCCACCTTATTTTCTATTTCCGCGTGCAAGATCAATATTTGCGCGCGTGTGTGTGCTTGTGTGTGTGTGTGTGCGCGCTCGCTTATCTGCTGGCGAATATTGTCTTTGTTTGTAGGCGGAGGCTCAATTTCATCTTGGCCCGCACACAAAAATGTCAACTGTTATTTTTATTTCTATCGGTTTTTTTTGTTCCCTCTCTCGTCTTTTCGCTTTTTTTTTTTTTGTTCCCCTCTCTGTCTACCTTTTTTTTGTTGTTGTTTATCTTGCGGACATTTCATTTGACGCACAGCTATCATCATTTGTTTTGCCACGTTGACACGTTGACCACGTGCCACGCATGTCTGTCCATGTGTGTGTGTCCGTGTCTGTGTCTGTGTGTCTAATGTTTATTTGCGCACATCGCACCTGTCATCTCTAGCTGGTCCCTCGTTCTCTGTGTCATTTTGATTAATTCTCGTTTTATTTAATTGAAAGTTTAGTCCGTGATTTACTCGGATTAGCCGCAAATCCATTTAATCTATTGAAAAGCTTCGTTTGATAACCAGGTCATGTCTGGCAGCGATCTCAGAGCTCCACATACCCTGTACATACGGGCGAAGCGAGAATGCGTTAATTAAATTGCAAACTTGCTTAAACAGTGTTGGCTAACGACCAAGAAATGCTGCGACAGAGAAATATGAAATAAAAAGCGATAATTGCAAATCGCAATTGTCAGCGGAAACATAATTAAAAGAAGAAAAAAGACAGAGGGAGAATGAGAAGGAGAGGAGAAGAAAAATCCAATGATGACTCAATTTGAATTCCTCTCTGCAATTTAACTGCAAAGAATTTTCGCATCAATTTGATTTTCATGAAATAACGATTTTATTTACTATGGCAATCTGTTTTTTATTTTTTTCTTTTCTTCGCTTTCATATGCCTTTTTTACCTTGAACTTTATCACAAAAATATGTTAATTTGCCATTATTACGGGGGAATCAGAATCGACTTTGCATCGAAACAGTGTAATATCATGATTTTTGCACAATTTCAAGCTTAGATTTAATGTTAAATTTGTTTTTTTTTTTACGTTTTTGCTGCTTCTGCCGCTGCTGCCTCGATTCGTTTCAAATTACATTTTTGTACAACAAAAACGAGAAATAAATGAAAAATATTATATTATTTATGCATAGCTTTGATATTTGCCTGAACAGTAAAATGATATCAAACACACAGCGTTAACGTTGCTACAGCAACTTAATCGAGGCTGTGGTAAACTTTAATAATTTGGCAAATATGGTATTTCTAAAGTTGAATGAAGCAATGTATTTTTTGCAATTAAATCTCAACACTATCTGATTGTGTTGACTTTGTGCAAATATATTGTTGACAGCACAAGCAATGAACAAAATCGAATCACTGATGTGGCATCCAACATTCAAAATACTTGTTTTTTGAAGTCTCCTACTCTCGCTATAGTTTACTTATCAGTCCAAGCTTAATTGCCTATTGGGAGTATCATTTGGAGGTTAACATCGTGCTCTATCACTTCTATCTTATGGTATCTGGTGGTCGTGCAAGTTACGGCAAGCAGCAAAACACTCTTGTTTTTAGTTAGCGGAATTGCACAAGTTGTGAAAACGCCTGCCACAAATCATTCCCCTGACACAAGAAATAAACAACAAAAAGGGAAAGAGGGACAACGAAGGACAAAGGGAACTACGGGGATGTGTGAGACAAAGAAAGAGAGAGAGACTGGGAGTTCCACTGTATACGGATACGGTCGTTCAACTGATGTAAGAGATACTTGTGATTAGTAACGCGTAAGAAAGCCACAGCCGAGTATGCTCGACTGTTTAATATGCTGTAACTACTGCTGCTTATAATTTCTATTGCATATATAATTTTTTTTTATTTAAAAAAAAAAATTTAATTTTATTATCATTTCATTTTAACATTTCTTCTTTGTTGCCGCTAACCGAATCCACTTTGTGCTTAATCCTAGAATGATGGCCTTTTATCGGGAGCTCCTTTTCTATCTTGAGAGTCTTTAAGTGCAGTGTAGAGTACATCCATGCCTTCCCCCGGGATTCGAACCCGGAACCCCTGTACAGGTAGTGAGTCGGACGTCTAGCCTACTCAGCTACAGGGGTCGGCGAAAATATGTATTCCTTGAGAAATTTTTATGTTGCTTTGTTTTAAAAAATAATTTGGCAATTTTTATCATGTGCACATCGAACTGCTTGGACTGCTTAGTTTTCGTTATTACAATTGAAGCTCCGTTAAGAAAGGAAGCTCAGTTAATAAAAGGGGGCGTGCAGCAATTAGACAAATATTTATTTACCAAATTTAACTCTAACTTTTATATTCCCCGAGATCGGACTTACTTGGCGTAACAACTCGACTGATCCAGAATGTATATAGTGGATGGGCACTAAGTTTAAATACCCATCCACGCTGCGCACTGTTGCTGGGTAGCGCCATCTACCGGCCAGCAGCTGGACAGGTGTCATAAAGTGTGCCTCCACTGCTGCAGCTAATTGCGTGGTGTAGCTGCAGCGGCAACGACAACAGCAACTGTTGCTGCTGTCAGAGTAGATGTTGTTAGAACAAAAACCCATGTTGCTGTTCTTGTTGCTATTTTTTTGTTGTTGTTGTTGTTTTTGTTGCTGTTGGTGTTAATTAGCTGCGCTCAGTTCTTTTGCGGCAAGTGGCGAATTTTGAACTGGGAATTGAAGCCCAGGAGTAAATAGGAAAAACACGCGCTCACGTAGACAAACATGCACCGACACGCACAGACACATGAACACACACGCTTCGATACAGGTCGCTTTTGCTGTTGTTGTTGTTGTTGTTGTTGTTGTTGCTGTGGCAGCCAGAGTCGTCGCTTGTTTACCGGACTTATTTATAGATTGTCAGGGATTGCGCCCAGAGCTCATCGTCCCATCGCCTTGTCGTTCTGTTGTCCTCTCATCGTCCTTTCGTTCCGTTGCCGTATGGCCCGAAGCTGGGGAGCTCGTAATTTCCATATTAAACTCACATGAGGGTCGCAAAAACCGAAAAGGTGGCGAAAAGACGAGAAGAAAAACTACAACTAATGCGTTGCATAGGTGGAAAGCTGAGAACGGAAAATGGCAAATGGAAAATGGAAAATGTGTGTCTGACAACTGCAAACAAGCGGAGGCTTCTCCTGCTTCCTTCCTCTTAGTGCCTCTTTCTGTCTCTCTCTCTCTGTCTCTTTCTGTGGCTGAGCTGTTGGACAAACAAACTGACAGAGGAGACGAAATTGCAGATGAAGGATAAAGACAGAAAGAAGCATAAGAAAGCAGCGACGGCGAAGGCGCCGAGAACTTTTGATTTATCACCTTAATAAGCGCAAAGAAGAATCCTGTGGGTAACATTATTTACAACTAGCATGAATGATGAATGATGCCCTCTGACCTGCCCCAATCCCCAACACTATCACAAGCCACCGCCCACGCCGCGGCCCCTTTATCAGTTTATCTACCACGCCCGTCTCCTCGTAATTCCCATGTTTAAGGCAGCCAACTGGCGTGCAGGTGATACAGGTGCCCCACAGGCAAACAAAGGCAAAGGATTCTCCAAGATACACTCACATTCACACACACACACACGAACACCACCTCAATCGCATCATCAGCGGCACATTATTGACATGAAATAGAAATTAAAAACCCCTCTACACTGACACAAACTCTCCCACACACACACACACACGCACACACTCACATACGCAGTGCGAAAAATCTGAAAATCAGTTGCTTTAGTAAGTTCACTCTGGTGGCGTCCGTTTGCCATCTCCGTCTCCGTCTCCATGTCCGTGTCCTGTGTGTGTCCTCACATCCTGCTGCCTGTTTATTTTATACGGTTCGTTGGCTTTGCTTTTAACCGCTCTCTCACTCCTCCCACTCTTCCGTCTTTCCGTTCCCTTTCTCCATCCACTTTCTTTCCCTAGCGCTCTCTCGCTTTCACTGTTTCTCTCTTCAGCACTCTTTCTCTTCCTCTGTTGCCTGTCTTGTTTGCGCTTAGTTTGATTGAACACCAATGTGCCTGAGTATGCGTGTGTGTGTGTGTGTGCGAGCGTGAGTGTATTCGTGACTGTCGCGTGAGCGCAATGTCAAAGCATCAGAGAACGCGACTGCTTAGACGAACCACACTCTCTCCGGCGCTAAGCTGATTATGATAATAAAAAGCCAAAGCCCAAAAATTATTCAGAGAAACAAAAAGAAAAGCCGGAAAATCTACACTCTCAGGCGAAATGTGTGCAACATTTAAAGGTTTAAAGGCCAAGTTTGGCATTTAACGGATAATGCTTAATTTGATATTGTCTTTTTATATGTTAAGATTTGTGGAAGTGCTTGAAACGTTTTTCATATTCTTAGAAAATGAAATTTAAGAAGAATTTAAGAACTTTAATTCAACAATCATCAAACACTTTAATATGTCACCGAAAATGTCGTTCCTTTTCAGTGTTGGTAAATCTACTTCAAGTTTTAAGGTTTTTTCTTAAGGTGTTCTCTAAGGTTCAATTTACATATCTTAGTAGTGTACTCTCGACTGTAGCTTCTTCATTCAAATTACCTTTTGCTGGCAATCGAAAATAGTTTTGGTAAATTTTCTAAACACCCATAACATAAGAATCTTACGTTAGTTTTTCTCATTTATCTATAGTAATCAGTGTTGGTAAACGAGCTGAATAAGGTATTTATAAATAGAGTTCCTGTTGAATGAAACCCTCAACTTATTGTTTTATAATCTTTTCATAGCAAACAGTGTTGCCTAACGAATTAAACATGATATATATATAAAATAGTTTAGATTCTCTCATTCTCTTCATAATTCACCGCAAATTGTCACGAATTTCCTGCAATTGAAACAAACTCGAATAAAATGGAATCCGAAACTCGCTCCTTATCATATCACAAACATACACACATACGAGTATACACACGGGGAGAACGACAATCGTTGTGCGCTCGTTATGCCGCAGTGAGAGCCAACGAGCTGACTAACTGTTGTCATACATATGCGAATAACGGTGTTTACAAGTGCCATAAAAGTGCCGAAAATGCCGACATGTTGAGTACATTTAATTAGTTCTAGATTAGCCGGCAGAGGGGAGAGAGCGGATGAAGAGGGAAGGGAGGTTGGAAAAGCGAACAAGCAGCTGGCGACGTGGGACACGCTCCTGTCCTGCCTGCTCTGCCTTGCCAGGGCTGCCACAGGATGCCAGCTGGAACATTGTTTAAAGCTGTTGGGTGATTTCCGTTGTGGGATTGCACATAATATGCGAGGATGTGTGGGTGTGTGTGTGTGTGAGTGTGTGTGTGTGGTGCGTGAGTGTCTGGCATATTTCTATTTTAAGCAAATGCACAATGCAGTGCACCCTCCCACACACACACACACGCACACTCACACTCGCACACAGACAGAATATGCAGAAGGAAAACAAGCAACCAAATGCCCAATCCACACACACACACACACACACTCGCACACACAGCACACTTACTCACACATTCAGCTGGCAAATAAACGTTGGCAACCGCACGCCATTTTCATGTTGCATCCTGCCATTACACACACACACTAGCACACACACGGACACAGACACACCCGCTACCGACTTCACGGTTTCTCTGGCTCTCGCACAGAGGCCGCATATGCAAAACTGTTCGTTTATTCAACAACATAAACATTGTTGTGCACATAAATTTATACAAAGTTCTAGTTTACATACCCACACATTGACACACACTCACACACACACACACATACAGACCTAAACACATTCGCCGCGCTGGCCCACTAAAGCGGGCCGAATCGATATTCATATCAACCACAAAATGTGTGTCGACGTCGCTGCTGCAGCATTTTCAAGTTTTTTCACAATCCAAATACCCTACGAGGGTGACTATATTGCTTGGCACATCCCTTGTGTGACAGTTTGCTAATTAATTAACAAGTGTTTACCTTGTAGAATATTTAAGAATCAATGGAAATCTCCTAAGCTCCTCATATTAGAAGCGTATTTCGAAGTCGGCTTGTTGCTTTTACCTTCTGTTTAGCTTCCGATTCGCCTTTTTTTTGTTGTTTTGGGTCATGCGGGCGTTTACCTTAAAGTAGGCTGCACAAATTGATGCATTTAAAGCACCTGCATATTGTCAAGGTCGATTCGTCTGCCTCCCTCCCTTAGCACGTGGCTGTAATTTAGCAATCAATCAGTCAATCAGTCACTCTGCCTGTCAGTTAGTCAATCAAGCTGACAATTTGGCACCTGAATTGCTCACATCGACAGTTGTCACGCCTGCAAGTGTCTGGCAATTGAATTCAAAGCTATAATTGCATATGAATTATTCGTGGTAAGTGGATGCTATATATAAAGACGGCTTCGCTGCTATTTTGGTAATAATAATTCCCTTGGGCATAAATAAGTATTACTTTGTTTAACCTGGAGCTCTATTTTTAAGTATTCACTATTTGTTTGCATATCCTCAATTTTTGTTGGTCAAGTTGAACAGGGAAATTGATTCACGCAAACACATTTATGAATACTTAACTATATAAACTATAAACAATAATTGTAGGATCAGGCGGAGTTACATTACAACAAATTAAACACAGGAAGCATACATATTTGTAGCTGTTTTAAACCTAAAAAGGTTTTTCAACCTATTTTTGACCTTCTTTAACCTATTTTCAACAATTTTTATAACCTTTCTCTCTTTACTTTATAGAATTCTACTTATAACTCGTTTTTTTAATTATATGTAATTAGTGTTTATACGTAGTTTTGAGTGATAATAAGCCCTAGCAGGCTAAGGTTCAGCTTTGATTTAGGTCTTATCGATTTAGGTTAACATGCATCGCAAAATACAAGAACTTCTTAGGTTGCTTCCATTACTACTAAAAGAAACTCAAATGTGGGGATGCTTAGTGTATGTGCAGCAATGTATGTGCTTTTAAATTGTTAATTACGCTTGGATACCCCCTTGTGAGGGAACAAAAGTACTAATTGTCAGAAAGGATGCTTTCATTGCCATTTGTTATTTCGTGCAACTCTAAAACTTTATAAAAGTTCGCAGACCTTTTTGTTATAACACAGGATTTAAATGAAAGGAAAAAATACGTGTCGAATTATCAAAACTACCCATTTTTGAATACCCTGTAATATTTAGCCAACACTCACACAGCACTCGATGAGGTTGTTGACTAAAACAACCCAACAACTTCCTATAAATTCTCTGTTTAGCCAGTGAACTGGCCAGTCAAAGTGAGCAATCAATCAGTTAGGGTATTTAGCTAGCTCGGCACTCCCAACCACTCCAATAAGTACGCCTCCGCCGTTCCGCATTCAGATCGCATAACTAAATGTGACTTTTATGTATTTACATATTCCCGCTATGCATTCATTACTCGCTCCGTAGGCGAGTTAGCCGGGCAAAGTTAATTTATTCGCGTTCTAAGGAAACTTTCATAATGTGTGCCAGGGTATTTATGTTCTGGTACCCCCTCTCCTCCGCCAACCACTTCGCTCCTTCTCATTTTCCGTGCGGCGCAGCTTTTTCCGTGTTTTTTTTTTTTTGCGTTTTTCTTTTTTTATGTATTTAGCGTGGCAAAAATGGCAAACCGAAGCTTATTAAAAAACATTTCATTTCATTTGCTGTTTTTGCTTTATTCTGCCTTCTGATGTAAATAAATAAAATGGCAAGCAACAGCAGCAAGCGGCAGCAACACCAACAGAGGCAACAACAACCACAACAAATGTGAGCAGCCACTTGGCAAGCGCCCAAAATTGTTGTTACCATTCAACAGTTGGCCACGTTCGTTGAGGTTGTCTGCGTCTGGCTACCTGCTGGAGTGGGAGTGGCCGTGGCTGGGCGGCCAGAGCGAGAAGTTGGAGTGTGCGCAAGGGAAGGAGGCTTGGGGCGGCAAGTTGGTGGCGTGTTTTGGATACGAAGCCGCATTTGCGTCCTCGGCGGTTTTTGTTTGCGTTTGCGTTTTGTCAGCCATGTGACAGCAGCAGCACCTGCGGCTCCATATTGACACTTGGATGTGTGTGCGTGTGTGTGTCTGTGTGTGTGCCCCTTTAAATGCGTTATGTGTGTGTGTATATATCGCATATGTATGTATGTATATTCTGGCAGCAAGACGTTCGATAGTATTTGCGCTTTAATCATAACCTTAATTAAAAGTAACAAGTTTTTATTTTAGATACCAAGAAACGCAGAGGAAAATAACAGAAGCAAATTGCAAGCGTGCATGCTCGACAGTTAAATACCCATCAAAATCTTCGTAATACGAGCAGACTGTAATTCAGAGGATTGTTTTGTTAGGTTTTCAGCTAAAGACGTGTCAAGGCAAAAGGTAAAGTCTTAAGTTCTTCGTTTAATGAGAAAAATAATAAGTTAAATTATCGAAATAAATTTGCATAAGGTATTGAAGAACATAGAGATCAATTTTGGTGTCTCTAGTTCTCATAATTGATGCGATCATGGCGTTCATACGGACAAACAAACTAAGAATATGTGTAAATACCAGAGGTCTGGGCGGTATCTACAGTGCTAAGCATAACCAATCTGCGGAAGGTAGCGAGCAAACCGAAGTTAAAATTTAGTCTACTTACCTCTTATAACAAATGAAATCTACGCGTTCATACGAACAAATCTGCTAGGAATTAGTTTTTATACTTGGAGTAAGTTATCGAGGAATATAAAGGTCAAATTTGGTATCTTTAGCTCTCAAAGCTAATGACTTTAACTAGTAAATACGAACAAACAGACTTAGACTTTGTGTTTATATAGTAATTGGGGTCTGTCAAGGTCTCCAAAGTTATGATACCTTGTTTTGGGCATTTTCAACGCTCGCAGGGCAAATATGACAGGAATTTTGCTTCGCTGCGTCCTCTTCTCTGTTTCCTTCCACCTCTTCTATCTGCTGCTGCTGTCCATTTTCCTCTAGCATTCTTTGACCTGCAGCCATTTGCCAGTGCGAGCGCGTGTCAAAAATTGTCAGCATGCCGAAGGAGCTGAACGTCTCCACTCGGCCAGGAAATTCCACGCTAACGGCTCACAATACGTTCGGAATTCCGAGCTGGCTGAGCACGCTGGAGGCAGGAGGAAAGAAGTGAAGAACAGCAGAAGGGAAGAAGGGCTGAGCTAATCGGGCTCTCTCGACTTTCATAAATGATTCGGAAGATTTCAGGCTGAAGAGATGTTGGTGAATTGAGGAGGGAACAAGTCCGTAAGGAATTCACTCGAATTAATCAAACAAACAGAAGAATTTGACTTAGTTTTGGAATTCTCTCACAGCTCTGATTGATTCTGATTTACGACTCGGTCGAAAATGTAAATGAATATTGAGCAGGTCAAAGAAAGGAGAAAAGAAAAAGTAGAACTCATGCAACTACAAACATCTGGCAACTGCAACTGCTGTGCAACCAACTGCGCAAGTTACCAAGTTACTCAATCGAAAGCGTGCGAAATCGTATGAAATTCTGCAGGCATTAAGTACTTTGGAAGAAAAGTCCCGGGCAGCACTAGCTGCGGGGCTCAACTGGAAGCTGGCAGCATGTCAAAAGACAGTCGACTGAGGGAATGTGCTAGTGCCTGCACCTCGATACCCTGTAGCCCTGTGGCGGCAGGATGTAACTGGTTGCGCGGGGTGACTTACATGAACTTCGCTACAGGGTATCATGGCAGTCTGTTTAGTGCTTGACTTCGCTTGGCAAATGCCAGCAGAGAATTCTTCTGGACACCATTCTTCATATGGCGCTTTGTCTTGTCGCACACGAGTTGCTGACAAAGATGACAGAGCGACAGACGGACGGACAACAGCTGACCACACACACACACTCATACACACTCTACCCACACACACTCACATGTTGCACTTAACGGACTGGAGCCATGAGCCAGGGGAAAGCAACTGTTTGACATTTGCTGTCATTGTCAATGTCCTCGACAATTGTTGGTGCTGCTGCCGCTGCTGCTGCTGCCGCTGCTGCTACTGCAGTTGTTGTTGTGGTTGCTGTTATTGTTGCTGCGACCGCCTGCGTTGCCGTTGTGCATTTACTGTTGTTTATCCAGAGCCTTTGGCCGGCAGAGCTTTTGTCTCTGCGGTCAGTTCCTTATACATATGTTCGTCCTGGCCCTGGCCCTGGCCGTGGCCGTGGGCAATGAGAATTGTGTTTGCTACCTGTGGTTTTCCCTTTCCCCACTCTCCGCTGTTTCAATTGATTCCACGGCAACAGCAACAGCAACGGCAACGACAATAATAAACTTCACAATAATGGGGAACAACAACAGATACGACAGCAATAATAATAAGAAGCAGCAGCAAAGGCAGACAAACCACAAGCGACAAAAGAATATGTTGAGATATATTTTTCGAAAATATTTTCATTCCGTCGACCTTCTAGTTGGTCATGTGCTTTCGTTGTTTCTTCACCTTTACCTTCTCCTTCAACTTCACCAACACCATTTCGTTCTTTCAGTTCCTTCCTGTTCTGCAGCACACATGATTAATTCAACCTTCATGCTGTCCCATCTATCAACTGTTGATAACCAACAGACAGACGCATTGAGAGATAGACAGACAGACAGACAGACATATCACTATCATTGTGCAGTTCAACTTTAACATTTCCATTTGTAAACTGCGTCACGCAAGTTTTGAACAGTCTTACGTCCATAAAGCGATTATAATAATAATATAATTGAAATGGTTGAGGGATCGAAATCTTTAACACAAGGTACAGAGAGGAGTCTGCAGAAAGTCTCTACTTACTTAAACGTTTAACAATTGAAAAGGTCATGAACATAATGGAGACAACAAACAAATGGAAGCCCGACTGGAATTTGTAGATACAACAAGAATGTACAGCATGAATGGTTCACTCGATATGCACATGTTCATTTGACATTCTCTTCAGTAACCGAATTTAGTTGGGAGTTCTTTAAAGACCGTATAATTATCTTGTGTGCGTTTTAACTGTGAGTTTTATTTGATGGGGATTATAGATATGTCAATCTTTAGGTCATATGAAATACATTGCGGTCTATATTTAGTTTTGAAGGCATTTAATAATATCTAGATAAACGAAGGAGCGCATCGAATGAACAAACGATGAATGAGATGCTATTGAACCCTTTTAAAAGGACTTAAATCAGAAACTAAGTTTTTTTTTAATAATAGTAAGAAAACATTAAGGAAAAGAAATCAATTTTCTTTGACTTAATTCAGTTTGTTGCTATCGCATTAAATTTTATAGTGTATTAAAAATAATTCCATCGAAATAACTAACTTTCTGTCACTCTGCATCAATTTCGAGTGCCTGAAACATGTTTAGATTACTCGAAGACGAGCTTGGACATGTTTCATTTGCCGCTGTAATCGCATTAGCTGCGATCTATGCGAAAACTGTGAAGCCAACACAGACTCAAACTAGTAGCGTACTATACATAAAGCTGTCCCCTCTAATCACTTTTAAATGCAATTTCTATCGTTGCAGCTAAAAACGGGCAACAGGCCACAGCAGCAGCAGCAGCTAACGCCGCCGCATTGCTATTGTTTCGGAACGGAAACGGAAGTGACGTGCCCAAGCCCGCAGCCCGCAGGCCGCGCCGCAACCGGGACGACTAAGTCGTCAGACAGTTGAAAAATGCAAATTAAAATACAATAAAATGTAAAACACGGCAGCGACAACAGCAACAGCAACAACAACAACAATAACGAGGACGAGCACGAGGACAACAGCAACAGCAGCAGCTGAAGCAGAAAAGACCAAATCGACGGAGACAGTAGAAGAGTGTGAGTGAAGGAGAGAGAGAGAGTTGCAGAGCACGTTCAAGGGAAGGAAAGAGAGTGAGAGAGAGAGGGAGTGAGTTGTGGAAGGAGCATGCCAAATGGAAATTAGAAGCAAAGTGACGGCAACTTTTCCACTGAATTGATTTGAGCAATCGGCATCGTCCACGCCCCCAGACGCAGCACGCTCCACGGTCCACGCTCCACGCTCCACGGTCCACGGTCCTTGGTCACGGGATACGGTGTAGATATCAACTTCAATTTGCATAATTTTTGAACTCGACGTGGGCGTGGCGTGAACAAATTGCGAATAACAAAAGGCGACGACCATAAAAAGGCGCCAAAAAATCAAATTACAAAATCATACAATAAAAAGTAAGATAGATATATACGGGATATATATACACACGATATATACATATATATATCTGCGTTTATGGGAAGCAGGGGCAGCAGCATGTAAGCCGAGTGCATTCGAAATTCAAATTCATTTATGCAACATTAACAATAACAATCAAGGAGTCAACACAGTCAACAACTTCATAATTCCCTCAACGAGGAAAACGCGCGCGAAACGCGCTCAAAACGCTAGCGACAAGGCGGAAATTGATAAAGAACCAAAACTAAGACCAAAAAGGGCCTCGAGGGTTGCCTATAAATGTACCAGGACAGCAGCTGCAGCAGCAGTAGTCGACGTGGCAGCGCAGCAACAGCAGCAACAACAACAGCAACAGCAGCAGCAGCAGCAGCAGCGGCAGCAGCAACAGCAGCAGCAGCAGCAGCGGCGGCAGCAGCAACGGCAACGACAACAACGGGAACGGCAACAAGTGACGACGAGTCGTTTGAGGCGCTGACAATAATCACAACAACAACAATAACAACGACAGCTGATGCTGCAATTGGCGCTGGCGCGGCAACAGCAGCAACAACAACAACCACTGTAATAGCAGCAGCAACACCATCGTTAGCAACAGCAACTAGAACGACAGCAGCAACAGTTGCAGCAGCGAGTCACAGCAACAGCAACAAAAGGAACAACGACGGCGACGGCAAAGCAGAGGAAGGCGGCGGTGAGAAGGACGAAGAGGAGGACGACGACGTTTATACCGACGCTGACGCATACGTTGACGTCGACGTGGACGTCGACCTTGAGTGCAAGACAGCGCACGGCTCGTGTTTGCCCTCGACAACCAGCAGCAACAGCAGCAGCGGCAGCGGCAGCAGCAGCTGCGGCGGCAATGCAGCGCAGTTGTGTGGCGCCCGAGGACAACAGCAACAGCAAAAGCAACAGCAGCAGCAGCAGCAACAGTCACAGGCGCAGCAGCAACAGTTACAGCAGCAGCATCAGCAACAGTTGCACGCGCAACGGGCCGCCGCTTTAAACGCCGATGTGCGGCTGCTGCGCAAGATTGGATACATCGCGTCGCGAGTGCGGTGCCTGGCCAAGTATTACGGGGACTTTCGTCTGGTCAACCCGTACAGTGCGCACCGGCAGCGTCGCCAGCTGCAGGAGATCTTGTTGAAGCATTCCATATTCGATCCGGGACGCGAGCGGGAGCGCGCTCTGCTGCTGGCTGCGGCGGCAGTCGCCGTGGGAGCAGCCTCAGCGGCAACAGCAGCAACAACAGTTGCAGCAGCAGCAGTAAGTCGCAGCCAGAGTTGCCACAGCAGCTTTGAGCAGCAGCAACTGTTGCAGTCGCAGTTGGCAGAGCAAGAGCAGCAGCAGCAGCAGCAACCCGAGGAGGAAGCTGACCTGCAGCTGGCTGTGATTGCTGCAACTACAACAGCAACAACAACAGCAACTGCAACGGCAACTGTGCGTCGCAGATCGTCGAGCAGCTCGGTGAGTGCACTTGCAACTGCATCGGCATCCGCGTCCGCGTCTGCATCCGCCTCCGCCTCCGCCTCTGCATCCGCATCGACAAGCGCGTCTGCTTCGCTGCTGGCGGCTGCCACGCCCATTGCACTGCTGGAGGAGCTGCTCGTACAGTTCTACGAGGATCAGGATCAGTGCCGCAGCAAGCTAACGGTTATCAGTCGGCGACTCGCCTGCACCGACAACCTGAACAACAACAACAACATTAGCAGCAGCAACGCCAGCGCCAGTGCCAGCGCCAGCATCAGCAAGCACAACAACAACAGCCAGAGCAACAGTAACAGCAACAGCAACATCAGCAGCATTAGCAACGGCCAAAGCCTGACCATGTCCACGTCCATGTCGAACATGGTCGAAGCAACAGCTGCCGCCGCCGCCGCCGCAGCAGCAGCAAGCACAGCAGCAGCAACAGCAGCAGTTGCTGGCGGTGCCAGTGACATGGCCAGCAGCAGCGCTGCGCCTGCAACTGCAACTAGTCAGCACCAGCCACGCGCCCTCGCCACCTATCTGCAGCCCTCGTCGACCCTGGACGGTGACAATCCACGTCGGCGTCGCGCCAGCGACTGCTCGGCCGTGCAGGCAGCTGCAGCCATATCGAATCAGCTGCACTGCATCACACTGAAGAACAACAACTGCACGGCAGCAGCAGCAGCCGGCAAGTTGCCATTCCATCGCGGCAGTTGCGGTGCTGCCGGCGAGCATCTGTTGGCGGCCAATTCGATCGCCAATCGGGCCACCATCATCCTGAGCAAGTCGTGCAGCAATGTGGACGGCGACACCACTGCTGGCACCATCAATGCGGCCAATGTGGCCAACAAACTACGCGCCAGCGCCACCGACATCGAGAGCAACTCTGTGAGCGCCCTGAACGGGGCCAGGGATGCGATGACAACCATCGCCAATGCCGCCGCTGCAGCCGCCTCGAACAATGGCAACAACGGCAACAACGAGTACAGCATCCTGCAGCTGAACAACACGATCATCCAGTGTCACTTCAACGACGACGACTTCCGCGCCCTGGTCAAGGACCTCAAGCGCAAGGTTGAGTACACCGAGCGCATGAATTGGCTATGTGAGTATTGAATTGAATCAATTTGAATAGCATTAAAAACTTAACAAATATCACCAGCCAAAAGATTTTTAAAATTTCATTATAATCGGTCATGAAACATAGAAGGTATTTAAGAACTTCACACAGTGCGGATTTTTCTACCCGTGCTGAAAAGTATGCAACACAAAATATGCTAAACATAAAAATGGTTTATTAACTTGAATTATTTAATTATTAAGAAAGAATCAGGAATAAAATGACAATGTGCTGCAAAGAACATTATCATTCACATTTATATAATCTTTTATATTCTATATATTCGATTTTATATGCCAAACAGAGTCTCGTAAGTCGTTAGTTTTAGTTTAGTTTGCTCCACTCCCATCAAGACAATTGAAAACATCTAAGCAGATAAAGAAGTATCTGTTTAACAGTTTTAATGACTTACTGACTGACTGACTGAGGGATGGAGAGACTTGTCCGGTCAAGTCGGAGGCGCAAATATCCCTCAAATGAGCCGTAAGAGATGCAGAGAGGCAAATGCAGAATTTCAAATGGCAAATGGCAACTACAATGAAAATGTAAAAGTAATTTCAGATTGTGTTCACACAATTGCTAAAGGGGTCGAGCCGGCCATTCGTATTCGCATTCGCATTCACATTCGCATTCACAGTCGCATTCACATTCGCATTCGAATTTATACGGTTCACTGGGTTTTATGAGCGCACAGCCCTGCCCCGCCCTGGACAAACGTACTAGCTGGAAGTGTTGACCCCACCGAGAATAGCATCGCAAAGGGCAACAGACTAAGGAGAGTTGTCTATCGTCTTGCAAAAGATACTTGAGAGTGAATTACTTACTTCGAGTAACTTCGTCGTCTAATTACGGATGAATTGAAACCGGGCATCAATTTGCCATTAAATTTCGAGGTGAACTCAGAGTAAGAGAGAGAGCGAGAGAGAGAGAGAGGGTATTCACTCAAGTCATCAACTTCTATGCCCAATAAAGCAAATAATTACCAATGCGATTATTATGTCGTAACGCTATAGGCCAATAGGAGACCCCAAACAATTGAGCGATGAAGGCTTTGCCAGAGTTTGTTTGAATTTCGAAACAAGGGGAGAATGATGAAGGAGAAGACCACAAAACTAACTGAATACTTGTAGTAGCAACTCGTAACGGTTAAACTGGTAACGTGGCTTAAGGACCAGACCAGACCAGACCAGACCGGGCGGAAAGCAACAGCAACAAACCAGGAGAGCAAGCGAGGACAATCCTGATGTGTAACTTCTGATGCTCATCAAAAGTTACGCTACTTTTGGGCTCTGCATGGCCATGGCTCATGCCCAGGTTCGGCCTCCGGCTTTGGCTCCTTCTTCGTCTCCGGTTTCGCTTCTGACTGTGACAACAGGCATGAGCTGAGTCCGCTATCCGCACTTCTGTCTATATCGAGAACTATGTCTGCGGCTGTGTGTGTGCATGTGTGTATGTGTGTGTGGCCATGTGTCTCGGTATCTGGGTCTCTATATTAAGGGCTTGGCTTGACTTGGCTTGGCACTGCGCTTCTTGTGGCTGGCACATTTTGCTTTTACGGCTTACGCCTTTTATGTGTTCACTGTACTGTGTCCACTCTGTGTGCCAGTGCATGAGTGTGTGTGTTGCTGAGTTCGGCCATGGACAACAGCAACGGTGATGGAATGGGGACGGAGACGGGGTAACAACTTTGTTGAATGGCATTAAAAGTTGTCTTTGTATCGACGCGCGACGTTTCCCGTTTGCCCACAATTTATATACCCTTACAGTAACTGTATTAATGTTGGCACAGAAGGATACATTCACGATCCCATTGAATACATGTGAATATGAATATATGGTACTTACTTATGTATATATTCTTGATCAGCATGAAGAGTCGAAAGTAAGTAAGTAATTGAAACGAAATTGATAACCCCTTTAAACATTTATATAATGCAGCTTTCATATAAAGTATCGAGAAATGAGTCAGTTAGAGTAGAAGCATATTCACAAAAGTCAGTGAAGACTTATGCCATACATTAGCAGGGTGTAGAACCTTCGGCATGCCAATGAGAACTTTTTTTTTTGGTTTTTTTTGGCTCGTTTTGTTTTCCATCCTTGCACCTGGCCACTTCGTGTGTGTGTGTGCGTTAGTGTGCTCTGGCATTTTTCCACATTGTCGCATTTAAAACATTTCAATTAAACTCGGCCCTGCGGCAACGCGTCGTTCGCCTTTGATTCGCTGCGCGCGCGTCTGCAGGCCAAAGGTGACGATATTGTGCAAAGTGTTGCCTACTTATCTGCGCCTGTTGACTGCCTTCCGTTCAATTGCACCGCTGTCATATTCAGCCAGACTCAAGACACACGGCACGCGTGCTTACTCACGATTTACCTTTCCCTCGCTCTCTCCTTCTCTCTCACTCTCTTTGTCTCTTTCTCTCGCTCAGTCTTACTCGCCGTCGTGTGAGTGCTTTGATTTTTATTGTTGTTGTTAATCTCTTAAGTTGATTACGCGCTCAAGCGTATAATTCGTTTCTGTGTGTGCGTGTGTGTGTGTCTGCATGTGCTTGTGTGTATAACCACAAAATTTGCTGTAAGCTGTTCGGGCAATCATCGACATCGTTACTCAATTTTCTACTTTCCGTTTTAACTCCTGCTTCGATATCGACTTTGGCCACGTTTTCTACGTTTCCCATTGGCCTTTCCCTGCTGCGCTGAAAGCAGCTTACAGGTGTTAGGTGTTTAGGTGTTCTCGATAGTCACTCAAAACTATCCCCAAAGCGCGATAACCAACATAGTTGGGCTTGTTAATCGAACAGTGCATAGCTGCAGATATTACCCAACTCTGTACAATTCTTCGATATTGAGCACATTTTAACAGCATTCTAAATTTACTCAATTAATCGAACAATGAATGTCATCAATTTAACAGCAATACCGCGTTGCACAACACTGATAGCAGCAGTCATTAGCCAACACTGTTACTGTAACTGCTACACATCCTTGCAAGTTGTTTACACGTCCAAGTCGAATGGGATTTCAATGATCAAAGGTGAGGCGTTGCACAACACTGGCTAGCCAACTATTCTGCATTAAGTACAGCTGCACAAGCGCCATTAGAGGGTATCTTGCAGTCTGGTAGTTTTTACTTGCTGTCTAGCTCTTATCAATCTGCTCCTCTGTTGACTTTTAATCTGTACTTCATATGGCCTACGGTTAATTTCGCTGTCGATTTTGATGCGCGCCAAATATTTAGTCAAGTTGGCACGGTCTTCTTGCTAGGGACAGCACGAGGGGGAGGGGTAAAGGCAGAGGGGGTAGGGCGGTAGGTTAGTAAGTGGGTCAAGCACGTAGCACGCTGCGGCGGCGGGTCGTAAATCAAAACACATTTATACACGTTGTAACGCATTGTGCGCGTATGTGTCAAAGGTCACAAAACGTAAATTGCCGGGTGGTTGTAAGAAGGAAAAGGGGGAGGGGCGGGAGGGGATGAGGCTTTTGAAAAAAAAGAAAAAACGAGCAAACGAAGAGCCACAAAACGCAAAATGGCCATAAATTTGAAGAAAGCCTAAATGGCTTGGCAATACTTACTGACAACGCGCCAGCCACGAAAATTTCAACACTCAACAAAGCCGAGTAAGACGAGCCGAGAGAAAGAAAGCAAAAGAAAAGCAAAAGCTTTACCCTCCCTCCCACTGCCACTCCCACCCGTCCCTGTCGCGGTACATAATACAAATGACAAATAACAAGAGGCAAGAAATATGTCGGAAATCTACTCGAGACAGCCGCAAGCCTGCGAATGCCATGCCATATCCCAGCAGTCATATCACAGAGCCAAAAGGCACTTAAGGCCAACACGAGGACAAAAAGGAAGAAGGGGAAAGCGAGAGGGAGCGGGAGAGAGCGAGACTGACAAAAGCAATGGCCGAATGCCGAGCAGCAAGCAAAAATCTAATAATAATAAAATACTTTATTGTTCGGTTAACAATTCAATTGTTTCACTTAACAGCACCAGACAGAGACAGACAGAAAAGACAGAGACAGGGGCAGGGAGGGAGTGGGAAAAGCAGCTTGAGTTGCCAGCAGACAAGGACAGAAAATATGCGCAAATGAAACGAGAAATAAAAAATAAATTGCCACAAAACAACATTAAGTGATAAAGTGTTTGGCAAATCAAAACGAATGACTTGAATGACTGCAATACACACCCACCCGCACACACACACGCACACACACATACAGCCAAGCACATAGTCTCACACAGCATGCAACAACACATACCGATCTGAAGCGAGGCAGCCACACTTGCTGTCAAGGGCTGTGGGAGTGAGTGGCCATTTCATTCATTAAAAATATCCTTGTGTGGTCAGTTGAATGTGAATGCGAACAAGTGAGAGGTGAGTGAGTGTTGATTCACTGGCAATGCGAGTCATGTGAGTCGAAATGCAATCGATGCCTGCACTTGTTCAGGGTCCACTTCGAGTGCCACCTGCTGGTCAGTGTTGTTGCTTTTGCTGCTGCTGTTATGTTTTCATTATTAGATTACTCGATATACATGTGCCCAGAGCCAGATTGATTGCGACTCCATGTTGTACAGTTCACAATAAAAGCAACCCCCTCCCGCCCGCTCCTACCCCTTTCATTTGCTCGGCTCTTGGTCCCCTATCTGCATCTCACTTCTGCCAGGCCTGTTTCCGCTTCCGCCTGGGGAATAGCACCAATAGGCGCGAATGCGAACAGGAATCGACAAGCAAAAGCTCTTAAAGGCAAAAAGGATTCAGTTTTCGTCGGACAATCGCAAATTGGAATGGACAAATTGAAGATTGCTCAGCTCATTTGTCATTGTGTTGACAGCATCAGCCACAGACCCAGCTCAAGCGATGAATTTAAAGCTTATTGTTGCAGATTCTCAATGCGAACTTTGTACTTAACATACCTTACATTTGATACAAACAAACTTACACATAGTATATTCACCCTGTA
The DNA here is from genome assembly GCA_018151435.1 of Zaprionus africanus. Taxonomy (NCBI): domain Eukaryota; kingdom Metazoa; phylum Arthropoda; class Insecta; order Diptera; family Drosophilidae; genus Zaprionus; species Zaprionus africanus. The sequence continues at coordinate 696,427 of JAECXB010002285.1, forward strand.
TAGCCTTTATTTGTTATTATTGCTTCCTGTAAATTTGCTAAACATTAAAATGTAATGTTATCGTTACTTAACGTGATAAAAATGTAACACATTCTGCAAATTAACATAACATATGTTATGTAACAGAGCTCCATGTTAACTTACGGAATGCACTGCAGTATCTATTAAAGTTGTCTGGTATTGTTCTATCCCAATTGGACTTGTTAAACTTCGTCTCAGTTTTGCCACAACTATCTTTGTCATGCTTTCACTTAAGACATAACACTAACAGCAACATAACATAGAGCAACTTAACATATTCATATGTTAATTATGTTTATGTTATGAGCACTGTAAAAAGTGACTATCTCTCTTCCTCATTTTAAATATTGCTTTATAGATTGATATAATAAATGTATTTACAATGTATATTTACTGTAGTAAAATGTAAAGTAAAGGTATACGTAATTATTGGTTCTGCAATGCGAGAATACTTCGTAGTCAACTGTTTAATTTGTGTTGGCATTGCATACATTGTACCTCACTTTACAGAACATGCAACCAGTGCACAAGTAACAATGTTGCACTAACAGCCACTTAACATTGCCTTTGATTGCAGATCGAAAGTGATTTCAACTCCCAAGTTGCACTGCGATTGAAGTTGCTGCGTGTGAGAATAACATTCAGATATGATTGAATGCAATTGCCTCAGCAGCATTTTTATCGCATGCTTCGCTAAACTAATATTTCCTTAAGCTTCCACTTCTGTTGTGTGCCTTCCCCCCTTCCGACTTCCCCCTTCCCCGCTTCTCTTCTCCTGTCTCCATTGCTGCCCTGCAGCCCCTGGCAACAGGCTTTCTTTGTCGGCGCATCTTCTGCACGAGCTAATCATCTGGGGAACTACTCGTGTTACGGCTTATTATTGTGAAATTTCTTCTTATTTTTCTGTGCCAACGTGCAACAAGGAGCTGCGCGTGCAACGCTGAAGGACATGCAGAAAGAGATGAGGGATAGGGGGGGGGGGGGAAGGTAAACTAAATAAGCATCGAATTTCTAGAGGGGGAACGTGCGTTAATGCGACTTTAGTTGAACAAGCATCACGAGCACATTTGAGTGCAAGCAAAAATCTGTTTATGGCTGTTTATAGCCCTGAGCGATGCACTGCCAGAGTCCCTGTCTCCCCTTTTTGCCCCCTCCCCCTCTGTCTCTCACTAGTCCGACAGGCGTGGTCGTATCGTGTGTACAATATGCCCACGCGTGACATTTAATGCCTTTACAAATGGCGCATCAGCAGGGAAAATACCAAGAATAACAGCAACAACAACAACAAGAAAAACAACATATACGGAAAACTATTTATGCACCTCTGGCTATGGGATACAGGGTGGGGCGGGGCGTGGCAGTGCAGGGCGGCAGGAAATGTCAGCAAAGTTGGTATGCAAAATATTTGTTAACAAAGCACAAACATATTTATTTCATTATCTGTGCACTGCGTCGCCCCTGTATCCTTTCCTCCCCACAGCCTGCACCTGCCTCAAGTATATCGCTTGCTGTCCCTCTTCCTCTCGCTGTCTTTGCCACCTTCTGTGGCACGCACAAAGCAAAATGGCATTGCATATTGCGCTTTTATTATGTCAGTGTAAAATAAATATTTACCCTGGCGACGTTTGCCAGAGAGGCTGCAATATGACACAGAGAAAGAGATAGCATAAGAAACGGGCAGACAGAGAGAGAGAGTGATAAAGAGAGATAGAGAGGGGGAGAGACATGCTGGCAAATCAGCATGGAAAATTCTAGCTGCGTTTCTAGAAACGCTTCAGTCGACAGTTTTAAGTTTCGCCAATAATCCGCAACGAGCTGCTCACGTTCTCTTTGAAACCAGGCTCCCCTCCCCCCCTGCCCCTCGCCCCTTGCCTATGCCCCACGTCGTGCTGACAATGCCGTGACAACTGTTTGCTCCGCACCCTCCCCTTGCAGTGCTGTGTTAAGCAGACCTAACATGCCGCACAATGTTGTAGAGGAACTTCAAAAGTTGCGCTTACATCGCTGCAAACTTTAGCGAAACAACATTCGCTGGCTTCATAACTCGGGCATCTCTCAGATATCTCTCAGGTACCTCTCATTTTGTCTCTGTTTCAGATATGTTTCATCTCATCGACTCTCGCAAATGCTTCACACATTTGATTGTCCTGGCAGTTCAAGAAACTCATCTGGAATTCTTGTTTACTCGAGACATTTGAATATTGTCTCTGTCTCGAATGTCGCACTTAATTGGGATCGTCTGTTGCAATAAACCACAAGTCATGTTGTCCCCTCTTCTCTCTTTCTCCCGTTCTCCCTTTCTCCCGTTCTCCACACTTCTTCGCAGTCAGCCTCCTTCGGTCTCTGCCTTTCTCTGCAGCAAAGTTACGAGGAAACCAGTCAAATAAAAAGCAAAGTTTGTTTTCGGCAACAGCTGCAAGATTGTTGCATTGTTTTCATGACTCATGACTGCTGATGATGTTGCTGCGAGGCAGACGCTGGCAGAAGGGGCGAGACCCTGCCCCGCCCTCAGTTGTCGTCATGCAACAGCTTGCGCGATTCCTTGACGTTTCTAACTCTTTCTCTCTCTCTGTGTGTGTGAGTGAGTGTGTCCTTTGGCAAAGTGAATGCCTTTCTCTGGAAGCGATAAACACAGTCAGACACCCAGACAGACGCTCAGACAGACAGTGATAACATTATTGCGAAGAAGTAGGGGAAAGAGTTATACGTCTCTCTCTAAATTCCAGGCAATCTACACCATCTGGCTATGCAATGAACTATGTCTGCATCTTGATATGTGTTCTACTTACGATTAGCTTTGTACACAGTTTCACAAGTCTGTCTGTGATGCTGCAGTAACGTATCTCGTATGTGCGAAAGTATCTCGAAGATGCAATGGTAGTTCTTGTATTTAAAAGTATCTTATTGATGCAATAGTTACTACAAGACTTTATTTTCAGAATGTCTAGTAAATACAAAAGTATCTTATATGTACGAAGTGACATATGGAAAAGATAAGGAGCATTTCAAAGATTTTATTCCAAACACTGCAAAAGTAATTACATTTTACAATAAAAACTTCTGCTAATAAAAAGTTCTGCTTGAGTGTTACACTATAATACATTTAACTCTCTTGAGATTGACGGAACAAGCTAGCTAACGTTGCGAAATCGTGTAACATTATAAACGGGCGCATCTCCTATTTGAAAACAGAGGATCGTCAAAGAAGAATTATCGTATGAAATATAAATAACTGGGCAAATTAGACGCCATCGCACCGGCACCAGAGCAAGTGCACAAAGATCTGCCGATCACACCTAGCAGTAGACTATATGATATCAAGTAAAGAGCATTTTTTGGGGAGGCATCGGGAATTGATAGATATTTGATAAGTGACAGCTTAGCTGGTCGTCGGGAACTTCTTGCATGGTTGCATAATAGATATTTTGCGTGCAGACACTGTTTCTGGAGTTGGTATAGCCTCACCAGTGGTCACGTTATTGGCGAAAACCTCCTTGACACCACCAGCTTTTTGTTTGGCCATTTGATAATCACCTGAATCGAAAAACTTTTGCCCCTTCTGCAAACGTTTGTGTAGAAACGCAGAATGACCGCCAGGCACTCGCATACCACTTGGATACTTTGACATGAGCTTCTCTTCTTCGATCTTCTCCAAGTCCCTGGGATCGGCTTCACCAGATGATTCACCAGATGGTTCATTCTCCTTTGGCGTGGTCGCCGGGCTGTTACTATTCTCTTCGGTAGAGCTCATAATGTTTATTGTTCTGTAAACTATAAGACTAACTGTTGTTTTCCTTCTTTTTTCTGCTGAGAACACATGCACGCCTTCTTCCAATCAGGGCAGCCGCTAATTAAGCTCGGACGTTACACATTATTACGCAGAACAGATATATGCTTATTTTCCTCAATTTGTATTTTAAATAATTAAATAATTTTTATTTCCGCTTTTAATACATTCCGTATACTTTGAGAGACGCTACACAAGTATTTCAAAGCTACAAAAGTGACAACTCTAGAAAATTATGTGTTTAAGATCTTGTCAACTTCAAAGATTAACAGAATAAATTCAGCTTACTTATTCACTCACTGCTAACAAGAAATTTATCTAAGAATTGCTCTCTCCCTCCTTTTCGATACAATGCGACCCCAACAAGAACATTGCTTGTGGGAGATGGGGGGGGAGGTGGCAATCAGTTCGCTGGCCGCGTATTCAATTGAATCATCTGCTTCGTGTTGTCTTATCAATTTCTACTATTTCTCTATTATCGCAACTGTGACAGACGCTTTCAGCACATTCAGCTGGGCACTCGAGTTGTTGGCTGCGCTGGCAAGTATGCTATAGTTTTTTCCCTTCCCATTGTGCGGCTCCCTTTGCGCCGATTTGCTATGCACAGCGCACCGTAACGCAGGAGAGAAGAAGAAGGAGAAGGGGAAGGCGAATAAACAGAGGAGCACAAAAGGAAAACCACCCTGTCGCGCTCTAATCTGGCTGGCAGTCACACCTAACACACCTTTAACATACGCACACACACAGACACACACCGCACCCTCGCACACAGGCGCACACCTTGCCTCGCTTGTTCGCTAATAAAGTTAAGCAATCAATAAAAATGTTGATTATGCGAGGCAGCCACTACAGAGACAACAACAACAACACAGGCATAACTAGAACAAAAGCATTAAGCTGCATGTGTGCCAGTGTGTGTGTGTCTATGTAAATTTCATGACTTTGCGCCAAGCGTAACACAAAATAATCAAAGTGTTGTTTAACCGACGCCTCTTGTGCACCCTGTGCACTCTCCCCCACTCCACCCCCCGCTCTCTACGCTGGCATCCTGCTGCGCTGCAGTTGTTGAGCGCGTCAAAGGATTTCAAGTCCGAATTTTCGACCACTAAAAATGTGTTATTGACTTGCGCATTAGGGCGCATGCTGTGCCCTGTGTGTAGGCGGGTGAGGGAGGTGCTGGAGTGGCAGGACGGCGAGTGCTCGATACTCGTAAATACATTTATGTTAGCAACAATTTTAATGAGTAATAAAATTTTGCATACTTCAGGGCGCACAACAACCGCAACCAGCAACGCCTGTGATTTATGAGCAGGGCTTACTCTCACGCTTCTTCCCGCTCTCTTTCCCTACTTGTTCTCACTCTCTCGCGCTCTCTCTCTCTACCCTCTCTTACTGCCTTCTCTCTTCGCCCCCCACTCCTCGCTTTTGACACCTTTTCGTTAGACTTTTGCTGGCACTTTTCAAAAGTTTTGCAACAGCAACAGAAAACAAAGCGAACACGCTGCCAAACACCTTAACAATGTGAAGCTGTGTGTATGTATGAGTGTGTGTGTGTGCGCGAGGGTGTGTATGCGTGCGTAATACCCTTTTTGGCAACTTCATTGTTTGGCCTGTTGGTAAACAGGCATTTAACTTAAATTATTTTACAACAAATGAGCAAACTTTTTCAGTCTTGCGGCGCTTGAGTCAAGGCCGGAACATGCGATGGGCTTTGCCAGCACACACAGCCAGCCCAAGATGTCTCTCGCAAGCAATACACACACACCCACACACACACACACACACACACACACCCACACACACACACACACACATGTACACTGGTTTAGCTGTGTGTATATATTGTTGCTTAACTTACTTTGAGCTGATTCACTTCGCGCTTCAACTGACTTTTGTCTAGTCCCGGCGGTCAACTCTGATTATAACTGCTGCTGTCTCTCTCTTTCTTCCCCCCCCCCCTCTCCCTCGCTCTTAACAAGTATTTATTTAGCTGATGCTTAATTAAACCAATAGACGAACCACAGGACAGAGCAGAACGGGAATTCGCTGGGCTTCGACCTTGTTTCGCATTCCCCAATTAGAAAGTTAACAGGCAGAGCTTGGAGCGAACTCACTTTCACTTCTGGATACAAAGAATTCCTGCCATATTTGCTGATAACTAACTGTGGCAGTTGCTGCGCTGGCAAATTGAAATTCTTTGATATTAACGTGCTCTTCTTCGGCAACAGAAACAACAACAACAACGAGACGAGGCACACACAAAAAATAATTATAATAATTCTCGGGCAGACATTCCACTCAATTAGGGCGCCTGTCTGTTGTCCTGTGCATGTATGTGTGTGTGTGTGTGCGGCACATGAGCAGATGTGGCAAGGTGTCCAGTGGCAGTGAAAGTCTACACCTGCCACCTTAACCACGACATCGTCGGCATTCAAAACGTTGCTTTTATTCTCCCCCTGTGTCTGGCCACAGTTTTTCCTGCATGCATGGAAGCAGCACAAAAGCAACAAAGAAGGCAGCAAGAAAGAGGCAGAGTGAAAGAGAGAGAGAGAGAGAGAAAGAGAGAGGTAGAACTAGAGCAGGTCTTGACTGTGATTTTTATTTCAACATGACATGTTTGCCATTTCTATAATATTAAAAGGCCTGCCTCTACCTCCCTCTCTCTTTTCCCTTTTCTGGCTCTTCCATACTCTGCATAGTGTGTCATGCGAGCCGCACTACGTTGCGTATACTTCATGTGAGACAGAACTTCTTGCTGCCGCTTTGTCTTTCGTCAATCCAATTAAGTGTCGCTTTTGTTTAATCAGTCCGCAAATGTTCGTGCATATTGAATTACACTGTCCTACAAAATTGCCACAGATTTTTCAAAATAATTGTTAATTGCCATATGAAACTCGGCTCCCAGTTGAGCCTCCCCCCCTTTCCACTACACTTCTCGAGGTTGTTCTCTCCATTTTTCGTGTCATTACTTGCGGCGCTGCGATTTGATCATCATCATTTTTCCTGGCGCGTGCCTGCCGATTGAAAGTGGAGACTTTGCAGTCGAACTGTGAGAGCAGAGGCTGGCGGGTAGGGAGGGCAGGAAGTAATATAGAGGTATACGTGATAATAGTGCTTAATGGTAGCGAGGGAAGGGGGAGCGGGAGAACGTGAGCAGACAAAACACAAATGAAATGGTTCGAAATTGCCGATGCAGTAAAAGATGTTTGCATTCTTTATTTTTTGCAGTTGATTTCTTTAAGGTACAACAGAAACTTTGAGACTATTATATATTATTGAAGATATATATCTCGCTACGTAATTGAAATGAAAGTGAAAATGGTTGATTAACGATTCGACTTTCAAGTAGACCTAAAGGAGAATATAATAAAGTGAAGATATCAACTTGAATATATAATAGATTTTAACACAATAGAAATATATAGATGGTCACTAAGCTAAGAACCTTCAGACCCCTAAGATTTCTTTATCCAATTGGATTCCGTTTTTAGTTTGTCAATTCGAAATGATGCACACTGAGAGAATTCTGGTATTACCTCTAGCAAGTTGGTAAGGACGTGCAGTTAATGTGCTCATGTACCTTTGTTTTTGTTCAGTTCTCTTAGAATATACCAGGGTGCCACAGGAATTGTTCTTAGTATCTGCGATTGAGCCCTCTGCATAATAACAATGAACTGCATCAGTCTGAATTCTTTAAGCTTATTTAACTCACTCGACTCGGCAATCCAACAGACTGCCAGCTTTATAGAGTTCCATAACTATGACTGAGCACTGCAAATTAAAGGAGGCAGCTGCAGCGTGGTGTGTGTGTGTGTGTGTGGTGTGTGCTGTGTGTGAATTATTTCTGCTCCTTGGCTATTTTTGCCTTTTTAATATATGCACAAAGTGGGTAGCTATGTCAGGCCAGCACGTGCGACTACTGTCAGGGCTCATTGAATATTTTTTGAGTATTTTCGGGACGTTCATGTCCATGTCGCTGTCGGTGTCGGTGTCGCCCCTAACCTCTGTCTTCGGTGGCCCCGTCTGCCACACCTACACGCCTTCTGTCCACCTGCCACATTTCTCATGACGCGTGCCACAGCCTGCCTCGCACCACGCTTTGTTTTATTCATTGTTGTTGCTACTGGCGCTGCTGCTGCTACTGTAATTTATACGTGCTGTTTATTTTATGCCAATTTAATGCAACACTCACACTCACTCACTCGAACTCACTCACACTCACACTCACTTGCACTCACACATTGCCGCAAGGAAAAGAAAACAAACGAGCCGCGATTTGACAGACGATTCCAAGTATGTGAATGAGTGTGTTTGCTTCCCTTTCCCCCCTCTCTCTCTCTCTCTCTTCCTCTCACACACCCTCTCTCGTTCTGTCTGGCGCTGTGTATGTGAGTGTGACATAAAATATTTGACATATTGTCACGTTCACGTTCAGAATGAAGTGCAGCCGTAGCTATAACATCGACATCGACGGCATCGGCATCGACAGCACGAGCCACAACAATCGAACAGGCATAACATAATTCTTCATATTTTCTTTGGCAACGCAAACAGAGGGTGGAGCGGAGAAAAGGGGGCGAGAGAAAAAAGAAGGAGGGAAAGGAGAAAAGAGAAGAGGAGCACTAGCAGATACTCTGTAGGAGCGAAGACGAGCTAAGTATTCAAATGGATATTCAATTAAGGATTGTGGAAACATGTTGATAACAGAAAGAGTTTCTTTGTTCAATGCAAGTTTAAACAGCACCTGCACATACCCTGTAACTCACTGGGTATTCAACTACCCTACATTTTCACTTGTACTGGGGTTAACGGTGCTTTGATGAGCGCTTTTATGAGTATTCACATTTCAAGCAGCTCATGCCATGAGAAATGTGACTATGTTGTCACTCATTAGATGCTCCTTAATGAGCAGTGCGCTGTAAAGTATCTAGCGTGCATGCGCCACCTGCCACATGCCAGATTCCACTTGCCGCATGCCGCATGCCACACAATAAAAGTGACTTAATGCCCAAGCTAAATTTGGAGCTGCAAATGAAATTCGCAGAATGAAACTGTGAAGTAAACCAATAAAGTGAAAATGAAAATAAATTAAAACAAAATAAATAAAAAGAGAACCGTGGGCGGGGCAGGTGCAGAGGATGGGAGCGGAGGCGGGGAGCTGCTTTTGGTTTACCGTTGCCTAGCAAAACGTAAATAATTAAAAATGAAAAATTCATTTTGTACATTCTATTTTAATTTTGCTCCACCTGCTGCGCGTGCTGTGTCTGTCTGTGTGCCTATAGGTGTGTGTAGGTGTGCGTGTGCAGGTGTATGTGTGTGTGGCTTTGACAGTTGAAAGGATTATGAATCTGTAAAAATTAAATGAGAAACGAAACTAAGCACAAAGTGGACAGAAATGTAGCACAGCCAGCTGGGACAGAGTCCTGCAACTGGGACTGTGGACTCGGTAATCGGGACAGGGACTGGGACTGGGACTAAACCTGCCTCCAACACTCTCCCCGAAGGGACGCCATGACATGACACTTTGAAGATGTGCCGCACATCGTGGCGAATCACTTGCGGTTCCGGGACTCGCTTTCAAATTTCCATTTTCGCCTCTGCACGAGAAGTTGACACCTTTTGCCGGACCGAGCTGCCTCCTGTCTCCTGTGCAGGCCAATGAAATCATTTGAGTATATTAATTAAAAGCACTCGGTAAATAAACCGGCAAAAGTCCGAGCTGGAGACCACCATGGCAACCAGGGACGGAGGGGGGTGCAGGCCAAGAGCGTGTCCCAACTGCGCGCAGCTGCTGTCTGGTCCAGGACCCAAAGCGGATGCTGCCAAGCAAATTGGATTGCTGTGGCGACCCACACAGCCCCCGCGTCTATCTCTCTCACTCCGTCTCTCTCTCTTTCCTGCCCTTTGCCATGGCAAACAGGATGCCTGCCGCTAAACCGCTGCCTGGGCTCTGCTGCGCCAGTCCCAGTCCCAGTTCCACTTCCAGTTCCAGTCCCAGTCCCGTCAGGATGTTTACCAGCAAATTATCAAGGCAAAAAGTTCAATAGCCAATTCGATTCCCCGAGCGACGCTTTCAAGATCGACGCCACGCACCACGCCTTCTCCTGCTCCGATTGCGCCATTTGCATTAATTGCGAACGACACGAGCGCACACACACTCACACACACACCCATACACATGTGTGTATTTGAAGTCTCTGCCACACGCACTGATGACGCCATTTTTTCGGTCCATTGCATGCGATTTTTATGGCAGCCGCCGCAGCTGTCGCAATAGCGCAGGTTGCTCTGGGTCAAGCCCACCAACGCACAGGTGGCACTTCGATTGAAGCAACAACAAACCAGGTTCCCAAATCAGTACTATACTATATGTTACTAGATGTTTCAACTATGGTATCTTACAAATAATTCTGCGATAACAAAGTATAAAATATAGTTGAGCCAGATGTTACGTTAAGTCTCATGTTATCACAGTGTGACCGTAGTCAATACACTAACGTAATGCTATCGATATCCCTTTTCGATAAAAAGAGTGTTGAACAATGCGAAAAGAGCGACACAGCGTCTCTATCGTTTGGAAAAGTCAAGAGAATAGAACAAAATTCGTTTAAAATAAATTAAAAGTGAAAAAAAAGACAGCCAATAATGAATTATGTTCACAATATATACTCTATATACACTTGTGATCAGAGCAGATAATTGTTAACAACAATAAATGTAATTCCTTGCTGGCAGCTAAAATACATATTTATCTGCTGAAATCCAATGGTATTCAAAGTGAAACAACACAAATAAATATACTATAGGGTTTTGGCGAACTTTGTTTTTTAAATTCATTGTAGCTGACCTCGAGCCAACTACAATGAATTTACAAATAAATATATTTGTAATATGATTTTTGTGTAAAAAGTAAAGCCTGTAAATCATGAAATTCATAAAAGCTCGACAAATAGGCCAATTAAGATTAACAGAGCTGGATAAATAAATACATCAAATACGAACATTGTTTGCAGCTGAAAAGAACAAAGTCTTTTATTCCCATTTGTTTCAGTTTTATTTTATTTACGTCAATCTGAGTTCTATACAAAGCCAATTTTATTTATCAAAATATATTTTTAGATTTCACAAATTTCCTTTTTTTATACATTTTTCTTTAAAAAAAATGATGATAGTTTCAATTGAAAAGAAGCACAAATGTACTACATTGTTTTCTGCTTAAGGTTCTTCCTTTTATAACGAATATATTTCCAATTGTTATTGGCTATTCAAAACCGAGAAAAGCAAAGTATAAAACCAGCATTTGTTTTAAAGCTCTCGTATATCATACTCTCATCTATTTCATGTCCCATTTCTGCCAATTCTGTCAATTTAGTAGCCATCAAAATTCGAGTTATGTTTGCAAAGAGCTGAAGAGAAGCTTGAATACTGTTTATGTTTTATGTAGACTTCACATAAAAATGACTTGCTGTTCTATAGATACTCATGTGTATACCGTATAAAGTATATATATCCACATATATACATATGCACTCCACACGTAGCCCGAAAGTGCGATAGAGATCTCCGAGTCGTCGTTTTGCGTTATGAATTTCAAATTCATAATTTTAATGTAATAAAAATTTATCATGAGTTTCACTTTTTTGTGGGCGCAAAAAGTTTTCCACGTTTCGGATCCGACAATTCCCAAACGTGTTGTCCCTACTTTTGCACACCTAGCCACTCACCTCCCCCTCCCCCTTGTCCGTCCCAGCCCCATAAAGCTGTCACACAAGTCGGCCTATTTTTTTATGGAGCAACTTGAGAAAAGCTGCATAAAAATGGAAAAATGAAAACGGTTTCTCATTCTACAAGTTCAGTGTCTGTTGTTGTGTTTTATACAGTTTGTTTGGGGCGTGGCACTATCATTATAAAACTATAAGAACTTGTGCGCTTAGACGGTAAACGTCTTGCCTCGAAGGGGTTGCGGGCGGGTTGGAGTCTCAAATTCGGAATTCAAATTCAAAATTCAAATTCGAGTTGAATTGTTTGCTCGGGCAGCGGAGGCAGCAAGTCAAATTTGCATTTCTGCCTTCAGCTGTTTTTCCCTTCGTATTTTAATGGAAGATTGCGTTTGTGTAAGTGTGTGTGTGTGTGTGTGAGTGTGTTAGTACATGTGAGTGTATTGTGTTTTTGCGTTTTACCTTCTGTTCGTGGCATTCTGCTTTCACTTTGCATACGCTTACACACACACACACACTTCCTCTGTCTCTGTCTGTGTCTGTGTTTGTGCCTCGCACTCCCCTTTCAATTTGTGACGCTTTTTAATTTACTGTAAATGCCACGCCCTCGGCCCCCAGCGACGCTCCTTGCGCGTCATATTACCTTGCGCTCCTTTATACTACCAAAGGCCAATACGCTGTCAATCAATTTTTGCGCTTAATGCGGGCAACAAATGCAAATCACGTTAAGCAATCGTCCCTCAGTTCCCTCCTCCCTCCCACTGCTACTCAACAGTTGTACATATGTATATCTATGTGCACATATGTGTCAGTCAGTCAGTCAGTCAGTCAACCAAGCAGACACTGTTGTCTTAATTTACATTTATCTATATTTAATGACTGCATTAAAGCCAGCCTTCTAAAGGAATTAAGACATCTCAGGCTCATTGCAAAGAAGGCTAAGCAAAACGAGTTAAGCAGAAGGAAAGAGACAGAGATAGAAAGAGAAAGTGAGAGAGGGGGATAATTATGTTGTCTTATAATACAAATTTCTAACCTGTATAAATAACATTTACTGCATTTAGACTTAGCATAAAGTTGGCTTAGTTCAGAGAAGGAAGAGAGACCGACCTTCTCCCTATAAAGCAAGTTAACAGGAACTGGTTGCTAGTGTGGCAAAACTAAAGCATAACAACAGGCGCAATAAACATTGTATTGCATGTAGACATTACAATGATTATATTTGATTATAATGATTGATTTGCAAGGTTTGATTCGCATTTGAAATTAACTTTGTCTGCGTGGAATTTGTATAAATCATCATTTAAAATTTTGTGTCTTTAACTTATAAAGTAGCTGAGATCTTTACGCTCATATAGAGAAAACTTAAATATGACGCTGGAGACTAAAGACTATACTTTCATACAATCTCAGCACCTTTTGAGGTAACTAGAAATGCTGCTCTGGCGTCGCCTTGGCCACATCATGAATCAGTTGAACATCCCGAACCGCTTCTAATTGCATTGCAAAACTTCGTGGGGCTTTGTCTGTCAGTTATCCGCGGCACAGATCCCACCTGCCAGATCCCTTCACGCCATTGGGCCTTGGCTGAGCCTGGAGCTGCTTCGGGGGCCTTCACTCCGTTAAGCTTGGCTTTTAACTGTTTGGCTTTCGGTTAACTTCTGCTGCTGTTGCTGATGCTGATGCAGGCTTTGCCAATCAGGCGAGTTGCCAACTGCCAGGGGGGAGGGGGGTGGAAGAGGGAGCGAGTTGCGTTGCCTCTGGCAGGCAGCATAAAAACACAAATTACCGCAAAATTTGCAAATTTCTGCACGGAGAAATGAAAGAATAAACCAAGTATGGTACATGCATGTGTGTATGTGTGTGTGTATGTGTGTGTGACAGGCACATTTTGTGGCATATGCGTGGAATTGATGATGCCGTCGCCGCCGCCGTCGCCGTCGCCTGCCGGAAGGACATTGCAAAACATTGCGATAAAAATCCATTTAGATGCGCAAATAAGCAAAAATCAACACGGAAATTGACTTTGATGAGCGACGACAACGACAGGGAGACAGCAAGACAGCCAGACTGGCAGGCAGGCAGGCACATCAGCGAGACTGGCACACACATATGCGCATAGAGATGTGCCTTCAAACGCCCATTAGCCACGCCCCCCGCGCATATATGATGAGATATTTATTTGCGCTAATTTTTTCGCTCGTGTGACACTGCACAACAATCTATTCTAGTCGCCAGGCGAGTCTCCTGGGAGCAAGCCCGCAATTGTTTCCACCCAGCAACCCACTCAGCTAAGCCCCTACTCCTCCCCCCCTCCCTCCCTCTACATTCCCTTGAACAACATACCCACATCCCAGAATATTTCCACTTCCCGAAGCGAGGCGTAACAAATTTGACAGCTGTCAAAACTTGACTACAGGCTCCGCTTGCCTTCGCCTCCGTCCCCGTTGCCCGCTCTGCCCATGCTATATAATTCATTTATTGACAGTTGAAGCAATTAAAGTGTGCACCCAGCTACACCTACACCTACACCCACCCCCTCAGTCCCTGCCACGCCTCATAATACGTTTATTTCGGCTTAAATTCTGTGCGCAAAAGGGACCCCAAAGCAAAGTCTCGTTAATCGCATTTCGGTCTGCATTTCACGTACCCAACTCGAAAATTGGGTTTAAACTGTCTAGAGAGCAGAAGGCAAAAACGCAAAAATCTAAAGAAAAAACGCACACTCACATTTATATGATGAGTTCCCGTGCGATGTTCCCGATTTCCGAATAACCTAATGCGATATTTTCAAGCGACCTTAAAGAGTACAATGAATGTGCATTGAAAGCCGTTTAGACTTGACATAATGCTCTCTCTATCTGTCCCTCTTTCCCTCTCTCTCTTTCTTCTCCCTGCCTCTCTCCCTCTCCCGTCTCCTTTTTACGCTATCAATATCGATTTGAATGAATCCTTTTTCTGATTTGACCCTGATGCATAATTAAGAGGCAACGACTTAAGTGATGCTCCAACTAACCCGACTAATACTGAATACTGAATACTGAAGGGGTCCTCTATTGATTGGCGAAATCGAGTTGCATCATTTCTGCAGCACAACTCAATTATGTCTGCTAGTGTGTGTGTGTGTGTGTGCGAGTGACGCACATGAAAACTTCATTTGTGTAAAGCATTTAATTTGTATAGATAGCAAGAGGCCAGGGGGGAGAAGGGGAGGCGAGCTCGCCGAACGTAGTGCCCCAAAAATGTCAACCAACCAATATACACATACCGGGCTAGTGTGCCCCAAACAGTGTGCCCCAGTGTGTCTGTGTGTGTGTGTGTGTGTGTGAAGAGGAAAAGCAAACGAAAGTTGGCCGGCTGCAAACTCTCTAAACTCATTTAATCAGCACAAAGCGTTTAATCTCGCAAAACGTATAACACACACACACGGACACATACGGACACACACAACGTACACACACACGCACATACAACGTACACACGCACACATATGTAGCGCACAGAAAACACAACACACACACACAAGTATGCAAGGCAGCTATGAGTAAAGAACGTGATTACGCGCATATTAATCAGGGTGTGTGGGTGCAAGTGTGTGTGTGTGTGTGTGAGTGTGTGAGTGTGTGTGTGTATAAGCGTACAGGCTGCCACCGTGCAAATTTAATCAGTTATAATACACTTTATCATGAACCTGACCGACAACGCTTCGAGGGTCTCTTGCTCCGAGTGTGCGCCCCAGTTGTGAATCTGAATGTATTGAGTACTCGTGAATAATGACTCGCATTTAAAATGCGTTAGGCCAAATGGAGGCATAACAGAGAAACAAAAAGCCGGCACTCACACACACACCGCCACACACACACACACAATTTCAATGGGGGAAAAGGAGAACAAAAATTAAAGACGAAGATAAACAAAATTGAAAAACCGAAAGCCGCAAGAAAAACTTTCATTCATTTAAAAGTCAGCGAATTAATGAGACTCGTTCATCAGGCAAAGTGAGTAAGCTTGAGTGAATATTCCCAGGGATCTTTAAGAGAGCTGAGAGTCCAATTTGCTGTGAATGTATCGTGAGTGTCGAATGAATTGTATGTGAGTACTGAAGCTGACAACTGATTAATGCATGAATAACTTAAAGTGATATTTATTATTATATTCAGTTGATGTGCTGCCGAATTGTATTCATAGGCATAAATAGTTTTAAAAATGTATTTAAAATTAATCTTCAACAAAGAGTAATATGAATAATACCAAACAATCAAATTTGTAAACTCGTTTCTGTATTCAAAATGCACTCAATCTTGGCAAAAGCTTCACTTACTCTACTCTATGTTTCAATTCATTTAAATACTTAAAGTCCATTCAAATCATTTAATTTTAATTTTATTCATTCCGTACTCACACAATACTCATGCCTTAATAAATACTTAACAAATTTCTCAGTATTTTAAGTAATTTCAAAACGTATTCAAACTCTACCCAAACCTCAAACTATCGCAATTTCGAGATTTTGTTCAAGGCATATTTAGACACATATTAAGACAAGTAAACTGTACTCGAAGCTTAGTCGGTCAGTGTTCAATGTTGATAAGACTTCTATTCATTAAAGGCAACATTCAATAATTAGACAGGTTACGGAGATTATTTACTCAACACTGAACAGGTTTTCAAACTGTATTGAAACGATGCCTAAGCCATATTCAAAGCGCATTAGACATGCACTACAAACCCTTTGTTACCTTATGGCAACACTGCTAACAGGGTCCTTAAGCCTTTATCGCAGCATGCAGACAACACACACGGACACACAGCCACACACGCACACATGTACATTGGCAATCGATGTCGCCAGTCGCACGTCAGGAGAAAGCCTTTCTTCATTCGGTCCGCACTTGGATTATTCAGTTCTATTTATTAGCACTCACAGGCTCAGCTTGCACTCTACGCACTGAAAGCAGCCTGTCAACCTAAGCTGCATACATATTTGTTTTGGAATTTTCCTTTACTGACGAGTGCGAGGCAGGTACACAGATAGTGGAAGAGAGAGAGAGAGTGACGGAGTGACAGTGACAGACAGAGCGCCTTGTGCTTGCATTCGAAATCGAAGACAAAACATGCGAGCGACTGTCGAGACGTTCGATTTTTGTTGCTCTTGAGCGGAAGATGCCAGAGACAAGTTTCAATTAAGTCTAGAGAGAGAGAAAGTCTTGCTCACACACGCACGCACACACGTACACATTCACATGCACAGCGACACACGCAGAGTCATGAAAAGCAACTGGCATCGAATTGCCAATTGCTGTGGCCCATTGATTCGTTTTCATTTGCCTCGGTTGCGTTCCCATTTGACCTCTCTTTTCCACATTGTCTCTGTCTCTCGCTCCCTCTCGCTGTCTCGCTCTTTATATCACTCTCTCTCTCTCTCTTCTCGTTGTTGTTATTTGCGAGCTCTTGGCCATCAATTTGCAAATTTTTCACCTGCCTGCCAGCAGCTTGCCTGTGTGTGTGCGTGTGTGTGTCTGTGCGAATGTGTGTGCTTGTGTGTGTGAGTATGTCTGTGTGTGTGTAGGTATCCTCACCTGCGGCTGCAGTGCTTTTACTTTTGCTTTATTTGCATTAACCGCAAGCGTTTTTGTGGCTGATTCCGCCATCCCCTCACGCCTCACCCCCCACCCCTTGCCCCTTCGCACTGCCCAATCACCCTCCCCCTCCCTTGAGCCAGAAACCGCAGCTGAAATGAGTTTGCTGGCCAGAAACATACAACAAGGCAAAATAAGCAGCAGCCACAACAAGCAACACGCAGCAGAAACAACAACTGCAAAAAAATGAACAACAGCAACAATAACAACAACAACAGCAACAGGAACAGTGCGAACAATGGCAACAGCAACAACCACAACAACAACAACAAATCATGCATAACGAGAATGCAGTAATTAATTTGCCGACCGCACACAACGCGGCGTATGCGCAACATCTGCAGTTCGTTATGTGCTGCCACATTATGAACAGCATCAACACTATCTGCCCATAAATCGGACACTCGGTTTATGCATCTGTTGTTCAGTGCATAAAGTATTTCTCGGAACTAACTAAACTGAATTTGTTAATTATTTCCGCGAATTCCACGTTACCTTCTATGATGCTATGTTGAATGTTATTCGAATCCTTAAGTTCTAATACAGGACATATTACAACACACAACGGTAACAAATGTATCTATTTACATATAGAGCCACATCTGCTGTCCAAACCACACCCCCTTCCGCCTCTATAAACTTTATTTTTTTAGTCAAAATACTCATTGTTAGCACACAAATGATTTCTGATTAAGTATCGATCGGATTTACCATCAGTGCCGAAAAGTATGCAACAAAAAGTGTGCTGAACATAGAAGAAGCTACAGATCAAGCCTTTGCCTAGCTTTCAGTTATACATCCACTGAAATGCATGGCTTTATATAGTCAAAATCTTTAAATTACACTGATACAAAGCAAAACCCTTTGCATGCCTTGCTGCCCTCTTGGTGTCACTGTAGGCAGCAGCCAGGAGTTATGGCCGCAAACTTGTCATAATACTCTGGAGTAATCGTCATTTGATTCGTTTGAAGCACTCCCAGCACTTGAGGCAGCGTGGCAGCGACGCTGGCAGAGAAGCCGATTGACCTTTGTGGTTTTTCTGCCCCATTGTGCGGGCCAATTGAGCAGGCAATGCGGTCAAGTAGTATTCCCAAAGCATTGGCCCGGCTAATTGGCAACAAGTGGTGCATTCCAGAGACCTGTGTCTACAAGGAGCTAGCCACAGAAAGAGAGAGGAGCAGGAAAAGGCAAAGGGAAGGGGTCTTGAGGTGGGTTGCAAATGTTAAACCATAAATTAAACAATTAGCCTTTGGCCAAAGGGAGCAGCGAATCGAAACGCAGCGGCAACAATAGCAAAACAGTAGCGCGAAACAGGAAAACATGCAAGGAGCAAGAAGAAAGGGGAATGAAGACGGGAGAAGGAAGAATAAAAGGCATGAGGAAGGAGGAACAAGAAAAGTGGAAGCATGAAGGGGGAAGATGAAAGGAGGAAGAAGCTACTGAGGGCAGGGTTCATAAATCAATGCAAGTCCAGAAGCCAGAAAAAGAGGCAAGCGTGCCGGCAGCATGGTGTTGAAGGGGGGAAGTGCGAGAGGGAAGGGGGTTTGGCGGGCATTAATTATGCGAATGTGTAGGGCATCATTTCACGCCTAACAATATGTGATAAAATATGAGAGAGTGCGGCTGCTTTGCGCTGTGTTCGTCCCTCTGTGTCTCTCACTGTGTCTGTCCCTCAGTCTCTCTGTCTCTCTGTCTCTCTGTCTGTTTGTCTGTCTGTCTGTCTCTCTGTCAGTCTGTCCCTCTGTCTGTTTGCCTGTCTCTCTGTATGTTTGCCTATGTATGTTTGTCAGTGTGTCTGTCTGTGCGTGTGTGCGTGCGAAGGCCAGTGAAAGAGCATCAGCGAAAAAGAAGTCGAAAAAGGGGCTAGCAAAACGTGCGCTGATGTTGATTATGGCCGCATTATGTATACAAGTTGCTTGTCTCGACAGTTGTTGTTGTTGTTGCTGTTGTTGTTGTTCTTTTCGGCCTGTTGCTGCTGGCACTGCTGCTGCTGCTGCCGGCTGTTTAGCCCTAATGACCCCCCTTTGCGTTCTCTAATTAATTAATTGATTGTAATTAATTATTTAACGCAATGTTATTCCTCGTCTTTTTACAGTCTTTGCCTTTGCCTTTGTCTGTGCGAGGGTTGTAGCCCGCTCGGGTGTGTGTGTGTGTGTCTTGTTGTGTGTGTGTTGGTGTGTGTTTTCCTTATGCATGTTTAACAAAACGAAACATACAACAAGATCAACAACTAATGACAAATCTACAACATACCCTGTGAAGTCAAGGCGAGGAACGAGGGTTGTGTGTCTTCCCAACTTCCATTTTGGTCAATTTCTTTGCTCTGCTGTTGTGTGTCTAAGGAAGGCAGGGAGAGGAGTGGGAGGGGGAGTGGAAGTGTTTGCTGCCTGTAATGCTAGATATTACGCCGACCATTAGAAGTGCACGCTGTGCGCTGTAAGTGGGCGTGGGGCAGGAGGCGTGGGCAGCTCTGCTGGGTCGGCAACTGATTAATGGTCGCCGAGGTGTGCTGGACACGCTGTACATGAGCTGAAGAAGGAGAAACAGGAGCAGGAGAAGGAGGTGATATGAAAAAGAAACGTGCAGGGGCTTGGCAGGTGCAGGGCGGCGGTGCACGCGGCGTATGCGCAATGTGAGCTGCAATATTGGGCAATTGGTTTGTTTGGGCTTTCGCTCGAGTTAATTTATCAAACGACACTCGTGCCACAGCTAGCTGTGTGTAGCCTGGCGACAAATTGCCAAACGAGAAGCTGTGAGTCTCCTCTTGGCCGCAATTACTTGCCCGACACGTGCGCCCGTCACACTCGCTCTGTATGTGTGTGTGTGTGTCCCAAGGTGACCAAATTGTAGAATTTCTGGCATTTCATATAATACCGACCGCAGCAGAAGCAGCAGCAGCAGGTGTCAAAGGGTCACCCAAAGTGTCTATCCAAGTCGAACTTGCCTCCCCCTTCTCTTTCTCCTTCCCCTTCCTCTCCCCCTTCCCCACTCTTTTCTTCCTTTGCAGCCACAACCTGCACGTGCCTGTTGCTGGCAATTTGACAGCTGTCATTTCGTGTGGCATTCGCAATTTTTCATGCCACACAAATGATGCAACAAATGCGAATGCAAATGCAACACACACACACACCCCCCCTCCCACCTCTCCCACCTTCTCCCACCTCTCCCCCTCCCCACACTGAGCCACTGTAACCCTGCCGAAACACACAATTGACAGTTAATATTTTGCAGCTGCCGCTGCCGGAAAGAAGCAGCGCAAAAGGAAACGAAGGAAATGAGCGAATACAGTAAAAAATTGCAACGCAGCAAGAGCGAGACAGCGATAGAGACAAGTGCGTTGTGGCAGCAGCAGCAGCACCAGCAGCAACAAAAGCGAAATTCATCGATCAAATTGTCACGCATCCGAGCAAGGAATGGTGCAACCCACGGGGGAGGGGGGGAATATCATGGCCCGCAGGGTGGAGAACAAAAAGTTATCATTTTCGAGATGGAGAAGAAGCAGAGGGGGGAGGGGGCAACGCAAAAATGTGTAATTCAATTTCACATTAAGCCAAACAAACCAAGAGTGAAGTGAATGGAAAGTGCACAAAAAGCAGGCATAAGATAAAGACAAGAGACAGAGTGAGAGTGGGAGTGAGAGAGGGGGAGAGAGCAAAGAGTTGGCAAGTGTGTCAAGCGCAGAGTGTGCAGGCTTGTGTCGCTGAATAATGTGCACGTAATGCGTGCGTTACGAGTGCATCGAATGGCATTCAATGTGTCTCAGCCAGAGAAAGAGATAGAGAGAGAGAGCGAGAAAGAGAGGAGCAAATGGTCAACGGCAATATGAAGCTGCAAACGCAATTCTTATCATTGTCTCGCCAACAGCTAATTAGAGTCATTTCTCACTTATTGGATAATCTACGTGTTGCACGTGGCGTATACGCAATTCACTTGCACATGTGTAATTATCTCTCGCACTGAACAACTTATTAGAGGCTGCACTACGTGCTGCACGTGGCGTATACATAATGCGAGGCAAGGTACAAGGCAAACAGTTCTAATAGCCTTCTTCGAACTTAATTATATTGCACTGCCTTGATTTCTCAGCTAATCAATTGTTCCCCCAGTTACACGCTGTGTATACGTAACGCGCGTATTCACTGACCGTGAAAATATTCGATTTGGCATTGCAATTATTATCATCCCCAGCGCAAAAGGATGCCAGCTGCACTTGAGCTCAGCTCAACTCATTAGTTGATCGGCGCGTGTGTGTGTGTATGTGTGTGTGCTGCACCCACTGCGTATACGCAATGCGAACTGGCGTCTGCAGTTTATTAAGCGAGAGAATCGTGAATTAACCTTTTTCAACATTTCAATTCAATGCGCCGCAACACAACACAGCAAGGCACATCACAGACGACCTTCGTTCAAGCAGAGGGAAGTGAGGGGAGCAGGGGTTGGGGCAGGTGAGAGCAGGCAGAATTCTTGGAAGTTGTTGGGCTCTTGCAGTGTCGGCTCGAGGTTCGAGGGTTAAATAGAAATGCGCTGAGAACTGCGCTTAATTAAAAATTGTAAGTGGCAGTAAATTAATTATAACCGCGGCCCGCAAAGTGTTTGGCTTGCAGCGGCAACGGCAGCAACAGTGGCGAGAGCGCCATCACCAGCTCCACATGTGGGCGACTCACAGACACACACACACACACACACACACATAGAGAGTGGGCGTGGCAGCGGCAATATGGCCGCACAGTGGGGGCAGGTGGATGATGAGGTCGTTTTGCCTTTGCTTAATGATGTTGTATGGGGCGCGACTCAGGCGCAGGCAGAGTCTAACCACGCTTTCCCTTCCCCTCTCTTTTCTGGCTCCTTCTCAATGTCCCTCTGTCTTGGTGCCACTCTCGCTTTTAGCTCCGTTTGCCAGCTGTCAGCGTTTTCATTTCTTTGTGCATCAAAAGCAGCCGTTTTAATCAAATTTCCACTCTTGATTATGTGTGCGTTTGCTTATGTATTTGCTCACTTTGGATAGAGAAAGAGAGAGAGAGAAAGAGAGAGAGAGGCACCGACAAACTTCACTTCACTCTGCGGCAACAACTATGGCGAATCACTTGTCAGTTTCCAATTCGCAATTTGGTTAGTTGCCGCCACAGGCAAATTGATGTCAGCGCAACAAATTAACAGCGCAACACTTCAAAGATGTTTTGCCAGAGTTGCCACTCTGCAAGTGACATTTAAAATTAACACACACACTCACCCACACACTCATTTGCTTTCGCACAATGGTGACGCATTTCGCTAATTCGATTACACTGAAAGTGAAGAAAGTAAAGGCGCAGGCAGGTGACAGCGCACATAAAAGAAAGAACTCTTCCCGCATCTCTGCTGTGAAATTGAAAACTGCGAACACTTACAACTTTTGTCGAAAAGTTTCAAAACATTTACTTTGTAGGTTTCTTTTCTAAATGTTTGCTGCACATTGAAACTTTAAGAAGAATGAACGCTGGCCTTGCCAGGCTTCGTATGTTTTCAGTTTAAGCGACCTTTGAATATTAATTCACGTTTAATAATACTTATTGGAAGTTTAATTTTCATTGTTATTTCTGCAGGCACTTACTGGGTGCAGTTAAGATAATAATGTTTGTATATATGTACTAATTATACAGAAAATATAATAATTGTGCATTGCAAGTGATCTGATTAAAAGAAAGGCGTGGATTCTACTCATTGAAAATGTTCTATGAGGGGTCTACCATCTGGCTTGTAACTCGGTTATTATAAAAGCAAGAGACACTAAATTTGGCATGCAGTTTTTTGTATACTATGTGCATATCAAGTTTATTTCAAATGTTAGTTGCCACGCCTACTGACCTTGAAAATCAATAATAAAGTTTTTTAAATTAATTTGTGAGCAACGTATAAAAGATACAACTTGATGACTTTAATATACAGTTAGCTGACTATAATATCTACCATTCCTACAAATTTCAATACGATTAAAGAATAAAAACATAAGTTATTTAAGAAAGTATGAGCATAGCACCAAGTTTTTCCTTTTGTCAAGGAGGCCAGGAGAGCGCCATCTGTCGAGCATAATTTGTAAGCATGTGCACATGTATTTGTGTATGAAACTAACAAATAAATCCACACTGGAACATAGGTCAAAGAGCTAACTTTTACCCTTTTGATCTGACTGTGTTACAGAGAAACTCTGCAACAAATGATAATTTTAATGTTAAGCCGACTCTACTTAGTTGCTAAAACAATAAGTACATAAAGGCACCCTCTGGCCTGGGCACTCAAGGTATTAAGAGATATTCATATAGCGAGGCAAAGTGCAAAACATTAACAAAACCTTTTATGGAAAAACTGTGAAAAAAACTGTGCTCCGGCTTTCAGCGGAGAGAGATGATAACTTGCCCACACGCACACGCCTAGCTCGACTAGGTTGCTGCGATATATATATATAGAATGCATAATGTGTACGTACATCTCTTTGGTAGTGCCCGCCCACGCTGGCAGCACACTGCATTCATATTTTATATGCACAAACCCTTAATACCCTTTCAGAAAAACAACAACAACAGTGAGGTGACAATGGCGAACGCCAATCACTTTTGACCAATGCGAAATGCATAAAACTATTCAAAGTGCTGTTTGCCAATATGCAAATAAATATTGCAAGCGCTCTTGCTTTTGTTTGCGGCAGGGAAGATGCGACGCTGGAGGAGATGCCGGCGCGCGTGTTGGCGATGCCCTGTAGAAAATTGCCATGGCAACTCAGCTCAGCTCGCCACGCACGGCTGGCAATTCGAAACTCAGTCAAGTTTTGCCCCCGACGGCCACAGATCGACAGCTCAGCTGTCGCTGCCCACACACACACACACACACACACACACACACGCATACACACCTGTGAGTGGGCGACCCAGGAAAAAAGGAAAAACTAAAATAAAATGGGATAAGCTTGTTGTTGTTGTTGCTGTTGGGTTTTTTTGTAGTTGTTTCATTTGGTCAGTGAGGCGTGCGGCCGATTGAAAATTTAATTTCCCGCCCATGACACCAAAAGCAAGACACAGAGTCGAGCAAAAACTAACACACACACACACGCACACACACAGACAATAAATGCGACTCTGGCTGAGCTGTGCCACGCCCACTACCGCTTGGTTCGTCCAGCGTATTTCCGCCATTTCAGCGTTTGCTGTTCCGTTTCACTTTTCAGTGGGACTTGATTTGGTTTTCTCGCCTCCCACTGCCACTCCCACTAGCACACTCCCTCTCTCTCTTTCCCTCTTTTACTGTCTCGCACTTTGTCGGTCCGTCTGCCTGGCGTTTTTCAATGTGCCTTGTTTATGGCTCTTCATTTGCAATAATCCAAATTGCCATGGCTACCAGGCGACTTCCCAGCTGTATTTCCTGTTTCAATTTGCTGATTTATTTATTGCCACTGCCGACAGCAGCAGCAGCAGCAACAACAGCAACAACAACAACAACTGCAACTGCCACTTGGCTGATTTCCGTTCAGTCACCAAAGTCTGTTGAAATTTTTGTGCCTCATCATGCCACACATATCCGCAAATGTATCTGCGAGACGAACGTTGCGTATCTTTAGCTGTAAATGTATCTACAGCTGAAACTAAATGTGTCTCTCTACCTTTCTCTGTCACTCTCTTTAAGGTCTCTCCAATCGGCCCCTGGGCCCGCCACATCGCAAAAGCAGTCTACCAAAGCATCAGGAGGTGAAGCGGCGCTTCCTGGAAATTTGTGATACCAACTTTTCGGATGAGGTCAAGGCGGCCCTGCGTCTGCCAGCCTTCGATTCGTACGAGTGGGGCGATGCGGATGTCATACACTTGATGCAGACCATGTTCCTCGAGCTGGGCTTTGTGGAGAAGTTCAGCATACCCGTCGATACGCTGCGCGAGTGGCTCTACGAGGTCTACAAGCACTACAACGAAGTGCCGTTTCACAACTTTCGGCATTGCTTCTGTGTTGCACAAATGGTGAGTGCGTCATCCACATATATATATATATGTATATCATATATACAACCAGATATAACATATACTATATCTTGACTACTTTAATACGTGCGTAGTTGACTTCATTCATCTTCATTCACTTTCAATGCCCGCACAAGAAGTTTATTTATAGTTAAGCTCGCTTAAATCAATCTCTCACATAATTAGATGGCTATTTATTATTAATCTGAGTAGTTCAATACAATTGCATTATTTATAGCCTGCGCATGTGGGGTGGGGGGTGGTACGCCCAACGAGGGCTCCATTTGAATCGTTTCGAGTGAGAGATGCAGACACAGACACTATAGTTCCATAAATGCTTGGCGAGAAGGGGCACAAATAATGTTATGTATGTAGCCATCAAGAATAAAGGATGTCCAGGCCCAGTGCAATCGATATTCCTGCCCACACACACACACTCCTCTCCCTTTGTCCTCCCCCTCCCATCCATGTAACTAAAGAATGGCCGCCTTGTTGTATGCAGCACAAAATATAGAAAACGCGCAGTGCCAAAGGGCGACGCACACACACACACACACACACACAGAGGCGCACACATGCTGATAAGCTCTCGGCTTGTGTCTATGTAAGAAAATGTCTATTTATAGCTGACAAGACGGCTTCACACACACATGCACACACATGCAAAAGGCGCACAACAAGTTTTTCAGCATTTAAAAATAGCAACAGCTAAAGAGACCAAGAAATGAACGCGCCAAATGTTGCCCAGTTTCGGCACTCGCAATAATAACACCAGCAACAACAACAACAACAACAGTGGCCAGCAGACAAGCAAACAGACAGACAGACAGACAGACAGACAGACTGACTGACTGACTGACCGCTCACCGGGAAAACAAGAAAAAATACTCGTCAAGCATTTGCAGCAAAAATAAAAATACAATAAACTCAATGTACATGAAAACATAAAAGAGATGAACCAGTTGAGCGCAAGTCGACCCATGCAAATACCCTTTAGGGTTTCAGAATTTCACTTGCAAAATGGAAATGAAATAGTTTTTATATTCCTTCGTCTGTACTTAAAGTTTTCATAGACGAGCAAGTAAAGAGTTCATATTGTACTGCAGTTAGACAGTAGACTCTTTGTTATCAACGACACGTTTAAACAGCCCATAAATATATTACGTATACGTAAATAGAGTATCAAGAATGCGTTCAACGTGAAAAACAGTTCACTGGCGACTGCAAATTGCAGCCAAAATGTTGAGGCCTCCAACAGTCCGAGCTAACACCAACAACAACAACAACAGCAACAGTAGCAGTAATAACAATAAGAACAACGAATGAAAAAAGGCGTCTATAAGCCGAACCAGCCAAGCAAGCAACCAACCAACCAACCCATCATCGACCCACAGTCAGAGCAACCCACCGACCGAAGCGACCCACTTAGATGCTCAAGTGCCAACGAAGCATTTTGCAAGCCGAGTTTTTAACCTACATTTTTGGCAAATGAAACTTGCTTTTTTATAGTGCACACACAGACAGAGACAGAGACAAACACACACATAAACACACGTATATATCTTCTATATACATAGGTATATATATTTCTTTTTGTCATGCTCGTTGTGTTTCGCTTTGCCATTGCTCTTGTTGTTGTTGTTGCTCTTGTGTCGACCGCGCTTCGTATTCTCAACATTTTTATGAAATATTAATTCCCCGTTAGTTAGTTGGCATCTTGAACTGTGGCACAATGCGGCGGCGACCCTCGAAAAACGAACTGCCGACACGAGTTCAAGACAATTCAATGTGTACCCTAAAGACGGGGAAGTGGTGGAAATAGGATGAAACTGTATCTACATCAGTCTATAACGAAAAAAAATCGTTGCTTATGGTTTAATTTTTCCTTTTGATAAAAGGGTATGATAACATGCATCTGAAGGCGTTCCGATATCTTAGATGATATCCTAGATCTCAGAGCTCTAGTCCCAGTCTCAAAGGTGTACGAAGTTGAAGTTAGTCTTCTCACTTGGCCACGCCCCCTTCCCTACCTTTAAACCCTGATGAAACTCAATTTGCAAGTGTTATATTCACCGTGCAAATGATTTTTAATCACCTCGTTGCAGGACCCGCCTGAAAGTATGCAACATAAATACGCTAAGCAATAGTTGCATATACCAAAAGCAAGCGAGTGTTTTTCCTAGCTTTCCTACTTGTTTTCTTATCGTCAGCTGTATCGACTGAAGTTTTCAACTTGTCGAGCAGCCCTCGTGGGGGCGAGGCTTGGCCTCTAAGCTGCAAAATGGCCGCCAGACTCGTCTGCATATGCGATGGTGCGTATTTTACAATTCAATGGGCGGCCATTTGCATAGGCACTCATGTATGTATAGCGCGTGTAATTTCCTTGCTGTGTGTGTGTGTCTCTGTGTGTGTGTGTGTGTGAGCTGGACAGAACACAACAGCCGTTAAGCGGCTTTCGCTTTTGCCTTCCTGCCTGCCAACGACAACAAGAGAAACGCAACGAGAACAGAAAAAAACACAAAAAAATGAAAAGAATTCTCTGAATTATTGAACTGACAGTGGACCACAGCGCAGTCCACACACTCACACACACACACTTACACACACCCGCACACACGCTGACTACTTTTTGTAGCCAAATGAGCGAGTCATCGTCTCGGTTTTTCATTACCAAAGTGCAGTTCTGCAGCTGCAAGTTGCGAGTTGCGAGTTGCGAGTTGCAGTTGATTTCCTTGGGGTGTTGATGCTGCAAAACTTTGTTGGGATGTTTCTTCGAGGAGAAGCAGCAGGGGCAGCAGGAGCGGAAGGAGGTGGAGGAGTGGCATGCTGTTCTGCCGCACGTTCGCCTGTTTGTTGACAATGAATTTAGATAAACTTGCGAAATTCGAAATGCAAACAGTATTTGCATTTGCATAAATTTATAGCACTTGCGCAGCGTCAGACGAACAAACACCCTTGTACCACTTACCCCCTCTCCTACCCCCCTCTAACAGTCCTCCCCCGACCTCTAAAGATTTTGAATTCACACTTCCTCGCTTAATGCCAAAGTAAACGCAACGACGTCAACGTCGTCGTCGCCGATTCCGACCAAAGTTGTGCAGCAACTTTTGTGAATGCCCTCCCTCCGCGATCTGCCAATCTCCTCATCCCCTTCCCCTACCCCTTGCCTCACCGTGTTGCGCTTATAGTGCAAGTTTGGTGCGCAGCAAAGCGCAAAGCAAACTTTACGCTGCTTTTGTATTTCGAAGAGCTTAAATTGAACGTCGTTGAAATTCCTCAAGGGCCTCAACCGGCCAAGTCATTCTCATTTGCAGCGACGACTTGCAAAAGGCAAGACAAGAGGCGGGTGCTTAAGACGGAGTGGGAGGCGAGCTAGATGTATTGGCAGAGAAGGGAGACTGAGCTGGAGGCAACAACGGCTTCGTCTCCAGCTTCAGCTTCAGCTTCAGCTGGTAATTGCAAAGGTTTCGCAAGCGTTTGCAGCAGACAAATTAAGTTGCCTTCAATGTGCCCCGCTTCCTCTGCACACTGGCTTCGTCATTGGCTTAAGTCTTACCTATTCTTTACCTTTGCCATTGTCCCGCTGACTGCCACCGCCACTGCCTCTGCCACTGCTGCTCCCCGCTGCTGAGCATCAAATGTGATTTGGCTTAATGGTTTGCAACATTAAAAGTGCCAGGCCAAGGAATTCTTTGGGATATTTAGACCAACGCCAGCAACACCCGCAGTCAGAGCAGTCGACAGCGCAGTCGGCACTTCATTTAATTAGCCAAATTGAGAGAGACCAACTGAGTCAGTGAGAGGGGCAGACAGATTGAGATTAGGTAGATAGAAAGCTGGCGATAGAGTTGATTGTGCAACAAGTTGAGCCATTGCCGGTGAATTATTTCGCATAAATAACAAAGGAAAACTACGCTTGAGCGCACTCAACTACGAAATACTCAACTTAGGCTCTCTATTTTATACCCGAATATGTAGCTAAAGTGTCAAATATTTTCTTGTTCAGTATTAGCAAGTAAGTCGAACCGCCAGTCTAGTCTATTATCTTCTTTGCTCTCTTCATAAAACACACGTGCTGTCAGTGCGAGTCTAATCAGACGAATACATTGTTTAATTCAAATCGAATCAAGGAGTATATGTTTGTTATATTGCAAGAGATTGCAACTACAGTTTCTGTTTTCTATGTATAAAATAAACATCTTCTTATTAATAATAATAGTTTCGAAAATTCTACACCATTAGACAACATTATTTAATGCTTTTGATACCTGTTTATTATTTTAATTTGCATTTGAGGTTCTCTTTGAACAGTTTCCGTGTTTCCGCGAAATATGAAAATTTCATCGGGACAAGTGCTTTTCTCAAAACTCCTCTACATCTTCCTCAATTTCAGTTTTGAACGCCTTTCACAATACTTAAGAATCTTTATTCAAACTGTATATTAATGTGTAAATATCTTGGCATAACCATTACTATGATTTTGTTTATTATAAGTAAAGACCCTTTCTTTTTTGTACCTTAGAAGTAGTGTAGGATAACACCTCTTATGAGTAACTAGATATAAGCTACCACTGCAGCTACAGTCAGGCTCTGACTGTATAAAGGCCATGACTTGTCACTGTATATATATTATATAGAATGTATATCTGATCCTTAATAAATCCTAATAGCAAACTTTTAACCATTTGCAAACCTTAACTCATTGCAGATGTACGCGATTACACGTCAAGCGAATTTACTAAGTCGTCTAGGCGATCTGGAATGCCTCATCCTACTGGTGTCCTGCATTTGCCATGACCTCGATCATCCTGGCTATAACAATATCTACCAGATTAATGCACGCACCGAGCTGGCGCTCAGGTAAGACTTAGTATATTATCTATATATATACCATATACCATATATGAAACTATACATTCTACATTTGTCTACAGATATAACGACATCTCGCCGCTGGAGAATCATCATTGTTCGATTGCATTCCGACTGCTTGAGCATCCCGAGTGCAACATCTTCAAGAACTTTAGCCGAGACACATTCAAGTAAGTAGCAACCCCTGGAAAACAACACTCAAGTAGCAAGCCAGAGCAGACGGCTCTATTTGGGTCATCCGGCTGTGGCACGGTGGCACGAGGGCACGAGAGGGGGTCGCCGTTTAATTGCCAACTTTGCTTCGTTCTACTCGTGTTTTATGCGCGGCACGTACAAAATGATGTTGCATTAAACGTCGGCCCATTGCCAGGTCTAATTAACGGGCAACAGGCAACAGGCCAATGGGGCAACGGGCCAACAGGCCAACAGCTGCAACAAGCACCGTGCCGCATGCCACATGCCGCGTACCACATGCCCCTCGAGTGTATCGATTTGGTGTTTAAAGCTCTTAAAGGCGCAACCCCTAACGAAGCGTTGCCCTTGTTATTATTGCAACGCGCACTTGCAACAGGACCAGAGCCCATTACCATTTCCCAGTAGACCAGCAATGGAGAAAATGGCATTGGAGGAACCAAGAAGAGAAGAGCAGAAAGAACAAGAGAAAAGGGAGACATATTTCTTTACCTTGAGTAGCTAAAGCACTTTTGCCTGATTCATTTGATTAAGTTATTACTTTATTATTAGACTGATTTCGAAGGTTAACTTGAGAAAACAGAAAGTAACAGATTGAAGAAGCTGTTGATAGATCTTTAGACGAGTCATTCAACCCTTACTTTAGCTGAGAATTATTCTTAAAGTATAAACTACTGAAGCCCCAAGCAAAGACAGAGAATCCATAACTGTTCTTGGCCTTTTCTAAGAACAATTCATGCAAACCCTTTGAGGCCACGATCTTAAGACATTAGCCGAAACGTTTCCATTGCAAATCGCTAATCGTCTTGCTGCTCTGGCACTCTGGCAACACTCGCTTGGGATTGGGAACTGCCCACACTGGTCACCTGATCCCGGCCACGAGCTGGCCTTGCTTATGGTAGCTTCATTTATTTTCTTTACGCTTGTGATTAATTTCGGTTTATTTTTTCTCGAGCTTTATAGAGACGCCACTCTATTGCTTGCCCCCTCGCTGTGCGACCCGCCGCCTGTCCTGCTGCTCTTGCTGTTGCCGCGTACCCCCCGCGTAGTTGCGCGTTTTCATTGCAACGCGAAATTCCGCAAACATTAATTAAGTGGATTAGCAGCGAAAAATGTTTTTGACTTTGGATTGCGCGCTCACGTAGGCAGCGCGACGTGAAAGCAGCAGCGGTCGAGGTGGAGAGCGGGACAGCGGGAGAAATGGGAAGAAATTGTGGGAGAGGGAATAAACAGGCCGAGCGAGGCAAAGAAAGAGGGAGGCGGGGGAACGAGGCCATCATCATCATTTGCAACTTCGGGGCCATCATCATCTTAGCCAGCATCATGAGGAGCAGCAGAAGCTGTGGGGGTGTAGGGGGAGGGGGTGGCGATGCCCCAAAGAGTAACCACACTTGTGCTCGGTGCTCCACGTTGGGCGCCTTCACGTCGTTTGGCTGCCAAGTTTGCGTGCATAAACTGCTGCATACTTTTGGGAGTTTTTGATGGCAAAACTTGCCAGAAATGCCACATGCACAATATGCTCGTAAATGTTATGCAGCAGCAATAGCAACAGCACAAGCAACAACGACAACAACAACATCAACATCCACAAAACTGGCAGCCACCAAAAGTGGCAACAACTTTGCCACGATGGCATACGATACGCTTCGCCTCCTTCTGTTTGCTTAAGCAGACATCACAGTGGAGAGTATATGTGTGTGTATGTGTGTGCAGCAGAAGTGTGTCTTTCTCTGTATATTTGTGTGTGTGTGTGTCATTGTTATGCTATTATCCCCCATCCCGAGTAATCAAGCAACAAC
This sequence comes from Zaprionus africanus, assembly GCA_018151435.1. Lineage (NCBI taxonomy): Eukaryota > Metazoa > Arthropoda > Insecta > Diptera > Drosophilidae > Zaprionus > Zaprionus africanus. Next base: position 728,434 of record JAECXB010002285.1, read on the forward strand.
AAGCGACTTGTCAAATTCTGTGCCTCGCTTCGGTCTTCCATAAACATTAAAATGTCATTTTCAAACACAGCCAGACATGTTTATACATGTCCATAAATGCACTATACAAATCAGCACAATGCATTTGGGCCGCCCAACCAATTTGGGGCTAATCTATAAGAGCCTAACCAAATATTTGCAGAGGAAATTTTGATTAGTTCATGTTTTGGGTTGCATTTTGTTGATATGTTGGCACACACCATAATTAGATAGAATTAAGATATGGAAGCTTTGTAATTTACTAAAGCAAGAGCAGATGCAGGTGAGAGACGGGAGAGAGATGTGAGAGAGACAGAGCAAGGCAAGAAAATGACAGAAGAGAGACGTGAGAGAGACAGGAGACAAACAGGAGGGAGAAAGGATGCATAGAAGAGACAGGAAACATACAGAAGACAGATAGAAAACAGACAGGAGAGACTGAAGACAGACAGGAGACGGACAAGAGAAAGACAGGGGACAGACAAGAGACAGACAAGAGACAGACAGGAGATGGACAGAAAACAAACTGGAGTGATAAAGGAGACAGACAGAAGACAGGCAAGTGACAGGCAGGAGAGACAGGAGACAGATAAGAGACAAAGAGGGGACAGACAAGAGACAGAGCGAAGACAGACAGGAGTCGGACAACTGACATTGGAGACAGACAGAAGAAAGGTAAGAGATAGTCAGGAGAGACTGGAGACAGACAGGGGACAGTCAAGAGACAAACAGAAGAAAGACAAGAGACAGTGAGAAGACAGACAGGAGACAGACAGCAGACTGACAAGAGACAGACCGGAGACATAGAAAAGACAGACAGAAGACAGGCAAGAGACAGGAAAGATACAGGAGACAGACAGACGACAGGCAGGAGAGACTGGAGACAGACAGTGGACAGACAAGAGACAGAGAAAAGACAGACAGGAAAAAGACAATAGACAGACAGGCAGACAGACAGAAGACAGACAAGAGACAGTGAGAAGACACACAAGCTACGAACAGAAGACAGACAAGGGAGACTTGAGACGGCTAAAGTGCACACAAACTTGAATTGGTTGATTAGTTGCTCAATCTTAATGCCTGCCCAACACACATGTTGCTGCGACAATGTGTGGCGCCACAACATGCCCCATGTGGGTGTAATAAAAGTGCGCATCAATCAACTCGGCTTGCTCAGTTTGCTTTGCTCTTTACTCAGACTTGCTTAACGATCACAGCACGAGCACATTCCCATTGCCCTGCCCCATGTTCCTTTACCAGATGCGACACTTCTCGGGCCAATGCATCAGATTGCCGGCCTTGCAGTCAAAGGCGTCGAAGAACTCGAAATAGTTGCTCAGCACATTATTGACGCGCTCCCAATGCGAGGCATGTTGCTGCTGGCTGCTGCTGCTGGCGGCGGCACTGCGACCGCACCAGTTCTGGGCAAATGCAACAAAGAAGTTGCGATATGCCGCCTTGTCGCCCCTGTGTTCCTCCCTGAATGCCTCGAAGGCCACGCGCAATCCCTCGCTGTCCGCAATGTTCTCGTTGATCGTCAGCGTCGCGTTGCTGTAGCGTTCTCCCAGGAAGCATTTGGCGCGCAAGCCAAAGCGAATGATGGCACGCGGTGGCCACTGTCCGATGCGACCCGCTGCATCGTAGTTGATGCCATCGTAGTCAAAGGCGTGCAGCATCTCGTGGCCCAACATGTAGCCGAGGCCGCCCAGCAGGCGAGCCCGTGCCGTTTGATTGCTGCAGCTCCCTTCAAGCTTGTCCTCCAGCAGCGGCGCACGCAGCAGACCCAGCGGCAGTGCGATGGCATTCAGCTTCAGCTTGTAGTACACATTGACGTCCAGCGGGCCGAGCGAGTGATCATCCCAAGCTGCCGTTGCCCCCACTTCGCAGGGCAACTGCAGGCAGCTCAGGGCGTGACGGAACTGGGCGCGTGCCTGTGCCTCGGACAGGCGCAACAGATTCGCATCGTAATCCTTCGAGCTGGTCGTGGTGCTCGTGGTAGTCGCCGGCGGCTGCTCCGTCTGTGGCAGCAGCAATCGCATTGCGCGCAGTTTGTCCAGTGCCAAGTTGCGTGTTGCCGCATCCGTCTCGAATATGGGCGTGGCATTCAGCAGACGCTCAAACTGCGACTTCAGTGTGTCGAACAACTGCTGCAGTTGCACCCGCGTGCGCTGCAGAAAGGCATCGGCTGCCTCGTCGCTGCCGTGCAGCAGACGCAACTGCAGCTGCGACAATTGCTGCGGCAACAAGCCGTTCAGCTGCTGCAGGCAATGCTCGCGCTGTGCCGCCAGCAAGGTGTCCTCGTGCAGATGCAGCTCAAAGTGGGCGGGCAACTGCAGCAGCAGCCAGCTGGAGAGGACGAGCGGATCAGCTGTGGCAAGCACACGCTGCAGGCGTCGCAGATACTCAACGTCCGCCACCAGCAGCAACTGTGGCGTGTAGTCTGCCTCGCCGAGCAGTGTGCGAAAGTATTCGTCCAGCTGCAGCTGCGGCAACTGAGCGTGCAACTGCTGCAGCGTCTGCGGTGCATGCAACACCAGATTCTGTGCACTGTCCGACGGCAACGGGGTTAGTTCGCGCAGTCCCCGCTCGAAGTCCACCAGCTGTGTGGCCAGTGAGGCAGCGCGACGCACACGCAGTCCCAGCTCGAGCAGCAGATACTTGAGGTAGCGCTGGTAGAGGAACTCACTCTGCTCATCCCGTCCAAGCAGCTCGAAGGTGGGCGCCAGCACATAGAAGACACGCTGCTCGGCAGCCTGCCAGTTGGCCTGGACGAGCAGCCGCCACAGACCCTGCGCCCCAAAGCGACGCACTGCCGCATTGCCACGTGCCCATTGGAAGTTTGTGGCATTGTTGAGCAGCGGCCAATCGGGCAGCGTCCGCTGCAGTGCATCCAGGTAGACGTGCAGCGACTGCCGGCCACTCATGCAGCTGTTGTAGAACGACACCAGTTGCTCCTGCGTGTCGTGCTGCGCCTCGAAGTGCCGCACCAACTGCTGCTTGTTGAGGGCGCGCAGCTTGGTGCGCATATCGTGTGCCCCGAGGGCGCGCAGACTGTAGGGGGCGTGCCAGTTGCCACAGGCGTGCTCGTGAAAGTTCTCACACGGCGATTTGCTTACGTCCATCGCCTCTGCAGCAGCATCGTCAGCATCGCAGCCAGCGCCAACTGTTGTTGCCAGCAACGGCAGCAGCAGCAGCAACAGCAACCAGCTGAGTTTATGTTGCACGTGGACGGACATCAAGGGGTGTCTCTTGTCTTCGCTTTGCTGTTCGATTTTCAACTGGCGCACTGTCGCCTCAGCCAAGCCTCAGCCAAGTCGAGCTGAACCCAGGAACTGATAAGCGATGACCTTGAGGCTTGTGCAATGGCAAACGCGCTGATAACACGCGAGCCACCTCACAGCGAGGGCAGGCAGAGAGGTTTGTTTTTAATTAGGCGACGACTAAAGCGATTAGACCAGCAACAACAAAAGAAGGAGAGAGAAAGAGAAGCATGAGGAGAAGAAACCACACGACAAAAGTAATTTGCAATTAAATAGAAGACAAAGCGAGCAGAGCAGAGAGCACGAAGGCAGGGAGGGAGAGAGTGGGAGAAGGCTGGCAATGCGTAAGCCACGTGCAGCCAATTAATCATTACTCATACGCCATGTGAAACGTGCCAAGCCACGCCCTCTGTACCGCCCCTTCACTGACAAAGGCTTTTAAGCAAATTGACAAAGCAAGCAGTTCTGTGTGAGCAGAGAAATTACAGGGTATCCAACAAAATCATAAGAGAAATGGAAAGAGAAACTCGTTAGAGAGCAACCAACTAATCGAATAAAGTCAACTGAAAGATGCTGTCAACATTGCAAGATGAAATCAGATGAATAAAAAGAAGACAGAGAAGAAATAGAGACAGAAGAGAGAGAGATGTAGAGATAGAGACGGAAGGAAAGAGACAGGGGAAGAGAGAGGAGCACAAGTGTTTTGAAATTTGTTCGGCAAACAAAACTTGCAGAGGAAATTCCCGACTGGGTGTGATTTTTGATAGATTACCCCACGGCAGCAGCTGCCTGGCCTTGCTAATTATTTGATCATAATTAGGCAGCAAACACTGCGAAAGTCTCTCCAACAATTTGTCATTTTGCCCTTCTTTGTTAAAAGTTGAAGTTTACGCCTTTTCCATGGGGGCATAATTATAAAATAATATATATTAATAACGTATGTCATGTATGTTAGTTATGCACACACAGACATACAACCATACACGATTATATACAAATAAACTAAAACATACATACATACATATGTACACACATACATCCATACTTATATACATATGTACATACATACTTATAACATACATACATTTTATTCGTTCATTCTAAATATAGTTTGTTTATGATTTGATTTTTATGCGTGTTTGCTTTATTTTTAGTTTAATCAGCATAATTTTGTGTGTCTCTTTTTAATCGCTCACTCACTATCTCTCTCTTTTAACACACTGCGTGTTTGGCAACTCAATTCTTTTTATACCCTTCGACCATTGAAAATGGTCAAAAATGGGTATACTAACTTTGTGCACATGTATGTAACAGGCAGAAGGAGGCGTGGGAGACCCCACAAAGTATATATATTCTTGCTCAGCATCACTAGCCGAGTCGATTAAGCCATGTCTGTCTGTCTGTCCGGATGTCTGGATAACCAGATGAACACACAGATCTCAGCTATTATAAAAGCTAGAGACACAAAATTTGGCAAGAAGGTTTTTGTTAATCAGGCGCAGATAAAGTTTATTTCAAATGTTTGGTGCCACGCTCACCTCCCGCTCAAATCAATAATTTAATATTTAACTTCTTCTGCTTCTTTTGCCTTATTATTCTTCACTTCTTTAAGCATTTTAACCAACTCTTATCTAGATATATGAGTAAAAGAGAGAACAACATATTTAACATGTGTTAAAATGCAAAAAAATAACACAATGAGCCTTAGCTAAGGCTAGAAAGAAATAAACATAGATAAGGCACATTGATCATTCAATATTTTGAATAACGTTCTCACTCACATATACCCTTTATATCATTCTATTAATCCTGGAAAGTTCAAATATCTCACGCAATGTAAGCAGCTCGTAGAAGCTGTTAAATTATTTGAGTGAAACTTGATTTTCCCTTGAAGGAAAATCCGCAATTCAAATTTCCTTGCAGCATCAACTCATTTCTCATCCTTTTTGCCCGCCTCACCTCGTTCTGAATTCGCGGAATATGTCGAAAAAGCCGAGCTTAACAGGGGGAGAAAAAAATAACAGCATTTTGTATACAAAATGATTTAATTGGGGCTTATGCATTATGGGGGCAGAAGGGAGAGGGGGCAGGCAAAGCAGAAGGATGATGCGCGTGTAATGATAACAAAAAAGAGCAAAGGGAGGATCAAATTGTGAACCGGCATCAGCTTTGAGCGAGCCAATTGAATGCCGCTGCCTTGGCAACATAAGCGGATGCCAAATGTTGCAGGTTGCTGCTGCCAGTGGCTGCTGCTGTTGTTGCTGCTGCTGCTGCTGCAATTGTTGCTGCCGCAGAGCTTAACGCGCTTTCTTCGCAATTACTTTGGATACTCCCACACCACGCTGCGCTTTAGTTGCGGCGAGGGATTTACGTGCCACACCGGTTGCATCTCTTTATGCCACACTGCCCACACACACCGACACACACACACACACGCGCAGTGCACGCAGGGTAAATGCAAATCTTTGGCAAATCCTGGCAGCTTAACTCGTCTATTACAACATCTCCTGCCCGCTTCATCTCGCGGCGCACTAATTAAATCCCAATTGGAACGACAAGGTGCATTGTTCCAGGAATAGACACAGTTGTATATGTGCGGCAATCTGTTGCACTGTCCCTCACTGTGTATGTGTATGCGTGGGTGTGTTGCCAGCCGATTACGCGACTAATCGTCAATCGTTCAAAGAGAGCCAGACCTGCCTTTGGTCTTCCCCTTCTTCTTCAGTGCAGATATTTTGCTAATGCGATTACGGTGCAACTGCTGCAGGATTAAAATTCCACACGTGCCTCGGCTTTAACAATATTCATTTACACGTATACATATATACGCATATTGTCAATCGGCAAGAACTTTTCAAGGGCCTTTAGCTCATCATCAACGCTCGAGTAGCTGCAGCAAATCTCATTTACAAATGTAAATCGACTTTATTGCCAGCAAATTGGCGAATATATTCAATTGCTAAATTAATAAAATAAATTTATTAGTTAACTTTCTAGTTATTTCATTAGGAATCACTGATTTAACTTTAATCAAACTCTGATGAATACTTAGAGCTGCTAAGCAGTTGGAAAGTAAATAGAAGAGTTATTTAGTAAACTATTTAACACGTTAAAGAAAGCAACAAGATAAGGAACAGAATTCACCAACTGCCAACAAGTTCAGTGGAACTTTTAATGGGTATCAAGTGCGCCGAATTGCCGAAACATGATTGTTAAATTGTAAATACTGACCGAAGTATTCTTATATATATACATACATATGTAATCATTTGAATGCATTGCAAGCCATTCGAACTTTTCTCTACTCTCCGCCTGGCTTATGTCCGATTCACTTTCTACCTGTGCATTGTGCAACAATGGGGTAACCCGGTAGGCTGCCAGTTACACACCTGCATACAAAAAGGGGGGCAGGGGAAGGGGAAAGGCTTAGAGACACGTGCCGGCATCGTTTCACTGTAATCGAGCCAAAGCAAATTACAAAGTGCATTCTACTTTCTGCATTCTGCAGAGGAGAATCCTCTTCTGCATTCTGCAATTTTGCAAATTTCGTAATTTCAAATTTGCTTTGCAATTCGATTAATGCAAAGAGAAAAAACCTTTCTTTTTCATTTTATTTCTCGGCTAGGCTCAGCTCTGTCTCTTAGCTCTCCTTGCCTCGTCACTTGCATTGTGTGCCACCATAATTATCAGCTTGCCGAGAGGGCGTTGCGTGAGCTCCTTCTCCAAGCCCGCGGGGCAATAGAGAAAATTCGAGTGCATAAAATGCTTCGCTCTATTTGCACTATAAACGTGGCAGGTGTTGAGTTTCCAATGCAGTTGCTCAAGTCGCTCTATCCCTCTCCCTCTCTCTCTCTCTCTCTTTCTATTTCTCGCTCTGTTGTGTCGTTGCTGCGCCAATGCCACTCGACACGAAAAATTCAATTTTCTGCTCGTATACGACGAGACTTTTGCACATTTTTCACAGTGCTTTGAAATAAAAATAAAAAACACCAAATGCAATTTAATATTTACGCGCCGCACGCTGCTAAGTTGCCTGTTCTCTTCCTCTACTCTTTCCCTCCCCTCTCTCGTACTTCTCCTCTGTTGCACGCTTGTCAAAACACATTTCAGCTTTTGCACGGCCAATGCTGCGTATACGCAATATGCGCACTAACTGACATGTTCAGCGCTTTACTTTCGGCCCGTTTGCACCGTTATTCGCTGGCAATTTTCACTTGATTTTCACTTGATTTTCATTGGAAAAGTATGCAAGTTTCTGTTGCGATTGATTGATTGGAAATCAAGGAAAGCAAGTCGTGACTTCGTGGCTCTGATAACTCTGTCGCTGCCTTTTCCAAACTGATTCTCTACTAACTCCTCCCTTCCCTCATTCTCTTCGTTGCAGCACCATTCGCGAGGGCATCATACGCTGCATTCTGGCCACGGACATGGCACGCCACAACGAGATACTAACGCAGTTCATTGAGATTACGCCCATCTTCGACTACAACAATCGTGCGCACATCAATCTGGTAAGTGTGAGCGAAGGAAATCTGTGTGAATAACTCTGGCCTTAACACTGTTCCTACCCCTTGCCCTGGTCTCCCTTGCCTACTCTGCAGCTCTGCATGATACTGATTAAGGTGGCGGACATATCAAACGAGGCACGGCCCATGGATGTGGCCGAACCGTGGCTGGATCGCCTGCTGCAGGAATTCTTTGCACAGAGTGCGGCCGAAAAGTCAGAGGGCCTTCCCGTGACGCCATTCATGGACCCCGACAAGGTGAGCAAGCCTGGCTCGCAGGTGCGTTTCATTGGCCTCGTCCTGTTGCCGCTCTTCGAGGCGCTGGGCGAACTTGTGCCCGAACTAACCGAGCTCATCATTATACCCGTGCGCATTGCACTGGAGTACTACAGGTAAGCAGCCGCGATAGCCCACAGAGATGCCGTAAATACCACATCCTCTCGCCAATCTCTCTCGCTCCGTTTAGGCGGCTAAATGATGCACAAACCAAGACGCGCAAATCGGTTGCCGACAGCAACACTTCAGCCACATCGGACAGCAACAGCGGCAACATGGACTCGAATGCAGCCATGACTAGCACGCCAGGCAATGCCGGTGGCGACAAATCAACAGCTGCCCAGTCGAGTCAGGGTGCAGGCGGCGCCGGCGGTGCTGGCAGTGGCACTGCAGGCTCTGGCAATATCACTGGCGGCGGCGGCGGCGGCGGCGGAGGCAACAATTCCCCACAAATGCCGCGTTCCGGCTCTGGCATCAGCGTCAAATCGCGTCGCAGCATCCCATCGCAGAAGTCCGCTTCACGCACCTCCGTGGACGAACCCGGCGGCATGGCGGCCGAGCTGCATGATCTGCCCGAAGGCAGCGAGAGTGGCGATTCGGAGACCGCTACCGAGGTGGATGTAAGTCCCAAACTGAAGCACAGAGGCCAAGCCAGTCCGTGCTGCAGTTGAAAGACATTATTCCCGTTGTGAATTGCAGTTTAAAGTAGCGAAGAGTGTAGTTCCCTTTCTGATTTGAACAACAGTAGAAAGTAGAGTGTAGTGTAGTTCACATTCAGATCTAGAAAACCGTTTTAAGTAAAGTTTTAGCAGTAAAAAGCAAAAAAAATGTTTAGTTCCCTTTTCGATTTGAATTGCAGCAGAAGGTAGCGTATATCTCAAGTAAGAAGTTGAAATAATCTGAGTCTGAGCTGTGCTGAAAAAGTTCTGTTTATTCCCTGACTGACACAAATCTCTGACTGCATATCTTACGCAGAAAGAGTTTACTTTAAATCAATCACCCACAGAAACTGATAAGTAGTAAATAATTCTTTTCGATTTGTGAACAACATATAAAAAGCATAACTTTCTGCATATTATTATAGCATAGCTAATAATAATATTGATGTATTCGCCAAATTTCAATCAGATCGGACAATAAACACAGAACTTATTGAAGTCCAATTGTTCGTAGGAGCGCACTGTGTTTCCTTCGCCTGTTGGTATGCTATAGTTTATGGTTTATTATGCCTGTTTGCGTATGAGAGTGAGAAGGCAATAGTTAGCAAAGCAAGGCAATAAAGATAGAGTTGGAAACATCCTATAAGAACCCTAACTATTTCCCGCAACAAAGTCTTCTTGGGCGTGACACTCAATATTTAAGGGCAACTCAATATGCGTAGGATATACTGAAATATTCATGACACATTTGAAGTCGTTAGCTTTTATTATAACTGAGATAATGGAACAGACAGCCAGGCAGACGAACAGACGAGCATATCGGCTTGGCAAGTGATACTGAACAAGAATATATATACGTATGTGGAGTATAGCCACGATTACATATACACTGACTGTTATAAACATTTGCACAAACTAGGCATACCCCATTATCCTTAGTTAAAAGGTATAGCAGTAAACAGTAAGAAAAGATCCCCTTGAACAGGAATATATAGTGTGTATAGGAATATATATAGTGTGCATTGAAAGGCCCTTTTTACCCATTAACAAATACTTTATCATTCCCCACCGACTTTCATGCTTGATTTGTCTTCCTCTTCTCTCCCCTCTACTCCTTCCAGGTAGCAGAGAAGACATCCAAGTTCAAGGTGGACACGGAGGGCTGCAGCAATCGCAGCAAGTCCTCGCACTCGACATCGCGCAAATCGTCGCGCGAGAAGCGCCCCTCGATGATCGGGGAGCTGTGCAGCAGCGGGGGCGGGCAACGGATCCGCAACTCGTATGGCAACATCCATGGCTACCACGCCAATCGCTGTCACTTCGGCAGCAATCGGGCCGTCAGTCTCGATCAGTACAGCAGCAACAATCGCCGCCTGTCCGACGGTCTGCCGCAGGTCATCTCCGACAGCAACGTCTTCTATGGGCGGCACAATCGCGAGGCCGCTGGCCAAGCCACTGCAGGTGGAGCTCGTGCTGGCGAGGATCTCAATATGAATACCAATTTGAATGCACCACAGGCGCCACCTGTTGTCCAGCAGCCGCACAGTGCGCTCAACACACAGCAGCAGCAGCAGCAGCTGCAGTTGCAACTTTTGCAACAGCAACAGCAGCAGCAGCAATCGTTGCAGCACCAGCAGCAGCTGCAGCAGTCGGTCGATGCTGCAGAGAAAACAGCAGCAACAGTTGCTGATGCTGCCGCTGTTGCTGCTGCTGCTGCTGCTGTTGCCACCTCGAATGGCAACATATCGCCAACGCTGACGCAGCATGCAACAACAGTGGCTGCAAGCAATGGCAGCGCACGCAGCAGCGGCGGCACGGCGAGTGTTGCTGCCGGGGGCGGTGGCGGCGGCGGCGGCGGCGGCGGCGGTGTAGGTGGCACAGGTGGCAGCGCTGCACCACAAGCGAGCGGCAGCAGCAGCAGCAGCTCGTGGAAGTCGCGATTGCGGCAATTCTCTGACTATTTCAGCTTCAGCTTTGACAAGGGCAACAAACGCTTCGGCAGCACACGCAGCAGTCCCTGCGCTGGCCGTGGCAACAACAATGCAACGCTCAATGGCGGCGCCGCTGCTGCAGCAACAGCGGACAGTGGCCTGGAGACGGGTGGCAAGTCAGCATGTTGCACCATTTCGAATAGTTTCCCATCTCCAGGTGGAGCACAGCTAAGCGGTGGTGGCGCTGGTGGCGTCGGCGCTGCTGCTGCTGCTGGTGTTGCTCCCGCCCATGGAGGCGTGGCCCGTCATCGAGCCTACAGCCTGGACGTGCCATGCAGCCGGCATCATGCAACGACCCGCTACTCGTCTGGCGACAGCAGCAGCCGCAAGTCGTCGCGCCACGACGATCACAACAACAGCAGCAACATTAGCAACAACACCAACAACAGCAACAACACGCTGCACAGCAGCAGCGGCATCATTGGCGAACTCTCTGGCATTCGCATACGCATTGGCAGCGCCGAGGAGGGCAGCACAGCGACCGTCAGGGGCAGCGTCGGCGGCGGCGGCGGTAGCTGCAGCGGTGGAGCAGGAGCAGAGCAACAGGGTCCGTTGCTGGCGCCCAGCATCAGCTGCGAACTGGCCATGGGCATGACCAGTGGCTCCTCGTCGGAGGCGGCGCCAAAGATTTGACAACAGGGGAGCAGCGATACGACGAACAATTCGCTGTGCAACCAGGCGACATTTCATGTGGCACGTGGCAACGACAACGACGACGACGATGGCGACGGCGATGGCGAAGGCGAAGAAGAGGGCGACGAGGTCGACATTGCCGACAATGAGAGCGACATGGACGATGGCAATGCTGACGATGGGGATGCCAGCGAGGCAGATGCACTGCAGCAGGACAACAGCTCCAGCTGCGAGATGTCATCGATGTCCATAACGGTCTGGTCCGCCATCGGGCAGCGCCTCAATGCTCTCGTCTGTCACTGCTGCGAGCGCAAGTTGCCCGAGCCGGAGAATGTCTAAGGAGCGAGAGGAGGCGCAGAAGGAGCCAAGCTGCCAAGCAGCCAAGCAGCCAATCTATTTGTCAGTCAATCGAACAGTCAGTTAGTCATTCAATCAATCAGTCAGTCAGTCAGTCAATCATTGCCAACAAGCACATTTTCTACAAACGTTTTTTTGCTCCTCAATGATTTAATTACATTTAAATTAATTACACAGACAGACAAAAACACACAGACAAACACACACACACACGCAGACACACACACACAATTAATTATTATTTTTAAACACACACACAGACACACATATGCTCTATCTATAAATAATATTATTATACAATTATTTATGTTGATTTTGTATTTATTTCATTTGCGCTTTTCTTTTGCCTCATGCCACAGGCTGGCGCTGTTGCAAGCTGCAGCTGCCATTTGCCACTTGCCACTTGCCGGTTGCCGCATCGCAACAGATTAGCTTGGCTTGGCTAACTGATTGGCCTTGGGACCGATGGCCAGCTGGAGATATACTCTCCCACTGCGTCTGCCCGGCGGCAGCGGCCGGACATGGCGAACATGGCGCTCATTAGGGGTCGCGCACACGCCACATGTCGCACATGCCACGCGCAGCGTTGCAGTCATAGTCGTGTTCCCGTTTAATTACGCAAAACAAATTTTTGCATTTTGCATACGCAATCCGCGAAACCAAACGAAACCAAACCAGCAATGCCCCCAAAGCCTGAGCCGTGCAGCAATCTGCGCCGCCACCGCCCCTCATCGCTCATCGCTAACGATGCTCGACTTACCACGCGCAATTGTAATCACAGTGCGTGGCACCCACACACACACACACGCACACAGAGACAGAGCGACACTCATGCATATGCACGCTCGACCATGTACGCCTAATTCCATTTGCTTGTCGGTGGCTGTTGGGGCACACCACGTGGGGCAGCAGCATGCGACGCCTGCAGCAACCGAATTGTAGTCGCAATCGCGACTCTGCCACATGCCACATTATTGAAAGTCATTCTCCGGCTGCATTCGATATTGACACACACACACACCCACACCCGTACGCCCACACACAGCCGTTGCGGCTCGTCCAATCGACAGCCAACAGCTGCCACAGCCAGAGCCGCAACCAGAGCCAGCGACAGAGCCACGGCCCGTGCCACAAGCCCGAGGCATTCGCATGTGCACCGCAAATTTGTTTATCAGTTTTTCAAGGGAATCCTAATTGCAGCCAGCCGCATTTTCGCCGATTTCGCGTGCCCCCTCGCTGCTCCTCCTCCTCCTCCTCTCCCTGCCTATCAATGTCAAGTCGCGATTTCTCGAATTTCGCTTTTTGACTTTTCATGCTCTGCCTCGGGAGTTGAATTCAATTGCAGGTCAAGCAAAGCGACATTGCGGCAGTTCCAGCTGGAGATGCCGTACAGTTCCTGAGAGAAGACTTCTGAGATAGAGCTTTCTCTATCTTTATCTAAAGTGTAGATTCTCTCAATGATATTCGATTTTATTAACTTCATTTTGGTAGTAAAAAAGCCAAATCATTTAGAAACAAAAAAAAGATTCGATTTTTGAGGGCTCTATTAAGAAGAGGTTACCTCCGCATGGAAGAAAGAGGCTCAACATTTAGAGAATATGTATAGAACAGCTATTGAACAATATAATCAACTATTTCTTCGTTGGTTTTCCTGACAAAAATTAAATAAACTTCTCCTTAAGATTATGCTTGACTTTTGTTATTCATTTGTTTTTATTTCAAGTACATTTATAGCACTTTCATATCACTTTCCATCTACATTTGCATTCATTGCTCACCTTTCCCGTCAAATGAGTCGTTATCATATCATGATCACTATAGGATAAAACAGCAAATATATGCCGCGTGGAAGTTTAAAAACTTATGAAACCTACAGACTCAAATAACCCACATATAAATACATACATTTCCGACAGGAATCTACGTAGATCTCTGTTGCTCATCGAGTAACTCTCATGTCATTCATGCCCATAGACCATACACTTCATTTACCACATAGTATTTTGATAAAAAGCATTGGCAAGCAATGAGCAAAACGAACGTCAGACTCGGACAAAGATAACAAACCCGAAGCAAAGAAATTTAAATTTAAAAAAAGAAAAAAAATAAAGAAACACAAGCAAACAATTGATTACACGTACATATTCAAGCCCAATATAAATTGATTTGAATTGAAAACGAAAAAGAAAACTAAATTGCAAAAAAGAAAAAAACAAAACCATATACCATTTACCATTACAAAGGTAATTGAAAAGTTAAAAAGAAGCGTGAAAGCAAAGAACAGAAACAAAGAAAACTTAAGAATAACTACTTCAAACTACAAATTATCAATGTAAATGTTTAATGTACAATACACAACTCACACTCAACACACAAACACACTATTGCTACACATGTACATTTGTAAATGTCATGTAAAAAGCATTGCATACTTTTTAGCGCCAGCGTCACTAAGTGGCAAATGGTTTTGTAGGACAAGAACACAGAGAAAACAGCAAAACTAAAACAAAAACCTAATGAAAAAAGGAACTATTTCAATTAAAAGTTAAACGCAGCAGGCAACCAAGCTGGTACTTGGCCAAAACACACACACAAATACCACACAAAACTCACATCAAAAGTGCGTTTCAAACTCATGTTGTTTCTCATGTTTTCTTTCAACTTCTTACAAAGCAAAGGGAGAAACGCAGAAGAAGAAAGAGAGAAGTCGAATTCACAAGAAGAAAATAACATAGAAAACACGAACGGAAAACAACCGAAATTGCATGTACTATACTATTTAAATGTCTAGCGAAAGCTTATCGAGTATTATGCATAACCCAAAAGCGATATATGATAAACGTATGATCGATGGATGATCTACGATATACGATCCATGCGATCCATATGATAATTATATGTGTTATATATGTGTGTATAATTGTGTACGTAATTGCGTTGATGTTTTTTTTTTCCTCCAAAACATAGTTAAGTGTCGTTGTTGGTTTGTATGTTAACTGTAACTAAGGCCGAACTCAAAGAGTCTAAAAAGATAAAAGAAAAAACCATAAAAAAATACCTTTGCTCGATGTTAGCAACCTTTTTTTTGGAACCGTTAGAGTTGTCAGCAGACAAGTAACGCGACTACAACTACAAATGCATCTATCAATACATATACGATATCGCTCGGTCAGCGTAAATATTCAAGTATCTATGTGAGCTCCTGTAGGTGTATGAATGTACTATACACACACGACACGCATGACATATTTTGTTGTTGCCACAACTTCCCCTGTTTGATGAAAAACATAAAGACTAAAACTTGAATTTAACAACCTTTCCAAAAACCCAAAAAAGAAAATTAAAAAAAAGAAATCTAAAAACTATATACATATATATAATATATACAAACTACATACATATATCTTAAAGTAAACTAAATACAAGAAAAACTCTAGGTGTTTTACAAATGTACTATATAAAACTCAATGAAAAACCCAAAAAAAAAAAAAATGAATGTTGGACGGGTGATGAAAGCAACATTTTAAGCATAATTTAATTAGACTAGTGTGAAAGAGAAGGAAGAAATTAACCACACTCACAAATTGATTGCTTATCGATGTACAACTTATATACTAGTCAACATATTTTGTCAGTCAATTAAACAGCAAACGGACAACAACGCACACACACAAACACACACAGACAGACACACTCACACAAACAGATACATAAACGGTAGTAGCTTCTCCCTAACCTTCAAAGTGCACAATCCTCAAAGCAGTGCAAAATGTTTATCGATAGGCTTATCGATGTCACAGTAAAAGATATAGTAAATAACATTAATAGAGTCAGATGGAACAAAGGCGGTGGCAAGTTAAAGCTAAATCGGATGGAATATCTCGCGTTTCTTTAGATATTTACGACTTGTAGAGGCAGGTACAGTAGGCGAGCAAAATGTTACAGTATATACAACTACAAATATACATATATAAAAATATACATTTATAAAGTTATGTATATGAATACCCATACAAGTATGAGCAATTTGGACCAACTTACTAAACTCTCTGAATCCACACACTCTCACACAGACAGACGACATATAATTGAATACACTTAGATAAATCGAGTTACTCGTGCTTCATGAATGCAACAAGGCAGCAAAAGTAATGCGATACACACACGCATATGTACATATGTGAATATGTCCATCGGTATCCTACAATACAAGTATATCTCTCACTGAACCACAACTACCTGTTGACTATCTACAGCACAGCTAAAGCGACGGCCCGATACCATATGCCCGTGCTTTAGTTACGGTACTACGGTACGGGCCTATCGTATCGTTGGCCCTGCGGCATCTACTTTATACTTTTCTACGTATCTTACATAACGAAACGGCAGCAAAAGAACTTCCATAACGGTTTCCATACCACAATTATATGACTAACCATCAGACGAAAAAGTCAGCATACTCCGAAAAAGAGACAGAACGACATTTGCACACACACACGCACACACAGCAAGCAGACAAAAGACAAGCTCAAGGCGTCTCTATAACCACCGATAACGGACCACTATAGTGCATCGGAGGGCTTCCCGACATCACATCATCAATTGTTATCAATGTTATCGATTTTCCCACAATTGCCTGAGTCTAGCGTTCTTTTGGTTTCCCCACCCCATCAACCCTACAACTACCCTACATTCCGGGTACATCTTCTCCCCCGCTCTCTAATTCGCTAGATCTGTCTTGAATCGATCTTACCCCCTCTATCTCTCCCTCTCTATCGTCTATCGTAACTTCCTGCACTGGCCAGCAAAGAGCTCTTAGAGATGATACATGATAAGTGCAAAGAGACTATATACTAAGTATCTATAGCTATATATACCATATAACTGTATAACTACTATATGACTAGAGACCCTCCTGAACTTCAAAAAGCCTTTGATTCAAAACAAAAATAAAGACTACAAGTACATTTTATTATTATACAAATCGAAGAGGACGCAATGAACTCAACGAAAAACCCCTGATGCAATTTTAAATAAAGAACAAGTCGATGTTATTTTGAAGCATTCTTCGGCAGGCCGAAGGCTATATGCTCTCTCAGTCAAGGCCCACACACACACACACACGTATACAGGGACACATACACATACACACACACGCAGATAGGGACGGGTAAGCAGTTTCGGTCGTAGATAACGAAACTCGCCTAGTCTTTGAGGTTGAAGAATTGCTGTCCGCTTTCTTCAGCTATCGCCAGCTATGGGGAAACTCTTTAGCGAAATTAAGTATCTCTAGGAACGAAATTGAAATTTCTTTTTGAAAGAGCCGAAAGCGGACTAACTCGATATTAATATAAATATATAAATATATGTATGTTATATTTTCAAATTTTATGTCAATGAAGGAAATCTCAGTATAGTATACATACATATATATACATACACATATGTATTGACTAGCGTAATAAAGAAGTAACTCACACATATATGTACATAGCATATATGGACTATATATGTATATATAAATATATACGCATAAAAGACGAACCGTTATTATTTTTAAGCAAAGATTTATGGAAAGCTACCTAAAGCCGAAACAAAGTTAAAACGAATGAACAGAACTTAAGAAGTTGTTGAGAACGAAAACCAAAATTATAGAATGAAAAGTAAATAACGAAAAGGAAAACATGATCTTTATGGAGTGTATACATATATATATAAAAGTGGAAGCAACTAGCGCGACTGGTGGGAGGATACTAAAAGAAATCCAAAAAATATTATATGATAACAAATGAAAATACCTACACCCTAGCGTATGGAAATGACCGTACAACAGAAAAAAACTAAGATACTAAAAATCATAAACACATTACTACAATGCAAAGAAAAATACTGCAACTCTCTCCAAGCACATCGCGTTGTATAAGTGGCAAAAAATAAATAAATATACGAACAAATACTTATTAGCAGCAGCTGCAAAATATTAAGTGTACAATACTAAAAGAAAGATGAAAAAAATACCGTAAAAAATAAAAGAAGAAAATATACAAATAAATACATAAAAACATACAATACATATACATATGTATGCGCTTTGCATCTTAACTTCAAACCCCTCCCCATACCAAATCTCGCCGCAGTTATTAATGATAAATCACAATTACAAATGAAACAGGAATTAAATGCTCGATGATAACTAGAAAAAGCAGTTGGAAACTATTTACAAGCAGTGCGAAAACAATTATAAATACTGTGGAAAACCAAAGGAAACACTTGAAATAAATAAGTAAAACGATAAACTTTTATGTTGAAACTTAATGTACTATGTGTAAATCGAATCAAGTTTAATGTATTAACGAAAGCAAGAAACAATAAATATTGATTAAAACAAATATACTAAACACACGTAATGTGTCAGCTTTGTAACAGCCCCTGCCCTAGTCCCGTCCCCAAAGGATTCTCCCCCACACTCTTGGTAAAAAGAGCACGCACTAATTATACAAAGCGTATTTACTTCAGATTCCACGCATAAGCGAAACAAAAGAAAAACTAAAGAACAAGAACAAGAAAAATACAACAACATACTGATACTTTTCTGAAATGCATTTAAATGGAAATATTCAAATGGAAATTGTATTTAAATTACTAAGTTCATGTCCAGCCCCCGACAAATGGACAGCTGTGGTGCGAGTGCGAAATCGAGTGAGTGAGCGAATGTGCGAGAGTGAGTGCAAGAATTTGCCATTGCGGCAGGAGTAGATACTCTGCCTGGTAACAAGTGACTCCCTCTCCATTGATCCCTCGTTCTATCGATCGCTCTGTATCTCTGCTTCGCGCTTACTCGCAGCACACAGCATGTGGCTACAGAACATACACACTCACATACAAAACACATACACACACAGTGCAAGACACTCTCACTGACACATGTATTTTTGTGTAAAGGTTTAAAACAAGATGAACAGAAAATATGAACTACTGATAAATATGAAATATATTGAAATAAAATAATTTCCAAACTAAACAATTGTTTTAATTTTTTTTTCATGGGTAAACTCTAACTTAAATTCACCTATGTGTACAAATCTTCATTAAAAAAATCGTGTGCATAGAAAAGAATAGAAGAACAACAGATGGTGCTACGCACTCTCATTCTCATTTCTTTTCTTCCCTACATGAACTTGCTGGCCTGTATAAAAAATCATAGCGAACAAAGTTTTTCAAATTTTGACGTTATGTTGGTATTATAATAAGCTAAGTATGGTCTTACTGAGAATGTTGTATCTTTTCTATGTCGCTCACAAATCAGCTTGAAAGATTAAATTATTGATTTGAGGGGGCGGTAGGCGTGGCACCCAACATTTGAAACAAACTTCATCTGCGCCTGGTAAACAGAAACCTTAATGCCAAATTTGGTGTCTCTAGCTTTTATAATAGCTGAGATCTGTGTGTTCATCTGGAAATCCGGACATCCGGACAGACAGACAGACATTGCTTAATCGACTCGGCTAGTGATGCTGAGCAAGAATATATATACTTGGTGGGGTGTCCCACGCCTCCTTCTGCCTGTTACATACATTTGCACAAAGTTAGTATACCCTTTTATGACCATTTTCAATGGTGGAAGAGCATAAAAAGAGCATTATTCGCAGAAACCTAAATGCCAAATTAGGTGCAGATTGAAGAATATAGACAAAACATACATCACATAAAGTCACTACGTTTTCAATAAATGAGAGGACCTTTTGTTCCTGGTATTGAAACAGTGAGCTGCAAAAGTAAACAATATTTTGTTTTTGGTTTTATGAATATTTTTATTTAAATTTGGTTTCATAATTATTTACTTTGTTCAAATACAATAAATAAACATTTAAACTATGTAGTGGTATGTATATATGCATATATAAGTATTCCATGAACGCGCATATACACGAGTGCACACAAACTTATAGGTAGGTGTATGCACGCGTATATACGATCGCACATGTATATAAATCGTTTTTGGTTTTATTTAAATATTCAAATAAGTGTATATATATTGTATTTTTTTTGCATTTTCCTTGTTTTCTTGCTCGTTTTGTTAGTTAGTTGTTGACTTTCATCTTCTCTCTTCCCTCATTGTTTTTTTTTTTTTTTTTTTCTGTCGTTTGCGACTAATATGAAAGAAACAGTTTTTTATATAAGTAAATTTGCTGTTTGGTTTTGTTTTCCTTTCTTTCCTGCATTTGAATCCGCCAAATATCCGAGTATATATATAATATGTACTTGTATGTATATATGTATGTATGTATATAGTATTAATAAAAGTTGATGTTGCATTATGCTATGTATAAACCGTTCTACGAGTATGTACACATACATATGTATATATATAGCCTCTATATAGCCTCAATATATGCACCTGTATATACACATCTGTGTGGGGGTGTAGCTTTGTCAGTGTGGAAGAGTGTCTGTGTGTGTGTCTCAGCATACTTAGCCGTACATATGTAGAATGTATGTACCAACAATTAGTTTGTCTCTCGGTGTGAGTGTGAGTGTATATGTAAGTGGCTGTATAAGTGTGATTCGGAAAAAGAGAGAGAGCTTGTATACATGTTTGTATATGTAGTTTCTACCAAGATAAATCCTGCACACTTTACCATCTCTTTTTCAAGTTTCTTAGTAACTTTTTTATATTTTTTTTTTTTTTGTTTTTGGTTTTGTTTTTTGTTAAATAATTTTATTGGAGTTTCTTCTTATGGTTGTTTTAGTTTCTGTTTTTGTTTTGTTTAGCTTTCCATATATATTTAGTCACAGTTTCTTAGGCGCAATTTTGCAAAACACTCAAATGAATTCAGCGTAGTTTCCATTCGAATATTATTAATTTTTAAAATGTTCGTTTAGTAAGTAGTAAAAAATAAAATACAAGTAAAAGGCAATTTCGTAGTTGAAAAAATTTGTGCTTAACTTTGTAGAAATATCTTTGCCTGCTTTTTTTTGTTGCTTTTTTGGTATAATTTTTTTTATAATTTTTTTTTCATTGTTTTCCCCTTACATTAAAAAAACAACTTAAAATCGTAAATTTTTTTAATGCTTCTTATGTTTTTTAGTTTGGTATTTTTTTATAGATTTTTTTTAGTTTTTTTTATATTAAGTTCAATAAATTCGTTACGACACATGGACTAAGACACAGCAAAAAATATTTATGCTTAATTTAGGTTCAGTTTTTCGGGCTTTTTCGGTTTCTTCTTTAATTTGATGATTTGGTTTTTTCTAAGGTTTCTTTTTCTCGTTCGTTTCTTTGTTTGGTATATAATTTTTACTCCATGTTTGCCATTTAAATGCGCGTGTAAATATTCTTGTCAATAATAAATGATGAAACAGCTAAAGAACTTTCGTACTTTCGTAGCAATATGTATGTGTATATATATTTCCTTTGTATACATAAGTGTTGTTTATGTAGTTGCTTTCTGTTTATAACTCGTATAAATACGCACGCACAATACCTAGTTCTATTGCTTGCTACTGGTTGCTGTCATTGAAATGTCTAGCAAGAACTCTATTTTTTTTGTTTTATCGGTTATCGATCGTCGAATATCGTATATTGATTATCGATCGAGCCAACCACCACTCAACGGTCAATTGTCACAAATTAGTTTTGTTTTGTTTTATTTTTATCGTTATTTTTATTATTTATATGCTATAATTTTTTTTTTTTTTTTTGTTATTTTTTTGATATGTTCGCTTCAAATGCGTGTCATGAAAATACATTTGCTTTGTATTGATGTTATAATTTTACCGGCTTTTTTTCTTCTATTTGTTTTGTAATACAACTCCATAAATATGAGTACAGTAAATAGCACATGTAACTACATATATGTATTAGAACGGGCAAACGTACCGCTGTACCTCTTTCTTGTCCTTAGTATTATAAACATTTCTCTTGGGATTCGCATTTGTTTTTTCATTTTATAATTTTGTTTATTTTTATGATAACGCAAAAAACTTGCTTGTAAAACGTAAATAATTTCCTTTAGTATTTCATCATTTTTATTCGTATTTGTTTTGTTTAGTTTTGTTTTATATATTATTATTATACTTTAGTGTGGCCAAAGCTTATTGTCGGAAGCGTTATGCATTACATAATTTGCCATAATCGTTTCAATTGGGTTTTTATTAATATTTTTTTTTTGTTTTTAAGTTGTTCTTGGTTTTCTTAATTAGGGTGTCGTCTGGTTGAAAAATTGCCTTTGTGTAGTGTAAAAATATGCGCGTGTTTCGTCGATCCACGCATACATCTATTGGATACGACGCGGCAAATAACGAAAACAATACTCAAAAAGTATATTCTACTTTCTGGCTATTCACCCCGCCCACAAAAGTTTGCTGACTGTTTGCCTGGGAGCGGTACCTCCACATCGGTAAGGCTATTTTTGTGTTGAGTAGTACAATCGATAGTAGCAATCGATCGCTTGTCACAACGTTGCATACATTATCGTTTCTCGCTTGGTCTTTTCTTAGGCTAATCACTATATGTTATTTTCTAGACTTACATCTATCAACTTTGACTCTTGATAAATGTATATAAATTGTTTTTTGGCGCAACTTGGTTTTGGGTTTTGTTTTTTTTTTTTATTTTTTTTTTTTTTTGTATATTTTCTTGTTTTTTTATATTTTTGTTTTCGGTTAGTTGTGTGAGCTTTTGTTGGTAAAGGAAAAATGTTCAAAAATGTAACAAACAATTTGTTGGCTTATGCAAAAATGATGTAGCATATGTCATAACCTATGATGTATACGTATGTATATAAATAAATTGTAAAATATATGTATGTAGTTGTATAATTAAATATTGCATTTGGTTTCGTTGAACGTCTGGACATATTTTATCATAATTATCGTAATTATCAATATTAAGTTTCATAGTATATACCATAAGTGTTCGTGTGTGTATAAAGTTTGTAGGCATTTATGCATGTATAGTATGTACGGATACATGTGAATGTATGTATATATGTGTCTGTGTGTAAGAATATCGTATCACCACACAACGATAAAACATGTCGGTGTGCAAAGGAATCGTTCTTTGTTCCTGAAATCTCTTTAGCCCGAAAACGTACTGCTTCCTCGTTAGTTCACTAATACATTTAAAATACATACGAGTAAAAATGACGTCATTATGCTTATTATAGAGATACTTAAGACATCCATCGCGACAGACGTTTTTCTAAGTGTCCAACATTAATTCAAGTAAAGAAGATTTTCGTTTAGATTTTCATTTACATTTTTGTGGTTTCTTTTTTAAATTTTTAGTTTTCCTTTTTTGTAAGTAACTGCATTAATTATTGTGTATTTATTGTAAACTAAAATCGATAAAGAGCGATAAATAATACAATTGTCTTGTTTTAAATCGAAAATTTTGATTTCAGTACCTGATTGCAATGGATTTACGCTTGTTCTAGAAACAGACATTTCTCACTGTGGTTCAGTTTCGAATTTCGATATTTTTAGTTTTCCCCGCACTCATTCCTGAATGTTTTTTTTTTTTTGTATTTTTATCTTGTTTTGGACTACTTAATGCAATACGAAAAGGCTTTAAAAATGCTTCATTGTTATTGATCTTTTTCATATAATTTTTGTTGTTGTAAACTTTAATATGTAAATACACGTGATTAGCTACAGTTGTTGTTCTTGTTGTTGTTTTTGTCATCTATTTAGTTCGCTACACTTAAAAACAATGAGCAAATCTTCTAGGACATGTTAAGGTTCAAAGTTCTACCATTATTCTAAATACAATACGTGTATACGTGTGTCTGTGTGGGTGTGTGTGTGTTTGTTGTGTCTGTACGCGTGTGGGATCTCAGTTAAGATCATAGCACATCTAATCCTATGTCAAACATACATGCAGTATACATGGATACAAGTTATATACGTTCACGAAATATTGTAAATCAAACGAGGGCACCCAAATCGAGTACCTTCTCTGGTTTCAATTTTAGGTCGATATTTTACTGAATGTTAGATTCCCATAACGTTTTAGTATATCATATAACTTAGATAAACTTCGGCCTGCCGAAAGCAACGGAACAGAAAGTGGGAGAAAACTAAGATTATTATTGGTATGCTCTGGTTAGCAAAACGTCCCTACGAAACTCACAACCATTCAAAGAAGGGATCTGAGGGGAGGCATCGGTATAATGGGAGTAATTTAAAAAAGCATTTCGAAACTTTGATCATTTGATCATCTTCAAGTTATATTCGAAGCCCTCTGGCTGGGAAATGCAAACTACACGGGATATTACAGGATATATAGCGCATTCTACTATAACCACGTTGTCTGTCCATCTTTCTGTCTGTGTCTGAATGTGTTTGCGTGTATGTTGTGTACATAAAGTTAAAGAAAAATCAAGCTTTGTTCTCAAGGTTCAGGTAATCAATTTCTAGTCTTATCTGTTGCACTGAGTAGTCTGCTTTAAAGATATATATAACTATAATTCTGTTACGCCATTAGTTATATCAGATTCTGCGACTGTATGCCAATACGTACATATATGCTTGTACATATGTATGTATATATATAATTCATACTATATAAAGTACAATATCAGATAGGTTCTCGAGCTCTCCAAGATGGCAATCGATTCACTTTTAGATTTGTTCATAGGTTCGTTTCGTTTGTTTGTTTCTTTGTTTGTTCAACTATTGCTTGGTCAAACGAACTAAAATGTTAACTATAACAGATGTTGGAACAATGCTAACTAGTTATTTAAATGTTAGGATAATGTTAACGTTAATTGTTAATGTTAATGTTACAGTTGCCGTTAAGGACCTAGGCTCGATATCTGTAAACTATATGTTATTATAAATAGGTAAATTTGTGGCTTCGTTTTCTCTTGCATTTAAACAGGATTCGAATTAGGAAATTTTCATGCGAATTTCATCTCTGAGGTTTCTTGGAAAAACAGTTAGTTGCTTAGTTAGTTAGTTCGCTGCATTCCTCCAGCCTAGAAGTTTTCTATTAAAATTGAAAGTTTGATTCTGATACTGTATCTGCTTCGGATTCCAATTCTGAGTAACATTTGCTTTTTCTTTGGTCAGTTTTGTGATTCGAATTCGACTGTTTTGAAATTATTTTCCTCTACATTATATTTTTTATATGTATATACTATGTTGGTGTGTCTGTATACATATATGTAAACATACATATATATATTTTAATTGATTCAAAGGGAAGACATAACATTCTAGAAAAGGTTCTTACTGATTTGTGGTACAATATTGGGTTTTCTGTCATCGACATATTCCTCGAGTTGATTAATCGTAAATATATATTTATATATACATATAGATATATATATAATTGTATATTTGTTGCTGGTATATGTGTATATACTTTCAGAATATATATTAATATATACGCATGTTAAAGCGACACTTTATAATTTTTTATAACTATTCATGACGTGTAAATATCATTATAATTCCTCTTAACTTTTCCGACTAATACAATAAGACAATTTTAGTTGCGTATTGTTTGGATTTTGGTGCCACAATATACACATACGTATATATAAATGTGTGTGCGTGTGAAATTTTTGTCTGTATGTGTGTGTGTAAGTATATGTGTGTCTGCGTGATATAAGAACTATATCTCGACATCTGATCGATTTGTCAAGTGCAAAAGCACAAGACCATTTGTTAATTTTTTTTTATTTTCTTGTTA
This sequence comes from Zaprionus africanus, assembly GCA_018151435.1. Classification (NCBI taxonomy): domain Eukaryota; kingdom Metazoa; phylum Arthropoda; class Insecta; order Diptera; family Drosophilidae; genus Zaprionus; species Zaprionus africanus. Next base: position 753,832 of record JAECXB010002285.1, read on the forward strand.
TTGTTGTTTACTATTTGTTGTTGTTTTCGCTCTCACTGTTGTAGGAATGGCACTGTAGTTGGGCCAACTGCAACATGCAAACACTCAAAAGACGTAGATCGTCGTGAATCGCATCAAAGTTCCTCAATTAATATCCGAATAAATATTTTAGCATTTTCTTTAAATTTTACCGTTACGTTTACTGTTACTGTCTCTATAACTGTTAATTTTATTATTATACTTATATATGGTTCATATAATGTTTATCATTTAAAATATCAAAAGTGGATGGAATTATGTGATTCTAGTTATTACACGCACTGTATTTTGTATATATCCTCATATATATGTATATATAATTGCTATATATAAATTATTAAATATAATTTTTAATTCTACATCATTTTCCTGGCTGAAAGTACGGAATTTTGTTATTTTCCGATCGGGTCTATATACAAAAAATAAATATATATAGAGATGTTGATACGTACACAAAAATGAAACCATTTTCGAAAAATGTTTGGGAAAGTAACTCAAGAAAGGCAGGGAAGAGTGTCGTGGGAACATGGGATGGGGGAATAGTACTTGTAGTAGAGAGTCAGAGATTAGTTCAAAATTTCTCCAGCTACCGGCACAATATTCAATAAAATATTGTCGCTTATCGACGGGTTCAAGTTGAAAAAACCATACGAAAACTATGAAAAACTAGCGAAATTTTGTTGTAAAAATGTTTCGTTTTTCTATTACGCATAACTATTTTTTCGTATTTTGTTTTTCAAAGGTACGTTAACTATTTAGAATGTTTTGTTGTTCACTTGTGCTTTATTATTAATAATTGGTTCAAATTTTACTGTAAATACTATACTATGTACTGGCTTCTGGTCTGTGGACTATGTGACAGGGGGATTGAGTGTACGATCTGAAAATGAAACAATGTTTCGAAATCAGCTTAATATAGGCACAATTACATACATACATACTTAATACATATGTACGTGTATGGAGATTGAGAATGACAGATATGTTGATAAAAGATTTGTTTCTTTTCTACAAGAATAAGAATATTGTCATATTCTGTCCTTAAAAAGAAACAACATACATAAGTTTTTCTGTCTCTTTTGAAATCGACTCTCAACCAAGTTCACAGTGTTATCAATCCTATATATTTTTTATTTGCTTCAACCCGATCAAATTTTAGCTTAATCGGACCAAAAAAAAAAATGTTGTTGAATGTTTGGAGGAAAAAGTTATTACATGTAAACAATTTTTAGAACTTTGCAATATTTAAATAGTCCGTTACACTACCGAACATACACACAACTAAATATATTATACTACAAATTGGTTTTCTAGTTGTACGTCGACCCTTTTTATTTATTTTTTGGTGTTTCTATCTTTTTTGGTTTTGGTTTTTTCGTGCTTGTTGATATCCGATTACTCGGGTTATTCTATACTATTCGAGTTGTTTGTGTAAATAAATTATCTAAATAATTTTTCCAAAAAGAAAGATGAATCTAAAAACGCTGGAAACGTATTCATCGACCGTTATACAATATTCATTAACACTATCACAGGCGGGGGGACTCAAATAATATCATCTACATTTACTTGCGTGTTTGTGTTTGGATGTGTGTGAACCGAGACACGCTCACTGGTTGTTGGACCAGGAACTGGAATGACACACCAGATGCTAACCCGAGTTTAGAACATCTTTTTGCTAGGGTGATCATGTTGAATTGCAGTTAAATTTATATGAATGAATGCGTGGTGTTTTAAGTATGTATGTATGACGACTACTTAAGTACGAAACTTACACGTGTAGGCATGTAATTATGCATGTATATATGTATATTTGTCTTTACATATATATTTATATATATAAAGATTGATTTAGAGTCAAGTCGCTCGCATGCAAAGTTTGGAAATAGTCTGCCGTTGCGAATAAAATGGTAAAAGGTGTAAAAAGCCTAAGGAGTACAGTCAGCAAAAATGGTATAAGTTGGTTGGTTTTCGTTTTTTTTTTTTTTTGTTATTCGTGTATATGTCTGTAAATAGTTGTATGCTCGTATCGAAATAAGAAAAATATCAATGCGATTAGTTCGTAAGCGTGTGGAACGTTCAATTCTTATATCCCCTAACGGATGGCATGGCATACACAAGGGTTAAACGTATTGCAGTACAAGTTTTACCAATGCATGTGTGTGTGAATGAGTGTTGAGGAACATGAAGTCTTCGTAACCCTTGTGCAACATAACTAAATGCTGCCAAAAAAAAAAAACGTGAATTCTCTGATTCTGTTTTTCTGTTTCTGTCTACTAATTTCATTGCAATTTTATATTCGACTATTTTAGTCCCTAAGAGACAAAAACATTTTTGGTGTTTTCTCAGTAAAATTAATTTATAATCATATTCTTCTTCTTGATCTTGATTATAAGATTAGTTCAGTAAGTTCACTTTAGTTTGTTTGTTCTTGTTTTGTTTTTTTTTTTTTGTGAGTCGTCAAGTAGCTAGTAAGAATGCCCTTGTATCATTTTACATGTATATAATCATACATATATATAGTACATATGTATATAATTTGTATAAGACATATTTGTATATATATTTATTTACTTTAAATTATTATTTAATTCATACTTTTTTTGAGGCAGCTTCTTGAGTTCTAAACGTTTTGTTTTTCATTTGTTGTTGTTGTTGTTGTTCTTGCTTTTGTTTTCTGCTTTTGCTTCTCATACCAAAAATCAATAAAGAAAACCAGATCTAGGAATACACATTAGCTATGTACGCAGGTCGGCAGATGATATATCCACCACTGCATGCCATATAGGGTGCATGATTTCTGTGCATTTCATTGTCGCTTTCGTTTTTTTTCGTTTTGTTTTGTTTTTTTTTTATTGTAATGCACATCATTTGTTTGAGTTTTCGTTCGTTTTCTTCAAATGGCTAACAACGTTTTTTCTATTTCGACTTTTTTTGATATTCCTAGCTTTTATTGTTTTTTGGTTTTCGGTTTTAATCGGTTTCTCGCTCGTTAACTCTACAACATCATGAATAACTCACATAAAATTGATCAACATCTTATCTGTATATACCATATAGTTATGTATGTATAGTTTGCTAAGTACATCATATATATATATATATATCCATATATATATATATTATATGTATATCATGTATGTATGTATATAAGGTGTATATAATTCATAAAACATTCTAATTACAATAAGTTTTCTGCTTTCTTTGTAATGTTGGAAAACCTTAATATACATATCCATATCTGTATATAGGCATATGTAGGCGTATATATCCGTATTTATTTAGACATCGAGTGTGTTTGTGTGTATTAAATGTTACACGAACATACATATGTTATGTATGCAATGGTGGCAACTCTTATCGCTTGAATTCCCATTTGAATTTGCCTGGATTTCCGTTTCCTATAATGTATTTACGGTATACTTGAATAATACAATACAATAATACTTGATGTATGTATATATTTATATATAGTGTATATATATGCATACATATGTATATGCCTTTATATATACCTTGGTGCCCAAAAATATTGTTGCTGTCTGTTTTGTTTCAAATTTTTTTGTCTTATCTTGTGGCGGCGTCTACCTCAAAAGTGTGTCTAAAATGTGAGGCACGCTTAGAAGTTTAATATATATTTATATATATGCTATATATATATATATATATATAAGTATATATATTTTGTAAGCAAATACGATCAAAAAAACAAACATTATGCTAAATTACAAATTGTTCTTTAAAGCCATTTGACAACACAGGGAATTTTTTATATTTTTCTTTTTTCTTTTTGTATTCCTTTCGTTTATCTTTGCGACATTTGCAGAGCTTCTGTTATCGATCATTCGAAGCGCTATTAAACATTCGATCTCCTGACCACCTATCGATTATCGTTATCGTTAACATTAAAGTTATCGTTGTTTGACAGTTTCTACGGTTGCCTAAATACAAAATGGCGGCCAAAGTCGTATTAGGCAAAACACAAATCATTTTGCTGAGTGTGTTTTACTAGAAATTAACTGCTTTTGTTGTTCTTCTTATTTTTGTTGTTGTGGTTTAAGAACTTGCAATACAGGCGCACTCTAAGTTATTTATTTAGGTTTGTTTTTGGTCAAATCTTAAATATTACTTTGGTATTTTATGGTATTTGCCATTTCTCTTGTGTTTTTGTTATTTTTAATTGTAGCTTTGTATACGTATTTTCTTTTAAGTGTTTCGTGTGTATAAATTTTTAATTATTAATTATGTATTAATGTTGATTTTATAATATGCTCTAGTAATTATTTTGCTTTTTCATACACGTAAAAATGTTTTTTTGCATTATTTGTTATTTTTTTCTTTTTGTTTTCGAACAACCCAGAGACATTTAAATTGCATGCTGCGAAATCGCACAAGTTTTCACATTATATTCATATAGGTATATATATATATATCGTATATGAGTGTAAATCGAGTGTTATGTGTAGATATATGACGTTTATGTATGTATGTATATTTGGTTTTTCTATATCTCATATGCTACTAGTTTATATAATATATGTATATATAGTATGTATATGTGTATATACTATATATGTATATGTTTATGTATATGCATGTAGATTTTGTGTAATACACTGAGAGAAATTAGGAAGTTGTCAGTTTTTTTAGTCGCGGCACTGGCTTGAAATCTTCTGCTTGATTTTGTTCTTGTTGTTGCTGTTCTTGTTCTCGATCTGTTAAAATTCTAGAAAAATAAAAGCTTTCTAATTGCTTCGGTTGTCGTAAGTTCTGCGAGTTCCAACAGCGGAACCAACATGCCAATCTCAAAGCCAGAATACATGGTTCACTTGATTCATTGTACATCATTTTAATTGTATGGCAACATTAGCGAGATCGCGATTCGGATCGGGATACAGCTATTTTGTAAGATTCCCTCATAGTAATTGTTACTGTTTGCCCCTTATAATTATTCTAGTAAATATGTATACATTTTTTAAGTGTCGAAAAATCGAGAAAAATCCAAATAAATAAAAACAACTTTACAGCACGTCAATATAGTTTGAATTATCCGCTATCCACTATACGTTATCTGTTATCCTTTCGTGGCACTAAGATTTTATTATGTGAATGATTAATTATCTGGTAATACACACACACACACACACATGTACACATTAACAATTACACAGACACGCACAGACACACACGTAAACATGTCGCAAAAAGTTTTGACCAAAAATTTGAGCACACCAAATATATCGATAAATATCGAAAAGCAATCTACTTATGTTTTGTTAGTTTTATCATCGTATTATGTAAGGTATCATCTATAAAGGTTTCGCCCATAAACATTATGCCAAAATGTTTGTAGCGTAGTGTAAATAATTCTCACTGATATGTACGCAAATTTAACACAACAACTCGCAGAGTTCTCTATCTTCACCATTCTCTTTCTGCTTTTGTTTCTGGTTTTCATAAGTATTATCATCTCGTATTTGCTTATTTTGAATTGTTTATTTCATAAACTTGGACAAGGCTTGAAGCGAAACGAACTGTGGCCGATGAGAAGCATCCGTCGGTGTAATCCAAAAGTGATAGCACACGAATAGGACTAAGAGCTGAGATTAGGAAGTTAGGATTTAAAAAAAAACACATCGAATCTACAGAGTGCGAGAATCTTTATGGAATACGTCTGATTCGAAGATAGATTACCAGTTGTTTGAGGTTCCATATTTCAGCTTCGGTAATAATACCTAGTTTTGATTTCTTTTCACTTCTAATATCAGATTATCCCTGCTGAATTTATCTATTGATTCGCAGTAATCGCCTCCTTGGAAAACTTTAATATCATTTTTGGTTTAGTAATTCAAGTTTCTATAAGCTGTTAATCTTGGTTCCGACTTCGAATAATCTTCTCACATACACCTATTGAATTTTGAATCTTATTTCAATCAGTATTTTTTTTTAGGGAGGAATCTCTGAGAACGGAGCAGAACTTTTGGGGACGCACAACTATTGGCACAATTGAATTGATGTTGTCTGATCAGATGGAACTGAAAGGAAATCATATCAAATAAATAAAAACTCAACGAAAATAATAAATATACGTGTATTTAATATGTTTTCATTTCAAATTTAGATCTATGTAGATTTTTTATTTGTAAACTGAACACAACTCAATTCTATCAACATTGTTTTCGATTTACGGTTTTTGTTCTTCTATCTATGTTTAGTTTTTCCTTTTTGGCTTTTTGTATATTGTGACTGGGACAAAAATGTATCTAAAATTTTAAGGTTTAAAGTAAATTCATAATCCATATGTTCTTTCAATTGTCTTTCAAATCAAATTGTTAGATACATAAACGCTCTCAACTCTATACACGTGTACGTATGCATGTGCATATGTATGTACAAAAACGATCATAAATGATATATGTATATATAAAAGTAATATAACTATATAATAATAATTGATATTGATTTGAGGAACTTGGCCCATGCAAAGCAATTTGTTTGATGTTTCTGTTGTTTAGTTTTCTTTTGGGTTTTTCTAGTTTTTTGTTGATGTTGCTGTTGTCTCTGTTCTTTTTTTTTTTTTTTTTTGTTTTAGTTTGTTATTGTTTTTGGTTTCTTCATAATTTGTTGCGCGGTGTAATGCCCTCCTCTTAAGTAAAGTTAACCTCTGTAAATTGCGGGAAATTCTTAGATATTATAACTATTTTTAATATTATTAATCACTTTGCATTCCCTAATTACAACTATATACTCGTGATCCTACGTTACCTATAGTTTTAAAGTATCCATGTTTTCTTTTCTTTTATTTTACGTTTCGCATCCAATTTGTTTTACACTCTTTAATTGATTCTCTCACTTTTAGTGTGATAAATGTATCCATATATGACACACATACATATTTATCATATATAGTAATTTATACTATATTATTTGCCATGTTCCTTTTGATTAGACAATTTGTTAATAGTTTTCAGTTTGGTTCGAATGTACAAATATTGGCTTGTTGTTTAATTTTTCTGTTAATCTGATAATTGATTGCTTCTCGTTAAAAATTTGATGACCTTATAGATGACCTTCGTCAGTCGAAATCAAAATGAATCCCAAAAATCGTGCATGCTTGTCCCTTTTCTAAGTAGCTGCGATTTAAGCATCCTTTTGTTACTTGTTTGCTTTATTCATAACCATTTGTATTAATATTAATATTTTGTTTTGGTTTTGTTTTCGATTTTGTTTTGTTGTCTATAATAAGGCGAAAAATATCATCAAAAAATTGACGTACACTAGATTGTTTTTCTTTTGCTCATTATTGTATTACATCTATGTAGACTCTCTTCATATATGCATGTATATGTATATATATATATATACTTTTTATTTTTATTATATAGATGTATGTATGCATGTATATAGATCATGTGTATATGTAAATCATTTGTTATCTCTAATATTATCGTTCTCGTTGCGGCGTTAGTAAATTTTTTGCCACGCCCACAATTCAGCTTTCATCCTTCTATATGGAGCTGTCGCCATCGCACTGTCGTGTGTTTTAACTGTACTATACTTTTTCGTTTTTCTCGTATTCTTAATTGTAGTGTTACGTTTTTGTTTTAGTTTTCCTTTTGGTTTTTTTCTTTAAGAGTAGAATTTCAACTTTCGTTTTTGTTTTGGTTTTTTTTTCTTTGCTAATACATTTAAAAATTTCAAATAAAATACATAATATTTTGTATATGTTGTATATGTATATATAGATATATGTTTTGTTTTAGGTTCTGGTTTTTTATCAATATTTTTAATATATATTTATATTAAAATAATTTGATGTATAAAGCGTTTGGTTTTTTTTGTTTGTTTTTTTTTTTTTTTTTTTTCATCGTTTGTTTTGACATTTTCTATCATCGATAAAAATTTAACTAAATGCACAATATGATACAAGAATCTACAAAAATGAAACACGCATCTAGGCAAATTGGGCTGAGGGCCATGGGAGGAGTGTAAATGGAGAGAATATTTAAAATTTGATTAGGTGTACACAGGCATTTAATGGTGTGTGTCAGTGTGTAATTTTATGTGTTTGTGTGTGCTTGTATATGTGTCGGAGTGTGTGTTAGTTAACTTAATTAGACCACGCCTGGACGCGTAGTTAAACCTGACTGATTGCTTAACCGATTCCTCCGCGCCAATGGCGTTGTATATATACTTTCCGTGTATATATGTGTATATGTATGTACACGTTTCTTTCTGTATATGTATATCGTATATGTTTAGTGTTTATATGCTTTTTAAACCAATTGCTACCTCAACGATTTCTCATTACATATATAGGCTTTACGTTTTCAGTTATCCGTTTCTGGTACATTTTCTGCTGTTTGCAATTTTTTTCTTTATAAGCATCGCATCGAGGAACAAATTATTAACAAATTCAATGAATAAAAAACGTGTGTCCTTTTTTTTTTCATCATTATTCCTTTAAATCGTTAGTAGTGTGTGATAAGTTAGCTAGATAGTTAGTGTGTATAATTATTGTTGATGTTGTTCTGGCTGTTGTTGCTGTTGCTTACTGGGCAATTATATATCTCATTCGATTGAAATTAAAATGATCTTTTTCAGTTTTATTAATTAAATTAAACAAAATTTAATACGCTTCACGATCGTCGTACACATAAAAGTTACACCACAATAATTGTATCTTAGCCTTTTTTAATTGTGTATTTAAGAGAAAAATAAATCTTTGGCAGCATCTTACAATTTTCATGTTTTTTTTTCTTTTTACTTTTTTTCTTTTGTTACATTTAGTTTTTGGTGTTTTCGTACAAATCCAATTGAAAGTTATCGTTATTCAAAATAATATTACAAATAAAATACAATGACTGAGAGACTTGAGTGTAGAGAATGTGTGTATGTAAGTACACATACATATGAACATATGCTTGTATGTATGCATAAAAGTCCTACAATAAAATTATTAAGATTTATTTGTTTTGTTGTTGTGGTTGTTGCGTCGTAAATTAACACAAAATTTATAAAGAATATAACACAATAAAGTACAAGAATAAACTTAAATAGGTGGAAAGCGTTCACTTGTCACAATTTAAATTGTTTTTTTGTTTTCCATAATTCATTACGAGAACATAATGTGATAATAATCATAATCAGTAACATAATCATAATAATATGCCTTTTCGTTATTCACTATAGTTTTCTTTTTCTCTTTTCCATTTCTTTCCTTTTCTATTTGTTGCTTTTGTTCCATTTGGTTTTGTAGCTTAGCCACAAAATGACGGTCTCAAAAGTGTGATAATTGGCACAAGTTGGCCGAGTTGGATTTATTGAAGCGTGGCCTTACTGCGTTTACATTACGTAACGTTTAGTGTTGTCACTTCGCATGTATTGTTTGTTAGTATTTTATTTTTTCGTCCTTGTGTCGTACGCGTCGTACGAAATGTGATATTTTCCTTCCAAGTGATGTTTTTCTGTAGCTTCTCCTCTGCGATTCATTTAACGTTACGTTAGACGTTTACGTAAATGATATGACGTAGACGCAGATGACTAGTTACGTTACAGTTATGTTTGTAGAGTCTGAGCTGTTTGTCTTTAGTTTTTTAATTAGTTGTCCGTACTCGTTGTTTTGCCACGCCCAATTTCCGCCGACTCCCGCCGCCTTTGCCATTTGGCTAAACTTACATAGGTATATTTTAGCTAGACCTTATATACATCATATACGAGTGTATATAATCGGTTTATGTAAAGTTTTTAGTACATAATCTCAACTAAATTGTAAATTTGATTTAAACTTAAGCACATTTTTTCATAAATTTGTATGCAATAGGAAATCAATTAGTTTTTATTTTCGTTATTATTTTTTGTTAATGTTTTTTTTTTCTTTTCTTTTGCTCTCTATATTTTTCTATCGTTTTGTTCATGGAAATTTTAATCTTTGTTTTAAACGCGTTGCATAAAAATTATGTTTCGGTTCACTTAATATCATGTTTTTGGATTTTTCTCAAACTAACCTAAAAAAAAGTTTTTTCTTTTGTTTAAAACAAAACTGAATTCTTTTGCCGTTTCTTTTGGTTACAAAGAAAAATAATTATGTAAATGTTATAAATAAAAGCGTGTGGAATTACAATTTCATTATATTCTTTTCTGTTCATTTCTGTTTTGAAGGCTTTCGTAATAACTAGAAACTAAGTGTCAAAAAAGAAGCTAGCCACAGAATCGTTTAATTGAACTTCCAACAGATAAGAGTGGTTTTCTTAAATTTGATTTAAGAGCGCAAATAAGATGAAAATTAACAATGTTTTGGCATATTCTTGTGTTGTTTTTGTATCCCCTACTGTTTCTTCGTTTCTTAATACTTTTTCTTAATATTATAAATAATATTATCGTTATTATTGTTGTAGTTTTCTTGTAGTAGTTGTAGTAATGCAACGGCAAAGACAACAAACAGAAAAATAATTTGCGATACATTATTGTTTTCTTTTTCTTTTACAAATACAAGATGAAATCTAAGTAAATTCACTAAGCACAATATAGTTGGTTTGGGGAACCGTATTCTTCACGAAATTATATATATATGATATATATATGTAGTAATTATAATTCAAATATTAAACAAAAATCATCATCGGTAATTAACGTACTTTATATATGAATAAAAATTAAAATTATATAAAATTCAACAGCCAAATTGTTCACAAAAAATTGCATTTTCTTTCTCTTTTCTGTTTCTGTTTCTCTTTCGGTTTCAGTTTCTTGTTCTTACGACAACAACTTTGGGAGGAGTGGGTTTTCGCTTACTGCTCATACAGAAATTCAAGATTTCATATTGTTACAACAAACAAAATATATATGTATATTAAAAATTAAGACAATTAAAAGCGTGTTCACGAACTTATGATAATAGGTGTAGGTCTAGTGATAGTTATTTGTTAAAATTCTTGTTATTCATAATTTAGTGTAGCCTCACACGTTGTTTCAACAATAAGCAAAAAAATATTTAAAAAATATTATATATGTTAAAAAAAAACAATAAAGTTTGACAAGTTGTTGTGGTTGCTGATGATGTTTTTTTGCGATAGGACTAAAATACAATTTAAAACCTTTATTCGTTGCCGCATAATTCAATTTTGTGGCTTTTGTTGTAATATTCCATATTACGCACTTGTAGTATAACTAGAGTAAAATAAATGACAAGATAAAACAGTTATGTATATTCCATATGAAACACATTCAATTTTTACGAATCACGCAATCGGTGATTACAAAATGATAGTAAAAAATTATAAAATAAAAACATAAATCCTTCGATTGCGTTCGTCAAACGATGCATACACACACATGATATATACACATATCAAGAAAACATTTAAATTTTCCATTATGTATGCGGTTGTATCTAACTCTTCATTTCCTATATATATATATATATATATATTTATAGGACTAAAGAGTGTCTCTGTGTGTATGTTTTGTATATATATGTATATATGTATGTATATAATAATAATAAAATGTGTTACAGCCTATAAAAAAATAAGTTGCTTTGCTCTTACATGATTCATCGCACAATTGTTTTTTATATCTCGTACCTCAATCTTAGAACATAGTCAAAAATAAATTGCCATCTTTTACATGATAAAAATTCACAAGAATTATATGTATATAGATAAACATAAAGAATAAAGAATAACAAAGTCATAATATTCACATAATTTATAATAGTAATAGTTACACAATACACACATATTTATATATGTATATATATATAAAGTTATAGATGTTTGTTTTAAAAAATAATAATGTCTTGGGAGTAAACCAGCCTTATGTATTGTATTACAACGGGAAAAATGGCACATGCCCCAATATGTGCTATATGCATACATATATATCCATATATATGCAAATTAGCATATGTATATAGATTAGTTTATATGTATATATGTGGGCATATGCACATGTATATGTATATGTTTGTTTGTGTATGTATATAAGCAAAAGGAATATCGTTTTAACATTGTAAATATATATATAGAACTTAACAATAGATATTTGTTTGGTTTTTCTTTCCTTCTTAGTATTATTTTTTTTGTTTCTTTCGGTTTTGTTTTGCCGTCAATCGTCATTTCTTATTGAATTTCATTTACTTAGTTGCTGTTGTTGTGGTTGTTGTTGGCCTAATGCAAATTTGCTTTTGTTGTTGTATTGCATTTTGGTAAATTAGCTTAAATTTAATTTGTATTTAGACTTGTTACTTCTAACACACGCACAACGCGACTATGAAAACATAAATATGAACACACACACTCATATACGCACGAATGCACGCACACACTGTGTTTGTGGTGTGTCTAGTTGTTGTTCTTGTTGCTGTGTTGTGTTTTTGTTGTTATTGTATATGGCAAAGTCATATAGTCATAGGATTTCACATATATGTATGTTTAAGATATTGTTTTAAATATTTTGTTATATATTCACATATATATATTCATATAATATATATATATATACGCGTATATATACATATTTGTTATATATATATGTATATAAATAGATATCACCTTATATAAGCAGCGGTAAGGAAAAACCTAAACAGTTTGTCGGTTTGTTTCTTTGTGTGATTTCTTCAATATCATCTTTCGTTTTTTTTTTCATTTAAAATCGAAAAAAATACACGTTAGTTTTATATATATGTATATATATAATTGGTTTTGTTTTTGTTTGTTTTTATATATTATTTGTTGTTCTTGTTAATTATTGCATGTACGACGATTCAACATAATGTTCTTCGCCAGATTTTTCCTGCCCAACTGTGAAACAATGCACAAAAGGCGCACGCGTTTCACACGTATGTTTACACATACATACATATGCAGTTATGTAGGTAGGTGTGTGTGTTTGTATGTAATTATGTACATACATATACACATATATAGTGTGTGTAAAATATATATGCGTGTTTCGGTTTGATAAAGATTTTGGAAGGGTGAGCGCAAAAACTAATCGGTCGATATAACAATACATATGCCTATACATAGATAATAAGTAACATGTAGAAGTGTGTGTATGTGGGTGTGTGTGTTTGTGTAAGTGTGACTGTTGATTCGTTATGAACGACAATTTTTAACAAGAACATAATAAAAATTAAATAAAACAAAACTAAACAAGAGCATTTTCTTAAAAAATATGGTCGACAAATGTGTTAAGTGGTTTTTGTTTTTCTTTCCTTCCTTGTCTAATTGAGTTGTTTTGTTTTTTCAATTTTTTTTTTTTTTCGTTTTTATACTTAGTAAAGTTGTTTGCTTGTTGCTTGTTATAGATTTGTTGTTGTTTTTTTTCAGTAGCGCTAATCGTGTTTTGTTTTTGTTGTTTGCTTTTAAATTAGAGATCAAAAATAGTATTGTTGCATTTTGTTGATGTGGTTGCTGCTGCTTGTATGGGGCGCACAACGTTCTCATAAAGAGTTGTTTTTGTTTGCCTATATATATATATATATGTATATATACATATATGCCTATATATATATATGTATATATAATATATATATATATATAAATATATATATACATGTATGTGTGTGTGTGTTTCGAGATTTGATTCGCTCTTTTCCTATTTCTTTTTTCCCAGTTTCGGTTCTTTCCTTTTTTTTTGTAATTTTGTTAATTTTCTTTTCTGTCTATCAAAGAGGTTTATAGTAATTGGCCGCATAACCGATTTTCAAATGGAAAGCGGCGGCATAGCTTGATGTGACTGGATGTTGCTGCTGTGTAGTTGTTGCTCCATACTGTTGTTGCTACTGCTGCTGATGTTGTAATTGTTGTTGTTTTGGTTATTATTGCTATTGTTGATACCGTTTTGTTGTTGTTGCTCCTGCTGCAGCTGCTGTTGTTGTTTATGTTGTTGTTGTTGTTGCTGCTGCTGTTGACGGCGACATCCATATATTTTGCCCGACGAGTATTTGTAATTATATTTATTCATATCGACAGCTGGACGATTATTGCGCGCTTTGATTTGCAATCAGTGAACATACAGGGTGTTCAGGACGAGTACATGATGATTGTTCTTGGCCAACGTAACCACGTATCCCTCGGAGGTTATTTTCAGACCACAGCAACGTGACACCTGATGAAGAGAATATTGTTAATAGTCGATATTTACAACTAATAGAAAGCAATATCTGATCCCTAAAAGAAGCAGGAAAGAATGTGCATATATGATCATTATAAAGAGAGTAGACTCCATCTGCAGCACTATCGCTTGGCTAACCTTAACATGAGGACACTCGAACTCGGACTGCAGAACACCTTCACGTGAATAGCAGGCCACATGGAAGCGATTGCCATGGGAGTCACCAATGAGGACATCACCAGCGTTAGATATATCAATGCCATTGGGAAAACAGGTGACCTTCTCATTTCCAATGCGATAGAGGAAGGTGCCATCCTCTTGGAAAACAGCCACGCAATGACCCTTAAAATCGCACACATAGAAATCGTTGTCTAAATAAAAACGGAATAGAATAGAATATAATTGATAGGGTTGTTGCTTTGCTTTGACTACTGGGTTGCAGTTTCTCTCTACTCACCGCGAATGGCAATATCGGAAGGCTCGCGCATATAGTCGCTACAATCGAACCAACGCACCAGTTCACCTTCTTCGGAAATGACAAATACAGTTGGCGAAACGCTGTCGACGGCCACAATGTGACCCTTGGCTGTGACGGCCAGTCCAGCAACGATGTCAATATAACTGAAAAAAGGAAGGTCCAATTAAGTCATGATAAGTACATAAAAGAGATGCTTATCTTCCTTACCGTATAGCGATTTTACGCATAAAGTGTCCACACTTGGAGAAGATTTGCATACGAGAACGTTCATTACCGCGATCGCAAACAACGAATTTGCCATTGTTGTGCATGACAGCCACCTTGCGTGGATACCACAGCTGACCTTCCTCTTTGCCGGCCACACCGAATTGGAACTTAAGTGCACCCATTTTGTCAAAGACCTCAATGCGATGATTATTAGTATCGGCGACAATGATCTCCTCATCGACACCCAGGCAAAAGCCATGAGGTGAATTGAATTGTCCTTTTGCTGTTCCCAGTGAACCGAATTTGCAGCGTATCTGCATGGGCGTGGCCTTGTTGCGACCCGTTACAACGCTAGTAGTGCCAGGCGGTGCAACGGCATGGAAATTGTTCAAGCCCATATCCTCGACTCCACCAACAATGGGGTTAAGGGTCTGCAGACTGGGCGAAGTCGCTGCGGGCATGCAGAAATCTGTTAAAAGATAATCAAGGCACGTTGAGCTTCCGTTCGACGACAACAGATCATGCTGTTCATCTGTGTTGGTGTCGGTTTTGGTGGTGTTGTTGTTGTTGTACAGGTGGTTGTGTTGGTTTTGGGAGTTTTGTAGTTGGATTTGTTACGAGTGTGTTGTTGGTTGTTGGGAAGGACGAAAAAAAAACTCAAAAGTGTCAAAATAAAAGAAAAACAAAATAAAAATAATAAAATAAGAGAGTAGGGATACATTCGGAATACCGAAGGTTTTATACCCTTACAGCTTTCAATAAGGTCGAAAATGTATCCCAAGATGCAAAGGTATAAATAGTAAATAGCAAAAGGATTGAATGGGGACGGTTAAGTTCTTGGAGGAAGGGCGGGATCGTGTTTGCAACTTCATTGCTTACCATTGTTGTTGAGTCCCAGTTTGGCCAGCACTTGAAGATTGTTGAGGGCACGTTGATCACCCGACAGAATGTCCGCCAATGTTATCGGCTGGGTGGGAGTTACATTCGCTGCGGGAATAACTGCCTGCTGATGATGGGGACCTCCCGCACCGCCAGCTCCGCCAACGGGTGCAGCAGCGACTGCAGCAACTGCATTTGAATTACCAACAGACATTGAATCGTTAAGGGTGTCGGGTATATTCTCCGTGAGACTAGCAAGACGCGACAGATTGTATTCGAGCATACTAAACGCGGGCGGTGGACCACCAGCATTCATTCCCAGCCCGTTGAGCGAGCCTAGTCCCATGCCGACGGCAGATTGGTTTGGTCCTGCATTCATATTAACATGCCCGGCCGATTGTTGAACTTGCACAATGCCCTGAGGCGCCACAAGTTGAGCCATTTGCTGTGCCACCGGCATGGATTGCGATTGTTGATGCAGCACTTGTTGCTGTTGCTGCTGCTGTTGTTGCTGCTGCTGTTGCTTCTGCTGCTGTACTTGTTGTAGCACTTGCTGCTGCTGTTGTTGTTGCTGTTGTTGTTGTTGCTGCTGCTGTTGTTGTTGCTGCTGCTGTTGTTGTTGTTGTTGCTGCTGCTGTTGTTGCTGCTGCTGCAACGGTGTAGGCATCTGTGGCGGCGAATCTGGAGGCAATGTACTCATCATGGAAAAGTTAGTCATCACCGAAGTGTCACCATCGAATGAACTCTGCAACGAGGATGGCAGGGACAATGGACTAAATACTGCTGCCGAGCTAAGACGTCCCTGGACCGAACTGCTGCTTCCACCACCATTTCCACCAGCCAAACTACGTCCGCCTCCACCAGCTGGCAAAAGGCCGCCAGCACCAACGGGGACACCATGACAGCCCTGGACAATATTCGCAGACAACGACTGCGGCGGCGGTGTATGCTGTTTGGGTGTCGTAGTCGGCGATGGTGTCGCTGGCATCAACATATTTCCAGGTCCACCAACACCTGCTCCTCCCATTGTTGTCTTGTTGCTTGATTCCGTGCGAAATTTGCCAAACATATCGCGTGCGAAACGCTCAAACTTATCGGGCATACATTCGAACTCCAACTGATAGTTGGCATCACTCTGTGGCGTCTGCTCCATCAGATTAATGCATTGCGCATTGATCACCGGCTTCAGCAGAAGGAACTCGATCGCATTGGCCTTATCGATGGCACGTTGTCCAAACTGCGCCGCCTGCTGCAGTCGCCCCATATTGTTCTCCAAACTCTGCATTAGATCCATTATCTTCAGCTCACGCTCTGAATGCAAACGTCCCAGTTCGGAAAACATATGATCACGGATTTGCTCAAGCATGCGCTTGTAGCTCTTATAAGCATTATCGATCTGCATGTGAACATTATCGTGCTGCGATTGCAGTTCAGTGAGGGCGCTGCTCAGATTGTTCCCAGCATCATTGCAATATTGTACTTTCTTCAGTGTCTCCGTGAGAGTTTGCTCGAGATCCGATCGCACTGTCTGCTCGGCAATGTTGGCCGTCTCGTAGTGATGATCGCTGCCCTTGTGCTCACTGAGCAGGCAATCATTGCAGGTGGGTACCTGGCATGTAAAGCAATAGTATTTGAGATTCTCATTGATGTGCTGACGACAGCAGATCGGTTTGTGTATGATCAGCTTGTCGTTCTGGAGGTTCTTCTGCAGATCTTCGATGCGTACGACCTGATGGTTCTCAAAGCAGCGCATGTATTTGTGCGCATTATCGCATCCATTGCATAAGAAGTTGGCACAATCGTTGCAGCGGGATATGGCCTCCTCCTTGCTCTTGCACGAGGTGCAGGGTATATGCTCTGATTCGAGATTGGACAAATCCAGTATATTGGTCACAATATAGTCGCACGTCAGCCCCTTAATGCCCTTGTTGTCCAGCTGCGTTGGCTGCTTGCACACGGGACACTCCAAGATGCTATTCAACCGATGCTGATGTTCGCTGCCATCGAACGACGCCGAGGAGCAGCTGGCCGCAGATGAGAGCGAAGCAGCCGGTGAGCTCGCAGACACTGCCTCCTTGTTCGCCTGCAGATTAATCAAACAATCCTCGCAGAATACGTGTAGGCAAGACAAGATGCGTGGCATCACCAACCGGGAACTGTGCGAACGATAGAGAAAATTCGTATTACTATCATTTAATTTGAAATGCATGTTAAATGTATTAAATAATAAATAACAGAAAAGAAAAATACTATTAACCGTAATTTATAGGTTTAACTAGCTCTTTTATCGAAATTCTATTTATATTCTCATATTTATCAAGTCTATCTGTGAATATCGCAAAACAATCAACCGTCAATAGTCGGCCAAATTAGTCCTTCAAAAATGTTATCGATTGCAAGTTTCATTTTTATATTTATCAGCACTGATAACTTTACGATGACGTTCGCGTAACTGAACTAATGCAGCAACAGTTTTCGATTAAGAAATTTAAAAGACTTTAATCCCGCAATTGAATTTGAAAAAAAAGCTGACCGTATAATAATTAATTGAAAGGCAATTCTGAATTCTTTGCAAGTAAGATATCGATAACAATACTTTATACTCTCAGCTGCGATTACACTCACCTGCAGAGCTTGCACAGCTTGTCAGCATCCTTTAGCATTGAGCCACACGTATCCTCCAGGGAATCGAGCTCCGTCACACTTTTCGCGTCATAGCCGTGGCTCAGCTCCTGGCTGCTACCAATATTGCTATCGACATCGACCACCAAGCCGAGTCCCGATGAAATGGATGTTGTCGATGGCGCAGTTGTAGATACCGATGATGTTATCGATGCCGCCGAGCAGTTCGATGATGAACTCACGCTAGCAACATCGAGGCTTCCTACAGTGCTGCTGCCCTTGCCGGTGTCCGTATCGGTGGCGCAACCGGAGACGGAGCCATTGCTGCAGCTACTACTGTTACTGCTGTTGCTGCTGGTGCTGCTTGTGCTGCTGCTGCTGCTGGTGTTGCTCACATCGATGTCCTCCATCACCGATGAAGCGTTCGAATCATCGCACATTGTTGTGTTCAGCAATGTTCGTTGTTGTGGTTGCTGCTGCTTTTCATCAATCGGCGCTTGGGGGACCAGCGTCTGGCCGAGCTCCTCCAACAGGGTGCTCATTTTGGTAACAACTTAACTTTCTTACTGTTTACCGTTCTCCTTCTCTTTTGTTGCTTTAGGAGGGTGGTGGTGGGAAGAGTTCTTCTATCGTTTCAAAATATCCTTTTTCTTAAGGCGTGTGGTGAGTGTAAGGTATTGTTTTTGTAATTGCAATTGTTTTCTTTTTTGGTTTCAAATTTCAAATCCTTTGCGCTTATTTTATCATTAATCTTCTTATAGCTTCTGCATATCCTTATTGTTGTTGCTCCTGCTTCCAGCAGCCATGCCAATTGCACAAGTGCAAGAAGGCAAGCAAGAGAGCGAGATAGAACGCAAGAGCGACACTATTTCAATCTCTGCCTCTTCTTTTGATGCACTCACACACACGAGCCTCAGAAGTAGTGGATGTAGTAGTAGTAGGAAGCCAACAACAACAACACATCAACGCAACAATCGACCAAATGTGCGAAAGTAATCGAGAGACAGACTGAGAGAGAGAGTTGAGCAACTGTAGAGTCGCCGCCAAGAGGGTCCGCGCTCGCTCGCTCGTATCTGCACTCAAATATCCATAAAAAACTCTCAAAAACACGCACACATAGGCAGAAAGTCCTCACAAACACAGCCACCGTGAATCTTATTTTAGTTTTATTTTGTATTCTTTTTTGCGCTCGCTCCTTTCAATTTTTGTTGTTGTTATTAAGCGTCGTCTGTTGCTGCATTAAATAAGCCTCTGTTTATACTTTCGTTATTCCTCTTTGCCCTGCGATCCGTTGCAGGTTCCGTTAAAGCAATGACTTGCGTGTTTTGATGTTTTCGTAATAGTAATTGTTGCTGTTGCTGTTGTAGTAGAAGTAATAGTTGTTGCTGCTTCTATCGCTGCTGCTGGTTTTTTAATATTGCGTTGTTAACTACGACGAGAACAATGACGAAATACGTAAACGACGACGAATAGACGAAGGATGAGAGCGTCGTCCTGCTATAACGTAACGTAAGAAAGTCCCAAAAGGTGGCAGCCAAAAAAGAAACAATATCAATAAACAATTAACATTTATCGAACTTTAACCAAAATCTTAACGGTTTCTATTGGTAAGCATTTAATAACAACGCGAATTTTCACTTTTAACCCAAAAATGGAACGCAAACAAAAAAACAAAAAAAAGAAAAAAACGATAATAAAAAAAACGAATATAACGTTGCGACACGGCTATTTTAGACGACTTTCTGACGAGAAAATAAAATTGAACGACAAAATAGCCAATCTGTGTTGGCAGTAAAGTAAATGAGGAGTTGTTTACTCCACCAGTCGGAAAAGGGGTGTGGGGGCGATGAGAAACAAGGTAGCCTAGGATGATGATGAGGAAGGTTAGAGCGCCTGGCGCTTATGCAACACAAACACAAGCGCAACATCGACTCGCACTTGGCACATTCTGCTGCATACTTTGTGGCTCAATTAACCTCGTAAACAATTTGGCTCACACCCATAAAGTGTGTATGCATGCACGTACATATCTTTGTGTGTGTGGTATTTTAAGGATCCCCAATTGGACGAAGAATTGTAAATCTTATTGGTATTTTCTTCAATCGCAAATCGATACCAATAGATGATTGTCCAATTTGTACTGGAAATAACATAGCTGAATGCAGGCTAATGCAGCTCAATAATTTTGTTCAATATCAATCAATATCAATCGCATCTGCATCTGCATCCTTTTGTTATTATTGTACAAATCAAGTTCAAATAATTGTGAACGCATTCAAAATAGCCTTTCATAACATAACGTACAGTGTGCAAAAACAACTCTGTCATTCACAATAGCGCAACCCAAACTCTTAATAAACATGTTATCGATTGCATATAAGAGATTAATGGCTTTGGGATAAATGTGAATCGATACTTTACGCACGTGCCATCATATAGGCGTACGTGTGTACATATTATGTATATGTATGTATGTACGCATTATCTGCTAGAATTTGTCGCCTACCGACGCGACGCAGGCGCCTGCGTCGATGTTGCTGCATTGCGTACGTTTGCTGGTGTGCGTATGGGAGTGTATGTGTACTTATAATGCGTACAAAAGGGAGACTACCAATGCTATTTGCATTGCTTTTTACACTATGCGCCAATTTTTATTGCCTGCACGCAAGGACACGACGCTAAGTAAGCCTTGAACAAGGATAGCGATATGAGCAGACACACGCACACACCCACAGACACGTAAATATATTTACGGCATTTCTGGAAGCTTATTGGGTCCAGCCAGTAGCAACAGACACATGCACAGTGTTCGTGTGTCTACTTAAATCATATACATATACACAACACAATCACACGCGTCTTCAAACGAATTTTGAGTAAAGCCCGCAGCGGATGTACCGCAAATTTAAATGTTGATTAGTGGAAGAGAGAATAAAAAAGAATCGGTAATAAAAACTAACCACAACAGGAAAACAATTGCAATATTCCATATGAAATACACATATAAATATGTCTACAGACACACGCACGCAAACACACGGAAACTTACACACGCACACAGACTACACACGTGGTACGCAAATTTCGAGCGTTTTGTTTACGAGAATCTGTGCGCGACTGCCGCCGACTATGCGCCTCGTGCAATTGGAAATGGGCATCAGCAAGATATGCCTCCGGTTCCTCACCTCCTCCCTACTTCCCCTTACTGACCAATAGACTTTGTCAAATCTGCGCAGCTGTTGTTTTTTTCACATTCTGGCGTTTTGTTCGCTTCTTTACGTACTTTTTTTTTTTATTTCAAAGGTTTGTTCTCACTGCGCGGCTCTCTCTCAATTGCGACAGTTATTTTCAGTGCAGCCCATGTGTTTAGTGGGCAAGTGAGATGAAGAAGGGGAGAGAGAGAGAGCAAAGAGAGCGACTCTCGCACATGTATTGGTATGCGCATGCCCGCTCAACGCAAAAAAATATTGGCAACCCCACATACACATACACAGAGTTTTACACTAGCACTCACACACACACGCACGTATATACGTTGCTTTCTTTGAAAATTAAATTTATATTAAAATATGTTGAAAATTCTATTTTAGAATGGGCTCTTTTACACTATGTCTATTCGCAGTGTTGTTGCGCTTCAATTATAACTGTACACCAACTGGCTTTGGGAACAACAAGCAATCGAGAATGGAAAAAAACGCGCCCGCTCTTACAAATCGGTCGGTACTTTCGGATTGCATATATACATATGTATGTAGTTCGAGAGGCCTGCCCTGCCTGCCTGCCTGGGCAAATAGGCGAATGTGTGTCTTGGTGTGTGTGGTCTGAGGATGAACAGAATATCGAGACTTTTTATAGAGGACAGAGAACGAGGAGGGGGCTAGGGCAGTCGATGATAGGGGATCGGGCAGGGGGGCTGTTCGAGAAGGCATCACATTGTACACACTTGCAGCTGTGGCCACTGTCGTTGTGTTGTCCTTGAACGCAAAATTTCCACTCCACCGCCCAGGTGCTGCTGGTCACACACAAAACACACGGACGAACACACAGTGGAGACAGACACTGACATACACACACTGTAGAATGTACCGAAAGTCCTTCAAATGCCTTGGCGTCATATGCAATTTTAAAGTTCCGTTAATTATTCTATTGCAATACCTTTCTATAAATTTTCACACGTTTTTTTTCTTCAGCTCGTTACGATTTATACTTTTTCGTCGCGCACACACGCACACACACACACACAGCACTGCTGGCCGCCGCTGCTGCTTCTCGCGCTTAGTGATGGCTTCTATCACATCACATCGCATCGATGAAAATGATCCATAAAACGATAGTCATAAGCGATGCATTGAAGCTCTGCATAATCGAAATTTGAATTTAGGCACAGTTTTTACTACATAAATAATCAACAATTAAGTCGAGAATGCCATGAGAAACTATTATAATTCTGTCGTACCATAAGACAAAACAATTTAAATAAGTTCCAAAATTGATCCTTAAACAACTTAACGAGATAAGACAAAATATTCAGTATAAAATTTCAATCTTCGGCTTAGATTGGGAAATATCGCCTCCGATAATTCCCGATTTTCCATACAAATTCTCAGCTGGAATTACCAGTGTGACCAGATTTCGAACAGAGAAATCATCAATATTTTGCTGCATGACTATGGTCTCACCGTATTTACTTACAGTTAGCGTTTGAAATAAGAAAATGTTATTATTTTCGTTTTATTTGCTTATGAAAACCCACAAAATATCGGCACCTTGAAAACGGCAATTGTGCCATTAGTTATGTATATATTTACATGCTAAATGTTAATTCATTTAAATACATATATACATACATATTTATAAAAAGCTTTTCAAAAACTGTGAATTCACAAGTGGTGGACAAATGAGAACGATAACTTAGCAACTGCACATTCGATAGTTCACGCAATAATTAATAATCGGACATTGTTTGGACATTTGGACCTTTGTCTCGATTCGCCTTATCTTAGAAGACTACAATCCTCAATCCATTGGACTGGTTACAAAAGTTAAGTTAACCAGTTACGTAGCAAGATGTCGTTGCGTCCACTGGTGGAAGGTGACTGTGGCGCGGTAAATCCGTTGATGCAACTTGCTGGCCAACTGAATCAACATGATGCGCACAAGGATGAAGGTTTCATTCCGGCGCAATTCGAGCGCAACTTACGTCCAGACGAACAGTTAGTGAATGATTTTCTTGGCCAAATTGCGGCACCACCGCAGTCCTTTCAAATGAACTCACTGCTGCAGGAAATGCGTGACATAAACATTCATGGAGCACCGCAGCGCGATGCGATGGCAGGGCAATGGAGTCGCGACTTTGCGCGGCAGCAGCAGCAGCAACAGTTACCCAACAAAATGATAAACATGCACGGGCAATCACAAGATCTTCAGTATGTGCAGGAATTCTTTGACGAACCACTGATCAACAGTCAAAACTTTATGCATCCACCAGCTCCAATGATGCGTACCCCGTACATGGCAATAACGGCACCACCACCACCAACAGCAGCTATCGCCCAAGAGTGCGATGCCTTCTTTGACGAGAACATTGAAACGATAGTGACCGATGAACTACCGCGCAGCAGCGAGTTCAGAACTAACAGGGAACCCAGGGAGAGCGAGCAGACTGCAGCCAATTTCAATGAGAAGTTCTGGCAGCGATTGCAGGATGAATGGCAGAAGCTGGCCGAAGAGAACGAGCATCCCTGGCTCTCCGAATACAATGAGAACCTTGATGCATACAAGGAATACGAATTTGCTGAACAGAATCCCATGTCAGAGCTGGATAATGCGTTCGAGAAGGGCAAGGAGTACCTGAGCAAAGGAGACATTCCCAGTGCGGTTCTGTGCTTCGAGGTGGCCGCCAAGAAGGAACCGGAACGTGCCGAGATCTGGCAACTTCTTGGTGTCTCGCAGGCGGAAAACGAAATGGACCCTCAGGCGATTGCGGCCCTGAAGCGCGCCAACGAACTGCAACCCGAGAATCGTCAGGTGCTGATGTCCCTGGCTGTGTGCTATACGAACGAGGGACTGCAGAGCAACGCGGTGAAGATGCTGTCCAATTGGATTGAGGTGCATCCCCAGTACAAGCATCTGCTGACTGCCTATCCACAGCTGCAGGCCGAGGGCACCTCGCTGGCCTCGTCACTCATTGGTGGCAACAAGCTACGCGATCTGCAGCAAGTCTATCTGGAGGCAGTACGGATGCAGCCAGCCCAAGTGGACGCTGATCTGCAGGAGGCACTCGGTGTACTATACAATCTGTCTGGTGAATTCGACAAGGCGGTCGATTGCTATCGCTTTGCTGTCCAGATCGATCCACAGAACGCAAAACTATGGAATCGTCTCGGCGCCAGCTTAGCCAATGGCTCACGCTCGGTGGAGGCTGTCGAGGCATATCAGCATGCGCTGCAGCTGCAGCCAGGATTCATACGCGTCCGCTACAACGTCGGTGTCTGCTGCATGAACCTAAAGGCATATAAAGAGGGCGCCGAACATCTGATCACCGCTTTGACCATGCAAGCGCATACGAATGCCTCGCGGGAGTTGCCGAATGCCCAGTCTCCTGGTCAGAATCAGATGTCCGAGTCCATTTGGAGCACACTAAAAATGATCATCTCGTTGATGGGCCGCAGCGATCTACAGGGACATGTTGCCGAGCGCAATCTGCAGGCGCTGAATGAGGCGTTCAAGGACTAGTTTGGGTTTGGGGATTCTCGAAATTTATTTACATTTCCGCCGTTTCGTCGGTTCTTCGGGTGTTTTGATTTTTCAAGATTTTCGTGATTGTTTGTTATTCCATATATATGTATTTTTCTATATTTAGGCGATTAAGAATGTAAATTAAATTGTTGTTTTATTCGAGCAACTTGTCAGTGTTTTGATTTGCTAACCACAAAGAAACCGAAGATCAATTTGCTCCTTCACTAATAGTATTCTAATCTTTATTTATGGATATTTCTAGAAAGTTTTATGGCAGATTTGCCATTCGCTTGTAGTCGATCTTCTCGAGCTGGACCAGCGGCTTCAGTTGCTCGGCAAACACGCGCATTTCCTCGCCAACATTCTCTTGGCCCGTTGGCGCCACGACTGACAGCTCAACAATATAGCTCTGTGAGATGGGCTCATTGGCCATATCCTGTTGCTTGCCGGGCACTATTTTGATCAGCTTCGATACGGTGATTTTCATTCGTCCCTTGCGAAACATGTAGCCTGTCAGAGGAAGTGTGAAAACGAATGAGTTTCGGTTGATCATCTCGAAGTGATCATTACCTTTGGCTATGTACTCGAATTCCAGGCGAAATCCCATTTCGGTGAGAAATTCAAGTATGCCATTGGTGCAGGCACAGTCCATGCAACTACGCACCAATGTGGGTCGCCGTATATCCACCTCAGGTTGGCCCAAATAACGCATCTGGAAGGGCGCATCGCGTCCCAGTGCGCGTCGCACTCGAAGGAGCAGTGGTTGATTTGTATTTGGCTGTCGCAGGCTCATACAGACCTCCAAATCGTGAAATGGTTCCGGTGAGGTGTCTACATTATCACATAATCCTTTAAGTCTGCAAAAAAATAGTTTTAATAAATTCCAACATTAGTGTGCGGCTTCTTCACTGACCTGTGCATTAAATGTTCAACGGCCGAGTCCAAAATGGATCCTTGCAATAAATACTCGAGATTTGGAAGAAAACGATTGCTTAGTGCGTGTGAGAGCGATTCACGAGCCGAAGAAATAGGTATAGCCATAGTGAAAATACTTATTTACGACTCTTAGCCGCTTTGCGGTATCTTTGTTTATGTTTCACTGTAGCGTTCTGGCACTCGATGCTTGTGGTGTAGCATCGATGCTTAGTGGTGTAGTGGAACCCCAGCAAGTATCGCCTATCGATATATCGCATGCAAGGTTATTTGGAATCGAAAATTAGTAGAAAATGTCAGAGCGCGTAGAAGGTTACACAAGTGCGCAGCTTTCGTTATATAGTTTTGTGACGTCTAACGCGAATAACGAACAACAGTTGAATAGATAAAACAACGCTTATATCGCTAAAATTGCAAACCATATTTGACTTTTTTAATAAAAATTGAATTTTGAATGAAAATAATTAAGAATTTGTACTAGATATAAATAGTTTGATGAACCGCGACATGTATGACGTAGCTGCGCAGAAGGGACGCGTTCAAATTGCATACAAACGTTATCTTAAATTGCGATAAATTTTGACTCACCAGCTCGGTTGCGGGTGGGGTTGCCAGCTGAAAGTCATGCAGATAAGGATGCCAGATGCAAAAAAAGAACAGCAAGAACAACAGAACACATATCGTCGCAATTAGCTATTATTATTGTTGTTTAACAACAAAACAAATGTGTGCTGAGAGTTGAAAGCCACAGCTAAATGGCCAATCAAATGCAATTCAAAATACCGACGGGCTGTTTCGAAACGATAAGCGATAACGGTAGTTAATAGCAGTTAACACCAGCAGCAGTAGCAACTGCAGCAGCGCCTACGCCTCAACCTCGCCTCGCCTCGCCTCGGCAACTAAACAAAAAGTTACGTGAACAACAAACGGTTAACGAGAGGGCACAACAACAAAGCGACACACGATAAACAAATGACAGGCCAAGTTAATATTGTTGCTAATGCGAATACGAAATCAACAACAGCAGCACGAAAATGAATGTGAGAAAACGGCCACGTCTGGAGCTAGCGACAGCTGTAACGGCAACGGCACCGACGACGTCGGCAACATCAGTGGGGACAGCGCTAGCGGTTCCACATGCGGGCAGCGGTGGCGGTGGCGGCGGCGGCGGCGGTTTGTTCCTTACCAGCAGCAGCATTGGCAGCCATTTGGGGGCCGTGGACATAAATAATGGTGCTGCACAAATCTACTTGACCATCTGCGGGGATGATGACAACTCAAATGAATCTCAAGAGTTTTATGCCATCGAGAGCATTAAACAGGAGCCAGGAGATTTGGATGCACTGCACGCACTGTTGCCCACAAATCTCCAGCTGCCAACCGGTTGTGAAATCTATCTAGTTAAGGACACAGTCGCCTCCACAACAGCCGTTGCAGTCACTGCTGCCAGCGGTGCCAAAATGGGTGATGGCCAGATGACGTCGTTGCCGCTGCCGCCGCCGCCATCGTCGATGGCAGCTACGATCAAACTGGAGCCGGACTCCATTCTCACATCCACCATGCCGTCCACGAACGTGCTACATTTTGTTGGCGGCAATGGCAACGGCACAACGCCAACTCACAGTCTACTTGTGGCAGCAGCAAACAAGAGCTCACCCATCAGTGCAGGCGCATCCACAATTGCAACAGCTCATCCGGCTGCCGGTGCCGCTGCTACTTCTACTCCTGCTGCTGCTACAGGTCAAAATGCTGCTCCTGCTACTTCTGCTGCTGCTGCTGCTGCTGTTGGCGGTTACAATGTCAAGATGGATGCGTACAAGAAGCGCGACGACAAGCGACGCGCCACCCACAACGAAGTCGAGCGGCGACGACGTGATAAAATCAATTGTTGGATCTTCAAGCTCAAAGAGATGTTGCCCACTGAGGGCAATCGCTATGCGCCGCTGACCAATCCCAGTCCCAATGCAAGTGCGGAGCCAGCAGTGCCAGACAGCAAGCAGGCGGCCATTAGAAGCAGCCACAACAATGGACGCACACCCCCCAACGACTCAAAATCTCAAATACTGATCAAAGCCTGTGACTACATCAAGAGCATGCAGAATGAAATTGACAGGTGAGTGGGCGTATGCCACAAGGGGGGCGGAAACAATTCTGGGAACATGAATATGAACACGATCCATATCTAAACATGTTTATCTATACTCTGCGTTGAGCTAGGCCCAGGGATTTCCCCTCGTTGAATTTAACAGATTATATTTATACCCTGAGGCAGTTGAAATTCGTTTACTAATTTCGTGTGAATGTGTGTTTGTAACAGGCAGAAGGAGGCGTGGCAAACCCTTCATTGTACATTGTATATCACTGGCCCAGTCGATTGAGCCATTTCTGTCCATTCATTTGTATGAATCTTAGCCGAGATTCATAAGAGACAACAAATTTGGTATAAACTTAATCAAGTCTAAGTGAAGGGTATCTCAGTGTCGGGCTTGTCCCACTGTAGCATGCGTGTGGCTTGATTTCTTGCAATGAGATGATTCAACTAATGGGGAACTATTTCTTTTGGGATTTACAGCTTGCGTGATTGCCTGCGGGAAGCGGAAAGTCTGCGTATAAGCAATCAGGCACTGCGTGAAGAACTGGAGAATCTTAAGCAACAGCATGAGCTACAGGAGCGTTTCAATACCGCTGGCGGATCATTTAACGTAACGCTTAATTCGCTTAATAGCTCGGCTACTAGTGACCTCTTCGATGGCATCGATACGACACCCAATCTCTCGACAGTCTCATCGATCAACTTCACCAAGCGAGGCCTCATGATCGCCGACTACGATGAGTAAGCGCGCTTGGGCGGGGGCTCTCCCCGACTCCCAGTATATCCCATGCAATATCATCACCAAAGAGCAGAACTATCGCGGGAGGGGACTATCTTCAATGCTCGGTCTCGGTCTCAATTGAAATTTAACTGATCGATAGTTTCAATCGGAAGCAGAACAATAGTCAAGAAATTAACATTTTATGTGCCACAGAAATCTGGTGAGAGATCCTCGAGTGATGCGGGTAGCTTCGGCGGGTTTGGCCGAAGGAGAAATGAATTGTTATCGCTGATATTCATTGTGTATTTGTTTTTGTTTTTTTTTTTTTTTAATAATTGTTGAATTGTTGTCAACCCTCATATTATATGACATATACGTACAATGCATATTTACAAAGAATACAAGCGTACATGCATACATACAAATACTAAATCCATGTCTTCAACGACTTATATATATATACAAATACATGAAAACATATGATATATATATACATACATATATATTTACATATTTAAGCGTACCCAAAGAAGAAGAAAGATACCTAAACTATTTCATATTTTGAGCATATTGTGCTTGTTTTTTGATTTTATTGTAATGTTACTCGCACTAATTAAATAATGTAAAGTATTTGTAATATCTTAAAACAATTATCTATAACTACATATACAATTATTATTATTATACATACATACAATGCATATATGTGACACATATACATATATATTTATATATGTATACATATAATATAATATTATATTTACAAACTTAAGCGGTCAACCAGAGAGTCTACACACAAATTGATCAGGGGCCAATATAGTTTGCTATCCGTTTGTCGTGTGCGTTATACATTTTGGATAGCACATCTTGTTGCGCCCCTATCGTTATAATGAAGAGACAATACCGCAATCAGGCCAATCATAAAGCATATATAGCAGGAGAGAGAGAGAGAGAATGTGTCTTCAAGAACGAGACTAAGCAGTAGAAAATTAGACCGCTATAGCCAGACACATAAAGACAAACAGAGAAAGAGAGAGAGAGAGAGAGAGCGTGTGAGGGAGACACTGTGTGTGCGATCTTCAAACATATGCATTTCGCGCTCATGTTATGGAATGTACAGAAATAACGATATTGTTAAAAAGAATTGTAAAAATTTTGAACATATATTGTTGTAAATCGTTAGAAAAATTGTTTTTGGTATAGCGTTGATAAAAAAAGTGCAATTCGTGTTACTTGTTGCTATCTACATATATACCAGTTAATAATTCTATTAAATTCAATAAAAACAATGTTCATAACGGTGTTTTATTAAACTCGGGGCAGGTGAAAGGCCAGGTAATAATTCTATTAAATTCAATAAAAACAATATTCATAACGGTGTTTTATTATACTCGGCGCAGTAAAAAGCTTATAAGATTTAAATAAACTCGTTTACCAACACTGCGAATGTGTCTTATCGTCATGCCACCACCAAGAGCAAACTTTTATGAGTATTTTATCGATATCACACATATCGGCCATAAAACATCTTCGTGTTCTAGCGAACAATTCAGCGCAATATTTACAATTTTATTTAATAAACAGTGCCTTAAGTAAACACATAAAATCCTATTGGTAGTGGTGAAAACGAAACGAAAAATAAAAGAAAAGAAAAATCAAATATAATTTAATTTGAATAGCTACACCACACACACACACACGCACACAAATCAACAAGATATTTTTACCTGTAGCTGCAGTTTGTGTAAACAAAGGCAAAATAATAAAACAAAAATCAGAAATCAAGAAGCGTAAAGAGCAAAACGAAACGAAAATCAAAACAAGAAGTACAAAGTGTTAAAAACGCATCGAAAATTGAACTTGTAACAAGATAATCTGCATACCAATTGTGCAAGAACAAGAACGCACAAAACTAGTTTGCAGCAACAGCAGCGGCAGAGGCAGCGACGTCGACGTCGACGGCACGATAACAAGAACGACGCCAAAGGTAGTTAACGAGTTGACAGGGGGAGTCCATAGCCGAGTGGAGCAGACAGGCGGGCGGAGGACGGCGACGGCGGCAGAGGCAGTCGAGACAGCTGCAGCGTAAACGAGATAGCGATTAGGAGTCCAACTGAGAGAGAGGGAGAGCGAGAAGCAGAGTGTCGGTGCGAGTGCGTGTGGAACCTGTTCTCACGAAGGGCAGTTGGAGGCACTATGCAAAGCAGTGGAAACAGAACCAACAACAAGAAGAACGACAGCAAGTAGAAAAAAGGATGGACACAAATTGGTTAAGTTCAAAATGGATGCTAGCAGCGTTGTTCCTGCTGCGGACGATGGTGCGGGCCAGCATCGTTTCCGGCGTCAGCGTCGGAGGCAGCAGTAGCAGCAGCAGCAGCCACGCGCCTCCCGAGCTGCCGCCGTTCCGTCAGTGTGAGCTCATTCGCATCGATATGTGCCGGGGGATCGGGTACAACGAGACGTCCATGCCGAATCTGGTGGGTCATGAGCTACAAACGGATGTGGATTACACGCTGCAAACATTTGCCCCCCTCATCGAATACGATTGCAGCTCGCAGCTGAAGCTCTTCCTGTGCGCGGCCTATGTGCCCATGTGCACCCCCAAGGCGCCAGTGCATTCCATCGGACCGTGTCGCAGCCTCTGCGAATCTGTGCGCATTCGCTGTCATCCCGTACTGCAGGGATTCGGTTTCCCCTGGCCGCCGGCACTAGACTGTGATCGATTTCCGCGTGAGAACAATCACGAGACCATGTGCATGGAAGGACCGGGCGAGACGCATCTGTTGCCCATGCAGGAGAATGATCTGTATGGCCAGAACATGTCGCAGAACCTGCCAAAAATGCCGCTGGACTGTTCGGCACTGGCCAAATCGCATTTGTACGTCAAGCTGCATCGTTCCGGTCGGTGTGCACCGCTCTGCGAAGCGGACATTCTGTTCACGCCCAGCGAGAAACATCTGTCGGAGATTTGGGTCTCCACATGGGCATATGCTGCACTTGGCCTGGCGTGTGTGGCCACTCTCTGCCTGCTGCTGCTCGGAAGCGATGATCGTCGTGGTCGTGCCGACAATGCCGGTGCCAAATGGTCACGCCTACTCTCACCGCTGCTCTGGTGCCACAACATGATCACCATTGGCTGGACAGTGCGCTTCATAGTGGGGCGCACGGCCACTGCCTGCGGCACAGATCCTCAGGCACCCAACGAGTTGCTGCTCACCGTCGACGGACTCTCCAATGCGGCCTGTGCAAGTGTCTTCCTTTTGCGTTACTATTTCGGCATGGCCGCCTGCGCCTGGTAAGTCCTGTCAGTATTTATCGATTGCGATAACAACGATCTTAGATTAAGCCAAGTATTTAAACAGTTACGGTAGTCGGTTTATTATACTTAGTTTAGTATTTTCGATACTATCGAATGCAATATCAATGACCTTAGCTTAATTATACTTAATTAGTATTTTCCATATTATCGATTGCGCAAATAACAATAGTTGGCTGTATTTCAATTGAGCTTGGCTTAAGCCAAGTATGCAGCTACTTGGCGTAGTCTGTATGCTGTACTTAACTTTTTCGTTAGTTATAACTATCGACAGTTGTCTAATATCTCAAACGCGCTTAGTTTAAAAAAAATCACAGCGCAAATCATGAGCTGAGCAACGTTCTTTATAACTTCCACATACACGTACATATGTATTTACGAGCTGTCAGTGAGCTTTCCCTATATTTGCAAGAATTATTTACCCTGCCAGAGATAGCGTTTATTTATAGCGCATAAAGTTTTTTGTTTTATGCAATCACAAATCACAGCAATTATTGAGGATCGTTAGCTGTAGTGGGAGCAGTGGGGGAGCAGTTCAACCACCTGCAAATGTGACTAGAAATCTAATTGCACTTTTCCCATTTCCCCTAGGTGGGCAATTCTGTCGCTGGGCTGGCATCGCGACATACGTCGTAATAGTCCGGACACCAAGGGTCACATTGCGCTGCCCAGTGCTGCCGCCAAGCGTGGTGGAGGCAACGGAGCAACGAGTAGCGCCCAGCAGGATCTGGCGCGCAATAATTTCGTTTGCTTTGTGGCCTGGGGATTGCCGGCATTCCAGACGGCGGCGGTAATTGTTATGCGGCTTGTCGATGCGGATGAACTGCTGGGTAAGTGTGGTGGCTGCCACCTCCACCTCCCACTTGTACTTATCTAATATTTTCCCATGAATTGCAGGCGCTTGCTTTGTGGGCAATCAATCGGATAAGGCACTGCAGGTGCTGGTCGCCACACCCGTGTTCTGCTATTGGATATTTGGTTCGATGAACCTGATATCCGGCTACCTGGTGCACTGTCGCAATAAGGAGATATTGCGGAACAGCAACGCCTTGAGTTTGCAGCAACAGCTACAGCTGGGCGCACACAGTGGATCGGGCATTGGCGTCTTTCTGTTCATCTATGGCTCCGCCTGTGCTCTGCTCCTGCTTGCGGTCATCTACGAGTTTGCCAACATCGATGTCTGGCTCAGTGCGAGGGAGACAAACACTCCACTGTGGCCATATCTGACGCGGGCCTTCATGGAGCTCATGCTGGGCATATGTTGCTTTGCTTGGGTGCTGGGTCCCAGTATATCGAGCATGTACAAGCGACAGTTGTCCACGCGTCCGCTCAAGCAGGCCACTCCAGCGACGACGACAGCTGGAGGTCACCAGCAGCAGCACGCACAGCAGCAGCAGCAGCAGTTGCACTCCCTGGATGGACAGAGCAGCTCTCGTGGCTCCCATATGGCCTGCAATAGCACCGTAGTCTCGTATCATTCAGTGCGTCCATCGCATCAGTCCATGGTCAGTGCTCCGCCTCTGTTGGCAAGTCCGTATAGCAAACACAGCAAGTCACAGGTTGGCGCCGGTTCCATATCGCTCAATCAGATGTCCAACTACTCGCTGGGTCGCAACATGCAACAGCAACAGTTGCAGCTGCAGCAGCATCCGCACTCCTCGCATCGCCTCTACTATGCCAAGCACCAGTCGCAGCAGCAGCTCCATCCTCATGGCCATCATCATCATGGTCATCATGCCAGTGCTCCCAACTATGCGCACTATCCGCAGCTGCAGCGCTATGGCAACGAGACCCTGCTCTGATATCCCCCACTAATGGTATGTGACCAGCTTTAGTAATCCGTCCCAGCTACCCTTTAAACCCTTTTGCCTTCTCTCTTCTACAGTTTGCATCCTCGCAGATCTTCATCAAGTCTGATGCCTCCTAACTACAACGTTCCTGTCAAGGTCAGCCTAGATCAGCCTAGTTATATACGGAGAGCCTTAGTCTGCTTTCTTCTCGCTCTAAATGATCAAGAGAGAGACAGAAAGAGAGAGAGAGAGAGGTAGAAACTTAAAAGAGCTCTCTAGATCACTTAGAAGCGCAACTCTAGTACAAATCTTTGCCTTAGCACTTAGAGACTGACCAAGTCATCGACTACATATACACATACATATGTACCATATACATAGGGTATATATGAGTATTACTTGATAGTAATTAGGCTTCTTTTTATACCCTTCCGGAGGGTATATTCATTTTGGCCAGCAGCTTGCAACGCACTTTAGGAGTGTATACATTTATTCTTCGGCACGCCGAAGGTAGCGGTTTTTCTGGTTTTGGCTGACTTTTGGGAACCTTCGATATAACTGTATTTTGTAGCTTATTATGTGTATGTGCGTGTGTACTTAATGTTTGTAAACATTTCAGAGAAACTGAAGCTGAAATTAGTATAAATAGTTATTCGTGTCTGCTTAATATAATTTTATATCTGCTGCCGGTGTAACCAAAGTACAATCCACAATCGAAATCGACCCACAAATCCCCCAACAACAGCAACAACAATTCTTGCCCCGTTTTTTTTTTTTTTTATTTACGCAGCAACAAATACTGTGATATTGTGATTCATTTGCTTCACTTGCTGATGATAAACATAAACGAACGAATAATCGCAAAATTCGTAGACCCATATATACACTATATACATACAAACATAACATATATAATTCGATCGATCGATTGTCGTAGACCGCAAAGTGTACTTAACCTAGAACGCAATTGTAATTGTAACTGTATTTTTGTAATTGTAATTGTATTCAATGTGCCATTAGCTTAAGAACTTACCCGAAACTTCCAATGTGTACTTAATAATCGCTGCTATCGGAAACTATCGTACGTTAAATACTGTTCACTCATTTCTTACTATAGTTGCCAAGTTGGTTGACCATTTTGGCAGACTTTGTTGCGATACTATCGTACAAACAGCTTTATAAATGTCTCCTTTGTTAGTAATTGCTGTTATCTGAAACAATCGCTATTACTATCGTGCGAAAAAAGAAACTTCTCACTACTTACCATATTGCGATAGTTGCCAAGTTGGTTGACCATTTTGGCAGACTTTGTTGCGATACTATCGTACAAACAGCTTTATACGTGTCTACTTTGTTAGTAATTGCTGTTATCTGAAACTATCGCTAGTACTATCGTGGAAAAAAGAAACTTATCACTACTTACCGTATTGCGATAGTTGCGAAGTTGGTTGACTATTTTAGCAAACTTAATTTCGATACTATCGTACAAACAGCTTTATACATGTCTCCTTTGTTAGTAATTGCTGTTATCTGAAACAATCGCTATTACTATCGTGGGAAAGAAAAGCTTCTCACTGCTTACCTATTGCGATAGTTGTAATGTTGTTTGACTAATTAACTAGACTAAAGTTTCTGCTTCTATAGTATATGCAGTAGTAATCGGTACGGTAGTATGGAATATATCGTACTATCGTACAAAAAAATAAACACAACTTCTTTCTATAATTCTTGCCATAGTTGCAGAATTCATTGAGCCAGACTTCTCTGAGATGGTATTGTATCAAGAACTTAGATAGAACTTTCGATATCTGCGATTTGTTATAATATTCGACAGACTTCCTTTACACATAAATATACAATATATAATATATACAACACATATCTTATCTGTTTCTGCAAATGCTTTATAAAACCTTTATATAAATTATATCATGTATTTGACTTGTTTACATGTCATTTTGTATTTTGTAACTTATTTGTAGTGAATAAATGTGTGAAAAAGTTTAATTCTTAATACATTTCTCGCGATTTTCTATGTACAGTAAAGTGTGTAGGCAATTTTCCTTGCACCTGATGAGCATTTTCACGGCAGTTTCTCACACCTCAACCCTCACACCACCCCACGCAGCAGAGAGCAGCTGCTGCCACCTGGATTTACTGTCGACTGGGTGGCGTCGGACCTGCCGCACGGTCCTCCTGCCCATCGACGACGCGACGTGGGGCGGGGGCACAGACCACAATCGCCGTATCGTTGCTGCTGCTCTGGTTGTTGTTGTTGTTCGACGAAGGCGATTGCCAATTGTCAAGGTCCTCGTCGGCTTCGGCCTCGGCCTGTTCTTTGGCTCGCTTGTGATACTTTAGTTCGCTGGCATATTTGGAGTTCGTAATGCCCAGAAAGGAGGCCAGGCCGCCGCCAACGTAGTCGATGCCGGCCAATATATTGCTGCCCACCCTGCTGGCCTTGTAACGTAGGCGTGGCCCCAGAGGCAATTCGCGCTAAACAGAGAGTTTGAATGATTCACGACGAATCGATTAGCATGAACATTAAGATATTGATGCGTGAATACGAATAAGCGAACTTACTTCTAGCTGGACATCGTATGCCTTATCGGGCACGTCTGGGGGGCTGGCATCATCGCTATCGTCGCTGTCCGTGGATAGTTCCTCCATAATGCCGTCACTGAAGTAGAGCATGCGGCGATTCGATTGTAACTCAAGGGCAGAGACGCGATCCGTCTCACAGCGTCCTCCTCCTGTGGCTGCATCGCTGCAGCCGTTGTTAAGTGCACTCGCCATGACTCCCCGATGCGCTGTCCCAATGGTATCAGTCAGTGCAACTGTTTACAAATGCTTTGCAGGATTTCTAATTGGGCGGAGACACACGCACGCCTTTAACAAATGCACGGCAAAGAGTGAATGGCCGCAAAATAAACACTATGCGGTGAGCGGCGGCTCAACTGTCGTTTTGGTCTTGAATTACGATTTAAACACAAACACAGCAAGAACAAAAACAAACAAGGCACGTTAATGTCGCTTCTCCATATGGGGGTCGGTTTTGTCCTTGGGTTGGGGGCCGGCGTTGCGTGCCAAGCGCCAGTTTGCCATATGTAATCAATAAAACGCCGACTCAATGCCGATGCCGACCGTTGTGTGGAGCATCAACAAAAAAAGAAAACAATCAAAAAGACAAACAAATCGAACGGCTGCTATCGAATCTATCGACGCATCATTAAAAAGATAACAATTTTAGAAGATTTCGCCACGCGTTACTTATCGAAGTTTATTTGCTTGTTGTGACGTCACGCATGGCAGTTTTTTCTGTAATAAAAGTATAATAAAGCACTGTGTGGGCTTATTGATAAGACCAATTAGTTATTATATTTCTATGAAATGCTCCCTTAGCTTTATTTTAATATTTTTGAAAAAAGTAATGCATTTCGTTGATTGCAAACAAAGCAATGACACAATCTTGTAGTTTTGCTAACTCTTGACAACTTATCGTCTATCAAATGTGCATAGAGTGACCGTCTCTGATTCCAGCAAACAGCTGTTGATTGTCTCGACCATCGCGTCGTTTACAACAATTAAAAATATTGATACTAATTGAGGCAACAACAATGGAATCCCCCATATCAAATTCAGTCACTAAGGGTAAGTAAATACAAACATATCACAGGAAGATCACGACTGAGTCGAGTATTTAGATTTTCAGGTGGCTGGCATCTCACGCAGTGGACGGGTGCGCAAAAAGTCATCAAAACTCTTGGACTTCGAGTCGCCAGAGGAAATTGAAAAACGTACCAAACGACCAGGCAGGCAACCACCACGGTATCCGGGCCGAGGAAGACCACCGAATGCATTACGGGAGCGACTTGTACTCGCCTACGAGGAGGATGACGATGACGAGCACAATCATATATCAGATACGGAAGTGCAAGCAGGTCAGTCTATCGCAGTTGCTAGTGGAGATTTGCGTGGAGCGCTAATGAACTCCGACGATGAAGTAGACACATTGGTACAAGATCTGGTCGACGGTGTCGAAGCAGAAGCCTTTACAAACGATTCACGCGTCCGTCAAAGTCTCTACATGCGCGAAAAGTCCAACAAGCGTAAAATTCTAAAGGATGGAAAATTGGTCACCGGGAAGGTGCAAAGAAAAGACAAGGGAAAGGCACGTTACACAGCCTACAATGTTTGGGCACGTGAGGTGCGAAAGCGGGACTTTCCGGATCTGGGTAAGCCATCTTCCTTGCGAGTTCAGCTCCAGCCGAGACAGCCTATCTCAATCCAGTTTCTTTCTCCCGTGTAGATTTTGCTAATGCGGCTCGTCGATTGAGTGAACTCTGGGCGAACGTATCGAACAAAGAAAGAAATGTTTGGCGACGCAAGGCCAAGATTCAGGCAGCAAAAGCACGTACACGCGAAAGGAATACACCAGCAGACGGGTCCAGTGCCACGACGTCCGCTCTGACTAACTCGAATGGAAATGTGGCAGCTGGCCATGCAGACAGCGGTATGGATACGACCTTTGTCAATCGGGCGACAACAAGTCGTACCAAAAAACTTGCAGCTGACCGGCGGCAGGTGCCGCCAGGTGAGCAACAGCAGCCAACAACGCCCTCCACTTGGGCGCAAAGCAGACAGAAGCGACAAAACAACACAAACAGTCGGGTCAAGGCAACTGCAACTGCGGCTGGGGGCTTAGCCACAACTGCCACAGTCGCAACAAGGCACAGTACAGCTGGAGGAGGAACAGGAGGCGGTGTGGCCATGGATTTGGAATTGGCAACTGGAGGAAAGGGAGCAGCGTCGCAACAGTCCAGCATAGAGGCCATCGATGCTGCGGCCCATCTCAAGCTGTTGGGCGAGAGTTTGACGGTGATTGGGGAACGACTTAAAGAACACAACGGTCATGTGGCACTGTCCGGCAGCTTGTCCGTGTTGCTCGACAGTTTACTCTGCTCGATGGGGCCGTTGCTTTGTATGACAACACAAATACCCGGCCTAGAGAACAAGACCCAGTTGATCACGAATCTAGCTACAACGCTTGATAATATTGCCTATGTGATGCCTGGTCTCTAAAGTGTAGAAGAACTACAAGTTGCCCTTAATAATAAGCGATAAAAAATGCATTAACATTGTGGACATTTGCTCTAGGTGGAATTACTATAGATACCATAAAGTGTAATTTAAATAAAAACAAAAACTATATTGAATTTCTTTGACATGGTTACGTATACATATATGTAAAAGGATTAAGTTGAGATAGCTCCAAATCTTTCAGTAAATTTTCTTTAGAAAAACAAACATTGAACTTAAAATTGGAGGGAAAATAATGTTTGGGTAATTGTGTCGTGTATAGACTACTCTAGCTGAAGTATCGATAAATCAATATCGATGGCTTTTCAATAGTTAGCGGGCTAAGGTAAATTTAATGTTATATGTTTATGAAGTTCAAATAGAGTAACAAAGAATTTAAAAAATAAAAACCTTAAGGGTCAAAGCATTATAAACGCAAAAAATACCGAGGTCTTTCCTCTAAAGATGCACCAATGCACTTGTTCTTGCACTTGGCACCTGAAACTGCGTTTGCCAAAATCGAATCGAATATACAAATACACCGACTATCGATAAGGCCCTTGACCATTTTGTCATCTCTATTGAACAGCATCTGCATCCAAACCAAAGGCAAAAGAAAATCCGAGCTTGCATAAATATAAATCACGTACACAGAGACAAAACGTAGAATCCATAAATAGATTAGTTACTGTTAAGGCAATAATGATGAGGCAGCCGTCGGGAAAAAGGAAGAAACCCGTTGAAATGCAGTTAGCCTGCGGTTGGCGGGATTGTCGAGAGATTAGCAATGGCGAATGGCAGCTAAATAGCCACATTGCCGTTCATCTGGAGGAGCATGAACGGCAGTACCAACAACAGCAGCAGCAACACCTAGATGATCCAGATGACGAGGATGTGGAGTGCGTTTGCGTTTGGGGCGACTGTGACTTCAGAACGAAATGCCGTGAGGAATTTGAGAGACATTGCTATTACCATGGCTACTATATGAACCTGCTGATGCAGGGCAAGAAAGAATGCGACTTGCATCCAGAGATTCCAGCATGCTTTGCTCCCATACGCGATGGCGAAAAATTGCCGGAACTGAAATCAAATTTTCATTGTGGGTGGAGCGATTGCAATCGATCGTTTGTCTCCATTGTCGAGTTTCAGGATCACATTGTGCAGCACGCCTCGTTCGAGTACGAGATACAGAAATCACCCGACGACGAGCGGCCCAAGACGCAATGCAACTGGAACCTCTGTCACAAGCAGCTGGAGAACAAGTATCGCCTCATCGAGCACATTTGCACACACTCGAACAAAAAGCATGTCGCCTGCTTCCATTGCGGCGAGCTCTTTCGCACCAAGACAACTTTGTTCGATCACCTACGTCGTCAGCCGGATAACAATAGTGAGTATATTCAAAAGTAACTTGGAAAATTCAAAAGCCTTATCCAAATTCATTCTCTTGCAATTGCAGCCCAAAAATTCCAGTGCGCACAGTGCTTCAAATTCTTTGCCACGGAAAAACTGTTGCGTGGTCATGTTGTGCGGCATGTGAACTGCTACAAGTGCACAATGTGTGACATGACCTGCAGCTCGGCCAGTTCGCTAACGACGCACATCCGGTATCGCCATCTAAAGGATAAACCA
The DNA here is from genome assembly GCA_018151435.1 of Zaprionus africanus. Taxonomy (NCBI): domain Eukaryota; kingdom Metazoa; phylum Arthropoda; class Insecta; order Diptera; family Drosophilidae; genus Zaprionus; species Zaprionus africanus. The sequence continues at coordinate 794,458 of JAECXB010002285.1, forward strand.
TTCAAATGCAGCGAATGCGATACGCGCTGCGTTCGTGAATCGGATCTGGCCAAGCACGTACAGATTGTGCACTCAAAAACGATCCATCATTGCGATCAGCCCGGTTGTCAGTACTCGGTGCGCACCTACACGCAAATGCGAAGGGTAAGCAGTGAAAGGGAGAGAGGGAGGCAATCCGGATGTAGCTAATACTCCTTTGCTTTCAGCACTATCTGGAGGTGCACGGCAACAATCCGATTTTCTATGCCTGCCATTGCTGTGAACGATTCTTTAAGAGCGGCAAATCCCTCTCGGTGCACTTGATCAAGAAGCACGGCTTCCGGTTGCCATCGGGTCACAAGCGATTTACATATCGCATGGATGAGAATGGATTCTATCGCCTGGAGACGACACGCATCGAGAGCTTGGAGGTCACACAACAGATCCTCTCGCCGCATATCAAAAATGAGACTGAACAGGAGAAACCTATGGCGGGCAGCTGCTATGAGATTGTCAATCCCATTGGCACCGACTACGAGCGCATTATTGTGTCCAATGATGCCAGCGAGGCACATTTGGTCGGCGAGGTGACCATTTCGCTGCCCAGCCTTATTGACGACGATGATACCTAAACAATCCTGGGAAGCAATCACAAACGGCTGTGTTCCAAATGATGCTGCCCCCGCCTCCGCATCCGCCCCGACGTTCCTGTCTCGCCTTTTCATGCTCCTTTGCCTGCACCACCGAGTACTCATAGTTTTAAGTATCTAATCCATCTAAACGAACAATGTGCCATAACCTTTACATATGTGTGCATTTAGCAAATGCCCACTGTAGTCTCTTTGTATGCATCGGGTAGGGTAGGTTAGGGGTATGGCAACAACAATGTAACAACAACTGCAGCGAATTCAATTATTTGTATATTGAATTCAGCATGTTGGCATTTAAGAAACCTATTTAGTATTACCAATTATAAACAAAAAAGAATCATTCAATTATTGTTAAGTCCAATTCAAGGAGCTCCATTTGCATATTTAATAAACGAAACTATGCACATCACTTGGTTAAATCGAAAAACAATTTTGTTTTGCTGTAGCTGCGAAATGGAAAATTTCCTTTTTGAGAATTTGCTGACGTCCGTTATCATTGTTGTTTTTCGAATGCCTGCAGAAATTTCCAGCCATTTAACAGTGTTGCGCAACATTGAAAAGCCGGTACTTATGACTACTGGCGTTGCCAGACCATGATACGCAACCAAAACACGAGCAAAACCAACGCAACATTTTTGTAGTCGTTAAAAATACAATATTGCACACATAGCTTCCCAAGATATTCAAGACGCAAGGTTTCATTTGTATTGTTAATTAAACGTGAATACCGAAAGTAATTTTACTCAGCAACTCTGAGCGCAATAAAAAATATCTTTCGATATTTAATCGCTTATCGCAAGTAAATCTGTTATCGCCTCAACATGCTGCGTTCCTCGCAGACAAAAAAAGTAGCCCCCGGAAAAAGACACATTTTAGTGGGCCAAAATAATTTCAAATGTGAGATACATTCTATTTCGAATGTATCTTCAGGTTTTGGCGATTAGTGTAAATGCGAGTTAAGTACCAACTTATTGGCCACAGAGATAGCCAAACAGACGGCACGTCGCGAGCAACAGCAGGCCGCATACGACAAACGGCAAACGTCTGGCCCTAACCGCATTGGCGAAAAATTCCGCACAACAGCAACATACACGAGCAACACACACTAAAATTGAAAGTACACACACGCGCGCGACTGTGCTAGACAGGCGGAGCGCGCGGCCCAGCAGCAGGCAAGGAGCAGTCGGTGGCAGCAGAAACAGCAAAATCGGCAAAAAGTCCACTCAGCTAAATTCCAACCGGCGAGCCAGGTAAGGGAAACGTGTAAACATTACGTTGCAAGGGTGCGCGGAAGAGGGGGCGCCAAGTGCCGCTTGTGGTGGGCAAATGTGCAAAAGGATAGGCGAATGTTGAGTACATTAGTACCGTTACTAATACCATTACTAATATTTATTCGTTTTGAAAATAGTAGGCGATGTTGAGCAGCTTAGATAAAACAATTGTGAGAATTTCAGTTTCAAATAAGTTGTGTTAGAATCGTGTACGCTTTAGCATATTCAAAATCTTAAATAAAATTCAGTTTTCTGCATCATAAATTGCATTAAACGTGAGAGTTGCCACATGTTTAAAAAAAACACATCCTTGTTAACAATATATAATTCGAAACTAGTTGAAATTTGGCTCGCATTCAAATCCTTGGATTTAATATAAATTTTGTTTATTTTTATAGTGAAAAATTTGAGTTTACTTAAGTGAAATAGGTGAATAAGTGCAAGCATATTGCAAAAAATATTTTAATATATATACATTTTATATTTGTGATATTGTTACGAATCTTCATGATGAAATTGCATCAGCTTCTCATGCAATTTGTATATTGAATCGTGAAATCCTTGCGATTATGATTGTTAATCAAACATATCATTTCTACCTTTAGATATAGGGAACTGAAAGAGCAACCCTCAAAGAGATGGCTCACCATGGCGCTACGGAACCGCTGGCCGCTGAACTGGCCAAGGCGGTGGACCTGATGATGCATCCGATGACGGTGCAACAGGCCCGACTTGAGGCATATATGGCATGTGAACGTTTCAAGGAGGAATCGCCGCTTTGCGCCCAAGTGGGCTTTTACTTGGCCACACCGGGACAATACAATGAGCAGGTGCGACACTTTGGCTTGCAGCTGATCGAGTACACAGTGAAGTTCAAATGGAATTGCATAACGCATGAGGAGAAGGTTTTCATCAAGGATAATGCCATCAAAATGTTGAACATTGGTGTGGGTCCCGCCGAGGATCGCAGTCTACTGCATTTAAAAGACGCCCTCTCACGCATCATTGTGGAAATGATCAAGCGCGAGTGGCCCCAACAATGGTCGGATCTGTTGCCCGAACTGTCCCTGGCCTGTAACCAAGGAGAGGCGCAAACGGAACTGGTACTGATGGTATTCCTTCGCCTGGTCGAGGATGTGGCGCTGTTGCAAACGATCGAATCGAATCAGCGTCGCAAGGATATGTATCAGGCCCTCAATAATAATATGACCGACATCTTTGAGTTCTTTCTGCGCCTGGTCGAGCAACATGTGACCGCATTCCGTGAGACAACGCGACTGTGCAACTTCGTCAAAGCAAATGCCCATAGTCGTGTCGTGGAGATGGTGCTGCTCACGCTGAGCGGATTCGTCGAGTGGGTCAGCATCAATCACATCATGTCCAGCAATGGCAAACTAATGCATTTCCTTTGCATTCTGCTAAACGACAAAGCATTCCAGTGCAATGCGGCCGAGTGTCTCGCCCAGATCACTAACCGCAAGGGGCAGACCAAGGAGCGGAAGCCACTGCTCCAGCTCTATAGCGAAGAGCCGCTGCGCTACATTTACACCTCCAGTCGCTTGGCCCCCGATGACCCCAGTTCGGCGCAGTCCATTGAGCAAAATCATTTTTTCCTTAAGAAGCTACTGCAAGTCTTGAATGGCATGGTGCAGCAACTGGTGGCACTTTGGGGCAAAGATGATGCCACACAGCGTCCACCGCATCTGGAGATAATGTTCGAGTGCCTGTTGCTGCTGGTGCAGCATCCATCGTTGACGATTTCCCATGGTGCAGCGCTCATTTGGCAGCTGCTGTTGAAGCACGATGGCTGCTCCAAGGATTTCCTGATGGTCAATTACATTCCCAAACTGATACACACGATTGCTCCGCGTATTGTCAAGATTCCGTATCCGGGTCAGAACGAGAGCGCCGTGCTGGGAACCACAGAGTCGTATATACGCATGGAATATGATTCGGATGAGGAGTTTGCCGTCTACTTCTTTCGCTGTCGCACCGATTTCCTTGAGGTCTTTCGCCAAGCGACGCTGGTGCAGCCGCTGATCACGTACGGCTACTGTGAACAGTGGCTCCAGTCTCGTCTGCGTCACACACAATCGGATCAGGAGTCGGGCAACATTAGCTGCAGTGTACAAGATCCCATATACCTGGAATGGGATGCCCTGGTCTGCGTGCTCGATGGAGTGTTGAGTCGCATACTCCTTGTCTCCGAGAGACCCTCGGTTTCAAGTGGTCTGCATCTACTGGAGGAGTGCCTGAAATTGGAGACAAACAATCCATTGATCTACTCCATACTCCTCTCCTGCATATCGGCTCTCTTTGTGTTCCTCAGCATGTCCTCGTGCCAGCTTACACCCAACAATTGTGTGGCCATGAGCGGCGTCACGTTGCTGCCTCGCGTGCTGGACAAAATCTTTCGCGCCCTCGTGCTGAAGCCACCCAACGAAATGGAGCGCGTGCAGCAGAAGTCGGCAAAGAATCTGCGTCGTCATGCAGCATCGCTGCTGGTCAAGTTAGCACACAAATATCCGCTGCTGCTGCTGCCCGTGTTCGATCAGATAAACACGCATGTCGATTGCCTGATGAAGGAGGCGTCGCATCAACTGAGCCGACTCATGCGTTCCACACTGCAGGAGGCATTGATATTGATCTCCAATCATTTCTGTGACTTTGAACGCCAGACACTGTTCATCGAGAACATTGTGCAGCCAAAGCGCGCGGAATGGGTAAGCATTGGTGAGATCTGCAAGTCTCCGCTGGATTTTATGCGCTTCGTGGGATTGGATAAGCCTCCGGCATATGCCGAGACAACGATGTTGAATCGTGCACGGATCTTGGATGCACTTCATGTGGTGCTGGGCGTGGTGAAACGTTGCACCTGGCCCGATGATCCTGATCGTGCGCAACGCGGTGGCTTTGTCATCGGATGCACCGAACTGGGTAATCCCATTTGCCGTAATCCGGCGACAAAGCATATGGTGCCGTTACTCTCGCACATCCTGAGCCTGATGCGTGTGGTCAACGAGCTGTTTCGTCCGGATGCGATGGCCGCACTTCCTGATAGCTTTCGCGATGTTTATGGCATGTTGGAGCACGAGAAGAAGCTGTTGATGGGCATCTGTGCCATACCAGCCGATCCACTGGACACGGCCATCAAGAGCGAGCCAACACCGTACGAGAAGATGCAAACGTTCATCTCGTTGGTCATTGAGGGTTCCTATCATCTGATGGGCTCGGCGGGCCCCTCGTTGGGTCGTGACCTATACCAGCTGATGGGACTATCGGATGCGATCATTAACAATCTGTTCAACTGCATGGATGTCATACCCGACTATCGGTTGAGGCCAATCATACGTGTCTTCTTCAAGCCCTTCGTCTACTCATGCCCGCCCAGCTTCTATGAGCCGGTGCTGGTGCCGCTCTTCGCCCACTTGATGCCTTTGATGTGCGATCGTCTAACGCGTCGCTGGCACTACATATCCTCGCTGTACGAGTCTGGGCAGCTGAATGGCGAAGTGAACGATACACAGGAAGTGCTGGAGGATCAATTGAATCGCACGTTGACGCGAGAGTTCCTCGATGTCCTAAAGATTGCACTGGTTGGCGGCCAGATTGGTGCGGATCATGCAAATGGCTCCGGTGCAGCGGGTGCAAATGTTGTCGCCATGGAGAACGAGGAACATTCCATGGATAGCGTGCCCCAGTCACGTGCCTCACAGGCAGCCCTGCTCTCGGACATCATCAGCGACTTGGGTGGCAAACTGCTGCGCAACGTTCTTATTGGCAACTACATTCTGATGACGCTGCTCAAGGCCATCGCCTGGAACGACGGCATGTGCAACATGCGTGCTGTGCACATTGCAGCGCCCGTGATGCGTTTCCTGGTCGCCGAGCAGCTGATGGACGAGAACAAGGCCGTGAGCTCTTTTACGGCTGTGCTCCAGGGCATGCAGGTGCATGGCCAGCATGAGGCCAATCAGTCCGGATTGATTACACTCGGTGTACAGTTCTATGAACTGCTGCGACCAAAATACCCGATCCTCAGTGAGGTGCTACAGCATATTCCCAGTGTGAATGCGGCCGATGTGCAGAAATTCGATGAGAAGATCTCTGTGGTGCCAGCGAAGGGCAACAAAGTGGATCGTGCCAAGAAGGAGATATTCAAGAAGCTAACTACCCAACTGGTTGGACGCAGTGTGAATCAATTGTTCCGCCATGAGGTGCAGATTGCCAATCTGCCTCCAATGCAGTCGACTAATCAAAAATCCTCCGGTTCCTGTGACATTATGGATAAGAATCAAAACGCTAATCTGAGCCAGCTTTTCCGCCCCGACAAGTGACAGGTGGCGACACAGGTGGAGCACACACAACAGCAACAGAAACAGCTTCAGCCCCAGCCGCAGTCACAGGCGCTGGGGCAGCATCATCAGCGACGACGACGCCGACGACGTCGCGTGACAACTACGACGACGGCTCCAACAACTGAAACTAAATTAACTGTTAAGTAGCTGATAGAAAAGAAGGGAAACAGTCGAAGCCGCCTTTATCGTCAACGAATGAGAGTGAGACGGCAGCAAGGGGACGAAAGAGAGGGAGATAGGTGCTCAAGGCTTGCCACACGAAACCAGCCTCCCCAAACACAAGAAGTCAAGTCTTCTTTTACCCTCCCAATTCATCTTAGCATACACAAGTCTTTATATATATATATACATATATATATATAGGACCCTCTTATATATATTTATATATATTTATATATATATATATATTTATACATATGTATAGAAATTTATATATTTTTTATTGGATAGTAAGAGACTTTGCTATATTTTTATTGTGTAATCACATTCAAGGCACATTTGTCTACTGCGAATCTTTTATATTTTTACTGTTTTTCGGATTCGTAGTTCGCAAATTGCAATCCCATATAAGTTTTGTATACTCTTCTCACCTTTTCCAAACTACAACCCCGACCCCGCCTCCTTCCCTTATCTAATACCTACTTTGTTATTTATTGTTCACCTACCAGAAAAAAGATTGTTAAATAATTTTGCACAATTCGAAAGAAACAGAAAGAAAATTAAATCGAAATTGAAGATCGAATCGTAGCAATTGTATCCCGATATCAATCGGGGAAAGCTGAAGGCGGTGCATATATTAATATACACAAATATATGAAACTAGATCGATCGAAACGAGGAGGAAATTGTCCTCATTATGTATACATATTATATATTGTATTTATATATCGAAGGAATTTTGAAATTACGCTTAGGGTTCGTTTAGTTCGTAAGCTGCGAGCAGGAGTTATTATTATATAATATGCATCTTGTATATGGCCAAACCCTCGCACACACAAACACTCACACACACCCACACACAAACACACCCACACATCGGATAAATTACGAGTATATTTACAATTTTCACAATGAAATTATATTAAATTAAATTAAATGCGAATAAAAAAGAAGTTAGAAACGTCGATAGTTCAACTAAAGCAGCAACTAAAAGCAAATAAAATGAAATAAACTGAACGAAACAAAAGGAAAAAAAAAACAATCTATAGAACCCAGTAACAAATGAAAAGCAAATATATACATTATTATACATATATACCATATATAGAGCGATATACATACCTATTATACATATAAATATATATGCAAAATCAAGGGATAAATACCGTACCGAAAACGGAACTGATTGCATTTTCCTGAATACCGAAACCGGAACCGGAAACCGAACCGTTTAAATAGTTGTTTTCCTCAAAGTCGATCTACAATCGTGTTTTTATTATTGTACATAAAACAAAGAATGAAATAACACTAGAGTTAAGTGAGATATCCAAAGCAATCATATCGTAACCATTTTTTGGGTCCGGTAAGAAGAAGCGTAGTGTCTTTGGTTCGTCTTCCGGTTCCACTAGCCTTTCCAAGGAGAACTCAAGTTAATAAAACGAAAAAGTAAAAAAAGAACATATACACATATATAGTAAATATATATATATATACATATTGTTAACAACTGGTTCATTCATTTGATTGTTTCATAGATGAATAAATCGAATATCAGGGAAATATATGATGATTATTTTTACCACACATTTATTATGTAATAGTAGAAAGATTGTAATATCGGTACAACGGTAAAATGGTGTGGTACGGTGTTAGTTCATGCTAAAGCAAAGCAAAATCATAAATCATAGTAAATATCAAAAGAGATTGAGAAACAGAAACAGATCACGAGGAATCGGGAATTCAATTCTTGGATTCGGAACTGATTTCCAAACAACAAAACATAAACAACAAACACAAAGTGCCGAAATAAAATACATACTACAACTTTGAATTAAGATCTTAAGTTTAGATATCGCGCCATCGCTCTCACACATCCACAAACACACACACATGCATACACACGTTTTTATATGAAAAGACAACCGTTAATCGTGTTCAGAAATTTCTCTTTGTGTTTGAATACTTGAATATATAGAATATGTGATGCCCCGACTTTATTGATCAATCCCCCATCCTCAAACCACGATCACGATCGTATGATATTGATTCGTATTGCCTGCGGGGTTTCTCAAGACGCACAATAATCACAAAATATATTACTAAATATATATATATATAATCTCGATAAGTAAAGAACATTAAAATAGCTTTAAGCGAGCGAAAATAGCAAACAGAAACAGAAAACAAATATTCAACAATTTAAATTTTTGATACTCGTATGTAATTTCTTCCTACTCGAAGTTCACTTTTAGCCTAATACAACAAAGATTAATCAAATTGAAAATAAATACATGTATATATCGACTATATATATATATACTGTCTCTATGATCCCGCATGCCTGTTGTCGCACAGATTACTCCAGTCGGGCACATGCTCGTTCCTTAGGTACGCCTCCTTGGATAGCGATCGCGTCTGGATGAGATCTGTGGCACCACAGAGCGCACCGCCCAGCCAGGCGGTAAAGTTCTGCTTGCCAATTGAGTTGTAGAACTTGAACTGCAACTCCTGATGGAATCTCTCTGCGTAGTAGTTGTCATTCGCCAGCAGATGATGCAGCTCGGCCTTGAGACGAGGCAGCAGTCCGACGACCATCGCGCCGCCACCGATCACGAATATACTCTCCACGAGGCCACGTCGCACATCCAAGCTGCAGTCGAGAATGGATCGCAATATCAGATGTGGCAGACTGTCACGTTCGTTGGTCTGTTCGAACATCACCTCGTAGACGGTCTCCCGAACGCTGCCGGGTACACAAATGATCGCATCGCCATCGGATATCGTATAGTCGACACTGGGCGGCGGCACAGGCTGCTGCTCTGCTGTATTGTTGGCTCGTGCCTGGGCGCGTTCAAAGGTCGTGACGAAGCAGGTGCGTATCATTAGATCCTCCAGCACGCTGTCATCGAGCAGTGACTCCTTGACACCAGTCTCGACCAGCTGACGCTTGATTTCCTCTTGCACAGCTCGGCTCCCATAGCTGTGATCCTTAAATGCCGACATTATCTGTACGCCACTAAAGACTGGCATCACAGTCGTTTCGCTGTATCCGATGTCCACAACGACGCCAGTGGGCACGGCCAGAGTGGAAAGGGAGATCAGATGCGAGGGCACAAACAGCACCGATGACACATCGAAGTGTATAAACAGGGCACGAGCCAGCGTCTCTCTGATGACCGTCTGCCCAAAGATGTTCTCGACAATCACGAACTTACGCTCCTTGGGACTGACCAGCAGATGTCTGCAAGCAATATCCAATCTGCATTAGTTTATATTCAATCAAGGGTGGAGAGGCAAATGAAATACTTGAAGAATACTAATTGAAGGAAGTCGACAATTTGGTCGTAAAGCTGCTCGGGGCCTACGTAGTCGAAAAGGCGCTTTGTCTCACCCGTTGTGGTTAGTACCAGTTCCGTGGGCATGATCATTCGTGGATACGCCTCTGCCGCAAAGCCAAGCCTACAAAAGACCAAAAGAGCAAAGCGGACGTTGATGATATCACCTTAGCAGTGGGACCAACAACAATGAGCTTCAATTTGCACTCACTTGGTGTACGCGTTACCAATGTCTAGGACGATTGGTGGCTTCTCAAGCATTACACTTTCGAATATTGGCATGATTTCTATATATTTAAGGCCGCCGGCAGCAGAAATTGCAAAAAATTAAGCCACAATTACAATCATATGCAGTCGCGAATAGCGATGGCAATATTTTTAAACTACATTTGACGATATCGATAAATTATGCGATGGTTATAATTAAATGCTTCCCATTCAATTGGTAGGACAATTAATCACAAGTTAAATCAGTTTTTTGTTCATTCTAATAAAATTACACGAATTTAAACGTTTTTTAAAACCCTTAGGACCTTAAATTATAATTTGCAATGGTATCGATATTTATCAGTGGTTCAGCTGACTAGTTATCGACTGCAAGAGTTGTGGTAACCCTAAAGTTTGTTTATTTCTCTAGTCTTATTTTCTTTATTTTCGCAAACAAAATAATAAAGACAATTAAAAACAATGAGTTTCATACAGTTTGAAAGCGGCCGAGAGAAGGATAAGGCACGCCAGGAACTGAGGGAAGCGCGTGCAGAGCTCCTCCAGCAGGTAAGATAACGGAAGGAATCAACTTAAATAAGTGATAACATTTTATCAATAGGCAAAAGAGCGGGCAGAGGAGCGCAATAAACGTGAAATTCAAAAGGAGCTGCGTGGTGAAACCAAGTGGATGCTGCCAGCGGTAGCCAATAAGTTGGACAAGCTAAGCAAAGTGTCGAGCAGCAGCTCGAAAAAGTCCAGCAAAAAGAAGAGCAAAAGCAAATCTAAAAAGAAGGCATCCAAAGTGAAGAAGTCCTCGAAAAAGAAGAGGCGCAAGAAGCACAAACACAGCAGCAGTAGCAGCGACAGTGAAAGCGATAGTGACAGCGACAGCTCTAGCTCAAGCTCCAGTTCCAGCTCCAGCTCTAGCTCAAGCTCTGACCAGAAGCATCGACGTCGTCATAAGAAGTCACAGAAGAGTCGCAAACGCAGCGAAAGTAGCGGGGACGAATGGGTTGAGAAAGCGCCGGCAGTGGCAGAGTCTGCTTCCCTACAGCGGGACAGCTGGATGACAAGCAGTGATTCACTCATGTTGAAAACATTCTCCAAAGAGCGCAAAGAACCGACGAAGCCCAATGAGAGGATGCAGCAAATCGATGCCTATGATCCGGCCAAAAGCGTGCATGAGCTAAACCCCTATTGGAAAAGCAATGGCACAGGTCTGCCAGGCTTCCACAAGCCAAAAATGGACGATGATCAGGATGAGGAGACTGGTAGACATCAAAGAAGAAGTCAACAGCAGAGTAGCATCACCAGCAGCAGCACCACACGCGGCTGGCAAAAGCCATCAGCAGCGGCCACTAGCAGCAGTAGTGGAACCAGCAGGCGTAGTCCCAAATCATCAGGTGCCAGTAGTAGTCGCCGTAGTCCGTCGCCGTCTCCCTCCCCCAGCAGACCGAGTTCAGCGTCGGACACTGAAGAGGAGAAGGAGGATAAGAAGCAACCAACTTATCTTACAGATGAGCAAATCAACGAGTTGGCGGCCAAGGCAATTAAAGCCGAACTCAAGGGAAAAGCGCAGCTGGCGGCTGAGCTCAATCAGCAGCTGGAAACGGCTCGAAAGGAGCGTGCCGAACTGCTGGCCAGCGGCAAGCTGCCAAAAGCAAATCAGAAGCCACAGCGAAGGAAGGAACAGACCGATAAGGACCATGTGCTGCTCACACGCACCGACGCCAGCGGCAATGTGCGTCCTCTGGTGCAGTCCTCAACGAAGGGCGGGCAGCAGCCGGAGAAGCGTAGCAAGAAGAAAATGGACACTCATGACAAGGATGGACAGCGTGTGCGCTACTTTGCGGACGATGATCGCTATGACATTAAGCAAATGGTGAGTGCCAGGGACCGTGTAAGGAAACCCATCTAATCTTCCCCTTCTCTCTTGCAGTTCGAGCGGGAGAAACATGCAACTGCTGCTGAATCCAACCTGCAATACGCTGACATTGTGTCCAAGCACAAGAATCCCAACGATGATCTGGAGGACATATTCGCCGACAAGGTGCGTCGCAACATCTCCGAGGCAGATGCCGAGAAGCGAGAGATGCAACAGGCTATACGAGAGCACGAGAGGCTCACGGCGACGTTGGAGAATTGTGATCGTTGCTTTGACTCGCCCAAACTGGACAAGCAGCTGCTCGTCTCGATGGGTGACAAGATCTACATGAGTTTACCTTGGTACGTGGGTCTCCAGAGCGGGCACTGTGTGCTTACCACAATGCAGCATGTCTCCGCATGCACAATGCTGGACGAAGATGCCTGGGAGGAGTTGAGTAACTTCCGCAAGGCGGTGACACGTATGTTTGCAGCCCAGCGCAAGGATGTTATCTTCTGTGAGATTGCCAATAAGCTGCACAGACGCCCACATCTCAGCGTGCATTGTATTCCTATACCGGAGTCAATGGGCGAAATGGCGCCGTTCTATTTTAAGAAAGCCATCGAGGAGTCCGAGCAGGAATGGTGCATCAATAAGCAGCTGATATCCCTGCGCCAGAAGTCGCTGCGCGCTGCCATACCCAAGGGATTGCCCTATTTCTGGGTCAACTTTGGCATGGACTCGGGATTTGCTCACGTTATCGAAGATCAGGATCGTTTTCCGGCAAGCTTTGCACAGGTTCGTTTTAGGTACAGTGTGGTAAAAAATCTGTGATGATATATATTTTGTTTTTATAGGAAATTATTGGCGGCATGCTGGAATTAAATCCAAATACCTGGCGAAAACCTCGTAAGGAGCAGAACTCCATTGCCAGAGTAAAATCACTTGCTGAGTCATGGAAAAAGTACGACTGTACAGAGCATTAATTCGAGCTTATAAGAGAAAGTTTACATATGTTTACTTATGTTTACTAAAAAAAAACCGATTGAATAGAAATAATATAATAAATTCGTTATTTTAAAATATATTTTCATTTACATATGGTCTGCGAACTTATCGAGTATCGATAAGCATTTGAAATTCACTGTTAATCAACACTCACAGTTCTAGCAACTTAGGTGGCAACCTCATCAGTAACAATAAGCGCAGCCAACTTCGAGAGTCTTGTTCTTTTTTCCGGTTGACTTTGACAAGAAAGGTAGTGCTTGCGTTCGTTTACGTGAATATTTTTTTTAATAACTAAAATATTGCAATAAATGCAATATTAATAAATGAAAATGTGTATTTTTTTATGTGAACAACGAAATGAAACAATTGACATACTCAAAATGAGCAAACCGAATAAAAAACTATGAAAAAGAGCGTTAAATTCGCGTGAATTCGCAGTACATTGTGTTGTGTCGTTGTTTGTATGTGTGTGTATGAGTGTATGTGACCATGCATAGGCGTGTGTGTGCTGCTGCGAATCGCAACGTGTTTTCTCTGAATTCTCGTATTTATACAATTCATTTGTTTATTTTAGATGCCAGGCGTCACAGTGAAGGATATTGACCAACATGCCGTTACCAAGGCGGTCGCCGTCTTCCTTAAGAAGTGAGTTTATCATAGCGCTTCCGACCGCACATAACCTCACTATCTCATTTGTTGTTTGTGTTTTTTTGTTGTTTAGGACTGGCAAGTTGAAGGTGCCCGACCAGATGGACATCATCAAGACAGCCAAATTCAAGGAGCTGGCCCCCTACGATCCCGACTGGTTCTATGTGCGTTGCGCTTCGATCCTGCGTCACTTGTACCACCGCAGTCCAGCTGGCGTTGGCTCCATCACCAAAATTTATGGTGGTCGCAAGCGCAACGGTGTCCACCCATCGCACTTCTGCCGTGCCGCCGACGGTGCTGCCCGCAAGGCGCTCCAGGCCCTCGAACACGCCCGTCTCGTCGAGAAGCACCCCGAGGGTGGCCGCAAACTGAGCTCCATTGGCCAGCGTGATCTGGATCGCATTGCCAACCAGATTGTCGCCAAGCAACGTGACGCCGCCAAGCAGACTGGTCCTATTGTTATTTCCAAGTAAATTTCTGATTGTGTGTGCAGAACCAAGCGGAACTCATATAAAAGAAAAAACATTTTAGACTAATGTAAGCGTTTTTTTATTTGATCTAAAGACCGAGTATATTAAAAACCGATTCACAAAAGTCTAGAAAAACAAGCGTAAATATGTACAGAAGATGATGCATTGTTTTCTTTGTCGCAAGGAAGTGAATACCAAATAGGTTACCCATTGGAAATCATCTTTAGTTTAAAGATCTGATGTGCACTCACCGATCTTTAAGTGAAGTCGGTTCAGGCCGCTTCCTGTAGTGTTGAGACCACATATTGTTGAACCACTACTTCATTAAGATGTTTGAATTAGCAAAAGAAGATTGGCGATACACGTGACGCTGTCAAGACGAAGGCCTCGAGTAAATTGCGAATGCCATCCGTCTTTTAACTGATTTGGGATCATGACAAAGTTCAACGATTTATAAAGACAGACTGTCCATAAATAAGACAATGAGAGGGGAGTTAGCCCATTATCAATAGCTTATTAGACAGATTGGGCTTCTACGTAGACATGACATAGAACTTTGATTCTTATCATTTGATGTTCCAACGCAGCTGTGGTAATTATATGAAAATGTCTCTGAAGTGACAGATATTTGTTTAATAGATATATGAAGATTATTATCCATAAAAATAGTTCAAATGTAGATGTTTCTGGCAAGCGAATATTATATCTTGCAATTCAAATTGAAGATACGAATCGAAAACAAACGAGTATTAAACGCCGAATTCATTTTTCACATAATAATAGATTCTGTTTTCCATTCTTGTTTCTATTTGGCTATATTGTTTACAAACTTTCCTTCTATGACTCTCATCACTCTGCGAATACAAAATGCGTTCTGTGTTTATATGTTTATTGAAAATGCTGACGAATGTTTGTTAGGGCCTTAGGACTAGTTTGTGTGTGTTAAATAGTTTACATTTAACTGATGAGGTGAACAGCACCAGCAAGTGTCGTCACACTCTGTCTAACGCCTCGACCATTACGATGCTGTTGCCGCGAATAACCTGGAAGGAACGAAGATGCGATTAGTTGATGCCAACTGTGTTGCGGGTCTCTTTTCGATATGTACTTACTACCATGCCGATGTTGTTCTTGGTGTTATCTTTGCACTCCTCAATGGTGTCGTCAAGCACAACGTTCATGAAGGGATCGAATCCGCGCAAGATGCCGGTGACAGCACGACCGCCATTTAGCTTGAGCATCATGCGTTTGTCCATGTACCTGATAAAGTAGACATACGTTAATGCATTGAAGCACATCTATATGCGTTCAATACTCACTTTTTCAGCTCTGGTGGATGGGCTTTCGACATTTTGTTTGTATTTTAAATGATACAAATTCACAAACTATGCTAAATTATAACGCGGTGGTGCGCAGAGTGACCGTTTGCCAAACGTTTGAGACTCTAGTGTTGCAAAATGCAGCGCATCTGCAAATGGTGCAGTGCTGCAAGCTACGCGCATTATAAGAGCTATCGAATAGATTAACTGGGTCATGCTGATAATCGATTAAACGATACTATCGCAAGTGAAGCCGATAGTTTTGCAGCTCTCTCGTAGCAACAGAGCGACGATAACTGCTAGCATCGGCAATTAATATTATATGTTTTAAGTTTATTTTTGTTAGTTCTCCAATTGTGTTTGTTTGTGTTTATGTTCACTTATTGAAAACTTCACTTGAGTTGTGACGAGCCATGTGAATTTGAATTGCATATGTGAAAGTCAATTGAAAGCGCATATAACATAAATCGCATCCGTCGCTATGTCTGCTGTGCCTCTGCTCGTTTCAGTGTCAGTGTGTACGTGATGTACATGTGCCTGTGCGTGTCCGTGTGCGTGTATTAGTGTGTGTGCCAGAAGACTTTGTCGTTGTCGTTGTCGTCGCCGTCGCCTCTTGTCGCGGGCCAAAAGGGCGGGTAAAAGAAAAGTCAACAAACTGCCAGAACGGCAGTAGAACGGGAACGAGGGAACGAGAAAAGCTTCGCCATAACGGAACACGCAAAAATGTTCACAAAGAAGAAGAAGAAACCGCTGATCTCGATGCCGAGCAATTTCGAGCATCGCGTGCACACGGGATTTGACAAGAGGGAGAACAAATATGTCGGCCTCCCGCTGCAATGGGCCTCCATTGTGGGCAACAATCAGATTCTCAAGTCCAGCAATCGTCCCCTGCCCCTGGTGGATCCCTCCGAGATTACGCCCACTGAAATACTTGATCTGAAGACAATTGTGCGTCCGCATCACAACAACAACAAGGCGGATACCACATCCCTGAACAGCAGCAGCAGCACCATGATGATGACCAATGCGCCCTCCATGACGGGTGGTCTTGGTGGTGGCGCCCCCTCAATGCAATCACAACAGGGTGTCGCCGGTGGAGGGATGCCGCCTGGAATGGTGCAGCCAGGTATTGTGCTGCCAAAGACATCGCATGTGGCACGCTCCAATTCGCTGCGCAGTTCCAGTCCGCCTCGAGTGCGTCGTGTGGCAAATGTGCCGCCAGCAGTGCCTGAGGAGGAGGCAGCAGCTGCTGCCGCAGGCACGCCGGGCCAGCCTGGGCATGGCTTTAAGCCGCCACAGCCAATGCCACACAATATGCTCTATCCCAGTCAACATCCACACGTACATCCGCATCCACATCCACACCAGCATCCACATTCGCATCCGCATACGCATCCCAATGGAGGTGGTGGAGGCGCCACAGGACCGTTGGCCGTGCGCACCGATGCATATCGAGGCGCGGGTCCCGGTGGCGGCGGCGGTGTTCTCGGACCTGGGGGCATGCAACAGCCGCCGCAGCAACAGACGTCGCCGGTGAGCTCTGTGGCGAGTGCGACACGTTCCACACATTCGCATCACACCAGCAACAACAACAACGGTCAGAACTATCCCATGTATCCTGCCTCACACCAACAACAACAACAACAACAGCAGCAGCAGCAACCAAAACTTGTAGGCGATCAGAATCAGAATCCACACGGTGTCGGCATCCATGCCAAGACCGCTTCGCGTGCCTCCAGCTCCAGTGGCAATGCAGCTGCACTGGCAGCTGCCGCCGCGGCAGCCGCTGCTGCTGCCCAGGCGCAGCCGAAGCAGGAGCAGCGTCTGACGCACGAACAGTTCCGTGCCGCACTGCAGATGGTCGTGTCAGCCGGAGATCCACGCGAGAATCTTGATCATTTCAATAAAATTGGCGAAGGTTCCACTGGCACCGTTTGTATAGCCACCGACAAGTCTACAGGTGAGTCCAATGCGCCCAAGTTGATGCGTTCTCCTAGCTAACTCCCTTCTCCTCCAGGTCGTCAAGTGGCTGTGAAGAAAATGGATCTGCGCAAGCAACAGCGACGCGAGCTACTGTTCAACGAGGTGGTCATCATGCGTGACTATCATCATCCCAATATTGTGGAGACATACTCCAGTTTTCTGGTCAACGATGAGCTCTGGGTGGTCATGGAGTATCTGGAGGGCGGCGCCCTCACCGACATTGTCACACATTCGCGCATGGATGAGGAGCAAATCGCCACCGTCTGCAAGCAGTGCCTCAAGGCTTTGGCCTATTTGCACTCACAGGTGCGTGACCAGCAGTGACAATGAGACAAGCCCAACAATGCCAAACCCACAACCCAAACCTCCTCCTCCTCCTCCCTTTTCTCTGTCTTCCATTCTTTGCCTTTCTATTTGCTTTGGCCCGCTTTCATTTGCGGCATTTTTTGTCGTTTGGTTTCGATTTCCAAATTCTCGTTGTGCTCGTCGTGTAATGCGATAAGTAGGCGTTGACTACGGCCAACCTAGTGGGGAGGCGTGCCAAAGTGGTGAAAACCCAAAGAATTCTTGACCTTACCTAAGACCTAGTCAGCAATCTCTAATCTCTGCCATCTTTGCAGGGCGTCATTCATCGCGACATCAAATCGGACTCGATTCTGCTCGCCGCCGATGGCCGCGTGAAGCTTTCGGACTTTGGTTTCTGTGCGCAGGTATCGCAGGAGCTGCCCAAGCGCAAGTCACTGGTGGGCACCCCCTACTGGATGTCCCCAGAGGTTATATCACGTTTGCCCTACGGTCCTGAGGTGGACATTTGGTCGCTGGGCATAATGGTTATCGAAATGGTCGACGGGGAACCGCCGTTCTTCAATGAGCCACCGCTGCAGGCGATGCGACGCATACGGGACATGCAGCCGCCGAATCTGAAGAATGCTCACAAGGTGTCGCCACGTCTGCAATCGTTTCTGGATCGGATGCTTGTGCGTGATCCCGCCCAGCGTGCCACAGCCGCTGAGCTGTTGGCGCATCCGTTTCTACGGCAAGCGGGACCGCCGTCGTTGCTGGTGCCGCTGATGCGGAATTCACGACATCATACCTAGATATAAATACATACATAGACGTATCCAGAGATGGTATACATAGAGAAGGTTCCGGACACAGTCAGTACGCGATGCTGGGACGACGCTCCGCTTCTTCTACTGCTTGCTTCGCTCTTTATGCTCTTCTAAACTGTAGTAGTATTATTATTATGGCAACGGCTACTTAAATAACTGTTATATCTGTTATACTCAATTCCCGACTCGAACTACAGCCACGCCCACATTCCATAACGCCCGCAAAGTCATTATGCAAACGCAAAGTCGAATGTATTTTAAAAAATGTATTTGCATTAAGTATTTCTCCCACCCCTTGATAAATATCGTGTGTACTATCGCTGCAACTTATGTTGGCACTGTCGTGCGTACTATCGCTACAACTATCGTCGGCACCATCGTGCGAACTATCGCTAGTAGCAGTAATTATCGCTTTAAGAGCCTGTCTCGAGGCATATTCCCCTTAGTTGTGACACATTCGAGACTAGCTAACGATTTTAACACATTTTGTTATTGTTTTTCAATTTTTTTATTAACTATTGTTTCCTAACCTTAAATGGAACACAATGTGCCTTTGAAGCAGAACAAACGAAAACAATAATAAGCATGAAACTGAAACTGAAACTGATTGAAATGATAATTGATAATAAATAATTGTAATACTTGACTTGATGAGGAATGCGCAGCCATGGCAAATGTTATTAGATATATCTCTTTATGAAGCGCATTTCGCACTCTTCTTCTGATCTATCAACTGCATTTCGCGCGCTCTCTCTTTTTCTCTTTATTTTCATCAGTGTTTTTTTTTTTTGTTTATCGAGAGAGCCCATTAAGATTGTTCGAATATATATTACATATGTATTTATTATAAGCATCTGCAAGAGAACAACGAATATGCATCAAGAAAATAGTAGATATATATTTATATAAGAAAATTGTTCGCATTTGCGTAGATTAGAAGCATCCAAAATCATATACACTTTATAGATATATAGATAGATAAGTCTGTACTTATTGTTGAACGCATGCTCCAAGCTTAGGCTCATATATCATATACACACACAGATTGCAAAGATATATATCGCATATATGTTTAGGAACTCACACACACACTCTGAATATCTGATATTGCTCGAACGAAACATATATCTATGGACTGTTAGACCCATGATTAACAAATTAAACAAAAATACATTCCCCATTCGTCCTCGAAAGAAAAGCAAATTAATCCTTATAAGCATATATCTATATCTATACCTATACATATACATATACATATTATATATACATATTTTTTAGACATTTTTAGCATACAGTGTTCTGTAATTATAAACGACGAATAAACGAATACACAGACAGGTATCAACTTATCGAATGAAGAGATAATATTGTGTTTTTCTGGGATCGGGCATAACGTGAGATTTAGAAGAGTTTTCTTACACTCTTTATGTCTCTCAGCTCAGTTTTGTCTTTTTAGTGTTGTAAAATATTTGAAATGAAATCTTAGGTAACGGAATCGTCTTTTTCTAAACTCTTTTAAATCATTTATTTCTGGGAATCGATTACCTCGTGCATTATCGCCGATATCGGAAGCTTATTTCCAGTTTATATGTATTCCATCTATAAAAAATAGTTCCGCTATTTAATAATCATATTTCGCAATGAATTAAATAGGAATAAGTCTAAGTTAGCGAATTTCTGTTGAATTCTTGCTTTAACCGATATTCTTCACATTGAAGTTCTGAGAAACAGTTCCCCAATCATTCTCGTCGATCTCAAGCTACTCATGCAAGTAATATATACCATACATACATATGTAAATCTGGTATATAGTATATATAACATGCCACATTTCCTGCCGCGTCATGTTGTGCTGTGCTGCGTCACGTCGCGCAATCTTCACCAGCTATAAAGATGAGATGACATAATAAAAAAGACGAGTTGGTTGTTTTTTTTTTTTGTTTTTCAAATATTTCTTTTTTTCCATTTTTTATATGTTTGTTGTATTTGTAATTGTTGTTGTAGTTGTTTTTCAATTATTTTACTTTTTAATAGTTTATAAACTGAATTATGATGGGGGGAAAGGAGATGGGGAGGGAGACAGAGAGAGGGGGAGGGAGGGAGATGGAAAGAGTGAGGATCGTGGGCGAGCGCAAATGAGACAAAATATATTCAGCATGGAATATATATTCACATGTACGACGCGGCGTGTGTATTTGTGTGTGTGTGGGAGGGGGGGGAGAGGTTTGAGTGTGTGTGGGATGCGTGTGTGTGTGTATCTGTTGCTGTGCGAGTGTGTGTGTGTGTTGTGTGTGCGAGTGTTTTGTTTACAATAAAAATAAAATTACAATAAGTAAATCTCGCACACACACACACGCACACACCGACGCCACTTGCTTTGTGTGTATGTGTGTGTACTAAAAACTAAACGGCAGATCCTGCGCTGCCAATAGCTAGCCATGAGTGTGAGCGAGAAGTGGGGGAAGGAAGAGGGGCAAGAGCTAGTGAGGTGGAGGGGAAGAAAGAGGGAGCGGGGACAACCTCCCCCCAACTAGGGGGCGAGGGAGGTTAACCAGCTTAGTTGCGCTTCCTCAAGGCCAGGCGACTGCTGAGCGGACGCTTCGGCTTGGGCTCCTCCTCCTTCTGCTGCTGCTCCGACTCCTCGGCGGCGGCATCAGCCTCTGGCTCTGGCTGGGCAGCCTTGGCGGGCTTTGTCAGCTTGCGACGGCTCACTGCAAGGCAAAGAGAGAGAGAGAGAGAGGGAGATTAGTTGAAGTACACCAGGTGGGAATCCCTTCATGTTCAACTTACATGCTGCATTTCCCTTGTATCCCTTGCCGGCACCGGCTGCTGCTGGTGCTGCCGGAGCTGGCGCCGCCGCTGCTGCGGGCTCCTCCTGCTCGCCATCGGACTCGGATTCGGTCTTCTTGGCTGGCTTGCTGGCGCTGGGCGCCTTCTCGGCACGATGTTTCTTGGCGTTCTGCTGGCGACGCTTCAGCGAGTTGAGGAAATCATCGTTGGAGCGGAAGGGACGAATGACGGGGCCAACCTTCTTGGGTGGCTCCGTTGTGGTTGTCGTCGAGCTGGCCGCCGCTGCTCCAGCCTCATCTGTCTCATCTCCGTACTGACCATTCTCGCCGCCCGCGGCGCCGCCCTCCTCATTGTATTCGTCCTCTTCGCCGGCCTCGTCGTGCGCTGGCGCTGCTGTTGTTGTCGTTGTTGCCTTCGCTGCCTTGCCGACGGGGCGACGCAGGGCGGCGATGCGCTTAGCTGGCGAGGCGGGCGCACCACCCTCCTCCTGGGCAGCTACCAGTCCGTAGCACAGTGCGCAGATGATGAAGAGCAGGCAGCTGCAAGAAAGGCAGAAGAACAAGTCGAATTATAGCAAATGCAGTGACATTTGAGGTTAGGTTGCAGCAAACAAGTGCAAAGTGAGGTTAGGTTAAGGCTAATTTTTGCAGCGGGAACAATTGCAAATGGAACAGCATATGTGCAGATCTTTCTGGCTTTCTTTTTTCTTTCTTTATAGTCTTTATTTTTTTTTTCTTAATTTATTTCTTTCTTTATTTCTTTCTTTATTTCTTTCTTTATTTCTTTAGTTATTTCTTTATTTATTTATTTATCAATTTCTTTCTTTATTTATTTTTTTTTTCTTTATTTATTTCGTTATTTCTTTCTTTCATCCTTTATTTCTTTTTTTCAAACAGAAACAACAGCAAAGGCAAATAGAATTCCTGTTGAGATGAGGCACCAGCGAAACACCTGGGAATGGAACAAAAAAAACTGACGCAAATTCCCATTCACGTCATTCCGTCATTCCGTCTACAAATGTAACTACTTTGGTTCTTTGGAATTTCCGTTAAATGCAACATTGAGGTTAGGCACGACGACCACTCTCTGTTGAAATCTTCCCCCTGTGCTGCGTGGTGTTAATCGGATTATACAGAATAGTTGTTCAACAACCACGAGGCAGAGATTCAATTAAAATTCTCAATCTTCAATTAGCTCGCATCACTCTCTACCTGCCTAGCTCCCTATCTTTACCTCCCTACCTCCCTCCCTCCCTGCCACCCTCTCTTGTTGGCACTCTCGCACTTTGAGGCTACTTTCAGTCGGGTGTCTGGTTTAACGGGTTGTGCCGAGAACCTGAACCGGACCGCGCCGCTAGACGACGACGGGTAAGAAATATTTCAGGCACAGAAAAAAAAAAGATAATCAAAGTTATGCATGATTATAAAATATGAATATGAGCAGACCCAGGCCTCTTTAAATGTTAATATATCTACTGAAATATATTAGGTTCGATTTAAAGAGAAATATATATATATATACAGATAGACTCTACACCCCAAGCAGATGCGCGAGATGTGCTAACAGTTATTGATGCTTAAAGGTCAGGCGAACGGGTTTCTCTGGTTGTTGTTGCTCTCTCACTTTCGATTTTAAATTTATTCGATTACCGAATACCGAATAACGAATGTTACCCCGTTTCTTCTGCTTCTTCTTCTTCTTCTTCGTTTTCTATTGCTTCTTCTTCTCTTCTTTTTTTTCGCTTTTTTCTTGTTTCGATTTCGGTTTCAGTTTCGGTTTCTGTTTGTTTTAGTTTTTTGTCTATTACCATGCTAAGTAGTTTTTTAATACCCTGTACAAACGATTCGCAAAATACTTTGTAGCCTTGCCGCGTTTCCGCGTATTTTTTTTCTATATATAGACATTATACATTCTATACATATATTATGTGATGCATAATACTTATTTTATTCGGCTTTTACTGGCTTCAGTCAGTGTGTGAACTTGAGAGTTTCGAGGTAGAATTTTATATGCCTCACATAAATCATTATCAAGTTAATTCTCCGGAGAATACTTGAGATTTCAAGTTTTCGCACGTTATAGGAAATATAAAGAGAATAGCAGAGAAATAGGCAATATAATTGATTTCTCGATAAAGTTACTTTTATCAAGTGTTTTCTATGTTGGGAATTTGATTTCGTTTTTTTTTGTATATTTATTCAATATTGTCTTCTTTAAGAAGTATTCCTGCAATTTTTCCGTTCTCTGATAACATTAAGTATTTAAAATATTTATACATGAATATATTTTTAATAATCAATCCCATTTTTGTGGCTGAAGATCTCTAAATTAAGTTAAGTAATCTTTATGCTGAAGATGGAGTAACCTTTGTCCCATTAACTTGCATGGATTAAAATTTATATTCAACTTAATTTTATTAATTAAATCTTTAAATTTATTTTTTAGCATATATTTTTATATAGAACTTTTTAAATTTTTTACTATATCGTTAATTATTATTGTTTTTATTTTTCATTAATGAATCAGACTCTAAATCTTTGTTTCTAATTTATATTTAATATTTCACTTTTTTTCTCACACGATTTTTCCCCCTCGTTGCCTGAACACGCCTAACACAAAAGACTTAGGCAGCAAACTTGTTTTGAAATTCTTCTGGAACTGTTGCTGCTGCCCCAGCGAGGAGGAGGTAAGCCAGCTGGGTTAGCATAAATGGGGAAGGGGAGGAAAGGAGGGGAGGTGGTAGGGGGTGGGTCATGCGGCAATTGGCTGCGCTGCTGGCGCCCCTAGCGCACCTTTCCAGCTGTCGCACCTTCGCAAGGAAACAGGTGCCTGCTGCTTATGCAAAAGACAGTAACAACAGCAGCAGCAGCAGCAGCAGTAACTACAACAACAGCAACACGAGCAACAACAGCAACAACAGCAGCAGCAGCAGCGGCGACGGCAGCAACCATAAACCAGTTGCTCGTTGGCAGCGCCAGAATAAATTGAAATGCGCGCTCGATCGGCACCTGCAATTGGCTAATAACGGTAAAATGTGCAAGCAGCAATGCTGGCGAGGGAGAGGCCCAACAGCCACGCCCAACGCGCCCCTGCCTCGTTGCACTCCCACGCTCTGAGCAGACACGCTCGCGTGGCAGCTTTATTTTTAGCTTAGTTTTTATGGCAGTTGTGGCCGTTGTTGTTGTGGCTGTTGTCGTTGTTGTGGCTGTTGTTGTTGTTGCGGCTGTTGTTGTTGTAGCCGTTGTTGTTGCTGTTGCTGTTACTGTAGCCGTCGGGCTGCATCTTTTCGCATTGATTAGGGTCAACGGCGGCGCGTCACTTTGCATTTCAATCGCCATCAGCTTATGCAATCCCCAACGATGGAAAGGTGAAAGGCATCGCCTTAGTTACCCCCTTCCTCTCCCCTTGTTGGCCCCTCCCCTCTTTGCTTACGCCGGCAACTGTTGCTGTTGTGGGTGCGTGTGTTGCTGGCGTGAAAACTTCTGCCTCTGCGCGCTTCTCAACTTCAATTCCAATTCCAAATTCAAGTCAGGCTATATCCAAGTTGAAGTCAGAGCACGATGTCTATATGACATTTGGCGTCTGGCCGCAACCGGTTTGCCGCGAGAGGGGGCAGGGTGCTGGGGAGGGCGAAACAATAAAGCAAACACATTTCTAGCCAAGCCCCGAAATGGTTTGCAGAGGAAGCAGCAGCAGCAGAAAGACGGAGGTAGAGCTAAATAGATGGTGTACATGATGGGAATATGTAGGGTATAAGTGAGGTATAAGTAGTAGTAATAGTAGGGTATACGAAGGGTATAAATGCAGGGTACATATGGCGTAAAAATGTAGAGTCTTTACGGCGTATATAGCTGTAATTAATCTATAGTATCTCAGCAACATTAGCTGTAAATTTATCACGAGATGTAGCAGACTTGTCTGTCTGTTGTCCACCCCCCCCCTCTCTCTCTCTCTCCCTCTGTCTATGTCTGCCTCTGCTCCTCCTCTTTGCGATTATCATTTCCATTTGCGGAATTAGTTCATGGCGATGGCGTCATGGGCAGCTGTTGCTGTTGCTGTTAAAGTTGCTCTTGTTGTTGTTGTTGCTGTTGTTGTTCAAATCAAGCGAATAAAGCTTTGCCAATCCACAGCGGCTTAGTCTAAGGGGGGACCCCCTTCTACTTCTCTACCTTGACTAACATATTTACTCCCTCCTATGCCCCTCGCTGAACTCTTCTCCCCCTCTGATTACTAAAACGGGTCACTATGCTAATTGCCAATCTATAGTTGGCATTATGTCTGCACACACACACACACACACACACACACATGCGCACACTTAATGTATATAGATATATGGCACAGCTCGCGCTGTTTTATAGCGTGTTTCCTATAATTACGCGGCGTACTATAAAACGTGCGCGCTCTCGATTGTTGATTGATCGCTGCGCTGAATGGGCAACTAGTCAAGCTGTTGCTGCTGTTGTTGTTGTTGCAGAGTGGGTTCAATAACGGTGCATATTGTGACGCGGCGTCGCGTACAAATCAGTGTTGAACCAGGGTAACTAGCACGCCAGCACCTTACCCCCTTGCCCCACCCCTCCCTCAGCAACTGCTTAGTCAAGTTGCGCGCAAGTTCGTTGCCTGAGTCTTTTGATTTGTGTTACAGTTGTGCGTTGTCTTTGGCTGTTTTTGTTGTTGCTGCTGCTGGTTTACATTGAATTTGGCTTATGAAATGCTGCAGCGGTATGTGGCCCGCTTGTGTGTGAGAGTGTGCGAGTGTGTGTGTGTGTGTTGTTTGGTTTCACACCTTGTGGCCAATTTGCACAGTTTGGCAAGTCCTTGAAAATAACTTAAGAGATTTTAACAATTTCCCAAAAAAACAAATACGAAAACAAACCTACATTAGTTGTGGCTGTGCCTGTGTGTGTGTGTGTATTCTGGCTTGCCCTGGTATGCACATGATCAAGCGCTCCCCGCTCCTCTCTCGCTTTACACTCGCGCTCTCACTTATTTTAAATATTATTGCATAATGCGAGCGATTTGTGCGCGAAATGAAATGAAACGCATGTAAAGCGACAACAACAACAACGGCAGCAGCAGTAAGCAAGCAAGCAACAACGACAACAACAGCAGCAGCATGACAGTCGCTGCCCGCCTTAACCCCTGCCAGCCCCGCCCCCCAAAACTAAATGAAAATCCTGATCTTGCCGTCAAATTGGCGCTTGCTGTTGCTCTGGCTGTTGCTCTTGTTGCTGTTGCTGTTGTTGCTGTTGCTGTTGTTGTTGCTGTGATTAATTCCCTCCACTGTCTGTGCTTGTCTGTGTGTTTGTGTATGTCTGTGTGTGTGTATCAGTCTGTCAGCTTGCATTAAAAGTGCAACCGTTAATTTATAAGACAACGCCGCAATCAGCAACAGTTGCCGCAGCATCAACAACAGCAGCAGCAGCACAGCAACAACAACAACCTCAGCCTGGGTAATTAATCCAATATACTCGTGCTTAATTCACTATTCCCCCAGCAGCTGCCCCTGCTGTTTGCTGCCTCGCACAGCTGCTGCTCCAGTGGCCCCAAGTTGGCCCCAGCTGGCGACAATGCAACGAGTGCAACAGTTGCTGCTGCTGCCACTGCTACTGTTGCTGTTGCCGTTTGCTGGCGACCTTGAAACATTTCTTTCAATCAGTGCAATGACAGTTTGACAGGCGGCTTCTTCGTGCAACAAGTTGCTGTTGCAGCAGCGGCAACAGCTGCTTGGGAATTGCCATTTGCCATTTCTTTCGGTGCCGGCAAATGCCACAAGGCAACAGCAACAACAGCAACAACAATCGGCAATCAAGCAGCAACAACATGATCATCATCATCATCGTCATCATCATCTTCTTCTTCTGCTTCGCGGCGCAACTTTGGCATTTTGCCATGTGATGCGATGCACTGCGCAACGTTTGCGTTGCTGGCGTGTTAAAGTTCAAATTCGGCATTCGCTTCACAGCTTGGTTACACCTACTTGAGGGAATCAATGCACACCCTCTCCCCTCCTCCCCGCGAGGGCCAGGGGAAGGAGGCGCAGGGTGTATGGTGGGTAAGCATGGCTAGCTGTATACCCCGTGAAACATCTCATGCAATTCAATTAACTTCATTTTGTGTAATTGCTAAATGAAATTCAGCTATTTTCTAGCTAAATATTATGCTTTCTTTGTGCAATCTGTATACGTTGCTCTAATACCCTGTAAATGCTTTACTTTTCGCCTTAGCTCGTTTGAAAACTGTTGAGTTAGCTGGAAGCAGGCAGAAAACAAGTTTTTTAGCTGACCCACTAACAGATACCCTGTATTTCTTCAACTTTCACATGGCAAGTTTTCATTTTTCTCTCCCATTAATTTTTATTTCTATATTTCTCTAGTTTCTCTTACATATATTTCAGAAATTTCACTATAACTCTATTGTTCAAATTTTTCTATATTTCTCATTATCTCGCTTTACTCTCCATAACTCTCTTGCAATACGTTTTTCAAAATATTATGAATGAAAGAAAAAATTTAATAAATCTGATCTTCAACTGAATTGACCTTTAAACCGTATTAAACTTTGTTTTTTTTTATCTTAACCACGTTATCTTTTTTAATTACATTATCTAATATGATTTGAATCAAGACTAACGATAAGTTATATCCTTAATTTCGAATAGATGTCAACTCTGGAATATTCCTTTCTTTCGAAATTCGAACAACCAAAAAAAATGTATTAAATTTCCAGAGCTGTTTTTTTTT
Organism: Zaprionus africanus; assembly: GCA_018151435.1. Lineage (NCBI taxonomy): Eukaryota > Metazoa > Arthropoda > Insecta > Diptera > Drosophilidae > Zaprionus > Zaprionus africanus. Next base: position 822,357 of record JAECXB010002285.1, read on the forward strand.
TATTTGTGGCATGGGAAATACCACAAAATTTTCAGCATACATCGATCTTAAGTTTGTAATGCATAATCCAAAAATGAAAAACAAACCCACAAATATTCAAAACACGTCAGCAAAAAATAAAATGCATTGGCAACGCGGCACAAGAAGTTTGGCAAAAAAAGCCAAAAAAAAAATTAAAAAAAAAAACGAGAAAAATACGAAAAAGGCGTAAAACAAGAAATAAATATTTAAATATCTCACTCACATGTTGAAGTACTTCATTTTGTCTGTGTGTGTGTGTGGTGTAGATTTTATAACTTTGTTTTTTTTTTTATAAAAAAAAAATGGTTTGATACTTTTTTGAAAACGCGCGCAACGAAACAAACAAAAATTCACGACGCACAACGGAAGACGAACGCAAACTGAAGACTGTAGATTGAAGACTGAAGACTGGAGACTGTAGACTGTAGATTGAAGACTGTGTAGGCTGGAAGACTGTGGTGTGGACTGTGGACTGAGGACTGAAGACTGAGTGAGAGTGAGGTTGCTTTAGCCACGATCACGATCGACTTCTACAGGCTGACTGAACGTTACTTATGCCGTCTGCATGGAGTTAACCTGCGGCCACCCAATATTTTCAGTGTACGTCGACGCTGGCGTCGACAGCGGGCAGCGACAACAGGTTGCGCGGTCTGCCCTAGCCACAGTCGGTGAAGAGGAGGGGGGGTGGGAGGAGCGTGCGGGGCTGACTGTGTGCAGGCTCCGCTCGTAATTATATGCAAAGAGTGCAGGAGCGCACTTCTGGTTTCGGCCAATTTGTCATTCGCTGCCGCTGCTCGCTGCGACGTCGTCGTTGGCAGCGCTGCGCGGGCCGGTGGCGCAGCGTGACAGGTTTTCTTTTGGCTTTTGGCAGCGACAACGGCGACGGCGACGTCGGCGGCAGCAGCAGCAGCAGCGGCAGCTTGGCTTTTAGGTTTGGCTTTTATTTTATTGCACCCTGTAGGTAGCTGGCAGAGCCAGCAGGGCATGTCCAGCTACACGGGCGTCACGTATGGCGCCACTTAGTAGTTATCGATCATTTCTTTAAATAATAAAATGGAGTTATCGTTGTTTACTGTTACGGACTATCGATTGTCAACGAGAAAGACATGGCATCCTTTGTTTGATCACCTGTATATGCCATATAAATAATTGACGATAGTATCGATAGTAGTTGCTATATCTCGTAACTGCCGACTATCGAGTATCGACTGTAAACGAGAATCCAATTAATTGTTTTCGAAACAAACGAAAATGTTGTATTGATTGAGTGTCATCGATAATCGTTAAGGTTTCTATATTTTAAATTATTTATTTCCCCTGTTCGATAGGTGCCAGAAATTCCCTTCATCGATTTGCTCTTAGGACACCTCGATCAATTTGTGCACCTGTCGATAAGCAGCAACAGATAAGTAAAAATCGTACAGGGTATCCTACAATTCGATTGCTCTGACTCGCAGTCATTCTCGACTTGTTTTCTTCATTTTACTTGGCTTATGCTCTACGTATGTATTTTATTAATTAATTTATTGATTTCGGCCCAATTGTTGCTATGAAGATGGAGATGATGGCGATGGCGATGGAGATGCTGGTAAATCCCGACCGAGCCCAAAACCAAACCCGAGCCACAAGACCCGACCCAAGACCCGAGCCAAAGTGCCAAATCAAGATTCGGCATGGTATGTAAATCTCTTCAAAGATGCGCGAAGACAGTAAAAGGCGAGAAATATGCACAATTTACATATGCATATAGATGACATATATACAGAGACAGAGACAGATACAGATACAGATGCAGATACATATATAGCATGTGCGTGTTTGCATATGCTTTGGTATATTTGTGCGCCATTATGCGCGGCCTTGAACTGATTTGAAAATGCTGGGCGCGGGCGAAGTCAAAGCCGATAATGACGTCGATATCGACGATAGCGACAATGATAATGGGCTCTATAATAATAATGCCATAATGGCATAATAATGAAGTTCAAGCTCACAAATGGCAACATAGGGGCAAGAAGTGTGGAAAAGTACTTCTGTTCGGGAGTAAGTTATGTTATATTTACGATTATAGCTGAACTATTCTTCGAGAGATTTGACCTAAGAATTATTCCCACAATATCAAAGTTGCTATAGAATACTCGTATTACATTGTAAGTCTACAACTTGTTGTACTTAGATATCCAACATGAATATCAAATGTGCCTTAGCTTTATCTTTTAAACCAACAGAGGTCGAGCTGAAGTTGTCTCTCCAGCTACCCAGTTAACCCTCAGCGATGTGTCTAGGGTATAGAAAATGCTGAAGCCCCGCATAAAGTTTCGCTCTTAATGATCCAACTGAACTTTGACAGATGTTCTTCTGCACCCATATCAACAAATACGTTAGGTGTGACTACCGTAGGTGTGACTTGGACTGTGTAACTGCGATTGGGCCAAGTGCAGCGAATCCATCTTGGGCTCATTAAGTGGTCACTGCCTTCACTCTCCCAAAGTGCCCAACTTACCTTGAACTACAAACCAAATCTACACGAAGGAAGGCGGGGGAGCTGTAAGGCGCCACAGCATGTAAAACCAGCGACGACATAAACAAAAAACTTGTTAAATTAATAATAACAATAACAAATGGATAAATATGCATTTGCATGGGCCATCAACGAAAAAAATGCAAATCCGAATCAAAAAATTCGAAAACGGAGTCGCATGCAAATGCAATCAAAGCACTAAACTGGTATATACACTTATAATATCTAATATACCATATAATGCTAACATATATATATATTTATATATATATCAGTATCAGTGTATACTGCTAACTATATGCTAATCCCTTAATTATGCCGTTTTCTATGCATTACACTGCGTTAATATTTGTGTTTTGTTTTATTTCGATTTGATGAACGTCGAAATCCGAAAACCAGACACGTTCATCTTGGAACCCTTGGTGACAGAGTCAGTCCCCGTCCCAGCTCCAGCCCCAGATTGATGTCGAGTGACGCAATAATACGATAGATCGACTGAGTCTATATCAATTTCCAGCATAAATCAATAAATTGTTGCCATTTGTAAAGTAATCGATTGCCAGTCTTACTATCGATAGTTTAAAATAACTTTTAGCTCATCACGTTAAATTATCACTCAGCTTCGGTCATATCGATAGTTACACTGATCTTGAAACTATCGCCCCCATTAGCTGAAAGAAATAGAACTTACCTTTCCATAGCCCACTCAAACCGATCTCTAGAAATAAAACCATTATTGCTTTGTTCAAAACAATCGTTAATCGCTCAACATTTATTGTTATCGTTATTGCTTGCAGTTCGCCAATAAATCAGACTTGATCGGGCCTAAAACTAAAGTATAGTATGATATATGTATGTATATAAGTTCTGTGTATAAGAGTGTGTGTATATAAAGTCGTATAACAGTTGTGTGATTACGTATAGTTGGGAATATCGATATCATTGATGACACTGTTGGCTCGCAACCGTTTCCTAAAGCTGTTCAGAAGTCGATTGGACAGTCGCAGGGTCTGTATGCTGCCGCCCAAGCCGAGTATGCTGTCTCTGCGGCTGCTTGAGAAGACAAGAGAATTCTGCGTAAAATCGATAACAAAATCGATAATGTTGGAATGTAGGATGAAGCGGTGTTCAGCTAAGGGATTTACTTAAAAGCGGAAAGAAAATGAGTTCAAAAAGAAACCAATTTGTTACACAAAAAATGAAGCAAAAACTCAATGAGTTTTTTTTTTTTTTTTTTAGATTTTTGTACACATTACTTTATTTACTTTCGTCGCATCGCGTCTGTTGGCGATTCCGTGTGTCGATTTAAGAGACATGTAATTACATACGTTGTTAATCTAAAGATAGCATTAAACATAAACGTAATACGACTAATCATATAATGATAATAATAATCATAATCATAATAATAAAATAATAATTTTTGAAAAGCAGCGCTTTCATTCAAAGTTCTTTTCTTCTGCTTGTTTTATAATTTTTCGTTCGTTTTTTATTTCAATTTTTTAAACTAGAAATTAGTCAAAAAAATATGTAGAATGTTTAGTGTATTTGTATCGATCGATCGATTGATCGCTTTTGATTTCGTTTCTCTCTCTCTCTCTCTCTATCTCTTTGTTATATCGTATCGTGCCAATTAGTGAATCTAACAACTTGTAGGCACTCTTAATTATAGTCTATATCGTATGTACTCTATGTGTAGAAGTTATCATATAATCCCACTTCCAAATTCCAATGATAAATGCATGTGATTTCCCCCCTTCCCCTTCCATTCCCAACGAACTACATTCAGCTTGCAGCGCCTACACTTTATACAATTAAAAACACACACGCTCATTCACACTCACACATACACACACACTCAGGCACAACACATGCAGACAGCCAAGGATTATGCATAAAGATAGAGTTAAAAAAAAACAAAGAGAAAAATAATACAGATGCTAAGAGTAGAGACATTTCATATAGATTCGATATACGCGTTACGATATCCGTTTGACGATCAGAGCTTTATAATATTCGCATTGCGATATACGCGCTACGATATACGTTTTACGATACACGCTTGAAGCAATAAGAGCTTTACAATACGTTCTACGCTTTACGATACGCGCGATGAAAACAAAGAGAAATAAATAATTCGTTTTACTTAAGAACTAAAACATATTTGATATTTAATACTTAGATGTAGCCTTTACACAGAGCGCTCTCTTTCTCTCTGTGTCTTTTCTATACCCCCTTCGTCTCCTCATCTCTCTCTTTCTTTCTCTTTCTCCTGACAGCTTCTTAAGTAACTGCGATACGATTTATTTTTAGTTTTAGATTATCAGAGATTTAAAACCAAATGGAATTCTTGTTAGAGAACGTTGTTTGTTTAGCTGCCATGCGACTTGGATAATATGCTCTATATGCTCTATGTCTACCGATTACAGGATATATCGATATATATCGTACAATATATCGTTCAATTCACAAAATTTGGCATACATAAAGTACAGCTATATATAGTAGATAGATACATAGATCATTTACACAGCGAATCTTGGGATATTCCAGATGCGATCATATTACAAAAAAATAATCGATAAATCGATATAAAAATGAACAGAACAAAATGCAATTCGATAAAAAAATACACACATAAAATGCCTAGTTATGAATTACATTGGATATATGTATATATATATATATGTTTATGTTTATCTGTGTATCTGTATGCTCTTTACATGGATATAGTTTATGTATATGTATATGTATATGTTTATATAGGCAGCTACAACATGATATGAGCTAAGTAGTTTAGGCATAGTGGGGATACATAAGGTATACATACAATACACACATATAAGTACAACTAAATTAAGAACCTATGGATTATATAATAGAGAACTCAGTTATCATTTTCAGGTTGTGGAAGTGTTGCTCTTGTTTTCTTCTCTTCTCCTTCTTCACCACTCTCTCTTTACTTTCTTATTCTCTTTGTTTTTCTTGACGTTGCCATTATTTAGATATTTTATTGGATTTTGTTAATAAAGCGTTTCTTTTCTTGTAGTTGGGATAGTCGAGAAGTAGGAGGCCAACTTGACATTGTATATAAGTAGGTTTTTGTGTTTGTTTTTGTAAATGAATCGAAAAATATATGTATATATATAGATATATGTATAGTGTGTATGTATATAGTAGAGTAGTATGCGTGTAAATAGCGTTAAAAATTAAGTAAACAACTGTAACATTAAGTATAGATTTTAGTGGTAGTTGGTAGTTGTAGTTCTTGAGTTAGATTAGGTAGAGTTTCAAGTTTATAAACATTAGATACAATCTTCAATCTGGTTTAAGCAGTCGGAAAGACACACGAAGTTAGAAGAAGACAACAACAGTTTGCGCTTGTTAGAAAACCAATTCCAATTCTCCATAATAACTCCACATTCTCCGTTCTTTCTCTCTCTCTCTCTTTCTTTTCTCTCTCAGCTTCCTTCTTCTTCTTATCGCATCTCCAGCGGCGCATCCCGTTCTGCTCTCTCGCTCGCTCTTCATTGTTTCAACGAAGAGTTTGCCGGCAGTGTCGCAGAACGTTGCACATTCGCCGCATACGGCGGTTTGTAGGCGGAACGTGTCGATTGGCTATGTATTTGTTGTTGTTGTTGTTGTTGTTGGTTTTGGTTTTTAGTTTGGGAGATGAATTTTGTGATTATGATGCGGATATAACAGTATATTATATATTTTGTGGTATAGCGAGCGCAAGTAGATCGTACAAAGCGAGAAAAGAAAAATACGAGTAAAATTAGATTAAACAACAACAACAAAAAAAATAATGAAATTACAAACACACACGTACACAAAAAGCCATTATCAAAATTATTAGCGTTTAAGAAAGGGTATTTTCTAGTCGGGCAACGTCAATTTCACTTCAGAAAACGCCATGGGGCTGAATTTCGGGTGGGTTGAGGGGTTGAGGGGTGAGGTGCATTACCTGGGCGATATCTTGCTGCCTGCATCGGTGCTGTTGTTGTTGGACGACCAATTGGCCTTGTATCCACTCTTCTGGATACGCTTGAGCAGGCGGGCAACCCACAGCGACTGTTCCTCGGGCGACATCGCCAGCAGCAGCAAGTCCCGGGCACTGCGCGGATCATGATTCAGTTTGCACGGCGCCAGCAGATCATTCTTATCCACATGCTCCTTGTGGATCTTGTTGCGGCATCTGTATGGAGTGCAGAGTTTATTAGCAAATCATTTATCTTTCTTTTGGGTTTTCTTTCATTGCTTACCTCTTGCATTCGTACGCCGCCGGCGGCTTGAACAGTTGCCACAGCGGCTTGGTGCATACCTCGCAGGCCGTCGGCATGTGATACGTGATGTGCACGAACTCGTGCCCTGAACATGAGCGAGACAGGGATAGAAAGAGACAGAGAGATTTCAATGAGTAAACAATGCATGTTGTAGAAAACTTAATAAACATTAGCTAAGACTGCCGAGAGCAGTTCTATATAGTTATTGATCGTAATAGAACTATACAATATTATATATAATATATCATATATTATATAGAGCAAGAGAGAAAGAGTTGAGGGAGATCGTTTCTATATGTTTTTGCAAGTAGTAATGCCAACTTATCTGTCATGAAATCTATTTTTATTGAAAGACATTTACGAAAAGTTCTATAAAGTACTACTTATATATTTATAAAGGTAAGAAATAAGAAAATTTGCAAAGCTTGATTTCTTTTTTTTGATCTGTCGATGATGAACTTCTCCTCTGCCTCTTGCACATTGTAAACTGCGTGCTCCGCATCCTTATTCAATATCAACTGATTAGTCACATATATAGTTGGTGCATTAACTTACCCTTGTGTATTATGGTGCCGGGTCGCTCCTCGTTGCTGCTCACAAGCATCGTCGAGTCAAGCTGCTCGCTGTCGGGTCGATGCGAGGCACCTTCGCCGGCATAAAGCAGCTGGAAGATGCGTGGAATCTCTTTGGCATCGGCGCGGATAACATCGCCCTGGGTAACACTGCGCACGTGATACACTTTGCTGCGGACACAGACGAATGAAAAGTTAATACAAAAGTGAAAAGGAATGTAGCAGAGGTTTATAAGTAGAGCTAAAACTAGCAAGCCGGCATTTGGATCTCCTTAATGTGAATTAAGGTGTTCTAAAAGAAATCTAATGCTTGATGTGTTTTAAACTTAATTAAGACAGAGAATTAAACACTAACTTCATAATCTCAGAAGCACTAATGAGCTTGAAGATCGAACAGGAAACAAATTTAATCAAACAAGCCTTAAAACGTTTTCTAAACAGCACCAATAATCAAATACATAGGCAGCCTAAACAAATGCCCTTTATACCATCCAAGCTTGCGCATTACAAATTCTCAAATAAGCCAAAAATTACTTAACAAGGGTATTACACCTTTAACTTGACTACCTAGGACTACACTAGACTACTATATATCAAAGCTATCTATCAAATTGCTTCGCAACAAGGTTGAACTCACCAACCTCAGACTACCTTACTCAGCATAAACAATTCCACATAAGCCTGATAAATACCTAACAACAACTAGCTTAGTACTAGATAGATAGCCTTGCTTAGATATATAGTATGGTATATAAGCCTATATAGCTTGCATTAGATATACCTAGTATAGTATATATATATCATAGTATATATCCAAGCAAGTTATCTATCAATTCGATGCTCCACTTCGCATACTTCACTCCTTGTGGTGCTCACCTAAGATCGAGTATGAGCACAGCATCGGTGGTGTTGTGCTTATCAATGTCCGAGTTGTAGAAGATGATCTTGCGCGACGAGACGACGACGTATTGGCGCTTCCAGCTGTGACCACGTCGGCGATTCTGTTTGTTTGGCACACTCAGCCAGCCCTCAAAGACCGAGTCCTGTGTAAGTGAGAGCAGAGATGAGTGCTAAAGAATCGTAGCAAGCGAGCGAGCAAAAGAGACAGAAAGAGAGAATGTGTGTATGTGTGTGTGTGTCCCAGACAAGTGTGTATGTATGTGTGAGTGTGTGTGCGTGAGTGTTTGTACCTGACTATCCTCGGGATCGTTGTCCGCCGACGATAGCGATGCGGTCTCATTGAGTTTACTCTGGAGATGCTCGATCTCGGTGGCCTTGCAATCGATCTCCATGTTCATCTTGTTCTTTAGCTGCTGATCATCGACATACTGCTGCTGCAGATCCTGATACTTGAGCAGCAGCTGGTTGTACTTGTCACGCTCCTGCGACAGCTCCTGCTGCAGGCGGCGCATCTCCTTCTCCTTCTTGCGCAGCTCGGCCGTGGAGCGTGCCTTGCTCTTTTGCTCTGGCGAGAAAGAGAGAGATAGAATGAATATTATAGATATATGGAGATATGGAGATCATGTGGCACTTACTCTGCCAATCGGAGTCGCGTCGGTTCATCACCTCGGCGAGCTTGTTGACGGCCGTCTGCTTGAGCAGCACCTCGTTCTTGCACTTCTCGCTCAGCTTGGTGATCTCCTCATCCTTGGCGGCGCGTTGCTGCTTCAGCTCATCAAGCTGCTTCTTGTGCTGCTGCAGCTGCTCTTCCATTTCGCTGCTCTTCACGCCCAGCTTCTTGAGCAGCTCGGCCTCGGTCTCCTTGAGTGTGGCGAGTGTCACCTCCTTGGCATTGATCTCGTTGCGATGCTTCATGATGAAGTCCTTCAGTTCGAGCTCCTTGATCGTCTTCTCCTTCTCCAGATCGGCCACCGTCTCTTCGGCAATGGAACGTGCCAGTGCCTCGGAATCGGCACGTGCCACAGCCACCTGTACTTGATGTTTCAACGAGACGCGCTCCTCCTCAAGATCCTCGATCTTTGACAGCCGTTCGGCGCTCTCTTCGCGATTCTCGTTCGCCTGCGTCTTGTAGAGGCGCGAGAAACACTGCTCCGCCTCCAATTGTGCCTGCAGTTCGCGATTGTTGGCCAACGCCTCGTGGTGTGTGCTCTTTAGCTGCGTTAGATCCTCCTCGAAGCGGCGCTTCGCCTCGCGCTGCACGCCCAGCTCCTTTTGCAGTTGATTCTCGCGGGAACGCAGATGCGCCACCTCTGAGCTGTGCAGGCTGAGCTCGGAGAGCAATGCATTCCGCTTGATGTGCTCCTGATCGAGTTGCGACTGCAGTGCGGCGACCTTCTCCGATTCCTGACGGCATTCGCCCTCGAGCTTCTGCAGACGCAGTTGAATCTGGCGATAATCCACAGACAACATACTCAGCTGTCGCTCCTTCTCCTGTGAGTTCTGATCGGCCTTGATGCGTGCGGATTTCTCCTCGTTGAGCTTCGATTGCAGCGCCTTCACCTCCTGCAGATTGGCCTCCTCGCGCGACACCAGCCGTGACTTCTCTGTCTCCTGGTGAGCCTTCACCTCCTGCTGGTAACGTCCCTGTGCGGCCTTCAGCTCAAAGTCGAGACTAGCGTGCGTCTTCTCTAGCTCGCTAATCTTCTCGAGCAGTGCACGATTGTCCTCCTGTGCCTTCTGTTCACGCTGCAACGTACGCTCCAAATCATTGGAGAGTGTCTGCATTTTATTCTCTGCCTCCTTGTGCAGCTCCTTGAGCTGTGACCGCAGATTCTTCTCCTGCACCACCTGTGCCTGCAGCTCGGCATTCTCCTGGCCCAGCTCCTCCTTGTGCTTCTGCAGTGTCTCAATCATTTCAACCATATCACGCACCTTCTCCTCGTGCGTCTTCAACGTGAATCCCAATTCGGCGTTCTGTTTCTTCAGCTTCTGTGTGTGCTCCGTTTCGTTCTTGAAACTGGCTTCCATCTCGTGCAGCTGCTTCTCCAGACTGAGCACCTTCTCATTGATATTTATATCGCGCGTACGAGTCTTCTGTTCATTCTCCAGCTTCCGCTGTATTTCAACCATCTGCGCCTCGGCCTTCTTGCGCAACTCGATCTCCACCTCGACCTTTTGCATGGCCACTTTGTAGTTGTGCTGCCGCAGTGCCAGATCCTTCTCATATTCGGTAGCAATGCGCTGCAGTTCGGCCTCACGTTTCGTACTCAGCTCGATCTGTTGCCGCAAACTGGTATCCTGCTGCTCCAGTGCCTCTGCGCGTCCTCGCTCCCGCTCCAGCAGCGCCTCCAGTCGCTTTAGTTCATTCGAATTCGATGGCCGATGACGATGATTGTGTCCATGATTGTTATTCGAATTGCTATTCACCGATGACTGCGACTCCTTGGACTCTGCATCCACGGTGTCGCTCGAGAGCAACTGATAGTCACCCGTATAGGTGAAGCCAATGAAGGGTAAATGATTGCCATCGAAACTCTTTGGCACGGGAAACACCTCCTCCGGTTTCTCATCCCTTTCGATGTCCTCGAAATTGCGCGTATCATCATCGGAGGAGAGTTCCGGCACCACCGGCGGCACACTCTCACGTATATTGTCAAACGACCACGTGTCGTTGCGAAAGAACGGATGCGCCTTGATGTCCTCGATGCCATAGCGACCCAAACGTTGTGTGCGATCGGTTAAAAAGGCTCGAATCAGCGACTTGGCATTCTCACTGATCTCAACCTCGGGTGGAAAACTCAACGAATTCTTGTGATCCATAATCTTGCCATAGGTGCCCACCAGAGAGTCGGCATAGAACGGTGTCTCGCCGAACAGCATCTCGAACAGGAATATGCCCACAGACCACCAATCACATTCGCGTCCATATTCATTGTCCACACCCTGTGATTGCAGCACTTCGGGACTGATGTAATCCGGGGTACCCACGGCATTGCTTGAGACCACCTGACCATTGGGTCCCATACGCATACAGGTGCCGAAATCGGCTAGCTTCAGATGGCCATAGCTGTCGAGGAGCATATTATCTGGCTTGACATCGCGATGCACGAATCCCATGTTGTGTATGGTGTCCAGGGCGAGCACCACCTCCATGGTATAGAATATGGCCCATTTCTCTGGTATCTCATAGTCGCCCATCAGTGAGACAATATCCCCGCCGGGCATAAAATCCATTACCATATACAGATACTTGTGATCTTGGAATGCAAAATGCAATTGGACAATCCACTCGGAGTTCGCATGCGCCATTATGTGACGCTCCTCCCAGAAGAAGGCGGAGTCGGGACGCTTCATCATTTCGAATTTCGATAGACGTTTCATTGCATACACCTGACTGGAGGATTTGTGCCGCACCAGCTGCACCTCCCCGAAGGCGCCGGCACCAATCAGCTTGATGAAATCAAAATCATCCACATTCATGCGCAGCTGATTGATCTGCTGTGCCAGCGGTTTATCTGGGGAAGAAGATATACATAAATGAGTTTATATAGTAGCTTGATATTTGAACCGCATGATCTACTCACATTTATAGGCATATTGCTCTATGTTCTTGAGACGCTTCAGCGAATCGTGATCGCAATCGCTGACCAGAGCCGACACCGTGTCCAGCAGGCAGTCCACGTTGCAGATGCTCCTCGGATCGCGCATCTCGCGCTCGAGCGTTGTCGCTCTGCAAGGGAATGAATCAAGAAAATATATAGTATGCAGTAGTCGACTATTGATGCCCTGCAATCAAGTGTGACCTGCTTGGAAGTGGTACCAGCTGATTGGGCATGCATGTTAAGATGCTACCAGGCGCAGAGGGAGAGAAAAAAGGTGAATTAATCTACTCTGTACCAGGCGCACAGCAAGCAGCAGCAGGCAACGGCAGCACAGAGTCAGCGAGAGAGAGAGAGAGAAGCATGTTTAAGGCTCGTTAACATGACGGAAGGTTGCCGAAGAAGCCTAAGAGATTGTGCTGAGCTCGTCGGAGAGAGAGTGAGTGAAATTACCAGGCGTGCAGCTAACTGAAGAAGAGCGCGAAGAGCCGAGCGAATCACTTACTCAGCTCCATTAAAGCAAGTGCTACGTGCTATTTTGCCCTCTGCGTAGTGTAAACAACTGTGCGGAAAAGCGCGTTACTCACACACGCTCTGTGTACTCTACTCGTCGTACTTCCCTCCCCCTCGTAGATACTCTAGAGAATGGCAAACAAAGTCTATTGTCGAAATTTCCCAGAAATGCGCAATGACTTATCTATTTCGATTCGCCTGAATCGAGTTTGCATATCAAGCAGACACTCGGACGCTACGAGATGGTAAAAGATAAAGAGAGAAAGGGAGAGATAGACAAAGAGAGGGAGAGTTATTAAAGGAAATAGTGGAAAAAGAGAGCTTTAACGAGTAACAAGTGAATATTCCTTATACTGTCTATCTTATACTAAAAAGCAATTGAAGATTTAGTTACATTAGCTTAGCGATAGTTACAACTGACTATCGCAAAATAAATTAAGTTGTCATGACATCTCATGGATGTATACTTCTCGCTAAGGATTTACATTCGAAAATCAATTAAAAATATTAATGAATTCTAAAAAGATTTAAGTCTCGAAGTTAGCTGTTTCTGATAGTTAGCAATAACTATCGCAAAACACTCCAATAAGACATGAATTCTAAAAAGTTGGTTAGTTCTACAAATGCATAAACTATCGTTGCTGTCGTCTCAAGTGTAGTGTCATCTCTAGTGGCCTGCGGCAAATCGAATGCAATTTTTGAAGACGAAGCTACACGCGTGACGAGTTTGCCTTATCAGCCTCGCAAATGCTTAGACAGTTTACCGGGGAAGTTACGAAAGGGTGGAGGGGGAAAGGTTTGCTAGAAGTTGTAGTTGCAATCAGCTGCAACAACAAGCACAGAGTGGGAGTGGGAGAAAGAGAGAGAGAGAAGGGAGTAAGGGGAAGGGTAGAGGAACCTTGACTTTATCGCAGTGAAGAGAACTTTCTGAACTGAACTGTTGACTTTGATAAATAGCTGGAAGAATGCAAGCCAGAGTCTTCACACACGAGTACACACACACCAGCACACACACTCGCACACCAAGTCTCTGATATGACTTACTTATGCGACGACGCGTCGCATGGGAAAAGATAACAACAACAATAGGAAGAAGAGACAGCAGAAATACGAAAATAATAACAAGAAGAAGAAAGACGAGGCGTGCGTTGTGGCATTATTTACTGAATGAACTCGAGAACCCAACTCCCTCCAACCCCCCAACCTAACTGTGCCCCCCTAACCCCCTCCGCCTTCCTCTCCAGCCTCATCACTCCCTCCTCCTCACGCAGCTGCTGTATTCATTGAAAACGCAGCACAAAATTTGTTGGCAAGGTTGACTGACAAACTGAACAATTGCGCAACTGAACGATAGATTGACTGCATGAGCATTATTGGCAGAACTATCGCTAGTACTATCGTATAAGTAAAGGATCTTCTTAAGTTCCGCTCAACTTGAGCTAAAACTTTATTCAAAAGTTGCCTAACTAACAAAATGCCTTATAACTAAACGATCTCTGCAAGTTCCGCGATAACAATCGCTATACTATCGCATACTCAACAATATTTTTTTAATTACTTTCCTAATAGAGTTAATAACTATTTTTAGTTCTTGCAACTCACAAAATTAGTCAAACTATCGAACCTCTTGACAACAACTCTCGGAAAACAATCATAGAATATCACGAAATCATGAATGAAACATTTATGCGAAGCTCAATTAAGAAACCATGCCTTATAGCCAATTACCACTGCGTATAAAGGCAATCTTTGGAGTTCTTTACGCACTGCGAGACCAAACAAACACAAATTGCTGGCAAAGTGATTTTCCGAAAAACGAAAACCGAAAGCCAAAAACTAAAGGAAAAATTTGTTGAAAGACAACAACAAAAACGGAACGACGCAAGTTATAAATTGTTCGCTCTGATCGGCGGGAGGGATATACTATGTACAGTGTACAAACTAATGCTAGATAGAGAGATAGAGAGACAGAAAACTAGCTGGATGGAGGGAGGGAGGGGGTGAGTGAGCGAGCGAGACACTCGAACCGATGACAGACGGCGCAAAATTGATACTAAAAGGTGTTTGAATTGTTGTGATTTCATCATCTCCACTTACGGCAAGACAGAAAAGCCAAAAAGCAACAACAACAACAGCAACAACGACAACAACAAGAAATATCTACGCTGCTGCAGCCCGAGCAACAACAACAACAACCAAGTTGGAAAAGTGGAATTTTCAAAAATGCTGCGCGATAAATTGTTTGGCAATGACAACAACAACATAATTATTAACAGCAGCAGCCAGCAGGCAGTACATAATAATAATAAACAACAACAACAACAACAGCAGCATCAACAGCTATAATAATAATAAAATAATAGCAACAACAACAGCAACATTAACGACGACAACATTATCGTCACCTATAGACAATATAATTGTAAATTGCAAATTGTACAATTTAATTTATGCAAACACCTAAATAGAGACAAGGCACACACACATACAACCACACACACACACATATATATGTGTATATATATATATGCATATACATATGTACACTATTTCTATGTACAAATAGTATTCCTATTCCTATTCGAATCCCAACTGCGTAACTGATTAATGAAGCTCTCCTCATATGCCAAGCAAAAGCTGCTGAAAGCTCACCAATACTAAGGCAGTATATGCCCAAGAATAATGAAATCAATCTGTATAAAGTGCAGCACTTAAAATAAAATAAAAATGGTAGGGATTAACGATAATTTGGGGACAATTAAACTATAAAATTTAAACACAATTTATTCAGTAAGTATATAAAATTAAGCTTTCATTAAGGATTGTGAGTTTCTAACAATTCTGCATTAAAATCTCAATATCTCAAATATTATAAAATAATCACAGTTATTTCCAATTAGTTTTTGTACAAGAAAAGATCAAAGAAAGCAGAAGCACAATTCAAATTGTTTACAAAAACGAAAAATATTGCAAAAATTATAAAAGTAGAAATTTATGAAATAATCAAAAAAAATGTAGTAAAATATTTTTAGAATCTTAAGAGAATATTTACAGAAATCGTATGACAATTTGTTATAAAGATCGTTCAAGTAAGCAGAGTAAGAAATCAAACATCATTTATAAAAGAAATAATTAATGTAAGTGAACAAAGATTGAGATCGCAGCTGATTTTTAAAGCTTTTCAGCTTAAAAATTGAAAAACTCAAAAGCTCAAAAATGCTAAAACACATAACGATGTGCCGCTGTGTGTGTGTGTGTGTGTGTGTAATTTGCGTATCATCATAATGAACAGAAGCCGCGAGTTACTAACGCATATTTACTTGCCTCACTTTGCCGCTGAGGCAGAAAACAATTTGCGCATGGAAAACAAAAAGAAATGCAAAGAAAACACAGCACAACAAAAGAACAACAGCAAGGAAAATAAACGGGGAGAGGTGAGTTAAGTGGGGGGTGGGTGAGTTAAGTGGGAGGAGGTGAGGAAATCAAATGAAAATTCTCAAATGCCATTCGAAATGTGCATTTTTATGGCCAAGTGCGCAATGTTGATGTGAATATGTAGATATGGGATATGGATCTGAATCTGGATTTGAATTTGATTGTGTGTCGGCCATGGTTATGGATATGGGATATGCTTGATATATGGTGTATGGTGTATGGTGTATGGTGTATGCAATTGTAGGGATCTGCTTTTGTTGAATACCAAATGTTTTTCGCCTCGCCTCGCCTCACCTCAATTGCGCAACGCAATCGTTTCTTAAATAAAATGCAAGAATTTTGTTACGCAAGCGATGCGGGAAAGGTGTGCGAGGGGGAAGGAGGAGGAGACCTCTAAGGGTGCTTGAGGGAGTTGCTTATAAAACACATACCGTTCCGGCTCCAATAAATAGAGTGCAGCAGCCAAAGTGGGTGCACCCCACATTGCACTGCATCAATTTCTTATTTTAGGATTCCACACACACACACACGCATACACTATCCTGATCCCACTCTCCCGTGCTCTCAATCAGTCTATCTCACTCTCCGTTTCTTTCGATGATTTTTTTTTTGTGAACGAAATGGAAACGCGTTTCACGCATCCGATGCGACGCCTGCAACTGACCAGGCGACCAATCAACAGAGCAGCTCAATCTTAACGTCATATACCCTGTATACATTGCAGTGGAGGGGTAGTTTAGCAGTTAAACTCTACGCAAAGTCTTAAAAACCTTTCAGTATCATAATAATCATGCTATAATGTATCAAATATCATATTATATGTTATATATTGTTGCCAGTTGCCAGTTCTATCATTGAATTCCCGCTCAAGACATTTTCCTCTCTTTTGTTCTTCTAGGATATCTGCTAGTCGTGCTGCAGGTGCACTGCTGACACAACCTCAACGCGCTTGCTACTATTTGGGCTCGTTTCATTTGGTTTGGTTACAAATTTTAATGCGAAAATGGCAAATTTATTAAACTGGCAACGGGCAAACGCGGCGAGTGCGGCAAACGTTTTGCTCACTCGCTTGTCAATTTGATTGCCCCCGTCGCCGTCATTCCTCTCTTCCTTCCCCTTTGCTTCCCCCCTTGGTCTTTGAACATGATTATGGAAGGTGTTTGTCAGTGATGTTTTAGCTAAATTTGTAAATTTGTAAGTTTGGAAATTTGTTAATTCTGCCAAGCCAAGCAAGCTCCTGCCCCGTCAGTGCAATGTGCAACGCCAAGCAGATCAGAGATTGCTGATCGTGGAGTGACATAATTCATAAATACTATTGGTATAAGGGAGGAAAAGGTGCCTGAAACCGATGCTCTTCTGCTTCCCTCATCAAACAGAACAGATTCTCTTCCAAGGAGGATGCTGGAAGGATGTTGTTTCCACATCCATACCAATACGCAGAGTATGTGCTTAGTAGTTTCGTCGTCTTCTTTGTAGTGTCTACACTCATCTTAACTAGCTGATAGTTCAGCGCCAAGAAAAAGCTAAAGATCCCTCCTGGAGTGCAAGCTGGTTCTGCCCTTAGCCTAGGGATTGGTAAGCTTCTTGGCCTGCCGCATCTTTGGACAGAATAGCCAGTAGTATTCAATGACATAATTAATTATAGCAGCTACAGACGGAGTAGAGGAGTGCAGTTGAGCGAGGCTGGAAGCAGTAGCAGGTGGTATGTATGTACAGCGATGTAAACTAAATCTCTAACGCACTGGGAACTCATTGTGGAACAGCTCCTTGAACATCTAACACTGCAAGTGAGAAAGCTTTCTGTTTTATAAGCTACCCATTAAACTGCCTAGCTAATCAAGCAATAAGACAAAAAGGTCAAGGAGCAGTTAAACAAGTACAGATGCTTTCCTAGACAAAACCGAAGAGGAAAGCAGACACTTCTCACTCCTGTCAAGCTGTCAAGAAAGATGAAACCAGTCTCTGCCCGACTGCTATTCCAACAGGACACGCAAGCTCGTACACTCACCGACGGCGCCTTTCCACATCCATATTGATAGTTAGCTAGTGTCTTCTTCTGCCTTCGGTTATTGCATGCAACTGTGTGGGTGTGTTGATTGTTGTTGCTTAGTTGCAGTCCTCCTGCCTCGGCTGTGCCTTTGCAGCACTGTGTAAAGAAAAAGAGAACTCTATATAAAGTCTCAGCAAGAAATGCAAATGTTTTAAACAGTTCTTTACCTGCTGCTGGTTGCCCCAAAAGTCTGTACCTGCTAGTGTGCCCGATTTAGCGCTGTGATGATGATGAGAAATTAGTTAACAATATCAAATAATGTGTTTATCATTGCTTACCTGTTGCAAATCCTGGACGAACACCGTGCGAGAATTGCAGACCGGTAGATAAATGTCTAGAAAAAACGCAACACGCGCCACGCAGTCGTTGTTGTTGTTTTTATTCTTGTTGTTGACTGTCGATGAGGTCACGAGCTTGGTGAAACCACTTGAGGATTCAATTAGCTGGTTAAACGTAAACGTAAGTACGCCTGGGCGACACCTGGCCGACGAGGGACGGCGACGCCAACGCCACATACGGGCGGACAGCACCCGCACACCCGCAGCAGAGACGCTCAAGGCCTGGGAGAGGGAGTAGGGCACGGGAACGGGCACGGGCAACTCCACGGGCAACCGTTGACTATGTGCCAACGAATTGCTTTGCAAATACGTTTTACTTTATAGTTAATAATTTTTCGATTTGTTGTTGCTTTGATTTTTTGTTTTACGTTTTAAAATTCGGTGTTTTTTTGCTGCTTTTTCGTCTGCAATTTGTTGGCGAAACAAGCAGCAGCAGCAACGGCAGCAGCAGCACAGAACCCCGTTCGTGTGTCGTTGTGTTTGTAAACATGCAATGTGTGGCACATCGATTGTCGGTTGTCTGTGCACAGCCGCGCGCACATGCAACAGTTGCACAATTTTGTTTTTTTTTTTGCTTCTTTCTGTTGCTCGCTAAACGAGCGAGCGCAGTCGGAACACTTGATTAATTCGCGTTTTTGTTTTGAGGATTATTTTGCAGGAGACACAGGGCCCAAAACCAAATCCAAATGGCAGCGTCACAGCAAATTGTTCACCTATTTTACGATCACACTAAATATTCCCTCGAAAATATACCGAATATTTGCTGTGCAATTGCTTGCGAACGGTCACATGCTGTTTATACCTTTGGTGTTTTTGGTATTTTCTATGAACTGTTATTGGTTCATGATCGTATTTAAAATTCGTTTATTTTTCTGATGTAAATGATTTACTCATTGCATTTACATTTGCGCAACAATAATTAATAATACACATATTGTCATATTTCATGCAAAATTTAATAATAGTAGGCAACTATTTTATATGTGTATGTTTTGAGTGTATGATCGATTTATTGAAGATATCGATAAAAAAGAAAATTGTGAAGGCACCAATCGATTATGCAGCCGATAACCCGTATAGCAGCCCTGACAGTGTTAATAATTGAAGCAATTGGGTACATGGTATTTTATTGTTATGAGATGTTGGTCAGACTTTCGTTAACAAATTTTTACGCTCGAATTTTTCAAATTCAAATGCACTGTCTTTATTATTATTTATCATTTTATTATTATTTATATGTAAAATATATAATTTAAGAATATTTGTAGGATATAATATTTAAGGGTTTTATTTGTATCACGTTGTCTTTTTGTCCGCATTTGCCCTGCTTTACCATCAATACGCAGTCGCAACTTCTTTTTAACTTTTATTGCGCATGTTGAATTTGACGGAAAAAGTTTATCTGGAATAGCTATTTAAATGGCAACTATTTCTGTTTATTTTAAATGAATAATCGTCCGCGCTCAAAAGTGCTAAATTTCGGACGTTATTTGCAGACTTGCCGATTACTCTGCGTAATCTTCTACTCGCCTTATCTTTATAGGCACTTTGGGCTTTGGCGTTTGGAGAGCAGACTCATAAAATTGTTAACCCAAATTTAGCAGTAAATCGAGAACTTTTGAGCGAAGAAACACAAAATTAGATAAAAAAAAAGCTGAACAGTTTGGATTTGCAATAAAAAGAAAGCAGATTGTATGAAATTCTCAGTTTTAAAACAACAACTTTTTAAATTGGAAAAAGCCAGATTCGACGGGAAAAAAGCTGAACTGGCAACACTGAAGTTCAAGCTGGGGTTGGTTGGCCAATCGTTCGGTTTCTGTTCGGCACGAAAACCTGCTTCATGTTCGTACCGAACGGGCGCCGCCGCTGCCTAAGCAATTTGTTGATGTTGGTGGAACGGAAAGGGCTGTCCAGGCGATCGGCTGCGCTTGTGTGTGTGTGAGTATGCATGAGAAGAGAGAGGAGAGCGTAAAGCCCAAAGAGAGCACATTTGCACAGTATTTCTTTGGTATTTTCAACTCGAAAACGATAAAAACACCAATAGCAACAACACTGTCATGATTGTCGTGTGAAGATATGCATGTATGAGTGCGTATTGGTGTTGGCGCTCAGTTAACCGTTATACTGCAGGTAGTCAGAGTCAGAGTCAGTGTCAGGCTCGTCAGTCGTTAGACGCGTCTCGTTAGCAGTGGACACGCCGAGCAAGCAGTACAGCCACCCGATTCTCTCTCCATATATAACCCGCTGTTGCCTGTGTGTGTGTGTGTATATACACTCGCCTGCGTTAAATTTAAAACCACAAA
Source organism: Zaprionus africanus (assembly GCA_018151435.1). Taxonomy (NCBI): domain Eukaryota; kingdom Metazoa; phylum Arthropoda; class Insecta; order Diptera; family Drosophilidae; genus Zaprionus; species Zaprionus africanus. The sequence continues at coordinate 842,895 of JAECXB010002285.1, forward strand.
CGCGCGCGCGATTGTCATAGATATTATTCGTTCTATATAGAAAACTCTTGCATATATACAAAGATCTATAATATTTTTTCGCTGTTGTTTTTTGGTGACACAAGCGCGACAAGTGTTTAAAAATAGTTCAAGAAACTATAGAAATAAACGATCCTAGTTAATACCAGCAACAACAAAAACTAGAACAACAACAAAATGGTCGAGACTGTTGTTACCGTTGAGCGCACAACTACAACAACCACAGGGCCACCAGGCGGAGCCAACCCAGCCCCCAATGGCGGTTTCTGGAGCGCAATTCGCCTCAATTTGGACTATTTCAGAACGATACCGGGCATTCTGAAGATTGTGCAGTTGGTAAGCACTCTATCACTCTATATATAATATATATACATATATATATATTCTACCACGCACATATGGCATGGAAGCACCCTGTGCTGCCCGCACATTGCGTATACGTCGCGTTGGACGTCCGCTTATCGCATATACCCGAGTCCATGGTGTGAGATATGCTTGGTCTGTCAATTGAACGCTTTTATCTATAGCTTGCCCAATACCTACTGTCAATTAATGCACCACTCTTGGCCCCCACTCTACACATGTGTGTGTGTTTGTGTGTGTGTCAGGATCTCATTAGTCGGATAAGATAGGGAGGCTAATGTAGAATGGAGAAAGAAATCCCTTGCATGTGCTTTGAAATTCGATTCTGATCACCGCCACTTATGCAATATGGCGAGAACATATCGATAATTACACGTATACATACATGCACACATACACATACACATGTAACATATGCATGTACAATACATACTTACAATGAGTATAGAGAAGATTTACAAACCGAATTGTTACACGTTAATTTTTAATTGAGAAAAGTTTTGTCAAACCAAAGCAGCTGTTCGATTTCTCAATTGACACACACACACACACACATTAAGCGTATTGTGTGGGAAGCCGTTGTCAGGTTACCAGTTATGCCCACAGTCCACAATGAAGTCCACAAAGTTGCAGGCAGCCGCCCACAGGTGGCCGCCCGCCAACACACACACACGCACACATAGAGACACACGAGATGTCAATGGAGACAACAACAACAACAGCAAAAAGGGGGAAACTGCGAGCAAAGATCAGTTCAGATTTGTCCACATGTGATCCACATGCGATCCAAACGATCCAATTGACCGCAAACTTCACCGCTAACATTTGACAGCCTTGCACTTACCGCCCTCATGCGTTCCACATACATTCCACACACACTTCATATGCGTTCCATGGCACACACAATTTATTTCGCTTGTTAAGTGCTTGCCTCGCCAAGGCCAACACATTAACAATTCATTCATAATTTCCCACTGCCACAATTTGTTGCAAGAAAATCAATACCACAAAGGTGAAAAGGGGGGCTAACAGTTAAATGTGCTGGGATTCCGATAACAATGCAATTATGACTAACCAATCTCGACTTCTGTCAGTGCATTATGCAAATTGGCCACTTAACAAGTCGACGCAAATCGATTTGACATTTGCAGCTCATCGTGCGAATGCAACTTCTTCTTCAGCCGCCGAACACCCAATCTAATCTATTATAGCATTGCCTACAAGTACTTTATGGAAAGACTTTACAATCGCAAAGATTATGGGCTGAACAGTACGACTATCATATGATTTTCAAGATTATGGGATCCCAGTTGAAACAGCTGCCCCAGTCTGGGCTATCACAGCGATAGGTAATTGATAAACTCACGGGTTCTTCAGGCAAATGAATCATGCATTACTCATACGCCTAGTGGGCCGTCCCGATTACCATTATAATCATTATAATGTCCTGCGGGGAACTACGCACCAATTAAAAGCTTATCAATGAGAATAACAAAAAAAAATTCACTGAGTGACTGACTGAGTAGAAATATCAGAACGTAACGCAACCAAATAGCCCAGCTGCGATTATTATATCGCCTCTGGCATGGCAAGGCGATAAGATTGCGCGACCCGGCGGACCGGGTACTGGTACTATTGCTCCATTGGTGCTCTATTCCCATTCCAGTTCCACTTCCAGGCAACAATTCCAACGAGGAACTGGTTAACCTGGTCAAACATTTGTGATCCGTCGAGAAAACTTGTTATAGACGCCCAGATGGTTGGGTAGACACAGCATACCATATGAATAGCTATTTATGTCGTGCCATGGCCACTTGTAACCAGAATCGTGCCTATATAGCGTATATTTATCCAATTTATATGCAAATATCTCAACGAAGATGTGTTTTTTCCTTCAAAATTTTCATAATAGCCATTACGTAAGACAGACCTTGTAGTCTGGAAGTGGTCTATATATTTGGTACATGTGTATATGGTATATATTCTATATAACATACATTGTTATACTTTGTTGACGGAAATTGTGACACACATTTCTATTGGAAGAATCTCAAGAATCTGTGAATTCTTTTCTGGTTTTGGAAATACTAGTACAAAGAATTTCGATTCAGCCTTAGGTACACAATGTCTCACTGTATGCTAATGCAAGTAGAAGCCATGACATGAGCTCATCTTCAACTCGTCAAGTTGTCGCATACATAGATAAATAACCCCAGAAATAACGATTGTTTAGTTAACTGAAAAAAAGAAACAAACCAAAACAATCGCAATTTGTTAGTTTCTTTATTTACAATGTCGGCAGTGACGTCATTTGTGCTGTTGCTTGTACTGCATTTGCGCAAGTGTAAAGGCGCCGCATTGTGTCCCTGTTATCGTTATCGAGCCGCCATTGAACTTCAAACGAAATGTTGCCGCGCCATTTTGCATGGTCCTGTGGGCACATTGCATTGCATCTTATCGATATATTTGCTGCGATATGTTACAGTTCTGTTTCGCGTCATCGATCATGCGAATATTTAATGATACATGCAGACATACTTGTGCATGTGTGTGTTTATGTGTGTGTACGCTTCATGCTCGACAAGGCAAATTACTCGTTTATTATTAACAAGCAGCAGACGATAGTCATCCAGACGTGAGCATTATCAAATAGTTTCGATTTTGGGCCACTCTCTTGACTAGTGGAGCGTAAGATTCTTATGTGCGCAGACACATTAAGATACATATATTATGTACCTATGTGTAGGTACATATGTACATGTATGTATGTACACACTTTTATGGCACATAAAGTAAACTGCGGTCGACATATGCATATGCATGTACGTACGTAAATATGTATGTGTTCTTAGCGAATGCGAACATGTACACAGCTTAATTATGTATGTAAGCATATTCGAAAATTTTAAATATATGTACGTATTTTATTTTATATTCTTTTTCTTGGCCTTAACGCATATTTATTGCGCTCGAGTTCATTTTTATTTTTGAATCCGTGATGACGCAAATTTTAGTTTCTTATGGACATACATATGTACATATGCACATACATGCATAAATATGTAGATACATACATATCTACATAAGCTACTCTGCCGCCAAGTGTGTTTAAAATTTGTCACTAAATTTATAATGCATTAAGACATTTTCCGACAAACTGTAATTTTATCATTATCAATTGTATGCATATGTGTGTGCAAGTTTATGTGTGTGTCCATTGCAAGCGTATGCAAGTTGTTGCGAACAGTGTTGCCTACATGCTGCAAAAAATGTCTGTGGTCAAGTGCAAACTACCAACTGCAGCACACACACACACACTGACAGACACACAGCAGTTCAATCAACTTTGCACAACAGGGGGCGCTTTGGCTGCATGCAAAGACACAAGCACACACACACATATATAATTGCTATGTATGTGCACAAGGCAAACAAAAAACAAAACAAAACAAAACACAAACGAAAGACAAACAATAACAATAGCATGCGCAAGAACCAGTTGACTTCGTCGTCTTTGTTGTTATTGTGCTGTTGTTGTGTTGTGTTGTTGTTGTTGCTGGCCATGCCAACAGGTCGGCGCGCGCGCTTTTGGCTTTGGCAAAGTCATCAACTTTCAGCTTTCACTTTTTGTCTGCCTTTTGTTTTTAGCCTAACAAGAAAGCCACAAGGTGCAGCTGCTAAGGTAAATGCCAGTGCATGTGTGTGTGTGTGCCGCCTAATGTTAATTGCGCTTTAATTGCAAGCAAAACAGAATCGCTGTCGATTGTCTTGAAATCTGTGTCATCGATTTGACGCCCACACACGAACAGACGCACAGGTTCTTAGCTCACCCAGTGAGAAATGCCTGTGCGCGTGCATGTGTGTGTGTGCATATACAACATTCAATTAACTGGGCGCCTTCGCTCAATTGCTTAAGGTGACATCATGTGAGAGGTTGCGCTGCTGTGTAGCCAAAAAGAACATTAAAGATCAATTAGAAACACGAATTTATACGCTCCTATTTGAATTTTACTTGAAATTCCAACAAGAAGATAATTGTATTGTAAACACATACACTACACATACATACATATACACTAAAGCTATGAAATTTATAGTTGACGATACTGTGCACTTGTCTACTGTACCCAAAAATACAGTACTCATTTTCTTTTATCTAACTGTACTCAACAAATTGTAACCATTTTAAATTGAATGACTTAGGTATTTACTATATACATATGTATGGGTATATTTCTTTAAATAACAATTATATTTTATTATGTTTATTTTGTAGTATTTGAGAACTGAAAAGTCTTTATTAATTTACTCCTATCGTTTTTCCTAGGTTTTGGGCATTATTTGCATGGCTCTTGCCTCCCCCGCACATGCCTCAGCCACGAGCTTCTTCCTGTTCGTTGTTGTCATCTCCTTCATTATCACCATACTCTTGCTGGCCGCCTATTTCCTTGGCATACGTGAGGCTCTCAATGTGGCGGTCAACTGGATATTCTCGGTAAGGAAATGCAGCAATCGATAACCGATTGAACTGTTCGTTCGATAACCAGTGCGCCTACACTCTGTCTCTGTCTCTTTCTGTCCTGTAGGAACTGCTGACGACCGCAGTGCTGACAGTGCTCTACTTCATTGCCTTCATCGTGCAGTTGGCCCGCTGGGCAGAGTCTTCGGACCTTGGACACGGTTCGAACACGGCCGCCGGCGTCTTTGGATTGTTCAATTTCCTGGCTTACGGCGCGGGCGTCTATTTCTTATTCCTGGCGCACAGATCGGGCGCCACGCATTAATGCCACCATATGTGTGTGTCTGCTAAAATGAGATCCGATCCAAGATCGGAAATTTTATTCGTAGTGCAAAAAAACACCATTTAAATTAGTCATGCGCACCCCGCAGCAAACCAGAGAAAGAGAAGGAGAAGAGTAACAGAAAAATGAGGAGAACAGAATGGCTGCGCACACCCACCACGACGAAAAAGCAGAACATAGCGTAGTAGAGAATTAAGATTAAGTGCAAATTGCAATTGTTCAGTGTGTTTTTTTTTATTGTATTGTATCTTATTGTGTATGTTTACTATTACATGCTATTTATTTGTTTTTAAAGATCACATCTAACGGTAATTAATCCATGTACGACAACGAAGGGCAACAGAAAAAGCTCAAGATCGATCGATCAGCTCAGCGTGCCGAGACTTGATTTGTTTTTAATGTTATTTTAATGCTTACTTTAATTTTAACAACAAAAAAAAAACAACAACTGCAAATCAAATAAATTATTCGTATTTTGTAACTGTACAACAAAAGACAAAGTTTGCTACGCGCGGTGCTGCCAATTCCCGTCTTTTCCCGTCAAATCTGGCTGTTTTTTTAATGTCAACTATGGGAAAAGTTGAAGAATTGCGATAAGTGAGAGTTGTGAATTTTTTACAATTAATGTTGGGTTTTTTTTTCATGAATCACCACAGTTTTTATAAAATCCATAAAAAGTGGCAGCTTAATAAAAAACTTAATAAAAAGATGGCAGTTCTGATAAAGCGAGTGACAATGGTGTGAAACTTGGCTAAGAGTGTGGTCACTAAGCATCGAGTTAATGCCGCTGTTCGTTTCTATGTTCTATGTGTTCGATACCTAGTGGTATGGTGAATACCGTCAAGTTTCACAACCATCAAAGATCAACTTTTTGCCAAGCTCAGTACGCTGTCCTTTTTCTTAAATAGTACATGAAAATATTTTTACCGCAAAAAAAAATTTATTACTTATTGTTAAACCTCAACAAGCTAGTTGACAGACAAACTAATTTCATTCTGATATTTCGTTTGTTGAAATTTGGATTTTTTCTTGCTTTTATTTTCCTCCCTCATATGGCCAAAGAGGTTCATCTCTTGTTTGTATTGATCGTCTAGCATTGGGTATATTGGTCCCCTTATATCAGTCATCATAATCACTCCCAGCATTCATACATATTTCTTCATCTCATCATAGATGGCGAGTACAAGCGCTCCGCCAGTACCTCGAATAATGTTGGAGAAGGCGCCCTTGAAGAAGGCGCCTATTCCCTCTTGTTTGGCAATCGTAGCCCAACAGTGGGCAGTATTCTTGTAGAGCATTTCAGATTTCTTGAGACCCGACTGCATCATCATACGACGTCGCACTGTGTCGAAGGGGTACGATGCGATGCCAGCTATGGTTGTCACAACCTGGGCAATGCCCCAGCTGACATAGAACGGCGTTTGCTTTGGATTTGGCAAGTAATCACGACAAGTGTCGTAGAATCCAAAATAGGCGGCACGATAAATAACAATGCCCTGCACGGAGACAATAAAGCCACGATACAGACCGATAGGTCCATCCGATTTTATAACCTTTTTCAGACAATCGATCAAGCCATTGAATTCTCGTTGCCCACCTTGACCAACATCAGCGGCCAAACTGATTGTGGATCGCGAAAAATAAAGGAATTCGATATCATTGAAAATCGATAACTCTGTGTGCACTGTGTGCTTACCGTGTACGTGCAAAGTCAAGGGGATAGACAAAACAAAGAGATGTTGCACCAGCTGCACCTCCTGATGCCAAATTTCCCATAAAATGGCGCCAGAATTGTTTTTTCTTATCTACACCGCCTAAAAATACCTAAAGAAAAAAGGAAAAGGAAGCAAATAAACAACTTAATCATTTAATACTAGAATTATATAGTAGAACAGCCAACATCCACGCGTCGCGCAATCGATATTCGCACTTACCTTTTTGTATACATCTTTGAACGCGAAGTTCAAAGCCTGTGTTGGAAAATACCGTATAACGTTTGCCAAATTGCCACGCCAAAATGAGCCAACTCCTTGTTCTTTGGGTATGCGAACAAAACAATCTACAATACCTTTATAACGTTGATCTTGTGGAATTTGCTTAGATACCTCCTGCACCTGTAGCAGCAATTTAACGCGTTCGATTGGTGCCACTGCAGTCTTGGCAACCGCAGCGGACACGCCGCCCATCATGAAATCGATTAAGAAGGACTTTAAATCTCCTCCACCTCCGCCGCCACCGCCGCCTTCGTCACCCATGTTGGTGCTGTCTTTGAAATTGGTATTGGATTCCTTCTACTCTTTTCCCCCAATTCCCTCGTCGTTGATGAGGCTGTGATATATTTATTTCGTTAATCACGCGGCGAAGGCTTCGAACAGGATAATCACAAAGGATATTTTAATACGAAGAAAATAAAATGAGAAAAAATAACATTAAATTTATGACGAAATCTTAAGTCTGAAAAAAGAAAATCTGTGCTTTGAGGCCGAATATCTGAATTTAAGTGAGTTCCGTACTCAATACATTTAAAGATCAGCCTACTTTGATTTGTTTTTTCTTTCTTTCAGAATAATACAAGTAAAGTCGTATCCCTTCGGACCTAGATACATGGGGAGGGGCGGTAAATATTACCTCAACGAGGACAAAATCATCGATGGACAGTTCCCATAGGTAATGTCGGCTTGCCGACAAGTTTTCCAATTAAATCGATGAAAGGGAGAATCGCACCTACTGCCGTCTCTTTCAGACACAAGGTAAAGAGAGAGAGAGAGAGAGGAAATAAAACACGTAACCAGTCTACTGTTTTTATCAATTTTTATATTTTTAACCAACCGCAGTTGATTTGGTTGTTTGTTGTTATTGCAGAGGCTTAAAAACGAAATAGATCTTATTTTTTCGTTTTTCAATTTTCGCACTCTTTGCTTAACATTCGCAAAAGGAGAATTACAGAGAAACACATTCAGGGGAGGGGCAAATGAAAGATTTGTGTGTGTTGTGGGGGAGGGGGCGTGGCAACAAGTTTATCCCGAGCCGCCCTGTTCGTTTTTTTCTTGAGAAAATACGTGTCCAAGTTTGGGTGCGTCTCCGCCTTGATCGATCGATCCGACCCGATCCTTCATCCACCACCGCCTGATTCGCTCCTCCTCTCCTGCGCTTTCCGCTTCAACTCCTAATGCTCTCTTGGTTGATGTTGTTGCTGTTGTCTGGCTAGGCGTTCTTGTTGTCGCAAGTGCAATTAAATTATATCCCAGTTATATATTATATAATATAATTTTGTGAATTATATTGGATTATTGTTGTTGATCTTGATGTTATTTTCTCATTCCTCTCATTTAATATAATTAGCTGGTAGTGTTTTGTTGTTGTTGTTTGTTTTATTTGTTTGTTGTTGTTGTTGTTGAATAATTTAATAATTTAATTTACAAGACCTTCTTGATCTCATCGTACAACACAAGCACGAAAGCACCGCCAGTACCTCTGAGAATGTTGGAGAAGGCGCCCTTGAAGAAGGCACCGGTGCCTTCCTGCTTGGCAATGGTGGCCCAGCAGTGCAGTGTGTTCTTGTAGATGATCTCGGTGGACTTGCGGCCAGACTGCATCATCATGCGACGACGCACAGTATCGAAGGGATACGAGACAATACCAGCAACAGTGGTAACAACCTGAGCGATGGCCCAGCTGATGTAGATGGGTGTGTTCTTGGGATCGGGCAACATGCCGCGGGCAGTATCGTAGAAGCCAAAGTATGCAGCACGGTAGATAATGATACCCTGCACGGAAACACCGAAACCACGGTACAATCCAGTGATGCCATCACTCTTGAAGATCTTGCCCAAGCAGTTGCCCAGACCGGTGAACTCGCGAGCTCCGCCCTTGCCAGTATCAGCAGCCAAACTAGATACAGATAAACATACAGATCAATTAATATCATATCGATATAATGATATAGTTGCTGTTCTTCAAAACTTACCGAGTACGAGCAAAGTCCAATGGGTAGACAAAGCAGAGAGAAGTGGCACCAGCAGCACCACCGGAGGCCAAGTTGCCGACGAAGTAACGCCAGAACTGGGTGTTCTTGTCAACACCACCCAAGAAGACCTACAAGGAGACAAGATACATAGCTACATGAGAAACGAAATCTTTAAGGGATGGGGGATTACGCCTTACCTGCTTGTACTTGTCCTTGAAGGCAAAGTTCAGAGCCTGAGTTGGGAAATATCTAATAACGTTGGCCAAGTTACCGCGCCAGTATGCAGCAACACCCTGTTCCTTTGGAATGCGGATAAAGCAATCAACCATACCCTTGTACTGCTGGTCGGGGGTGATTTGTTTCGAGATGTGCTGAACCTGCAGCAGCAGCTTCACACGCTCAATGGGTGCGACGGCAGTCTTTGAGACAGCTGCGGAGATACCTCCGGCAGCGAAGTCCTTAAGGAATCCGACAGCATCAAAATCCTTGCCCATTTTGCTGTAAATTTCCCACATAAATATATTTAATAAAACATTCTTCCATCTTTATACTGCAATTTCGACATTCTGCTTGCCCGTTCTATTGTTTATCTTGGGGTAATTTACGTTCATGATGTGCGGTTGATGATTGTGATTAATGATTCTTCTTGTGTTTTCTTGCTCATTGCTTGCATAATGATTATTATTTTTGTCACTTTTTACACACAATTACAAATGAATTAAAGCCATAGCCAAATGAAAAGATGCCAATGGTTAAAAACAATAAACAATATAATGAAAAGAAACTTCAAGTAAGAGCAGTTCAACAACATAAACACAATCGACAATCGACGATATCCCAATTGTGAATAGTTTGTTTAGCTGATCTTCCGTGAAGTTCTCAACAGTGTGAGAGAGAGAGATGCAGTAAGTGAACTTAAATTGTTAAATGAAGGAGTAGCTTAAAACTAGGTTAAAACAAAGAGAGACGTGCATGCAAATTTGATATACGGTATAAATATTTAAATATCTTGGCTACGTTGTATCTACTTTCGTCTGGTGTTTCATCAAGCATATGTTAGCATTTTTAATTTTCTGACTGACATCAGCAAAACTGACGCCGACGCCGCCATTGCCGCCGTTGTCAAGCGTGGTTTTTGCAATTGTGCCGGCAAAACTGGTTGGGGTTTTTTTTGTACAATATATATACGTATATATATTTCCCCTCGCTTTGTTTTGCTTGTGAATCATTTTTGCCTTTCCATGTTGCCACGTGTTTGTATCGAAGTTTATTGGAATTTTTTCAAACCAGCAACAACCGACTTCAGCCAGAACTAATAAAGAGTGCAATAGGCACTTGCGCTCAATTAAGAGCACGCTGGCAACAACATAACAATATGTTGAGAGAGGGTGAGAGCGAGGTCACAGTTACGTGGCAATGCAAAATAAAACAGTGCGTACACTTTACATAAGTTGCAAATTTTTGACAACTAACACATTTGTACACACTTATGTCAGCGTGTGTGCGTGTGCGAGTGCGTATATTGCATAATTTATTTGCTTGTATAACGTACAATACATGGCGCTTTCAATTTAATTCAAATACGAACCAAACCGCAACTGAATTGGTGGAAAGGGGATAGAACTACTAACACTAGTAGCAGCTGACATTGAGCTGAAAGAGCTTTTCTTTTCATGTTGCTGTTGTTGTCATTTTAAATTTAGAATTTTCAAGTTTACGAACAACGAAAAACTTTTGTTGTTGCTGTAGAATTGAGGAAAATTTAGCACACGCCTATAAGGCCGCGTTTTCATTGACAAAACCGATTTATGTAACACTTTGGCACACGAGCAAGAGAGAGGGAGAGAGATAAGACCTGCTCAAAAGAGAGAACTTTCCCGTATAGGTGGTACAAGAGAGCGTTGCCTTGTTATCTAATCTGCCTCCAGGGGCAGATTGTATAGAAAGAGCTTTCGCAAAGAGCACGCGCGACCGTGATGTAACGTTTCTATTAACTTTCTTAAGTTTCCAATAATTATGCGAGCAATTTATAGAGTCAAGTCCAGGCAAGAGCTAAACATGCACGTGCAAGTCGTCTTCCTTTTGGCTTGTTTACAGCATTGCACTGTGTTGTTAAGGTTGATTGTTATGAAACCAAGTGCGAGTGTCACTTTCGATTGCATAATAAAATCACTAGAAAAAAATTATTCTTTAATCAATTCATGTTCAATTGTAAACACAATAAAAAGCTTTTGCTCTTTTTGTTTATTCTTAGCTATTGCCAAGTTTTGTTTTCTTTGATGTTCTCAGTTGCTTAATATTTTTTTCCACGTTTATGTAACAATAAAAAAAATTTGCTTTGTTGCTTGATTGAGATTCCAGAAAATGGCAGAAAAACAATTTAAATATATCACCAATGGTTGATTTTAATTATTATTGATTATTATTTATGTTAAGAATGTTTTGTTTCGATTTACTATTAATGCACTTTTAGAAGTAGCATTGACATATTATAATACGTACAATTTGTTTTGTGTCTAGTTATCACAGCACCGAAAAAAAAAATTAATTTATCCTTATTCCTTGCGAAATCAAAGGTCTGCACCGGACGGCAACTAAATTGCTTGTGAACAGTTCGAGTACCCAAAGCGGCGAGCTAGCCTATCAGCTGCTGCTGCCTCTGCTGGCTGTGGCAGCGGCAGAGGCCGAGGCTGATTCAAGTTCAGGTGCTCGCTCAGTCGCAGCGCAACAGTTGCGAGAGCGACAGAGTGGGAGAGCTTTACATATAACGGTAAAGCGCCAAAGAGACAGTTGGCAACAGTGACCAGACAGAGACACGCACATACACACACAAACATAAATAAGCTTTTGCACGTGTGCGCATACGCAAACACCAAAGCGAACGATCGAGACAGAGAAAGAGCTAGCCGAAAAAGGAGAGCAGATCAGCGCCTTATCAAGTCCACATAGACATGTCTCTCTCTCTCTCTCTTTCTGTGTGTGTGTGCTTTTAGCAGTGACAGCGAAGAATTCAATGCCAATCTAATTGCATAACGTTAGCTAAGCGATAATGATTTGGGTGGGGGCCAGAGTAGGGGGAAAAAAAAGGAAGTACTAGTATAAAAAGAAAATAAAGGTTTAGGTTTTAGGCCAAATGCGTATATACTACACATGTATTTTAGATATATGAGGCTTTTATTTCAATTGTTTTTCATTTACCCCTTTCGAGGTTTGTAGACAATGCTTGCCAAAAATTTAAACTTTTACTCAGTTGGCAACGCGCCGACACGCTGCTCTGCTGCTGAACGTTGACGCCCGCGTCGGCAGCATAGCATGTGACTTGTGAAAAATTTGACGCATGTGCTGCGCTCTCTCTCTTTTTTTCTCTCCCTCTCTTGCCAGACTCTCTGCCATTCAAAAGCTAATCACGATGACGTTTTCATATGGTTTTTGTGCAGGCGGAAGACGGCGGCGTAATTGAAAAGTGCGTAGAGCGATTAGATAAACGCCGATAATATACTTAATATAGACATTTATATAAGAATTTTTCAAGGTCTTCTTATCGCGCCGACGACAATTACATAAAAAAAAAATGAAATGAAGGCTGGACGTGTATTTCAGCCGCAGCTGTCTGTCAGCTGCCGACAGTCTGGCAACCTGCCCAGTGAGTAACGGAGTTACGACGGCCTCAAACTTAATTGCAGCTATTTTAAGATGGAAAGAAATTGGGTACAAGTGCGCTCTGGCCCTGTACCGAATCAGTTTAATGGGCTAAGTACAAAGATGCACTAGCGCCCGCGCGCACACACACACACACATCTGCTGCTCTCGCAGTGTGTTTGCGCGTGTGTAAAATGAGTTTCTAGTAATTTTATCGGGCTGTCGATGATAGCTGTCACAATAAACAATGCGACTCATAAACAATAATTATGGGGACTTTGGGGAATATCATCAAATTGCCAGAGCTCAGAATTCACAGACGCATCGAAAGAGGGCCAAGTTTTGTTTATCGCCAATTCCCTTATATTGCAATTTCCCTTGGTAACTGCAAAAAGCGGTGTCGGCATCATTGCGCTGTTTTTTTTAGAATCGTTTTACAATAGATTCAGGAAGTTTTGCAATGTTATCGATGCATGTAATCAGTTAGGCAACCTAATGCAAAATGGCGCTAAACACAAAAAGGCCACACCAAAGGGCAAAGGCAAAAACAAATCACATGCGGCTAACGTCTGCTGACGTCACGAAGAGTAGTAGCAGAATTCGCAGCGCCGGCACTAGCAGATGCGGCGTTCATTTATTGTGTCTCAGGACCGATAAACCGGTTCTAGACATTTGCGGGTATAGCAGGTAAAAAGGAAAAGAAGAATCTCTTTCGTAAAGAAATCGAAAATCATTGAATGAACATCGCTGCTCTTCTTACAAAGAAAAGAGAAATTGCAAAATGACATACACCAACACTAGCCCGCAGACACACACACACACATCGGCAATTTCGCCCATGCGAACTTTGCGCGTGTAAATGGTAAAGCGTGCGAGTGAGCGAGAGCGCCCGACAAGCACATGGAATTATATGTATGCTTGTATTGGTGAGTGTACCGCAGCATTTGAAGCCGCAATTCTCACACTTACATCAATAAAAAAAAGAGTGTAGAAAATTTTGAATAATGCACAAATACATGTAACATCGCTGATATTTCAATTAGATTCATTGCAGTGCAGCTGACACATATTGTCGCATGTAAATGGGAAAGTTTTTGAATGTTAATGTGTGTGTGTGCTGCTGTCTGTGTGTGTCAGCATTGCTTGTGTGGCAGCAGCCTGCTTTTTTGCTTGCTTTCAACTTTTCTTGCGAACATTTTTTTTAGGTTAGAACTCGTGAGAACTCACATTGTGGATGCGTATTCAAGAAAAGAGGACACGGGCACGGTGGTTTACCTTGCGACTTTTTTTAGATGCTCAGAGTTTCTCTGCCTTTACCTTTGATTTTGCACAGCGCGTTGCTTTGGCCTGCCATAATTTCTATTTGTGGTTATGTAAGCACCATTTGTTCAATGTATTAGCAACATTTTCCTCGAAAAGTACGTTTGCTGCTCTAATGGTGTTAGGGCATTTAACTACAATTTATTCATAGGTTAAATTTTACACCGGAATATTAGACCATCACCGACACACATTAAAAAAAATAGCACATTACATAACTTAAATCTAGTGCAAGGTGAACATGAAGAAAAAAATCAATGGCATTCTTAATGGACGATTTGCACTGTCCTTCTTTTGTGGTAGTTCTAGCAGAGAGTAATTAAAGAATTTTAAAATAGAATATCACAATACCTTTAGTTATTAAACTTCTTACAAAAGTCACAGAATAAAAACTTCTTTTGCAGAATTAGAATCTCCCACTTGGCACTGAAATAAGCCGCGTGCTCACTTAACGAACGCAAATCGTAAAGTGTTCGTAAAACGTGTGCAGTGTGGTAAACTTTGGCAGAAGATTTCCGATAACATCCTGATATTTCGCTTGCAAGCTATCGATAGCTACGACCACTATCGCAATAATAAAGCAAAATTTTTATGTTTTTTCAAAGCACCTTTTGAAGAGGTGCTAAGCTATTCACGATAAGTAAAAAAATTAAGAATTTTTTTGATTGTTTCTTTTCAGTGTTGTTGTTAATGCATTACTTCAAAATTTGGTTATTGATTGACATCAATCTGCAAATATTTTGCCAGTTTTCAAGTGCTGTAAAACACAATGCTATCGATAGCAGTGACACTCGGTATTTTTGTCATTATCAAACCCTAAATAGAAAAGTTGGGAAAACGTGCGAGTGCGTGTGACAACTACGAAGAAGTAGTAAGCCTAGCGAAAAGAAATTTAACACAATTTCGATATTTATTTAGTACAAATTTTAATAACTACAGAGCAAGATGTCTGGACGTGAAGGCGGCAAAAAGAAGCCATTGAAGGCGCCCAAGAAGGAAGGCAAGGAACTGGACGAAGACGAGATGGCGTTCAAACAGAAGCAGAAGGAAAACCAGAAGGCCCTGGAGGCAGCCAAACAGCAGGCGGCCAAGAAGGGTCCCCTAGTTGGTGGTGGCATCAAGAAGTCTGGAAAGAAATGATGATGTACACACATCCTCATCTTTTCGAGCAAGCATTATCACATCAGTCCTCACATCCAACAACAAATAAAAGGAAAGGCGACAAATTGATTTGCAAATTGGGGCAACCAAAATTGACAGTCAAGCATCAGTTAAACAATAATTACCATGATGTTCTCTTTTTATACGTAAAATTAACAACAAATAGCGCATTAAATATTGTAACTAAAAGCGACATTTATTGCACCTCGTCGTCCTCCTCCTTAAGTAGCTCAGGCATAGGGAAAACTGGATTGGGTGCCCAATTTCTGTACGGATTTCGAGGCAACTGCGCAGGCGGCAGCAATGTGTTCCGTCAACTTGCGCTCCGTTCCGTACCGTGCTAAACTGTGTGCCAGGGCACCGATGAAAGCATCCCCGGCGCCGGTTGTATCCACCACCTGCTCGGGCGGTACATGCGGTGCGGGCACATGCTCGAATTCGCTAGGCGACTGTTCCCGGCTGGCACACACTGCGCCCAGTTTGCCCAACGTTATGATCACCGTGTTGGCACCCAGCTCAAAGAGGCGACTCATTGCTGCGTTGGCTTCGCTGTGAGAGAGAGAATCTTGAGGACAAGTCTTGAATTCGTTGCTGCTTCTCCCACCCACCTGACACTGTCGATGCTCTTGACGCCGGTCATGAGCGCCGCTTCGGTTTCGTTGACGCAGAAGATGCGCGCAAGCTGCAGCAGTTCTGCTGGTGTCTGCTCCAGCGCTGGCGCTGCATTCAAAATAGATATGCCGTGCTGGAATTGACGCAATGCCGCCAACGTTGCATCAATGGGCGTCTCTAGCTGACAGACAAGTACCTTGGCCTGTGCGAAATGTTCGGAGGCGCGTGTCACATCTGCCGGGCTAAGTGCATTGTTGGCGCCCACCACAATGATGATGTTGTTCTCGCCGTCATCGGAGACGGCAATCTGAGCAATGCCCGTCGTCTGACCCGCCAATTGCTCGACGTGCTGCACGTTCACCTTCTCTGAGGTCAGCTGGCGTAGGTAGTCGGCCCCAAAGCTATCATCGCCCAGCTTGGCAATCAGTGCAGTGCGTGCTCCGAGCCGTGCAGCAGCCACACATTGATTGGCGCCTTTGCCGCCGAATCCAGTCTGGAATTTGTGGCCATGCAATGTTTCGCCAGCCTTGGGTAGGCGTGGTGTGTAGCTAGAATGAAGGTGGATTCAAGGAGCTGCATCTAATGGAATTTTTCATTGTGATATTTACCAGATAAAGTCAATTATGGCCGAGCCGAAAACAAGCACCTCCACTGAATCGTTCATTTTGACGAGCTTATCTTTAGTACACTGTCTGCTTAGGCTTTTAATTTTGTGTGTGTTGAGTATTCGCAAATAGTTGGAGTGCACCGACGACGAGGACGCCTCGGTTGGGGCTTATCAGCAGCGCCAGCTGTCGCAAATCAGAAGCAGATGCCATGGCTTGTGTTTTGTTGTTGTTTTCTTTCGCATTCCCCCCTAGACCGGTAGATCGCGTAAGTTGTGACGTCGCTGCGTGAAAAATACCAAAAAATATCGATATTTTGTCAAATGTCGGCCAGCACTATGCCATCGATAGGCTGCGTAATCGTGCATTTCAAATGATCGATTGCATTTACAATAGCCAACCGCTATAAATATAAAAGAAGGCAGTTTTGAAACAATTCGTCTATTTCTTTCCCCATAATGTCACTTAACAGATTATCAAATGCCATCAGACTGGCACCTAGAGTGGCCGGTAAGTGTGACCAGTTGCAACTTAGCATTTACGTTTGAACCCGTGGTCCAAACGGTCCGCAAAGTTCAAACAGTTCAAAGTCCGTTCTGCAAGGGGGCAAGACGCATTCAACAGGTTGCAACTAAGACTTTCACCATTCTACAGCCATGCAGCAGCCTTATCGCAACAACACACATGCCACCAGTGCCCAAGCTACTGCCGGGGGTTTAACGCATTTCAAATGCCTTGCGATCCACACACCCAAACCGTTTGTCTTCCATGTCGAGCTGAATCGACCAAAGAAACTGAATTCTCTGAGCCGCGAGATGTGGATGTAAGTAGTGGTACAGGCACTTACATAAATTCTTATAATCCTTATACTGTTTCATAGCGAGATCAAAGATTGCTTTGAAGCCTTGGCCATCAACCCAGACTGTCGCGCCATCGTTCTCTCTGCTGCCGGCAAACATTTCTGTGCGGGCATCGATCTCACTTCGATGATGAACCTGGGCCAAGAGATGGGTGAGACGGAGGATGTGGCACGCAAGGGCATTGTGCTAGAGCGTACTATTAAGCTGTATCAGGATTCGATAAGCGCCGTCGAGCGGTGTCCTAAACCGGTCATCATGGCAGTGCATCAGGCCTGCATCGGGGCCGGGGTGGATCTAATCACTGCCGGCGATATACGTTACAGCACACAGGATGCATTTTTCCAGGTCAAGGAAGTAGAGATCGGAATGGCTGCCGATGTGGGTACACTACAGCGTTTGCCCAAGGTGATTGGCAGCCAATCACTGGTGCGCGAGCTCTGCTTCACGGGACGCCGTTTTGAGGCTGTCGAGGCCGAGCGGAGCGGTCTGATCAGTCGCGTTTACCCGGACAAGGATGCACTCGTCTCTGGCGCCTTGGCTGTGGCCGAAGACATTGCCGGCAAGAGTCCCATTGCTGTGCAGACGACCAAAGAGAGTCTGGTCTATTCTCTGGAGCACACCAACCAGGAGGGGCTTGATCACATTGTGAGTGCTACGGCAAGCTGTCCACGTGAATAAATATATATTGTATTATGTCTTCAACTTGCAGCGCCTTATCAACAAGCTGCATCTGCAGTCGGAGGACTTTGCCCAGGCGGTGGCCGCACAGCTCACCAAGGATGAAAAGCCCGTGTTTGCCAAGCTTTAAACTTATCTGATTGAAACTCAAAACTGGATTTATAATTAATACAACGCTATACTATGTATATATCTCTATACACATCAAATCTTTTTTCAATTTATGACTAGGAATTTATTCGCTTCTCGCTCCCTGCTTGGGATCACTGGGAAGCATCCGCTGGAGCATGCCGGTGCTGGCTGCAGAGCTTCTCCAGTGCGCGGCGCTCTTTCACGCAGCTAGTGGTGAGCACCTCCACTTGACACTGCTCATTGATCAGTATATCATCCTCAATTCTGATGCCAATGCCGCGAAACTCGGGCGGCACATCGGAACGCTTCTCATCGATGTAGATGCCCGGCTCCACGGTGAATACCATGCCAGGCTGGAGGCGTGTGTGGCGCGGCACATGCGGCGTATCATGCACATCCATGCCCAGATAGTGCGACACATGATGTGGACAGAATTTGTAGCCCGCACTGGCGAGTTCCTTGTACTCGGTTATCTCCTTCTTGACCAGCCCGATCTCCTGCAGGTATTTTCCCAGTCTGAAGCACGTTGTCTCGAACAACTGGTCCAATGATTCACCACCAGGCTGTAGAATTAGTTCTGTAATGAATTAAGGAAGATATTAAGGGGTTACGAGACGGAGATGAAATGGCAAATCACCCATTGTCTACACACCAATTGTCTCCTTTTGCAGTTGCTCCATCATGTCGTATAGCGTGCATTGCGCATCTGTGAAGCCTCCGCTAACGGGCCAGGTGCGTGTTATGTCGCTCGTGTAGCCCCCGTACTCACAGCCAGCGTCCATGAGCAGCAGCTCCTGTGGCTGCAGCAACTGTGTGTTGTTCACATAGTGTATAACGGTGGCATTCTTGCCGGCAGCTACAACCGGCGGATAAGCCAAGTAGCTGGCACCGCGCAGGCGGCACTTGAAGTCAATTGAGGCGTACAGCTGATGCTCTGACTGACCCGGTCGGGTCTCGGCCATGACCTCGTTGAAGGACTCCGATGCTATTTGGCAGGTGCGACGCATTAGTTGCATCTCGGCGGGTGATTTGATCAGTCGCATATTCTCTAGGAACGTGTAGGCGGGCAGTAGACGGGAGCTCTCGCGATTGCAGGCCTGCAGCATGGCCTCCGTCACCTCGGGCAGCTCCGATTGCTTCAGATCGAACCAGATATGGGGTTTGTTTAGTTGCGAGATACTTTGAGCGATCATCTTTTCGAAACTATCAATGGGATGTGCCGATGTTACACCGAATAGATGAACCGCATATTCGGGCCCCGTTCGTGGTCCATCCCAGAGCTCGGCATGTGGATCCTTGGGGCGCATAAAGAGCGACGAATGAACTAAGCCTCCCTCATCGATGGTCAGCAACAGCACTGAGTCCGGTTCCAGGCAGCCGGTAAGATAATAAAAGTCCGAGCTTTGCCGAAACACATAGGGTATCTTGCCGCTCATATATTTCTTGGATGCGGCACCAATGACCATCTAAGGTTGGAAAGTATGAATAAGTTAGGATTCCTGCCAGCACGTTCCCATCTCACCATGTGACACTTGGAGGCATTCCCATTGAAGTCATCGCCAAAACTTTCGGCATATGTCTGCAGGCCTCGCATAAGTTTCTTCCGCCGCGACTGAAACTCGTCCAGCATCACACCCGGCACCAGTTCGTGTGGTTGTATCAGATGAGGATGTGTTTTGCTCGTCGGTTGACCCAGTGTACGGAGTACATTCTTGGTAGCAGCGTTGATTGGTGCCGCTGTTGGTGCCTCCTCGTTCGTTGTCTGCGCCTTGCACATTTGCGGTGATGAGGCTGTGGATATTTTCGCCGATCCTTGGCTAAGGCCACGCAACAGGCAGAAACGTGGCAGGCGTTTTAATGCTATCATCGCAATCGCGGATATATTTGCTTCTTTTAAAAAAAACTGAAGGTTTTATGCCTATCGCAAAGATAACTTAAAAAATGTCTAAAAATGATATCACACAAGAAACGGTATTATAATTGACAAAAACAAAACAATTTTTGCCGCTCGGTTCTAGTGATGTAAGTCACGTATTTGAATCTATATCGATTAAAAAAAACTTGCGAACTTATCGCAGGAACAGAAAAAATACTATTTTCCAGTATTTTATTAGATAGCTATCAGACATTTTTAAATTTCATACACAATAACGATGACTACAATACGTATGTCATCGTTATCAAATTTTACATTTCAACATTTTCAGAAAAAAATTCTAAGCTTTTCTTTTATTCTATTTCGGATTCTCAAGACTGTGTAGTACCATTATAAATTCTAAATTTCATGTTCCGTTATGTGAAATATCGATAGTTCTATATCGATGCGCATTGACATCACTAGGTTGCAGAATAATTCGCATATTCATTAATATCAGCAGCTACTTGTTTGTTTTGATATCAATTCGTACTTAAACCCAACAAGTAAAAGCGCAAATCAAAGTAATGGCGAATGAAGTAAGCAGACATAGAATAATTGACATAAAAGTAAAAGTTAATCTGATAGCATTCCCCTCCCTTCTCCTTCATTGATGTGTTTAGTGCGCTGTACTGCGATTGCCGGTGGACTACGAGTCGATACGGTTCAACGACTGGTCCATTAGCTATGAGAAGTCTCACATATTGAAGAGCATGTGCCACCTGGGTAGCGATAAGTGCTGCGACAAGGACGATGTGAATCGATGCGATCTCTGCATGTATCAACACTCGCTGGAGCTGCCCCATTTGCCGGACATGGTGTTCCACAAGAACAAGTTGGTGCTGCAACACAAGGATGGCGCACTAATGGAGTTCAAACCAATGGATGCGCTAGCACTGGTGGCCAATGGCAAAGAGGCAGCCCTGGAGGTGGCCTGTGCACAGGAATGGCGGGGAACGCGGTAAGTGATGACCCAAGCAAGAAATACGTTTGAATTTCTTTAAAGGATTCACTCTTACTATGTTGTAGATCCGAACAGAATATGGAGCAAAAATTCAAGCCATTTGATTGGACATTCACATCCACATACCAAGGCACGTTGAATGAGAAGTTTCGAAGCGAACCCACCGAGCAAACGCTGAACAAGATGAAGCTAATGCAACGCGAGAATATACTATTCTATCATGATCTCACACTTTACGAGGATGAGCTGCACGATCACGGCATTTCTGTGATGAGTGTGCGCATTGTGAGTGTGACCATATTGTGAGCAGACCGTGGAGTTGCTATCTAATTCGTCCACCCCTCTCTCTCCCTCTTTCTTCTGCAGCGTGTTATGCCCTCCGGTTTCTTTGTGCTGCTGCGTCACTTTCTGCGCATCGATGACGTGCTCATCCGGATGCACGATACACGTTACCACTGCGAGATCGAGAACGATTACATACTCAAAGAGTATATACATCGCGAGGCGCCCTGCTCCGAGTTGCAGGTAAACAAATAATTCTCCTCCACCTCAAGACAAATCTCACACTCTCTCTCTTTCCCGATAGAGTTCGATAAGCCGCTGGACAAACCCGGATGAGATGCAAAACTTTCTGCCTGTTAAGACCAGGGAACTGCACAAATTGTACTTTAAATAACTGCCCCTCCAACCCCTATCAATTTTAAGTTAAAATTCATGTATTCCGTATATCATTTAATTTTGTTATATTGTATAGATTCTATATATATATACCATACATGTGTAGATTATGTGTACGCCTATTTATGGCCGCCACTGTGCGCAATTTCAGATTAAAAGCGAGAGCGATACAATATTCTACTATACCATACATATATGTATCATCTCTAAAAAGGCACTACGAACAACAATACTAGAGATTCTTTAGGTAATAACATTTAAACAGCGATTGATTATGATACGAGATTATGAGTATACAACATATAGAATTGATGAGAGAATAGAGAAGAGGATGAACGCCTCTAAGCTCCGCCCAGTAGAGCTGTCAGTGCACGTTTGTAGTCGCCCGATGTCTCCGACTGCAAGAGAATTTATAGAGAACAATTTAGATTAGTTAACGGGGCAGGGAAAAGGAAGAGATAAGAAACAGATAGTACAACGATATATATGTATATATTCAAGAGATATGCGAGCGAGATGAGAACTAATTTGGAATTCCACAAACAGGCAGAAAGTGATCGTGTTGCTCACAGTGATTGCTCGGTAATTAAAGATATTGTGTTTCTCATTATAACTATAACTATAATATATGGATCATATCAAGTTAAAAAACGAGAAGCTTGAAGCTTTTATAGGCTTATTGGGAAAGTTTTCTAGAACTAATAAAAAGAACTAGAGAAACGAAGAACTTAATAAATGGGAAGAGAGCGAGAACAAGTAAAAGAAGTAATATAATAATAATATAAAAATATAAAAATAAATATAATTTAAAATATAATAATATAATAATAAAACTCTAAATGAGCAATTGAGAATATCTACGTTATATTGATTAGATCAAGTTTAAAGATGGAAAGCTAATTAGTTGTTAAGCCATATATGGAATGAATGTTATAGAACTTTCAACAAGAACTAGAAAAATAAAGAAAAAATTGATCGATGGCTCAGATCTTATGCTGAGAGTGTTATAGATGCTGTAAATCTGAGTTAAGTAGAGAGATTTTAATTTGGTATTTGTTAAAAACTATAAATGTCTATGACAAATTAGAATTGTCTGTGTTGCGAAATAAATGATCTAACATGCATGAACCCTATAAATAAGTCTCTTTCTATTATTTCTGGTAATTTGGAACAACATCAATGTTCGAGCAATCACTGGAACTTCAGTCGAGAGGAATCGAATTGGGTTTGAATGACATCCAATCAATGAAACCAATACTTACGTCCTAGCACCGAGAAACAAGCAACACACCAACAAATGTGGGATATATGTGGGTGGACATGGTCAGAGATCAGAGAGTGAGTTCAAGTTGGACATTGTACATACAGAAAGCAAGAGATGGAGATTTTAGTTCAAGCTCTAAACAGGGGCAGGTAGGGGTGCAGCGGGCGAGGGCGGGAGGCGTGCAACTTACCTCGATGGCACTGTGCAGCGTGCGATTGTAGATGCGTTCGAACTCCTGCTTAATGGTCTCCAGATCGATCTCGGAACGGCAGACAATGATGCGAATCAGCGTGGAGTCATCGGTACCAGCGCCGTCCATGGCCTTGTACAGGCGATTGGCGAAAAATGCAGCCGGAGATTGAACGCACTCAACTGCAAGAAAGAGAGATAGACAGGGCGGAGGAGCATAGGGATTAGTCAGTTACATATCTCCATATATGTTCCATCTTTACCTATAGCCATCATGGCCTCGTGCAGCTCATCGGACATCTCGTGCTTGATCGCCTGCTCGATGGTCTGTCCGGAGAGCTCCTTGTACTCATCGAAGATCAAACGCAGCTGCGGGAAGCTGGCATGTGCCATAATTCTATTGAAGACCTCCTCGTCGGTGCCGAGCTTAGCTTCGCCGGCTGCGTAGAGCTGCGCTGCCTGATCCTTGGCCTGATCGGCATCGACGGGAGTATCCAGACTATCCCGCACGCCGGTCACAATGAGTGTCAGCAGGCGCCGGAAGAATCCCGACGTCTCGCTGCACATTTGCTCGGCCAGCGGGCGTCCGTAACGCTCCTCGTAGGCCACCACAATTTCTTGCATCTGCTCGTTGCTCTTGGTGCACAAGATCTCCACCAGTGTGGACTCTTCGGTACCAATGCCAGCCATTGCTGCATGCAGTTGCTTGCACAGATACTCGACGGGAGGCATCATCAGGGCCACAATGACATCCTCGAATTTGCCTCCCAATTCCCCCTTGAGATCATCGATCAGATCCCGTTCAAATTCAGTGGCGTAGGCAGCGCTTATTAGCTGCCTTTGGGCATTGCTGCGCGTTGCCAGAATATCGATGATCTGCTGCTCATCTGTGCCCAGGCCACGCATGGCGGTGCGCAGCTCCTGACTGTCGCTGGCTGCATCGAATGGCTTGTGGGGCACAACAGTGGGCACAGGCTAAAGGCAGATAATAAACAATTTTTAAAATTGCGATATTTATCGATGCACATATTAATCGATGCAAATGAGTTGCAAGGCAAGAGCTGTGCCGAAAAAGCACCAAAAACAAATGCAATAACAATTACAATGCGATATTAATCGATGCTAATGGCGCGCTCACACACACACACACACACACTGACTCACCTTGTAGTCCATTTTGCAGTTAATTTCTATCTCTCTTGCACTTTTGCAATTGCACGAAACTTTCGTTGAGTTTTTGTGTGTCTTTTCTTTTCGCTGCGCTGCGTCGCGTACTTTGCAGTCGGCTTTACCTTTTGCTACTGACGACGCCGACACTGGCAAACAATTGTCATCGTGTCGTAGTCTACCTCATCTCCCCCAAGCGAGCTTTCTATACCCTTTGCTGACAATGGGGTATATAAACCAATACAGTGTGTTTGACATTCGGGAAACTGTGTTCTCCTTTTTGCTGAATATTTATTGTTGTACTAGTAGTGGTTACACTTTGTGTAGGGTATAAAAAGTGTAAAATTGTCGTGCGCACTAAGCTGTAGCTTTCTCTACTTGTCTCTGCTGTACCGAAGCTTTCAAGTTCGCCTTAGTCGTCGGCTTCGGCTCGAAATGCCAATGCACTACCAAACCCCGCTGCCCTGATACCCCGCTCCGTTGCTTATATAATTCCAAATACCGATGCGATGATTCATGCTCTATCTATGTGTCTGTGAATCAAACTAGCCCATGACAACGATGCCTAATTGAGGCGTTATTCATAAAGATATACTAGATATGCAACGTCCATAGATAAGTACTACATACGACAGTGGGGGCTATTAATATGTGAACACAGAAGTAAATCACGTCATGTGCGACTGTAAAATATTGATATGTTCCTTTATCCTCATTAGAGCATCAACTTGGAAAATCTATTTCCCAAATCTTGCATAATATCGGAGACGACTCAGAAAATTATCAGATCCGTACCGTACACAAACTTAATAGACCCCACCTTGAGTGTATATAAATGAATTAAGCACACTTGATTCAGGTTCGTGTTTCGTGTATATAGCTTTATCTTTATTCAAACTCGTTAAATGGTTTGTTTAGTTCTTGTTTTGTTGTCACATTGCATGAGTTGAATTGAATTTTGTTGCTCTTTTGTTCATTAAATATACATTTTACATGTTTGGGAAAAGTTCATCTAATTCTCATTCTCATTTATTATTCTTCATCAACTTGTTTTCACTTTGCTTTCACTTTTCGCTTTACCTTTCTATACACACGGGGGGTTGAATATCAAACAAAAATCAGAAATCAGTTCTATTAATAGTAATATAATAATATTTATATGTATGTATGTATGTATATATCAAATAAATTACAATACCAATTGATGTTCTTCGCAGGACTTTATCGTGTTAGCTTGTTTTTGTTTCAATATAACTCCCTATCTCATTGTTTCTCTTCACTTCTCATCTTGTTATTTGTCCTATTGCTCGCAGATATCGAATATCGAAATTCATTTTGAATGAATCTCGTTCGAATCCCGATCAAATCTTGCGGGGAGGACTTGAAAATATATGTTTGTATGTATTATGTAAATAACTTGACGGAAAAAACTAAAATTATAGCACAAAAATACATAAAGTATAAATATATATCATATATGTAAATACAGTTAAATTCAAAAAAAATAATATAGTCTTTTCTCTTTATCTTCGGTCGCCTTCCCCGCAAAATTGGACAAGAATAACGATAACGATAACGAAACCCCGTAACTGATCCTGGGTTTCACTCATTTCTATATTAATATATATATATAAACGTTTTTGTTTTCAAATTTTTTTTAGGGTATTTGTGTTAGTTAGGAGGAAGTGGGGTGGAGAGAATTGTTGTTCCGTTTTAGACCTCGTCGTTTTGGTTCATTTTGAGCTCGTTGAGCGTCGCATTGAATCGCGACCATTCATCGCGCGACGGTTGCGCCAGATGCTCAGCCACATCGTAGACATACAGCTTGCCAGACTCATCGCCAATGCATACATGCAGTCCCGACGGGGTCCAGGAGACACGATTGAGCGCCGGCGCACCATCGACAACAATTGAGGCTGTCGGTACCTCGGTGTCCTGATTGAGATTCCACAAATCAAGACGACCGCTACCATCGACAGCAGCAAAGAGGGCGGGATGAACGGGGGACCATGCGACATCCATGACATAGTCCGAATTATCCTCAAACGAGTACAGTGGTTTCGTATCCTGCGAAAAAAGCAATAAAAGATCGTAAAGCAAACCCAAGAGAGACTGACAGGTTAACTCACCTTGAGGGACCATAACTTGATGGTCCAATCGATCGATGAGGTAAGGAACAGATGACCAAAGTCTGGCGACGATTGATTATAATGCGTCGAGATGCCAGTTATGGGACCCAAATGCCTCTCAAAGACCTCATTAACACCGGAGCGTAGACCATGGCGGGACGCCGAATACACATATCCATCCTCGCTGCCCATGACCAAACTGTTGATCTCATTGGCAGGGAATGCCATGCTCGTGATGGCAATCGCCTTCGACTGACGCTGCTGCAGCTCCAATGTGTCCTGCGGCTGTGACAGCATATCCAGCGACCAGGAGCATAGCTTGCCATCTGATGATATCGAAATAACATTGTGCGCATTCTGTGTGCCAACCATTTGTAGGCAGTAAACGGGATGCGTGTGCGCCGCAGCACTCAAGGGGGTACGCTGTATGGGTGTACGCTTCTGGACGCGATTATCCCAGAGCACTATCTGACCGGAATAGGTGCCACCGAGTATTAGATTCGGATTGAATTTGGCAAAGCAGGTGGACATCACAGCGCTCTGACAATGGAATACATCCTCGGGTGTTTGCTTCTTGAATTTCGTATTCCACACCATAACGACACCGTCCGGTTCGTTGGGACTCTCCTCGTTGTTGTGATACGAGGCGACAACGAGCTCCGGGAAATGTGTCGACCAGTCCATGCTGGTAATGCAACGATTCTTTGACCAACGTTCGTCGTAGAAGACACGATTGAGCGATAGACGAGCATGGGAGCGTTCATCGTTGGTCTCTTCATTGTCGCCACAGCCAATGTAATCCGTATAGATGTCCACATTCTCGGAGAGAGCACGCTCAATGACACGGCCAGCGCGCAGTACGAATCTCTGGAAGTCCTCCGATAGTATGATCATTTGCTTCTGCTCCTCAGACAGTTCCTTGACTGCAAAACGAAAGAGGAAACGATTAATTCTGTTAAGGGATAAGTCATTGGCTAAGAGGTTAGCCTCCAGCTAAAGGGGTTAGCCTCCAGCTAAAGGGGTTAGCCTCCAGCTAAAGGGGTTAGCCCCATAAGGGTTAGCCTCCAGCTAAAGGGGTTAGCCTCCAGCTAAAGGGGTTAGCCCCCCAGCTCACTGGTTACCCACTTACCCTCCTTCTTCTCTTCCTGTTCCTTCTTTTGCTCGAGCGGTGTGATGGCTGGCGCCACATCCTTCACGGTTGGCAGACCATGATTGAGATAACCCGGCGGCAGCTTGGAGCTAAACCCATGATCCAGATGTGGCAGCGAACTCTCTTCGTCATCTCCTTGGGCATCAAATGCAAGCACTGTTTTAATGTACAAAAACTAACACAGCTAGAGGAATATGACAATCGACAGAACAGGAACAATTCTACTTTTGCTTTTGCTTTTGCTTTTCGCTTGCTTTTCACTTCACTCTTTAATTTTGTCTTTGTCATTTTTCGGGAGATTCTTGATCTTTGCTATGCTTTGATAATGATTGACTTTTTGTTTTGTTTTGGCTTTGCTTTGCTCATTTAGGGGGTTATGTTATGTGACTTGTGTGCGGTTAGAGATAGAAAGGAAAGGATTAAGAGAAAGAGAGCCAGTGTGAACGAGGAACGAGAGACATACACTCGAGTACGAAAGAGACAGAAGTATATTCTTGATAGATAGAAACAGGGACAGCTGGTGCAGTACACCTCCATGTGTGTGTGTGTAATATCAGAGAGTAGTAGGCACTTTTAAGATACTATACACAACCACTGCAGAACTATCGATACTAGCGGTATTTTTTAACCGATCTTAAATGTTTCAAAAATTGTCAAATGCAATTTTCCTTTTTTTTAGCATATCGATAGTTTGTCAGCATGACAACAGGGTGTTTATTGTGGGGTGTTAGAGATGGTGCATTCGCTTTAAACCGTTAAGACTAGACTAGACACAAAGCCAATTATAGAACAAAACAAAAATTTGGTAAGAAAAAACATAATTTACAACGTTTGGTCAATTTTTCTTGACGTTAATTTGCATGTGGGAGTGTTTGTTTGTGTGTGTGTATGGGTTTATATGTATATGTACATATGCAATACAGCATTAGAGATAGTTGGTAATATTCTGCTAAGCAGACTTACTATAATTATTATATATTATTACATATACTCATTTTGATCACATTTCGTATAACAAACATTTCATCAACTCTAATTTCAATTTGAATTTTTTTTTTCAGTTTCAATTGCTCCACCCAGTTTATAAATTTGCACTTAAAATTATTTATGGTATTTATGCTAGAAATATATATATATTACATATTTTCAATAGTTTGTCTTTCATTGTTTTCTCTCGTTTTTTTTTTCATTACCAGCCAACAGAGGTCGCTTTTGTACAGTTAACGGTACATTAAAAACAGAGAGAAAGAGCTTCGCTTGCTGTGCTTCATACAGAGAGACAGAGAGAGAGAGAGATAGACAGACTGAAAGTGAGTACAATGCATATGTGGCTGTGTGTGTGAGTGTGCAAGAATGATATAGAGTGCACCGTTAGAACAGGGTGTCGTCGTCACCTTGCTTGTTTCATTTCTTCAATGATGCGTCATTTATCACTAGATCAGGCTAATTGGGAATAATTGTTATCGATAACAATTGTTAGAAACACGCTGTAAGCATGAGTAATGAATTGTAGGGTATTCGAAGAGTATTTCCTACATGTTGAGTTAGTTACGAACAGTTTACACACACAAGATGGACGTAGAGAATAAGAGGAAGATAACGATAAATGATGTCGAATACATGCGCTATGAATGAGAGAATTCTCTTATTTGAATGTACAAGCAGAAGGGCAGAATAGGGAAAGAGAGACAGAGAAAGGAAGAAGCGGTTAGGTAGGCAGAGTCAGTGTATGCGTGTGTGTGTGTAGTTGAGTCTGTTGTGTGAGAGAGAGAGACAGCTATCGCGAAGTTCTGTTTCAATTTCTTAAGTTCAATTTCATTTTGTATTTGTAGTTATTTCTCTAGTTTTTTATCGTATTTTCTTTTCGCGCTTTAGTGAGAATTGGTACGTTCCTATTTTGCTTCATGTCGATTCCCGTCACTGTTCACTTCAGGGTGTACCTACCTGTGAATTCATCCTCCCACTCTAAACCCGGATTAAGATTGTATTCATCTTGAAGAAATATAAAGAAATAAATATATTGTACATATTGATTGTTGATTCAGAGTGTTGTTGTTGTTGTTGGTATTGTTTTTGTTGTGATTGTTGTAGTTGTCTTTTACTTTGATCAAAAACAAAAGCAATTCATGACCATAACGTACCGCCCATTAAATTGTGAACAAGTCGCGAGACTTTTCACGAAATGATACGAAAAAAAACCAGATGATTATATTGAAAACATTATGGTATGAACAAATTATGGTGGGGTATTTTTTCTGTGTGTGTTTCAAGTATGTTAAATGGCACATCTAGAGAGTAATATAAAAATAATTATTGAAGAGAAAAATGTAGCACACAAATAATTATATTACAATGTTCGGATTATAACTGATAAAGTACTAAATCAAAGTTACATTGTATATAATATATATTTCTATACATTATATAGTACATGATATTTTTCTCAGTGCTTGCACATGCATTGTATGTGTGTGTGTGTGTGTGAGCGTGTGTTTGTGGTTGGCTTACATTTTGCTTAAACTTAGCTCAATATAATTAAAGTAGAGAAAAGTTGGCTAGACACATTATGAATATATATGTAAATATATATAGAATAGATAAATGTAGATCTTGGTTATGCTAAAAAGAAAACACAATATCATAAGGCAATCCTCAACTGATACGGCTAGTGTGTATAACAGTCGAGCGAACTGTTATACGCAAATGAAAAAAAAATATATTTAAAAAAAAAAAACTATAAAACTTAATAAAACGTTGAGCTACTTAAACGAATTAAAAACTTATAAATTGGGTGGAGTTGAACAGTTTCAAATACGCTTCGATATATTATACATTAAAGTATATAGAGTTATATGTTGATATAATTATAGGTAAACTGATATGTGTATAGCAATATACACACAATTTATATTCTTTGTATTCTTTGCTTCAAGCGCTAAATACGTTTCAAATCAAAAAAAATCTCGAGAAAAATGATAAAAATACTGGGAATATTGTACTGAAAAGCCGAAATTAGGCAAAAATAGAATTATTGTTTTTTTTCAGGCATTACCTAATTAAAATAATATAGTAAAATCTAATTGGAAAAATAAAAAAAAGGCAACTAACAATTTAATAGAGCGAGACAAATAGAGAGCAAGAAAACACTACAAACTACATCGTATACACTTAAACATTTATAGCGAGACAGAGGGAGATAGATAGATAGATAGGCAGATGCAAAAGAGATCGATAGAGAGTGGGATAAATAGACAATAGATCATTTGGGATGCTAGCTAGATAAGTATACTACGGTTCTACTGGGAAGAGATAGAGATTACTAGGGGAGGAGGGGGTTTGGTAGATTACGTTTACGTGGTGTACATTACAAAACTCAACAACTACTCACCATAATAATCCGTAGCATGAGCTGCAGTTTTTTTTGCGTGCGTACCAAGAACAGATAAAAGGGGGAAGAAAAAGTAAATAGACAAATTATTAAATGCGCTCAATGATCAAAAATTGCCAAGAATATACTTGTAAATAAGGGATACGAGATGATTTTGATTTTTGATAAGTGCCTAAAGCTGTTCGAAGAACAAGTAGTAGAAGAAGAAGAAGCTGCTGATGATTAAATTATAAGATATTTTTTAAGCAAGTGATGATGCTGCGTTTCCATTGGCGTGCCATCGTATCGTGTCATATCAGTATCTCATTTACTATATAAACATATTCTTTATCAACAGGAACTATTATAATTGTTTAAAAAGTGATAATGTTGCTTTCACTTGTAATTTCAATTTTTAATTGTGCTTTGCCTACTCTTTCCTGTACATGAATATATAGATATAATACTAATTTGTCGATTCAACTGGACATGACACTATATGGCGACGTGCGTGCATAAAATTGAGAGTAAATTGCGAATGAGTATGTGAATCTAAAATATAAAACATAATGAAACTCAATCAAAATAAAAAGAATAAGAAAAACTGTAGAACGGAAACTGTAGCAATTCGTATCGAATTTGGTTACCATAATGATGATGATTTGTGTGCTGTCTAAATTTGATCGGTGGCTTCTTATAACTATGATTAGTAGTACCTTTACGTGGACGCCACCAATCCTCCATATATCCTGACAGAGGCGATGAGTGGCAAGAAAGAACTGGATTTGTTATTTTTATTTCACTTTGGATTTTTTGCTCTATTTTCTGTTTTGCTTTTTGTTCTGTTTACTCTTCTCTATATTTGTTTTTTTTTTTTTTATTGTTTTTTGGAATGAAGCGCAACACAAATTCAACGGGGGGTCAAGGAAGTGGAAGTGGTTAAGCATTTAACATATATACTAACAAATTCACATACAAAATAATACTTATTCGGCAAGGAGAAACAGATAGAGAGAGAGAGACAGACAGACAGATCAAGAGAGAGAGACAGAGAGAGAAAGAGAGAGAGGAAGCAAGAACAAACTATGGAAAAGTGTCTACTCAATAGCCACAAAAACATACTTAGGTTTATATGAGCTCGATTATGGGTTAAACTAGCTAGCATATCGTATGGGAGGGTAGGTTATTATTTTTTATGGGGAATGTATTATATATAATATCTTATATCATATACGCACCATCACGCTCGTGACCGCCGGTGCTGGTCGTTTGTGTTTGTTTCGTATAGACGAGTGTCTCCTTTGGTGGAATGTTTGTTGCCTGCACATTGTAAACGCTCAGATTGAGAGGCTGCTTCTTTCCGCCGCTATAAAACAAAGGGAAGTGAAGTTGTAGAGCATATCAAAATGTTTCTAACATGTTGTCAACTTTCAACGGATTCCAGAATGAAAATACACATCTTTTTTACTTAAAATGGGAATGTTGACCACATGTTGATAGGAACTATATAGATAGATGTTGATAATATGTTACCCCTGTCCATTGACGGTTGCCTGCAAACTAACATCAGGCGTTTGTGTATTGGAATTATCGGATGTCAGAGAATTTGCCGACGACAAGGAGGACAAAACTTCCGAAACAGGTGCAACGCCCAGCGATGAGAGCATCTCATCCAAATCTCTGCAGAAAGGTGTGAATTATTTAGAATACATGTATCTGAATATATACATATGTGTAGCTTATCGGACTTACTTGCGCTGATCTTTGTCAATGCCGGTGCCTGTGCCAATGCGACCGGCAGCCTCTTCCATGTCTTTGATCTCCTTTTCGCGACGTCGTCGATCCTTCTCCTCGCGCAGTGCTGCCAATTTGGCCTTCTTGCGCTCCAGCTCAGCCTTGCGATCCATTTTGATGTGGTGGGTGTGGCAACTTCGGCTTGTCGTAGGGGAAAGAAGTTTCGCCGGTGTTGGTGGTGGTGCTAGGGGCTGCCGCTACTTCTGGGATTCTCAACAACAACTACAACTACAACAAGTGCAGTCTGGGCTGCAACGAAATGAATCACAAACACGCACAATAAGTTTTAAACCATATTGAATGTAACCAATATTTGTTGGCCAGCTGCTTGATGATGTCACCTCAACAACAACAACAGTGACAGTAGCAACAACAACTGGCCAAAAGTTAAGAAAGCGTTGCAGCTATGAACATGTTTTGTGTATGTGTGTGTGTGTGCGTGTGTGTGTATTGTAACTATTTATGTCTTCATATGCAAATTATTGAATTCTATTTGAGCCACATTACTTCACAATTCAACGATTCGAAGAGTCGACAAAACTTTGACTTCACAAATACAAAAAAAAATCAATAGTCTAATGCCAACCACAAGATGTGACGGCGACGGCGACGCAGCTCTGCTGTCGTTGTGACGTCGTATTCAGCTTTTCGCTCGTGTGCCCATTTTTTGCTTGCCAGGCCCCACAATTGTTGGCCATTAAAAAAGGTTACACTTGCAATTAGCAATCACATATTTATAGCGCACCTTTGAATATTATTTATACACTGTTTACTAAAAGATTGAATATTAAATGTTGCAATTAAAATAACATTTTATTCCAATTGTGAATACAAGAATGCAATGTTTTGCGAACAACAGTGGGGACAGTGTGACCACACCACACGAGCAATACAATTGTTGCTATCGTCGATGTATCGTTTGCGAATAAATCTGCAGGTAGTGTGGCATCACTACGTTCCCTTGCACTTATGTTTTCGTTAGTCTGGTAGCGCTGTCCGTTGGCGCGTAAAATTCAAAACGTAAACCAATCACGCAGCATATTTCACTTATTAATGCACACAGCGCAATCGACGGACAAGTGAAATCAGAAATTATCTGAAATAGAAAGCTAATCAAGAATGTTAACAGTGGTTGTTTCTTTCTTGTTTTTTAATTATGCCTTT
Organism: Zaprionus africanus; assembly: GCA_018151435.1. Taxonomy (NCBI): domain Eukaryota; kingdom Metazoa; phylum Arthropoda; class Insecta; order Diptera; family Drosophilidae; genus Zaprionus; species Zaprionus africanus. Next base: position 876,833 of record JAECXB010002285.1, read on the forward strand.
GTCATGCACTGGGCTAACTGTAAACCGTGTGCAACTGGCATATTAAACGACGTTTTCCGTAATTACCTGTTAATTGTTTGGCTGACCTGGCACCAAATGCCATGTGAAAAGTGGAAAAAAACAAAGAGACAGACAGAAAGGCAGAGCGAATGAGACACCCACATACACACACACACACACGCACAACTAATGACAATGACACACTTGGTGGTTCGTTCACTTTTGACTGCACGGGGCCCAGCCCAGCCTCAGTCCATTAATACAAATATTAAAGCAAATTTACAGACATTTATTTACGCATATTATATGTATGTATGCGTGTGTGCATACTTATCTCTTTTCTCTTAAAACCAAACCAATTTGATGGCCTATAAATTGCATATGCAACGATTTCATAATAATCCCAATAACATGAACTTATCGCTGGATCGCTTTTTGTTGTTTTTATTCAGGTTCCGATTGCAAGAGTTTCATTTAGCTTTTGGCTAATTTGGTTGCAGTCCAAACGAAACGAAAACGAAAAAAAAACCTTGAATTACAAAATCTTTCATCTGTCTTGTGCTCCAGGCAGGCGGGCAGGCAATCATCATGATGACAATGATAATGATGTTCATGATAAATCAGCGCATCTGCCCCGTCTGTTGTGTGTCGCTTACAGAAAAAACTCGATTTATCTCGTAGTTTTAGCTGATGCTGTATCTGGTATTCATTATTGCCAAACCGTAAAGCGGTTTTTTCAGTTTCAGTTTCAGTTTTTTTAGATTTTGAGCCAAGTTTTTGGAGTTTTTCGCTAATTGCATTTGTATTGTGATGATGATGGAACCGGGAAACACATGTGAAACAGAGATCTCTGAGATCTAAAAGATCTCTACAGTTCGATACGCGCATTAATTTACAATTAAATTGCTAATATTATTTAATTGTCGTTTTCTTAGAAGCTGTCCGACCCAGCCGAACGAGAGTAAAAGTTTCTTTAATTAACTCTAACTAGTTGCTAACCGATCTGTTTGTTGTTGCTATTATTATTGGCATTTTTATCAGGCTTGTGGTGCTTGTATTATGTTCGTGTCTCGTCTCGTGTTGTTTTGCCGGCTATTTGATCGCCGCTCAAGGACAACTAGTTGTTTTATTTTTTTTTGGGCATTGCGTGCGTCAACACATGTATACACACGCAGCATATTTACATTTATATTTACATACATTATGCAGATTTATGCAATATCGATTAATTGACACAGTTTCAGCTGCGTATCCTGCTCAAGGCCCTGCCAATTATTTGCTGTATATTTTGCAGTGTGGTCACACTTCTACTGCAGTCAGCGAAAGGCGCGATGACGTTAACAAATTGCATTATTACTAGAGATGGCACCTAAACGAGCACATACGCACACACGCATACTCTAATTGAAGTTTGTTGTTGTTTTTCGAAAGGTCTCAACGCTCTCTTCTTACCTTCTTTTTTTATTGGTATCTTCAGTTTGATTTTGTATTGTTGCCGCCTGCTTATCGCTGTAAATTGTTCAGCATTTGCATTCACGTCGTTAACCGGCAAAGATTTGTTTTTATTTTTGTTTTTTTCGGGCTTTAGCCACATACATACAAATTAAAGACTTTATGTGGGCAGCACACACACACACACACTTACCTACCACCTATGTACCCATCTACATATTAATTTGTGTGCATGTTTGCCTGTGTGTGTGTGTGTGTATATTTACTTGCCTTATTACAACTTTGTCTTGCCTTTCTTCGCTGCTGCGACTGCGCTGTTGCTGCGCTGACAACCGCAGCAATCCCCCAGGTTAACTCTGCCCCGTCTGCCTCTGCCTGCCTGCGTCCAGCCCCGCCTGCGCAGTCGCCAACGTGCGGCGCACGTCGACGTCGCAGTTGCTGTCGGCGTTGCCGGTAAAAAAGTCTTGAAAAGTGCGCCTCTTTGCCGTTGCGATGTTAGTTTAAGTTTAACCATCGCACGACTGAGTCGCGATTTAGTTTTGTCCGCTGAAAGTTCCAAAAACATTATTTTGCCCATCCAAGGATTTTCACGTTCGACAACAATTTTTTTCCACAAATTTAGTTTAATCTAAAAAAAACAAAATGAAATTATTTTTATGTGCCATCGCTGTGACGCTTTGTGTGGCGGCAACAAGTGAGTGAAACGAATTTCCGAATCGATTAATCGATTAGCATAAACGTGCGATTAGCCAAAGTATTTTCTGCAAAAAAAAAAAGATACTGAAACCAGAAACTTGTGCTAATCACTTTGACATTGACGGCAGATTAGCAGAAATGGCAATATACATATATGATATTCATGCATATATAGAGTGATATAGAGTCAATATATGCGGTTTGTTGCCTGTGGCACAGGGTGTGCTGGGGGTGTTGTCTCTTTGACAGACTTGACAGATTTATCGCTTTGGCACGACCCTGTCTGACATTTCGAGCGGCTTTCAAATGTCGCGTCGCGTTGATTGTCTGCCTTAAATGCCGCAGTTCGCTGGCAAAACTGGTAAACTGAAAAACTTGAAACAGGCTGTGGAAAACCGGACGCGCCACTGGGGGGAACTGCAAACTGGAACTGGAGACCAGAGACTAAAGTAACTGGGACTGGGACTGGAACTGGGACGGGTACTGAGAGAGACTGAGACTGAGACTGTAACTGGGACTGGGCTGGGGCAAGCCCAAAGCGGAGCTGGGAACGGTTATGCAACCCGTTGTTGTCTGTTCGGGTTAGAGCAGGATGGCATGAGGAAAATGCAATGATCGATCGATAAATCGATCGATTGTTACAGTTATTCAGTGTCTAACTAGGAAATACTGGCTTGGCTTGGCTTGACAAGTTTAATGAACTCTTCTGTTTTCTTTTTTTTTTTTCTTAGCTGGAGCCGAATTCGATTGCCCCAAACCGGATGGACAGTTCCAGGACGAGCGGCAATGCGATAAATATTATCAGTGCGAAGATGGTATCGCCAAGGCGAAGCTCTGCCCCGATGGTCTTGTCTTCGATCCATTGAACCGCAAGATTAACAAATGTGATCAGCCCTTCAATGTTGACTGCGAGGATCGTACTGAACTGCGTAAGGATCCCGCATATTCTCCCCCTCCCTCAAGATCTCAACACCTTTCTCTCTTTTGCTGCCTCTTTTCTCCACAGAGGAGCCCAAGTCGACCAAGTACTGCCCACGCAAGAACGGTTTCTTTGCGCATCCCGAAGCCAGCATCTGCAACATCTTCTACAACTGCATCGATGGAGATGCGCTGGAGATGAAGTGCACCGTTGGACTGCATTTCGATGAGTACTCCGGCACCTGTGTCTGGCCCGATACGGCCAAGCGTGAGGGCTGCGGTGATCCAGAGAGTGAGTAGTCTTCGCCTACGCCAACATCTTGGCGAACTGACCTCGTCTGACTGTGTTTGTTCTTGTTTCTGTTTCTTTTGCGCAGAGAAATCCGAGAGCGGCTTCTCCTGCCCCAAGGACCAGCCCAAGACCGATGTGCGTGGCCAAGTGGTCACCCATCCCAGGTACCCGCATCCCACAGATTGCCAGAAGTTCTATGTCTGCCTGAACGGTGAGGATCCTCGCGATTTGGGCTGCCAGTTGGGTGAAGTCTACAATGACGTCACTGAGATGTGCGATGCGCCCGAGAATGTGCCCGGCTGTGAGGATTGGTACAAGGAGGCCGATGATAAGAAGGACTAAAGCCAGAGCGCTTAAACTGCCGCCCACCCTTTTCCACACACCCCGCGCGCGCGTCTACTACCTAGCTACCACAATAGCAGAAGAACTGAGAAAAGAAAAAGAGAGAGAGACACACAACACACACGTACAACAGACATTGGACAGGGACAGATAGATCGTGAGAGATCTCTGGCCAGACGCGCGTTGTAGTCACTAAAACTTAGTAGTTTCTAGCCTATTCCTATAGCGCGTATTTGTAGCACTTAATTTTCACTTGTCTTCCTTCTTTCCCAACTCCTGCTGCATTCTTCTAACTACTACTTTACTCTCTATTCTTCTACTCTTTTTATTTATCTACACTTTTCTTAATTTCTGACTATCTATCAAACTAACTGACTCTGAAAATACTCTGCGAATCGTTGTGTATATATTTCCTCTACGATTTCATCTATTAATTAATATAAAAGAATGAAAGAACTACAAAATAAAACTCTACTTTTATAGACTTCTTACTCTTTCTATTTTTTCTTTCTAACTTTACTTCTATTAATCTTGACTTTTAACTGATTTTGCCTTTTCTTTCAATTTCATCTCATATTTCTTTCTTTTGTTAAATCTACTTTCCCCTAGACTTCTTTTCCTATAAATTTCCTTTCCTCTCGATTTGGTTGTGACCTTTCTTATAAGCATATATACCTTAACTTTAACTGTGATTGTACTTTGATCAGCATTGCCTTTGGCTGATCCCATTTCAAATATTGTCTTCTACTTAGTACAACTTGTTTCTATTTTTCACGTAAGTTTAAAAGCTATATTTTCCACTCCTACTTTATCTTACCTGTATCAATTCCTTTGATCTCTCGGTATTTTAGCTAAAACCTTTTTCAATCTATACTGTACGAGATTTCAAGGACTTCCTTTACTACCTCTATCTTTACCCCGCACAGCGTGTTTTATATCAATTCTATATCTGTATGTTATTGTATAACTCTAATCGTACAGCTTTTTGATCTTTACATATGTATATCAACTATAGCAACTATTTTTCTTTGACAATCCCTCTCTTTCCGCATTGCTTGAGTTTGGAACTTTCTTTACCATATCTTTGTTTATTTCTTTTTCTATATTTTTGGCCCTTCCTATATCTTTCTCTTTTCTATTCGCACCTTTCCAATTATTTTCATCTGTTTTCTTAGCGCAACAACAACATACATACAATACTGGACTGGACTGTTTTCATTGTATACCCTCAAATCACAATAGCAACAAAAACAAGAGAAAGAAGAAGGAGGAGGAGAGAAAAAAAAACATTCATTTTCATTTGCAAACTCATTCGATTAAATAACAAGACTTGAAATTACGCCAATTGTGTGTTTTATTTGAGTGTTTATACCTTAATTATTTGAAATTTCCTTAAGTCTTCATCAATCTTCACCTATTACGCTTTGCGTTTTCGCTAGTTCAGTCAGCCGAATCGAGGACAAATCAATTTGTCGCTAATCTTGCAGGTCCGACAACATCGGTTTGCAATTCCTCTATTGCCCCTACCGTCTTAGCTCCCATCTCCCACTCCCTTCTTCCTGCCTTTTCCACAATCACATCTTGTGTCGAAATTTGCCCCCTTGGGTCGATTATCGCGTTTATCATTAACCCTTTGTTATCCCATCACAATAGCCGTTAATTGCATTTGGCCAATGAGCAACGGCTTAACAAAGTAGAGAGCGAATTATCTCGAATTGCTGATACCCTATAAGGTGAACAAAGTTTTGATAAGGTGGAAGAACTGTTGCTATTTAGATAAATAAATAAATATCTTTTATATGCATGTATATGGATATTTTGTGTTAACTACAATTATACGTTATATATGGTATATATTCCTTATTTGTATTATCCATAAATTAGTTAAGATTTTAAAGTGAAACCAAACTAGGCAAGCATTGTTTTATCAGCGTTATCGATATGCTCCACTTTTCTCTTTCTTTCACTATACTGCCGAGCAACACAGGGTGCACTTGTGGCAAACGTGACGACACAGCAGTGTTACCCTATTGTGCTAAACACAACAAAAACAAAAAAGAAACAATAAAACAACAAAGTGCAGCTCGCTGCAGGCGGCGACAGCTTTCGGGCTCGTTTCGGTTATGCAATCGTTTGCTGAGTGTCTGTTTGCCTAGGCAGCAGCAGCAGAGGCAACGACGGCAGCGACAGCAGCAACAATAACAGACCAAGCAACAGTAACAACAGTTTTGCAATAGTTAACAATGTAACGGTAATCGGCAAGACGAACAAACGAACGAAAGCAAAGCAAAGCACGAACATAAACAAGCAGACAAACGACGACACGAGCCCGAGTCCGAACCGAGCCGAGCCAAGCCAAGCCGAGTCACAACGAACCAAGCCGAATGCAATAATGAATGAAGCTTACGCGCTGCTTGAGCTTTGCCTTTTACTTTCAATCAGACAACAACAACAACAGCACAAAAACCAAATCACGTTTTGCATTTTGTATTTGTACCAAAATTGCTCGATCAATCGTTGCTATGTCAACATACTCAACACATGTGCATATATCGATACACACACGCACAGACATCGATACACATACTTTGTGCATAGGCTGGTATGCAGTTACCGCTGGGCCCCCGCCCCCGCTGCGACTAACAGACACATTCAAATACGAAACGCACAGCTGCGAAGCGCGCGCAAACGCAAACCTAAAAAAAAGCTTTGCAAAACTTAAGTTTTTTTATTTTATTTTTTTTTTGTTTTATTGCTTTTTGGTTTTTTGTTTCTGTCGCCACCATCGCGGTTGCGATTGCTGCTGCTGCTGCTGCTGACCAACGTCGTCGTCGTTGCCGTTGCGCTGCTTCTGCTTCTTCTTCTTCTTGAGCGCGGTATAAATCTTTTCAGTTGAGTTTGGAACGCGTAACCGTTAAAACGTGAAACGTCTACAGCGGAAATTCAATTTTTACCGCGTCGTCTTTAACTGAATTTCGAATTGAAAACGACGTCTTAGTGTTGCCTTTGTTGTTGCCGTTCGCCGTTGCCATTGTTATTGTTGTTGTTGCTGCTGCCGTTCGCACTGTGACATCTTTTTTGCGGTCATAGTAGATTTCTTAGTATTTTTTTTTCTGTTTGACACCATGCAAAACATGGAAGTGAGCTGCGTCCTGATCCTGGCTCTTGTTGCCTGTGGTAAGTTCTGTCTAATTACAATCACACTTGGTCACACTCCCCCGCCCAGAGCACAGCATTGGCGCAACCTTCTCCCTCTTCTATTATTGCGTGTGCGCTTGGATTGGGAATGGGAGCTTTTACTTTCAAAAATTCCATTGCAATCGCTTTGACGAAGACAACGTTGGCGTTGCCAACTCTTTTGTTCTTGCCAATTCGTATTGGAATTTGAATTTTGTATAAGAAATCCAGTTTAATTACTTAGCTAGTTGGAGGCCAAAGCGAAGCTGTGCTAGACAAAGATCAACCCCCTCCCCACTCACTTTGCTGCTTTCTGCTCCAATTAGCTGGTAACCCTGAAGCGAACAGAGAGGGGGAAGGGGCGTAAGGTGTGGTGGGTGCACAGGGTGTGCTCAGCTCATTTGGCATGCAAGTCCAGCACCAATTGGCGATTGTTGTTAAGTACTTTTGCTTTTGTTCGTAGGCAACTCTGAGTTAACTCTGGGCCTGGTCGGGCTAGCACACACTGGAAGAAATTACACAGTGCTTACAGTTTAAAGTTTTTAGAAGTTTATTTACATTGATGGCACAATTAAATAATTTATTATCACAATTTCGTTATAAAATATAAAATAATAATACACAATGATATTCGAAAACTCATAGTTAAGCTCGAAAATAACGAGGAATTTTTTGAACTAACAGGGTTTCTAAAGCGTAGACTACTTACGGGATTATCAATTTAAATCTAGGAATTTGTGTAAAAAAACAATAATTTGAAAAGAAGTCCAAATTTAAGTTGAAGTACTTATTTTCAATTCAATACAATTAAAGTAGAGAAGTAAGAAATCTAGAAACTCATTAGGTTAGAGATAAAGCAGAATTTCAAATACCTCATAAAATGATTATAATTAATATCTATTCTTTTGATTACTCGTTTTTGGCTCAGTGTAGTTCCAGCCGATTGGGTGTATAATTAAAACAAATGCCAAACATTTAAATGAAGTCGATCGTCAACGTCAAAGCAGAACTTGGGCCCAGTCAAACCAGTTGACAATTAATACCAATCGCATTATAAGATCTATCGAGATCTAAATTAAAGAAAAAAAAGCAAAAACAACAAGAGAGACAGACGTTGACACAACGGGTTTTCTGGCCAGAACTAAAGTCAAAAAATAAAAAAACCTCTTGAATTGCCTTTCATTTTGTCGTTTGGTCAGTTTGCCGCCAACTTAGCCGTTTTTTGGCTAATTTGAAAAGCGAAATCGCGCTAAATTTAAAGCAAAGCAAAATGTTTTTCCCAAATTATCAATAGTAATTACCGGAAATCTGTAGGATATTTAAATATGCACACACACGCACACACACACATAAATAACTGTCTGGCGATGCGAGAAAACTGTTGGAAATGTCAAAAGCGTCCGATCAACCTGTTACCTGAATCAGCTTGCGGCCCCAGGTTACATCACCGGCGCTAGACGCGAAGATGCTCGAAAGTGTTGTGATTGCCGGCGCCGACACCAGCGACGTCACTTGCACTTACACGCCACACACACACACACAACGTTACGACAACGACACCGTCTACACTTGACGAAAAAACCAGTTGCATTCGTCGCCGCAGGGGGGAAGGAAGTTGCGCGTTCAAGTTTAAAATAATGGTCATTGGGAATGGGTGGGAAAAACAATGTTGACAACGACACTTCCCGCTGCCGGCGACTGCTGTCTGCACTGGCGCATCGATAACGATAGCTATCGGTTTTTCTTTTGCGATTGACGTGGGAAAACAATTGTAATTGTAATTTATATGCCTTTCATTTTATATATTCATATTGTATGTTATCGATAAAACAATCGATAATTACAACATCGATAACTTTTACAGATCTCGATATTGGGGCGCGTTTCCTGTACAACCATATCTGTATATATTTTACATTATTATATGTTATCGATAACATGATCGATAATCATAATATTGATAACAATTACTATTATCGATATTAGGCCGTATTTCCTGTACACATCTGCATATATTTGATTTATCGATAACATGAACGATAGTAATAATTTCGATAACAACGTTCTTTCATTATATTGCTTAAATGATTCAGCGATAATTTAAGCCCATCTCAATTATTCATAAACGGTTCGATAACGATAACCTTACTCAATTACAGCTCATGGCCTTGCCGTAGGCTCCCCTGAGTGCCCCGAAAAGTACGGCGTGCAGGCGTACGCCCACACCGAAAACTGCGACCAGTTCTTCCTTTGCACCAACGGCACTCTCACGCTAGAGACCTGCGAGAACGGGCTGCTCTTCGACGGCAAGGGAGCGGTGCACAATCACTGCAACTACAACTGGGCCGTGGACTGCAAGGGACGGCAATGGGATCGTAAGTTTTTTTAACATCTACTTAAGTTCCACAATAGTTGTACAACTGTTTGCTTCTTCGCCCACAGCCACGCCCATTTCCACGCCTGGGTGCGAGTATCAGTTCGGTCTGTATGCCGTGTCCAAGGAGTGCTCTACCACGTACATCAAGTGCGCCCATGGCGAGCCCCATGAACAGGACTGCGATGCTGGTCTGGCCTACGATGAACGCATTCACGGCTGCAACTGGCCCGATCAGTTGCTCGATCACTGCAATCCAGAGGGTAAGCCAGTTTATCGATAACACTAGTCGCGCTATCGACTTATTTATTATTTCTTTTCACCTTCTCTTCAGCTGTTGTTGGCTTCAAGTGCCCCACTAAGGTGGATCCCAACTCGGTGGCCGCTCGCTTCTGGCCCTTCCCCCGCTTCCCTGTCGCAGGCGACTGCCACCGTTTGATAACCTGCGTCGAGGGTCATCCACGTCTGATCAGCTGTGGCGAGGACAAGGTGTTCGACGAGCACACGTTGACCTGCGAGGATCCTGAGTACGCAAGCGGCGGCTGTGCCAATTATGGCAAATAAGATGTGTGCACACTGGCCACACTCTCGCACGCACACTAATACTACTGTACATATGTACATACATATGCAATGCTGAGCAGAGCCGCGCTCAAAGCTCAGTTCAGCCCTCAGCTCTCTCTCAATCTGCGCCCCTATTGCTCTCCCGCTCTAGCTCACACTAACTACTATGCATTGTTTATGCACACGCTCTCTCGCTCTTTTCCACTTGCACTTAGTTACAATAATCTCTCTCTCCCACTCCCACTAACATTGTTAAACACTCATACACACATATTTTGTATATTTTTTTAATTGTTGTTTTTTTCGAAATGAGCACAAAATGCAATAAACTAAAAATTTATTTATTGTAAAATGTTTGAGTGAACACAAAAAAAGATTGCGAAAGCGCAATTTGTTTTATTTATATATGTATCTATATATATATATCGATAATTATGCGTGTATAAAGGACGTGTAATCGAGAGACTAAGATTAATCGATTCTAATAATATTTGGAAGTAGGAGGAAGAATTAGAGCAAAGAGAGAGTACAACACACAAGTAGAACTATCACATCACGAATTCATGAGAATATCGCCTGAGGGGGAAATCGCATTCCCTCCCGTTGCTGCTAATCGATTAGCTGGCCACGCGCATGATCCTGCGGCGTGGAGAAGATGATCGCATAGATGAGACCATCGCGTACAGATTCCGTTGGGTTGCCCACATTGAACATGAACTTGACGCGCTTCTTGATGGTGTCCGGCACACAGGAGTACATTGGATACCAGCCCATCAGATTGAAGACCACGTAGATCTTATAGATTTGATTGCGATAAATGTAGACGGGCCTATCGAATGTTATGTCCAAATGGGAATCATAACTGACGCGCGCCGTGCAGTGTGTGTACGTGATCCTCGAGCCGTGCATGTCCTGGATGTGCGCGTACAGCACCTCCGTGTAGCGTTCCGCCGCCGACGTGGCCAGCTCGCCGCACAGCACCTGCGTGGGTACCTGTACGCCCAGTATCCAGATGTTGGTGTCCACCTGCAAAGCATGAGAAGATTAATGAGTAAAGTAAATGCGGGTATGCGGAGTAATCCTCACCTGAAAGGTCACTCCTGCATCGGTCCAGCTCGTGTTGCGATAGTCAAACTGTCGCGTCATCGAGCGCAGGCAGTAGGAGGGCACCATGTCGTGGTATGAGTTGCTGGAACCATCGCGACCGCCGCCACCGGCACCATCGCGACCACCGGGCGCCGCCACATCTGCATCTGCATTGCCCGCACCAGATCCTGCGCTGGGCGGCGCTGGGGCAGGTGCTCCTGCACCGTTACCTCCATCGTAGGCATCGACAAACCCCGCAGCGGGTGCATTGTGTGGATGCAGAGGCAGTGGCTCATCTCCACCAAAAAAGCTGGCATTGATGGGCATATGCTGATCCATGACACCGCCCAGATTGAGCGGCACACTAATCCTTTGGCGCGTGAACAGAGGCCTGGTAACGCCTGGAAAACAGACGTTTGTTCCCGATGAACTGTTATTAATGCTACCGTTGTTGTTGTTGTTGTTGCAGACACCCCCATCAGATCTGCCGGGTAATCCATTGCGATATGAGGATGAGTTCAGATCCCGCTGTCGATGAGAAGATTCATAAAAGTTGCGCGTGCTGCGAGAGACACAGAATCCCTCTGGCATGTTGCAATCGTTAAGCGTCGGGCTGGAGATCTTGATCAATATGGCCAGTGCCTCGTGCTGCTGCAGCAGCTTGGAGCGGGCGGGTCCTTCGGCGAACTGTTGGGGGGTCATGGTGAGGAAGCGTATCTTCTTCACCGCCTGGCGGAGCATTGCTCCATCCATAATTGTGCGCTGTGCATCCATCATGTTTATCATATTGGCTGCTGCCTCGGCTGCGTTCATCTCATCGTTGGCATTGCCCGAGGCATCGCTGTCGATGATGACCACATCGTCGTTGACTCCAGCAGCGGAGGCTGCAGCGCCAGACCCGGAGACCGACGCCACCGGTGAACCACCGGGCGAGGGGGAGACATTGTTGTGTGAAGACGACGACGCCGCCGTCTGCTGCGGAATCATCTTGAAATTATCCGCTTCCTCATCCTGATGCATGTGCCGCACCATGGCAGCCACGTCTGGCTCCATTTTGATCTCTTCCACGGCAAAATCGTTGTTATCAGCAATGCCATTGGGATCGCCACTGTGTTGTTCTCTACTGGACGGTGAACGCTTGTTGACAACACAACCACCACTGACCACATCCTGATCCTCATTTCCGTTGCCATTCTCGTTGACGATTCCACGTTCGCTGGCGAATTTAAGCAGGCAATTGAAGAGATCCAGCTCGGAATCAATGTTCAGACGATGCTGATCGAGTATGGCCATCAGGGTGGACATCTCAATGTCCAGGAAACTGGGATCCGAGAGCACCTCACGTGTATTCGCTGCAATCAGGTCCATGCTGCTCTGCATTAAGCGCGGCTCGTCGAACAGCTTGGCAAACTCGTAGGCCCGACATGCGTTCTTCGGACTCAGATCGGCCCACAGGAAGTGTGTACACCGTGTCACCACATGCGGCAACATGTACTTCTTGGCCACGTAGCACAGCTCGCAGGCCTTGTCGAAGGAGCCGATCGTAATGCGATCTGTGTAAATGTATTCGAGCATTGCCTCGAATGCCTCCGGCTGCACGTCGGGTATGATGATAGGATCCGTTTTATCGGGTAGATTGCCATAGAACATCCGTTCGAACACAGGCGACGCCATCGCCAGGAGCAGTTTGTGGCCAGAGATAATGCGTTGATTTGGCGGCGTTCCCACCAAAAATCGAGTGTCGGCCCATTTCTCTGAGAGCAGCAAATATTGGCCGCGGTCTTTGATCTCCGTTAGACTGTTTTGCCAGTCAAGATCCATAATTGGGTGTGCACTTTTAATGAATTGAATTTGTTTAAACAACAAGGAATTTAATATTTATTTATTGTGTACCCTTGTTTATATGTATGTCGCGGCTTTAGTGTTGCATAACATGCGTTGCATGCAGCGTTGCAATTAGTGTTGATAAAAAAACTTATCGATAGTAGTGTATACAAAGGCGCACATTTCAAAATCGAATATTTTGCACGACATGCGAATTGCACAGCACTGCCGCAACTAATCGATATGTGAGTGTGGCGCAATGTTTGAAATTATTTGTTCTGAGATTTCAAAATAGTTACAAAAAATGAAATGTAGAAAAAACCGAAATATAATGAAATATAATACAAGACCAGTAAATCAAATAATTATTGCTAGCTTGCTTGTCTTTACTTTAAATTTCAGTGTGTGTTAAGTGTGTACATATGTATGTAAAATGTAGAAAAAACCGAAATATAATGAAATATAATGAAATATAATACAAGACCAGACAAATAATTATTGCTAGCTTGCTTGTCTTTGCTTTAAATCTCAGTGTTTGTTAATTGTGTACATATGTATGTAGTATAAGTAGTGAAATAATATTTACGCTTGTGTTCGCTATCCTATCGCTTATGCTATTTATTGGCTTGAAAACTAAATCAGCTAAATGTCAATATTCACAGAGCTGTCGCCATGTCGCTTCTCCTGTTGCGGCAGTGTTGCCAACACTAATTGACTTTTAAACGCACCAGGGAGAGTACTCTCTGATTATAGTGTTGCTATAATATGATACGACAAATTAGTTGCTAGTGTGTGTGAAACTCTAACCCTTTATAACGATACGTACGACAGGCAGACAACATTTTGGTTTAAAGTGCGGGGCGTTGTGAGCCCTGCAATATTCTCTGATTGGAACTGGCGTGTGTGTGTGTGTGTGTGTGTTATGGCAGTGCGTGCACGCGTGTGTGTGTGTGTTTGAGTCACTGATGGTGTTAATTTATGGTTATGCGTCTCATGCACAACACTCTGACACCGAAACCTGTCACGCACACAAACAACCAACCTGAGACATGGTCGACTCTGAGTGCTTACTACACCCCCTTCCCACCGCTCTCCTTCCCAGCCATCATCCTTGTGGTGTTGCGTGTTGGTGTCGTTGGAAGGAGGCACCGTGGCTGCCTGGAAGCGGCAATTAGTTTAAGTAATGAACACAGATTTGTTAATGCATTACAGCGTTTAAATTAAGTTACTTTCGTTGTCCCTGACGGCGACAAAGGCGGCATATGCCACTGTTGCTCAAAGTGGGCTTATATTGAAGCATTGCCAGAAAAACGAATGCAAATTCCAATTTGCGTAGAAGTGAGGTTATGTTGCAAATGCAAGAATGGAAAGTCCGGTTGGAATTGGAATTGGATTTTATTGCAATTTCACTTAGTACAGAATTAATAAAGCACATAACTGGTGTACAGGGTATAGGTTAGTAAGTTTAAAATGCAAACTAACAGTTAAGTGTACAGGGTATCTGCTGTGTTGGTCAAACAAGCACGCAATGCGAGCTGCAAATGCAATTCAAGTGCAAAGTGCACAAATCCGCAGAGAGTTCCACACTAATCCTCCAGTGACCCATGCAAATCCATATATATAGACAATGGCCGAGCAGCTGCTCAAGCAGTTTCCTTCAAATTCGCGTAGTGTTCACATTTAAGAGAGCAAAGAAAAATGTTGCTGATGACGCTGATCCTGGCTGGCTCGCTGGCTCCTCCTGCTGTTCCTACTTCGTCTTCAGCTGCGCCTCCTTCTGCTCCTGCTGTTCTCGCTCTTCCTCGTGCTAGTGTTTTCCTCCCATCCATCACTTCTCATTCCCGTCTCCTTCTTCGTCTGAGCCACACAATGCACATGATCCTGGTGCGCACCTGTGCAGCGCACAACATGAGCATCTTCGTGAGCACTACCTACCAGGAGCTTTTGCCACTCCCGGAGCAACGTGACATCCACTTTGTACTGAGTCATCTGTTCTATCGTCACCAGCGCCAATCAGCCGTGCCCATAGTGATGGACAGGCAACTGGAGGAGGCACTGAATCTGCGCATCCACTTGATGATCTTCTTTGTGCGCAATCTGGAGCAGCTGGAGCACTCCGTTAGGCACAATGCGATCACCAATGCGGCGCACAAGCACAAGTTTCTAGTCATACTACTCCAGGATGGGGACGACAGCAACGCGGATGGGGGCAATGCACGGGCCGAGATGCGTCGCATCTTTGGGTACATGATGCATCAGCGCTACAACATCGATGTGCTTGTGCTGCTCATGCAACCGCAGCTGGGCAATCTGCGTCCATATAGTTTCTGGCCCTACGGAGCGCCACCAATTTGCGAATCTGTGGAGCCAGTCGCAGTCAAAATGCGGCAGGCGCAGCTGCGACAGTTGTATCCACGCAAGCTGAACAACCTCAACGGGTGTCCACTCCAAGTGATCCTCTGGCACATTCCCCCCTACGTACAACTACAGGAGGATGGTTCCATCGAGGGCTGGGATGCAGCAATCCTCAAGCTACTGGCGGCCAAGCTCAACTTCAGCATCGCTTTGGTGCCCAATGAGCCACCTGGTCTGATCGGTGGCGTCAGCTACATGAACGGCACCTTGACAGGTGCTTATCAAATGCTACGCGAGCGTCGCGCCAATCTCACCCTGGGCTGCGCCGCCTGCATGCCGGCACGCTATAAGTACCTGGCTTCCACTAGTTCCTACAATCAGGTCGAGTACGTGATGGTCCTGAGGGCGGGGCAACGTTATAATAGCTTTGAGATCATGTTGTTTCCCTTTGATGAACACACATGGCAACTGCTTCTGCTGCTGGCCGTGCTGCGCCTGGCTATGGGTCGTTGGTTGGGTCAGATGCGTTGTCTTCCCGCTCCGCTGCTCATTGGCTGGACCTGGTTGCTCTTCGCATTGCGTGTCGGCTACGAGAGTTCCATCTTCGATTATGTGCACAATGCACCGGCGCGGCCCTTGCCACGCACTCTGGATGAGGCACTGCACGAAGGCTATACCTTCATAATGGATCATGCCACATATCGCATGGTCTCCATGCTGCCCGTACTCCGTGTGCGCTCAAAGATTCGTCCAGGATTGCCCACCGACATATTTGAGCATCTCTTGGAGGAGCCTCTCCAGGCGCGCATTGCTGCCCTGACCAGTCGCGATTTCTTGGCTTATCATCTAATGTTACATCCCCATCAGCATAATCTGTTCTCCATACTGGATGAGAAGGTGATGAACAACATAGTCTGCATGCACTTTCCCATGGGTTCCTACATAGCGCGTGTGATGAACGAGCTCCTCTTCGATCTGCGCAGCTTTGGCATCTGCCAGCAACTCTTTCAGTCCAGCCACAGGTGGCAGAGTGCAGATCTTACCACCATGACCACCCACAAGCATCCCTCAATGCGACGTGTCCACAATACTCCAGCCAACGTGCAGTTCGATGAGTCCATGCGATTCATTTGTGCCGCTCTCAGTTGCCTTTTGGTGGGCGAGGCACTGACCTTGCTAATCTTTGGCCTGGAGCTGCTTAGTCGACAGGCATGTGGGCACTGCCTACGCTGGATCTTCGAGCGGATTTAGGTTGCAGGAGCAGTTGCAGTGCTTTCTCGAGGGGATTGAAAGCTGGTTCGGTTTACGATCTGCAAGCAGGTAATGGAGATTAGTTTTGCTAACAGGATCTGCAAAAGACTCACCATCTTTGCTCTAAGTTTAAGTTGCCCTTATCTATTAGACTTATGTTGATAGAAGTTAATCTTCCTTGATCCTTAAGTGAGTCACGTCCTGAGCTGATAATGTGCTGTCTAATTTACTTAGTTTCTTTGGAGAATTGAAGGGTTGTTCAGATCTGCAAGAGAGTAGTAAATATATGAGGCATCTTATTTATATGGTAGGTTTTAGTTCTGCCAACAAGACCTTTAAGATACTCACAACAGGAGCTGCGTATGTGCTATATAGTTCCGTTATAGTCCTCAGTTCTCGGTTCTTTAAGCAATTTAAGAGTTATTCGATATGATAGTCTAGAAGAAAATATAAATCTTGTCATATAAATTTGTTTGTCCAAGAAGATCTTCAATAAACTCACGATTTCTGGGCTTTCGATAATGTAACTGAACGAAAGTATAACAGATTGGTTAACCGAACACGATCTGATTATGTGGTCATGATGTTAGCTATAAAGAAGATAATAAAATGAACGAAAGATCATCAAATAATTTCAGGAATATTTCTACTCACGCCTTGAACTGATTATGTGTCATATAATACATCTTAAAATGCGCATATATATAGATAAAGTTATCCTTCAGTTGAGCAAGATAGATTAGATTATATAGAAAGATTTCCAGCTTGCAGAGTGAAGATAAGCAAGACAAGCAATGGGGAAAACTGAAATCCAGCCTTATATAGTAAAACTCTATTAAGTGCGCTCTACTCTAGGCTGTAAACCGATTTGCCGTGTCCATGAGCCGCCGGAGAAAATGTCGCTGTGGCGCTGCGGAGCGTAGCTCAAGCATGAAGACGAAGCAGGCGAATAGATGCAACAGGCCGAAGCAGCCGAAGATGCCGCTCATGAGCCACATGCTTAGCCTGGTGGGTTCACGATTTCGCACCTTGGCCAAGTGCTCGATGCGATCCAGATATATTCGACGACTGCGATGCACCAGACCCGATGACATCATGGACATAAAGAGGCTGTTGATGCGTTGCTTGAGATACGAGTGCGGGCGCATGTAGAAGGTGAGGGGAGCCGTGAGCAGGGGCGTGGGCAGCACCGTTAAACGTGGCTTTGACCGACCCGACTCCATGTCGAAGCGTGCCACAGTGGGCTGCAGCGTGGAGAGCACAATGCGCGCCTGATCATCGTCGCGTAGCTGTCGCAAAGACTTATCCAAATCGGTGATGATCTGGACATTCTTCAGTGGCAACATGTCACGGAATACGCTCTGCATGGCTGGTAACATGTGAAACATATAGTTCTGTTCCAGCACCTCGGTAAGGGTGCGCAGTGGAGTGCGCACGCGTGCATCCTGCAGAAGGATGTACAGCTCACCCGTGTAGGCGGCACGAATCACCAGCGTCTCAAGCAGCCACAGGGCGAGCAGGTAACGAGCGAAATTGCGACGTGGCAGCTGCTGTTGCTGACCACCAAACAGAATGCTCCATAGCGACATGCAGGGCCAACGATTGCCGCCAAGCAGAAAGCGACGCACATGAATCCCTCGATCTGTGTGGAGAAAACAAATCACCATGCAGCCCAGCAGCACGCTGATCAACAGACATATCCAGATGATGTAGCGCAGTGGCTTAGTGAGGCGCTGCAGCGGCGACAGCTGGCGGCCAGTGGGTATGCACAGAACCACGGGGAAACTGGTGTAGGTCAGGCTCGGCTGCATGAAGCGCTTGCGCTCACGGCTGTACATGAAGGCGCCAAAGGTCAAATTGGCTTTGCCCTCAACAATCTGCGGAAGAAGAAAACCATGAGTAGTTGAAGGAATCGAGGACAGTGTAAATAGCAGCCTTATAAACAGGACAGCGGCATAAAATATAATAATTTTATATATTTATATATATTTTGCAGATGATTATTGTTGTAATTTATAATTTTTAAAATTAACATCTAATTGATGCTCGATAGGCAAATCGATTAACTGGTATAACGACTTGAAATACTGTGGTGGTAGGTCGATTCTTACAAGACTGCAATTGAAACTAATCGATCAACAACAAAGAAATAATGTGGTGGTAAGTCGATTTTTAGAACTATTTAATACAAATCGATAAGCTGTAATCATGCAACAATGTGGTGGCAGGTCGATTTTTAGAACAATAACAAATTGTTGCATATTTAATAAACCGGCAAAAGTGTTCTATGCTGACTTAAACTCACCAGTCGCATGGCACCTGTGAGGCTCCCATTGCTCAGCATAACGCCACGGTTGTGATCCTTCTCGATTAACAGGCGCGTGCTAAAGTTCATGCGCTCCTCCAGCAGCTGAAAGAGCAAACCCTCAATGCCGCTCACGCTTTCATCCTCGTTAATAATCACATAGGGTCGCTGTGTAAATGTGACAATTACCAACTCACAGCCATGCATGTTGTCCAGTTTGTCGTCGAAGAAAAGTGTGCGATCTTCGAGAAGAATCTGTGGCGCTGCACCCAAGCTACCCGGAAAGGTGGCATAGTGCACAGGTTGGGCGGACTGACAGAGATGTGAGCGATATGGGTAATAGTTGTACACCTGCACCATGCCCGTTTCACGCTGCGACAGAAACACATTGACATTGATCACATAGATGGCTAATAGGCGACTAAAGATTCGCCTGATTGTCTCCAGGCGACCAGATTCCAGGCCCGTGTAGATCAGGCAATAGTAGCCATTGCGCTTGAACGTGCTGGTCCGATTGTCTGGCCGGAGGAGTCGTCGCTCCAGACGCTTATATGCCCGCCAACTGTCCACGAACCAAATTGCGGTAGTTTGCGTATTTAAGCCACCGTTATAGTCCTCTGGCTGATGTGCTCCTCCTTCCGCTCCTGCTGCCTCATCAGATTCGTTGTTCGCAACGCGTTCACTTTCCAGTAGAAACTTGATGCGTCCTGCAGACGAAGCCAGACCCAGCACAGCATCGATCAGATCGTTGTGGAAGCCGCGACTCGTGTCCAATGTAGCGAAATGTACAATGCTCAGTGGTTTGGTGGAATCACTGGCATAATGGCTATTGATGGTCCACACGATGGCGTACATTAGCGACATGTTGTATGTCGCATGCAGCGAGTCCACGGTCAACATGACGCCGTCAGTCCCTCTGCCGAATAACTGTACACATTGCACAATGCGAAGCCGCCCGCGCGAGGCTTTTAGTTTGAGCTGTGCATGCGCTTATCGCCGCTTCCAATCTGACAAATTGCAGTTAAATGGATGTGCCATCAGTTAACAAGCCCGCCACATGCCACATGTTGTACGTGCAGCGTGTAGCGCGTGCCACCAGTCAACAGTTAATCAGTTGATATAAATTGCACCGCTTGTTTTCGTTTAAATATTGTTCTTTTTTTGGCGCACCAGTGTGACCAGCCATCAACTTTCAAACAGATCATTAGTGTGACCCCGAGAACGTAATTTTTTTCAATAATAAAAAACATATTATATATATTTTTTGCAATTATTTTTTTATGGAAATTCAGTTATGTTGTGCAAATTAAAACATTGTCTCTGCTTCAATTGCAGCTGTTAATTGTAGAACTTGCCGTTGGCCAGTGTGACCCCCAAAAACTGGGCAAAATGTTTACTGGCAAATTAAGCATATTTTTTCATATTATTCCCGTTTTTTACCCGTCTTCCAACAGCAATGAGTAATTGCCCAAGAAATTGCCACAGATGCATCCAACGGAGCGTGTGTCGCAACACAATTCAAAGATCGCTGACCGTATTTCATGTTCTTCTTTATGTTCTGCTGAACTATGCACTTAATAGCCACCCGCAGCCCTGAGGTATTGCAAAAACAGAACAACAGACAGAAGGAACAACAAAAAACTGGACACAACAAAAAATTAACACTCATACATGTTAATATTTTGTGTAACATTTTAATCTTGTTTTGTACAAAAAGCGACAACGAAGTTGAAGTCCAAAGCAGAGCTTAGCTCAGCACAGCTACATTTTATTGGATGACACACTTTTGCGATAAGATTCGCTACGCTGCGAGAATTTTCCGATCGAGCCAAGCACAATCTGCGAATGAACAAACAAATATAATGAATTATAATTATCTATTTATTTTTTTTCATATTGTTTACTTTTGTCAAGGCGATGATACCGTTATTTTTATTTATTTTTCGTGCTTCAACTCTATTGGCAATTTATTATTTGATCACACTTTGTAGGGTCACACTCTCACTCTTGCTGTGTGACAAAAGCGATGATATAATGTGCAAAACATATTTATCGGCGTATATGCATTTGCACAGCTTCCGGATTGTTATCTGAAGCTTAGACAAAACAGATAAAGATGAGGTGCCAACCACGAACTCTGGGTTTTATTTTCTTCAGTGCAGCATTTCCGCTGATGCCACGAAAATTGCTCATCAGCAAATTGCTAAGCCAAGGTTTTTTGTTTGTTTTCATATTTTTGCCGTGCGGCTGCTGTCTTGGATTTTCGTTTTCCTATAAAATTGTAGAAGAGCAGGGTGTGACTTAGCGTGTGTAGGTATATATTTTAATATATGCTCGATTATATAAAGAAAATGGTAATTAAATATAGAAAAATAGGAATTTTGATATTTGATAAATAAGATCTTTTTCATTATTCAACAGTATCAAAGAAATATTTAGTACACAAACGAAGCTTTCGATTTTATTATTTTATAAAGAACAATATCGATTGTACTCTAAATCGATGAGAATATATGAGGAATACTTTCAATAATACATACAATTTTTTAGAACGATATCGATTGTTTTATACAACCAGAGGGAAAGCAACAATCGATAAAAATTAAAGAAATAGAAATTTTGGATTTCACCTACAGGGTATCTGTAGTTCGAGCATGTGCTCACATATATGCGTTTTCACTTTCTCATTTTATTATTATTCTTTTTTTGGGCTTGACACGGAAACAAAAGTAAAGCTTGCACTGGAAATTGGGTTAGGGGCAGTGACGTTGGTCGATGGACAAGGGGGAAAGAGAAGGGCGATTGTGGGGGTTAACCTCGAAGTGCGTGCAAAATGCAGCGCAGCTCTTTGGCACGATTCAGCGACGTCAACAAAAAATGCATTTTACTTAATTTCATGTCTGTAGTTTTGTTTTAGTTTAGTTAGTTTTTTTTTTCATTTCTGTTCGTTTGGTCCGCCGCCACCAACGTTGGCAATGCGGGCCGAAAATTCTATATGGTCGAGAGTCTGGCCATGTTGGGCGTCAGTCGTCGATCGAGCTCAAGCACGGCGAGATCTTCAGTTCAGTTATAAAAACAAAATTGTTAGTTCTTGAAGTGCGTGTAGAAAGAGATCAAAAAGGATAAACCATGAGACTGTTTTGGTTACTCCAACTGCTGTTGGTCGGCCTCAGTTGCGGCCAGGAGGATGATCCCACTCTTGTCAGTGGCTCTGCAGGGGCAGCTCCAGCAGATCCCGCAGCTAATTCCACCATCGACGATAAGCCACGTTTCCCCAGCCCTGAACAGGTAAACATAATTTCCGTTTCATCGGTTAGTTGCAGTGTGGCTGCCAGTGTGACCCCAAATCTGAAAACAAATAAGGATATTTATTGACTATGTTTTTGATTAAATTAATCGAAACATGTTTGGATAAAAACAATATATATAAAATGGACTAAAAGTTGCCAACTCACCTTCTTGAACAAATTTTATTTAAATTAAAATATGCGTTGCCAATCGGAATATAAAAGCAATCCTTAGGCAGTGTGACCCTAAAGCTTAAAACATTTAACGACCGAAATCAAAAAATATCTAAAAATGAATTTAAAATTTGATAATTTTATTTTAAATAATTATAATAAGGAATAAGGGATTAATCCTTGATGGTTTTTGTTTTATTTTGTACAATCGGAATATAGAATTAATTGTTAACCAGTGTGACTCCAGCTTGAGCATATATTTAAAATATTTCAATTGATCCTCCTAACAGATGCTCGCCCAATTGCCACCAGTGACGGCCCCGAACAGTGGCATTCCCGCCATGGATGCCTTCTATCTGATGTTTCCCGCATTGAGCAGCCTCCTGCGTTGGGGCAGCCTCTTTCCGGCGCAATCGATACTGGGCGCTGTGCCTGATACACTGACACCGGCCGCCTCCAAGGTGGTGCTCGTGCTGGCTGACGATGCTAATGCAAGCAAATCTCGTGTGACGCGTCAAAATGCACCAGATCCGGCAGCGGCAGCGGCTGCGGCTCCACCAGCCGCTCCTGGACTTCTTGGCCAGATACAAGCTCTTGGACAAGGTTTGGGACAAAACCTTGGACAAGGTCTAGGACAAAACCTGGGACAAGATCTAGGACAGAATCTTGCACAAGGATTGGGACAGAATCTTGCACAAGGATTGGGACAAACGCTAGGACAAGGCTTGGGACAGAACCTGGCACAAGGCTTGGGTCAGAATCTCGCACAAGGCCTTGGACAGAACCTGGGACAAGGTCTTGGGCAGAACCTCGGACAAGATCTAGGACAAGGTCTGGGACAGAATCTAGGACAAGGTCTGGGACAGAATCTAGGACAAGGTCTGGGACAGAACCTTGGACAAAGCATTGGGCAAAGCCTTGGACAGATTGTGAATCAGCTGCCACCACCACTGGGGCAGGGTCCCCTCTTCCCACCAATTCCCGGCCTCTTGGGTCAAGCAGCTCCCCCAACGGCCGCACCAACAACACCAGCACCGCCAGCCGATGATCCTCCAACAGATGCCCAAGCTCCGCCACCAGCAGCAGCAGCACCACCACCAACGGTTGGCCAGGCAAACCCCTTCGCAACGAATCCATTCGCAGCCAACCCGTTCGCAGCAAATCCTTTCATAGACACCAATTTGCTAGGCCAGGCCTTGCCTCCAATGCCCCCAATGCCCGCAATGCCCCCAGTGGGCCAACTACCCCAACCACATGAATTGATGGCTGGCCTTACCCAATTCTGGCAAGGAGCAGCAGTGCCTCAAGCCTCCGAAATCTCGGAGGTGCGTGTGAAGCCGGAGACCATCACCTACAGGCATCCACAGCCACATCCCCATCCCCATGCCCATGCCCATCACCATGCACAGCATGAACAGCAAATGGAGGCGAAGCGTGCCCAGCTGAAGATCAAATCTGCACTGCAGATGCAGCAGGAACAGCAGCGGGGACAACAGCAGTGGGAGACAAAGGAGAAGGTGCCACTGCTGTGGTTCCGCACACCGGCAACAGATGCACAACAGGAGCAGACGGAGCAGCAGGGCATCCATTCAAAGCTGTTGGCCTTCGAGCGTCAGGTGATTTCCGAGCTGAAGATGCTGCAGCAGATCGAGAGCATGGCCAGGGATATGCGTGCCACAGCGCAGGGAGAGGCAACACCAGCCACTTATCGATTGCGTTATCCCCTGAGTCGCACTCCCGTCCACAAGATCACCAGGGAGGACATTGAGCGTGCACTGCGCGATGACTTTGTACGTCGCCTGCTCTACAAGGAGGCACAGCGCAAGGCACAGCAACCGGATGAGCATGTAGCCAACATTAAAAGACAGACGACGCAGCCACTCTCCACCGAGGACATGGCCAAGGTGATGGCCTATGCGTATCGCATGGCGCAGGATGCACAAACTCAGGAGAAGGAGAAGCAGAAAATCTACGCAGCGTATCGTGCGGGAGGTGAACAAGAACAAGTGGCAGAGGATCCTAAGACACGTGCTCCTCCGTCAGTCCCACAGCCGGATCCCATGACGAGGTTCCGCGCCGAGGCGCCTGCCACCCTGCCACCCGCTAGTCCCATGATGTTTCAAGCGCCGTCGATGTTCGTGCAGCCACTGCAAGCACGTCAGATGAATCCCATTGGTTTCCAGAACCCAATGTTGATGCAGCAGCCAGGTCAGCCCACAATGATAATGCAACAGCCAGTGCAGATGGCACGCCAATGGGCTGAAGTCAACACCATGCAGGCCTTCCAGCAGCAGAATCCCGCATTGCAGCAGCAGCAGCGAATGGATGATCTAACCAGATGGCAGACGGAGAAGATGCGTGCCATCCAGATGCAGCAGCACGCGGAGCAGGCACACCAGCATGCGCAGGCAGAGCTGAGACGCGGCAAGGAGATCCAACAGCAGGCAGAGATGGCGGAGAGGAAGGCACAGGAGGAGAAGGTGAATGCCATGCAGCAGGCGGAGCAGGCTGAGCGACAAATAAAAGAGAATGAGCAAGACATAACGGACACGGCTGATGACTTGACGGATCCCGCTGTGGGCGAAGCGACACCACAAATCCCACCGTCACCTGGCCAGGAGCGTCACAAAGGTAATCTCTATGGCGTATTTCGTAACAAAGAGACTAATCTCTCCCCGGACGTAGCGGATCCATTAGGATTAGGTGGAAATCACAAGAAGCACAAATCCAAGTCGGCCACACCCACGATCATCAACTATTACAGTACCCCCCAGCAAGTGGCACCACAAGCTCCAGCCTACGCACCACCGCCAGTGGCTCCATCCAGCTACGGCACCAGCTACGGCGGAGGTGGCTACGGATCGAATGCGTACGCGGGCGTGGCTTACAGGGCTGCCATAGGCAACGATGAGATCGATGAGATGCTGCGTAAGCATCGCACCTTGGCGGTAAGTTGAGCCACAGCAATGCAACAACGCGAATCCAACACACACCCACAGCCAGACACAAGCACACGCACACGCACACGCACACGCATACACGCACAACAAACGTAGCTTCATGTCATTCATTCGTTTCATCTCTTCCTCTGCCCACTGCCAACGTATCCTGCTCCTGTTCCTGCTCTCCTACTTTCTGTTCCTGTTTATCTTCCTGTTCCTGCTCTGGTTTTTTCTACCTCTCCACCTTCTTCTACCTTTCCTCCTCCTGCTTCCTTTCTTCCTCCTTTTACCTTTCTTTCTCCTGCAACCTCTTCTCCTTCTGTTACCTTTCCTTCTTCAACCTTTCCCCCTCTTATCTCTACTCCCACCTCTTCTTTTCTTACCTCTCTTCCTCCTACCTCTCTTTCTTCCACCTCTCACCATTCTTCCTCCCAACTCTCCTCCTCCACATCCTGCTCCTCCTCCACATCCCGCTCCTCCTCCTCCTGCTGCCTCGTGCACTGTTTCTTCTGTCATTAACAGGCGACGCATTTCAGACAATAAATTCCGATGATCCCCACCAGCAGATGACCCCCAGCAGCAGCACCAGCACAACGACGACAACAGTAGCACCAGCAACCCTCACCCAGCACCCCCAGACCAGACCGACATCCGATCTGAACAGTAGCCATCGCATAGAGAAAAGGTTAGCACAATTTTCTAGCAAATCCTCGCCAGCTTACACCCTCAACTGGCTGCAATCCTCGCCAGCTGCAGGCAGCGACTTGAGCTGCGGCTGTGGCAGCGCTAACTGCGCCTGCGGTCGCAGCTGTCGTTGTGGTCAGCTGCAGAGGATGAACAGCCATGCGGGCAGTGAATGCAGCTGCGGGCAGAGCTGCAGTTGTGGCTCAAGGTCGCGCCGACGTCGTCGCAGCACTGAATATGGCACACTGGAGACCATCGATGAGGGCTCACTGAATGCGCTGCGCAAGGAGTACAAGCTGGGACTGAAGGAGATTACGCTAAGCCCGGATGAGGATCCTGCTGAGGCGCTGATGCGTTACAATGCGGCATCCATACGAGAGGCACTGGAGCGTGCTAGTCAGGAGCCGCTGGAGATCTCGGGAGATCAGTTGAGCGCCGCTGCTGAGGGCGACGGTGAGGTGCAGGCGGAGCAGCAACAGGAACACTCACAGCTAGACCAGGAACACGCGGAACAGTTGGGCGAGCAGCAGGAATATGGCAATGGAACAATGCTGGCTAATCAAGTAGAGCACGTGGAACAGCAGCAGCAGCAGCAGCAGCTTTACCATCATGCAGCGCCTGCTGCCACCAACGATACCATTGTGCGGGAATTGGCCGCAGCACGTGAGGAATTCAAGCAGCTCTACAGCCTCATCCAGAGCCTAAAGCAGCAACTCATCCGTGCTGAGCAGAGTCTCAGCGATTGCCAATTCGATGCAACCAGCAGCACCTCCACCACTTCCACGACAACGCCAGCGACTACCACAACGCCGCTGCCCCCTGTTGCGCCTCCAGCGACCTCCCCACGCAGCAACGCGTTGCAGGACGAGAAGAGCTGGGAACGCTTGTTGGCCAGCAAAGGCTACGACACCAAGTTCCTGGTCAAGCCCAATGGGGAGCAGCAGCAGCAGCAGCAGCCTAATTTATCTGGTGGTGACTATAGCTATCAGGAGCTGCAACCTTACGATCCCGATAACAAGGCCAAGCGCGCCTCTGGCAATGGCACCACCACTAGCACCTCCTCCTCCACATCCACCTCCACCACAGAACGTTCCAATTCGGTGGCAAAGCTACTAAATTCGCTGGTTCCAGAGGAGGAGGAAGCAGTGCCAGCCAGCGATGATGCCGCTGGAGCTGAAGCTGATGAGCTGGCAACCATGTCGGGCTCTACACCAACACCCTATGCGCTGCGTGGCAAGTTTGTGCGTCGCGGCGTGCGTACAACGCGACAGGCGATCGGGAGCAGCAGCGGCAGCTCGGTGGAGCCCTGGAGACGCAACTATAGCCAGGAACAGGTGCTGCTAACGAAGCTCGATCGGTTGATCGATGTGCTAAACGATCTACTACGTTTGCAGCTCCAGCGGCAGAGGGCGAGCAGCAGCAGTATGTCCAGCAACAGCATCTCCAGTGGCAGAAGGATCCTTAGCACTTCCAAGATGCCCAGTAAAGCCATCAAGCGGCTGCGTCGACGCAAGCAGCGCAGAAGCAGCAGCACAACGGAAGCGCCACAAAAGCAGCGCATTCACAATTAACCATTAACATACATCTAACATTAATATTAACGCAGCATAACAGTAACATGATCGTAACATCTACATTAACAGTAACGTAACATTAGCAGGTGGCGTTAGCATTGCTGTAACATGCTCATTACATTGATGTTACAGGAGTGTTAAAGTTCAAGGCAGTGCTCACATTACAGGAGTGTTAACATAGCTGAAATGTTAACAATTACAGCTGTATCAAAGTTAACAGTAGTGTTTACATTCTAAGTAGTGTTAACGTTAACAGCAGAGTTAACATTTGCAGTTAAAATGCGCAATAGTGCTCTTTTTAAGTTTACTGTTAACTTAATCGGTTCTTTTTACATTAACAGCTGCTGTTAACATCACTTATCTCACATTCACATTAATGTTAACATTCTCAGTAGTGTTAACATGATCAGTTATGTTAACATTAACAGTGTCATGCTCGTTACGTTACTGTACACATTAACCGTGATGTTACGCTTTAACATTTGCATTTACATTCGACTAATTTCGCTCCATTTCACACTGTGCTTCATTCTCATTGCATATCAATCAGTCAATCATCAGCATCCGCATCCGCATCAGCATCCCCAGCAGCACCAGCACCAGCACCTACATCCGCATCCGCATCCGCGTCCCCAGCAGCATCTCCAGCCGCGCCCCCTGCCGCACTGAATGCCTCCACAGATGAAGCGCCCAACGTGGGCGCCGTATTGGGCATCAGCGGCGATTTACTCCGTCCCTACATGGGCCTGCTGCCTCTGGAGCAACCACATGATCCCTGGACAGAGAAGAAGTACGATCCGCATCATGCACTCTTCACCAGCGGTGGCAGCTATGAAGCCTATTTGCCACGCCCCCGTCGTGCCACGCACATCATGCCCTCCCCCTCGGCAGCGGCGGCGGCGCATATGCTCACGCCTGGCATGCTGGAGCGACTGTTGCGCATAAAGAACGAGTTCCAGCGTCGTTTCCCGCACGTCTATCAGGGCATGCTCAATCATCATACCAATCAGACGCGTGTCGTTGTCAAGCCGCCGCTGTTGGTGCAACTACCGAGCAGCAGCAGCAGCAGCGGCAGCAGCGAAGGCAGCGCAGGCAATGCAGTCAGCGCCGACGGCGGCAGCGGCAACTCACTGCGGTTCAAGCAAAACGAACCTCCTGTGTACGAGTTGGGCGCCGCTGAGCGTAGCCTTTTCGATGAGCAAGAGGAGCAGGAGGAGGAGGAGCACGAGGTGGCGGCAAGTGGAGAGACACGAACAACCGAGCGGAGTCACGAGGAAGCGCACGAGCAGAAGCAGCGGCAGAGAGATCAGCGGCGCAGGCTGGATGAACCCCTTGACCGTGAAGTGGATTATTTTCATTTCGACGACGAAGATGCCGATAACGTGCAGCAACACCATTACTATAACGATAACGATAACGATACTGATGAGCCTATCGATGAATAACTAAACGATATTTATTCCATTGTAAATTCAATTTAAAAATATACAAAAAAAAATTAGTTATGTATGAAAACAAAAAAATACTGCTACATTAATCGATGGATGGGGGGCAAACTTATTGAATTTAACTTATTTAAATCGATAAACTTATAAATATATGTGACAGGCAGAAGAAGGCGTGGCAGGGCCCACAAAGTGCATATCACTAGCCAACTTTTTTATTTGCCTCAATTAGCTTTCCAACACTGCAAATAACTACATCGATTACATCAACTTCAATCGATTATTACTCTGTTGCTGAAAGCGGTAAAAATGCAAAAAAAATATTTTTTGAGTAGCTTTAAATGTTTTAAATTTAACAATTTTTTTTTTTTTTAATTTATGGACAACTTAAAAATTATAAAAATGCCAAAAAATCGACTTCTTTCCCATAGTCCACTGATATAAAGAGGCGATCAAGAAAATGTTGCGATATACTGATATAGTTAATAAACAAAAGCATGGAATGCTGTTAACCTTTATTGGTTTAAAAAAACATCAATATTTTGGATTGTCTGTTGAATGTTCGATCGGTTTGTCCTAGCCCCTGGTACGTCTGCCACTGCGCGAGTTCCTGTTGCTCCTGCTGCGGGTTGCGCTGCGGCTTGAGCTGCGGTTTGAGCTGCGGTTTGCGCTGCGGCTTGAGCTGCGGCTTGAGCTGCGGTTGGAGCTGCGGTTTGAGCTCCTGCTGCTGTTGCTGCGTCCCATCAATGTGTTCCTGTTAGCCGTGGCAGCTGCCCTCAGATTGGCCATGCGCTGACGCCTGGCACGCTGCAGCTTGCGCCTCCTGCGCATGTCGGCGATGCGCTTGCGCAGCCTGGCGGTGGCAAGCAGAGCAGCCTGGAGAGCTGCAGCCTCTGAGCTCGAGCTGGAACTGGTTGTTGTAGTAGTGGTGGTGGTGGTGGTGGTTACAGTGGTCGATTCGGTGGTACTCGTGTCATCGTCATCAGCTGTTGTTGCCGAGTCTGTTGAGGCATCGGTTGATGAATCTGTTGTGGAGGTGGTGGTA
Organism: Zaprionus africanus; assembly: GCA_018151435.1. NCBI lineage: Eukaryota > Metazoa > Arthropoda > Insecta > Diptera > Drosophilidae > Zaprionus > Zaprionus africanus. Next base: position 906,620 of record JAECXB010002285.1, read on the forward strand.
CAGTCGGCATATGCGGCATAGTTAGATGCCACCGAACAATCCGTGCAGCTTTCCGTTGAGGTTGCATCGGGGGCACAAGTTGCCGCATCGACACCACGTAGGGAGTTCATGCTCAGGATAAGGGCGCATCCCACAAAGATCAAAGTTGCGATTGACTTCATCTTGGTTCGGATTGAAAGATATGATTCTTGTTACTGTGCTGAGTTCACTGGGAACTGTGACATACTCTGCCAACGCAACAGCCCGTTTTATAGCGAAATTCTAGACACGATTTGCAAAATACGATTCGCGATTCTATTCTATTTGCCTGCCGCCTGTGACTGTCCAAATACAGTTGGCCCTGACAGCATTCGAGAAACAAAGGTGAGAGCACACACGGTTTTACGTAGGTTTTGAAGCAGCTGAACTTCGCCGGAAGCAAATAGACTGCGTGGGATTCGGGATAGGTGCAGAGTTTCATATGTTTCAGATTTACAGAACAACCAGCGAAGGTGGAACAGAAGTAGCAAATAAATAAAATTCTATATATATAAAAATTATTTATTTATAAGCTTATTATTGCATATCAAAATACAGTATGGTTTATATTTATTTATAAATCAATCTCAATGAGATCTACAATCGACTTGGCTCTGGGAAAGGTACTTCAACTTTCTATCCACATAAATCCATGAACCTTAGCAATAAATAGAGCAAAGTTACTGTTTATCTTTAATAAATACTTATAGATACATAAAATATCGACAAACGTGGCTAATTTTGTCTTTAATCTTATATTAATCTCAAGTATAACTCTTAAGAAGCCAGTCAGTAGTGTTTACTTACCAAATTAGAATAGAAAGTATTCCGCAGTTTATTTATCTCCATCAATTTAACTTTTTTCTTTTTTATTCTTATTGGGACACACACACAAAATATTTGACTTTGGTTTTGTGCAATTGAACCCGCTTCTAACTCCAGACTATGCTGTTTTAAAGTTAATGCTTTTTTCTTGTTTTTGTTGTCGTTGTTATATATTTATGTGTGTGAACAGCTGTTTTCAATAGCATTTCGTTGAAACACGTGCAATCGCTATAATTAAAAAATATTTACAACTCGCGCGACAATGAATGGAAAGTTCGTGCATATTAAATAGATAGTCCGGATTGACCTTCTCGCGGTTAATCGCAGCAAATGCGAAACACATGTTATATTAATAAAAGAATACATAATGTTTTAAAACGTCCGGTAAGCTGGTAGGCAAATACATTTATAGCATACTCTTAAGCGCCAGCAAAAAATAATTCATTTAAAAGGTGAAATAAATAATATACTATACTATACAATTTATTTTACAATAATAAATATTGCTGTCTTTTCTAATATGCTTACACTTTATTCGCTAAACAAAGATTATTTAATTAGTTTTTAATTACAAACACTTTTAGGCAGTCATGCACACCTACCGTACCACCGATGACAAAATATAAATATGTATGGTATACACTACACAAAAATTATTTAATTAGCAGGTGCACACTGCCAAATGGCTGAAAGGGGAGAAGTGTGTCGAATCAGTTAGCTTCTAGTGGCCGATCTGATTCATTTGGTATTTTCGGCATACCACTCAGCATCGATGAGTGAGTGTGTGGCGCGTATATCAGTTAGCTTTTGCTCGTATGTAGCTTAATTCGATCAATGGGTGACACATTCTCCCTACATTCAAATGAAAACGACATAACAATGTAATTTGCATGCTTAGTAGGTACAAATCAAGTTGAGGACTCGCGGGTATTGTCAACAGAGAAGTATTTTAGTTAATTATGCGACAAATATGCTTATTAAGCGCACGGACACTTGCCGAGATTTCCCACAGGACGCCAGCCCAGACAGACAAGTCAAGACGCGTCGCGCTGACTGTCAGTTGCACAACGAAGCGCGACGAGACGAGACGAGGCACATAATGCGGTGGCACATTGTTGTTCACTTGCTGCTGCTGCTCCAAGGGGCAACAGTAACAACAACTACGACCATCATTCATTCATCAAACACATCCTCGCTGGCTACACTGGCACAGGCAATGTCGCAGGTGCTGCAGCAGTCGGAGATGTCCGGTTGCAGCACACTCTACATACATCTGCAGTACAGTGCGCCTTCCTCGCGTCCACAATTGCTTGAGCTGCTGTCACGTCTGCTCATTCAGACGCCGCCGTTGCGGATGCAGTTGGTGCAGTTGGCCGAGCAACGCAGCATGACGTATAAACCCTTTCGCCACGCCGTGCTCTTGCTGGTCGACGATGTGCCAGCGCTGCGTCGCATCTATGGGGGTTTACGTGCAACCAGTAATCTATCGTACACACTCGTCTACATGTTGCAGCCACAGCAGCAACCCACGCTGGCCATGCAACTCTTCTGGCAACGCAGTGTACTCAATGTGGGACTGTTGCTCCATCCTCGGCTGGAGCTGCTGAGTTACTTTCCCTTTGGCAGAGACTGTCAGCTAATCCGCGCCAGCATTGTCAATCGGTACAACGTGCTAACTGCGCAATGGCAGAGCGGGTTGCACTTTCCACCCAAGCTGGGCAACTTTAATGGCTGCACACTGATCTGTGCCACTTGGCCGGACATGCCGTATCTGGTGCAGCGCGACGAGAGATCCTTTGTGGGCATCGAGGGTGCACTGCTCACGTTCATGGCGGAGAATTTGAACTTCAGCGTGGACATCTATTGGCTCAATCAGTCACAGGTGCGCGACACCTTCAACGAGTCAGGCTGGGTGTTCGAGCAGGTGAGCGGAACTCCCAACGTGTACACTTGTGTAGGGTATACATTCGCCTCTCTTTCAGATCTTTGCTGTGGCTGACTATGCCCTGGGCGGTTTCCATTACAAGCCACGCAACGACAGCAATACTGCCAGCGAGGTACCCTACTCACAGTCCATGTACTACTTCATGAGCCACATTATGCTGGTCACTAATCTGCCCAGTGCCTACTCGGCTTACGAGAAATTGACCTTTCCCTTCCATCCCCATTTGTGGCTGGCGATTGGACTTGTGTTGGCGCTGGGCTGTTTGGTGATTTGCTTGCTGCGAAGCTACTGGAAACCTTTTCCACAGGTAGTATAAAGAGGAGGGTTTTGTAGAGCAAAATTAGCTGTTTAGGTTTGCAATTATTGAAGTTATCTTGGACCTATTAAAGTTATGACTTCTCTATTAAAGCAAGGTTAAATCTAGGATTGAGGTTAAACCTATTGAGGTTGCTTAAAATACTCCTAGTTGAAATTAGGTTAAACCAATTAAGATTAAGCTGAGACTGTTGTGGTAAATCCAATCTATTAGGGCTAGATCAGACTAGGTTAAAATGAACCTTTTGAAGCTAGGTTGTTAGGGATAAGTCAAACAGATAAAAGTCTATTGAACTCATTGAGGTGAAGTGGAATACAACAAAATAAGAGATAGATCTTTGAATAACAGTTAGTAAAGATTCGTTAGAGCCTAATGACTTAAAATTTAATCTATTAGTGCAAACTTGAGGTTAGTTTTTATCAAATTTGAACATTTTGTTGCATAGTTGTACCTGTAAGGTTAGGTTGAATCAAGTAACTTTAAGCAGCTGCATAAATCAATCTCTCCTTCTCCATCTTTCCTTCCTAATACAGCAACCTTACTACCAACTGCTGGTGCTGACAATGGGTGGCAACCTTTCAACTGCAACCCTGCCTCGTCGCCTCTCGCTGCGTCTGCTGCTGGTCACGTGGCTCGCATGGAGCCTTGTGCTGCGCAGTGCCTACCAGTCGGGCATGTATCAACTGCTGCGCCAGGACACACAGCGTAATCCCCCCCAGACCATAGCCGAGGTACTGGCACAGCACTACACAATACAATTGGTTGATGGCAATGCCGATCGTTGGCTAGCAAGTTTGCCCGAGCTGCACACACAGCAGCTACGCCACCTGGCGGCCAGCGAACTGCAATCATTCGGAGCACTCGCAGCAGCTAGCGGTACCTCGCAGCGTCTGGCCATAATTACACCGTACGAATACTTTGGGTACTTTCGCAAGGTGCATGCAATGTCGCGCCGGCTGCATCTGGTGAGGGAGCGCATCTTCACGCAGCAATTGTCATTCAATGTGCGACGGCGTTCGTATCTAGTTGGGGTGCTCAATCGCCAGATAATGCTGGCACATTCACATGGCTTCTTGGAGCATTGGACCAGGCAATATGTGTCGGCGCTGGACGAGAGGGACGAGAGCATTGCACGGATAGCGGCAGTGCCGTACAACACACTCGATGGTCTGGAGCCGGAGGGATCGCTGGAGGACTCGTCGATGGAGACAGGCGATGAGCAGCCTGTCAAGCTGCGTGTTCTCTCGCTGACCGAACTGGCAGCGCTCTTCTGGCTTACCCTTTGGGCACAGCTTGTGGCGGTGCTTGTCTTTGGTCTGGAACTGTTGCTGGGGGTGTGGCAGCGACGCTCTAATTAAATCACTTCATAATCCTCGACGCAGCTCGGGCAAAGTAGCTGAAGTCGTTCCGTTTCTGGCACTAGGACGGGAAGCAGTTTCGTCGTAAAAACGCAAAACGTTTTATCTAAAAGCGATAAATTTACAAGAAAGGAAAAAAATCGAAAAAGCAAACGAACAAAACGCGCAGCAAATCTCTGCAAGGGCGAACTACCCCCTAACCTAACCTATTCCTACTCCTACTTCTATCCACCACCCTCTCCATAGACATCAATTTTGTATGTGTGTGCGTGCTGACAATCCTTGCCGTCGCTGAGAAATCCAACCACCCCAACCCCCCTTCCCGAACCAAGTTCCTTTTGGCAACAGAGCTGAGCGTGTCAGTGCACGCACGAACATGTGAGTGTCGATATAGCAAGCTGATATGACTATCTTCTTGGTTATATTAAATATTTAGTGAGTGGATTGTTCAGTTTAATAGATTTTAATTGAGACAACCAGAGAAGTAAGGGAGGAAGTCGAAGAATTTTAGAGGTACATGCATATAAAGGTCTTCTTTACTGTCAAGTGGGCTAAGTAGGTTCTTCTTTATAGAATATATAATACTATCCGAAAGATCGGTTACTGTTTGAAGAGAAATCGTGGACAACCTGGAAAACTCTCCGGGAAAGGGCTTCACGCGGCCAGCACTATGAGGAAGCCCAATTGTAGCCTCACTCTAACTCTGTCTCTCCCCCTCCCTCTATATCTGCTTCTCTCCGTTCTTCTCTCTCTCTGAACCTCTCTTTGTCTCCTTCTCTCTCAGCTTCTTCCTCTTTCCACCCCACCCCAACTGTTTTTCGTAGCGCTGCTTTGCTTATCGCCTCGCACATTTGCGCTTTTCCCCAAAAAATTTCCTTGACGCTTTTTTTCGGGTTGCCACAAAATGCTGCTGTAATGGGCATGACGTCGCCTTAACTACGGCTTCAGCTCAGTCTGGTTCTTCTCCCGCCCCCCCTCATCCTGCTCCTATCCAGCTATAGCGAGTAGTCAACGACATCGACGTCGTCATCTCGTAGCTGGAAAATTCAAGTAAATGTATTGAACTTAAGCTCATTGCCTTTGCCTGCATTGTCGTCCTTGCTCCTCCTCCACCTCCTACTCCTACCCCTGCTCCTGTTAACACCCTTTGCCATGCACACACACATACACCACACATACAAAGAGAGACGCACAGCTCAACGCTTGCTTTGCCTTTAATACTACGCGCTGCGCTGTTTAGCAGAAAAACTTTATGCAATTCCTTTTATAAAATGTTTCCAATTTTTTTGTCGACTTGGCCTACATCATTCACGTTGCGACAGTGAGCGAGTTGGGACAGCGAGTATAGCTGCAGAAGTAACGAGTTAACGAGCAGAAGTGTTACAAACAAGAGGTCACTGATAAGTAACGAGTTTAGTCTTTTGGAAGTAAGAGAGTGGGTTTGCAAAGTAACGAATAAAGAGCTTAGCGAGTCACTTCTCGCTGTAAACTAACGATTAAAAATCAGTTTTGGAATTCAACGAGTAGCCGAGAAGACTCTTAAACGTAACGAGTAACACATAGAAAGTAGCGAATAAATAACTAACTAACTTTACCAAAGCGTGAACTGTTAAAAATACCCGCTAAATAGCAACCAATATAGCTAAAAAGCAGCTAACGAGTAGAGTAGAAGAGCCCAAATAATACTCCAAACGGCGCTGAGTATGTATTACGAATGATAACCAAACTGCAAGCACGTCCAACTTGGGAACCTACGCGCAGCTTAAGTTTTATGTCCTCTTGACTAGCTCGCGAGGCAAGGCAAAGCTAGAGGCATCGTCTTAGCTCGTCCTCGTCGACGGGGCTACTCGCAGCGATTGGCAGCGGTTGCAATACTTTAGCTCGTTTGGCAATGAATTTTTATGGCGCGACTTTTATGCCACAGCCTGAAAGGGAGAAGAAGAGAATAGAAAGTGGAAGGAGGAGGTGGAGAGGGGCGAACAAGGCAGCGATTGGCGATGTCGACGAGACAAGGCAACAAAACAAATATATTCATGACGAGATTATGTGGCAAGCCGACTATGGCGAATGCACTTAAAAATTAGGAGGCTAAGCTCGGGGTGAGTGGGAGGGGCAGCTGCTGCAAGAGGAAGCCGGTAAAGGCAAGGCAGCTAAAGGTAACCGGCTTATCAGCCATGACATTGTGATGGCGGCGCTTTTGGAAAACTGTTTTGGCAATTTCCGGTCGCGGAATTGCAGCTAATTAGCTAATCAACACAATTATGGACGAGCATACGAACGGGAGGACACAGCCAGCGCCAGCGCAGGATAGCACACAACCACACGGTCAACGGAAGTGCCGCAGACAGTGGGGAAACACGCGGCTGTCGGCTGTCTGCTGCAGCTGCCGCTGTCGCATTCGCATCCTTTTTGGGACCCCGACGACGGGCGGCCGACACACCTGGCGTATGCGTAATCAAGTAAACGCCACATGCCACGCCCAACCAGCAACCACCGCCGCCAGCAGCCTCTCAGCCCGTAGCACCTGTTGATTAGTTTCCAGCCGAGCTAGCGGGAAAATGGCTGTGACTGCAACTTTACCTAACTCTCGATTAGGAAAATTAAAGCGAGATTTGCAATATATTTGATTGGTACAAACTTAAACGATCTACATAGCTAAGAATGCGATTGTACCATGTGTACATAACGTGCTTGCATTGGGGTCAGCCCCTTCTTAAAATGTACCTGTATTATGTACCCACATTATATTGTAATAATATAGAAATGTACCTTAATTAATGTCGTACACTGCGAAATATTTATGTACCTATTAAAAGTACTAACATAGAACTATATAAGAGTGTACCTGAGTGCAAATGTCAGCTGCTGCATCTTCAACTCTCTCGCTTGCGCTTAAAGTTATCGCTTCATGACCATGTTATCGATAATTAAAATTTCAGCTGCTGCAGTTCAATGTACTCGACCGCGTGATCCGCGCAAATGAACTTTGATGCAATTGGCGACACGGCGAATTGGTTAACTCATTAAGCAAAATGGCCGACTCGCCCCATACATATATGCATGTGTGTGTGTGTGTATTTATGTATGTTTATCATGCATACATGCGACCGCTTTCGATTATCATTGGCATCATTATCGCCTGCGCTTAATATCCTGTGTCAACTGTTGTCCATTCCATTTGCATTTTTGCAATTATTTCAATTAAAGCGACAAAAGAAACTTCTGCCCGACGCGCCCCAAGGCAAGGCAAGGCAGAGCCGCAGCGCAGCCAGCGTCGCGACGTGTCGTCAAGCAGCGCAGCAAGCAGTTCAGTTCAACTGTCTGCCCCCCTCTCCCTCTCCCTCTCGCACTCAGCGACCGACTGCGTTTGGCGAATATAATTTCCTTGTGCCGGATGTGACAATGAATACGCATTAACAAGTGTACAAACACACACACACACCGTATGCCTGTGTGTGTGTTTACAATTTTTGACGCTCACCGGGCGGCCGTTGATTTCGCTCTTTTGTGCGTGTGTGTGTGTGTGTGTGCGCGCCTTCCGGTGTGTAAATTGATACGCCCGTCCGTTTATCCATCCGTTGCCTGACCCTCTCTGTCTCGTTCTCTTCCTTCCCCACTGCTCCACTTACAGCTGGCCAGCAACAGAGTTGCGCAGCAGGAGAAGCAGTCGCGCAAGACACAGACACACACATGCAAACACACACACACGTAAACTGAATGAATGGCAGGCTAATTTTGTAGAGGCGCCACGGCACGCGCTTTTAACAATATTAATATGCACAATAATAATATAAATACAACAGTGGTGAAGGCAGCAGCGACAAATGAAGGATAAGCCAAAGCCGCAGTTGCAGTCCAAGCAGCAGGCAGCAGGCAGCAGGCAGCATTCAGCCGGTTGCGGCAGCGCACAGCAAGACAAAAGGCGAATGGTACGAGACACAGCGGCAGCAGAAAAGTAAATAAATTTCGCATTGTGGAAGAGCGCGTGACATGGCAGCATTTTGTCAGCAGGAGAGAGTTGCCGTTTCAAATTGGATTTGTCAGGCTTTGTCGCTCCACTTTCTTCTCCTTCTCCCACTCCTTCTCTTGCTCATTTTCGTTTCTTATTGTTCTGCGCTCATCAACAACATGGCGGCCGTGTGTGAGTAATATGATTATTTGCATATGTATGTGTGCGTGTGTGCACACATGCTGCGACTTCCAGTGCTGCCATATATTTTTTTGCTTATTTATTTTATTTTTTTTTGCTTTGTTGTTGGTTTCTTTCTCCCACGCTGCGAGCAGTAAGGATGAAATTACTTTGTATGATTTGAATAATAATTGAATTAGAAAATCATAGTCACAGCAATATGTCAGTGCCTGTGGCGCAGGCACATCTAGACCCGCACACATTCTCATGTTTGTCATTTATGCAATCCTAGTCGCAACCACATGCTATGCATTTTTATTAAGAAAACTATTTTCAAATTGCGCCCCTTCCTCTTGCCACGCAGCACACATTGATTACATTTGCTCCTTCCTATTTTCCTCTTTGCCTGTGTACATACTCGTACACTGTCAGCGCAATCAGCTTATTGTCAGTGCAGCTGCCACAGCCAACTTAACTGCATTAATCAATTCGATCGCGTGCAATTAAAAAACAAAGAATCGCCTTTCAAATTTGTTAAGTGTTTCCTAATTTTTTAGACTCAACGTGCAACATTTATTTGAACTTCAAGCGTGCAAAAAACAAACGCTTTAGTGACGTCACTTAATGTCGTCTCGCAGAACAATCGAGGAAGGGAGAGAGAGAGAGGGAGAAGGAAGTCAAAAACTTGAAGAGGCTGCCAAGTGGCGGCGCGTCCTTATAACTTCTTGGCTCTAATGTGCACGACATTTGTCGCCTTCCAAATGGTTAACAAGTTTCTGCAAATATCGACAGGCGGCCCCACAGACAGACGGACAGACAGACTGAAATCATTACTTACTGCCGGCGCAAACGACGCCATGTGCAAAGTGAGTACGCGCAAGTGTGTGTGGGTGCTCTCTCTCTCTCTGTCTCTCTTCCAACTCCTTCTCCTCGCCCCTCTTGTAATCATGTGAATCCGTTTAAACTGTCGAAGTGTATTGTGCGTCATTATTCTCTTTCGTGCCATTAGACTTGAATAGTTTTTCAATACCAAAAAAAGGAAATCGAAAGAGACGAGTAATGCAAATCGCAGCAGCGACGGCGACGGAGACGTTTATCTGCCGCTTATCATGTGTGTTGTTGCTGCTAAGTGCAAGTACATTTTTAAATGTATGTGTGCGTGCTTGTATGCATGTGTGGCATAACTGTAAGTTTGCATTGCATTTGTGTGACGTCGCATGCGACTGCACTTGGCTCATCGATAATGCAGTAAGTGCAGCAGTGCTGCATGTCAGTGGTGTACTGCTTATCGATAACGATATACATATATCATAAAGACAGCCTTAATGATTTGCTGTAAGAAAGAGAGAGAGAGAGTAAGAAAACCGTGGTTTAACTTTTGCCAAGTTATCCTTTCCCTTATTGATTGTGCAGTTTAGTTGCTTTTTGCCTTGTTTCGATTTCCGATAAATTTCTACCACAATCGCAGTCGTATTTCTGTTTCTTTTTTTGGTCATAATTGCGGCCAATTTGTATTAATTGTTTTTATTGAGAGCTGGCTGTGGCATTTGCCGCTGCAACCTGGCAACAATGAGCATAAATAAATCACTTAAAAATTTTATTGAGCCTTTGCGTGACGTGCACAGCCAGGCAGGCAAATTGCATTTTAAACATAGCACATATTCATTGATCTTTATAATGAGACAACCACGCACACACACACACACACACACACACACATGATACAGTTTTCAATTTGTGCATGTGTGTGTGCAGCCAATGCAATTTGAATGTAAATTGTTGCGCTTTTCATAAAACGCGCCGCAATGCAACACAGCAACAACAAAGACTCCTTTCTGTATAGCCATTTTCTCCCATGCCGAAAGCAGGCACTAGGGGCGGGTCTCGATATTGCGATGTATTATATCTAAACGGCAATTACATTCAGCAGGAAGATTTCATTTTAGAAATTATCCAATTAAATTATAAGATATTTAAATATGCAAACAAGACTGAACCAACCACCAAAACCCCTTATTAAATATACAAATTATGCATATTACGCATTTTATATTGCATACTTTTATGCGGCGCGTTGGAAATCGTAGAATTTCTTAAATAACTTCATAAATTGTTTGGATCGTGTCTTTTTTTTCGCATATTTTTGATTAAATACTTTATTAAATCGGCTGCGTTCATTTAAAGACCTTTGAAACCCAAAATAAAATAGGAGAAATGTGAAACACAACAATATATTCCCATGTTTTTGTTGAAATCCAGAAATGTATGCCTATATATGTATGTCTTGTTTCGTATGACATAGCAAACGCTAATGCCTCAGAAGTGTAGTGCTGTTGAAACTATATGCATTTATTAGTTAACTCAAATTTCACAATTTAAAAACAATGATGTAGAATGACAGATTAATCGAGCCGCATCGAGAGACCGACAGCAGACGTTGCAGATAAAAAGAGATTCGGGCTCAGTCTTTGGGCTGTTCGTCGATGACAGTTTGATGGAGACTTTTATGCTGTAGCTCACAGTCTATACGTTCCTTGGCCCGAAAGACTTTGGACTGTATATAGAACGACCCGCCGGTTGCCTTTTCATTGGCCCGAAATAGATGATCATAGCTGGTTTGTATCTCGTCCATATTGGATAAGTCTTTGATATTCAAAATCTGTTGTGCCTCACTCAGGCTCATGCCCTTTAATGTTATATCTTGAGTTTTCGAGCTGTTCATTTTGTTCGATTTATGCTGACTTGCTGCCGCTCGCGATGCATCGATTTCTTGTCGCACTGCCTTGACGAAGGCGCGTCCGATAGACTGCGCTCCGTATACAATAATTCGTGCAAAATGTTTTGCCATACTTTTCTATGGTTTGTCTGATTTATCGTTACACGTTATCTTCCACTCTCTTTCAGTTTCTTTTTCACTCACTCTCGGCACTCTTTCATCTACTCACTGTTTCGTTGTGTCTCTTTGTATCTAGCTGAGTATTTACTTTGACCTTTACCTTTACCGTTCTGTCTCTGTGTCTTGCTGTCTCTCTCTCTCTCCCTCCCGTTCTCCCTTGTCTTTGTCCGTGTGGGAGTGTGTGTGCATGTGGCTCGGTTGATCTATAAATTTTGTGAAATTCACAACATAAATATATGATACGTACGAAAGTTTCATAAATTAAATAAAAAATACTCTCTCTGTGTGTTGACAAATATCCAACAGAATGTGTGTTACTACCCGTTGGCGCCCAACGTGGGGTGTCTGTTTGCGTTTAAGTTAAGCTTTGAACTCTTTGCTTTGAAATGTGCATTTAATGTGAGTTAATATGGAGATAAGCTGAAAAACCTGTGTGTAATGAAAGACTAGTAACCGAGACTGATAAGTAAGTGTGAATGTAAGCATGGCTGTGTATGGCTGCGTGTGTGTGTGTGTGTAGAGCTCATAAACAAATTATGCACAATTTGAGTGAGTTCCGTAAAGCGCAAGTTTACCATGACACGTACACAGCCCGAGAGGCAGAGGACGAGACCGAGATGGACAGGCACAGACGAGCTCAGGGGGAAGGGGACAACAAGAAGAGCATCTGATGTGTTGTATTAGGTGTGTGTTGTGTGCGTGTGTGTGTGTGCCTGGTATTAACATAATTACAATAATGACTTGTTGCCGGTCAATGTCAACGGTAGCGAACCGACAAAATGTCCGGAATTTGTGGCCATAATTTTGAGTCAAGTTGTCAGCAACGAGTTGGCCGCATTTGCATAAGCCATAAATGCAACCAGATCTATGTATGTATGTATGTTCGCATATGTGTCTGTATGTACGTTTAAAGCCAGTCGAAAGTGAACTGAAGCGAACATAACCTAATTCGGTACGAATCTAGCCCAAAATGCACAACAATCGTCATTGGCATTCACTGGAATTTCGCTGTAATTGATCACATTTGTGTTTGTCGTTTGATTTCATTGCCTTGTGTTCTTTTTTTCCAAAAGAGAAAGCAGGCCAAATAGGTCGGTGGTGGTTGGAGGGCGTGGCTATTTTTGAGAAGTGCGTGGTTCATGCAACCTGCAATTGCAGACCAGACGATGAGCTACCCTTCGCTCAGTTTTAAAAAGAACTTCACACTAACAATTATCAGAGGCTTTTATTAGAACCTCCTGGTGCTTTCTCACTCTTACACGAACATTCTGAGGAATGTCAGCAAGACAGGGTAACTTCTGTGTTTATCAACCGATTATATTAAAAGTGAATGTGATGTGAGGTGAGGATTAACTTGATCTGTTCAACAAATACATAAACTTTTGCACCAAATTTGGTGTCTCTAACTTTTATAATAGGTAAAATTTGTATGTTCACAGAGACAAACAAGCGGAATAACGGACAGACAAACGGACGGATGGACAGACGGACAGACAGGCGGACAAACAGACAAACAGACAGATAGACGGATAGATAGACGGACAGACGGACGGACAGACAAACGGATAGATAGGCGGACAGATAGGCGGACAGATAGACGGACAGATAGACGGACAGCTAGGCGGACAGCTAGACGGACAGCTAGATGTACATACGAACTGACATGGCTCAGTCGACTCAGCTATTGATCGAGAGCCAGAATAAATCTACTTTGTGGGTTCTGCCACGCCTCCTGCTGCTTAGCACATATGTACATGCTATTGCACAAAGTAGGTATACCCTTTATGTACCGTTTTCAATAGGTAAAGGGTATAAAAAGCCACAGTTGATGGGTAAGTTGTTATTTTTCCGGCCGTTGCCAGCGTCAACTGGCGTCCAGCTCAGCGCAGTGCGAGCTCATTTATTATGCAAACACCTCGCATGTTGCCCATCAAATGTGGCCAATGTGAGTATCTCTCCCACTCCCTCCCTCTCTCTCCCCCTCTCTCTCTCTTTTTGTCTTTCCCACTTGCATTCTCTGTTTGCGTTTTGCGATTAGTTGCCATTTAAACTGCAGTTACCGCCGTCCGCAGTCCTGCGTTGCCATCTACGCGCTTTACTGTAGCATTTTGATTTCCGCACCGGCATCCGGCGCTTTTAATCCCTGGACAGCAGGGCCCCTTGCACCTGCCCCTGCACCAGAATGTGCCCTATCCTCGCACTTGCCTAACCCGAAAAAAGTGCAGACCGACAAATGACATATCCTTAGGTATTCCATACATCAATAGGGTTGCCAAGGCTAGTTAATTAAGACATAAACTTGAACTTGATTGAAAATCAAGAAACTCAAAGAGAAGTTTTCGCGATATTTTCATCGAACTATCGACAGCCGGATTTGGTAGGTTAGCATAGTTGTTATAACCCCTTTCCGGGCAGTGTATACAATTTGCCAGCGGGGTGGCGGGGGAAGGAGGGGCAACAAAAGCGAAGAGTTCACTATTTACCACACACGAACGTGGCATCTGAACGAGAACGAGAGCGAGTATAGTGGCAGAGTACGTGAATGCGAATCTAAATCTGAATGCGATTGCGATGGCGATGCTGAATTCGTGTGTGCTGTGAGTGTGCGTGCGTGTGTGAGTGTGGATGTGAAGGTGAGTGTATGTGAATGTGTGTCATGCGAATGTGAATGCGAATGCGAATGTGCCATGCGAACGTGGGTGATGCATGGCGGCCATGGCGCTGAAAATGGTTAGGCCTAGTGTCGTCTGGTGTCTGGTGTCGCATTCATTGCCATTCATTCGCTTCTGCCGTTTCGTGGTCGACATTGCCATTGCCTATTTATACCCTGTAACCATAGACAGAGCTGTACAGTGCGGGTAGTTATGGCCGAAGGTTCATCGATAGCTCACTTACCAGTGCCTGTTTTCTTTATATCAAGTTTTCTTTTTAGGTCAAATTAGGTCTATCAGGAAGCACGTTAGTAAGCTCATTTGTAAATGATCAATAGGGTCATTAATTTAACTTGGTAGTGTCCAATACCCTGTGTATATTAGGGTTAAGTAAAGGTAGTTAAGGTAGTGAACTCATTTACTTGTGATCAGCTGGAAAGTTAGTATGAAAATACACTAAGAGGTTCTGCTCAAGTTAACATTACATTACACTTACAGGGTATGTTGCAAGTTTGGCACTATTTCCGGTAGTCACTTTTGTTGTTGTTGCCGTTGTGGCTAACATGCGCGCTTAGGATTTGGAAAACAATTTCACTGTTAGTGGAATGTCAACGTCAGGCCGTGCCTCGGCTTCGGCTCTGTCTCCGGCTCCTGGTCCAAATCCTTTCCGTTTCCCCGTTGCCCTCTGTAGAGGGATAGAGAGGGGGGATCTCTCTCTCTCCTCTCTCTCTCTTCTCCTCGCCGTCTCTGCATCAGTTTCTATTGCCGTCTCGAAAATACCCAATCCGTTCGTGCCGAAACGTGAAATTTAAGCGCGCGCCGGGGATGCGCTCACATCACTAATTAGTGATGTGCAATAATCGTGTGGACTGCATGCTGTGTATTAGGATGTGAAGTGTGTGTGTGTGGGGGGGGGGGGTATGTGGCACAGACTGTGGTGCGGCGCAGTGTGGCGATCTCAGAGATTTGCGTGCGTACAATTTTCATTCGACGTCCAGTTCAGTTCAGTTCAGTTCAGTCTAATCGAGTTCAGGCTGGTGGAAGGGCGCTGGATTCCCCTTTGGTTTCAAAAATTGCAACATTGTTAATCAACTGTGCGTGTCGCATAAGTTGCAGTTGCGCGCGGAAGGGGACAGATAGAGAGGGAGGGAGATGGTGCCTGGCTTATGTGTATGTGGCGGTGAGCCCTAATACCCTTCAATTTGTATATTGCAAATGGGACACACAGATGAGGGGTATTTGGTGGAATGCATGCTTAGTCGAACCTTGCTTAAAGCTTTTTACCAGCACTAGCTCTATAAAAATAACATAAAATTCCTGCATATAAGATAGTTTATTACATTATTTTAGATGCATAAAAACAGGGTGTACTTGAAAGTTTCTTTTATTTAATACATTATTTTAGCTTGGGGAATTTTCTTGTCTTTGGCTGTTTTGAATTGTTAGATTTGTTTTGAGTAAAACTACTTTTGTACCACTTAATTGTTATTCATACATTTTCCAACACTGTGTAGCTTTTCGATTCCTATTTTTCAGCACTGACTGTGCGACAGCTTGTCAAAAAGTTTCGATCTTTTGACATTTACGACACATTTAACACTTTCAAATGGTACACACACTCAGTGTGCATCGGTATATGTGCATGTGTGTGAGCGTATGTGTGTTTGGGTGTGTGACTGTGTGTGTATGTGACTGTGTGTGTTGTGCCTGCGAGCTGTTGCCCTTTGGTTTTTACGTGCAATTTGCAGCGGCGTGTAAATAAAAGAGCTGACATTGCAGCTGCAATGTGTGTGTGTTTGTGTGTGTGTGTGTGTGTGTGTGAGTGAGAGCATGTGCGTGTGTGTAGGTGTGTGTGCTTGTGCATGTATTGCTGCCAATATGGTTGCATTAAATTGACCAGAAAAACAGCAGAGAGTAGCTGCCTAATTGAAATTTCATGTTCTGAAATAAGTTGAAAGGGGACGTGGGATTAAGGAGAAAGAGGTAGAGAGTGAAGTACTAAAAGACAGAAAGAGAGAGGGAGAGAGAGGGGGAGAAGGAGAGCGGGAGTACTTAACGCAATTCGCTAATACTCAGCGATTACCAATTACAAGTGACGGCGGTAATTGCAAACAATTTTTGAACAACTATTTAAAAGGTTGTCGATCTCATCGAGGCATTATACACAGTAAATAAATATGAATCAAGGTACTAGGTACAGTTTTGATTCATTATACACAATAACAAATATGAATCAAGGGTTCTAGGTACAAGTTCGATTCAGTACAGTAGGCTGTTTCAAACTATCTAAATTCAGTATATCTCCACATCAGTTAGAGCTTAGGTCGATAAAAAAGAGAAAGGGAAAGAAAAATATTTGACTAGAACTTAAAATGGAAACACCCGGTGATTTTCAGGGTCAAGTGACAATTGCTGAGAGAAAGTTGCGGGATCAGTCAATGGGTTGGCGCTTTGAGGAGAGTGTGGTCATGATGCAGTGGGAAAATAAGCAGAACAACGAAGAGGAGAATGAGAAGCAGGTGGAGAAGGAGCAGGAGCTGGAGCTTGAGCAAGAGATGATACAGCACCCAGAGCAGATCGCTGTGCCGACTGACACACTTGCTGTGGCACAATCAAGCCAACCGGCGGTGGAGGACCCTCTCAATATGGACTGGGACATTGAGAAGCCGAATGAGTTTCTTCGCTTCTTTCTTCGCATGGGATTCGGTGCCTTGATGCATCCGTATGAATATGCCAAGGTCCTGATGCAATTGGGCCATGAACCACTGCCGGCAATTGCGGGCCGCAACTGGCTGGGGCGCTCCACAATCTTTCTGCCCAGTGTGCATCAATATATACGCTATATCAAGCACACCGATGGCTTTGTGGGACTCTACCGCGGACTTGTGCCGCGTGTTCTGAGCAGCGCCACCTCGGCAATGTTCTCCGGCAGCGTTGTCAAGCTGCTGGGCATGGAGTGGGAAAAGGAGAAGGACGGAGTCCCAACAGTGCAGTCCTTCACTTGGAATCTACTGCGCGATGCCATTGTGATCACAACTGGTCTTGGGGTCTCGCATCCCTTCTACGTCATGTCGGTGCGTCAGATGGCTCAGTTCGTGGGACGCGAAGTGGCCTATGTTGGTGTTTGGAATTCGATGCGTGAGATTCTACGACAGGATGGCATCGCTGGCTTCTACGGTGGCTTTGTGCCACGCCTCGTTTGCGATCTGGGCGTGCTCTTCGTGACCAGTTCGCTGAGTGCTGTGTGCAATCGTCTCTTCCTGCTGAAATCTTCACAGCGGGAATATAACTCAGCTTTGCTGCAGTTCGGCTCCCTCATGGCGCTCTATCCCCTTCAGGTTGTTGGCGCCTGCATGGCCTGTTCCGGTTCGGGTCTAGTCGCCGGTGCTCCACCATACATGGCCATCTATAGTCAGTGGGTCGATTGCTTGATGGATTTATTCGCACGCGGAGATCATTATCGCGGGGCCTTCATCTTTCGTCGCACGCTACCCAAGATGCAAAAGTCGCAGCGCAGCTATGATCTATTTCCCATTTCCCGAATGATTTAGAATTTGTTAGTATTTTTTTTTTTTTGGTTTTTTGTGTTGTTGTTGTTGACCGTTTGTTTTGCTGTTGTTTCCCAACACTGGAATGTTATTTGTATGGTTCGATTCGCAGGGGAACCCAATAAAATCGAAATAGAAGAGTAACCTACTAGTTTGTCTGTCATTTGGATATCTCCCCTTCAGTACATACTCCCTTTTGTGGTTCCATCTTTGGCACAATTAACCTATGGTACCTTCATTAGGATTCTTCCCTGCAATACCTTCTCTGTGATACCTTTACAGGGTTAACTACTTGTGCTACCTTCGATGGGATACCTTACTTATACTACCTTTCCTGCAATAACTTCCCTGCAATACCCTCTCTGTGATGCCTTCTGTGGGATAGATTCCCTCCGTTACTTTCCCTTGAGTACCTTCTCTATGATACCTTCTCTGCAACACTTACTCTGCAATAGCTTCGTTACGTTTCCCTTTTTGTGATACCTTCTAGGGAATAATTTCCCTGTGGTACATTTCCTGGGATACCTTCCCTGCAATACTTTCTCTGCGGTACCTTTACAGGGATAACTGCCCTGCGGTGCCTTCTATGAGATACCTTCCATATGCTACTGTTCTGGAATAACTTCTCTGCAATACCTTCCCTGCAATACCTTCTCTGCGGTACCTTTACTGGGATAACTTCCCTGCGGTACCTTCTATGGGATACCTTAACCATACTACCTTTTCTGCAATAACTTCTCTGCACTACCTTTTCTGCGTAAGGCTCTTTGTGATACCTTCCGTATAATAACTTTCCTCTGGTACCTTCCATGGGATACTTTCTCTAAGATTTCTTCCCTGCAATACCTTCTCAGCTTTTCCTTTTCTGCCAGGAATACCTTCTGGAACTAATCCGATTTCTCATGAAATCATCAAAATTTCGCACTCTTACTTCAATGTCGTGGCAAAAAGAAAAACATTTTCGTTTACAAAAAATATTAATTATGATATTTACTGAGCATATTTTTCATCCTTTAGCTTTATGGGGCCTAAACCAAACTGAGCTGTCAAGTGGAGGTTCCCCTTGTAGTTGCTGTTGCTTTTGTTGCATTTGCAGTTGGGGCAGCTTGTACTAATTTGAATTATTTAGCTTGCCACACACGAGAGACAGTACACACACTCTGTGGCACAAACACACGCACACACAGACGTGCATAAAGACGCTTAGACACGCACAGACATGCACAGACATGCATGCAGTGGACACACTTTTGTCTGTTCTACATTGAGTGGGTTATTTTAATTCATAAGCGGCTAAAGGGACAAGGAGGGGAGAGAGACGAAGAAAGGGAGCAGGGAAGGCAACGTGTGGTTCCCCCACTTGGCAATGAGTTGGAGTACATGTGTGCGTGTGTGTGTGTGTGTGGGAGGGACGGAGCGGTAAAGGGATTTTCGCCCATTGTAAAACGTTCTTGGTTTTTCTTGCTTTCTTGCAAAATGTCAACAGAGATTAAGCGAGTGAAATCTGTTCATGTACAAGATTTTATATACGAGTACTACTAAACGGGAGACAGCCAGACGTCAGAAAGAAGGGAGAGGCGCAGAGAGACAGAGGGAGAAAGGGGGCACAAGAGCGAGGGAGGGAGAGAGAGACAGAGACAGAGACAGACAGAGTGGCAGCTGCACGTAATGAAAATATCAAAAATCTTCAACGAAATGTGCCAACGGCTTTTTTGCGGGGGTGTGTGTGTGTGAGAGTGTGTTTGTGGGTGTGTGTGCTGCGTTTTGCTTCATTTGAATGCGACACATTTTGCTGCTCTTGCTGTTGTTGTTGTTTTTGTTGCTGTTGTTGTTGTTGGTCAGGTTCATTTAGGCCAGAGAAATCAAAAGTCAAAAGTTAACACAGCCCGCAGAGACTTGAGTTCAAAATAAACGACTAGTTATTACACACACACACATGCATATGCACATATTTTGGTGTGTGTGTGTGTGTGTGTGTTATAGTTGCATGTTATATATGTATGTAGGCGTGGTGCAGGAACTGATGACAATGACGACACATTGCACACAATGCTGGGCCCAAAATGCCGTACAGACTTAATAACCAAAAAATGCAATCAGCAAGAAAGGGAGGCAAAGAGAGAGAGTGAGAGGGAGTAGCAGTGGGACGGAGACAGAGATAGAGGCAGAGAGATAGGGTGAACCAAGCAGGAAGTAGACCGAGACCGAAACCAAAACCAAAACCGAGACCAAAACGGAGACCAGTTACCCAAAATACAGATTCCAGACAGACATCTAGCAGAGGTTGGGGTGCGATTCAGGCTTGGTGGATCTACAGACTGCACAGACTGTCGACATTTACGCATGCATGGGGGAATTATCGTCATTGTCTGCTCCTGTATTCGTGTGCGTAGATAGATTGTTTATAATATACCCTGTGAATAATGGGCAATGCATTTGGGGGAGGCAAAGTAAGTTAAATAAACGAAAATTACTTTAAAGTAATTTTATTTCTTTTTCTTTCAATTCATCTTGGCAAATTATCAGTGTTTTCATTCTAATAACAGGGTATACAGCGCACAATTAATGCAAGAGCAAAAGTAACAAGACAGTTATAATTTCTACTTTACTTTCGTCAAGTATTGACAGGATACCTTTAAGTTGGGAGGTACAGTTTACAAGTGCACAACAATTTATTCCAAAGCTGTGCAGTATCTTGCGTATGCGTACAGGGTATTTGCTAGCCGTGCAGCTTCTTCACTTGCTTGTTGCGTATCTCGCTCGACTCAAGCAAAATGCAATTAGGCTAACGATGCAACACAATTTCGCCTTTAACTTCCACAACGAGTGAGTCAGTTGGCCAAAGCACTCGCAAGTTTTGTAAAATGTCATGCGAGCTGCGCCTCAATTATTAGAGATAAGTTAAATCACGAGATGTTCTAAATATTCTAATATATACATATATATTTGCTTAGCTTAATTGAGGAAATAAGCTGATATAAGATAATACTGTTTCTTGGCATATCCAAACTTCTTCGAAAAGTTAAATTTTTATATTAGTTATGTAAAGATCTTTGTTGATCTAAAGAAAATGTCGTATATACTTATTCGGTATACAATATTTTCTTTGACTTCTCCTCACTCTTTGCACTCGTTTAGGCTCATCGGGACTAATAAATTATGTGTGTACTAAAAGGTCTCTCAAGTCAATTTTTCTTCTTGTTTCCTAATGTGGAATTTCTCTTGAGGCTCTACTGGCTTTTTTTCTTTACCTATCACAACTTTTATTCATCTGCACACTTCTCGAATATACCTCGAATAATAACTATGTATCTCTTTACCAACTTATTGTTTGGTTCTTATTGACTCTGAGTGCGTGAGTGTGTGTATGTGTGTGTGCCGGAAATGTCGAACAAACTCTGCACTTGCCATTGTAATGAATCGAATTTTCCATATGGCGAAAACGGTCAAATTACACGTCGCACTGCAATTATTGTGTGTGTTTTGCACAGTTCCCCTGAAGCGCCTTAATTGATATTAATATGGAGTAAATTATGAAATATTATTACTGAAATATAACTGCGCATACCAAAGTTGAATTTGCAAATAATCAACATATGAAGAAAAAACTAAAATCGAACTTACATATGATATGTCATAATTAACACAAGCCACGAAGCAAAGATTAAATCAATGGCCGTATGAATTGTTGTGAAATGCAAGCAATGATAGAATAATTTAAATTCATATTTTATGAAATTCAAGTAAATAGTAACAGAATAAGTATGAAAGCTACAAAAAGGGGGCTCGAATGTGATTTACCTTCTAAATATTCTACGGCCCATATTTAGCGTACTTTGTGTTGCATACTTTGCAGGAAGCAGCTTAAAAAGCAATACCCCTATTAAGTTTGCTCTTGAATAATTTCTGTTCAAAAATTAATTTAACTATCCCATCGCAGTCAAATAATTTGGAATTCTTTGCACAATGATAGTTATTGTGATTGCCAATAATTGACTTTATAGCATTAAATTTACATTAGGATTTAATTTTATCTGTTACTGATCAATAATATATATATTTTGTAGGGTCTAGCAAGTCCTCCCTCTGCCTCTTTTAGAGTTAGTATACCCTTTCAGCCAATATAGAAGCATTGTAGGGTAGTCAATACTTCGCTTGTGCAAATGAAATAATAAACATGCCTCTATAAAATAAACAAAAGGCATTCGTATTAATTTATTAATCAATCGCATTACAACAAATTATTTTTCTCTTCCTCAGTCTCAAGAAAGAGAATTGCAATTAGAATCATAAATATAAAACAAGATATGAATGCGAATAAGATGAGTTGCAGATCTGTTGAGGTTAAATCGATTTGGGCGTGACTAAGTTAAACAAAGTGTAAAGTAATAATGGTAAATTAAAACATTTTAGTATAGAGGTAATAATAAAAGAAATAGCAACTAAAGCTATTCACGAGCGTAAACGCTGTCGAGAACGTCCCCTCGCAATGATGAGGTATAAAGAATATAAAGCATACGCCGCGTAGACCGACAACTTCCGCCATGTCAATAACAAACGACGCCGACGATGACGACGACGTCGACGGCGGTTGCAATTTTATAATGTAAATCCAATTAACTGGTTTCACGCACACTCGTGCACAATCCCGCACACACACAAATACAAACACTTTTGCACACCTACACGCACACAAAGGCGCTGGCGAAAAGGTGTTAATCGACGTCATTTTGATGTAAAGCGGGCGATGAGAATGATGATATTGTATGTGTATTTTATGACCACATCTGATGCGTAATTAACAGACAACAACAACAACAACAACAACAACAACAATTGGCAGCCAGGTTAATGAGCCATCATTGATTATGCATATGAGTTTTGGTCTGCCCGCGTGTGTGTGTGAGTGCGTGTGCGTGTGTGTGCTGGGGGCGTAAGGTAATAAGAGTTTCGTGGCTTCACACATCAAATCAAACGTTACATATGCTAATGAAATCAACCAAAATTATGACTAATTATGAATAGCTCTATGAGGCTTACTATGCCCGCATGCACTGCGAGAAAAGGTCCACTGGGATTGCCCAATTCAACAACGCTTGAAGCAGATAAGAAAGTAAGGAATAGTAAGTGGATGTATATCTATTATGTTTATATATTTTATTATTTTTTTTATCGACATTGGCTATTCAGTGTTCGTTAACGATAGGCTTAGGCTGTCGCTAGAAAAGTTTTATTGTAGAGTTGTCTCTTAGCTGAGAGAATAAACTTGTGAATGCTATAATTATTGTGAGATAAACACATGAATATTCAAATGTAACGTAGTCGGTTGTTGCTGACCAGTGTTGGTAAACAATAGCTTCAACCTAAAGCAAAGTGAAATTCTCTGTCCTTAGTCAATTTAACTTAATAAACGATTATTTTGCCAAGTGTCACACAAGCACCGAGTGTCTGTCGTGCGTGTGTGTGTGTGTCTGTCTGTCTGTCGGTTTGCCTGTTTGTCTCACTGTGTCTATCTTAAAGTCAAGGCTTTTGTTTAAAGCCAAGAGAACAAATGGCAGAACGGCAAACATGGGCAGGCAGAAGGCAGCGGACAGCAGGCAAAAAACGCAGCCAGGTGTAAATTACAAACTTGTAAGATTTTTGCTGGCATTTCCTGCCCCGCCTCCGCCTCTGACTCCGGCTCTGCCCGCCCTTCGTCTCTTAAATATACATCTGCCTCCAAGTTGCATGGGAACTGGGAACTGGCTGAGCCCAGTTGGGCTTCCAGCTCGTTGGCTGTCGCCATAACCAAAGACATTTCTCATGTTGCAGAGACGGAACGAAATGACAGAGGGCGAATGATACAGAGAGGGAGAAGCAGAGAGAGAGAGAGAAAGGGAGTGTTGCTGCTACTGAGAGGGGAAGTAATGCCAACAATTACGCAGTTGAATATTTTATGAGCCAAGCAGATTAATATGAATATTTTATTATCATTTTAGATTCCGTATTTCTTTGTTGCTACAGATTCACTCGGATTCCCTCACTCTTCTCTATCTCTCTCTCTCACTCTCTTTCTCTCTCCTGCTGGCTCAAAGAGTGTCTTGTGCCTTTTGCTTTGGCTAAGCCAGGGCAATTCCGCCCAAGCCAAACTCAAGTCGAAAGCATGTCCAAAAATATGCTTTATATGGCTTTGCATTTTCCTCAGTTGCTTTTCTTTTTTGTGGCCCAAATTGGTTGCACTTTTTCAGTTGGGTTTTATAGTTTTCACTGAGCAGTTTGTTACCTCAATAGGATCATTTCCGCTTTATAAACTCTTGCTTTACTTTGAGAGGAATTGATAAGAAGAAGGCCAATTTGCTCTCTAAAATTAATTTACATCAACAAATTTCGATGGTTCATACTTTTGGCTATCGTTTGATATTCGATATTCATATAAGGGAGAGTAATGAATAGTGGAGAAATTCCAGGCTACCTTTTATGCTACCTTTGAGGCCTTTAACTCAATTCTTTTTAAAGTCTTACATACTATCGATAATTGTTGGTCTGCGAAATCACTTTTTAATATCAATAAACTTATTAAAACCTTAAGCAAAAAGAAAGAAAGTACTTCTTATGTAAACAGAGATCACAACGATACGTAATAAGTTATAGAAAACTAAGCTAACTTCCAAGGGGTTTTTCAAAAACGTTTCCAAACGATAGTACTGCCGATAGTCGGTGCAATTGCGTAGGAAGGTCACTAAATATTTCAAACGAGATAATTTTCCCTTAGTTCCTCTTAGTTAGTTGAATTTGTTATTTAACCTGTCGATAGTTATACGATAGTTTGACAGTGCATGTGATAGTCAGTTACCAATTCGCCGTGGGTCGCTTGGCCCGTTGCCCGCAGCTTTTTTTGCACCTCTCGGTCGGAGTCGCAAATGCTTTTTGCTGCTGGCCAAAGAACGCATAACGCACACACAAACACACGAAGCAAAAAAGACAGGGCAAAAGAAGAGAGGAAGAGAGAGAGAGAGAGAGAAAGGGACGGGAAAAGCTGGGGGGTGAGGGGCGAGAGAAAATGTGGTGAGAACGGAATTTATGACCACGAGCCTTCAAAGGGCCTGGCGGGCGTTGCTTTTTTGGTCTCTAAATGTTTTGCACCAGCTTCGCCTTCGGTCCCCTCCCCCCCCCCCAGACATGCCAAATAAAAACTGCGAGCCAAAACAAATTTTTAGGCAGCACCCAGGCAGCGGTAGGTGCGGCCAGTTAGAAGTGGAGAGCGGAGAAGGGGAGAGGCAAGAGTCTCAGTCTCAAAGGCAGTTGAAGGCGCAAAAAAAAAAAGAAAAAAAAGAAATAAAGAAAATTTTTCATTTGTTGCGTTGTTGAAATTTTCATGCGCTGCGAGCATGGCAATTACAGCGGGTACCCGCCTAACCTCCTCCTTGAGAGGGGGAGACGAGCGCATTGCATCACAGTTTTTTTTTTTTTTTTTTTTTTGGGTGAGGGGGTGCCGCCCCATTTGGCAAACTATGTGTGTAATAGTCGTAATATCGTCATCATCTTGGCCTAGCCCAATAAATTCGGCCAATAAATGCGCTTTCAAGTGCCACTTGCCACGCCCCACGCCCTATTCGGTTGCAAGAGGCAGGGCGGTACGACACCCTGGTGATTTATGCAGCCCAGTAAGGCTTTAAAGTGTTGAATTCACAGAAGAACTAGAAGAAAAAGCTTTCTTCGGGGCGCTACTTCCCGGTGCACAGGGTGTCTCACTCTCTAACGCCCTGTCAGGTTGCATTACAAGCAATGCAGCGCAAGCAACGAAAGCACAGCGAGTTGGCAGCACCATCAGCCTCGCGGAACTACAGTTCCAGCGTGTACTTCATCTTATGCGCTTCAGCAGGCCTGACAAAGCAGCCTGTCCCGACATGTCGAGAGGCGACTGAAGTAAAATTAGAGCTGTAAGCTGCAGTAATGTAAAGGAAACTAAATAGGAGATGTGGAGAGGGGGAAGTACTGCTAAGAGAAGGTCCCTTAAAATGGGCAGAGCTGTTAAGAAGTTGTATAGAAGGCGATTTACAATGGGTAGAGTTCTGTTATGTGGCAACCTGTTCGAAAAACCTTCTGTTCTGAAGAGAGATGTTAATTTTCACAAATGAGAGACAAATCTATTAGAGGAAAGACAGTAATAACTATTAAAACACCTCTATATTAAGCAGACTTAATGAGAATTTAGTTGCAACAGAACTAACACGGAATATGAGGTGTGAAGAAGGGTAAGGCAGTTTCCTTTATTGCATTGTGCTTTGTTCGGGGGAACCTTTTGCTACGCACGCTGCCATTTCACTTTGGTCACGTAACATTCAATGGAGTCCCTCAAGTCCCTGGCATTATAATGCACTTTTTGGATAATACTCTGGTGCCTTTTGTTGCGCCTTTGCTTGGTCGCCCCATTGCTGTGTGCTGTTCTCGCCATGCAACAGGCATCATCATACAAACTGCCGACTGTCATTCTGCATAGTTCGGTTAGTTTCTCCGCTCGTCTAGGCTCCGTTCCCCTTCATGTCCCTTCCCGGCAGTCTCGTACTTATTCCGTTCAGGTCTTGTGCGATTTTTCCGGCCACATGCCTGGCTGCACTTCAATCAAAATCAAATATTACAAGCCATGCCAAAGGGGTTGCACCTCCACTGCTGCACGCCCTCATTTCCCTCTCTGTTTCCTCCCTCAGCTTCGTGTCTGAGTTATGACCAGGCTGAGTTCCCATATGCCAGTAGACCGGGGGAGGGACTGAGGCAGACAGACTGACAGGACGTCTCTCTGGACCCCTGGCAGAAAACTACACTGTGCGCAGAAGGTGGGTCTGTTTCACAAGAAAACTCAGCGATTATATTTGTTTTGTTTACTATCGTAAAGTATCGCAAAGTTAACTATCGTAAAGTTTAGCTTCGTAAGCAATTGAAAAATTAAGTGATTGTTAGAATTGATTATTATATATGATTGTTAAGTAAGTTATAAATTTAAATTTTATCATAAACTTAAAACTTGATGCACCTTCTTGGAAGGACCTTCTCTTCATAATCAGTTTCGCAAGCAAGTCGACTATTTCTCTCAGTTCCTGCATATGCATTTGTAGTTCTTATTGGCTTTTGTTGTGCTTGGTTAGCTGCAACGGCGGCTCTGCTTGGTGTGTTTTGGGGTAGGGGCGAAGTAGGTAGGGTATTTCAGACGCGGAGCTGCTGCTGCTGCTGTAGCTGGCGTCGGCTTGATTACGCACGTTTATTACTGGTTGCGGCTTCGATTGCCAGTTCTCTTGGCCATGGTTTACGGATACGGATTCCGGATTCGGGATACCGGACTGCTGGCAAAGTTGTAGATGAGGGGGGAGCTGGTGTTGCCTGGTGGCGACTGCGCTCTCATCAATATGCGACGTGTGAGCTGCAAATGTACAACATGATTACTTGCAAATCACGTGATTGTGATTGGGATTATTGCACACACACACACATACAGTGATATACACAATGCAGTTGGTTCCCTCCCCCCCTCTTTCCACACTCCCCTTAGTTGTTTTTTTCTATTGTTCAATATTTTTTGCTTCCGTTTCCAACGATTGTCGAACAAGCTCAAAAATTCATGCGATTTTGATATTTCTTTTCTTTCCGTTTCTCATTTCATTTCCTTTTCATTTGCCATGTTATGCCTTTCGTTATTCTTCTCTCATGGTATTGTACGAGTATTCCCTTGTTTTTCTTAATTCTCTACATTTTCGTTCGAGTAATTAAAACGTTCTTCATTGCTTTGGCCAGTTTCCGGCTTATTTAGGATTATAATAATGCCAAGTTCCAGTAAGTTCAGTTCCTGTTCCTATTCGACAATTTCATTGGGATTCCCATTGGGATTCTTCATTCATTCTCCATAATTCATGGTCTTTGCTGGCTGTGGAATGTAAAACGAATGATGCGTTAAACGTTTTTTGTGTATTAGGAATTGAGAAGTATTCGAGATAATTGAGAACTTTTCTGTTTGTGATAAAATCAAGGAATATCGAGGGAAATCAGCGATGTCTCTAGATGACGAAAGTGAGTTCTGTATAAGTAAAGAATCATAGAGCCAGAATCAGTAAATAAATACGATAGTATTCGATAGTTTTATAATCAGATACTCTTTTGGTTAGCATTGTGGACTTGTTAAGGGGCCGTGAAAGCGCTGCAACAAGTGGGAGGCACGAAAAGAGCCAGCAAGGAACAGGATAGGTCCTTCAGAAAGGGGAGAATAGGGAAGGAAGAGATCGCCATGGGACAATCACAATTTGCTTGGCAAATAACATTTTCCCAATATTTATTTTCTAATTAAAATAAAAAAAAATAAATAAAAATTGCCGAAGTCGCTGTAGTTGCAGTTGCAGTCGCAGCCGCAGTCGACGTCGCCGCGTGCCATGAATATTAATTTGGTTTTTACGGGAGGCAGCAACAATGTAGAACTAAACTAAAAACCTGAATTACAACTAAATATTTATAACTCATTTCAGCACACACACACACACACGCACAAATACACTCACACATAAATAATAATAGAAAAACTGCAGACACACACAGACAGCGAGAGAAAGATAGAGGGAAGGGGAGAAAGGGCAAGCAATGCCGACAGTTTTTGGCATAAAATATACAAATGGATATTTTGGGGCGTTGTTGTTGCTGTTGTTGTTCTTGTTGTTGCTGTTGTGTCGCGTGAAAATACACAAAATTAACTTGTATTTAAAATTTAATTAAAACTTTTGCTGTTATTTACATATCCCGTGTGTGTGTTTGTGTGTGTGCGTTCTGTGCGCTTTTTGTGGCGCTTTGCCTTGCGCGCGCTGCAAAGTATGCAACACTTTTTGTTGCACAACTTTCGCTGCTGCACTCGGCAAGGGAGAATGGGCTGGCATCGACTGACACATACTGCGCATTAAATTAAATCACATTGTGCTGCATTTGTGTGTCTGTGTGTGTGTGTGTTTAATTGAAATTGCGCGCACAATTTTTGGTTTATCGCAGCGAATTGAGGCAACGTAGAAGGCAACTGAGTAAGGGGACCATGGCAGGATAATGAGGGAGAGCTACCATTGGCTCCATTGGGTTGTATAACGTGTTGAGGTGGAGGAGGGGGTGGTGCCATGGGTAAGTGGTCGTTGCGGTTTCGAACGGGGGGCGTTTAGCATAATTAGTACTTGCGACCGCGTTTTGTAAAATGCGGTTTCAAAGCTGGCAAAATGGGGAAAACTTAACCCTAAAATGCATTCGACCTAACCTAACACTGAATAATGCGCGGCCAACAGCAGCAACAAGAACAACAGCAGCAGCTACAAAATTATATTCAATTCACAGTTGACGCTGCCTTGTGCAAATTATGAGCCTCACCAGAGCAAACAGTGTTTATATGCTAGTTAAATACCCTGTAATTTATTTATTTTTTGAAACTTTTTATATTTCTGTTACAAGTTAGAAACTGAAAATGAAATCAAATTTCATGTTGATGAAAATTGAAGTTGAATATGCTCGACTAGCAGCTACCCTGTACGTGAACAACCTCTATCAAAATGCAGGGTAGACCAGCTCTTTATTGCGCTTATGATTCACTCTGACTCGATTAGCCTATACAGTGTAAAAATAAAACGTCAAACTATTTGAATGAGTCTTTTAAAATTTCAATTGCAATGGGCATAAGACTAGAAAATACCCTGTAAATATATAACATATATAAATAGCTTGTAGTAACGAACCTTTCTCAATTTAGCAGCTGACGAACATATTGCTGAAGGTGAGAAGTTATCGACGAACTGTATACCCTGTAATTAATTTATTTAATTATTGTTATATCTTCTTGTTGACGCCAATAAGCGTGCCTGCCCTTTTAGCCCGCAGTATGGACCAGAGCGGTATACCCACGGCCACGACCACGCTAAGTTCACACACAGTGGCAAACTTTATGGCAAACCACTCGACGGGCAACGTCGCCCAGCATCATCATCGTCATCGTCGTCGTCATCGAGCGAAATTTCAATTTATGGTAAATTAATTTGTAATTAATTTTGCGAAACAAAGCGCTGCGAAACGGCACGGAATGGAATGAAACAGAATGGCATGGCATGGCAGAATGGAACGCCATCGAATTTTGAATTTGGCATTTCGTTGGCGTAGCCGTGATGTGTTTTTATTTCTATTTCACGCTAGTTTAGTTTCAATTGCGTCCAATTAAACATGCGGTTACCCATTTCCGATTGTGATTCGTCGCCCCGTTTGCGTTTTCCAACTCCCCCTAAATTCTCCTCCCATCTCTGACCACACCCTCCTTCCCCATCCAATAGCAGGCAACTCGGTCGAGTAAGCTGCGTGTTGCACGCTGGTATTGTATTTTTCGGAAATTGAAATTGCATATTTAAATAGGGCAGCTGGTGACCAGCTTCAGCTTCAGCTTCAGCTCGTCGAATCATCCACGCCCCAAAGCCCACACAAAATGACACCCCCCCTCCTGCCACCGGCTCTCGTCTCCATTGAGAGCCGAAAAACGGAAATAAATACTTGTAACTGGCAACAGTTAGGCAAGTTAGTCCCCCAAGGGCTGCGCGACTCTAATTCTTTCACTCCTATCATAATTATACCCTGTAGCAGCTGTTCGTAGGACAGGCCTGTTTCTCTGTTGACTTATTAGCTGCATGTGCAAGTTGTAATTAGATAACTTTTCTTAGTTTCTATTGAGTGTAGTTCTTTGGTTTATTCATATACTTTGGGCGTGGCATTTCAAATGTGCGGATGAAGTACAAGAATATTTACGACAAATTTGATGAAGCTCATACTAAGATCGACGCGGATCATCCATGCCATTCTCTGTCATTTTAACGCAATGAATTCAAGTTAAAGGCCCAGGGTATTTTGCAGTCGTTAGTAGTTTATTATGCTGCCATGATGGCCCATTATGAAATTAGTTAGGCACATTCTGAATTCCATTTGTGTAAGCTGAGTGTGCCTCGATTTGGGCCTGCGACGTATGTACGGGCTCTGGATTCTGTGATTAGCTCACCGGATATTGAATGGGACTTACCTGTTGTTTTTGCTACTCATTGCTTTGTTATGCAGTGGACTGACTATAGAATAGCGACTCTTGACCTTACTTTAGCGTGTTTGCATACCTTGTCAAAAAGTTATCAACTTTAATGAAATCAAAATGCATTCGGTTGAAATTTCGGTTTAATTTTCATTCGATTTTATTTTTATATTTTCTTTCTTTTCGCTTTTGTCACATAATACTTTTGTAGTTTTCGCTTTACTTACGCATTCGCATGTTGTTCTTGCTTATATGAGGGAAGGGGTGGGGGTAGTTTGGTTAGAGAGGGAATAATAATATTGATAGAGAGCGGGATGCGTTTTATTTGCTTTACTCGAACTGTTTGCGGCAATTTGCTGTTTGCCTTTCCACTCATCTAGCTGTAGTATATGTAGCTTTAATGGTATGGTATATATATATATGGTATTATATAGTCGTACATATATTTATAGTTAGTACATATATATAGTTGTATATATATCTTTATTTGCTTATATATGGCAACACAATAGTAACTTACAGTCCTTGTGTGGAAATCGCTTTAATTTTTCGTTTTTCTTTTCTTTTTTTTTATACAAATAGACTATTTTTCTACTACGCCTAGTGGGAAGGGGGAGGGATGGGTAAATTACGTTTTAGGAAACGATATTAATTGCACGAATTGTGTGTGTTTAACTGGCGCCGATAACTCGATAACTAAATAACATATGTTACAAACGCAAAAGCTAATCACTATATAACTAAGCGCTATCTTTACTTGTCCGCTGTCCAGCACTGTGTTTTGCAATCATCATTAGACTTACAAATACATATATCGATATCGATTACAAAAAAAAAAACAATTATGTTTATATCGCTCTACTTAAGATAAGCCTAGAATTGTAGTTTATGCTCTTTGTTTTGTTAACACTCTAATCTAATGTTAAGTTTATAGTTTAGTTATCGATATATCGATTTGTATGCGTAGTTATCGATACGTTTTGTAGCACTTGTAGCTGCGTGTATACTCATGAGTTCCGTCTAGTTATACCATAAATGGGGATTACTTATGCTCTGGCCCTTAACTTGTAGTTGTAGTTGTAGTTGCAGTTGTATGTATGTATAAAGTTCCTCTGCTTCTTCTTGTATGTGGTGTGTTCTTAGTATAGTTTACATACATATATAATATATTAACTATATAGCTATATAGCTCGCTATTCTATGCCCAACTTGTCAACTTCCTGCTGCATTGCTTAGTGGATTTTCATTTTCTTTCTCCATTATCCCCTTCTTCTTAATTCCTCTTCCTTTCGCAAATCCGTTCTTTGATGTATATAGTATAGTAGAGTTATAATGTATAGTAGATACTTCTTGTGTATAGTTTATATGAATAATTATTTTGATTTCTTTTTTTTTTTTCTTGTTTTCATGTTGTATTCGGATTTCTCGTTCTTCTTCTATATAGTCTATATATGTATGTATATATACGGTTTTCATTTATGTTTTCTTTTTTTCATAGTTATTGTCCACCCATCCAGTTTACGGAAAATTCTTATTTCGTTTCATTTTGTTGTATTGTAATTGTTTTTTTTATAATACCCTTGCAAGGAGTTCATCGAGAGGAAGAGAAAGACTTGAATCTTAAGAAAAATAACAGATTTGAACAGATTAGGTGGGTGCGATATATCGTCAAGCTGTACGAACGATTATAGTTCATCTTTAGGCATATCGAAACTATCTGTATCTCTAAAAGAGTTTTGAAACTTTTTTCAAATCTCTTTGCAAGGGTATTTCAGCTTCGGCTATTGCCATGTTTTGTTTCTCTTCGATTTTTTTAATACTTTGCCTTTGAAAACATGAAACTATAATAAATTCAAATTAGAAACTTGTAAACAAAACAATAAAGTTCTGAATAATCCATAATTGCCCATAAATAAAATAAAATAAAATGGATGCAGATACACACACAAACACAGACAGAGTGTGCATGTGTGTGGCGGGAGTATATAAATTAATATTAGGCCGAAAAATATTTTGTTTAATATTGCGCAAATATGATAAGGCAGCAATTAATTTATTGCACGTCATAAGGGGTGGTCTATTGCGCCCACGCCTTCTTGACAAAAATGAAAAATGCATACAATTTGAGGCGTCAAATTAAAATTGCACAACAAGTACGTGTGTGTGTGCGTGTGTGTGTTTGTTTGTTTTTGTTGTACCTATTTCTAGAGCTGTTTGTTATTTTATCTTTCATTAGTTTTTCATGAATTTTCATTAGTGATGGAATTTTTGCTTTAATGTTTCTATTTTACCTCTATTTCTTATTGTTAGTTGCTATAATATTTCAAGCATTTCTCTGTATAATCTGAAATACCCTTGCAGAGGGCATACCATGCCTGTAAGGGGATCTATTATAATAAAAATAAATTAAATAAAAAGATTATAAGAAAACATATTCACGATGCACGTTTCTCTTTCGATCGAGTTACATTCATGCATATCTGCAAGGGTATTTGGTCTTCGGTTCGCACCGAAGTTTGCAGTTTCTCATAAAGTTTTTTTTTATTTCCTTTCTTTCTATTCGTTTACCTTGTTGTTGTTGAAGTTGAGAGCACAGTTTAATTTAGTTAAATATTTCACTTCTCTGACGAAATATGCCTTTAATACGTTGTTGTTGTTGCCTGCTTGTAGTTGTTTTTTCTGTTGTTGTTGTTGTAGGAGATACGTTGCAAGCCAAACGAATCCTGAGCTCGTTTTGAAAACGTCAATATAAAACTTGAATGCGTCATTCATAATGCGAAATGCGTAGCCAGCCTCAATTGCAGTTTGCTTTGTTGTTGTAGTTGTTGCGGTTCGGGTTGTTCGTATTGTTGTTGTTGCTGTTGTGCATTGTTGTTGTCAACGTATCAAAAGTCCCGTATCGGGTGACCAGCGATTCGCACGATAGTACATATCCTTGTACATGGAAGGACAGGCATTTTGATTCTGTTTCGGAACAGGGGAACATTGAGAGGAGATTAAATTAAATACTTGTATATATTGTCTGTCAAATATAGAATTTGTTAATGGTACAAATTAAACAAAGTATATCAAATATATAACACTTTTATAACACTTTCATCGTACACTCACCTTATGCCGCTTAAAATCTATGTTCGTCCTTACGGTTCTATGGTGCAAAGTCTGCACCGGTCGGGCATTATTACCTAGTGGAGCTTTCGGTGTACTCTCGGAGCCTTGCATCAGTCGTCGGAGTTGATATAACTGAAATTAACGTATAAACCCATACACATGCATACATTATGTATATATTAAAGCATACAAAGGGGTTCGCAGCAAGTGCAAATGCATATCGATAGGCCGATAAGCAGTTAATGCGATAAGCCGTTAAGCCGATATAAGCAAGATATTCATTTTAATGTTCTGTCTGTCGCTCTCTCTCTTTGTCTGTCGGTATAGGTATTTGCACTGAGTGCAGCTGTATTTAATGGTAGTTGTTTGAAACGAAACCGAGTTCCTTTAAATGGATTCGCCTGTTTTAATCAATTGAAAATAATTCAAAACATCCAAAATGTTGAGTTTACTCAGCAGTTTGTTCTTTAATATTATTTTGACTACTTGACCTGTAGATTATCTTCAAAGGTGTTTCAAATTTATTATTCAAATATTGAAGGTGTTTATGAGTATGTAAAGTAGGTCAAATGCGAGAATGAATTCAAATTTAAAGTGTATTTAATCAGAGTTCTTCTGTCTATAGCACTGTCTACATATGTTATACTATTTAATTTCTAAAGCATTTTTATTTGCCTTTCAATCTGCACATTAATGTTGTCCAATGTTGATTTAATCTATTTAAACACGCCTGATTATCGCGATTGTTATTGATTAAGTTCTATTATAATGTTATTGACAAACTGTTGTTTGTTTTGTTCCTGCTGTTGTTGTTGTTGTTGTTACATTTCAACAGTCGA
This sequence comes from Zaprionus africanus, assembly GCA_018151435.1. Classification (NCBI taxonomy): domain Eukaryota; kingdom Metazoa; phylum Arthropoda; class Insecta; order Diptera; family Drosophilidae; genus Zaprionus; species Zaprionus africanus. The sequence goes on from JAECXB010002285.1 coordinate 941,301, forward strand.
TTTACAAATGTAAAATATTTTTCATTCGATTATCAGTTTTATTATTTTTTGTTCTAGTTACAAAGTTGTTTTCGTTATTGTTGACCCAACACCTTTCCATCGCGATAGAAGGACCCTCCCTCGCCGCCACAAAACCGATGCTTACTTAATACAAATGCAAATTGATTAAACTAACCAAATATTGTTTTTTAATTATGCGCAGAGTAGGCGCATCGACCACATCGACTGAACCGCGCGCGTACCGAACCGAACCGAAGCGAAGCGAACCAAATGCCCAATTGATGAGAAATTTTATAATTGCATTTGCAAAAGTACAAAACAAAATACAAAAAAAAGTAAAGAAAGCAACAATCGAATGCGCTCGACAGAATGTTACCCTGCGGAAGGTATTGAGAAACCTAAACGCTCTGTTTAGTGTCGCTACCTCTCATGTTCGCTGAGATTAGCGCGTTCATACGGACAAACTATCAATAAGTTGACTGCCACGCCTCTTTCTGTTTAGCACACCTATTCCTTTTTGAGCATTTTCAATAGTGATAGGGTATAGCAAAAAACGGAACTGCATTGCAAAAAAAACTTTCCCTAATTGCAATTGCAAAACGCAGATGCAATTCATTATTTGCGGTCGCTTGTAAAATCAATGGGGAAGTCCCAATGATCTGAACCAGACTGTGTGTGTAAGAGAGAGAGAGAGGAAGAGAAAGAGAGAGACAAACCTACCTCTTGTTTGGTGATATAGATGGGTTTATTAACTATTATCCAGACGGTGCTCTCCCAGCAGCCCGGATGCGTGGTAGATCCCTCGTACGTAATATAGTGATCCGTATTGGGTAGCAGAGATCTCACGGATATGTGGCGTATGGGCGTCGAGAAGCCTGCAAGCAGATAAGAAACACGAAAAAGAGTAACGTATTAGTTCCCTTTTGAATCTCCGTTATCCCCTTTGCAAAGTAGCTTCAAGTCTTTGCTAGCCTTTTTTCCATCCAGTAGTCACCAAAATCGAAAGTTCAAGGTGCAGTTCGGTGCACACCCCTTGTCTACCCTACCCAAGTGGAATATGGTACAAATGTTTCTTTCTCTCTTTCAAAAAATATGAATGCAGAACGTCTACGACTCGCAAGACCTAATGAATAATTCAGACCTGACGCAGGAGCGGAGCAGAGCTGAGGAAAGGTAGGCGGGTCTAGGAAGGTCCTCTAGTTGGTCACTTGAACGTCGGCGCTCGACTTCATTCATACAAATCATTATGCCAAGCCGGAAATGAAGCGCCTCGCGGTTTATGAGGCGGCAGCAGCGAAATGCCACAACGGAATGCACGCAGATTGGGGAAGTGGAAGGTGCACACGGAGAAAGGAGAAGTGAGGGTACGGAGGTTGGCTGTAAGAGCTTTGGGCTTTTCCAGTTGGTGGAAAAATTATTTGCATCACAATTGTTAGTTTTACATTTCATTTTTACAGTTGCGTTCAACGACGACGTTTTTGTGCACTTTTACTAATGGTAAGTGTCTTGTTATCGATATTTATCGATTGTTTAAAATAGTTATCAAAATGTTACAGTAGATTACAATAGGGAAAAATTGCAAACACATAATACATATTTCTGATAATCGAAGAACTATCGATACATATCGATAACAGTTGACAGTATGACTGCTAGCGATAGACTAATGTAGTTTGACTGCAATAATAATTATAAAATATAAATATAAGTTGGTAGTAATCGATAATATATCGATAGCTTGAAAATGAAACCATATACTACTTTTTATTGACGTTAAAAGAAGCTGGATCCATTCAAAATGTTCAGCTTCTCAAAATGTTTTTTATCGATAAGTGTATTTCACATTCGATACATTTGCTTCTAGTAGCGCGCCTTCACTTTTTTGTAAGTAGTTGAACTTTGAAGTTGTTTTGCCTCTTCGCCGCGTTTCGCAGAAATTGGCCGCATATTTTCCTCCAGCCCCGAGCCTGTGTCGACTCCAGTTGTGGTCGCGGCGCAATGGCGCTGTCCGGTGGTTTTTTTGTTTTCTGTTTTTTTTTTTTAGCTTTTTTGCCTTTTTCACGGCGCAACATAAAGTTGTACGACCTGTAAAAAGGCTATTAAACTGAAACCACCGACTGGAACAGGGACAGGATCGTGGAATAGCTACGGCTGGGAGGCGAGGAGCGGGGAATTATTAAGTGTCGGTTTAGTGTAATTCGAGGTTTCATTTTCGTCACTTTGCGCCGCGGCGCCAAATTCGCGGCAAATGCTGTCGAGCAATTTTTACGGCTCACTTTGGGGCCGGTGCCACACACACACACACACATAATTATGCTGTCCCTGTTGTTGTTGCTCTTGTTGCAATTGTTGCAGTTGCTTTGGAATGACATCATAAAAGTGCTTGGTCAAAGAGAGAGAGAAAGAAAGAGAAACTAAGAGAGAAAGAGAGGAAAAGCTACGTTGCAACATTTCCGGTGCATTTTGCGTAGCGGAAATGATGTTGGCCGCCAGCAGCAAAGCAGCAAAATGTATAAACCGCAACTGGGCAACGAGGCTGGAGATGACAGCGTGAGGGCTGTATGCGTGTTAGGGATGGTAGCCTGAGGCGGTTTTGGTTCAAATACCAATGTCATTGCAATTAGTTAGAGTTGAAAATACAATTAAATATTTCATGCTTTTAGAGATGGGAGCGTGACACGATATAAACAAAATTATCGATAGCTGCAATATGTGACAGGAAAGTGGAAACATCTCTAGTTGTGCACATCTATTACTGAGCACTTTTACAGTTGGGTACCAGAGGTGGAAATAAAACGACGTTCACTGAATCGATTATTTTCCAAAAATTCAATAAAAAATCGATTTAAATCGAAAATTTAAGAAAAAAAACAGAGAAAGTTAAAATATCGATTAATCGATTTGAGAATCGATTTAACTTCCAGCACTATTTAAAACATCTATAAATGGAATATGAATCATATTTGTACTTCCGTTGGTACACTTATATAGTCAGCTCGGTATATCAGTTAATTTTATTATTTATTCCTTGCTTTTGTCATCTCTAGGCACAACACAAGTAAAAGAGCTTAGTAGATATTTAAACTCATCGTAAAATATATTTCCTCCCATCTCTATTTGGCTACATTCCTGCCAAGATTCATTTCTGTACTCATTTGGTTTTTCTTCTATTTATTTCGGGCCACCCACTTACAGCATTTATTGATGTGTACTCACCTCGATAGAGAACCTTATTGAATGTGCTCGTTATGATGCGCAGCTCCGGGTTGGGCGTTTCGCCAATTTGCACCATCAACGAGAGACCGACGATACCCTGTGACTTGTGCTGCGCCTCGGACATGTTGTGGTACAGCTCCTTGTTGAAGCCATAGATTTGAATCTGGAGGAAAGCGAAGGAAAGACATAACAGATAGTGGACAAGTTGTACAAGTAAACATTGGACGAATTCCGGCCAGACATTGGGACACTTGACTTGACGACTTACCTCGCCGGGAAAACTATAGCCCTGTATAAAGTGCTCGGAGCCGCGACTATTCTCGGTACCGTAGTGTATGTAAATCTCTTCGAACTGGTAGCGATAGGCCAAGGGACCGCCGGATATGTTCACGTGCTGCTTTGTGTCCTTGTCCACGCGAAAGACAAGTGATTGACCAGTGTTGTGAAGCGTGCCGGAAACCTGTTGACGGTTGCCAATGATGACCCCACCAAGAGGGCGACAAAAAGCAAAAGAGAAGGGGTGAGTCAGTTTTTGCCAGTAGAAGTTGTAGGGGTAAAGCGAGGTAGAAGGTAGTTCGGCAAAGGGTTTACGGGGCAGGGGATTGTGTGTGATTTACCTTGTGCTTATCAATATGCAGCTGTCGCAGGTACGGATCGAAGAGCAGCTTATCGGGCACCACATCAATGGGCGACTGGCGTCGTCCTTTGTTGCACATGTTCCACTGCGGATTGATGAGGCCCCAGAAGCTCGGACCTGTAAAATCAAACACAGACGGCAAGTGAGTGAGTGTGGGTGGAGCGATGTATAGAGCGGCTGAGTGTGTACAAATATTGCAAGCGTATTACCAATCAGCAGCAAAGGGTGTGCCTGACCAGCAGATACCCTAAGTATAAACTTACTTCAGTAATGCTGAAGTCGTAGATAACAAGTGTGATTTGAGTGTTCTCGATAGTAAAGAAACAGAAAAGGCTCAATAGATCGATGTTTATACAACTCAACTCAACTCCCATAACGACCCTCCTTGCTCTTAATTAATTCATAGGATATACGGAAAAAATTGGGAAAAAGAGGCATGAGCTATGGCTGTCAATCGGTCGTCCTGGTGCTGCTACTGCTAAAATGGAAAACGTGCCCTAGTCGCCTCGCAAATGTAAACAGCAACTGCAGCTGCTGTTGCAATGGAAGAGGAGATGTTGTGGAAGGTCCTAGGTAGGGTCAGCGAGCCAACAATACAAATACCGAATGAAATTCCATAAACTCATCGACCTGTTTCGCCTGTTCGTCTGTCCGTCAATTTAAATGGCAATTAAATGATCTCAAAGGCCGTTTAACTCTTGTACAGTTCACCCCACCCGCTGCAAAGCCCCCTTCATATGCTACCTTTATTAGGCACTCTGCCTCTGGCTAGAGCCATTGTTTTATTGCCTGCCAATGTTCAATTTGATGTGACAGACAAAACTGTCGAAACTTTGCAAAACAATAGCGCAAAGAGGGTGGGGGAATCGAATCGGGTTAGGGATCTTTGTGTGTGCACGTGTGTACTATATAAAAAATTTAATATTTTTTACAGTTTGCTTACAAACGAAAAACACACAACAAAATAAAATATAAAATGTGCTGCGTTTGCGTTTTGTGGAATTTCTCCTTGTGCAGAAATGCGATTTATAATGTTATAAATATTTAACGACGTTTTGAAATTTAATTTTTTTTGTGAAGAAATGAGGCAAAGGTAGTGATAGTGAGAGCGAGAGAGGGGTGAAAACTGACTTATATTTGAGGAAAATGAGCTAGGGCAAGGCTAGGTTAAGATGACGTGAGCTATGTTAGGTAAGGTTAGATTAGGTTAGGCTAGGTGAAGTTAGGTCAGGTTAGCTTAGGTAAGGTTGGGTTAGGTTAGATTAGGTTAGGTTAGGATAGGTTAGGTTAGGTTAGCTTAGGCTAGGTTAGGTGAAGTTAGGTCAGGTTAGCTTAAGCTAGGTTAGGATAGGTTAGGTAAGGCTAGGTTAGGTTAGGTAAGGTTAGGTTAGGTTAGGTTAGGGTAGCTTAGGTTGGTTTAAAAAGGAGTTAGTTTTGTTTGGTTTGTTTAGGTTAGGTTAGCTTAAATCAGATAAAATATGTTAACAATATGTTAGGTTAGGTTGGGTAAGGTTAAACTATGGCTTGACTAAGCTACGTACGGCACGGTATACTTGTAGATCGTATGGTAAAGTTCGATTACTTTAGATTGTGATGAAATGAAATTAGCTAAAACATTTTATGAAAGAGAAGGAAGTAAATTGAAGGCCTGTTAAAGCTTCCAGGCCCCACATTAGACATGACCCTGTCGATATGGCCGAACAACCTTCTGAGTATTTGCATAAAATATCACGCAAAGTACGCACACTCGCATATTTATACAACACAGCCTACTCACACACACCCACACACGCACACCCACACACACCTACACACACACTTGCTACACAATAAATGGCAAAAGGTTTAAAGAGGCGCTTCATGTGTCATTGCAGCGTTGCCAACGTTTGTGGCAGGCCTCGTTGTCGCCGATGTTCATTTCGCTTTTGCATTCATTCACTCATTCATTCATGTACTCACCCGCCCACTCACTCACACATTCACACACTCACTCACTCACTCTCCCACGCACTCATTCGCTCGCTCGTTCATTCATTCAGCTGTTTTGTTTTTGCTTTGTCTGTCGCCTGCTGCTGCTGCACTTGTTGTTCACGTTGTTGCTGTTGTTGTTGCTGCTGCTGCTGCTGTTGTGGTGCATAAATAAAACTGCGTCGCGTTGCAAGTTGCCAGCGCGCGCGGTATAATAACAAAAATGGCCGTTGCATCGCCAGCGGCAACTGGCAAAGTTCAACTTTGAGTCCCACACACACACACACACAGAGGATGACCCAAGCACACAACAAAAACAAAAACAAACACGCACACAGACACACGATCACACACACACACACAAATATTCAGTTAAATACACAATTCTGTGTGTGATATCGTATTATCCGCAAAAATGTTGCCGCTTATTTAAATATTTTCCTTTTCAGTTGCATTTAATTTTACACGACTTCAAAGTGCAATTCCATTTGGAGGCAAAAAAGGGAGCCTTCTTCATCTCTCCCTTTCCCTCCATCCTACTCTTTGTGGCACAATCATATTCATTAACATTGCTGGTTTGGTTGTTGGACTTCTTATCTGTGTTTCCTTTTCATATTTAATTACTATATCTTTCTTGTTTTCATATGCTTTTCTCTCTTTTGTTAGTTTTTCTTTCTCTCGTTATGGTCTAATCGATCTTGATTTTATTTCTGCAACTTGAGAACGTTTAAATGTAAAATTGTTATTCGCAACGAACTGTAACCTTAAATACCTTTGTGAAACGTATCAATATGTTGTCTGTATTTGCGTGTGTGTGTGTGTCAAAGTTGAAAAGTAAAACTTACCGGATATGCCATCGTATGTCCACCATTCCTCCCAGCTGGACAGGACTTCTGCAAATACGAAAGAGAGAGAGAGTAAAAGGATGAATACAGTGTTTCACTTCGGAGACAATAACAGAAGACGAGATGCATTAATGTGCCAAGACTTTAAGCCAAGTCACCACACTCACACACACACACACACACACACACGCACTCAAACAAACATACAGACAATGTCGCAGCTGAGAAAAGCACTTTCATTTCGAACCACTCTGCACACTCTCCGTCTTGGATCTATAGAAATTTGTCTAGCAAAGTCTCATTTTACACATGCGACTTGACTGTCCTCCTCCGCCTAAAGAAAACTACCCCACGCTGCTGCTTCCCCCTGCCCTGTCCTGCCCTGCCCAGCTGCCTGTGGAAAGTGTCCAAAATGCAAGACACATGCAAAATTTGCGAGATGGCGGCGACACCAGGATGTCTCCACGGCTGAATCAGACCAACTAAACGGTCACAGACCTAGTTAAGCCAGCGAAGGAGAGAGGGTAGCGGAGAGGGCATGCATCTCACTCTCCCCCTATCTCTGTTCCCCGTTTGGCAGCCAAATCTTTCTTGGCTTTTCAATGCGCATAATTCGCTGCCAATGTAAACAGCGCATGAAATCAACTAATGTAAGATTTCCTTACAGACGCCGCCGTCGCTGCCACCGTGTGAGAAATGGGGCAGACAAAACAAACAACCAAGCGAAGCCGGCAAGCGACTGAAGAGGGAGAGAGAGAGAGTGGGAGGGGAGGAGGAGCTGACAACTCTCGAGCCAGCCATCGAGACGCCATCGCCAATGTCTGGCAATGCTTGCAAATGCGTATCGCATGAGTCAACGTCCAAACATGGCAAAAAGGCTTCAGCCTCAGCTTCAGCTTCAGTAGCAACTTCTACTCCTACTGGGGTTGGATGAGTTGCGAGATGTCGCCAGCCAGCGCCAACGACAGCGTCGTCGTCGCCAGCCAGTCGGGCGCCAATAAAGTTTACACTCAGTTGCCACATTTCGTTTATGGGCAAGTTCTGCTTCCGCTTTATCAAGCGACAGACAATTTTCGCTATTTTTCTTTCGGACCCGCAAACGTCCCCGGATTCCCGCCGACAACGCCCCCCTTCCCCCACAGATCTCCTTCTTCTGCTCCTCCTCCCCCTGCTCGTGCTAAGTTTGCCCCGTTTTGAGCGTATTCAAAATTTATGCTATATGCGTCGTGCCGCAGCGGGTAGCACAAACATTGGCAGAGAGCTTGGCAGCAGTGCCGCCGTCCGCGTCAACCAGGCGAAGGGAGAGTGGTAGGAGGGAGAGAGAGGGGGCAATAAAGCCAAAAGAAATTGCTGCAAGCCAAAGCGGAAGTTGAGAAAGGGAGTTGTTGGAATCGCTGCTGCTTCCTGCAGCTACCAGCGTTATGCTATGTCTTCTTTTCAAGCACACTTTCTCATAGAAGGGTTCATTGGCTATGTTGCTAAGTAGGTGACAGTCTTACAAGGTATACTCCTTGGGAATATTGAAAAATAAATTCTGTTACTTATAACTGTAACGTCCTGGAAGACCCTTTTCGATAAGGTACTCCAATGAGATGGTAGCAGCTAGCTACTGTATACTGTCAGGCGTTTTTAACCAGTTTGATGAAGGTATCTAGCAGATAACGTTGGTACTGCTGCGTCTTGCATCTCTTGATAGTGCAGCATAAGCAAGAGGTACTGCTGGTACCCTCTATTGCAAAAAATGACAGCACAACTTGATTATGTTAATATGAGAGAGGTTCAGTCCGGTACTGTAGAAGGTGCCAGCTTAAGAGCAGCTTTTAATCATCGAGACAAATAGAAAATGACGGAATTACTTAGGAATTCATATTTTACACATCGCTGGTACTGCTATAGGGTGCTTAAATATTATGAAAAACGTAGGAATACCAGCAGGTACGGCAGCTACCTTTCAGAAACTAGCATTAATTTCCTATTGAAAGTTTGCAAAATAACTTGCAGCTATAAACATTGCTTATACACAGGTACCCTTCGGTACTGCACACGGTGCCTGCCGTATAGCAGTCTATACTCTACAGCTTTCTCGGAAAGAGTATCAAGCTGACGCTGCTGAACCGTTACCATGCTGCGACTGCTTAAGACGGCAAGAGGATGTTGAGTCGGTGAGAGGGTGCTGCCATCTAAGGAAAGAGGGGGGCTGTAGGCGGTTTTTCTCGTGTTGCTTTTCTTAAAATAACAATGAACGTCCGTTTGGTACGCGAGACTTGCGCGCTAGTCGCGACTTGCCGTCACTTCATTTTGTTTGTTTGCCGCGTATTTTGCGGCAAAGTTGCTGTTGTTGTTCTTGTTGTTGTTGCTATTGTTGTTGCTCATGTTGCCGTTGTTGTTGTTGGCTGCTTAGCGCTCTAAAGTATGCTATTAAATTGGCCTCGAAGAGAGAAGTCAAACCGAAAAATGGCACAAAGCTGCTCAATAAAAAGCATTTCGAGAATGTTTTACGGCATTTGCAAGGGTCGCTTTTTATCCTGCCGCTACTCCCCCCCGCTCCTGCTAAGACTCCACTACCCTCTGAATAACTGGCACCAGCTTATGCCTCTCTCCCCGTTTTAGTTTCTAGTTCCCAATTCCATTTGGCTTCATCTCTGATGATTCGTCAACAGATTGCACATTTTTGAGGGTGAGCGAGATAGACAGAGAGTTAGAGATGGGGAAAGGAGGAGGGTAGCAGCGAGTGTTCAGCACTTGGCACCCTCTTGCTCTTTCCCCCAGTCGGCCGTGTCCCTTTTAAGTCATTTGGCAATTTGGTTTTATGCTGCAACAGCAACTTAATTTATTGTTATAACAGTTTTTCGGGCCACATTCCGCTTAGCTGCCATCTCCCCCCCCTTTCCTGCCTCTCCCCCTCTCTCTCTCTCTGTCTCTGTCACTTCTTTTCTGCCTCTTCTGGTTCAATTTCACGATGACGACCCACAAATAGCGACCGAGTGTCGCCACTTTGTTGGATACTTTATGCACAGACAGATTGCCGCAGTTTCATTATCTATTCAAAGTGTGGCAACCCTCCGATTGTAAAGCCTAAATGGCCGAAAATCGCAAATCAATTCCGCCACAATTTGGCTTTAAGTTTTTTGCAAGCTTTAAATGGAAACTTCTAAAGAGACAACTTCATTCATGGCATCATTAAGTCCCATAATCTCAACTTCTTGTATAACTTCTGAAATCCTTAAACATTTAAAGTTTCGCTTTAATTGGCCCAGAACACCTTTAGTTCCAGTCTTGGGCGTGTTCTACACTTTTGATAAGATGCACAAAGGAATTCCTTATCATTATCTTGTTTCTTGCTTGTCAATTATCTCCTTTGGTGCTTTTGATTTCGTATTTATCCCACTGTGTTTGCGGCTTATTACAAACTGTTCTCGATTAATTTCGGAATCAGCTTGGGCGGTTGAGCGATTTGATGACAAAGCTTCAAAACGCAATTAGACCCCACAAAGGGCCGACAATAAACAAAAGTTTACGGTTTCTGCATATTGAAAATGTTTGACACACAAATAAACATACACTCACACACACATAGCCACACACACACAAGCGCCCACTTCCCCACCTCTCGGCTTATCGATAACAAGTGCGTTGCGATGACTAAATTAAGTCAGATTTGTTGTTGCTGTTGTTGTAATTAAGAACGTTAAATCAGAATCAAAATAAAGCGTCGTGCTGTAGCGCCAACGGGGGAGCGGTTGAGGGGGCAGCGGAGAGAAGGGGCCAAGAGTCGTAATGCGGCTCTTCATGCTGCTTGAGTGCTGCAAAGTGGCTACGCTGTGTGACGGAGAAAGAGAGGAGGAGGGGGAGGGGGGAGGAAGACAACAAGAACAAAAGTCACGCACGAATGTCAGTGTGAGTGTGTGTGTGACACTTGTGTGTGACAGTTGAGTGCGTGTGTGTGTGTTTGGGTGCTTATAATGGCGTCGCGCATCAAAAGGCAACACGCCTAGCCAACTCTAATTCGTTAGTTCAGGGCCGGACTTTGGGGTCGGCTTAGAGTTAAGCTTATTATAAGATTAGTTTAGTTGTAACATAATATCTTAAAGCGCATTATGGCACCTTCTATGATAATAGCCAGACAATCAACATAAATACCAAGCTGTAATTATTTGGTATTTAGTACAATAAACTGATGCTGATACTGAGCAAACTATTCAAAATACAAGTTAATTCTTGACTATCATTGACCTAATATGAATTAAATTCAAGGTGAACATCTTTCAACAGTATATTCCCGATTCTAATAAGAAGGGAAACAATAAAGCAAGAGAATGAAATTAAATAAAATTCCTTCAACTTGCAAGTCACATGTAAATCTATTGGGAGTTGGCGCCCTCGTTAGTCCGCTCCTGTGTGAAGCCAGCTAGAAATGAATGCAGCACACGCATACAATGGGAGTGGGGAGGTTAAGGAGTAGCGAAACAAAAGGGGAATAAAAGCCAAAGTCAAATTCGTAATCCAAAGACAATGGACATGCCACAAAGACACGCACACAAACAGAATGACAGAGAGAGAGAGGGAGGGAGTGAGAGATAGAGCTCACTGACTCGGCACGCAGCCCTTTAATGTGTAAATTATGGGTTCAATATAATATTGACAAAGAATCAATAAAGGAAATGTCCTCAAAATTAATAGGCGACATTCTGATATCGAATTACTCGCTATGTCATCGCTTTTAATTAAAATTTCTAGACAAGGGCGCGACGCACCCGCACACACACATACACACACATGTCACTCACACACACAACACACGCCGGCTGGCATGTCGTGGCAAAATTTATGACTTCCTGTTAAGCCAACTCGACGGGCAAACGACATGGCAAACGGCGCTTGCTGATTAGTATCTGAGTATCTCAAGGATCCATCGTCGCTCAGTTTATCAAACTGTCGCCTCGCCGCGAAGATTGACGGGCATAACTTTGCTCTGTCCACGCCCCCGACCCCCATCCGCACTTCCTTTCTCCCTCCTGCTCAATAACTCAATAGCTTTTAATGGATTGTGCTTTGGATTTGGGGTTTTCGGTTTCGGATTGGGTTCGTCCGTTTTGCGACGAGTTTTCGCTGTGAGGTTAATTTGAGTTAATGAACTAAGAACTCATGTTGGAGGAGTTGCCGAGCGAAAATACAAGATTCTTGTTGAGATTTAATAATATTTAAAGAGCAAAAGAAATACGTTAGATATTGAGAGTGTAACAGAAACAGATAAGAACCTATTCGAATACCTTTTCTTCTTCTGTCAGACTATTTTAACTTCAGTTAGTTTTGAAAAACTGAATACCACAAATTATTGCATACTTTTTGGGGATCAGGTTGAGGAGCTTACATTTCTTCGTTTCCAATACTAGAAGCATACTTGAAAAAATAAACTCATTAACTAAAGAAAATCCAAAAGTGTTTGAATTTGATTTCCAAAGAGTTTGACTTCAATTTCCCTTTCTATCTTTCTTCCGTCTTGCCTCGAAATTCTCAAGAAAATTTCCTTGGCAAAGCAATTTGCATTTCACACACATTTAACACTTAATTATCAAGCAAATTTACCACCAACAACACGAACAGAAGGAAGAAGTGGGAGAAGATGAGGAGAAAAACAATTGTCGAGTCGTTACATGATTTTTATAAAATGTTTTGGCAAACTTTTTGTCTGTTTCCCCTTACACTTGGCCGTTTGGTATTTTTCTATTTATTTATTTATTTCTCTTTTTTTTTGTGTTAGTCTTTGTAACAAATGAATTTCAACTAGAAGAAGAGCATGACTGATGAATGCTGACTTAGAGATACCCTGTAGCGAAAAGTATTACAATAAAATGAACAGTTTCTTAATTGAGTTAACTCGTTACGACTAGGTTAGTTAAGTATTAGATTGATATTTTAAACTAATCGAGTACTTTGGTTACTCTACTAAATTAATGTTCATCAAACCTTCTTCAACCAGTTGACAAACTAATTGTTGCAAGGCATCCCATGGTAAAAAATGGTTGCTACGTATGTTGTCGGTTTGTTTGTTGATACTTTGCGAGTATTTTGAGTGCGTGGTAGCATTTGAAAAGCAAGGGAGAGGGACTGAGAGAGTGAGAGAAGTGTAGGGGCAAAGGGACAGGCTGGAAAAATAGAAATAAGTGAAATACTTTTGTTGTTTTTCAAATAAAATTCCAATTTCATCTTTCGACGCGGCGCGGTGGGCAGAGCTGAGTCCACTGCACCCCATGAAAGTAAATTAAAAAATGGGTCACTACCCATAAAAACAACAAAAAACTCAACAACAACGACGACAACAAGGCGAGAGATGAACACCAGAAAAAAACATAAATGAAATGCTCAACTCACGCGATGAGTTAACAGCAAAACTTTATGTAGATTCATTCAGATCCAGTTGCCACGCCTCCTTCCTCTCCCTCATCATCTGCCCTGTCGTAGTACCAACGTTTTTCTAGTTTTTTTTTTTTATTTTTTTATTTTCCGTATTGCTGCATTTTAAATGAAATTCATTTGGGCGTCGAATTGGTTCGCTCTACAGAGATCTGTTTATTTGCTTTGGGAGGTGCGAGAGAGTTGTGTTTTCCCAGCGATATCGACAAAGGAAACAAAAACCTTTGGCAAGGTTAAATTTTGCATATTTTCATACATTGTTTACCTGACAATGTGTGTGTGTTTGTTATTCATTTTCGGCTTATCGGAAAGTGATCCAAAGAGCCGCGGAATGTGATGAGGAGCTTATTGGAATGATGAACTGGAAATCAGCTCAGCTTACCAGTGTAAAATGTGCGTAAGAACTTCCTCCACTGCGCACTAATTTTTTTTTTTTTTTAATATTTTAAACTGTGCACTAATTATAGTTGTTTGCTTGTTCATTTATTCATCAAAGGTCGTTAGGGGTTTTTTAGGAGGAAAAAACTATGGGGAGGAGAGAACTAAGCAGAGCAAAGTCTGGCAAGTTGCATGTGGAACTCGTTCTCTAATAGGACATGCTTTGACATGCCAGCACACCACACACCCGAACACACAGACCACACACAACATGTAGCACACAGCTCACACCCACACACCTGCACAGAGAGAGAGAAGAATAATTGTGGCAAGGAGAAGCGCATGTTTTAGTTTCATTGAGCGACAAAGAGTCAAAACGTGCGGAGCGAGCAGAAGAATTGTTTTGCTACCAAAATAGCCTGAAGGTGGAGAGAAGCCGGGCGGAGGGGCGTGGCTAAAAAGGCAACGTTTGAAAACCATAATTTGACTAAAAACCGTCTAGACGCGCAGCTAAACCAACTATCCAACTATCTTAATAAGTTGGTGGCAAAAACTTTTCGCCGCAAAAGGCCACGAAGAAGTCGTAGGAGAAGCAGCAACAGCAACAGCAGCAGCAGCGATAGAGTATAAACAGTCCAAAAAATGTTGAGTACGGAGTCGGTAAACTCGACAAGTAGGCGGGACTTGCCAAAGGGGTGAAGAGGTAGCAAGAGGGGAGCGAGGAGCGCAGGCATGGGAGCGCAGGCCAGGAAGTTGGAGCTGCAGTTTTGTGGCATATACAATTTCGATAATAAGCAACAGCGCCCCTATGCATTAATGGGGGAATGAGAAGGAGGAGGTCGAGAAAGGGGAGGGGACTGTTGGGCGTTGTGGGCGTGGCACACGTGTGCAATGTTAATGCGAGTCACGTCAACGCTGCATACGAAATCGTTTCCAAGTTCCTGCCGCCGCACATAGACCGAACTTGCCACAAGTTTCGCTACACCTGCAGCGCCTGCACCCGCTCTCTCTCTAACTCTCTCTCTCTTTTTATTCCCCTCTCTCTTTAATGCTTCATCACTGATTTACTGGCTGGCCAAAAAGCTGGCTCAATTATTGGCGTTGCATGCAGCGCGCTATGTGTGGCATTGGCCTTAAAAGGCAAAAAAACTGGAAATACTTTGCCAGCAGATACCCTGTAAGTTATGCGCAACGAGTGGATTGGGTATTTTGAGTGTGTTAGCTCTTGAAAGCAAAGTTTAAGTTCTTCACTTTGAAATATTTCTAAACTATAACAAGAACTTTATAGAGTGTACCATTCACAATATTTAAGAATACAATGTCTACAGGTTAAAAAATTACTTTAAATTTGAAGGGAAGAAGAATTGAGCTCGATAGTTTGTGGGGTTAAGTTGAACGATAGGTACAGTAAAATCTGTTTTCAGCAATTTGAACTTAGTCCGATAAATATATTATCTTAACTGCTTCAACAGTTAAGCACCCTGCCTTGTTTTATACATTTTCATGTATGATTTGGGAACAAACTTGCTTTAAGTAGCTGTCGATACTCGATTGTCGATTGTCAGACGGCGTTTGGTGGCCCTCGGGCTGCTTGACACATTTATTGTCATCGTCACTTGTAATGGGTGTGTGCAACGGCAGACAATCAGTGTGTGACAGTGAGAAGGAGAGAGAAAGAGGGAGACAGAGAGGAGTGCAAAAAGAAATATATATAATCCATGTCAAAGTGATTTTTCACCTCAAGGGCAAATTTAACACAATAATTTGCACAATTTGTCAAAACAACCCTCGGGCTAAATGGTATGGTATCATAAAGCCAGAACAGCAGGCAGTCAGTACACACAGTCTCACACTTACACACACACGCACACACAGACACACAGAGAGAAAGACACCCACACACACGGAGCTAAAGTCAGACAAGTTGATTGAACTGCGTGCAGCTTGTACTGGGAACGCCTTCATTTGCCGTAAGTATGTCTCATATAACATACAATATATACCCTATGATTATACTGAATGTTTGAGAATGAAAATGGTTGTTAAAGCAATGCTTAAAGAGAGAGCGTGGAGAGCTCAGGAGATATTGATTTCATCTTTGTAAATTTTCTCAAGCAACTGTTAAATTATAATCAAGGCAAAATGTTGAAAATGCTCAAATTTCATCAGACTTTAACTTCGGAGTCTATGCACATTGCAGTGCTGGGCAACACTCCTAATGGGAAGTGTGTTTGTTTCGTATATCTCAGTTTTGTTTACGATGAAACTCTGTAAGTGTTCTTAAACAGTTCAATTAAATCAATTAAATTTCTTCTCTAACATTTTTTCTATTTTGGCTGTTGGTGTTTGCACAACTCGTTACTTTGCAACACTCTTTGGCAGTGTTGACTTTTATCGGTTTGAGCTTTCAACACACTTGCAATTTTGTTGATTTTTTGGAAATATATTTCTAAACGATGTTTTCTCTTCATACCACAAAATATATAAGCTATAAGCTTAACCTTCCCCCTCCTTCTGTAAGAAGGTGAGGGCCAAAAAGTAAATTGAGAATAAAAATTGCAGCAAAGCGTAAAGGGTAAAAACGTAAATTTTCAAGTTCGAACGAGCCGGAGAAATGCACTTGATAAAAAATGCAATTTTCAATTTTTCATTTTTCATTGTTTGCCCCGCCCACATACATATCATGCTTCTGATAATATTATATGCTTCTGCTTTGACCTCTTCCTGTTGTAAGGTTTTGTTTATTGATTTCGCTCAAATTGTCGGAAAAGTTTGCATTTAATTATAGGTGAATATTTTATTATGTTTTATTTGATTTATTCATTCCATTTGATATAAATTCGTCTCTAAAATATTTATCAACCAGAAGCTGATAAGTTTTTGTGAAGTCCAAATAGTTTGCCCACTTTCTTTTGTCTCTTTTCTTATATATATTTCACAGAAACTATTGGAACAATTTATTATTTTCTGTCAAACTAGTTTTGTAATTTCTGCAAAACCATATACAAAAATATATTGCATACTTTTTTGCGCTCGAGTTATATTCTATTTTTGGGGGGTATTAAGCTGGCAGAAAAGGCTTGATTTGCCAAGAAAATGAAATAAAATGTTTTGTTGAAGAAAATTTCCTTAGGAAAATGTAAAGAGAATAAAAAATCAAGGATTTGGTATAAACTGAGTATACTTTATCTTACTTTCAGCTGCATTCTTTACATCGTTTTTGGCCAGAGTTTTCTTTCTTTGACTTTATATTTCTGCGTTCTTAAGTTTTAAAGGTTATTTTTGGATCCGGCGAAACTCGTGTGTAAATCTTTGATGCATGCGAATTATGAGGCAAGCTTGCTTTATCGAAATTATGCCCCAGTCGAGAATTATTGTCTTATCTCTGGCTTTGCGTGCTGCCTTGCTCTAGTTTGCCGCTCGCCTCGCTTTAATCTCTGTGGAAATTGTCAAAGGAATTTGCCTTGGTCTTTTGAGTGTTCGAATTGCGGTAGCTGAGCGAGAGGGGGAAGCGATAGAGAGAATAGAGAGAAGACTGAGTCTGAGTTGAGTTGAGGGAGATTGTTGTAGATTGTTGCAGTTGGCAAGTTGCAGCACTCAGACAGAGTTGCATCCACATAATAAACGTCCAAATTGGCACAAAATAAACTGGTCGAATTGGTCGAATATCCTTGAATATGCTGAGATCTTTGATTACCAAATGCAGCAATTTGTGGCAGAGTTGCAAGTGCATGAGGTGACGCGGGGTAGGGTGTGTTAATTTGCTGCTTGCAAGTTGCAACATGCTCATAAAGCTCGAGAGTGGAAGGAACCCAAAGTATTTATGAGATTGTGCAACAAAATGCATTAGCTCAGTCGAACACTTGCAACTTCTCTGCCCCTCTTGCTCTCTCTTATTTCTTCTTCTCCTCTCTTGCCTGCCAGCTCTCTCTGTCGCACACTTAAAAAGTGCCTCGCACAACATTTTCAATGCAATGACGTTTTCATTGCCAGTTGCAACGTCAACAATAATAGAAATAGAAATGGAAACAGCAAGAAAGAAAGGGAAAGGCAAGGGAAGACAAACAAGGAGGGCAGAGAGAGAGAGAGAAAGAGACAGGGCGAGATAGGGAGAAGGTGGCAAAGTACAAGTCGAAATAGAAATCAACATGGAAATAGAAAATAGAAAAAGAAATGAAAATGAAAATCGTACGAACTGCTTGCTCCAATGAATAACGGGACCAAGCGACCAAGTGAGTGAGTGAATGAATGAATGAGTGTATGAATAAATGAATAAACAGTTTTTCGGTGCTGCTAGTGCAGCAACTCTCTCGACTCGTTTCCCTCATTGTGTTCACTTCACTTTTATTTTTTCGAGTTTTTGGTTGAAAAATACCCTGCAAGTGTAACAGACGGGGTGGTTCCATTGATCAGTAGATATGAAGTTGTGAAAATGTTTTGATGCTGAGCAAGAGAGTTTATTTATTCATAGGTATAAACTTGAATTTGCTGGCAAAGTTTGTTATACGATTGAATTTTCCTCATTTTTCAGTTTATTACATCTTTTTAAAGCTTCATATAAGTTTTTCACAAATTGATAAAAACTAGAACACGTTGGTTAGTGTAGACATAATTATAATTCGTGAAGGGTTTTAAAGGGAAAATATGATCTTTGCTGATTTATGATTGCATTGTATTGATTTAATGTATATTAACTGTTTTGGAATAAAATAGTTGCGATATATTTCCATTACCTAAGCTCTAATCAAGCATATAAAATTGATATAAACTGTTAAAAATGTCCTCTAATTGGTATAAATTGATATAAGTCTGCGGAATCTGTTGAATTTTCATTCAGGTTTACTTCATTCTTCTCTTTTGACTTTTTTGCAGTCTGAATATTTAAAAGACAAATTCGCTTTGCTTACAGGGTATTCTTATGGTTGTGCCCACACGCACATACACTTGCTTTGGCCTCTGTTCTTGTTCTTTGGCCCGCTTTATTTTGATTTTGACTCGATTCGTAGAGCATATTTCACTTACCGGAACTGCAAAGCAGAACGATTGCTGAGCAAGCGATAAATCCAGCTGCGGAGAAGCAGAACGTGTGTCCTTGCAGGGCCATGTCTGCTGCTCCTAGTTCCTAGGGATGGACGGGAGAAGGGGGCTCTTGGGCGGGCACGGAAGCTCTTCTGTGTCCCCCCTCAGCCGAAAAATGAAATGTTCGTTAAGCTTTTGTTGCACTTGATGCTGATGACGTTGTCAATGTCGTTGGGATTGCTCGCACTCCTCTCTCGCTTTCTCTCTCTCTCTTTCTGTCTCGCTTGTCAAGCTAATTCGCAGCACAGATCTCGCGCTGTCTCTCTTCCTCTCTCTCTCTCTTACGTTGTGTGACACCTTGTAAAGTTAATACAGAAAGCAGCTTCAAGTTGAGAGTTCTGAGTGCTTCAACAACAAGCGGATTGAAGCTGCTGTGGCAGTGGCAGTGACAGCTGCTGCACTCAGTCTCAGTCTCAATTCTTGCCACCACAGCATGTTGCCCATTTGCCTGACCAGAGGCCTTTCCTGCCGCTGCGTCTATTCGATTCTGATTCCGATTTGGAGACTGATTCTGATTCTGATTCAGATTTCGATTCTGTTGTCGTTGATTCAAATTCCGATTCGGTTTCAGTTTCGTTTTCTTTTGCCTTTCCCTTTTGTATTTCTGTTTCTGTTACTGTTACTGTTTCGTTTTCGGTTTCGCTTTTGGGTCTCGCTTCGCTGCTGTTGCACATGCAAATTTTAATTTCCGTTACTTTCTTCGATGTGCACCAAACTGACATACTTCATTTCCGCCCACAACAAACACTAGAGAAATATTTTTTCAGCTCTTCAAAGTTTTCTCCGCACACACTCGAAAAAAAATAACTGAACGCAAAAAACTCAAAATGAAATTATGAAAATGCTTTGGAAATTTTTCAAGAATGTTTCTGGTATTTTATAAATTTGTTTCTTTCGTTTTCAATTCATTCACTTCTCTTTACTTCATATTTGCATTTCGAATATAATTTGTTTTTCTTTGATTGTCTGTGATTTTTCAAATTGTTTTTCAAATTTACGCGTTTTTTTTCGAATTTCGTTTCTGCCTTCTGTGGATACTTGTTTGCTGCACGGCGAGCGAGCGCGTCCGCCTGCATCTGAATCCGAATCGAAACTGAAACGAAGCCGCAGCCGTAGTGAGTGTTGTCATTGTGCTATCAGCGCCAAAGGATATGCAGCTCCAGCTCCGCAACGCGCCAGTCGCGCAGCAGCAACAGCAGTAGCAGCAGCAGCAGTGGCAGTGGCAGTGGCAACAACAACAGCAGCAGCAATCGTGCCCCCAACAATGACAATCGGCAAAGCCAACGAGGCCTCGCATCGTGTCCTCGTGTCGAGCGGCACGACGAGAGCCGAAGTTGTCTGTTCGCCGCCGAGTACGAAAGGCAAGCAGAGAACGGACAGAGGTATAAGTATAAGAGGGAAATTTTGTACAATAAAACTGGGAAATCAACAAAGTCAACATGCAAATTATGTTGATGGAGGGAAATTTCTGTTATCGCTGGAGGAAGTTTTCAAACACGAATTATTTTTAGATGTATTCTAATAATATGATGTATGTTGTGATGAAACATTATTATTTAAAATAATACATATTTAAAATAATACATTATTTATTATTATTATTTATGTAATTATTGTAGAACCAATAGTATTATATTGTATAATATACGTTTATAACATTAATAATAGTTAAATAAAGGAATTAACTTGTAAGTCTCTGAAAATGCTTTCTACTTATGTTAATACAAATGTTAATTTACATATTTGCCTTAATTTCAGTTTAAATTTTTTCACTGCAAAAGTTTTTATTTTAATAACTTTAAATAAATAAATAAATATTGCATTTCATTCCCACAAGTGTTGCATATTTCATTGTTTTTTAATAAAATAAAGTCATTAACAAAAAATATTTTAATATTTGAAATTGAAATGCCTCTTCATGCCAAATCTATTCCTACTAGCAAACTGTTCCCAAACTACTGTTCTCATCTCAGTATTTACGCCGGCTGTGCTTGCCATGCCGAACTCTGCTACTCTTCTACTCTCTCTCTCTCTCTTTTCTGTCTCTCTCTATCTCTCACAGCTGCTTGATGCTTCGTGCCCGACGACGTCGCTGCGCTGCCGACGCCTGCGCGACATGCGTTCGGCAATTTTCCAGCGAATTACAACGCTTGACGATGGCGACCACGTGCGCTGCCAGCGTCGCTGCCTCGGCTGCCTTGACTGCCTTGGCTGCTTCTTCATTGTGTAGTTTGCGCCGTTGGCAATCAGCGTCGCGTCGTGTCGCGTGTTGTTGTTTTGGAGCTGGCTGCCTCAGCTGCTGCTGCTGCTTATCAGTGGGCGCAGCGTAGGAAGCGCGAAACAACTCCCGCTGCCGCTGTCGCTGCCGACGTCCTTGTCGTTATGTGATGTCCTGCCTTGCGCCTTGCGAGAAGGCTTTGATATAAATTCTTATTGGCGCATTACAAATTGTCGTCTTCGCCTTGCGAGTGTGTGTGAATGTGTGTGTGTGTTGCTTTGTACATAATGTAATCACTCACACAACATAAATACAAACACACACAGAGGGAGAGAGACAGAGAGAGGGAAGGCGGGAGGCGTCGCTTATTGTTTGTTTGTCATTAGATTTCGCGCATATTTTCCGTAATTAGATTTTCACTTCATTTGCATACAAATGACAAAAGTGACAGCAAAACAAAAACAAAAACAAAAACAAAACAACAACAAAAGCGACAGAACGAAAATACCAGAAAAGAAAGATTTTTCACATTCTCATTGTTGGCTCTTGTCTTATGCTCTTTCCCTTCCCCTCCCCTCCACACTTTCTCTCCCTCTCTTTCTGTGTCTTTTGTCTTCTATCTCCTTCCATCACCCCCTTCCTGTCGTGCGTGCATAAATTAGGCCGCTGGGCGAATCTGTCAACTGCCTAATGCGATTTCTCGTCTCTTGCCACAAGAGTCACACGCTGCATGCGACATCGTGGCGCCACACGGGCTGGCAAA
This sequence comes from Zaprionus africanus, assembly GCA_018151435.1. Lineage (NCBI taxonomy): Eukaryota > Metazoa > Arthropoda > Insecta > Diptera > Drosophilidae > Zaprionus > Zaprionus africanus. The sequence continues at coordinate 962,819 of JAECXB010002285.1, forward strand.
TTAATAAAGTGTAATTGGATTAGCGAGTCTGAAAATGGAGTTTATTACAGTCAGTTTGTGGGGATACTGGGAGCAAATTTGCGAGGAACGAGAGGATACAAATGATACCGAGTTACTTACTCAATTGCACTCATTTCACATTATTCGCTACTTGCTTTCACGCCACTCGCTTCGCACTACTCGCTTCCAACTAGCTCTACTCTTAAGTCTCTACTCGTTAGTGTCAATTTGGTACTTTACATTTGTTTGTCTTCGTTAGTTAAAATTTACTTGTTAGTCTCCACTCGTTACTTTTCAATTGTTACCTTTCACTCTTTACTTTCCACTCGTTACTTTTCAATTGTTACTTTTCACTCTTTACTTTCCACTCGTTACTTTTTAATCGTTATTTTTTGTATAATAAATATATACATAAATGGTTATGCTTAAGCTACTCGCTGTCTTCTACTCGTTACTCGCCCGTTGCTTAGACTTATTTTTTGACACTCGCTGCTTTTTTTTCATAGCATTCCACTTGTATTTTTTCACTCATTATGTAATATTTTTATAATATTAATAATAAATTAAGAAAACCTTATTTTCAATGCATTTCCTTCGAAAATTCTAGATTATTTTACTTATAACGTGTTTCTGTCAATCGTTATTTCGCACATATAAATATTACCGGGTAATGAAGCTCGTAACGTGCCACTTATTTGTCATCACTCGTTAATTAACTCTCGTTGATTATTACTTGTTTCAATCACTTAATACATGTCACACGTTATTTAGAAGCTTTTAAACTCGTTAAACTCATTAAACTAAAGCTGTCACTCTGAACGGGGCACTCATAAATAATACATGCAACAATAAATGTGTCACTTGCAAATGCAGCGAATACATTTGCAACATGATTTTCCTTTCAATTCAAGCCAAGCAGCGAATTACCAAACCAATCAACGAAAAATTCAGTTGCTAATTCAATTCAAATGTCTCAGTCAAATTTGAGTGGCGTCTCTTGTTGCATTATTAAATGCCCACGCAATTCAATCGAAGTCACAACGCAAACACAGCCCTCCCACCCTTCCCCCCTTTCCCGCCGCACACACCTGCAGGCACAGCGAATCGAAAACCAATCACTTGGCATTACGAATCGAAAGCGAAGCCAGTCCCAGACCCCATGTAAAATTAAATGCTGCGAATTGACCTTTGCACTCGGTGTGCTGCTTAACCGATTTGGGAATTAGGAGACGAGTTGAAGCGTTTGAATTGTGGCTGTTCTATTCTGAACTTTAAAGGTAAGAACAGTTTTTGAATCAGTTTAAATTAAATGTTATGTTTTGAATTTATTTTAAATTTATAATAAATTGTTCTTTTTCTTACTTGTTTAATTACGGGACTTTATAAGAGAATCAATTTCTTTTTCCTTAAATCACTCGCATAAATACATTTATTACTTTTATTTTTTAAAATTTATTTTATTCTTTATTTATTCTTCTAGCTATTGCTATAAGTCGATTTCTTTTAATAAGTTCATGTATATTTTTAACTATATTTTAAATTCTTGTGGTTGCATTCGATTATTTACCTTCATTATATAAACTAATTATTATGTTTAATTACTTTTGTACAAATTTAATGTATATATAACATAATACTTTTTTAACTTCTTTTATTTTATTTGCAATTGTTTTAATTCTCTTAAGTCGTTGCTACCCACGTAGCTGCTTTAACGCCCAGGGTATTTTGTACATGCAACATGAGAGTGCCACAACAGCAACAACAACAACAACAACAACAGCGACAAGCTCGCACAATAATTGGCAGCAGGCGCAATCCGCCATTCACATTCGCCGTAGCGGGTCGCTTGCCAGCCCGTTTCAACCGCTTCACCCGTTTGGCCCGCCCGCTTCAACCGATTCAACCATTTGGCATTGATTAAGGCAGCGTCAAAAAGTATGCTGCACTTTTTTTCAATTTTCGCTGTGGCCGCGCTTCGTTGTTGTTGCCGTTGTTGCTTACACCTTGCACTCAGCTTGCACACACACACACACACATACACATGTACTGCCGCACAAACACATACACCCACACAAACATTTCCAGCCAGTCAATGCAATTGAATTCGTGGCAGTTTTAATGTAATTAGTTTTTACACCTTGCAAAGCAGACGAGGCAGGTGCGGATGCGAGGAAGGAGAGGGAGAGAGAAGAAAGAGAGTTGCCTTCTCTACGTAGCACTTTGCAGCTTTTTGTCTGGCGCATTTTCTAATTAAAAACCCGACAGGGAGGGGGTGGGGGATTTGTTATTGGTGGGCCGCAAGTTGCCTCAGTCTCAGCCTGAGCTAATTGGCAACAAGATAAATCGCGCTGTGGCAATTTGCACTGTAGAATTATGCGACAAGATCAATTTCGAGGGCCAAGGTCTGCAATTGGGCAGCATTGCTGCACACGTCCGCTCCCCCTTGCCCCTCTCTGCACTCTGCTATGTGGGGAAATTCAAGTAGTTGCTGCAGTGTGGCATAAAACTCATAACGGTTTTACGACTCTCTCGCTCCCCTCTCCCTCTCGCTCTCTTTGGCTTGCTACGCCTTTTTTCGCGCGTTAAAGCAATCGAAATGTTGGGGGCGTGGTAGGAACATGGGCAGGGAGAAGGGGGAGTGTGAGGTGCAGGTTGTAGTGCCTTTCGTTCGGATTTGAAATTAATATAACTAAAAGGTTTTCACGCGCGCTGCGTGTAGCTGACGGATGCGAGCGAACTTGCCTACACACACTCTCCCTCTCTCTCTCTCCCGTACTGTCCCTCCTATTCTTCTGCCCTCTCCCCCTTCCACTTTCTCTGTTTCCCTCTCTCTCTCTCTCTCTATCTGGCACTAGTAGTGCGTTTTTTATTTATTGATTTCCACTCGCCGCGGAAAAAGAAGCGATGAAGCAAACGTCTGAGGAAGAGCAGAAGAAGCAGGGGAAGTAGAGGAGGAATATGAAGAGAAGGAGCGATACTAGGACTAGGAGAAGCAGGAGCAGCAGAAGGAAGGGAGCATGTTGTCTGCCAGCGGCGGGTAAAGCGCGTTTAGTTTTTTGGCCTGTGGTCTTTGACGTTTAAGTTGCTGCTGCGAATGTGTTGCAAGCACACACGCACTTGCCACCAGCATTGATAACAGCCTGTGGGTGTGTGTGTGCGTGTGTGCTGGTTTTAACCCTTGACTGATTGACACTGAGTGCAGCCTGAAAGCATTTGGCCAAGGCTCAAAGCGTTGATTCCCGCTAATGAACTAGTTCCGCTTGGGCAGGCTCAGCCGCAGCTCAAGTCAGGCAGTGAGAGAAAGGAATAAAAGAGGAGAAGAGACAAGGGAGAAAGAGAGATGAAACGGAAAACACGGAGAGAAAGAGGAAGAGAAGAGGAAGAAGGAGAAGGAACGACGAAGACTTGGTGAGCTGAGGCAGGTAAGGGCAGAGACAGGTGTAAATAATAGACATATCTTATAAAGCTTGTGCTAAATGAAAATTAAGTTTATTAAGTAATTAGAATAAAGTTTATTGCTCTGCTTTTCACTCAGCTTTTTAAACCTACAACAAACAACTTAATTTGAGAGTTTAAAAGAGCTTTCAACGCCTTGGGGAGCCTTTATAGAGACTCAGTTGCATCTACAGTAAGTTAATGAGTAAAACATATTAATGAGCTTTAAAGCACATGAAAATGAGCTTTCATCATTAGTGGAATAAACATATTGCCGATGTGCTACGAAACTCTACAAATGCTCTGCTTTACAATGTTTGGCATGTTTGTTTGAGCTTTCCACAGCTTCCACAAGTTTCTCAGCACTGCAGAAGTGAAAGCTATAAGCTTATTTGATTAAGTCATCAAGATTAGCTCACGCTGAACGTTGCAATACCTGAAGTACTTCTAAATCACTTTAAGCTTGCACTTTAAGCTTAAAGCTCCTTGAGGAGCTCTCTTCTGCAACTTCAGCCACAAGTTTGGCTGCCAATTTTTCTTGCCTTGGCTTGCACGCGCACACAAGGGTTAAACTCTCGTTTCAGCCATATTTGATAGCATTGAAGCATTGAAATTGTTATTTATTTATTTATGCATTTGGCTGCTGCCCCTTCTCGACGCCCTGCCCCGCCTTTCCCTTCCTGCCTTGCTCGCTTCCCCTCTGCCAGCAAGTACTGCCAACTATTTGGCATATTTATCATAGCACAAACATTTATGGTTGTAGATGGCGCAGGGATAGCGCAGGGCTAGCGGAGGCGGAGGGCGTGGCGGAGGAGGGAACGCGTTGACTGCAACTATCAGCGGGCTCGATTGCTCTAGTTCTAGTGTGTCGCTGTGTGCGTTTGTGTGTATGTGTGTTGGTAACCACTTGAAATCCAACCACAAGCTCTGTCTGAAAAGTGCCTGAAAAAGCAACATTTTCTTGGTATGTTTGCCATATTTGTCCAAGTTTCGCATGAATTGAATTCAAATTTACTTTATAAGGATATATTTCATGTAAATATAGATATATAGATATATCTGACTATATATTGTGAATCTACTGAAATCATGGAAATGCTGCAAATTTGAATAATTATGAAGCCAAGCTGAGAATCGTTTTGCTGTTTAGACCTAATGAACTCATTAGTACATGGAGCTTAAAGAAGGGAATATGGCATATGGATTATACTGAGGCTTTAAGCTTAGATAATAAACTCAAGCATAGATGATATTATTGTGATGTTTAGAAATGCAAAAACATAAATTTAAATTTTTTTGTGAGTTACTTTAATGATTAATCTGCATAGGAAATGGCTAGTCTTAATATGTGAATAAAATAGGCGACAGGAACTCAGCACTTTACAGAGTAAGAGCTAGGAAGTTAATTATATTTACTATAAATTTATATAAACACGTACACGTTTATTGTATGATTAACTTAAAAATGCAATTAAGCTGTAAACAATATTCAGATTTTTAAGAAGCTGAAATAATTATTGTTTTAATAGAATGATAATAATTACAGTTTCCTAAGCAGCATGAAATATGCTTATCCAATAAGTACTTCAACACTCATCCAACAACTAAAGTTTCTTTTGATTTTGTAGCAATAAAAAATCAAGAAACAAGTAAACCTGTAATTTGTATGAAGCTCTACAAAAAGAATCCCTAAAGTTTCTTCAGTCCGTAACTTCCCATCTATGTATCTCTGTGTATCCCTTAAGTTGGTAAGGATGTTAGCCCTGTCAGGCTTAAATTAAGGTCTCAATATCCATTGCTGTGGCAAGGTTTCGCCTTCAACAGTTGTTGTTGTTGCTGCTGCTGTCGCTGTGGCCTTCAGGTGTAAACATTATCTGCATTTTCACGCTTCCAAACTAGAATTTATTGTATAGAAACATCAAAAACAACATCATTCACAACAACAAACTGACCCTGGAGGAGTTTTTGCAGTTGTAGCCAGTCAATCAAAAGGGCAAGGACTTTATCGCTGCAATTGCTGCTGCTGCTGCTGCTTCTCATGTTGCAACAGTTGCTGTCTGTAAGTGTGTGTAGGTGTGTGTACATTACGCTAAATTACATTTTGAATATTGAATCGATGATGCTGTTGACCTTCTTCACGCCACAGTTTACCTGCACCGTGGAGCGACGAGCTTGTATTCAACTTGCGGTCTGCCTGCCTTTCTCTCTTACTTTCCCCTGCTCACTCTCTCTCTCTCTCTCTCTCTGTATCTGTCTGCATGTCTGTCTTTCCCACTCTGACTGTCCCGTTTGCTGCTGCACTCATGCTCCTCCTCGTTGAGCTCAGCTCATCTTGCTCTCGTCATGTTCATGCTGCACTTTTTCAATTGAATTTTGTGGCTGTCGCTACTGTTGCTGTTGCTGCCTCATCTCACTCGGCTTGTGGCATACACGTCCACGTTCACGTTCAGCGAGTCGACAATATTCGCCTTTAATTTGTTTGCTCCACAGCGAAAGAAATTCGTTGCATATCGATCGGGGAAAGTGTTTGTGCTGTGTGCGTGTGCTTGCATCATTTCACAGTTCTGATAATTTTCAGGTTATCTGCATCAGTTCTGGCTGGCAACTGGCGCCATCTAGCGGCCAGTTTAAAGCGCCTTAAGAGAGAGGTTGTCATGCTTTTAAAGTATTTTTACAGTATTTTATCTAGTGCAGAGTGGGAAAGAAGGAATAAGAAAGTGGAGATGTGGATAAAGAAAAAGATACGAGAGAATAGAATATATTCCACGAAAGAACTCACGATCCACTCACACAGAATAAGGCTAAAAATGAAAACAAAAGGTCAACCAAATGTCAAATGGAATCAAAGCAGTTTCGCCTTTCGTCCCCTTTTGGGATGAGATCTGAGATTTTTAGATTGTGACTGAGATTGAGATTCAGATAAGGATTCTGATTCTGATGCGGATTCTAATTTCGATTCGTGTCTTTAGTCAGACTAAGCACCTGCTACGTGTGGAGTGTGTGGCAAGCACAAAAGTGCCACCCGTACAGGAAAGAGGTGTGTGTGTGTCGCGGGGCAGAGTAACCCGGAGACATACGTACGTGTCTGGCTGTGGGTTTAGTCAGGGTTTAGTCAGGCATTCAGTCACGCACATGGCGCAAAACATTTCGCAGACACGCAACACCTCAACGAGCCAGTCTCTCTCTCTCTTTCTCTTTTTAACTGTGCGGCAAGGACACGCGTGTGTAGCCAAATTCGTTGGCTTCTTTAGCTTTTTATACTCTGTAAACCGAAAATGATAATCAGGCAAGAAGTCTCAGGCAAGTAGAGAGAGAACTTTCACTTGATTTTTCAGATTTCAATTGGTTTCTTATCTTTATCAAATTTATTCACTTGGTTTTTCAAATGGCAAAAGATTATTCAATTATTTTTGAATTTCTATTAAATAAGTCAGAAAATGCGCTTTGCAGAAGTTAAATTCTTAACTGCTAACATTGTATCAGTTAGTTAGGTCGCTTAGTCATATCTCTGTGTTTGTTTGCCTTAGAACCTCTACGGTTAAAGCTGCTTAAGAGCAACGTAGCTTAAAAAAAATGAAACGTCCAAAATACTGAATCGATTAAGAAAAGTTTTTAAGACAAGAAAGCGCATTAAAGCTTTCAGCCTGCAAAGCTTTAATGTGTTAATAAAACAGAAAGGGAACTTGTCAATTAATTCTTTTATCAGAACTATACAATAATGTGCTTTTATTAAGCAGAAAGCCTAAAAGCTTCTATATTATTAACAAATAAAGCGTAAAAGCTTCTATATTTTTAGCAGCTTTTTGCTAAGTAATAAGCTGAACATAAAATTCAATGAACTTAACTTTGCCTTCCTTTAGCTTTAAGTTGTAGTTCCTGCAATTCATCATAGCGCATGACCACTGTACCTTGCCCTTTCTCTGTAAATGTTTTTGTTCCGCTCTTGTTGCTCTTGACGTGCTGCCCGTCGTTTTATTACTCAACTTTGGCTGTCAGTCTTTTGTTTGTTCACACATGTGTGTTAAGGGGGGAAGGAGAGAGAGAGAGAGTGTGTGAGTGTGCCTTGGTTTGTAATAAAAAGCAATTTTAATGTATTAATTCGCTTGGGTTGTTGCTGGCAGCGTGTCAGGGATTAACTAGCGCCAGCCAGCACGAGGGAAGGTTCACAAGTTGTCGAACGACAGAAGGAGGTAGCAGCTACCGCAGGAGGTGCCAGGAGGCCTGGAAGGGGCAGGTCAGTTATCAACTTAAAGCAGCAGCCAAGTGGAAAACGAGTTGCAACAACCTGCAAACAGCAACAGTGCCTCAACAACAACAACAACAACCACAACAACAACTGAACAAACACGCGCCGTTTTCAATTAACAACTTTTTCTATTTCGCTGAACTTTGCAACAGCAGCAACAACAGCAAAAGCAACAAACACCTGGCGCAACGTTTAACAAAACGCGCTGCGTTGCCTAATTGATTTGCCACTGGTAAACCGACTGTTGCTTAAGGTCCTTAAGGTCCTTAGGTACTTCGGCTCCCTCGGGTAGCTGCTGCTGCTTCTGCTGTTGCCTGCCTGCGATGCAGACAATGAATGCATTTGCCTTCGCTTCTCTCACCTGGCTCACTTTGCACACTTCTCTCTCCCTCTCACTCTGTTCAGGAAGTTGAGTCGGTAGTGCTGCCAAGGGGAGCCGGGTGTCTTGCTTCTTAGCCCGAAAATATCCCAGTGGGAAAATGGCAGTGGGTTGTGAAGAGAAGCTAGAGAAAAAGCTGGTGGTAGAGCTCAAGGTAGAGCAGGGAAGGAACCTCTACCGGGGCACCAATCATAACACGAACTTTTCACTTATTTAGTAATTCGCTTTTGCTCTCAATCATGCCACATCGAACTCTGTTCCGACTTCAGGTAGCTGCTGTACATTTGCCCAACTGGGTCGCGTTTTTGCGCTTTCAGTTTAGTTTTTGTTTCGTGCTCATTTGTTGCCAATTAGTTGTGGACCATCGCAGTCAATTGGAAATTTCTGTTGTTGTTCTTGTTCTTCCTCTGCATCGACTGGGCAATGATGACAAAGTTGCCTCAGGGTCTGCTGAGCACCTTTTCCGCCAGACACCCTTCTCCTTGCCTTCTTCATTGCGGCTCTTTGCTGCTGCTGTTTTGGTTATCCATTTATCGATGCGGGAAACTTTTGTAATGACTTTGAAAATAAAACAGCAAAATAATGGCAGACCCCAAACGAACCTACCTACCTACCCACCTACCTGAAGCAAAGGAGACAGTACAAAGAGAGAGAGAGAGGAACGTAGAGAAAACAAGAAATAATGAACAACCCGAACAAACAGCACAAAAGACTAAATTATCCAACTATTGACAATAATGAGCTTTGCTAATGAGTAATACCATCGTATTGGGCCAGTACATGTAGAGGGTAGGGAGAGATGGACCTGGAGGGGGGATGTACAAGCTAGCCATGGCCATCAACTGAAAAAAGCCACCCTCCCCTTCCTGCCAGGCCCCCGCTCCACGCAATGTGCAAATGACAAAAGTTTTGTCTGTGCATTTGTTGCCCCTTTTTGTGGGCTTTCTTGTTACTTTGCTCTCTTATTTGATACCCTACGATAGCCCCAATGGAGTACAGTAAGGTATGGCCGTGTTCTGCACAAGTAACTTTTCCGCGGGGTATTTGATAGTCGTTCATTCTGCTCAGCCATTCACTCTTCTCCTAAAACTGAAAGCAGGTTTTTCTTTTTTTTTTGTGGGAAAATTATATGTTTACCGTTAATTAGGTGCTGAATACTCGTTGCGGGCCGAATTAATGAAACTAAATAAGGCCGCAAGAGTTGGGCGTAGGCGGCAACCCTATAAAAAGGCGAAGAAAACTGCCTAATTCACAATGGGCAACTGTGATCTAGTGCTTTGCCAGGAATATCGTAAATACTCTAATCAAGCTGAAATAATGTTAATGCGAACTGAAATTGGAAATGAAATTGGCAACGGGAATGGGGCATAGCAAACGGAATAGGGTTGTCGCCCTGTCATTTAATTTCCAAGTATTCTCTTGCCATAGTTGTGGGGGGGTTACTCTTTAAGGCTCTTCGATGTGAAGGTACCTTAGATGACATCGACACTTATCAATGACAACTTTGTTGTAGAACTGCAGTTGCTGTGGCAACTCTAGAGTGCCTACGTGAAGCTATGCATGCTGCATGTCTCATGTCCTTAGCTCTTTACTCCTCTCCTCCTTCTCCTGTTTCTGTCTCTCTCTGCGGCTGTCACTGACTCCCTTGTAGAGCTTTCTCAAAAGCCCCACAAATAGCCAGACAAGTTGAAGGGAAGCAAAAAACAATTTGCCAGCTAAATAACAAAATGTAAGACAAACTACGTCATGTGTGCTCATGCTCAACCTAACCTCATTCCTATGCCATGCTCATTCTAACCTCAAACCACAACAAAGTGCAAATTTATGCCACAATAAATGCGGAGCTCAGTGTGGGGAAGAAGAGGAGAAGAAGTTGGACTGTCTTGGTCCAAGACGAGTGACCAATGCAAGTTGCTTTCGAGAGGCATCGCGTTATGCTACGCTTAGATGACACCTACCTAAAGAGTCTTAAGGTCGAAGAGGGAGGGGGGTGGATGTATATGTAGATTGGGTTGATGCGATAATGATTAAGTTGTGACTGAAAACGGGTAGTACTTATAAAAACTGAAACCAGAGTCCACTACGGGATGGAAATTGGTCGGTAGTGCTATAGAGGGTCCCTCAATGCTTTCCGGTATTTCCTTTATATAAAATTTCAATTTCCGCAGCTGATGAGAGCTGGAGGAAGAGTATGTTGAGGTGTTATGAAAGATCTTTACAGTCCGAAGAAGTACCTAGCTATTTCCTGGTATCTCCCCAGTTCTTTCTTCTCTACCCTCTCATCTTCCGCTCTCACTCATTCGCTATCGCTTAGCCAGACATATTCGCCTCAGCCCCTCGCCCCTCCCATTCGTCCGAGGTCTCGAAACTTTTCGCAGCTCTCCATAAACTGTCAGGCATCAGTAACTTATCGACCCCTTAGCTTTTAAGTGGATGATTTCAGGTTTCAGATTTCCTTTGCCGCACACCTGCCCAGACAGACACAGTATCCTCGCTGTGTGTGTTGGTATTTTTCTGTTTTTTGTTTTATTTCACTTTCGATGCGGGCGCCAAGCGCTATGTCGCTTATACTATACCCTGTAGTGTGTGTTGAGAAAGGTATGCAGGACTCAATAAGGTATTTTTATATTTATCAGACATATCTTCCAATCTTTATCTGGCGAAAGCAAGAAAAGTTGACACCGAAAAAAGTAACCATACAATATAGCGCAGATCTCCGACATTTGAAGAGCTAAGAGCTATAATTTTGCAGGTATGTAGAAAACATATTAACCAACACGAAACTGTTTACAGGGTATCGACTGGTTGCGCCAATCTTCTACAGCAGCTGCGCAGCATTTTCCACTTGTTTTGTAGCTGTATTTTCTATCAGTTCTCTCTCTCTCTCCCCACCTGCTCTTTCTTTATACTTTCTTTATGTTTCCATTTTTGCAGTACGACCGTTTACCCACCTGAGAAGGATGTGGTACTCCCCTCTGCCCCTATCGGCGTACGCCTCTGCTGCTGCCTGAACTTATTTCGTGCTCGTCGTCATCATTTTATTTTATAAACTCTCCTGCACTTTCCTGGTCAACTTGACTGACTTTTAGTTGTGCCTCGAGTGGCTAAGCAAGTGTGCGTGTGTCTGGTGTGTGTGTCTGTCTGTGTGTGTGTGTGCTAGGTGTGCCTGTTTGTGGTTAGCTGCTGCTGCTGCTGTTGCTGTTGCTGCTGGCCGGGCACGTCAAGTGTCCTTAAACGGATTAAGGGTGAATGATAGCGGCTTATGTCTTAGGTGTGTCTGCTGTCCTTTTGTTACGCCCCTTGCGCCCTGGCACGCCCCCTTCTTGGCTGGTCCGCCCGCTCTTCTAGCCCCGGCTGCTTTAATGTTTTCACATTTTATTGCGGCTTTTCTGCTGTTTGTCCTGTGTTTTGTCTTGTGCTTTCAGCGGGCATTTTGCTTTGGCTTTGGCTTTGGCTTTGCCTTTGGCTCCACTCTTGACTCCTTGACGCCTTATGAGGTGACAGGACTTTATAACAATTGCCGCTGAGCTGCAGCTGAAGCTGAAGAATGCTAGCCAGCGAGAGGTAGTGAGAGTGAGACAAGGAGAGATAGAGAGGAAGAGGGTGCTAGCTGGGCAAAGTGGCTTGGGGTAATCTGCATATTCCTTGCCCATTTCAAGGCAAGGCGCTGCAAGTGGTCGCTGGAGATCGCTTTAAAGGAGTTAAGCCATAGACGAACTGGATTCTTTGCTACCTTCAGAGCAAGTTTAAGTTGAGTAGGGAACAGCTTTAAGTTCGCCAAGTTGCAGGCTAGATTTACTTGGGTGAATTCAGAGGGAACTCGCAGCTCTTCAGAGTTTGACCTTTGCTGTTTGTCTGCCCAACTTGCGCACATTATAAGGTGCTTTCCCTAGAAGTTGCACCTTTAAATGCTTCGTAGCAACCACAGTTGGAGAAACCAGAAAGGGGGAACTCATGAACTACCTTGAATATTTGCGAATATCTCCGAATTGGTTAAGCCCAAAGCCGCAAAGACGAGTCAACTAAAGTTATGGCTTCACACATGAATACGGCTGTGTGTGTGTGTGCGAGAGTGTGACAGACAACAGACACACCCAACAGCATGCCCTCTATTCCCCTCCCCCTGGCACTTTGTGGCCTCATCTGTCTAACCGCAAGACAATTAAAAAGTTGGCTCCCGAAAATTGCCGCTAAATTGGCGTCTGCATTTGCGGAGGCAACTCGCGGAGGCAAAACTCAACTTGTGGCACGTACGCAGTACACAACACAACAACTTCATGTAGAGAAAGGCAGAGAGGGAGAGGTGGGGAGAGAGAGAGACAATGAGACAAATCAAAAAGTTGAAACATTTCTTGGTTTATGAGCGACAGTCGAAAAGCCGCAAACAAATGTGGCTTGAATGTATCGGAAGCCAGCCTAGTTGGACCTGAACTAGTCAAGTTGAATATACTAAAGTTTAGGTGGATAGTATTTATGTTTAAAACAATCATTTAAGAGCTTGTGCGGAACAGTTTCATTTATTTCGTAGCATAATAAGAAAGAGAAATCAGAAAGACATGAGTTACACATGCTTGGGGCAGGCAGAATAGCACCAGCTTGTATAGAAGGCAGGATATATCGCATTGAGTTCTGCTGGGTAGATTGCTCTATAATTAACATAACGATTACAATACTCTCGATAATTAGCGATAACATTCCTAATTGCACGATGTGTGGACTGAAGACAAAACTATATCAAAGAGCTTATTATTCTTCCTTTTTATATATCGAAAGACAAACTCATCTCAAGTCTATTAAAAATGAACTATAAGAACGATTAAATACTGTTTTTAAATGATGCCAATATCGATAGCTTGTAACTCGATATGCATTCGTATTGGAAGCTTTAACTCTCTAGTGTCTCTGCCACTCTTCCCCTCCTCTTGTGCCGCCTTCGTTGAACTTCTTCAGCTGTTTAATTGTCTTGTCTAATTGCGTGGCATAACAGACAAATACCCCCCTCCCCGTCCCTCCTGCTCTGCCACTCTGGCACGCAATGCGACGTCTGTGTGATTTATTTGCCAGAGTGGGGTGAGGGGAGGTTCTGTGGCATAAACTGTTCTCAGTCTCGCGTAATCTCAGTGTCAATATTTATAAAATATTTTTAAAATACGTGCCCCAAAGTTGAAAATCAATTGGCAACACGAGACACGCGCGTCACATGATGTTGCAAGCAGCAAGGGGATGGGGGGGATTTGTTGTCGAACGAGCAACGGAAGTTGGCAAGGGATGCGGATGGGAGCGGGGTAGGGTGAGTGGGGAGTGGACACAACATTGGAGAGCCAATCCGTTTACTTTCATTCGACAGTTGTGCGACACATGCGTTATACAAGTCTGCCAAACACCCCCACACCCTCGCACCCCACACCCCAACACCCATGGTATTGGTCGTCTGTTTGGGCAGTCAATAAAACAAGTAGCCGAGGTCCCCCGCACCCCTCTCTGCACCCTGCAACGGCCCTGCCTGACCGGGAAAAAATATGTCAGCAGCGGGTGAAAAGCACTCAAATTAATAAACTCCATAAAATGTGAGCACAGACAGTTATGAAACAAGTGGATACCCTGTAGCGGGGAAGTGGTCGCTCAGGGGTATGCTCGACTTGTCGCATAGCCAGTGCAAATTGACTTAATACCTTATAAAAAGAGTATTTGAATGAGTAAGTTACATGTAGGCTATACTCGACAATGGCATACCCTATAAAAACGAAATATACTCTTTAAATGACCTAAATTATGCATATCTGAATATGTAACATTTTATAGAGCTAGGCAAGTGGGTGTACATGACTAGCACATACCCTGTAAATAGTAGTAAACAAGTTTACGCATTAAGAGCAGCAACTGCTTACAACTGTGTGCTTTAAGGCTCATTTAGCTTGCTGCACTCACATTTACAGGGTATATTGTGCGAACAAAAGAATAATGTTTTTGGAAAAAACCAAAAACGAACGAGAGAACCTAACGAAACGAGAGGAAACGAGAGGAAACGTGTGTGTGTTGCGTTAAGTGGCCTGCTCCCAGTCGGAATCCCCCGTAAATCAATGTGGTAGCTTGGCACAGCAAAGAGTGTGAGAGGGAGGGGTGAGTTGCAGTGGTTGGGGGAGTTTGCTGGACAGTCAGGCAGTAGTCATGGCCATGACGGCTTCTGGACTGGCTGCTCTTGGCCTTTCGCACATCAGACACTCTGTCAAACTTTTGTTTGCCATAGCCAGGAGAGGGAATAGGGAAGGGGGGATAAGGGAAGGGGAAGGGGGCTGGCAGGTGGGGTTCAGGGCCACTTCAAATTCGCACACACCCTACACAAGTGTCTCGCTGAGGTGCAGGCAAAGAGGAACTGGCAAGGTAAGGGAAGCTGGAAGGGAGCGAGGGGGACAAGGGGTAGGAGGTACAGGAGTACGGCCGCCTACCCCCACCTCCCCATCTACAGCAAAGGTCACACTGAAGCTGAAGCTGTCAATTGTTTTTTGTCGTCTGCACTGGACACGGGGCAGGTCCTTGGACTTGCAGAGAGGAACAGTCGGAAGTGGAAGCAGAGAAGGGTAGACAGGGAGAGAAGAGGGGAGAGAAAAGGGAAGGGATGAGGGGGACTCTGTGTGTGTGAGTGGAGGGTAACAGCTTTTGTTTTGTCAGTTTTAACACTCATCAGGGGCAGACAGCAAAACTGGAGTGAGTGAAAATAGATGAAGAAGAGAGAAAGAGGAAAATAGCTCTGAAAAAATTTATTTAATCGAAAAAACAAAAAATCGGTCAAGAAATTGTTTTGCCAATTGAAATGAGGCCTAAAAAAAGGGAAGAAAATAAAGTGCAACAAGTGTCATTACCATATACGAGGTGTGTTCGAAGAGTAAGGTGACTGTTCAAATCTCGCGGGCTATTTATTTCCAATTATCGATTTTATGTTATCGATTATCGATTTTGTTTTGTTTTGTTGGTACAAGCCAGTGATTGCAGGGTATAAGCATCGCCTTCTCTGAAAATCAAGTGATTTCTAATTAATATTTGCAGTTACTTCAAATCAAATGTGACATTTATATATGACATGTATGTATACGTAAACATGTGACATATTCAAAAAGTTCCGTCATATTTATACTGCAAAACGCGTAGTACCCCCTTGAAAGCCTGTTGTCTGCTTTGTGTTATTGCCATGGCTGATTTCGACTTGATTTGGCATCATCATCATAATTTGACAGGGGGAAAATGTTAAAATGTTGCAAGTACTTTTCCTCTGAGCATGTTGACAGCTGCTCTGACAGCTTCCATGCAAAGAGGAGACGAGGAAAGAGGGGAAGCTGGGGCAGGCTGAGGTCAGTAGGGGGTCAGGGGGCGTGGCCAGATGCAAATAATCAGCGCGTGACATTTCAATTTGTTAACCGGCGGCAAATTGTTTGCGTTGCGAGCAGGTTGCACGAGTTGTTGCGACGAGGCAAGGGGCAAGAGGCAAGATGGCAACGAGGCAAGTGGGCAACTTGCCAGCTGCAGTGGCGTAAGCTGTTGTTGTTGTTGTTGCTACCTTGGGGCAGGTAATGCACACTTGTCTGGCCAAGTTGAGCCGAGTCTGTTTTGTCTGTTCTCGCTCTGCAGCGCTATCAACTGTCTCCACATTTGGCAGCTTGGCTTAACTTGCCAACGGGGGAGGCGGCCAGGGGGCGTGGCAACTGCATTTCATTAGCCAAACGGCAGCAGGCTGCCACATTTTGCATAAGTTGAGTAAATATTAAAATGTTTTTTTTGCTTAGTAAAAACAACAGCTGACAAAAATAGTCAAACAAGCGGAGACAGCACGACTAGTGTATACCCTGTGAAATGCCAACTGTAGATTGCGACACTAGAGGAAATCTCAGAACAACACAAGTCTAGCATACCTTGTTGCACTGTTCTTCTTACAGGGTGTTTCGAGAATGGAGAAAAAGTGCAAAACTGGGAATCAGATGACAAAAGTTGTCTGCATTTCTTGGTTGAGGCAAAAGTTTTGTCCCTCGCTCGCTCGCTCGCTTTGCCTTTCACTTGGTTTACCTCTTTCTCTGCTTCCTTCCCCCTCTTTCCTCTGCCCCCTCTCCCCTTCGCTGTCCCTATTTCTCTGTGGCTTGGTTTCTTGCCTTGGCTTTCCATTTCTTTGCTCTTCTTAGGTATTTTTCTTAGGTTTTTATACACTGCTTGCCACTTGCATACGCCGCCAGCTAGTGCAGTTGCCACGCCCCCGTTCCGCCCCTTAAACGCCCCTTTCTGCCACTGGCAGTGGAACTTTAATGGGAAGCAATTTGCGTGAAAATCAATTAATGCAAATGTTTAATCAATTTGTCAAGAAAAACGTAGTTAGAGAATTTGTTTGTTTGTTTTTTTTTTTTTTTGAATTAATTTGACTATTTTGTATCGATAATTGGGAATAAGTAACCGCAAAATACTTGAATTAATAAATAGCGGATTTACATTAGACGTTTGGGATTTTGTGTTGTTAGGTTGAAACTTATCGATAAACATTTTATTTCCTATATCGATTTATAAAGATATATGGTTAATCATCCAAAGAAAGTTGATAAGTTATTAACTATTTTGTATTAGGTACAGTGCTGTAAATAGTGTTAAGAATGCCAAAAACGATACAAAGGGCAACATAACCTAAAAAACCTAACCAAAAAAAAAAGTTAACTTTGGGATTCGCTTGACAAGTATTGAAAAGTCATATTTGCAAAGCTGGCCAGTGTTGGGAAGTGCTGTAACACATATTTACATGTGTTGCGAGGGGGACAAAGACGGAAGGGGGTGGAGGGAGGGGAAAGCGAATTGTGTAGAAGTTGTTTTTGGGGCAACTTGCGAGTAACTTTGCACCAATTAAACTTGTTAAAACGCTCGTTTTCGGTTATCCAAAGCTGACAACTTCACTACACAAAACTCTAATTACATTTTACGAATGCACACACACAGCCGGAGACAGAGACAGAGAGAGAGAGGAGGGGGGGGGGAGGGAGAGTGGGAGAGATAGAGAGCGAATGGTGGGAGGAGGCAGCGAGATAGACATATGCAAAGCTGCCTCTAGTTGCGCATAATTAAAAGTTATTTTATTGTTGTGTGCACTGAACAACAAGTTGTGGCAGCTAGAAATGCATCCACAGGAGCAGTTGCCAGCGGTGTAGGAGAGGGAAGGAGGGAGGTAGTGAGAATGGGAGCTATGTTGTAGCGGATGCAGAGCCTGATTTGTCATGAGGAGAGTGGGGAGTGAAGACATAGGGAAGGTTTACGGAAACGTTGACTTTAATAGGGTCAACTAATAAGTTGAATAAAGAGATGATAACTGTGGGAGAAAAAGAAGGGAGAGAGAGAGAGAGAGAGAGAGAGAGAGAGAGAGAGAGAGAGAGAGAGAAGGAAGATAGAAAAGCAAGGTTAGAGACAGTAAAAAGAGGGGGGGCATAGGAGAGGAAACGAGTCAGAAAATGAAAGAAACTTAGTTAGAAGAAACTGAGCAAGCAAAGTAGAGAGAAGTATGTTAATGAGAAAACTAAGACATAGAAAAGAGACAGAGAAAAAGACAGAGAGAGAGAAAGAGAGACAGAGAGAGGAGAGAAACAAAGAGAAGAAATGAAAGAGAGAGAGAACGAAAAAAGGCAAAGAGATGGCAGAAATAACTGAAGAAAGTGAAGTAAACAAATAGTCAAATAAAACAATCGATAGATGGGAATAAAAAGAAATATTAAAAAAAAACAATTCATACTCGTAAATATTATCGATGCAGTACCATCACTAGCAACCCGATCACTTCAGTTGCGTTGTTGCTTTTTTCAGTTCACTCGAAAGTGAAATCTCTCTTCAAACTTAAAAATCAAACCAGAACAGTGAATTTTACATATATAATATATAAGAAATGGGAAAGTAATTCGATTGGTCTTTGCATCTTTCGATAACTTTTCTCTCTCTGTCTCTCTCTCTCATTCTTTCTCCGACTTAGTCAACTTTTAATTGGCAAAGTTGGCTTGGCCGGTCTTGGGTTCGGTTTGCGGGTTTGGTTAACGGTCAGGCTAATGGCTAATAAACATTAAGCATAAAGCATAAAGCGTGATAAAAAAGAAGAAAGAATGTTGCGGGGCCAATCGGCCTAAAAGCAGACTACATAAAAACCAAATTAATCTATCCTTGGAGACTTCTCCTTCGAGTACATTAAAAGTGGCACAGCAGCTATGGCAACTTTTCAGTGCGAGACAGAGAAAGAGAGACAGAAAGAGAGAGAGGGAGAAGTGTTGATAAACACGATAATGATAAAGTTGATGATGAAGTGTCGCTGATGGCGCTTTGAATGTATCCAAGGACAAGTTGCAAGTTGGTCAAATATTGTTGCTGTTGTTGCTCTTGTTGTTGTTTCCGTTGTTGTTGTTGTTGTTGCTGTTGCTGTTGCTGTGCTGCGGCCCTGCGGATTGTTTCGTGGCTTCGCTTTTTGTTGTGCAATTTTCGGCAGCAGCTGCTAATTCTGTCAAAATCACACAAAGCAATACATCACACATGCCACGCCCCCCCTCACTCCTCCTCGCCTTACTCTCCGCCTTTCTCTCTCTCTTTCTCCGACTCTTCTCTTTGCTAGTCTGCATGGCATGCCATCAGTCGACTGGACAAATTCATGGCACCACTCGAGATAGATTGCCAGCCAGGCATCCACTCCACTCGCCTCCCCTCATTCCTCCCCACTCCTTCTCCTCTCTCTCTCTCTCTCTCTCTCTCTCTCTCTCTTCACGCCTCTTGCCTTTCTTCTACCTTCAGTCTCTTCTCCTTCTTCACACACACAGCCGCCCCTGTTGCTCGGCAATTGTGTTGTGCATTCACGCATTCATTGTGCTGCAGGCAGATCCCCCTTCTCCTCTCCCCTGCCCACGCCTCGGCCTCCTCTTTGCTCGACCAACTCTTCTGCTCTTCGCTCCCTTTCTCCCACTCTTTTGCTACTTCATTTGTCGCAGCTGTGATTCTATGCGAAGTTTTTATACCCTGTAAAAAGATGAGAGAAGGAGAATGATAGGAGAAACTATTAATATATAAACGAGTATATGGAATATAGTTTACTTAGATTCCCTAACTTTTGTCATATCAATGCATATGTTCGGCCATACAATACCCTGTAAGGTCTACGCACAATTCAAACCTCTTTTAAGTGTCACATTTATTGCGAAGTTCACTTGCGCTTCTCTTCCCTTTACACTACCTTCGCTCTCATGCTTTTACAGGGTATCTGCCCGTCGTAGCCTGCTGCCTTGTTATTGTTGCCACACTTCTTTGTTTGCTATGCATTCGGGGAAACATTGCAACGGCATTTGACAGTTGCTGCCACCGCCACCGTCGTCGTTGTTGCCGCATCCGCATCCATTCAACGACATTTGCTTTGCTCCTTTGCCTACCTTCCCTTGCCCTGCCCCTCCCCCTTCCCTCCCACCATCTCCCTCTAAAATGTTTTCCCTATTTTCGTCAATTTCTCCTTGCCTTTTTTGCCCAACTGCAATAGAGCAGAACCCACGGGTCGCAGCGCCGAGATAATGCGAATACTTTGAAGTTGGCCCCCCTTGCAAAGCGGCTTTGCATGAGGTAAAGCAACAAATTGAAGGGTATTTTGAGATTGTCTTTCGCTAGATTACCCCCTCCAGTAGCCACGCAAGCACCGTTAGCTGCATTGTGTATCAAGTGTATATAGCTACATTGAAATAGGGGTTTACTTGATTATCTTGCGGTTGCTATTATCGGGTTCTAATACTAAGTTAAGCGAATTTCTGACATTTTCATACAATTTAGAAGACTTCACAGTTCTGAGCAGAGGCCTACAAAATTTGGTGACTATCGCTTGGCTGTATTTAGAGATATATAGTCATAATATATAAGAATGCAAGATATATATTTACATTTATATGAATATATAGAAATGGGCAAAATTGGACATACAGTTGATGTGGCTTACTGCATATTCCGAGGAGAGAATAGGATTGAGAGACATACGTTGGAAGGACAGTGGAGCGTAGTTTTTTAAAACACACTTTTTAAATTACAGAGTATCACCATGTCAAAGAAAATCAAAAATGATGCAAAACATATTTCGCATTAATTTGGAATCCACAAAAAAATGAAACCCAAACCCGAATGTAAAGCTTAAATCCTGAACGAAATGTATGAATTAAAAAATAAAAAGCGAGTAGTCAGTAAAGCAGACAGAGACAGTAGGAAACAAGTAAGAAAAGCAACTGTCGAGCGGCACTCGACAGTGGGATACCCTTCGACATTTTTGAAACGTTAAGAGTCAATAATTGTACAATACTTCTACTTAATAGAAATATCGTAACGTAAGCCTTTATATGCGTCTGTGTATGAATACGTGTAAATGCGTGTATCATTTCATTGGTCAAGCACAAATGTATGTATGTGTGTGTGTGCGTTTGAATGCAAAAATGCGTGTGCATGGAAAAGAAGAGACGAACAACAGATGGCGCTACGCGTTCGCATTCTCTTTCCTTTCTTTCCTACATGAGCATTGCAATGACGTCACAGCTTGCTGGTCTGTATACAAAATCAAAGCGAACAAGGTGTTTGCTTAATAACTTCTGTGTTTGTTGTCCGATCGGATTGGAATTTTGACGTTATGTTGTTATTATAACTATCTAAGTATAGTTTTACTCAGAATGTTGTATCTTTTATATATCGCTCGCAAATCAGCTTAAAAGATGAAATTATTGATTTGCGTGGGCGGGGGGCGTGGCACCCAACATTTGAAATAAACTTCATCTGTCCCGGATTAACAGAAACCTTCATGCCAAATTTGGTATCTCTAGCTTTTATAATAGCTGAGATCTGTGTGTTCATCTGGACATACAGACATCCGGACATCCAGACATTCAGACATCCGGACAGACAGACAGACATGGCTTAATCGACTTGGCTAGTGATCCTGAGCAAGAATATATATACTTTGTGGGGTCTCCCACGCCTCCTTCTGCGTGTTACATACATTTGCACAAAGTTAGTATACCCTTTTTTGACCATTTTCAATGGTCGAAGGGTATAAAAAAGAAAGAGAGGGAGTGAAAGAGGGAGTAAAGGAGGGAGAGAGTACGGTAGAGAGAGTGTTTCATATGTTAATGACATTCAGAGGAAACTCGATTTTTAAGCCCCGATTTCAATTTTGATTTGTATAGGGAGCTATTTTCAAAATATTCCCTTAGGGAGCTTTACTTTGATGACTTTTCGCAAATACGTGCGGAGATCAATAAGTTTTTTTTTAAACAGAAATTAGAGGAAGAGCTCAACTGTGTGCCCAATTAAAAGCAGATGATAGAGTTTTTAGACCAGCAATTTGAGTTCCGTAGTTATTGAATGAAAATTCTTGCTAAGTCGAAATGAATGAAAAGTATTTTGAGGGGCTTAATCAGAAAAATAAAACAGGCCATTAAACTGTCGGTGAGAGATGAAAATTGTGCAAAATATAGAGTATTAAATAAATCGTTATGTAAAAATGTTGTGCAGACTGTAACTGACTAAACTTGTGGAAAACTCACTTGCAAACGCACTTTAAACTTACCAGTCCAGTATTATGTCCACAAAACAGACCTACAAAATGTCGGCAATGTCATGTTTATATGTAGGATGTATATATAATTAATAAAAGTCATCTGATCAATGTTGTACGTATTAAATTCAAAAGATTCGCTATCTTCTTTTTCTCCCCTTCTTATTCCGCAACTCGATTCAATTGAACAGAGCAATGCACACTCCATTCTTCATCTACAGCCATTGATATATTTATGTAAAAGTGGGCGGAGAATGGCAGTGGGGGTGGGGCAGCTATTAAAACTAAATCGAAAGCAATGCGAGGCAGTGAGACAGAGAAGCTGAGCCAGCAAAAACTGCAAACTGAAGCGAAGTGGAGGAGTAAGAGAGGAGGACAGAGAGAGGAAAGTGCGCTAAAATGTTTCAATTTAAATTAATTATTGTTTGCGCCACAAGTGGCGCTGCTAAGAAGCGACAGGCAGAGGCGTAGACAAGCACCATAAGAGGGGGGAGAGGGGGAGTTGGAAAGAGTGTGGGAGCACAACGGCAACAAAAGCAACGCAACTTTTAATTATGGTTACAAAGATTTTTAGTCCTTGTGTCGATGGCGGAGCAGGCAGACGCTGCTGCTGCTGCTGTTGGTGCTCTGTCTGCCCCCTTTCCCCTTACCCTACACCCTTTTCTCACCCCCTCCTTTGGGCCGGCAACTTTGACCAACATCGATTAAAACGATGAAAACGCGGAAAATTGCGCCAACTAGCAAAACTGCAGCGCCGGCAAATGAAAATTGTGGGAACAAAAACAAAAACAGAAAAGGGAAGAAATGCAAAGAATGACCATGCTCGGCACTAAGATACCCCTTGTTACTGATTGACTTTTGTATGGTAAACAGAAGAACATTTTTTTAAGCATTTAAATATTTATTTATTAACTCTCTATTCATTCATTTACTTAATCAATCATTCGTTAATATATTTGCTCTTGTCATTAATTGATTTATTCATTTCTTCATCCATTTCCTTATACATTTTCATTCATTTAATAATTCATTCATTCATTTTTTCATTCATTTATTCCTCCATTCATTCATTCCTTATTTCCTTTATACATTTATTCAGTTATTTATTGTTTCAATCACTTATACTTTTGCTTATTCATTCATTCATACATTCATTAGTTAAATCATGGGTTCAATCATTTATTCCTTCATTCATTTCTTCTATCCTTCATTCCTTTATTCATTCATTCATTCAAGGATAGATCACCTTGGCATTTGTTGCAATTCAGGTTAGTACACCCCTTTTTACAACAGATCGAAGGGTACAAAAAGAGAAATAAAGGAGTTAAAACCCCAAAACAACAACAAGGCAGTAGAGAAGAGAAAGGGGGAGAAGTGAGAGGGGGAAGGGGGGAGGGGTCGAAGGAAGATAGCTAGGCAAAAGTTGAACGTTTTTATTACGTTGGGAAAAAGTTGTGGAAAAACGCGATTGCCGCTTAAGAGCATCAGCGAGAAAGGAGCGAGTGAAAAACGGAATAAAGATGATGCGGCATGGGAAAGAGAATCGGAATGGAGCTCTACAGCAATAGATATACTCTTTATGCAGCATATTGGGTGAGAGGGGGCCGAGGGGAGGACAGCAGCGTCATCCTTTGGGTTGATTTAGTTTTTTGTTTGTTTTGTAATTTGCCAAATGCTGTTAACTGTTTTGCCTCAGTCTGCAAGTGTTGCTGCTGCTGCTGCCTCTTCTTCTACTCTCACTTCCCATTCTTCTCTTTCATTCATGGGCACTGTGGGAACACGTGCATAAGCTGAGAAAGGCAACTAGAAAACTGCGAACTAAGTGCAAAATACAAATTGATGCGGTCCGATTTCAAAATGCAATTCAAATTCATTTAAATTCATGAGCAGCCGCCGAGTATGCTGCATTTTTTATTTGCTCATTTATTGTTAAATTAACTAGGATATTTAGTAATATATATCAATATTTCGTTATTTAATTTTGCAAGATATTATATTGTGTGGTTTAATGTAATTATTTACAAGTTGTTCATCCGTTCTCAGTTTCGTTTTCGCAACAAACTCTACAAAATCTAATTAAATGCAAAATCTTAATTGTGTTAAATCATCATCGTCGCTTTCCTTTCCCATTTCCTATTTCCCATTTTGTATTATAATTACACTTAGTGCTCAGTTCTAAGTAGCTCCCCCTCTCTCTCTCCTTTTTTCTCTCTCTCTCTCTCTTGCTTTCATTTTGAGTTCAATTCCCAGCGGGTATTTCGCTCATTTAACCCTTTGTTGCCCACAGTGCGCAACTGACCGCAGCCACTTGATTTACTTGTTGTTGCTTCATTTGTTGCTGTCCCCCACCGCCTCCCCATTTCTCTGCTTGCCGTGAGGGGCTGCAACGGGGCGAAAATGTTGGAAATTCAATTTGAAGAAAACTTGAAAATGCCAACGGCAACAGCAACGCGAACAGGCTACAGTGGCGCCCCACAGCCTTTTGGCCACAAATCCAAAGTCACCTCAAGCGCTGGCAGCCTCCCTCCGAATTCTCCCTTCCTCCGCCCGTCTCGCTCCACCCCTCTCCCCTCCCAGCTCATCTTGGCTTGCCTTCGCGCCTTGAACCTCATGTTTATCCATGAAATTTAATTGGCTGCACTGCACACAGAGCAAAAGCCGCAACTGCTGCAGAGGGGGAGGGAGAGTGGGGGGCTGTGTGTGAAAGTGCTTGTGCTGGGAGAAAGTTGCGTTTGGCACTTGTTGTACTTGTAAATTGGCGCTAATTTATCAGCACAATGGCGCCACCTGGCGGCTTAATTAGTGGCGCGACTTTAAAGCGGCTCTGCCTGCCTTCCTTCTGCCTCCCCCTGCTCTGCATGCATTCCCTTTCCACCTGCCTGCTTCTTTTCGCTTTAATACACTCACAAACACACACACACACAAGGCTACCCACACAGCCACACTTTGCCGCCAGACGTGACGTGACAATAATCCCAAAATAAAAAAAAAAAAAAAACGAAGTGAGAGAAAAAAAAATCTGGAAATTCGCGGGCCGCGGGCAACTTTCAGGGCTGGCTGCCTTTGCCCTCTTCCGCTGCCACCTGTCACCCACCTGCTGCTGCTGCTGCTGCTCTTGCTGGTGCCGCCTAGCATGTCGCTGCATAAATTTCACGCTCATCACCTGCTGCCAGTGACCTTGTTGTTGTTGATGTTGTTGTTGTTGCCCGCCTGCTGCTGCTGCTTCTGTTGTTGAGTTACTTATTTAGCATAGCATACTTTTGTGCGGCGCTTTGAATATATGTTGTAGCATACTTTTGAGCGGCGGCGCATGATATGTGTGCGAGGTTAGCACGCAGTGTACCTTGTTTACCCGGTGTATCCAGTGTACCCAGTTTACTTTGTGTACCTGTGTACCCACTGTACTTAATATGTGTACTAAGTGTACCCTGCCATCAAGTGTACCCCCTATGTGTACCCTAAACACCAGTTATTTCCATTGTACCAAGTGTACCTATTGTACTTTACGTTTGTACCAAATTCACTCTGGCCACCAAGTAACACTGTACGAAATTTACTAATGTACCAACTGTTCCCTGTACCTAGGTACTCTGTGATATAGTGTTAAAAGTGTGACATGTGTACCCTATGATAAAGTGTACTAAGTGTACCCAAAGTACCAAGTGTACACATGGAGACTGGACACACTTGTATGAGCGATAGGGACAGCTGAACTTAATAAGCAATTGAGCGCAAAAGTAGGCAACACAACTTCCTAGTTGTCTTTTAATTGGAAATCAAATTATTTTTTTTTTGTTTTTCAATTTAAAAACAAATAAATAGAGGGCTTTTTCTGTGCGTGTTCTTTCCTGTTGTGTGTTTTCAGTACTCTTGAAACCCCCCTCGTTTAAGTCGCAACATTGCCTGCTGGTGTTGTCTGCAGTTTTCAGTTGGCTGCTGCTGTCTCCGTTGCAGTAGCTGGCAGCCCCGTTCGGCTCGTAAACAAATTGAATTGAAGTCATAAAAGTCGTCGCCAAGACGCGAATGATGCCTCTTTTGTCGCTCTCCCCGCCCCCCCACTTCCTCATTGCCCCTCTCTACCCTTTCACTGTTTCTCTCCTGCTGTTACTCTTTCGCCAGGCGGGCTTCTCAGCTTCGGTTTCTCAGCTGTGCGTGTCAGTGATTGCGGCATTTGCACGCTCTGCCGTCTTCTGTCAGCACCATTTTGTCACACACTGTGACCGTGACAAGGAGGAAGAGAGAGACGAAGAGGGAGAGAGAAAGAGAGAGGGAGAGGAAGTGGGCTGTACCTTTTTTATTTTTATGCCTCAATAAAAATACAATACGTTACAATTGAATTGAACTCAATTGAATTTGATTGAAGTTGTAAAGCTCAGACAGCGTGTGTGTGAGCGTGTGTGTGTGTGTGTGTGTGTGTATGGGTGAGTGAGAGAGCAACAACAAAATGCAATAACCTGTCGCCTGGGCCTGCTCTGTCTCTTCTTGCTGTACCCATCGATGAAAGCGCCTGATGGCGGCGTGATAAGGAATAACGAATTGTGATAATCATAAGGACGATGATAACGAAGAGGGTACGAAGAGGATGAGCCAGAAAGTGATGTAAAGGAAGGATGATGAGGAAGATGATGATGAGGGGGAAGCTGATAAAGAGCAGAAAGAAGAGGGAGACAAGGACGATAAGGAGAAGACGATGATGAAAATTGCAGATGATGATGCTGATGAAGTGTGCTCCATAAATACACTTGGAGGACAACTGCGCTGCTTGAGTGCTGCCAACTGGTCTAGACGGGAGGCGGGGCCCACAAGGGGTGAGGGGGGCGTGTCTTTCAAGCGCAGCCAGACAAAAGGTGACATGCTCAAGCTACAACAACAACAACAACCACGAGGAGAACAGGTAGCGAACAAGAACAAGAATAACTTGGAATCAATCAAGTGCACCATCTACAATTCATATTCACAATCACATTCATTCATTCATATTCATATTGCCCATACATATTCATATTTCATGTCAAATTTATCAATTGGTCACAGCTATTGCTGTCCTGCTCACACGTGAGCAGAGTGAGTAACAAGAAGCTCTTGAAATAGAACAGAACCTTAGGAAATAAAAATAGATGATGGAATGGAATCGAATAAGTTGAAAGAATTGAGAAAGACCACAAATTTAAGGTGGTAAAAATTAAAGAATACATCGAGTAAATGCAAGAGAAAATATTAAAATTGTACTCAATATAAAAAGTCTCTTCAATAAAAACAATTTCTCGCCCAAAGTTCGCTGAAAAGGTAATGAAAGCACGCGCAAATACGCTGCAGGTGCAAAAGTGTGCGCAATAAACATATATGAAAATATATTAACAGAAAAGGGGAGAGAGAGAGGGCGGGAGGGAGGAGAGTGAGGGAAGCAGTTATCGATAAATATGCATGCAAATGGAATTATTCGCGTTGGCAGGCGGAACACGGATGTGTCACAGTTGAAAAGCTGCTCGCGACACTCGACTAAACCGAGTCAGGAGTGGAAAAGTGATGGCAACACACAAGGAAAGAGAGAGAGAGAAAGAGAAGCAGTTGAACAAGCCACAGCAGGGCGAGGAGGAGGAGAAGGAGAGTGGGGTAAGCTGGTTTAATCCCTGAACGGACTTCGTTAGGACTTCCATTTAGGCCATCACTCGACTCATCGTTGTTTCTCTTGCTGTTGTTGTTGTTGTTCGGTTGCGTTGACATTTTTTAATTTCCGCTATAAATGAAAACCACATCCGGCAAGAGAAAGGGAGAGAGAGAGAAAGAGACAGCAAGAGTTTTCCACCTGAAATGCTAGCCAAGCTGCAGTTGGAGTTGGAGTCGCAGCCGGAATCGGAGCCAGAGGCACAACGATTGTTGTTATTGGCTTAACCCAGAGACCTATATGGTTGCTGTGCTGGTTACGCCCTTACCCAAAGAGCCCACCAAATGCGACAGATGATAGATGACAGTGACGAGTTGCTTAACCCAACTGATTTATTTAATGTGATTTTTAAGTCGCTGAAATTTACTTAGAGCTTAGATGCTTCCTTATAAGAATAACATGTAAAGTTATATTTAGCAAGTAGGCGCTTAACTTCAGCAGTTCGCTGAGTAGGTGCTTTACTTATTGAGCTTTTCTAAGGTAACTCAACGAAAGCTTATGCAGGTTCAAGTTTATTAAAGCTCACTTAAAGTGTATTTACGAGAGAAGGGAAAGATTTGTTGTAATTGTACTAAATATATATTAATTTGTATTCAAGAAGAAAAGCTTAAAAGCTGTTTAAAGCTTATTCTGATCAAGCTGCCTTTTCAAAGTTTAGCCTACGATTTGGAGCAAAAAAGCTTCGGTGATCATTGATCACACACAGCTTACAACTGAGCTTTTCTTGAAGGTGTTCGGCAAACATAAAGTTTCTGATGATGATGTCTATAATGATGATGATGTAGATAATAATGACAATGCTTATGCCGATAATAATGACGATGATAATGCCGATAACAGTGATGATGTCTCTAGTCCAAGCTGAGTTGTAGCTTAGCATGCTGAGAGCTTCAGCTTTTGCAGGTGAAAAGGACATGAAGGGAGGAAGGTTGAGTTTGTGGAAAGGTTGTTGTTGCGTTGCCTGTTGTTGTTGCTGCTGCTGCTGGCATTGCAAATACGCATGTTAACTCACAAATGTGCATTTGTCTTGCCCCACACACACACAGCTGACATGTCAATTGCAGGCACACACACACACACACACACACACTCACACACACATTGACACAGCTGGCACGCACTCTTGAGCACGTAGGAGCATTGCTGCCCAACGGCAGCAGCAGTTGCCATTGCCGTTGACGTTGCTGCTGCTGCTGCCTGAAGCTGCACCGCAACAGCAGTAGGCACAACAACAACAGCAACAACAACAACAACAGCAACATCAACAGCAGCAACAACATTTGCTGCTGCTGCTGCTGCTCCTGTTGACAATGCATTCGGCCCTTACATGTTTAATGATGTATTTACCTACGCCAACTAAACTGGCCGCCCTACGGCACAATGCACCAACTGGAGGGCCCTGACACGCCCCCTTCCCTGCACCCCTTGGACCACCCCCCCGCTTACCTTGCAAGTTGCAGTCAATGCAATGCGAAGCGATTCCTCTGCAATTCGAATCGACTCGAGGCCTGAGCCTGATTGCAAGCGTGCAAATGCCAACACCTTGTGCTCGACCCCCACCCCCATCCCCCTGCGCACTGGCCACACCTTCCCCTCAGACGTCGGCCTGACTCCGCTTGGCAATCGCCAATTGTGAAACCGAATTCGACTGCTGCAGTTGACGTGAATTGTTCGAGGCTTGAAATCTATGATTGCAGCTATAACTGAACACACACACACACAGACACATGCACACAAATGCATTAATTTAGCTGTATGTGTGTGTGTGTGTGGCAGCAACAAAAATGTGAAATCTGAAAACTGAAATAAGAGCCTGAACTCTACTGGCATCGCCTTCAAAAGCGTGTTGCCCCCTCCACATCCCCCTCCCCCCGTTCATTCCTTCACCACTAGCTTCCTTTTCCGTTTAACAGTTAACGCTTTCAGTCGCCTCTCTGTCTCGCCTGCAGGTGGCGCTGCAAGTGCTGCACATGGCATTTTGATTGTTTATTGTGTTTATTGTTTATCGACAGGCTTGATTACCATAAAATGATTGCATCGTCTCGCTCCCTCCCCCCTCTCCCCACTCCCTCATCTGTTGTGTGAATTGTTTATGGCATTTTTATGGCAGCTACTGAATAAACGAAAGAGGCTAGGACAACGGGGGGCAGGGGCAGCTGAAGGGCATCATCATAAAGGAGAGAACTTGAGTGAATTATAGGTTGAATTCAAGCTAAGACTGCACTACGGATTAGTTACTCTGCCTTTCTCTCTCTCTCCTTTTCTCTGTCTATCTCTGTCTGTTTCTAGCATTATGAATCCTCTAGTACATTTGTTATTAACTCACTTGCTTAGCCATAATTGCTGTGCAAGCAGAAGCAACTAATCGATCTCTCATTTATTTCTGTTTCATTTCACATTATAAACATATTAACATTTTAATTAATTTATAAATTTCTTATAACGTGTTCTTCTCTGTGCATATGCACTTATTTCGTTAGACAATTATCATTTGATATTCTGTTTAGTTTATATCAAACTCAATAAGCTTTAAAAGTTATTCTCTTTCAAAAATCATAGCATACTTTTTTGGGCAGGACAAGCGTGATTACCTCCTTGGCACAACGGTTAGCACTACCAACTGCTTTGCTACCTTGACCATGTTAATATTGCATTGATGAACTTTTAACTTGTCTGCGATGTTGTTGCGTCGCCTGCTTAAAGCCTCGCATTACGTATACGCGCCGTGTGCGCTTAGGGAAACTTAAATTTTCTACTGCTTGAAAGTGTTTGCATATATATATGCATATGTATAAGTGTGAGTGTCTGTGTTTCTGTGTGTAGAATTTTATTTGCGCTCGCACATTTTTTCCATTTTTACACGAAAAATTTTTGCATCTGCCATGTGCCAAGTGCCTTGTGCGCTTCACTTGCAGCCGCTTAAGGCAGTCTAAGCACACACACACACGCACACACACGCACACACACGTACTATGAACACACATGCTGCTATGCAAACACTCTCACACACACACACACAAATGCAGGGCATATGCAAATAATTTTAGCTGCAGCAATTGAAAAGCCAAAAACAAAGAAGAACTCTGTACGCTTCTCTCTCCCCCTCTCTCTCTCTTTCTCTGTCTTCCTTTCTCTTTCTCTCTCTCTCTGGCTGTCTTTCTCTAGCTAGCCAATGGCCAAGAGACAACAAAAATATTTGGCTTTAAAGGCAAAGTCTTTGGCACTAAGTAAATCACAACTCAAAACAGCGCCAAACGTTCAATCTTCATCAGCGCATAGAAGAAGGAGAAAGCAGACAGCCATAGAAAGAAAGAGGGAGAGAGGGACAAAAAGAGAGCGCGAGAGCGAGAGGCAACATCGTTGCTGAATATGTCTGTCTGCGGGCTGAAATTTTTCGTGCGCGGGGACAACTTGATTATCATATAAAGCCAACGTTCGATTTCAGTCTCAGTCTTTGTGTGTGCCCCATCTCAGCCTGTATGTGTGTGTGTGTGTGTATTGGTGTGTGTGTGTTGTGCACAACGATGCCATTAAGCACTCAATCAGTCTTTATCAGGTTTTGACAACGATTAACGCTTCGGGCGCCAAACGCTTTTGATGGATGGCTGACTCGATGGTCCTCAGCCTGTTCCTGTTCCTGCTCCTGCTCCAGTTCCTGTGCCCGTTCCTGTGCCAACTCCTTGTCCTGCCACTGCTGCTCATCATGCTGCTCTTGCCTGTCAGCCGAGTATACTTGATTTTGCAGTTTATGCCTAACCTAACCTCCCCCTTCCCCATCTTGCCTCCGCTTCCCTCATCATCTGCCTGTCTTGTATTTTATGAAATTGATTTGCCTTGTCGCCGATTCGGATTTAAAAGAAACTCAAACCCAAGCTAGATGCAAGCCAAAAATGTGGCTTGTAAGTAGCTAGCAAGTTACATTACTTCTTTTATGCGGGCTAACTCTTTTAAAAGCAAAAGGAAAAAGTTTAGATACAATGGTGCAATGCATGCGATAGTTTATGCGATTATATCGTAAAGCCTTAAAAATGTTGAAATACAAAGAGAAACTGGACAAATAGAAAGCAATTGAGAGCTGAGAACTAACTGCAGGTAAAATAATTGATGCGATAGTCTAAACAACGCATAAGGTGTGTAGTTAAATATATTCATTCTCAACTATCGGCATACTATCGCAAGTGCGAGCTATGTTCAACTAGATAGAACACTTGATCAGCACTAATCTCCTTTTCGCAGCTGAGATAAAAGCCTAAAATTGGAGGAACTATCGTGAAACTATCGTCAAACTATGCCATAGCATATCTCAGTCCCTCACACACACTTCACTTTTTTGCTCCTGTCGGACTCTACTTCAACTCGTTTTGTGGTTCTGCAGTTGAACAATCGATTTGCTCTCATCATGGCTCATTGACTCGGCTCCCTTTTTCGATTTACTTGTTCCTTTTTGTGCCCCCCATCCCTGACAGCCCTCCCAGCCCCCTGCCTGCACTCATGTTTCTTGTTGCTTGGCCCCGTCTCGGTCTCGGTCTTGGTCTCGCTCGCCATTATCCTTTGTCATGTTGACGCTTTTAAATGTTTATTGCAGGCAGCGACTGACTGCCTCATCAATTTTGTGGTCAGCACGTGAGTAAGGACGACGGACAGGGCAGCAAGTAGTACCTTGGACGAGGGGCGAAGAGCAGTGTCGAACAGGTTGCGGATTGCGCAAAATGCGCAGCTAATCAGGCCCCTTAACCCCCAATCAATGCGAATAGAAATTAAATCGAAGTCTAGACAAGAAACACCTATAAGTAAACTTACTTGCTCTCATAGCAGTCAGCTTATTGTTCATGAAGCTAAGCAATGTTCTTTGTACAGAGTATCAAGAACCTTTTCTTGAACCTTCTTATCTCAAATAAACTTAGAGTTAACTTAATCAGTAACCTTATGATATGCCAACCATACTCTTAAACCTTCATAATCATATCATGAATATATCTTTGGAGGAGCATTCCACTTTATAGGGCTCATTTTAATCAGATTCGTGCCCTGTGAATTGCTTAATTTACACGCGTCTCAACTCTATTTAGCCTTTTCCCACATTAATAGCTAAATTTATAGATATAACCTTTCTCCTTCTACGCCATTCCTTATCGGATTCACGTCATGGCTGAAGGATTCTACGATTGGCTTTCACTTTGGCCGTGATTTCGCCTTGCTCGCCTTCTTGCGTGATGTTCGAACATTAAAACGCCACAAATTAATTAATTAAAGCGCCTTAAGTGGCCAAGTCCAGCAGGGGCGTCAGAGGGGGAGGGGGGGAGGTGTGTAAGCAACTGGGATCCACTAAGAAATTACAAGAAAATTCGATAAGTTTCCAATTATAAGTCGTAAAAAAATGGGCAAAGCGAAGAAGAAACATTTCATTATTCCAATTACATTATTATCATGCCGGGCTTATAAGCCATCGAGCGAATTGACTTTCTCCCTCACACTTATCCACTCTCCGTCGCTCTCTCTCTTTAGAAGTGTGTCTGCCTGCGTTAAATACCCTGCAAAATAATATGGTTTTATATTTTCTTTTTATCTGCTTTCAGTTTTTGGCACTACGCATAATTTTTCTATGTGAACTCATGAGCTACAAGAGCTATACCCATCAAATTTGGCATGTGGCTTCTTTCAGGGTAAGTTAAGAGTATTTAAAGATCTTCAGGATGCAATTTGAGAGCCATACCCATCAAACCTGGCATGTGGCTTCTTTCAGGGTAAGTTGAGTATATTTTAAGTTCTTCCTGATCTAGCTCGACCTGGTTCCATAGTACAAGCAATCTTTCTAAAATAAATTCACTTTACTTTTGACTTCTTTGTATAAAATATGTACATGTAAAGAGCTTATAGTATATTATCAGCCCAGTCGTGAATACCCAGCTTGCTTCGTGTGCTTGTGTGTTTTAATTATCACAAAAGTTTCATATTTTTTATGTGTTTGCCTTTTCTTTCATTTGTTTAAGCCTTTTTGGCTTCGCTTTTTGAGGCCAACAACACAACACGCAGGCAACAACTTAACCCGCCTTCTCGCCCCCTCACCCCTTCTGCACCCCCTTCAAGCTTTGGCAACATTTTGTGCCTTGTCATGTTTTAATGACGCTCCGTCGACAACAACAACAACAGCAACAACAGCAGGAAGAACCAGAACAAGAGCAATAAAATGCTACGAGTCCTGCCATTTATGAGACCATTACAAACATTCACCCCCTTCCCCGACTGTACCCTCTCCTTACCCCACCCCCTTGTGGTGTTGTTCAAGTTGACTTCTCTCTCTCTCTCCTCTTGCGGCCTTCTTCGCTTGGAGGCACTCAAGACATTTTCGGCACTCTCATAAGTCATTAACATTCTAAAAGGTTTTCCTAGTTATATATGAAATATCATCATCATCATCATGCGACTGGGATTGCTCATCATCTACTGATGCTTCTTCTTCTGCCTGCCCATTGCCGAGGTGCGTCCTAGGCTGACATTAACATGTTGCCGTATACCGTATATCGTATAAGGAATAAGGAATAGGTCGAAATTCCTCGAAAAAAAACACTCTCTGATATCATTTCATTAGTTTCATAAATATTAATTCAATTTCTCTTGCTGTTGTTGCCCTTGTCGCTTTTATCCATAATTTATCAAATTGTAAGCTTCAATATTTCCCTCAACCCCCACATTTCACCCCCCTCCCCGCTAGTTCTTGCTTTAGCTTCGCGTTCGTTCCCTCTTTCTTGGTCTAGCAACGTTTTCGCTGACAATTTTCTAATCCAATTGATTTGTGCTGCGGGCTAAGCAGCTCCCTCTCCTCCCTCCCTCCCCTCCCTTACTCCACTCCCTGCCCTTCCTTGCTTCCCTCTCCCCTGTTGGCCCTTGCTTACGTCAGCGAGATTGTACAACCGCAATGTGCGTTGTTTATCTTTGTGAATTTATCAACCAGCGTAAAGAAAACAGCGCGTTTGCTTACATTCCTTGCGTATGCGACTGGTAAATACCCTGGGAATTTGTGAAGAAATTAAATGCGTGTTTATGGGAGGTTAATGCGAATTTGTATGGGAAGTCGAGACTGTGGGCGCAATAGTTGTTTTAGTGACATAAAGAATGTCTCTTGATGCACAATGAAACTTAACTCGATTCTCTTTTCGCTAGCTTGCTATGCCCGCTCTGGCAACTCTATTTGGCAGGGTATGCACCGCAGAGAGAGAGAGAAAAACTGAAAGAAATAATCATAATATTTGTGTGTTTGCCCTGCTGCTGCTGGGATTTTATTTATGTGTTGTTCGTGGGAGATACATGTATCAATGCATGTTTTTTGGCTTGTCGCATTACTAATGCAAAATTTTGTCATGCAGACGTACCCAGCCCCCTTCTCCCGCCCCCCGACTTGCCCGACTATCACTATCTTTCCCCCACCACCTCCCTTCTTTCCCCTCTGCTTCGACTACTTCTTCTCTCGCGCCCTTGTGCATTTACCATTGCATATTTATCGGCGCTAGGTTGCCCTACTGCATGCAGAGTCAGTGGCCACGCCCCCGTTCTCGCCTCAGTATGATATATCTCCCATATGGGCATCATTTGCATTCGTTATAGCAAGTTGCAGCCGCACAAGCTGATTGCTACGAACACTTGCAGGCTGATTGCTACGCAACGCGACTTGAACCAAGAAGAATATATGGAATATATATATATATAGAATATACATATGTATTAATAAAGAATATGTAGAATATAAATTGAATATTGAATATTCGCCTCCAAAAATAGAACTTCGCCTGAGTGTGAGGCAGGCGAGACTAATGCGATAACTCAAATAACATAGAAGTCATTAAAATCACATTTAATAATGTAATCAACATTGCAGGAGCGTAGAGTGAGGGAGACAGAGTTAGACAGGGGAACAGAAAGTGGGCAAGTGGGGGGGAGTGGGAGAGGGGCGGGTGGCAAAGCGAGTGTGGAAACACATAAAATATTTATATGGTAATCAGCAGGCAGCTTAAAGGGGAAGCCCAAACAAACACTCACACACAGGCAGACAGATAATGTGGGTGTGTGTGTGGGAGTGGGCAAGGGAAAGGAAGAGAGAGAGAGGCAGCTAGAACAGTTAGTGGCAAGGACGCAACAATTGCATTTGCCCGAACAACGAGAGAGAGACACTTGAAAACGCAACCGAACCGAAGGACTTTCAAACCAAATATAGATTAGACTCTACACATAATACGAGTATATCTATGTATATCCTTGTGTAACCTATATATATATATATGTGTGCGTGTGTGTGTGTGTGTGTGAGTGTGTGCATGTGAGTGCAGGGTTAGGTTGGTAAACTCTCATATGATATGTTATTAGAGGCACTTGGAGTGGAGTCAACGGGTGTGCGTGCACCACAATCAACCGAGCCAGGCGAGGGCTGCCCAAAGAGTTGTACAATATACATATTGTATATAATGTATGTTATATTGTACGTTATAAAAATATAAAGTATAATAAGTACATTGCTTGTCCATTATTGCATAGACTGATAGTTGACAGCAAGGAAAGGCAACTAAACTACTGGAGGATTTTCATTTTTTCCCTTGTCTTCAACTTTGCTTTCTTCCTTAGCCCTTCTCTTATTCTTCACTTTCTCTTTTGCGTACTTCTCGAGCTACCCTCGCAAATAATTATATTTCTATTCACTGTTTGCTGGCTTTGATTTGATTTGAATTGAATCCAAAATTGCAGCAAGTGGAAAATTATTATTTATGTTTCAATTAAATAAGTGTGTGTGCGTTTATGTGTGTGAGTCTGTGTGTGTTTGTGTGTGTGTGTGTGTGTGTGAGGGTGCACATATATGTGTTTTAATACGCATTTGGTGACTACAGGTTACATGGATTGCGGGCAATATTATTCAGTTTTAATCTATTAATTAGGCATTCGATTTGGGCAATTCCAGTTCCATTCTGAACCACTCACTCTCACACACAAGTATACTGTGGGCTATTCACGGGCTATTCACTGGCAATTCACCGGTCATTCACAGTGCCATTCAAACAATCCACACAAATAATGCGGTCGATTCGATTTGGGGTTAATTTGTTGATTGAAAATCACATGACGTATGTGTAATATGTATAATTTCCAGAGTGAATTATGGTTAATAAAGTCACTGAAGACAGCTGCCTGCAAAGAGAGGGAGAGGAAGGGAGGGGGAGAGGAACACAGAAATTGTTCAATTAGTCGCCCAATCAGCTCAGCCACTTTTTATACAATTTCCCTTGGTGTAAATAAGGCGTGTGCATAATTATGGCAAATTCTGTGCACAATTATGGCAACTCTATATTTTATAATATAATATTTTGTCTCAACTGTAACTGGACAGTTAAAAGCTATACTTTCCATACAAATTTATTGATTCCACTTCGAATTCGAATTCCGATAAAGTGCAAACAGAAAAAAGAAGATATATTTCCAATTTCTTGTCATAAATGTTGATCACTTGTGAAGCTTCGTTAATTTTTATTTGCATTAAATTAGACAAATTTAAACAGCTGCGGCAAACATTCTATTTGTACTGTATTTTTCCATTTTATGATGTGCTCCGATCAAGACAAAGAAGAAGGAAAGTCAACTTATTATAGTGCGACATATAAACACCTTGACGTAATCATATTTGCAGGACTGTGGGATTCTTTGTTGATATTCATATTGAAAAAATAGAACTCAGTTCAACTATAGTCTACAACTTGGAATGCCAAAGGTTTTCACAATACAGTTACTAGCATGCAAATGATATTAGGTTGATCTTATTTTTAGAAAAATATAAAATTATTTGATTACATTTCCCAACATTAGGTTCTCTCTCGCATTGATTAAGATTATAAACGTATCGTATATAATGCAACTGTCTATTCGAACTAGATTTCCAGCTAAGCTATCCTTATGAAACTTGGATTGGCTATATCTTATAGAACCTTAAGTTCATTCAAATGTGGATGGGATCACTGCATCATCAATCTTCCAAACATGACTTAAACAAACTAATAGAGAGCTAAGGCTGGGATTTTGGTTATGCACATGTTTATTTAGTGAATTTCACATCTATAGATTAAAGGGATTGGCTGAGAAGCATCAGCATTCCGTGTTGCATCAAAGTAGCTTAGCCAGCTCTGACCAGAACGCGCCTTCTTTGGTTGTTGTTCCTGTTGTTGCTTCTGTTGTTGTTCCTGACGACCCTCGTGTTGGCGACCCTCGTGTTGGCTCTAGTAACGCCGCCATTGATGCCTCTGTTGTTGACACGCACCAACCTGACAGGGTTTACGCGGTTGTTACGTCTGTTCCACAGACTCAGACGCGTGTTCAAGGCATTGAATCTATTTCTGTTCTGGCGGATTTGTCTCCTGATAAGACTGCGCAAGGCCCTAACCTGATTTCGAAGTGCTGCAACGTTCGTCTGAAGAGTCGCAATGGTTTGGGCGGTGCTGTCGTCACTGCTGGTTGTGGAGCTGGAGGAGCTGCTACTTGGTGTCGCAGTCGTTACGGCCGACGTGGTTGTCGGAGTGCTCTCCGTTGGAGCTACCGATCCCTCAGTGGTTGTTGTGGTTGTTGTTGTTGTAGTTGTTGTCGTCGTGCAGTCATCAGATGTAGTGTCATTCGTACAATCCGTACACTCATCCCGATCCGCCTCTGGCTCCAAAAGCTGAGCATCGGTGCATTTGACTGCATTGCTAGCCGGGATCAGGCAGAGTCCTACCAAGGAACAGATGAAGATTAACACTGCGATTCTCATGATGCGATTCAATTGGCTTCGATTGATGGATCACTGTGTCTTCTCCGATCAATGTCAGCTCGTTTTATAGCGAATCTCTATTTGGCAATCCTCGCCGAGGCAGCTGTGATAACATTTCGATCATCAAAAGATTGATAAACATTAAACAATTCTGTTCTATTCAATTCCAATTGATTCTTCTTCGTTCCAAGCTGAACACCTGCCCCGAGGTGCCAGATGTTAGCTCTCTTCGAGGAGAGTCCAAAGTTCACGAAGCTGGCGAATAATTTACTTGAAACTAATCAAGAGATTTCAGTTATTTTAAGTACTTCATAAGAAAGTTATTTTTTTTTTTTAGTTTATTAATCGAAAGCCAAGAAAGCGTATTGCGTATTCGATCTTCCGATTGTTCAGAGTCTTCTAACACGTTTTTTATTTATTTTTTTGTTTATTTATCTTCTCTGTGGGTCTGCAAACTGACTTTAATTTAACCAATACAATTATTTCTTTGCTGTATAAACAGTTGTTTAGGAATCCACACGCCGAAATGTGAACATGCTGCGAGAAGAGCAAGATAACTTACCCAGTTGAAATTGGAACTAGTTGATGGAACTGAGATGAGACTGCATGAGATTCGCACATCTTACTCATTCAACTTATAAATCATAAGAGAAAACTTTGTGTAGGAAATTCGATTTCTTGCAATGTTATTATATTATGTTATATATGGTGTAGTACTATGTGTAGTACGATTACAGATGGCGATTGAAAGGAAATGAACCAGTATAAGTGAACTGTGCCAAGTGGAACTGAACTCAACTGTGTTGAAAGCTCTCAGCTCAACAGGGCGAACAAAAGATCTACAAGGTCGCACTGCATCAACCCCAACCAAACAATAATGAAAGGGCAGCTTAGAAGGTCTTCCTGCTCCGATTGCTGATCAGTTAGCCGTGATCCGTAATCGGTAATCGGTAACCGATAATCAGTAATCAGTGTGTCGTAATCGGTAACCCTTAATCGTCTTTGCCGTTGCCAGCTGCCATTGCAATTGGAGTTGGAGCTGCAGCTGCAGCTGCTGCTGGCGTCAGGCTAGACAAACAGAGCGCACTGTGTGCCCCCATCCAGGGCCATGCCACGTTCCATTCCATTCTGTTCCGTTCCGTTCGCAAGTTCATTATTTGCGTTACGTGACCTGCAGCTGCATTTGCTGTGAACCACTGCAACCTCATAATTGCTCTGTGTGTGTGCGTCTGTGTGTGTGAGTGTGTTTGTGCGGTGTATAGTCGTGCTCCTCGGCTTAGGCTGCCACTGCTGCAAGTGCTGGAAACACGCCACATGTGCCGCATGTGCCTCTTATGCTGCAAGCCACAACAAGTTGGGGCAGCCGCTTTTTATGCAGCCCTTTGGAATTGTTTGCTTGCTGCGCATTATTCTTGTTTTCATCGATGAGCAGTTATCGATTAAGTGCTGACAATCGAATTACACTTAAGTTTTTTAGTTTATTATCGGATTTATATGATATGTATACTGTTATCGTTATCGATAAAATAGTTATTGCAATTGATTGCATGACTAACAAAGGTGATTTCATTAATATCGATATCGATAACATTGATATAGCGATCGAATACAATGAATCAAATATAATCATCGAGAGTTATCGAGCTTTATTGAAAGTCAACCATATACTAATACAACTATCGATTGCATGGTTATCGATTACAAAGTTATCGATAGCATGGTTATCGATTACACATTTATCGATTAAATGCTTAAAATACGAGCGCTACAGTTGCCATTCATTTATATCGATAACACGGCTATCGATAACAGTGCTCCTAGTAACCTAATGCTGCGAAGCTAACAAAGAAACCTACAACTCTTTCCATACTCCACCAACTCTAAGCTGTCCTAAGCTACCTGCTATGACACACCCGAGGCAGACAAATGCTGGCTGCGCTGATTGGCTTTGATTGAAGCAGTCACAGCAGTGTACAAAACCACACACTAAAACCAACTTGCCAAACACGTACGAAGGGGTCTCCTGCCCACGCTCCCCCCGCTGGCTACGCCACTGGCAGAGGGGGAAGAGGGAAGGCAAAGGGTGCAGCTAAAGTAAAAGTTAATACGTTATTCATGAACTGCTAAGCGCAGATGTGACTCGCATTGTGATGCAGATCCAGTTACAGTTTCAGTATGAACAACTCTCTCTCTCCCTCTCTTTCTCTCGCTCTCTTGCCATCCCTCTCTCTCTCTATCTCTGCCATGCGCTATCTTATTGCTACGCCTGAAGTTTAATTAATTATTTAATTTTAAGCACTTGAGCGCGCCGAGAGCCGCCAATGAGCTCGCCTCGCCTTGCCTCGCCTCGCCTTGTATCGCCTGCACAGCAGACCAAATGGCAAATGGCAAATGAACAACCATTGGGATTAAGTTAATAATATATGAGCTGTGACCTATCGCATGTCCCTCGGCCGAGCCATCACTACCCGCCTGCCAGTGCCACTGTGTTCACTCGCCTGCCATGTCCTTGTCTGCTCCTCTTTCAGCTCCGGCTACGGCTTCAGTGTCCTTGTTGGCCGCTCGGGCGCTTCGCTTAATGCAGACTAATGAGACATTGTGGAACGAATTAATTTCACGCATGATTAACACATCAAATGCCAAAAGTGGCCCCAAGTACACCCTATCTCTCCCTCTTTATCTCTCCTTTTCTCACTCTCTCTCTCTCGCAACTGCTTTATAGTTGCTTAATCCCGCTTTACATGAGCGATACCGGGAGTAGTTAGTTGTATGGCTTAAGCACGCCTTAATATCGTTGGGTGTATTTATATGCCTATATTATCAAGATCTTGCGTAGAGCTTGGACTAGTCACAGTCTTAGTAGCGACATATGCGAAAGTTAATCTCTCGATTAGCGTAAGTTACTTGAGCAGTAACAGAGCGAGAGACTTATTTGTTTAAGCTTAGTCATGCGAGTATAATACAGACTTCGATTAACTATCGATACCTCTACATTATTTACTTTTTTAGCTAATCTATCGGTTGCTACTAATCACTCGTGAGCAAGCTTAATTTTTAAGGCTATGCAGATCTTATCGATTTGGTATTCAATGAGCTTTACTTTTGATATCAAGCAAACACGCGCTTACACACACACAAACACACACACTCACACAGTGATATGCCAATATTTACACTCACACCTCACACTCCCCTTCCCCTTGCCCCTCTACCCATCTCTTTCACTCTTATTGTTGTAAAGAGAAAAAATCGCAGTGCCGTCGTTGTTGTACTTTTTGTTGTTGCTTAAATTTGTTACAGTTGTTGCTGCTGCTATTGTTATTGCTGTTGTTGTTGCTGCTGCCACATTAACCCAGTTGCAGGAGAGATGATAACACGGAAGTGGGAAGTGTCCTTGCTGTCGTCGTCGTCGTCGTCGCTGCAAAAACATTTCGCGTTGGCCGCATAAAAACATGGAAAATACATGTAACAAAGTCTGTGTACTTAGCACACACACAAACAACACACACACAGGCACACACAGCCACGAGTGTACACCCACACAGACAGAGACACACTCGCTTACTTGGGTATTTAGTTCTATGCAAGTGTTTTTTATGCTCTCTAACTGGCAAATGGGTTAAAGTCGACGGCGCACTTGGCTTAAGTCCGCTCTATAGATGGAACTTTCTATTTGATTAAAGCTTTTGACTTCATTACACGTGTTTTAAAACTTTCTTTCTCAGTCTCTTTCTTTTTCTAACTCTCATTTCTCTGATTGAGCTGAGACCGATATTAATTTGATACTTCAGTTATCAAGACAGCGAGACACACATCGGAAGAGAAGTTTTTATAACAATTTAACAGCGACTTGTCCAGCTCAGGGAGAAGCAGGAACAGGAGCAGGAGCAGTTGCAGGTGGTGCATGCAACATTCGCATGGCATGCCAATTTGCTGTTGTTGCACGTTCGCAGCGCATTCCGCAGCTCAGTAATCTCAAGTACATCGCATTCCGACTTGTTTAACTTTGCACTTTGGCCTGCTCGTTGCCCGTTGCCGTGCTGTGTAGTAGGCGGACGTGTGGGCGTGGCACTACGTACATCTACATGTGTGTGTGAGTATGTGTGTGTGTGCGCTGGGGCGTACAACTGTGGCCTAAAGGTCGCTCAAAACGAGCAAAGAGCAAAAAGTTAAAACATTCAGCGAAGCCACACATAAATGCCGGAAAACATAGACAGAGAGAGAGAGAGAGAGTGAGAGAGAGAGAGAAGAAGATAAAGAGCTCAGCTGGACTCAAACTGTGTGAAGTAGAGGTAGTAAGCAGACCAAATTTTCAATGAATCACATTGCATAAGCAATCGTGTTCTTTTTAATTATGGTACTAACTTCTATCCTTAAACCATTAGGCGTACCTTCTTCTACATCAACCCCTACACTTACCTTGGACCTTCAATGCTAACCCGTCTTCTACCTTTTACTCAAGCCCTGATACCTCTCTACCATCAAGCCGTAAGACCTCTTTCTCTAACCCTTCTTCCAGCTGCTATGCCCAAACCCTTAGACTTTCATCCTTAACCTCGTACTTCCACACTCTTAAACGTCCTACCCTCAAACCCTAAGACCTTCTTTCTTATACCTCCTATACTCAAACCCTAAGGTCTCCAGTCCTGTACATTCTGCGTACTATTGCCTGTCTCTGTGCTCCTAAGCCACCAGCCCTCTTGCTGAAGTACTCGTTGGGCTTTTTAAATTAGCATGATACGAATTAAAGCCACAACTGACAGGAATAGTTGGTGTGCAACTGTGTGTGTGGGTGTTAGTGTTGGTGCGACCACGTTAATAAGAAATCAAATAGCCAATGGCAAATATTCAATAAATTTCGCTTTAGTAGTCACGTGCCAGGCAAGTGCGAACACGTACGCAGGTCAGTGCAACTGATGCCGAGAGCCCCAAGGACGAGCAGGCTAGAGTAAGTGAAGAGAGTGGGGTAAGGAGCGTGCTCGAAGGGGAGTGGGCTGGCTTGGAAGGAGAACTCCTCCAGCTGGACGTGGGTTCAGGTGCAAAGGTCCTGAAAAGTGTGCGCCACATCAATTCTTGTCCTGGCCAACTGGGCCAAACAGACAACATTTTGCAATGGACGAGTGGGCAAAGGGCAGAGTGAAGAGCAGAGGGGTGAGCGGGGGCGTGGCTGCACGTAGCACGTGCTGCATGCTGGTAGCTTGCTTCTCCTCTGTCTGCCGCTGCTACTCTTCCTGCTCTCTTGCCTACTCCTCCGGCGACGAATTCTCGTGGACGATTGAAATTGCTCGTGGCAAGTGGATAAGTGGACATTAATCAAAATAAATATGAGAAACGTGTTGAAATACGACCACACACACACACACAGACAGACAGTGGCACACATACTCGCACTGGGGCGTGCATTCTTCAGAGGCGTCATGAGTGAAAGCGATATGCGACTATTCAAATTGCGAGGCACTTACAACCTGCAGAGGCCACTTATCGTTGCCATCAGGTTCAATTAGTTGCCGGCTGTGGTATCAATTTCCCAGGGTATTGCTGGACTCACACAGGCACTGACAGCTGAGCTCGAGCTGGGCGGAAAAAAGGAAGACTTTATGGCTATTAAGCCCCTTTAGGATCTGCCCAATAGAAGGCTATCAAAGCATTTAGAAGAACATCATGAAAATTGCATAGGCTTTTTATAAATTTATATGTTTG
This sequence comes from Zaprionus africanus, assembly GCA_018151435.1. Taxonomy (NCBI): domain Eukaryota; kingdom Metazoa; phylum Arthropoda; class Insecta; order Diptera; family Drosophilidae; genus Zaprionus; species Zaprionus africanus. The sequence continues at coordinate 1,006,585 of JAECXB010002285.1, forward strand.
ATAAATTCATTTTTTCATATATATTTAAACCCATTTTAATTATTCCATTTTTTAAATTCCCGTGCCCCCTCATTCTTCTCGACTTTTTCTATTTGAAACTTCTCTAATAACGTGTTAAGTCACTGTCTTTCCTTGCATCTTCTCCTCATCTGCCCGATCCTTATCCGATTCCAGCTCAATTTCTGCTTTTCTTTTTGCATTTTCATGCGATTAGCGCACGCATCATTTGGCGACCGCATTAAAATTCAAAGCACATTTCTATAAACTTGGGCGAGTAAAACAAAAAACCAAAAACCGAAAGAAAAACCGAAACTCGTGTAATACATCAAAGTTCAGGTGAGGGTAGACTGGAGGGGGCCAGGGAGGTCAAGCCAGAAAGATGCTGGCATCGCATCGCATTTTCGGGTGTTGTAAAACTTCTAAACAAATTATGCATGAGAAATTCAATTTGCATTTATTTTGCAATAATTTCATATCGGCTCAAAATATCAACAACAACAACAGGAGGGCACAACAACAACAAGAACTTGACATGCAAAAGAAAAACACGCACTCAAAATGTAAATAACTGAGAGATACGAAGGTTGTCTCCTTGGCAGGGATAGAAAAGGACAAGGGCACCAGATGAGAGGTGAGATAGAAGAAGGGGAAAGTGAAGGAGTAGCTGGTGAGGGGGAAAAGAGGCAAGGGGAACGGGGAATATGGGAACAGGCTTATAATATTGGGTCAGGGCCGACGTCAGCTGCGCTTCATTTGAATATTTTTTACTCATGTCAACAGCTTGTAAAATGAAAAGAAAAGCAGAGAAGGACGAACGGAGAGAGACAGATTTGAATGCAGAGTGGGAGGAAGACTAAGCGAAAGAGAGACAGAGGGAGGAGGGAGAAAGAAACAGACATTCATATAGGAAAAGTGAGCTTGCATTTAAAGAAAAATAATGATCTTATACTCTGTATATTTTTAAGTGTTGTAAATCTAAAAAGCATCAGTTTTAATATAAATACATAATATTTTCTTTTTTTTTTAAGTCTCAAGCTCGTTTCAAAATCATTTCAGCTGCCATGCTTTTTTATGTTTTCAGCCTACTTTTATTGGCTTCAATTAAACTCTTCTTCAAGTCGAGAAGATTGCAAAGCCAAACAGGCTTGCTCTCGCAGAACGTAGCGCAGCAGACAAACACTTTCCTCGAACATCCCAAAAAAGACGTTTCTAAAGGATCTCGACACAGCAACAACAACAACAACAACAACAACGAGAACAGCCGCAACGGGAAAGACAAAAAAAACTTTTTCAATATTTTACGAATCAGGTGTTTCCTGTCGAAGTTTCCGCTTAAGAACACGTACCCCGGCTGGAATGGGAAAGGCTACAGAGAGTAAGAAAGAGACAGAGAGAGAGGAACTGAGCGGTAGCGGGAGGAGAATAAACGTTGAAACGCCAAGGGGCAAGCAAAAGACAGGACGTAAAAATAAAATTTAATGAAATGTAACTGGATATCCCAACACACACAAGGAGAGAGAGAGAGACAGACAGACAGACAGAGGAACAGGCAGAAAGAGAGACAGAGGGAAGACAGACAAACAAACAGGCAGGTAGAATGTCAAAAAGCCTATTTAGCATATATTTACTGACATAAACCAGAGAGGGAAGCACGAGGCCGACAAAAAAAAAGGAAAAACTTTTGGTGAAAGTCGGCAAAGAAAAAAAACATAGGAAAATCCCTTTTCAAGGGGCTAAGAGAAAGGGAATAAGAACTGGCTGCTGCTGTCATTGGAAATATTATAAATCATGTGCTACATTAGCCAAGCGACGCTCTAGTGGCTTCTGCAAATTGCCAAAAAATTTATAGAACAAATACAAATAGCCGCAACCGCAGACAGACAGACAGACAAACGGAGGGACAGAGCGAGAGAGAACAAGATTTAAGACTCGAATTAGTGTGGGAAGACCCCCTTCGGTTGAGCCAGTCAAGTCAAACTCAAACTCCTTTGCAGAGTTGCTTGAGTAAGAGAAATCTTCAAAGTGTTATCCTTAAAAGTGGTAAAAGACTGAAGAGGGGCTAGAGCGGAAAGGAGGCTTATTTGGATTGTAAATTTAAGTATTTCCGAGAAAGTTCTCAATTGAAATTAATTTTGCAAAACTTTTACTTTATTTTCAGTTAACTACGAACTGAAGAGTTGGCAGAAAATCAAACAGGTCATAGGGGAAACCTGATATGCCAGAGTTCATCTTATGAAATTTGATATGTAGTAAGCATTTTTTAAAATAAATGCATTATTAATGTTTAATGTATAAGCTCTTAATACTTAGAGCAGTAAACATCAAATATAAATATCATTTACTTGCAGTAGAATGAGAATAAGTTATGAACATGGGTAAATAACCATTTATAGATCTTGAGATGTCAAAAACAGTTCTTTTTCTATTACTATTTTACTTTAACGTTATGAGAGTAACTTGAGCTGCAGGTCAGTAAGGCATAGAGCCGTCAAGATTGGGTTGCCCAAGCTGATATGTCTTAGGTATCTATATAAGCTCAAAAGTATTTTGTATATTTAAGAAGAAAGTAAAAAACTATGTTTACGGGTCTCAATCAAAGTGTGAATTTCCCGTGAATGTGGTTAGGATATGCCAGCGTCGGTTAACCACAAGTTGACAGTTACCCACCACACGCATTTCACGCGATTTGGTTAGGGTAGCCCCTGTTCCTGTTGCACCTTCGCCTCCCTGCCCTGACACTGCTCTTTCTATCCGTCTTCGCGGAACGACTTGTACGTTTGCTAGTGGCGACGCGGCTCCACTTCTTGGGCTCTTGTCACGCCAGGCACGGCACGAAAGCAACTGCAATTCAATTGTTGTTTCCTTGAGGCACCTTCCCCTTTACCTCCCTGCCTGCTGTCCTTTTGTTGGCCCCGTTTCCGTTTTGGCGTCTTTCGGGCAAAATGTTTGAACTTCTTTTTTGCCCGACAGCAATTTGCGGCGAAAATTGTGATTTGTTGTTGAGCGCGCGCGATTCTCATCAGCTGTCGACGTCTTCGCGTCCTAGTCCTCGTCCTCTTCGTTGCCCGCCTCCTCCTTCGCGGTGGAGTTCTGCGAGTCGTCATCGCCATCGTCATCGTCTTGGTCCTTTGGCAGCTTTGCATTTTGTTCAGATACTTATCACACAGTTTGGCAAATGCTGCACAAAGTTTTGCTTAATAGCCTGGAAGTTTTTAATGAAATGCTTCGCTTTTGCCTTTGCCATCGCCATCGCCATTGCCTTTGCCGCTACGTTTCGCCTTAAAGCCCCTCCTGCCACCCCACCAAACTGAACCGAGTCGAACTGGAACTGAAATTGAAATTGAAACTGTAACGGAGTCTCGCCCCTTCTCCCCATGCTGAGGTGACCCTCATCAAGTGACCCTCAGGCAGAGTTGGAATTCCTGTTGAAAGGTGAAATGTCACAGTCGAGAATTTTTCTGCACTTTATTCAAATAAAACGCGCACTTTCCATAATCACAAATAGCGTGGAAGAGAAAAAAAGGTGACCATATTGTCTTCTTTTCTTGTCCTTTGTCTCTCACTGACAGCTGTCCCTGTCCTCATGCGGTTTGGGCACAGACGAGATTAAATGTTTACTTGGCCCAGAGAAAATTAATTTGCTTGCGCATTAAGTTTGATTTTAATAAAGTGTCCGGTAGTGCCACCCTGCCAAGGGGTGGGGTTAGGGGGCTAACTGGCCATACAATGGAATGGAAACTTAATAAACTGCCACTTGGCACTTGTCTCTCATTGTGTGGGTGTTGTTCCGTGTGTGAGACATTTGTCATTTGCGCAAAGTACGCAGCATTCTTTTGTGGACTCTACTCTCCATCTCCCCCCCCCCCCCCTTCCACTCCCTGTTGTTGTTGTTTTCGCCGAGCAAACATGACAGCACACATTAATTTTGCCCTCTCGCTTGGTAATTAAAAGCGAAAGTGTTTGACGGCTACTGCGAAAGAGCAAAAAAAGAAGAGAGAGAGAAGCGAAAAGAACCAAGCATGCTCATTACTTGTCCTTCCCGAAAGGACCTTCTACCACTCCCTCCTCTCGCTCTCTCTATCTCTCTGAGCTGACCCTTGCCCGGAACAATGAAGTAGCGGGACAGCTCACGACACATAATGAAGTCCATTTGACTGCACAATGCCCTCGCCGGGTAGAATGAGATAGAGAATTTGCCGCAAGAACAAAAAAAAAACGTCAAGCGTCGAGCGAAGTCAATTAAATGACGACCCCAGGGGGAAGGGCACAACTTCGTAATTGACTGCGTGGGGTAGATATGCAGATAAATGAAACAGATGAGAGATTGACATATATATTTGAAAATATATATGGTTACCATATTCAATACAGCATGGCCTGTTTCATTCAGGTTGCGCTTCGAAAAGTAATTTAGCTGTATATATTATAAAGCTAATGTACAACTGATCAATATATAACTAGATTTCTGTCAGATGAGGTTGTATTTGTTGATTATGACTACCGAGCTGGAACCAACTTTAGTTCAGAGTCTACTCTTTACGATCTATTTATGATCTAAACAACCTAGTTGACCTAAAAGACCTAACCCACCTAAAAGACCTAATCAACCTTTTGAAGGATCGGGCATCTAGTATCTGTAGCATTATTTATGATCAAGAAACTACCCTACACAGGAACTAATAGCAAAAAGACTTACCCGAGCAGCACCTAATCGGTATGGGAACTACCCGCACAGGAACTAACCTATTCGCTAGGAGGGTTAGGCATTCAATCAAAGATTAAGACAAGTTAAGGAGAGATCAGTGTATATTATTGATTACACATGTTATATATAGGAAAATGGGAAGAGCATACTCAGGCTTACAAATCCCTATCCACAATTTACTTGTTCAATCGTCAATGTAGCTCATCAACCATTTAGTGACCTTTGCCTTAGATCATTACAAGTAAACCGTTCTGTGCCCCCAAATGCTCGGCTATTCCCGCATACCCTGCTGGAACACTACCCTACCAGGGTCACACTTATTACTTGAGCGCGGTAAGAAGCAGAGATGGAGGAGATGGAGCTCAAGTAGAGCCTCGCCTCGACTGTTAGATTTATGATGGCCTCATTAATTATGGTCCAGGCCCAAATGGAAGATGCCGCTTGTCGCACTTGAAACTTGCAATTAAATGGCGAGTGGCAAATGGAGAATGGAAGGAGGATTGAGGAGCTCTAGGAGAATGGCAAAGCGCAAGTCGAGTCGTGTCGCGACGCGATGCGACACGCAAATCAACATAAATTGCCGAGGCGAGTGCAAAGGTTACTTGCAGCAGCCAAGTGAGGCGCATATGGGAAGCCCAATCGAACATGAAATTGAGGAGGAGTGGCAAGTGGGAGGCTGTGAGCGAGGGCAAGGGGAGGGGGAAGAGTACTTCGCCGGAAATGGATTGTGGCATTTGGCACGCGCGACAATCGATTCGCATATAAATCCAAATATCGTTGCCAATTTGCCGCTTTTGGGGCGCATTTTTATGGAGCAGAAAGACAATGTGTGTGGTAAGGGAAAAGAAGCAGGAAGAAGGGGAAGAAGGGAAAGAAGAAGACTAGTAGATATAGGAGGAGGGGGGGATAGCTCGCGCAGGGTTGACAAATTCATTAATTCCGGCAGTCGGCAAGTTTTCTAATTAAAACAACAAACAAATGGCCAGTGTAGAGAGGGAGGCAGAAAGAGGGAAGGAGAGAGTAAGAGGTAGAGGGAAAGTGAATGCGAATCTCTCTCTGTCTCTCTTTCTGCGAGCAGGACAATACATATGGAAATCCAATTGGAGAGTCGCCAGGCGACTTTCCTTCTGCTCAGCATATCCATATAACTCTGGAGCGGAAACTGTCTGCCAAGATGCTAATTCGGTTAAAAACTTTTGTCGTCAAGTTTCCAGCAACTGACTCGCTTTCCCTCTTCCTCCACCTCTCCTTCTCCCCCTGGCTTTCGTCTCGCTCTCACTCACTCAACTAGTCAAGCAGTCATTCAGCTGTGCCTGGCATAAACTTCGTTTAGCTACGTCCAGGAGAAGAGCGCTCCATATCTTCCCTCTCCCTCTGGCATACTCTTCATCTTGCTCTGCACAGCTCGCATTGTTATGCGGCGCATGCAAATTGAAGCGGCAGCTTCATCATCAACTTCATGTGATATGCATCAGTTTGCCAAAAATTGTTTGCTAAATATGCAATCCGTCCACAATCCAACCTCTCTCTCTCCCTCTCTGTCTCTCTGTCTCTCTCTCACTCTTCACTGGCCATGGCCCCATTTAGTGTAAATGACAGCTTTGCCTGGTGAATTTTGCTAGATTTAACGCGCCATTCAAATTGTTATTCGCAGCATTTAAAACATTTAAGCGAGCATTGTGTGAGGCTTAGTGGAAGCCGAAATTGGAGAGATTAATCCTAAGTTGGTAGAGCTTAAAGGTGTAAAGGAGTTGAAGCAGGTTGTGCATGACTATGAAGGGTTATGTGCACTTTGAAAGAGACGACCTTATAGAAAGTTATACTGAAATGGGAACGACTTCTCTTGCAGTTCAGACAAGGGCGTACGCAGAATTTTTTTTAGGGGGGGGCAAGGATTTTTTTGTCACAATTTTTCCGAATTTTTCGACTTCTTTCCTCTGAGGGACTCGAATATTTGATTTATTCTCATCACTTATTTCTGACAGGGGGGGGCAAGTGCCCCCCCCTGCACCCCCCTGCGTACGCCCTTGAGTTCAGAGGGTCACATCTCCTCGATGTCATCAAATACCAATTCAACTAAAGAAATATCTTGAGGAAAGTAAACTTTCCTTGAAGTTTAACGAGTTGTTTTAAGACCTAGATCAATTGCATAATAGTCCCCAAGCCAGCTTCCCAATTTAACTTCTTCTTCTCCACCTCCAAGAGGAGATAAATAGATCTCTAAACTGTACAAATAGTGGATCCATGCCGGGCTGCTCTGAAGTCGACCTAAGCGGATTGCAGCTTTAGGATATTGCGTCTGATTGGGCATGTTAATCAGCGAATGTGTCTCATCTAATCCACAGGCATTTCTCTCTCTCTCTTTCTCGTCGCTAGATGGCGTTGCAGTCGTTCAGAGGAAGGCGTTTCTATCCTTCGTGAGCCCGTCAGCTAAACGACTAAACATTTATTTTGCTAATAATTTATTTATATGCCTGTCAATATACATGTAGCTCGATGTATGTGGTAGCCCCCTCGAGGCGCTCAATTTGCTGAAATAAGCAGAAAAAATAGAAATGCAGACGAAGAACAGAGGCAAGAAGAAGCAGCAGAAATAGAAACAGAGCAAAAGCAAAGCCAGAAGCAGAAACACAAGCAGAGCCAGAAACTGTTAGACAGCTCAAGACATTGGCGAATTGATTTGGTTTATGGACGTCAACGCGACGCGATTATTATGCACCCTCTTTCTTATGCTTCTCCTCCCACTCTCCATCACCCTCCTCCTCATGCTGCTCCTTCTCCTGCTGCTCGTCGAGTCAGTGACTCATATCATTATGGCGCTTGTCCTGCGGCGCCACGCGTCCAACATGCCGCAACTTGCCCTGCTGGCTTTGATGCCACTTGCCACGCTGCTTCGCCATCCTAGCCATGTCCTCCCCCACCCCCTCGTGCTTGTTTTTTATGTCTAGTGCCACAAACCGCACTCGATTTCCACATGAATGAGCCACGACGAGCTGAGCCGAGCCGAGCCAGGCTACCTGTTTGTCTGCCTGTCTTGGTCTCTCTCTCATCCATTTCCCCCTCCATCACCATTCCTTTTCACCCCTCCTGTCGTTCTTGTTGTGTTTGCCTCATTGATTAATGCGTAAATATGCGTTCCATCGTTCCGTGGCTTCTGTTTGTTGTCCCCGCTTTGAACTGGCCTTAAATATCCATATCTCTCGGTTTCTGCCTTAAATCCGCACAATATCTTGCAATGTCAATGCCTACGACTTTAAAAAGAAACATCGATGATCTTGCAACGCGTGAAATGGGAATGTGAGTTGCCTTTCTGGTCAGTTAAATGATTTGGGGCTAGTGGTATGCGGGGACTTGATTCCTTATCGAAAGGTCTCTTTCTGAGACTTTCAATATTTTCAACTTTGTCACAATTTATCAAACTTGAGTCTATATAGACCATGGTACGTTTAAATTAAATTAAATTGTCTTTCATATTCTCATTTATTTAATACACAATAAAAGATATATTGCCTACTTTTAGGACTCATGGAAAAACCCACTCTATGTTTCTTCGATAAAGTCACAAGCCTAAGTAAGTAAGACAAGTCTTAAAGCCTATTCTTGACTGTGAATATCACAATTTAAATATTTATAAATACATGCTTACCTAACCTAGCTTTCATACATGAGAATCTCCGAGAAGAGCTTTCTCCTTAAGGTTGCTTACGGTTTATTTATGATTCCAGCGCGCTTTGCTTGCCGTCAAGATTTGATAATGACATAGAAAATATGTGAGATAATTATCTAAATCACGTAAGCCCCACATTACTAACACACGGTCGCGGGGAATCCGCCTCCGACAGCCACAGACAGAGCCCCCCCACCCTCCTTCATCCCTCTTCCTGCCAGCCCGATTGCCATCATAAACAAGTTGTCTGCGTCGTGCTTCACATGCAACGTGTCGGAGGCAACAAAGTGTTAATACACTCGACACACCTGTAAAAAAGTGAAATGTGTGTGCGACAGGGAGTCGAAAGGGGTTGGAGGGGGGGTTGAGTGTGAAGAGGGGAAGGGGGCAGACTGAGTTGACGGTTCATAAGCATGTGCACATGGCAGCGATTACGTAACGCGACAGGTGCCATCAATCATATTTAGGGTACACACAGAGACCCAAATCACACACTCGCACACACACAAACACACACATATTTACACATATGTTCACGTGAGTGTGTGAGTTGCGGCCGAGGCCAAAAGATAAATGGCCAAATTTGTTGTTGTTGCTGTGGCAGTTAACATTTTTAAGTAAGTGGTTAACTAGTCCCGAATTGGAGAGGGAGCGAGAGGGAAGGTAGGAAAGGTAGGAAAGGTAGCCACAGTCTGCACTCGCTAAGTGAACACGACAATTATTTTAAGAACATTTTATGAGATTTAATGAAAGATTGATGGATCTGAATGTGTAGATGAAATTAATCTTACAACGAGATTTCTCACAAACAAAATATAAGTAAATAAAGTAAAAATACTCCCAGACTTTCCCGAATTCTCTTTTTGACTTAATTATATAATTATAAAAAAGTATGCCTTAAGTTATAAAGTCAATCAATAAATTTATAGTGCAGATTTAAAATTAAAAAATAAATCCAATTTTAAGAAATATTGTTTTCCAAACTTTTCATCAGTTTTAGATTCGACTTCCAAGTTTTATTAAAGTATTTTATATGCCAACCATTTTTATCAAAGAACTTCAATCGTTAACAGCGTTAAGTATTTGAAAATCTACTCATCCAATTGGCATTCTCTAAACCCATCAAAGTTTAGAGGAAACTTCAGAATGATAAACATATTTCACAGATTTTTGAATGAAATTTACTGATTGGAAAACTTTTTACAATTTCCTTACAATTTCAAACTTGCCGAATTGACGCAAATTGTAATTAGCTCCGGCCAGTGTAATAATTAGTTGCATTCCGCATTAGATTAGATGAAATGAAATGACAATCATTCGGTCATTCGGAATGAATGGAATGGAATGACAGTGAATGAAACAGAATGAAGAGTGGAGAATGAGAATGAGTGCGAGATAACTTGAAAACAATTTCTTATGTGGGATTTGCGCAGAGCCCATGGCCTGAAATTGAAAACGAGCCAAGTCGACTGGCAGAACGCAACGCGTGACGCTACCAGGAGCAGGAGGTGAAGTAGGAGTAGGAGTAGGAGGAGGGGGCGTGGCAGTGTGTGCTGATGATTGCCCCAGCTACAACTGCAGCTATAGCTAGCTTCATTCTATCTTGATAGTGCCGCCGGATTAAGCAGCAAAACGCATGAACTGACTCTGTGTGTGCGAGACTGCGAGTGTGTGTGTATATATGTTGAGGGGAAAGGGGAGTAAGTGGCAGGGGTGCTTTCTGTTGTTGGTCGATGCTTGAGGGCAAAGTAACGAAAATAACGCAAAGCTGCAGCTGAAGCACAAGGATTACGAAAGGATTCGTTTCTAACGAGATTGACAACAAACCGCAATGCCATCTCCACACACATACACCCCCCACACACACACACACTCACTCAGCCTGGGTGTTGCGTTTTTATTTGTATATTGTGTGCTTTGCCTCCATACTTATACCAACTGAGTCGGCTCACTCGACTTGTTTGTGCACCGTGGAACGCAAGCGAAAGAGTAATGTAAATTGGGAATCAACTATTTATAATAAATGTATTTAATTTAATAAAATAGGTCAGGTAATCTATCACACGTATTCTTATAACTACATTTATATTTTTATTTGTATGTATAATATTTATCTGCTTTTTATCACATTTCGTTGAAAATTAACCTCTATTCAATCTGTGTTGTTGCTTCACAATAGGTTACTTATTACATTTAACCTTCATCAATCAAACTTTTTCAAATTTTTTTGCCGATAAATTCTTTTGTAAACCTTTTTAATTATCTTAGTTCCTATTATTCAACCTTCACTCATCGATAGGGTATTTCTTAGTCAGTGCACTTCAATTACATCTCTTCTCTTTTTTCGGCAGTACTTTGTCCATCACATGCAGCTCCTTCTCGCTCACCCACTCGATTGATATGGACTGCATTGGGTGGCTTGGTACATGGTATATGGTATATGGTATACGGTTTATGTGGTATAGTTTGGTATCTAGGCATGTATGCCTTATTCTGCAAACAAAGCAAATTTCACCCCATAAAACTAAAACGTTGGATTTAATTTTGCAAAATAAACATAAAAATCGTTTTGCTATCTTCCTCCTTTCCTCTTTTTTTTTTCATTTTCTTTTTGTGCTTTTTCATTTTGCTCTTCTTTGGCTCTACACCCTTCCCCTCTCTGTGTGTGTGTGTTTTGGACTTGCATATCTCTTCATCAACATCTTTGGCAGCGCAGCCCTCTCGACTGCCCAAAGTGTTTGGCATTTCATTTGTGGAACTAGCTGATTCTTTCGCTGTCACCCCTCCCTCCCTTTCCTCTCTTCGCCACTCTCTCTTTCCTTCTCTCCTTCCCCTCTTGTAATAATGCATTAGGCCAGAACCAAACTAGAACAGAGCCAGGCTAACTCAACTAAGCCACAAGAACTTAAAAAATAATTAGTAAAAAAACTTGTGGGGAAGAAATGCTTGATGAATACCCTTTAAAAATCTAGGGAAGTTTTTGGTTGACTGCGGAAACTGTTTAACAAATATAAACTATTAATGCTTTGGTTAAAATTGAAAATGTGCAAGTTTTTTTGTATTATCTATAAAATACTAAAAACACTGATTCTTAAACTATATTATGATTTTTATATTATATATTTTTAGTGGTATTTTTTAAATACGTAGTATTTTGTTGTTTCTAATCATACACGAGTGTTAATATAATAATTATATTTGCTGCTCTTTTAGTTTGGTCGAAATTTGTTTAATTATAATTTGATAGTAATGCACCAGCATCTAGTATCCTTTAGTATTTCTGGTATATACTGTTACATAATTAATTCTTAAATTTCATATTTATTTTCCTAGCATTTTATGCACAGTATTTAATATGCTTGCAAATAATACAGGGTATCAAAAGCAGCGAAAAAACGAAACTCAAACAAAATCCAGAGAAATTCATTATTCATTTGCCAACAACAGCAAGAAGAACAACAACAGCAGCAGCAACAACAACAACAGCAACAAACATTTAACAACAAAATCAAATAGAAAATGCAAATAATGCAAATACTACAACAATTGTAGGGCGGCGACAGGGCAAAGAGGGGGCGTGGCGGGGCTGGGCGGAAGTTTGTGGTGTTCAAAATCGTTTTTGAGTTTACTCATTTGTTGTTGTTGTTGCTGTAGTTGTAGTTGCTGCTGTTGCTGTGTTGTTTGGTAAAAAAGTTTTCTAATTAAAACAACAACTGACAAACGCAAATTGTCAACGTATTTGCACACACACACACACACACACAGGGAGTGAGCGATAGACAGATATATTTGCGAACTGCAAATGCTTTGTTAGGCAACTCGCACAGCCGCTCTGTCTCTCTCTCTCTCTCTCTCTCTCTCTCTCTCTATAAATACACCCCCTCTGCCTCCCTTTAGAGCGCTGCCCTTGGGCCATTTTGGCCGCTTGTGCCGCTGGTCGCGCTGTGAGCAGAAGCACAGGCAAGAAAGAGGGAGAGAGAAAGAGAGAGAGACTGGAAGGAGAAGGGGAAGGGGAAGGGAAGTCGTTGTTGTTAGCAGTTGTTAGATTAGTTTGACTTTTTTGCGCCTTTCGCTCCTCACTTGCTTTTTGCCAGTTGTCAAAATGTAAATGCGCAGCCAGCGCAGGCAAAAGAGGTAGCGGAGAGGAGAAGCAGGGCAGAATAGATAGAGATTTGAGTGGGGGAGCAGGGGGAGAAGGAGCGGGGGCAGCCCGTAAAATTGTCAGTTGATGATGCCCAGCGCAGTCCGAAAAAGGATCAAGCAATTGTTTGCATGTAAATTACCTAAAAAACAAAACCAACAAACAACAACAAGCATAACAACAACTATGACAACACCAGGCAACAACAACAAGCTACAAAAAAAGCAACAAACAACAGCAAACAACAACAACAGTTCGGCATATTGTTTGTCCAAGCAAATTAGCAGAGTTCTTTTTTGCGCCTCGTTTCAATTTCGATTGGCATAACTAAAAGTGAAGAAGAACTGGAAAAACATTTGAAAATATTTAAAAGATTAAAGACTTGAATATTTCAGACAGGAATTTCAAAAATTGTCACACTCTGTAAATTATTTTTGTACCCTTCGAGTATTGAAAATGGACTTTGTGTTTATATATGTATGTATGGATAGAAGAAGTCGTGACAGACCAAAGTATATATATATTCTTGTTCAGTATGTCTGTGTGAGCACACAGATCTCAGCTATAATAGAAGCTAGAGCCCTTAAATTTGGCAAAGAGAGAGAGAGAGAGAGAGTGAAAAATTTATTTTTGTTCTTTTAATTAAATAAAAAAATAACTTAATGTGAGCTAATTGCGTGTCCTTTTGACTGATTTGACTCAATTATGTGCTTTAATTAAACAAGTAAACAGAGTATACCATATTTTGAAAATTATTTTAAAAAAATTTTAGCAAAAACGAAAGCAAAAAGGAGAAACGTGAAACGAGGAACGAGCAAAAGAGAAAAGAGGAACGACAAAGAAAAACGAGTGTGAAGTCGCAGCTTGAATTTTGCTTTGCATTTAATCAAATTAATTTTTGTGTTTAAGCCAAAACGGGCAATCAGCAACGAACTGAATACCCCCTTGGGCAGCACCCCCTCCATTCCACCCCTCTCTCTGTATTCCTTTGTCTCTGCTCTGCTGTGTGTGTGTGTGCAAATGAATCATAATTTTTATGATTACGTATACGCCACGCTGCACGTTGTCTGACTCGACTGTGCGCTGGCCTCGCTTGCCTCCCCTCGCTCGCTTCCCGTCGGCACTTTGTTTTCATCATTTCAAGCGCAAATTGCTGTTGTTATTGTGGCAATTGTACTACTGCACACACACACACAGAGGGAGAAAAGTTATTATTATTTTAACAATTTGCAACTCTTTTCGGCGCTGCGCTGCGAACGACGTCGCCGCGCCAACGTCGAAGGTCGCGTAATTCAAAAGCAATTTGTCGAAATTAAATTTGATTACATTTATCGCCCGGCCTCCACTAGCACCCTCCTCCCCCGCACCCAGCACCCTCTGCAGCGCCTCCTTCTCTCGCGTCGCCTTCATTCGCAGCTCTCTCTGGCAAAGTTTTTCGACGCCTGAGCCCGTTCGGCTCTTTAATCGCTGTAATTGCCATAAATTGCCTGCCGACTCTAGCTCTACACCCGAATGGGCCCGCCCACCAACGCCCCTCCTTCCCAAGCTGAGAGTATCCTCCTGATCAATATGGGGCGTGTTAAAGTTGAGCAGCGCTTTAAAGTGCCTGCAACTGCTGCCCGCTTCGATTGGAAGTGAAAACAATTATTGTGAATAAATACCGAAATAATTAAAAAAATACTGAAAGGAAGGCTCCGCATAGTTAATTCATTTATTGAGAAAATTGCGTGAAAAAGGAATTGCAAAAAAATAAGCCAATTTTCTGCGAGCTTTAACTTCAGAGCTAATTAAAGTTATCAATAAAAGCAATATTTAATAGTTAATACCAAAATACTAACTGAACATGATCGGAAGCTACTCAACTGAATTCGACTGTGATATACCCTCAAGCTACCTGAAAAAAATAATTTCTTTGATATTTTACTCCTATTTCTTTATTTGAGAAATCATTTAATCAATTTCCAAACGAAAGAACTTACAGACAAACGTACATCGACTTGATTGTTGATGCTGATCAAGAATATATATATATTATATATACTTTCTGAGGTCAGCTAAGCCTCCTTCTTGCTGTTAAACTGCTACCCCATGGATAGCGGGTAAGCAAATGCAACTTGTTGTTAACTAAATGAAAAATGAATGTAAAAAAGGCCGAGCAATTAAACAAATATTAGACAGCATTCCACAACATTCAATTTGAACAATGCAACTCAAAGAGAATTTTCATATTTGGAAAAGCGTTTATTTATTTTCGCTTACTTTCAAATTGGCCACAATTAAGCTAAATATTTAAAGCAATTCCCGAGCAAGTAACAAGTTGTAAAGCTGTCTGAATTCATTAGACTTGAATCCACTTGAAAAATGAAACGTCAACACTGACATGCAATTTTCGAAAAATAAATTAATGACTTCGAGAGCTGATGGAGACAAATATTTCCATGAAAGAAAACAATTTTCGCTGGCAATTGAATTCATTTGCAGCTGAAATGACATCAGTCTCACTTGAAGAACTCTCACTGAGAGTGAAAATACTTTTGCATTTTGATTTTTTTCTCTTTTATTGAAACAATCGTAAGAAATATGCCTTGTTCAGTTCAGTTCTCTGTGGACTGTGGACTGTTTGAGGGTTCAGCTTAGTCAAGGGGGGCGTGTTGACTGCGAGTGTTCTCTATGTAAGGATTGGACTCGTCACTTGCGAACTCAAGCCTGAAGTCCATGCCGGGAGCGGTTTGCAAATGTTTGTTGATGGGAGCTAAGGAAAGTCACATTTTTTGGTTTTATACTGTCTCAACATCGTTTATCCTGCCATTTCTTTGTCTCTTACCCAATTTGTTGTCCTTGAGCTTCTTGTTCATCATCTTCATGAGTGCTGCTTTGATTTGCGTATCCTTAATCTGGTCCTTTCTCTCCTCCTCCTCCAGGTTGGTCATTTGTATTTTGAGACGATGTGCAAACCTGCGATCCCAATCCTTTTTCGATTTCCTCCCTTCCCCTTTTCCATTCCAATCGTTAATTTGGGACATCTTGTTGTGGCGGATTTGGGATCTATATACTAAATGAGCATTTGTGATTAAAGTGATCACATCGCACCCATTAGATAACTCACACTGACGATCACGGCACGGTGGCATTGGAATCACTTGGGGATTGTTATGCTGGCAGAGCTCCAAGCCCCACACGGTTAGCAGCAGCCAGGTGAGTAGCCAGGCAATCAGCAGCATGGAAAGCTTGTTGAGTCTCAGACTCATTTCTCTTCCAAGTTGACGCTCTCACTCTCGACTCAGCTCAATGTCAGCTGTGACGGACTGGCCCCAGGTGACTTTGCTGTGTAACTCAGTTCATTTTTGTCGTTGCTAGCTTAATATTGTACAAGTAAGGTACAATTTTAATCAGTTGTTTATCCTTATAAGATATAAGCGGTTACTCGTCACCCGCTGTTCATTGCTCGTTACTCGTTACTCGCTGCAGCTTCTAATTCTTGTAGGGCCTCTGCCTCTTTTTCTCAATTTGTGTTTAGATTTTTTTATTTCTCGCTACTCGTTGGTTGTGGATTTATCCCACTAAAGCATTCGTTATTTGGTAATCCCCTCTCCATGCACTCGATTGGTCACCACGTCATTCATAAGTCTGATTCCCTGATTATAGGTATGTTAAGCATTAGCTTTTTCAGATTATGGTACTCGTTACGATTTAATCAGCCGTCATCTATGATCTCGTAGATCTTTAGTAGTTGCTTTCTCTCTCTTTTGAATTTATTATTATTATTCTCCTTTTCTTTCTCTCTCTCTCTCTCTCTTACTCGCTGTCTTTTTCTTTGTCTATCTCACCTTTTTCAATCAATAAACGCCAACTCGCTTCCTAACATTACTCGTTACCTTTTTTCCACGATAACTCGTTACTTTTTGCTATCACCTTATTCAGACTCGGTCCTCTCCCAAAGTCTCTTTTTCTTTCTTTTATTTCCCTATCTTCTCTTGCCATTTACTCGCTACAAATCCACTCGCTATGTTCTCCTTCCCCACATAATAAATAATTCTCGAATTGCAATGCTAAAATTCCGCTTGGTTATCGCACCGAGGACGCTCTGCGCATTTGATATCATCACTGAAGCGTTAGAGCACGCTTTGAGCTCTTGGCTAGCCACAATTTTGCCTCATGCGGCTACCCTCCACCTCGCTCCCCTCCTTTCCCCGGCACTCTCTTGTGCTTCGCTCTTTGCCCGCAAAGTGGACGAAACAAGTTGGAAAAGTTAAAGTTTTTGTGGCTGTTGATGCAACATAAAGAGGCAGCACACACACAGACATACCCAGAGACACACACACAGAGCTTGTATAAACGTTTTGCCAGAATAGTGGAAGGGGCCATGGGGTTGGGGGGTCCGACCTGTGATGCTTGCCGCCTGTGGCAGCAATTTTTGCCTTCTCAATATTTTAAACCCGGCAAATTTTTGCAACAAATTCGAAATGCAAAATACAACAAAAGCAACAACAGCAACAACAACAATTCGAATGCCAAATGAAATGTTTTGAGGTTAGCCAAAAATATTTCCAACCACCATTGGCGAGTGTGTGTGTGCGTGTGAGTGTGTGTGTGTGTGTGTATGAGAGGCATGCGAGCGGCAACTAAACGCCTAAAATTGCTGTTGCTGTTGCCCCTCCCCCCCTCTCAACAGTCTCTTTCTGCTCTTCTCCCTCGCCCCTCGTTGCGTCATAACATTTGCCCCTTTATTAAAATGTCAAGGCATTAAAAGGGGCGTGGCGAGAGAGGGAGAGGGAAAGGAAGTCATAGCAATAAAATGTCAGCTAACACATTTGTCAGTCGTTGTTGTTCTTGTTGTTGTTGTTGCCATTAAATGCAGCGCACAAAATAGAAACAAAAGCAAAGCAGGCAAATGGCAAACGCAAAATAGGTTAGTAGAGGGGATGGTGGGAGGGGCTACCCTCCCAGCTTGGGCGGGGGAGAGGCAAATGCTGCTTTCCATTTGACAGTTAAAAACATCTTAAAAGCTACTTTTAACCACAATTATGTAAATATTAAGACAACAGCACGCACACACACACACACACACACAGAGAAGCAGGCATATGTGTGTGTGTGACACATTAAGCCAACAATAACAACAACAGCAACAACAACAACAGCAAGTTGTGTTGCTGTCTCTGACTGTCGACAGCACACAACCATTTACCATTAGCATGTGTCTTGAGCAGGGCGGGGTAGGGCAGGTGTCAAGAGGGGGAGGTCTTTGGTGCGGAGGAGGCAGAAGTCTGGTACTGGGGCTGGGGCATCAGGTGTTGAAGTTAACGCAGACCACAGCGAAGCGAGACGAGATGCGACCAGACGCGTGTGGCATGTCAAGGGAGGTGGATGGATAAAGAGAGAGAAAGGAAGGCAGGGAGACGGGGAAGACAGGGCAGGCCAGAAGGGAATCAGGGAGTCATAGCGTCCGCTCGTCGAATGTCGAGACATAATCCCAAGACACGCACAGGACGAAGGACGCAGGGCATGTTAATAAGCAGCCTGCTGCCGGCTGTGCTGCTGTCATTATTATTGAAAGCTTTTAGACATGACGCCAGGTCACGTGCCACGGTGGCACGGTGTCACGATGCCACAGTCCAGCAGGCAGTTCTTCTGATAGTCAGTCAGTGAGTACATCTGTTAGTCAGTCTATCATTAAACCCATCAGTCAGTCAGTCAGTTAGTCAGTTAGTTAGTCAATCAGTAAGTCAGTTAGTCAGTTAGTCAGTTAGTCAGTTAGTCAGTTAGTCAGTTAGTCAGTTAGTCAGTTAGTCAGTTAGTCAGTTAGTCAGTTAGTCAGTTAGTCAGTTAGTCAGTTAGTCAGTTAGTCAGTTAGTCAGTTAGTCAGTTAGTCAGTTAGTCAGTTAGTCAGTTAGTCAGTTAGTAAATCAATCAGTAAGTCAGTTAGTCAGTGAGTCAGTGAGTCAGTGAGTCAGTTAGTCAGTTAGTCAGGTAGTCAGTGAGTCAGTTAGTAAGTTAGCCAGCCAGTCGGTAAATCTCTCAGGCATTCATCAGCTCATCAACCTGTCAGTTAATCAGTCACTCAATGAATGAGTGCTTAGGTCTTCCATAAGCTCTCCTATCAAACAGTAGTTGGTCAATAAGTTAGACTATTCACTCAGTAGGTTTTTCCCTTCTCCATCTCTCAGTCAGTCAATCAGTCAGTGCTCGCATTAGTCAGTTACTCTTTCAGCCAGTTATTCCATTCATCAGTCAGCCAGTTGCATAATCTGTTAGTCAGTGCGTACATTCTTCTGTCACTGGGTCTGTCTACCCACTCAGTTAGTCCGTCAGTCAGTTACACTATATGCTCAGTTATTCATTATGTCATTAGACTGTCTTTTCTTGTCATTCAGTTAGACCTTCTGTCAGTCAGTTAGTCAGTGCTAGACTCAGTTGTTCTTTGGATTAGTTAACTAGTTAGTTGGTTAGGCAGTCTTTCATTGCTTCAGTCAGTCGTTCCATCTCGCAGTCAGCTAGTTGCTTAGTTAGCCACTTACTCCTTCAATCAGTCAGTTAGTTAGTCTTGCTGTTAGTCATTTAGTAGGCTCTCTCGATTGGTTAGTTTTTCTACCCATTAGTCAGTTAGTCATTGTGTTATTTAGTTGGTACCTCTGTCAGTCAGTCAGTTAGTCAGCGACTGTTATTACTTCTGTCAATCATCCCCCTCTGTCAACCACTCCTTCTATGCGTCAGTCAATTCTACAGTCAAATGAGCAAACGAAATGCAAACTGCACAAAGTGCGATAGATAGACAGACCTAACAGACCCAACAGACCCAACGGAGCGACAGACTCGGCCGAGAAAGTCGCAGCCAAAGCAGAAATAGAGGAAAACATCGCGAGAGAGCGCGACGAGCGGGATATACAGACGACAATCCGTTTTCATGGCTGATTTAACAAAGTTTTTGGAAAGATATTACAGCGTGCTGTGACGAGCACAAAACAGCGAGAGAAGCCAGACAGACAACATGGAGAGGTCTGGTGTGACAGACTGACTGGCTAAGGTTAGAAGAACAGGACTTTGGAATACTCTTTATGAATTCAAGACAAGAACTAAGAAGAATTAAATGAGTAGACTTCAACATAGAACAAAACCTAAAGAACGAGTTATCTCTATACTGAAATTACGTAAAATAATAGGGTAGTGTACTGCAGCTTCAACTAACCCCACATAACCGATGGATACTTCCGGTATTGCTGTGTGCCGACGAATTGATAAAATGTGAAATTGACAAAGCCTGCACTGAATTGTGAAGAGAAAGAGAGTGGGAATGGGGGACTGGTCCACTTCATGGAATGCAGTGCGACAGGTGGTAGGGGGAAAGGGAGAGGAAGAGAGAGAGGAAGGTCCTGCCAACTTGTTGCCAAAAAATTGAAAATTATTTCAATCTACACAAAACTAAAAATGGAATAAAAATGAAATGTAACGCAACATTAACATGGGGATTGACCAGGACAATGCGAAGGGGGCGTGGCAGCAGCACAAAAGAAGGGAGAAAAAGGGGAAGAGGGGAACAGGGTAATCGGGGACAGGCAGTAGACGAGTTGAGTTGAGCGTAAACCAAAATCACATTAAGCCCCTCGATGAGGCAGAATATGTGTGAGCAGCAAAGGAGAAGGAGCAAAGAATGGGGGGGACTGTGGTGGGGTGAGGCCAAAGAGTAGGGAAAGAGGGGGATGCGAGAAGCAATACGAGTGCAGTCTGGCAGGGTCTAAAAATCAAAAATTTGAATTTCGATCACGTCTTCAATTACGTCGAATCGGCGTGCATATAAATCAACAGCGAACAGGCACAGCACAGGACGTGGCGAGAGGAGCAGAGAGAAGGAAGAGGGGCAGGGGGAGAGGGAAAGGAGTGTGCAGCCAGTCAGTCAGTCAGTCAAATGTGGTTTTCCCCCATTGTTGTTGTGTGAGTTTTGTAAATCAAGTGGAAATGCCACACAGGGGGAAAAAAAGCTGGATATAGAAGCGAGTTGTGAGAATTAAAGGGAAGAGCGAAGGAAGAGGGACAGAGACAGCAGGAGTGAAGGCGGAACGGGTGATTGTTGTGTCTGTCTGTCTGTCTATCTTTGAGTGTGTGCGTCTGCGAGTGTGTGCGTGTGTGTGTAGAGGACGCACTCATGCAAAGTGCAGTTGACATGGCGGAAATTGTAGGTGCGCCTCCTTCTGCTGCTCCTTCTCCTTCTCCGTCTCGTACTCCTGCTCCATCTCCGCCCGTGAGAACTGAACTCGACTCAATTGAAGTCTTCTTCAATGGGGCGTGGCCACTCGACTAGTCAAGCCAGGGCAGGGCAGGGCAGAGCGAGGGGAAGGTGCCAAAGGGTGCTCGCTGTGTAAGCACTCGACAATAAATCGTGCGAAAAGCGTAATACGCACGAACCCACAGAGCGAGAGGAGAGTGAGGGGCGGATGGAAGTGAGTAGGGGGTGTGGCATAGGAAGGCGACACTTGGCAAGCGACTCGAGCAGCGCTTAAGGCCGTGTTGCACTTGAGTTTTGCGCATTTCGCGTCAACTTTTTGTGGCATTTGGCTGCGCTAATTGCAACAGCGAGTTGTAGGAGAGCAAGAGAAACAGAGGAGAGGAAGAGAGTGAGGGAATGAGATAGAGAAAAAATGAGAGATATATGATAGAGTAATGCTAGAGATAGAGAGGAAAAAAGTAGAGAAGAGTAGAAAAAGGGTAAGAGATCTTAGCTAGGTAGAGAAAGAGAGAGAGAGCTGAACCAAGAGACAACAAATTTAGTAGCAGAGAAAGGAACACAAAGAGAGTCAGAGACAGAGATGTAGAAGAGTGCAGAGCGAAGCTCAGAGCTGCTTAGAAGAGAGACTTGCAAAAGGGACAAGGCAAATAGAGAGTAGAGTGCCAAGACTTCTTAGGGAACCATCACACTCCGCTCAAGGTCAGCCCAAAGCTCTTTAAGAGTTGCCCTTCCTCAGTCCAGTAATCCTTAGACTCTCCTTATGTTGTTGTTGTTGTTGCTGCTTGTCGGGAATTTGATTTGATTTGAGGCAACAGCAGCGAGTGGCGAGTGAGCAGCTACGTCCGCGTCTCGTCAACAGCTTCCTCTCGTAGCAGCTGCAGCTGCTGCCATGTTGTGCCTCATGCCAGCTGCTTGTATCTCTTGTGTATCTGTGTATGTGTGAGTCTGTGTGTGTGTGTAAGCGCTGCCTTTCAGCTGGAATTACGTCTGGCAACTGCTTGAGCTGCTGTTGAATTTGCATTGCCCTCCGAATGGATGAGGCAGCGTGTCTTCTCATTCCCAGCTCGTTGGGTAAGTGTGTGTGCCTGTGCCTGTGTGTGTATGTGTGTGTGTATGTGTGTGTAGAAGCTGTCAGTCATTGGCACAAGTGCGCTTTATATGGCCCCTGTCACTGTCAATGTGTTTGCACATTTGACATTAGGGCGACTCACTGCAAAGAAACCCAAACCGAAACTGTCCTAGCCCGAGCGCCGTCAGTTGCTGAGCAGTCTCTGCTTGGACTAGAGCTTTTCTACTTTCTTAAATTTTTAATAAGGGATCCATTCGACTGATAGTATTTATTATAAGTATTATATTTAGTATTTTATGGAATTTTATAAGTTTACTCTGTGACTAACTCGATAAATCTCAGCAAAACTTTTCTTCTCCTTTCCCTTTCTGCTGTTAAGTTCTAGCAAGGACTTTGAGTCAGACACTGGCTGAATTTATTCTATATTTACTGCATCTATAATTAGAACTCCTGACACACCCTGTTGCGCTGCTGGCTGCTGGCTGCTTATGTTCCGCTTCATGAAGGGATGGCAACAGCTAAAAAGAAAGAGACGCACGTTGCGCCTGCTGCTGTTGCACATGCTTGCATTCCCTCCCGGCGCCGCATCCTGTTGTCGCCCCATATCCTGTATCGCCTTTGAAGTCAGGCAAGCAAGAGAGAAAGAGAGAGAGAGAGGGGGGGAGGAGAAGGGAGACAGTGTGACAGCTTTCTTGAGATGCACTTCACGTGCATTTGACTGCTTAAATAAATTTTGCTCATGGTAATAAATTCACTTAGCCTCAAACTACGCCTCAAACTCGGTGAAAGTGTGTCTGTATGTGTACATATGTACAAGTGTGCATGTGTGTGTGTGTGTGTGTGCACAACAAGGACAATGACAAGCATGACGGCTTTATAGAAGTTTTTGTTTAGACATTCATAAACATAATTGACGTCATAAAAGCAAGAAGAGACAACACAATGACAAAATGTCATGTAAATCTGTGCCGAGCATGTGTGTGTGTGCGAGTGTGTGCAAGGCAGATGCCTGCAGCATGCCTGCCAGCCACCAGTGTACCCCCGTACCCCCCTGCCACCCTCTTTCCCACTGGGCTAAGTGAAAATCATTAGTTGGCCCGGCCCAACTTTACACAAAAGCGTGGGCATTTGTTTGAGCTACTTTAAAATAAAATGCCACTCATGTTTTATATGCTTACCCCCTGCCTCCCTTTCTAGTATGCCCCTTCCCCCACCGCCACCACTGCACCCCTTAACGGTTGGAGTAAAAAAAGAAAGCATCATTCGTTGCCCAAAGCGGCCTCTGCGTTTTTGTATAAATTCTAACAAATTGTCTACACTTCCGACCAACCGAACCGACCTCATACCCCCAACCGAGGGAGAGGGAGAGGGGGAGTGAGAGAGAGAGCTAGCTAAAACCAAGCGAGAGCCTCTTGTGCGCTACCCACTCTGCCTTGGTACCCCCTGCCCAGCCGAGGACTACATAAATCAAAAAGTGCTTGGCTACAGTTTTCAGTTTTGTGCACTTGCTTTGTATGCTATCTCTCTCCCCCCCCTCTCTCTCTCACTCTCTCTCTCATACATATATATTATATGGTGTATATATGGCATTTTTTCCCCATTTTATGAAGTACACTTCACTCCACTCTGGCTCGTGTGTGTGAGGGGGTAAGCATTCCAGATTCCACATGCCTGGCATGCCGCACTTTTGTGCGCTGTCTAGTCCCTAGTTTAGCATATTAAAAGTAAAGCCAGCCCCAGCCAGGACATTGCTCCACGCAGCGCACGTCCATTGTTATCCTTATTGTCCTTATTACTATAGTTGCTGTTGTTGTTGTTGTTGTTGCTGCTGTCGTCCATTCATCACTTGCCTCTCGAGGCAAGCCAAAAGAAGGGATTGAGGCATGTTATGCCCTCCCCTGCTCTCTTTCTATTGCATTCCTGAAATTGTTGCAAGAGTAAAGTGTCAACTCCCTCAAATAATTAGCAAACAAAGAGCATCAAATTGGGAGTAGTGGGCGTGCCACTGGCCATGTCTTTGAACGCTTAAGCGTCCCTCGTTGAGAGAGATAATGCAACTGTTTGCACAACACTTCGAGAGGCAGCAAGCTTTCTCCTTTTTTTTTTTTTTTTTTTTTTGAAGTTATCTTAGATAGTCGATGTGTCGCCTTGCGTGCTTTAGATCGTGACACGAGTTGCTTGTGCAATAGGTTGTTTCCCCATCAACTGAAGAGCAAGGCTTTATTCTATTTGTGATTAGGATAGAAGATGTTTGTTTAAGAACCAGTTGAACTAGAAGGTACCAATGTATTCTTCTTATAAATTATCAAACTCCAAACCAAACCACTACTCGTTTTATAAGAGATGTCGACTCTGACTCTTGAAGGTGCCTAATTCCTACTCATCGAACAGTAGATGAGTCTAGTCTGATATTATCTAGGTAGTTTTCTTGAAGAATCCGTAAACTTGTCATGTAGCAAACAACAACTCCTTGCAGCCCTTACCCTCTTCTCCTGCTAACAGTTGATAAGTCCTACTGTTCTCTACTCTGCGTAGCACCTTAGCACTTCAGGAACTATTATCAGCAACGTATATAACATAATCTACTTATGTGATCGATTTTCAGATAAACTCCTCTAAATCAGCTTAATATGCTCTCTCCATTCTGGCTCAATTCAGTTGATGTCACGCGCACATCTCTAGCGCGGCAACAGTCTGACGCGGACTAAGCTCCTTGGGGCATTGGGCTTATCTCCTTAGTCAGCGTCGTCGCGTTGTCCTTGCACAAATTATTGAACAGCATTGAAAACATTTGAAGTGCTCCCCACTTGCAGCTCAAAGCCAAGTGGCCCGATAGACTTGCGAAACAGAGCAGAGAGGGTTGCCACCTCTCTCTGGGGAGGCAGCTCAAGTAGCTTGGCTCGACTCGGCTCAGCTCAGCTCGCGTGCACTTGAATGCGAAAGCTTTTGCTGCTTATTAATGGCCCCACATGCAATTTATGTGCGCCAGTTAAAATGCAGGCGCAAATTAATGGAAGCAACTGCCAGAGGCGGACTCCTCTCCTTCCCTTCCCTCCCTTCTCTCTTCCCCTCTCGCTGGTTGGTTAATATTGCAGTTTGTTGTAGCATAATGCTTGGCTGGCATTGAGAGATGTTCGATCCATGTTGCAATCACAACAAGCTCGTACTTCTGACTCCATTCATGCTTCGTTGCAAGCTCAATTCGAGAGTGAGGAAGATCCTGTACAGGGGATGAATGTAGAGAAAAACTCTTCATTACTTTAAGTAAGTGACATAAGTAGCTCAACAAGTTTTACTTAAGAGAGCTTTGAAGTTGTTAATTACACGAGAGTTAAGCTCAGCCTGAGTTGAGTGTATTAAAGTAGATTAAACTGAAATCTATATTCGAACTTTATTTAAAAGAATAAACTGGAAAACCCTTCATCTTTTAAACAGTCATGTTCTACTCTGTTTCACGTCTTAATTCTCTCCTTTTCCCTCTTCATACGCCTCTGCAAAGTTGTTAAAAGCTGTTGCTAATTGATCTCAAGTGATCTGGCAGTTAAAGCTCCCCAATGTGCTAAGTCGTAAAAGCTCATGCCATAAGCCAATTGAGCCCAGCCCCAAGTTGCATATTAGTAGCGAGTGCAAGCTACACGCAAAGTGAGATATAAAGGGAGTGCAAGAGAAGGAGGGAGAAGAAGGGAGGAGGAAGAGAGGGACAGAGAGAGGCAGCTGTACAATTTCCCTTAAACTTTGCGCGCACAAAGGTGCAGGCAAAAGCCATAGAAGAAGCCCCAAGCAGGCACACACCCACACGCTCCACCTCCCTCCTCCCCTCTCTCTCGCTCTCTCTCTTCCTTACCCAAGTGACTGCAACTTTTGACTTTGTGCGAGGGTTGGCTAAACAGGCATCACACGAGGGGGAAGGGGCAGGAGGGAGTTGCGCTTTGCGGCTGTTGCTAGCTACCAAAATTTATGGCCAATTCAATAAACGATTTTATTACATGCGCACGTTGTGTTAACAATGTTATTATTATTGGCGCGCACCCTCTCTCCCTCCCGCTCCCAAAAAAGGGGTTAGACCCGGACACACACACACAATCTGCAGCTGCCTTCCTGCCCCCCATCTCTTTGCCTGCTCTGTCTGCAGGCTATGCGGCAATGGCAAACTAGACGGCACACAGAAGAAGAGAGGAAAGAGAGGGGAGAGTGGGGCAAAGTGGGAAAAGGATAAGAGGGAACTGCGGGGGGGGAGAGGTAGCTAGGGAAAGGGGTTCATACTATTTGCCAAGCTGGGCCAATTATTATGAAAATTAATTTATTTTCTATTGGGTAATGCGAAAGGGACCTTGCAACTTCCCTTCCCCCTCGCTCCATTGCCTCTTCGGCCACCTTTGTTTCAGTTACAGTTGCAGCTGCAAGTCCTTATCAACAGCTGCCCAGCCGGTCAGCCCCCACCCCGCCTCCTCTGGCCATGCCTCTTGCAGAGGCCTGCAGCATTTGGCGTGCACTGCCAACTGCCTTCACTTTGTTTGCCTCCCACTTGCCTATTGTTGTTGCTGTTGCTGCGAGTTGTTGTTGTTTTTCAGATGTTGTTGTTCTTGTTGTTGTTGCTATTGCTGCTGTTGTTGTTGCTTTTACTTTTGCTGTTGCTGTTGCTGTTGGTGGCCCACTGGGCTGTCAACGCTTTGCGCTTTTGTTTGCCCAACACACAAAAGGCCAGCGAAACAAGCAGGCAAAGGCAGCGGCAAATGGGGGTGGGAGAGTGGAAAGGGGGCTAGAACGTGCAACCTTATTTTCTAGCGAGTGTGTATGATTGGGTGTGTGCGTGTGTTAGTGTGTGTATGTGTGTGTGTGTTTGCCAGTGTGTGTAAATACAAAGCTTAACAGCAGCGCACTCATGTGCAACGCAACAAGGCAACAAAAGTCTCATTACTTTTACTTGGCAAATAATGAAGCTAACAACCAGCAACAACAACCAGCAACAACAACTGCAACAACAAAAGCCACAACAGCAACAATGGTAGCAACAGCGACAACCTGCAGCAACAACAACAACAACACAAGGCAAACAATTGACAATTGACTTTGGCTTCTTGCAGTCGCTTTAAACAGACAGAGATACACACACACAGACAGACTCGCACACACACAGATAGACACGAATACACACACACATACATATAAACATGCATACACATATATGTGCATACACATACACACAAACATTGAATCACCCACCTACAATTGTTACGCACTCTTCTTTATTAACTTTTATCCCTTGCTGTGCTGCAGCCTTGGCAAGGCTATATACCCTGTAAGTACAGCTGAAGGTTGGGTATACCTACAAAGCCTTGCTTCCTATCATTCTGTTTACATGGGGTATGCCCTAATCAATCCGATCATCTATCGTCGCTTCTTAAGAAAGTGAGCCGATATTCTTTTGCCCCACTCCACTAACAGTTTTCGATAACTATAATTTCTATCGATGTATATCGATAGCCTTAGTAAGCAACAGTTAGCTCATGTATTTACTTAAATCGCTAAAGCAGCAAACGCAAATGCAGAAAATTACGGAGCAAAACTACACATCGGTTATCGATAACAGTCTCTCAACTAAACACAGTATGAAACATATTTCTGTATAGCGATTTCACACGCCGATAGTAAAAAAATTCAATTATTACAGAGCTCAGAGACATAACTAAGTTACAGTTATCGATAACAATAAACTATGCACTTATCGACAGCCATAGTGAAGAGTAGTTTGCTTATGTACTTTATTGAAACGCCACCGCAAAATTACTAAGGAAAACTACAACTACACAACGGTTATCGATAACAGTCTCTCAACTAAACACAGTATAAAACATATTTGTTTATATCGATTTCACACAATAATAGTAACTATATATTTAATTATTACAGAACTCTAAAGACATAACTAAGTTACAGTTATCGATAACAACAAACTATGCATATCGATAGCCCTAGTAAGAAGTAGCTTGCTTATATATTTTCTTGAAACGCCACAGCAAAATTACAAAGGAAAACTATACAACGGTTATCGCTAACAATATATCGACTAAACAGTACAACACATATTTGTGCCTATCGATATCACATCATCACTATAGTTGCTATTTTAAATTATTGTCCAGCACATTGGCTCGACTCGCATCTGCGAATCGGTTATCGATAATTCATAAATATCGATAAAGTCATTCAGAACTTGGCTCGTCACTAGCTTGGCTTGGAATGTGGACGAAATTTTTATGAAACCACACCACCAACTCTGGCTTGCGAAGCCGGTACATCTCCATCTCTAAGTCCGTCATCATCCTCCCACTAAGATGTCTGAGTACACTCCGCTTTCGTAATGTCATCGAATCGATATGTTGGTCGCCATTGGACCAAGCGATGAACAGGTAACGTTCCTCGCCCTTCCCCGCAACGGGGCTGAAGCAAATGCAGTTTGGGTAAGAAACGACGGGCATCGTGGACAGGCGATCGATGAAGCGCTTTGGCTTCAGATCCGTCCGACAGCCACGCTTCACGCTCAGTTCGCAGATCAGGACATAGGGTTGACGCTCGAACAGGATGGCCACAAAGATATCGCAAGGATCGATGGCCAGAGCCAGGACAGAGGAGCAGTAACGAAACTTGTCCGTGCACTTGACGTCGCTCAGATCGAGCACTACCTCAGTGAACCAGCTTGGCTTCTGGCTTTCCACAAACAGATCGACGGTATTGGGGGTTGTGACAAAGATGCGGGCATCTTCACGGGCTGCGAAGAGCAGATGATTGCCACAGTTCGTCCACACTGCGGTCTGCAGCTCCATGCATTGTGTGAGCAGAATGTTCAGTTCCGACAGTGAATACTCATAGTCTTCGGTGGGCTCCAGCATTGCGAACAGCTGCAGCATGTCCGGCTTGAAGCGCAGCAACCACTTGTAGTTATCCACCTGCGGCATTGCAATTGACTGCAACAGCTGCACCGCGTCCGTATCCCAGATCTGCACACACTGCTGATACACTACGGCGCAGGCAAGATGAAGACCTTCATTCAACCACTGCAATTCCTTTACATACTCATTGTCGCTATCGCTCTTGCCACATGGGATCCATTGGCCCCATACGGGATTATTCCCATCCACGTATCTCGGTAAATGCCAGATGGAAATCCCCATGTCCCCGCCCACTGCCAGCTCGGTGGGCTCGTACCAAGGTCGAAAGGCACCGCAACAGATGCCCGCCATTTTTGTCGACTGCAGGCATCGCGGCACCTCTCTCTCAGCGTAATCCGTTGTACAGCGCTTGTAGTACAGCACCGACTCGTCGCCCTTCAGCAATGCCTTCTTCGCGTTGCACGATGGATGCAGGACAATGCAACGAGTCGGAGCAGACTTCCAATCGCAGGTCTCACTGTTCACAATGAAATCTTCTATTGGTGGCTTCAGACAGCGCGGCAATGCGTTTCTCACGAAGGTGCGCCACATAAGGCGACGATCCCTCAAGTAGACCCTGATGCGCTCGTAGATTACTCTAAAAATCGACTCGCACTCCTTCAATGTTTCCCTCACGCAACTACTGCTGCGAGGACCCGGCATTAGCGGATAGATGCTGGCACTGGTATCCGCCATCTGGCTTAGGTCGTCTTAGTTAAGGTTCCTTTTTTAAAAAGGTTCTTCCACGTAAGGTCGTTCTGAGCGTAGTTCGCTTGGTCTTTGGCACTTTTTAGAATAGGTTCTTTTGGTTTAGGTCGTTCTACACAAGCTTGTTTTAGGTATGTTCGTACTCGGTAGTTCACTTTCGATTTGATTTTTTTCCTTTTAGAACTGTTTGGAACAAGATCGTTTTGGTTCTATTGATTTAACTTGCTTACAACTTATAGCTGCCACTTCATGGAGGCCAACTATGTTTGATTAATTTGGTTATACACTTAGCTTACTCTGACTTCGCTCCACCCTGATATCAGCTATATAGTAGAACGCTTCGATCTATGTTATGAACCAAGCAAGACCTTTTAAATTTTGTATGCCTGTTCGTCTGTAAACGAATGCGAATTATGGCAAAGGATTGATTACCACGTTCCTGGTCCATATATTATCTGGTCAAGCTTACCTTAGCGTTTGCTACTGCCAATTTCCAGTGACTTGCTCTAACAGATTACGTAATTAAGTCGCTAAAGTTTCAGTTATAAACATTCGTTTTTTAATCATCACTTTTTCAAATGTTCAAATAATTCGTGAATTTTTGTTACCAAATCAAATGCAAATTGTTTGAGTTGACTTTAGTGGCTTGTCTTGCAAGCGCGCTATCAGTCTAATAAGTTAGCTATGAGTATGCAGACTGCGTGAGGGTGTGTGAGGGTGTGTTAGGGTGTGCGAGTGTGTGTATTGTACTCGGGTGCACAATCAATTTGCGCAATCATGCTGGCACTCAATTTAATTGATTTTAAAGTTGCTGCCAAGCAAAGAAAGCAAAAGACCAACAGCGGAAAAAATGAAGAGGGAAGTGAAGGAGGAGAAGAGAGAAAGGAGAGAAGTGTGAGGAAGAGGAAGAGAGTGGAAGTTGGAGAGTATGGGAAGTGCTCATAAAACAATAAACTGGCATATGCAGCCAGTGAATGCGTAACAGGTTAAACTACCTACCCCACATTCACCCTGCACCTCTTCTCCCCCCCCGCTCACCATCCCTACACCCCCTTAGACGCCCTTGCCACTGGTAGGAAGCCGAAAAACTTTTGAGGCGGATGAGGGTTTGGTTTTGGGTTCGGTTTTTGGGTTCAGTTTCAGTTGTGAACGCTTCGGTTCGGTCAGGCGGGCTTTTGAGTGTTTTCCACCTGAGCGCAAACTTAAGTGGCCAAACTTGATTAAACCACACACACCCACACCCTCGCACACACAAACACACACACACACACGCACTGAGCTGTGCATGGCAAAAGTTTTAACTATGAACGCAGTAGAGTATGCGAAAGGTGGAGGGTTGAAATTTGGAACTGTGGACAAGGATTAAGTTGCGGTTGCGAGGACAAAGAGTTGACTTTCCGTTTGTTCCATTTGTGTGTCAGAGTTGCACTACGTGGGCTGCAGTTGCAGTTGCAACTATTATAATATACCCAGTAGTTATGGAAATTGAGCAAAAGGGTATGAGCAAATCAAGTTGAATACAACTGCAGACAACGAGTGCTGACTAAAAGAGAGAGAGAGTAGAGCAAATGACTTAAGTGTAAATTTAACTCTAGCTAAAGAGACTATCATCTATGTCGAGGTTGAGATCTCGAGAACTAAACAAACGATTGTTATGAAATTTTCTTTGTCTGCTCTGCTATTGAAAAAAAGTTAAAAAACATTTAATTTTAGTAAATTGCAACTAATTTAATTAAGAATTTCACAAAGCAATGTTAAACTGGTTTACAATTATTCTCTTCACGTGCACAGGGTATACTCGCTTCGATCATTCGATTCAATCATGTCCAACGTGCCCTTGATAGCTCTCCAGTGGTAAATCCAACTCGTATTCCTGCTGCTGCGGCAGCCACAACTGTTGCAGCTCATGTGCCACAAAGCCCGATGATGATGCCGCCTGATGCTGATGTTGCTGTTGAGGTCGAACTTGGACAGCTTCTGTTGCGGATGCCACAACTGGTGGCAGGTAGGCGTTGTGCGGCAAATGTGCTGCCCAGGTGGCTGAGAAGCACACAAACGACAACAACAAGGGCAAGAGCTGGAACTGGAACTGCATTGCGAAGGTCTTCGAAGCGATAACTGTGAGGAGTCTGCAGCAAGTTGCGTCTTTTATAGCGCTCAAGACGCTGCAGATTGCGTGCAAGATCGGCAGCAGATGAGACTGAGCGATAAGCAACACTAGGCGAAGCACAGCCAAGGCCAAGCGCAGCAGTCTGCGAGGGTAGCTCCAGAAGTGGCGATCTCGACTAACAGCAAATAATTAGTTACAAATCGTTATAGATTCTTAAGCATCAATAGCGGAGTTCGAGGTAATATATTCAAGCCAAGATATTGCAACAAAATTTACTAGAACTTAGAAATATAAAATATATTCATAAGACCTTCGGTTCATAAGATCTTTTTTTTTTTTTAAATGTTCCTTCGACTGTTTATTGCATTTTTATAGATATTTAGCGCTGTTTTAAAACTTTATACGTATGAAATAAATATAAACATAGATTAAAAATAAAAATACACAACTTTAATTTAAAGTTTTAAATTTGAAATTAAATTTTTTTTTTATATTATTCTTTTTAAAAAACTAAACTGAATTCGCTAATTCACAGAACTAACTAACTGTTTTTCCCTTTCCCTTTGGGTATAACTCGACAAACTTCCCTCGGAACTGTTGAAATTGAATTAAAATTGCAAATTTTCGAGCTTCATAGCTCATCAAAATCAACTTGGGATCAAAATCGGAATCGATCAGTCATCATTAAGCTGCCTGCATGCATATTTCAAAAAGTTGGTCAAGATTTTCTGCACTTTTCCAATTTCCCAGTGTTTTTCCGTTGACTCAGACAGCTCTTATACGCATCCGAGAGCTGAGTGCCTCGGCTGCTGATATGCTCGGGCGACGCATGCGCCGCACTGGCTGCCACAGCCGACGAATTGCAACGTTTCCCGCCAAAGAGAATGCCAGGGCATACGGGGCAGATGGTGGCTAGGTGGAGGACTCCAACGTTGTATGCGGGGGGCATTGGTTTTTGTTTACCTTTGTTATCAGCGCTTATCAGCGGCGCTCTGACGCCCAAGTGACGTGCCCGGAGTTTGAAGTGTGTGCCCATTGGTGGGAATCTCGACGATGCGGATGCCGGGGGAAGGGGCAATGGGAGAGAGGAGTGCGAGTGGGAGTGAGTGCTCATAAGTGTTCTCGCATAAAGCTGAAAAGATGTTGTAAAACAAACATTGCAAGTTCTTCGAGAACTTTGTGAAGACAATAAACATGGATTCGGATTACAAATCAGGAAAGAAAGTTCGAACACTTTGTCTTTCTGTTTATTTAATTAATTTGTAAATCTTACAAACGAAAACGTAATCCGGCTGAGTTGTGTTAAACTTTGTCAAAAAGTTCATGAAATGGTTTAATAATAATAGGAAAGAACATTAAATTAAGAATAACAAAAACTTCCAGTGTTGATGAAGACAGAGTGACAGAAGCTAACGCCAAGAAGTGGCCGTACAGATCAGCGAAGCCCTGGAGATCCCAATAAGTATAAAGTATGCCGCCTGGCCTTACTACAATGCGAGTGCCCTGCAGACTATCAATGAGCAGATAGAATAAATAATGAGCTTGCTGACTGGCAACTGCGCTGATTGAAGGCGAAAAGCACCAAGAGAAGGAAAGAAAGCAGGTTATTAAAGACAGCAGCTAAAAGTATGCAACGCCTGCAAAAATCTAAGATATGATCAAATTAAATCCTCAACAAGCGCACCAGGCAAACAGAGCAACAAAGATAAATATACTCAGACACCTGCTGCTGCCTTCTGTTTACTTGGTACTACATGATCGTTGTATATGATGTGCAACAAAGATGATCAAATGCGTTTCGTTTAACTATTTCTAATCAGGTGCATGGGGTAAGCCCAGAAAACCCTTTGTAATCTAGTGGATTTTTTTTCGAAGAATTAGCCTCATGAAGAAGCATTTCACTAAGCCGCGAAACAGAACCAGAGACATTTATTATTTATTATTCTTATGTCACTAGGAATCGTTCAGTTCCTTCTGAACTTAACCAAATGTGTAGCTTAAAAGATAATATTATGGCTGATGTTCCTTAATTACAATATATACAAATGTACAGTTGAGGGATTATGCTATCTTACGAGTAAGGAGTTCATGGGGATGTATTCTCTTCAGACTTCGGAGTGGCTACTCTAATTGTGTTTTTATTTTATATTAAACCGCCTTGGTAATTTGACCGTTTATTGGCAAACCCATTTTCTAATAATAAAATTAAAAATAAGTTTAGGTAAATTATTGGCACTTAAAGTAAGGTGTGAAAAGTTTAATAAGAAGACTAATGTTAATTTAACGTAAAATGAAGAGAATTTTAAGTTTTAATTGAGTTTTAATGGTGTGGTGTATATTTTCGAAAGGTAGAAATGGATAAATAGATTAGGGGATAAATATATAAAGTTAAAAGGAAAAATGACTTTAACCATTTACATAAATTATATATTTAAGAATGTAAAAAACATAAAATAAAAGGTATTAGATTTTAAAAAATATGTTAATAATTGAATGGCTTACAAAATAAACCATATAATATAGCTGTCATAACCAACGGATAAAATAGCACTGATAAATAGCTATATTTCCAAAAGCCATAGCAACATGTTTATGTTCCTTTTATTACAATCATAACTATATCCCATAGCATCATAGGAACAATCGTTCATACAGTATCGAATTAACGATTTTAATCAAATATCGTTTATGTGCTACGAAGTGCGTTATTTTGGTGATAATAAATACATGAACAATATAATACATTCCCTATATATAACTAATATAGGAACAATCGAAGAAATGAGCCAAACCTTAAGATATTAAACCTTCGGCATGCCAAAAATGTCCTTCATTCTTTTTTGCGAAGGCATGGCACGCACTTTTGCCAAAACTTTATCAAAATATCATAACAAAATGTTTTGTTTGATGATAAAAGTGAACTGTTAAAATGTTTATACATTGAGGTAGCATTTTCCACAAAACGGCGGAGCCACGCCACAATTTTTAGTAAAATTGGTAGTAGTTATGTTAACCCAATGCAAAAACCGAAGTTGAATATCTAACTTCGTTCTTGAGATATTAATTTTGGCCAGAAAACGGGTCAATTACCCATAGTGCACTGGCAGAGGTGCACGTGGGTAAGGTCGAGTTCAGCTATTTTCTGCCTCTGCGATTGCATATTTTCAGACTGCTTCCTGGATTGATCTCTCGCTGCTGCACTTGCTAACGATTTCAACTCGTCCGCTCTTGCTTCGTATCGTGTCGCCTCTTCCCCTCTAGCTTACGCAGCCATGTCCATGGTCCTGCCATGTTGACTGCATTATTGGACCTAAGAAGAGAGACAGTTTATCGAGCGAAGTTGAACATGATTATTCCTGCACGCCGTTCTCGTTGTCGTCAGGAATCTGATTGCTGCACTCGCAATAGCAGTCTCAATCCCAGTGGCAAGTGCAGCAACTCCATCTGCAGCTGCCACACGGCAAAGGCAAGTGCAATTCCAATCCGAGTTGCAGGACAGAAGCAGATCAGAGCGCACAGATGTGTGTGTGTGTCGACATGCTGACAACATTTGTTGCTTGCAACCATTTGGGGCAGTTGCCAGTTGCCAGTTGCAACGTTGCTTGCCCGCCCGTGTGCCTCTTGCCACAGCCTGCTGTGACCCGCAACACTTCCGGCATTTAAGCAAACAAAATAAGCAGCAAGCAGGCAGCAGGCAGGCAACGTTGCAACAAGCTGCATGTGCCCCATGCCACAAGTCGACAGGCCATAGACAGTGGCACACAGTTTGGGGCAAAGTCGAGTCTAGTCGAGTCGGCTGCCACATTTGTGTGCCACTCGTGACAGGCAGCCACATGCTGCATGCCCCATACTGCATGCTGCATGCCCCACATGCATGTGTAGGCGGAAAATGCGGCCATGTAGGCTAATGAGTTCGCCTCGTGTCCGTCCCAAGTCCGCACGTCCTGCTGTGGCTTGTTTTATTATTGTTGTTGCGCTTTTTTTATTGCCCCAGCTGGTTAAC
The DNA here is from genome assembly GCA_018151435.1 of Zaprionus africanus. Lineage (NCBI taxonomy): Eukaryota > Metazoa > Arthropoda > Insecta > Diptera > Drosophilidae > Zaprionus > Zaprionus africanus. Next base: position 1,042,138 of record JAECXB010002285.1, read on the forward strand.
GAGGGTGCCTCCTACTGTGGCACAGACCCCTGCCCCCCTGTTTCCTTGCCACAAAACAAATGCTCGTGGCGGTGTCATAATGGAAATGTGAATGAAAACAAGTCGCCGCTCCGCAGCGTAATTTGGCAACAACCCGAGCAGCAGCAACAGCAGGTTGTGCCACAAAACGAGGACAGTTGCATGTGCCACACTGCATGCTGCCGAGCCTCGCAGCCTCGGCGGAAACGGAACCAAGCACAGCCGAACATGCCTCAGATCGGCGACAATAGTTCACTTTAATGGCCTCAGCATCAGCCTCAGCATTACCAGGATCTGCGGTCGAGCTAGGACACATTGAATGTGGTTAGGTTGTCTACGATGCGGTTAAGTTGGAGTAGATTAACTAAGGTTAGGTTGTTATCAAATGTGCAGGGCTTAGGTTAGTTCAGAATACAGTAGAAGGATGGATTAAAAATGGAATGATTGAATAGGAAAGGAATCAAGCTTTGATTGGGTTAGGTTAGGTTAGGTGAGCTAAGATTGTCAGTAAGGTAAGGTCAAGTTAAAGTAAAGAAAGAACTAAAGAGGTTGAATTAAAGAAGGTTGCATTATCTATCATGAAGTTGATTAGATTGCTTATAAAATAGTTTGGTAACACTTGGTTACACTAGATTTAAGCCAGAATTATTATTACATGACTAAGTTAACATAAAGTTAAGTCAATCTCACCTAGGTTGGCTCGAAGTTATATAAGTTTAATTCTATTTTAAGTTACCTTAGAAGTTGTGGGTATGGTTCGGTTAAACAAGCCTGGGGAAGTAAGTGAAGTGAACTAAGGAAACTTTAGATTTGCTTAGCTGATAAGGTTAGGGCGCACAAAGTCGTAGGTTAGGTAATTAGTGAAAGCAAACCTCATTTAACTCATTAGATCTACTTAGGTCGATGAGTTCGGTTGCCTGATGAAGTTATCAGATAATCCTACTCATCTTACCTGCTCACTCCCTCCCTCTAGCCAACAATTGAACGTACTCTAAGTGCACAAGCTTTTTATTGCGCTATCCAAGTGCTGCAACTACAATAGGAAGGTGCTGGGGTGTGGTCAAAACGTCGAATGAGCTCAGGCAAAGTAGAATCGCAGCCAAGTGATGCGCCGACTAAGCAGTTCGAGCATGAATACAACCAGAGCGACCATCAACATAATATAGCAGACCATGTAGAGGCCGCAGAACAACTCCAACTTGATGGGCCCTACCGGCGGTACAATGCGCAGAGCGTAAGGTGCCTGAAAAGAGGTACGCTCAAAGTAACGATTAATGTAACCTACAATTCCCGCAGACTGCAGCTGCTTGAGCTTGCGATCGAAGGCGAACTTGAGGATCGAGTGACGTCGCAGGTACATGACCAGCTGATAAAGGTAGATGTGCTCGGGTACTGCGGTCAGGCGACTAGTCTGCCAGTTCTGCAGGTTGTAGTGCGCCAGGTTGCCCAGCAGTGAACTTGTAGTGAGTTTCGTATCAGGTGGAGCAGAGTCCAGTTCGGCAAAGCGTTGCATTACGCCCGAGTCGCGCAATAGGGTGCGGTTCTCGGGAAAGTAGTCGGAATAATCGGACGCCAGATAAAGGTAGTCTTCACTGAGAAGGTCCGAAATACGTTCCGGCACCGGAGGATAGTAGGGCAGGCGGAACACATCGTAGAGCTTGCCCTGGTAGGCGACACGCTGCACCAGCGCCAGCAGCAACCAAGTTCCAAGCAGAAAACGCACAAGACCTACTCGCGGTAGTGCACCTGCCTCAACCGGGTTACCCAGCATCGTTGTGTGGACATGCAAGGCACCTCGGGTCAACTCGAAGCTGCCGCCACGACGTCGCCACGCCCACTGCAACAGCACAGCCAATAGGCAGCTAAGCATCAGGGCTGACCAGACGGTACCGCAGAAGGGCTGCACCAGCTGATTGACAGCGCCAAGCTTATACTCCATTGGCACCACAAAGACAAGGGCGCTCTGATGATACGACGAGGTCGTGGAGAAGCGTTCGCGATGCAAATGCGATGCACTCAAAGCGCCAATGGCCACTGAGGAACGTGCCGTGGCCAACTGCTCGAAGCAGTCCGTGTAGCTTTCGTTGAAGCGTAGTGACTCGAGGGATTTAAGGGAGTCAGCACTGTGTGGCTTCGCACAAGGTGGCAACAGGTTAATGCTGAAGTTGAAAATCTGGGACAGTTTCTTGAGCAGCTCGCCATCCACCCCGGAGAGACGCCAACTCTGCTGCAGTTGCTCGGCGTCGTGATAGTCGCCATTGAACATAACAAACGGTGGCAGAGGGTACCAGCTCACGTTGACGGGGCAACCATAGAAGGTCCCCAATGGACGCTGAAAGAGAAACCGGTCGTGTCTTTCTGGCTTAAGCAGAGATCCATCCCTGTATCGACTGAGCAGCCTGGGCGTAAGGTAGTCCTCGCAACCGGGTGCGTACAGATTGTACCCGTAGAGACGCACTTCACCGTCGGCTTGCTGCACCATCACGACGGCGTTGAGCACATGGAATCGCAGGCAGGTCACAAAGATGTCGCTGAGTGTCCTCTGCAGCGCATGCTTGTCCTGCTCCTTCACCCCTCCCGGCCAAGTGAGCAGGATGAGGAAGTTGAACTCCCGATCGAACAGCGACTGGGAAAAGTGGAACCGCAACGTGCGAAACGCACGCGCCGAGTCAATCAGGAACACTATCTGATCTTGTGGATCCTCGATCAGCGTATTGTGCAGCAGCTGCACGGTCACCCGCTCGCCCAGCTGACGTAGCAGGTACGAGATCACGTGGCGATGATAAAGAAGCACATCTTCGGATCGGGACAGTTCCATGATGGCCACCGAGTTGTGTAGCGGACTCACATACCGGTGCAGCACATGCAGCCCGGCGCGCACCAGTTCCGAGGGTTGATACCTTGTTGGCGTAGGTACTGCCCCCTGCTGTGGCTGTGGCAGTAGCAGGAGCAGCGGCAGCAAAGGTAGCAATGGTAACGTTTGCATGGCCCGAGTGGACGCATCGAACTGACTTGACACATGCAAACAAGTCACCTCAGGTTACTTTTCCTAATTGCCAGGATAAGAAATCAGTAAAGAGAGACGAGCAATTAGCAGATCCATTAGATGATATAGAAAATAAAATACATAGCATGTGTTGAGTATTGGAATAATAGATGCATTGAAACATAGAAACGTAGAAACATAGAAACATAGAAACATAGAAACATAGAAACATAGAAACATAGAAACATAGAAACATAGAAACATAGAAACATAGAAACATAGAAACATAGAAACATAGAAACATAGAAACATAGAAACATAGAAACATAGAAACATAGAAACATAGAAACATAGAAACATAGAAACATAGAAACATAGAAACATAGAAACATAGAAACATAGAAACATAGAAACATAGAAACATAGAAACATAGAAACATAGAAACATAGAAACATAGAAACATAGAAACATAGAAACATAGAAACATAGAAACATAGAAACATAGAAACATAGAAACATAGAAACATAGAAACATATGAAACATAGAAACATAGAAACATAGAAACATAGAAACATAGAAACATAGAAACATAGAGAAACATAGAAACATAGAAACATAGAAACATAGAAACATAGAAACATAGAAACATAGAAACATAGAAACATAGAAACATAGAAACATAGAAACATAGAAACATAGAAACATAGAAACATAGAAACATAGAAACATAGAAACATAGAAACATAGAAACATAGAAACATAGAAACATAGAAACATAGAAACATAGAAACATAGAAACATAGACACATAGAAACATAGAAACATAGAAACATAGAAACATAGAAACATAGAAACATGGAAACATAGAAACATAGAAACATAGAAACATAGAAACATAGAAACATAGAAACATAGAAACATAGAAACATAGAAACATAGAAACATAGAAACATAGAAACATAGAAACATAGAAACATAGAAACATAGAAACATAGAAACATAGAAACATAGAGCTTAAAGAGTAAGCAGTTTTTCAAATGGAATGGAAATGATTTCGCATATTTTAGCACACACACTGCGCGTATTGTACTCGTAATACCCCCTAAACTCCCAGGACACCCCTCTCTACTCCATCACCCCCTCTTCCCACCACACACTGAGGTATATTCTCGTCGGAATTGGCGTAGTTTCGCTAACAAGCCTTATAATTACCAGCGCAACTTTCACACACACACACACAGGCACACATGTATTTGCATGTGCGTGGTGGTTGAAGGAGGGGAGGTAGAGGGGGCAGAGGGGCTTATCAGATCCCACAGAGCAGTTAAAAAACTTGTTTGTGACTTTATTTTGCTGTGGCTGCAGCGAAAAACTTTTAATTTAGCAACTTTTTTTTGACAACAACTTTTGGCGAAGACTTCAGCGGCATTTGATGTGCGTGTGCGAGTGTGTGTGGGTGTGAGTTTGTATGTACGACTGTGTGTGTGTGTGTCTGCGTGTGTAATGGAAAATCTGTTGGCGTCTTATTAAACAAATTATTGACAAATGTCGCTCAAAGCTGGCAACAATTTCCGGCAGCCTGCGCAATGCCAGATATGTTAAACTCGTATGCAATATAGAATAGATGCAACTGATGCAACACACACACACACATGCATAGCATCTGTAGTGAGGGAGGGGGAGAGGCAGCCACTTTTGGGTAATATTGTTTATCAACTGCGGCGCATTAATTACGCAGGCACAAATAGAAAGGGAGCGAGAGACGGGAAATAGAGTGAGAAAGAGCAAGAGAGAGAGAGAGACAGAGAATGGCTGCGTGTATGTGTGTGTGCATTCATGCATGCCCTGCCTCGGCTGCCCGGCCGGACAGCAGCCCCCTCTGGACACTAGCAGCGCGACGAACATATCGTTTTGCCACGCAGCAGCAGCGGCGCCGGCAGCGGCGTCAGCGTCGCCGGCATTTGCATTTATATGCAGATCCTTTGTGCCCAAAGGATATTACATTTTTCCACTTGAAGCATTTTTGTGAATTTAATGAAATTTTTAATTTTTATGCGCACACTGCAGCACCAAGGGGGTGAGGGTCGGTGCAGGAAGAGGGCCAGAAGAGAGGCTCACTCGTTGCCACAGTCGACGCGGCGCAATCCCAAAGCGCAAAGATAAATATAAATTGCCCCGTTGAGTGAGCAGCAGGCGTTACCCCTTAACACCACAACTCACTCCCCTCCCCTAGCACTTTGCTGTGCACACAAGATGCAACTGCAACCGCAGTGGCTAGCCACGACTTGAGGCAGGCCAAACTACCAGATACTCTGCAAATGTGATTCCAATAAAGAGAATAAAGGGGAAATGAGGGGGATAAAAACAAATTAACGGAATGGAAAGCGCAATGAAACAAGGTTTAATAATCATTAATGCTTGATCCGTTAAAGTGGGTTGGTGCTCCCCAAGAAATGGATCCTAAATAAGAGGAAGAGTAGATTATTATATCGACAATATCCAGTTTTATTTATTTTAAAGGAAGTTATGAGGAAGGAAATGAGTTAAGATGAAAAGCCTTTCTTAAATAGTTATGATCAATGGAAGGGATGCAGAATAAAATCATTACGATATGCTCCATTCGTTCTAGGAACTTGCCCCCTATAAGATTTATCCAATAAATGGAGAGGATAGCATACTATGTTCATACTTGATAAAATTCAGAAAAAAATTTTAAAATATCCATTTAATATAAATTTAATATGTATCAAATGTACAGAAATTATAGCAAAAGCCCCAAAATTTTTATCACATATCTATCAAATAAATTAAATTTTTGTATCAAATAAATTTTAAATGTTTTATACATCATATAAAAAACAAAAAATATATCAAAAATGTATCGAATGTATATTGAATATAAATCAAAAATATATCAAATATCAATCAAATGTATTATATAAATGTAAAATATTAATCAAATAAAAGGTTCACTTTCCTCTCCTTTCTCGTTTCCTTTAATTTATCTTGGGACAAGTTTAAGAGAACAATATAATACAATAGCTACCCAAAGCCCATTACACCCTTTATATATACAATTATCGCTCTGTCTATCCCTTTTGACACCTTTTAATTACAGGGTATTCACAGCAAATTGGTTCTAGGGCATTCCGACGCTTGTTTTATGCGCTGTGTCGGCTTGCATTGCAATTTTTTGTGGCAGCACGTTAAGCGAATGAGGAAACAGAACTAGCTGCCCCTTCCATACCCAACATCCCCCTCCACCTTGCTTTAGCCTTGTTGCTGCTCCTTGAAGTGTAAAACTAGTTAGACTCCAAATTTGACAGGCCTAAACAGAGCTCAAGGGTCGATTAAGTGTTGCAGATTGTCAAAGATCTTAGCATTAGATCCATTTACCCTTTTTGTTGTTCCACACACTCCATTGTTCCCACTCCCCTCTCCCTTCACCCACTCCAAGACTCTCTTTACGCTCTCTCTTTCGCTGCTCACATGGCAACAAAAGCCGAAGAGCGAACAAGGTGGGCAGCAAGCTTGATATGGGCCATAAGTCAACTATCCGAAAGGTAACTCAAGGTAGGGGCGGGAGGATAGAGAAGAAGAGGGAGGAGAGTGGGAGGAGGCACAGGGTGGAAGCTGGTAAAGGCTTGCCAAGTTTAGCCAAAGTTCAAGTTGGGGATGCGGCTCCATTTGGTGCATAAATTAAAAATGACAAGGATATGCCAGGACAGCGCGAGAGGAGGGGGAGAAGGAAGGGCCAGGTTCACCCTTTCCCCCTGCCACAGTCTCCCTGCCAACCTCCTTGAATGTTACCCAAGGCGCGGCGAGTAGGGCAACAAGTTGCAGCTTCTTGCTTCTTGGCGGGCACTGACTAGATGAGTGTGTGGCAGAGAGTGCTAGGGAGAGTGTGTGTAAGAGAGTGTGTGTGTGCGGCATATGATACATGAGCCCTGCACAATCCTCTCTCCAACTCTCTCTCCCTCCCTTCCTCTATTTTGCAGCCACTCGAATGGCAAACTGCCTTTTCCCATTGTGCGCGAGGAAATTCTACAAATTCAGCGAAAAGTATTTTTCCACCTTTAAAAGAAAACTCTCGACTGGCAGGGGAAGCGAGTGGGCAGGTGGGGGAGCGGGTAGAGGCAGGGGGAGGGGTAGGGGCTGGTAGATGACTGGGGCTTCTGTTGCCTGAGAGCGAGAAATGATTTATGAATGCAAAAAGTTTTGGCCCCAACTTTGCGGAACCGTTTGCTTACCTTGTTGTTGTTGTTGTTGCTGTTGTTGTTGTCAGTGCGACATGGGCAGCTTCGTGTTACGCACACCCACACACACTCACACACCCACACACACATGAGCACACACGTAGTGGCGCTTAATGGAATTATAAAAATGTTAACTTCAGCAGAAATTCAAACAGCGCCTCGATGTATGCAACACTTTTTTCTGCTTTGTTTGTCTCGCCTGAATCTGTACGTAGTCTTTGTGTGTGTGTGTTGGTGTGTGTGTGTGCGTGTGTGTAGTGTGCTTAACCGTATTGGCAACCTAACCTTTTTATACGAATTCAGTTATAATTTTGTTTAACATTCGAAGTGGCTTTGTTTGCGGCCACTGGCTGCGCTCAAGAGGAGAGCAAAAGCAAGAGAAAGAGTGGGGAGAGAGGGGGAAGGGTAGCCAGCGTAACCGAAATGTGGTTTAGTGAAGGAGAGCCCGCAACACTTTTAACATTTTGCCATCAAGTGTCTAAAACAAAAATATTTGTCTGACCTTTTGACGTTTGCATTGGTTGAGCGCAGCAGCAGCAGCAGCAGAGTGAGAGAAGAAGGGGAATAAAGGGGTAACAGTGGCAGTAGTAGCAAAAGGGAGAAATGTGGGGAACAGCGTGGGGGGAGGGATAAAGTTTTCAACCATAAAACATAAATGAAAAGTATCAATGATTGCTTTTAAGAGGGAGATGTATTTTTGTGCCTGTGACGGTAAATGTAAATTTCCTCTGTTAACTGCGCTTTGTTAGCTGTTAACTGTTAATTGTTTTCGGCAATCTGTTCGCTGATTTCTGTTAAATGTTCTATGTTAACTATACTCTGTTATTTGTACTCGATTATATGCTTTTAATATGCGTTGGGGGCCCCTCCTTTTTTCTGTTCGATGATCTGTTCTGTCTTTTATCATATTTGCTTAACTGTTCCCGCATCTTTGATTTTTAATTAATGCTTCCATTTATCTAGCTCCTATTATCTGTACTCTGTTATCTGTTCTATATCCCCCATTTGATGTTTCCTATATATAATAATATATTCTAATATATTCTCTTCTCACACTCTCTGTCATTTACCTCATTATATTTTTAAAGTCAATCTGGTTCATTGGTTATCTTAGCTGTTCTTTCAGTCTCCTTCAACTGTTCGTCATCTATTATCTGCTTAAATGATTATCTGTCAGTCTTGCACTATAATTTGTTTTGTATCTGTTCCCCACATATGTATGTTAACTCATGACTCCATTCTTTCTTCAGTGGTTCATTCTTTCAATCTCGTCTCTTGAATCATTATTAAATGTTTACGCTCCCGTCCACATCACTTCAAATAGAATATATCGTATCATCTCAGCAGCTGCTCCACCTACTCCTTTATTTACCCTTCCCTCTCTCTCACCCTCTTTGCACACTGCTCTGATTGTTTGTCTCGTGTTACCGCTTGAAAAATTAAAACAAAGCAAAGGCCCAAAACGTCAGCCTCAGTGCAGGGCCCCGAGGGAACTGCAGTGACTGCAGTCAGACGCAGCTTGAAGGGTTAGCAGACGGGGTTAAGATCGGGCTAAAGGGAGAGAGGGAAGGAAGATAGAGGAATGAGAAGGGGGAGGGGTAGGGTGAAGGCAATCCAATATACTTTTCAAAGCAAACACAAAACTTGAAGCACGCCAAGCGTCAGCTAAATCGAAAGCCGAGTCGAGGCTAGCCAAGCCAAGCAGCCAATCTAGCGCCAAAGCGCTGTCAAAAAATATGGGAAGAGGCCCCTTCACCAGCTGATATTGCTCGACTGTAAGGATACCCTGTAAAGCAGATGTAAATGAAAGAAACAAAAACAGAAGTTACTCCCATGTGCACCGACTCCACTAGATATAATACAGTGTATTATGCAGGGTATCTAACGACAGCGCCCATACTCACCAACAAGCTCAAGCGACCCCACTGACAGCCTCTCTACTTTACAGGGTATTCGAATCAACCACACCCAGTAACAGAAGCTGCTTCAACTGCCTCCGCCGCTGCTGCTGATGTGTCTTATCTTGTCTGCTCGGGCCGCGACTGACTTCGGCATCGACGCGACGCTGGCAGCGACGTTGGCTGCGACGTTGGCAGCGGCGCATCCTGCAGGTTTTTATCTTGGCGTCATGTTGATGTTTGTCGGAAACTTGATTATTTTCGCTGCTTTTTTTGCCCACGTTGTTGGCTGCCACATGTTGTCTGTGGCTGCTGATGCTAGCGATGGCACGACGATGTCGTGACACGGGCAGGGAAACAGAGAGCTCGAGAACTTATCGATAAGTGAGCTTCAGAATAAAACACAAAATTGCCTTTTCAAGCATTCATCAAAACTCCTTTAGTAAGTTGGAAGTGTATAGACAATAAGTTATCGATAACTTATCGATAAGCAGTAAATATTACACAGAGGGTTTGCTCAAAGATGTTACCAAGAAGAGCTTAAAGCTGGATTTTTAATAAATAATACATAGGAAAACGATCAAATATCGAAAGTATCGATAACGTAAAAAGCTTTCTCAACTATGGCAATTTTAAGCCGCAGGTGTTGTCTCACGTAACAAGGGCTAGCTGGCCTTTAAAATGGAAGTATTGAAGAAAAATAAAACAATACGATTTTTTATCGATAACATTTTGTAGTTAGCACCCTTCCCTGCTGACCACTCATCACACGTGCCATGCGATCATCGCTAATCGCTCTTGAAGTTCGGATATTAAACTAAAAGAGCTAAGCAAACTAATTTCCCTATAACATTCGAAGCTAGATCACTCGTTGTCACGTGCGTGTCATGCAATCATTGCTAACAGGCTTGTGATGTTCGGGAAGTAAATAAACAAACGATAATTTATCGATAGCATGTGTAACCCTCTCTGACCACGTGACACGCTCACATCTCTAGCAGCGCCGAGTGAAGATGTTTGCGCTTTGCCCGCAGCGTACAAGCGGAAGCAGTCAAACCAGAGATAGACATAGGCGTGGAGGGGAGGCAGAGGAGGAGGGGAAGTGGCGAGTGGGTAGTTGGGGATTAGCCCGAATGTGTGAAGGAGGAGGGCGAGGGTGGGCAAAAGAGTTTGCCGCCGCCGTCGGCTGTGTGTGACTTCGATGTAAATGCAACTTAAAGTCGGGCAAGGCAGAGGCCACTTTGGACATGTCGCCTCGTACGACTGTTCTTGTTGTTGTTGTGGTTGTTGTTGTTGCAACGAAAACAAGCATAAGTAAAATAAGTTGTAATAAGAACAGTTAACAACGAGGGCTAACCCGAAAGGGGAGAGAAGGAGCGGAAGAGAGGTGAAAGTAGAAAACAGGAGCAAGATACAAACGAGCTGAAGATGAAGACGAAGCAGGTACAAACACACACATAGACACACACCTGCTCACACACACACACTTTAGCAAAAAAATACACCTAACACACACACATAACTCCCCCCGCAGGCCAGGCAGGCACATGACAAGCACATGACTCCAAAAGGGAAAAGAGTGCTGTCTTGCTGTCTTCCTGTCTCGCTTGCTCCCTTCCCCTGCCCGCCACCCGCCACCCGCCTGACAACTCCTTTAAAATGTAGTTACTGTTGTCATTATTCAACCTTAATGAACTTAACAAGCTCGCACGACGACGACGACGACATGCCAGGACAGCAGCAGCTCCTTCAGTTGGACAAGCGGAGCGACCCCTTCCCCTTCCCTTCCCTCCTCCTCAGCCAGCCAAACAGACAGACAGTCACATACGTTATGCAGCAGGGTGTACTGGGTGTACAGGGTGTACGGGGTGTGTGTGTGTGGCACATGAAGTTGCATGTTCATGTCGCAAGAAATTTTGCGCTCAATGGGGCAGGGTCACGTAACTCAAATAAAGCCAAAAGCAGAAGAAGAAGAATTCAAACCGAAACAGCGAAAAAGCCAGAAAAGAAATCGGAGAAAAAACAACTAAATAAACAAAACTATGCAAGAAATGGAGAACGCGCAGATACCCTGCAAGTGGTGGAAAGGAACTTGGAAGTGAGTTGAACAGATACCCTTGACTACTAGCTGACCAGCTTACTGTACTGATAGATACGCTGTGCTTCTAAGCCAAAGCAGTTAGCTAAATTCAAAGTAAAGTAAGTAAGACTCGACCAGCAGATACCGTGTAAGTATGTAAATATTATTAAGTTTCAATTACTTGAAAAACTATGTCACAATACCTTAGAATTTCTAGTTAATTTCTAGTCTCCCAGTAAACAAAGCAATAAATTTTAATATTTAACTTCATTGTGAACCTTACAGAGTTCAAACCATCCTTTACTAGAAAACTTTTACTGACTCAAAACAACTATCGAATAATACACAAAATATTCTCGTACTTCCATTCAACATATGCCATGCTACGTCGATGGCCTCATGCCAAGCCAAGCAAATTAAAAATGTGTTGCAAATATCGAAGAAAGAAGCCAAGAAGTGACCAGATGAACATCGACGAACTACTTCCGGAACGCAGAAGTGCAAAATGAGCTGGGTCGAAAGATATAACAATCTTTAATCCTACACTACAAACATTTTAAGTTGGAAAATATAATGATTTTAAGTTGCAATTTAATTCTCAGCTCGAAGAAGATGATAGAATATTAATAATAGAATAGAAGATTGATGAAGATAATGACAAATCAAGAAGACTTTCACTACCATAAGGTAGACCTACAGTAAGCACCAGATCAGAAATTTGCATTATAATAAATACTCGGGAAATTAGTTGAAATATTTCAATACTTTAACTGAGAACATCGTATGTTTCATAGAGAAACATATTGAATTTACAGCTGAAATAAAAATTCTATCGCCACTACAGATAAACGCAATATATTAAGCCTAATCTTGGCGAAATAAGCTTAAAGCTAATACCCTCTTACCTCTTGTTGTGTTATTGGAACTGTTCCCAGTTTTATTTTGCCTCGAGTATAAGAGTTACACTTCGGCATTTCGGGCGACCCACTGTCATCGTTGCTTGGCCCACATAAAATGCCGTTACAACGCCACATTTGCCGACAGTCGCTCGTCGGCCGCCCACGACGTCGGACACGCGACGCAGCTGGCCAGAAATTTGTGGAAGGAACTGAGAACCTTCTTGTGTACGAGATTGCGAGATCTTAAAGAAATCGAGTCGAGTTTGGGTTTTAGAAATCAACTTTGATTATGATTACGATTGGTTACTTCCATCAAAGTGTCTAAACTTTCCATTCGGCTCTCTGTTCACTCATGCCATTATTTTCAAAATTTTGTTTAAGTTCAAGCAAATCTAAGTTGGTGTCTTATATTTATTATGGCATTGATTCCTTATTGTTTATGTATCAATAATATATGTATAATCGTATTTAAGAAAGCAAGAAAGGAAATATTGGAAAAACTTTAAAAGAATTCGGAAAACGATGAAATCAAATTAAAATGAACCAAAAAGAAACATTTAGAATAATGAAGAGAATAGCTTTAAAAATTATACAGATATAGAAATTGTTATGGAGGAATGTGAAAATATTTAGAAACTTATTGATTATGGATCAATTCTATAATCATATTTAAGAAAGCAAGAAAGAAAATATTGCAAAAACTTTAAAAGAATTCGGAAAACAATGAAATCAAATTAAAATTAACCAAAAAGAAACATTAAGAATAATTCAGAGAATGCTTTAACAATATAAGATATATAAATTGTTATGGAGGAATGTGAAAATATTTAGAAACAGAGAAAGCATTTTGAAAATATTTCAGTTTCATCTCAGCATTTTGCATTATTAAATGCCATATGAACCAGATTGCAACTGATGATGGAAAGCTGCCAAGCGCAGCCTTTTGCAGCGCAACGTGAAGTTAGCCGCGAGCCAGTTCTACCGTTATTCATTTTATTTATTGAAAACACAGCAAAGAACGAGAGCAGGGGAAGGGAGGAGGGGAGAATGTTTGCCTGGTTCGGTTTATGTTAAGGTCATCGATATGCAAATCGATTGACAAGCCCGGAACAGAGAGTCAGTTGACCCTTCTGACCCCTCACTTCCCCCGTCCGCATTCTTTTCCAGTTTTAGCCACGCCCCTGCCGCCCACTTTAACCTGCAGTTTAATAAGATTCGCATCGTTTCGATCGTTCTGCTGCTTCTCGCATTATATGTTGATGTCAGGCTCGACGGGTCTTTTGAATTTGATATCTACGCACACACGCACACACACACACAAGAATTCACTTAACTGGCACACACACACACATACCTACTGGCACTCACCTGCTGAAGCTGAAGTGGCTGGAGCTGCGTGATTGGACAAACTGCGTCCTTTGCTTGCCTGCTTCGGTTGCGGTGGCCATTTGACATAATTAATTGTAACACGGTACAATTACGATACGACTTCCGCCCCCTGTCCTGACCACGCCTCCCCCGTCCCCCTGTTATCCGCACTCCGCCCTCGACTGGAGCTGGGCCAGGACAATGGGGATATACATTTTAATTAAAGCACCTCGAGCAACTAATTACATTCTCAGAGTCAAATGCGATGCACCCAGACGAGTCTGTGTGTGAGGCAGAGGGAGAGGGTGTTGAGTGTGTGTGAGTGTGTGCTTGTGTGTGTGTGAGTGTGTGCGTATATTTCGTACAACAAAGTCACTGCTAAGCAGTCCAAGCTAACCCATTTGTCGCGCGGGCAACATGTGCGGTTTGTTTGTTCTTGCCCGATGCCCTTGAGCGATATTTTTCTATACTCTCTACCCCCATCGCTCTCTCTCTCTCTTTTTGTCCCACTCCCATTTCTATACGAAAAGAAGCAGCAATAGCTTTTGATGCTGGTTATCGATAGCCGGCGACAGCTATCGATAGTTTATTTAGCAGCTGTGCCTGCTCTTAATTCATCACTTCATCTTATTTCATTATTGTACATCCGGTTGGCATTTACTATTGATAGTAACCGATAGTTCTTAATTGTAAAATTGTTAAAGTGCTATCGACAATCGACAGTTGTTGTTTTAAAGACTCATCCCTATATTTTATGCCTACATAACGTATTTAAACCTCTCCTCTTCCAGCTCTCCATTCATCCACCTGACAACATTACCAACTTACTACCGATAGTCGATGTTACTTCGATATCTGCGCTACTCAACTTCCACTTCTCTCTGCTTTTACCTCTCATTTCCTACGTCTTTCTTTCTTTGAAATACATTTCTTTAACCCTGCTCATTGCTCTCTTCTCATCTTCCCCCGCCTTCTCCCTTCTCCTCCTCTCTCCCTTGCCATTTAGCGATTCCATGAGACCCGAAGCAATTGTCTTTGCGGGCATTATGTTTATGTTAATCGTTGTTGTTTTCATTACTAATTGTGCAATGATAGGGGGACAGAAGGAGCACAAAGAGAGCACAAGAGGAGTGAGAAGGGGAGAAGGGGAGAAGGGGTACACGGAAATGGGATCAAACCAAGAGGGAAACCGCGTCAAGCCATGCTAAACCCTTTAGGCCTTTTCAGCTCGTTTGTCGCTTTGTGTCGCCTTCGTTAACATGACACTTGAGGCTTAACCCACCACAACAGCCTCCGTCCCCTCCTCCCCCCACCTGTGGCTGTTAAAATGTGTTAAGCCATTAAACGAAATTGAAATTCTTGGCAAGTTTACTTGATTATCCTGTCGCCAATAATTAAATGTTGTCGCAACAAGTTGCCGAAAGAAAGGCGGACAATTTCTGTCCAGGAGGCTATAGAAGCTGGCAGAGCTACCAGTTAAACGGTTAAGTTGCCGTCAAGGCGGCTGCTGGGCCTGGTTATAAATTGTACTCATTAAAATATTTTAATTTACTTGCTCAGCCAGGGGCGTAGATGAGAGCAGGGCAAAGGGGGCGTGCCAGAATTAATGCTCAACACATTTTTTGGGTGAGTGAGGGAGGTGGGGCACAAGTTGACACAATAATTGGTTATATCAATTGCAAAAGAAGGAAGTAGAAAAGAGGGTTGAGTAAAGGGGGCAAGGAGGCAAGGGGAGAGAACGACACTGTAATCAGCGTCAAGTCTTGTGCCAGTGCAAATTACCCAGAAAATGTCATCAAGTCAATTTGCGAAATGAGAAAAGTAATCAACGCCGAACCCAGACACAACCGAGACCAAGACCTCAATCTGTCCTCAAATCTACCCCCCCCCCCCCACTACGGTACTCCTCCTGCCCCCCTCTGGAAAACAAACAAAACGCAGAAAGTGCTTAAAATTTAAATCACTTGAGCAAAGCGTCACAATATATAAATTATATTTCGAGGGTAAATAAAACACTTAACGCCCTTTTAGCGGCACAGAGACAGAACCATCCCCCTTCTCTCACCCTCCCCTCCCCTCAGCACCTTCACCTCGCTCCCGCCTTGAGGACACGCTCTGTTAACATCGCGTCCTTGCGCAAGGATTCACAGTTAACGAAACAAGAAAGAAATAAAGGTTACTCTCAGCAAGTCGAAGCATTTATACCCTGGATGCTTAGGGCTTTAGTCTTCTTCCCTTGTTCTTCACACATTTCATTTGGAATTCGTTCTTTTTGATATATAAAAGCTAGGCGATTCCAGTGAAACTCTGACAGTATGTTGGAGATATAGTGAAAGTGTAATGTGCTGAGTTTGGTTGCATTATCTTAAGAAATAAGAAACTTAGGCCAAGAACATCGATTCCAACTTCCAGCACACTTACAATGTACTATAACAATAAGAAACAAGAAGCTAAATAGCTTGAAAAGAAATCAGCTTGACTGTCCAGTTCATGATCACGAATATATATATATTTTTTTATTTATTTAAAGTCAGCTTAATTTATAAAAATAAAAATAAATTAATAATAAGAACTTAAATACTAAGAAAAGAATTTAATACGAATTTTTTTGGATTCAAGACTGAGGTAAAAAACAAAAAGAGGATTGAGGAAACTCAGAAAACCCCAATCAGATATATTTTATATATATTAAGTACAAATTGCTTTTGCTTAAGCTTGTCAGTCTCATAGTTCTCCTTAAGCAATTGTCTTCTCCTTCGCGCTTTGTCCAACACTGTTCTCTCCATAGGGTTATCGATAGTCGAATGTATTTAATTAACTTGTGTGGTCACACTTAAATAAGAGATGTATCTTCTATGCCACAAATGAATATACCCTGTGCAAAGTGTAAATGAAAAGAGAGAGGAAGAGAAGTGGAAGTGAGGGAGAGGCAAACACATTGTCGCAATGGGGCGTCCCTTAAGCCATCATTATCAAAATGGCAAGCGGCTGTGC
This sequence comes from Zaprionus africanus, assembly GCA_018151435.1. NCBI lineage: Eukaryota > Metazoa > Arthropoda > Insecta > Diptera > Drosophilidae > Zaprionus > Zaprionus africanus. The sequence continues at coordinate 1,058,639 of JAECXB010002285.1, forward strand.
AAGAGGCGTGCTGCCAGAGGGATTGAGCAAGGGCGGTGGAGGGGCAGAGCAACGACGTGCAGGCAGACTGAGACTAAACAAATTTGTGGCCCCGTTTGGCACAGACTGCCTGCTTGCCTGCCCACTGATGTCTTCTTCTTTGTCAGCTTTACTTTTTCTCATAACTGTCAGCTGACAGCGCCAGAGTTGTCACCCCGCCGCCGCCGCACAACGGAGACGACAAACAAAAAACGGTAAAACAAAAAAAACTTTGCCAGCTTTGTTGACGTTTTACGATTTTATTTTGGCTTAATTTTTCGCGAGAAAAACTCTGTTACAGACGGGGTTAACCTGTTACAATGTTATAACTAGCCATTTTTTTAGCTGTTTTCGAATTAGAAGTATAGTTACCCAGCTGTGAAAAGAACTTATGTTACTTACAGGGTACTTTTTGTGGCCCTTACAAAGTTTTCACTGCATCGATTACTCCTGCTCGCAAGTTGTTCCATTTTACAGGGTATTCGCCATGCGACTTCTCTTTCATTTGCTTGGCTGCACGGTTTGACATTAACCTGTCAGCGCCTGCTTTGCATTTTATTATATATTAAGTATTTATGGGCACAAAGGCAACTGACTCACCTCAGCCCTGTCCTGCCTTCTCTCTCTCTTTCTCCCTCCATCTCTATCTATTTGTGTCTCCCTTTTCGCTTGCTCCATCCTTTCATTCAACTGTGACTTAATCGTTACCCAACGCTCGTCTAGTCATGATAAAATGCATTCGTTAAAGAGCAATTGGCTAACGAAATTGTATCGAAGTATTATCGAAATGTTATCGATAACAAAATGAAAGGTGTATGAAGAACTTCTTGAATTTAAAATGTTTCAATAGCTGTAGCTTATTAAAGCGGAATGAAAATGCTATCGGGGAAATGTTATCGATAACAAATTGAAAAGTGAATGAAGATAGAAGCTGTAGCTTATCAAAACGGAATGAAAATGTTATCGGAGGAGGAAATCAATAATGTATCGAAATGAAGCTGTAAGAATCACATATAAAAACACTGTTCAAATATTCAATGCATTTGCCTATCGAATTGTAATCGAAATGTTATCAAGAGCAAAATGTGTCGAATGAAGTTGGAGAAAACAATTTAGAAGTTTAGAATACTGTATTATATAACAATTGAGGTTATGGACATACTCGTAAAAGATAGAAGAGTTAACTCGACTTTCGAATACCCCGAAGCATTTCTAGCAACCTTGTTCCACTTAACACTAACCTAATCTACCGTAACCTCTTTGGCCTATCGAATGCTTCACTTACATTTCCTCCATGCCATGCATTTTCCGCAACTTGATCCAATTGCCTCGCGCGGAAAAGCGAAAATGCCTCAATTCGCAATAAAAGCATTTTCTCTGTCTCTCTCTCTCTCCCTCTCTCTCTCTCTTTCGCACTCTCTCATTTAGCCCCCCTCTGCTGCTCTTGCATTCTCTGCCTCTCGCTTTGTCTTTGCCTTGCGGTTTTTCCTGTAGCTTTTCCGCCATATGAAAATTCAATTGACGCCTCTGATTCGATTTACGCTTACTCATCTTCTCTCTCCCACTCTATTTCCTACACCCTCCCCTCTCTTCATATATTTCTCTCTTTTGTTCTCTAAAAAAAACTCTAAAAATCAAATAACGTTTTCGCTTGCGGCGCTTTGAAGCGAGGCGCCAACTGTTTTGATTAGATAAGCAACAGGACCCCCAGATAGATGATAGCGAGCAACAGAGAGAGAGAAGGAGAGAGTGTGTGAGAGAGAGAGACAGAGTCAGTGAGCTGCGGCCAGTTCGAAAATCGCCTGGTGGGCAAAACACAAACAGTTGAAAATCAGGGCGAAAAATGTATAGAAAAAATGCAAAACATGGGCGGAAAATGTTGCTCTCACTCCCCCTAAGCACTGCCACGCCCCCTATTCACTGCCCGCTGGTTACTGAATGCGGCAACTTTTGGCTTACAAATTGTTTTTTAGTTGGCAGAACTTTTAATTTGGTTAAAGTGTAAAAATGTTTGTTCACTCGCTCTCTCGCCCTCTCTCTCTCTGTCTCTGCGGATATCCCTCTCTCTCTTCCTGCGAACCTCCACTCTTCCTCACACACACTCATCTGCATCTTTATCTAGATATTCTATTATACCCTGTACTCGTTAAGTGGCTTCCAATAAAACGATTGTGTGTATCATTAGGACTAATTGTCCATTAATGCGGAATCAGTTAAGAAAGACCATTTTTAAGGACCTGAAGAGTGTTGCCAAATTAAAGATAACTACAGTAACTATTATATTGAAGTATCGTATTCAGTTTAGAGTTCGAATGAACTGAATAACAGAAGGATTTCTTTGTCAGAGTTTAGGAAATAATATTATAGTATTTAATATTTGTATCCTGAATTTAATTCAACTTTGCAATAGAACTGTGGCCTACTTGCTGATAACATCATATTGTTATTATATCATATTTTATTATTATATTTCTTCTATTGCATCCTTAAATTTAATGCAAATTTCACCATTACAGGGTAGCTGGTAGTTGTTCTTTTCCAGGCATTCTCTGCCTTATTATTTTTTTAAATTTGCCTTTCTCTATTTTAGAAAAGTTTGTGTTGCAAATTAATTTGCATCTCACACACACACACTCTCTATCTACCTCCTTCCCTCTCTTTCCCTCCTTGCCACTTTCTCCTTCTCTCGCTGTGCGTGCTGGTCACTTTTTTCAATTAGAAAAAAAAAAACAGAGAGCAAGTTTTTCGTGCCAAGCCGCAATTAGATGGCAATTAATATGCGAGAGATATGACGCAGTGGAGGAGAGAGAGAGAGAGAAGGGAGAGACAAGAGAGGAGGACATAAAGTGGAGGAGGAGAGAGAGCAAGATAGAGATAAGCTTAGACAATGGAAATTTAGTTGCTGCATTAATCAAACAAATCAATTTAGTCCAGCGATGAAACAAAGCATACCACAAAGCACTCAACTTGCCCCGCCCCCTATCCCGAAATAGCCTCTGACTCTGCACTACCCCCGCCCCCTTCCTTCTTCCCCTCGCCCATTACGATTCATAAATGTAATAAAAAACCATAAAAGCTCACACGTCAAACGCAATTCAATTGTTTTGCCCCCTTTGCTATCCTGTGTGGGGGCGTGGGGGGAACTGTGACAGTTTCTGCTGCGGGAAGAGAGAGAGAGAGGGGGGGGGGGGCCAATTATCAGTGCTATTACCGAGTCGAGAGGGGCCTCAATTCAATTTGTTTGACGTTTCAAATGGCTTTCTGTCACAGCACCCCGCTGCTCCCCCCTCTGTCTCTCTCCCTTCGCCAGGCAACACATGATACGTTCAATGAGTACCCACACTTATTCACACACTCACTCACACACTCACTCGTATTCAAGTTTTTGGTTACTTTTGTTTTGTGCCCCAAACCCGCAAAACTTTCGCTTGGATAAAAGCCGCAAAGTGCGAGAGGTGCCAAGGGGGAGGGGGAAAGAAGCGAGGGAAAGGTCGGAGGTGAAAGCCACGCACACGCTGCGTATGAGTAATGTCCCATTCTGTCTCTGCGTGTGCGTGCCTGTGTGTGTGTGTGTGTGTGTCTTATTCTTCAGCTCGTAATGAAAAGTTTGGCGTAATGAAATAAGCCAAAGTTTTTTGCAGCTTTCAATAATAACTGTAAAAGTAACTAGCCGAAAGTTTTTGCACTGCTTTTCCTTCACTACCCCTCTCTTCGTCTGCTGCTGCTTCCTGTATGTCTCTTCTTGATGCAGGGACAGCCAGAGATTATGGAAAACTTTCCGCTTTCGCTTAGCCTTATCTCGCAGACAAAGTCAAGCCGTGATTGAGGTTAGGTCTACGCCGATAATCGTTCAATGTGAACATATCTCTTGCACCTCTCCATATTTCTTTCTCTTTGTGTCTAACAGCTTCCACTCCATTCGTTCCCATTCGTTCTCATTTACTGAGGGTCTCACTCTTAACAGCTAAGTATGTCTTACTCTTTCTCTCCCATTCCACTTGTTCCCCTATTATAACCTCTTTGTATATAATTGTCGTGTTGTTCCAGTTATTATTTCGTGTTTCAATTCCCTTTGTTCCCAAAAAGTATATATATGTTTTATCAGCATCACTAGCGTAGTCAATTGAGGCAAGCCTGCCTGTCTGTCTGCCTGTCTGTCTGTCTGTCTGTCTGTATGAACACACAGATCTCCGCTATTATAAAAGCTAGAGACACCAAATTTGACAGGAAGACTCCTGTACATTCGCTTCAGATATTGTCAATTTCAAAAAATAGGTGCCACTCCTAAAATTATTGTTCAATTCGATTCAACGTATAATAGTTACAACTTTTCAACTATATATGTATATAATGAGCTGAGTTGCTTTAGAATCTCTCTCTCTCTCTCCTTGACATTCCAATCCAATCAATCTCCTTGTAACACTTATTAAAAACAGAACGAAGAGTATCTCACTTTCTGGTTCCATCTGGTACCAAATGTTCCATATTTCATGCGTTCCGCACTTATGACACTTGATTTGGGCGCAGATCATTAAGCAGCAAGCGCGCTGTCGAAATCGAAATAACAATTAATCATAATTAAGCCACAAAATGCACACATAATCATTTATAATAAGCAAGCAGGGAAGACATAGTCAGAGAGGGAGTGAGTGAGAGAGAGAAAGAGAAAGAGCGCGAGTGGGAGAGTGGGCAATAAATTAAGTTGAGCAGGTTCGTATTAAGCTCCCCCTGCTTGTGCACCCTGGGCTATTGACTAGTTGACCTCTTGCCTTGCCACTTGCCACAAGCCAAAAGCCACATTTCACTTGCCACAAACCATTTTCCATTTCCACTGCGCCACTGGCCGCCGGCTACGCCGCAAGTTGCCACAAGCTGCCTGCCTCTGCCTCTGCCTCTGATCCTGCCCCTGCCCCTGCCCTCCCCCTGTCTGCCGCAAGGTATCCTCGCTTGTTGCGTTAATCACGCGTTAAATTAACGCACTCATTAGCACAAATTACAAATTGAGCGACGAGCACACTCTGTGCAATGGGCATTACCTTTCTCAACCCCCCGCCCAGTGCCACGTCCCCCTGGCTGCTCGAGCTGAGCTTAGTCAGGTGCTTAACATAAATCACTTAATAATCAAGTGCAACCGTTTAATTGGCTGACCGTCGCTTCCATCTGCCCTCCTTGGCTTTCTCCCTCTTCTTCTTTCCTTTTGCCTCTTCCTCTTCCTTTCCCATCCCTGTTGCGTTCCACCTGCCATGAAATTCGACGCCATGTTGCGGCTCAAAAGGTCGCTGGCTTTGTCGCCTTTCGAACAATTAATTATATCATTAGCAAAGACGGACAAAAGCTTGCAGCTGCAATACACTTAGTTGCATTTTGATGCACTTATCGAACAATATATACATATATCGGAAAATGAAATAAATAATAATCCTGATCTGATTGGGTTTTTTTGGGTTTTCCCAATCCTCAACAAATGTTGGATCAACTTTTTCTTTTTTTTACCCCACTTCGAATCCCAAAAATTTCTAATTAAATTCCTTTTTTGTTATATAATTTTCTCTAAAGTTAATTCTTATTTTTACAAATTAAATTAATTGTATTACTTTATAATTTATAGTAACTTCTTTATAATAAAAAAAAAAAAATTTTAAAAAAAAAAAAAATATACACACAATAAAAAAAAAAAAAATAAGAACGTATTATCGTTTATCAGCATAGATTTATCGACAAATCCGTTCATCAATCATAATTAGCGAGCACTATCAATTTATCAGTTGATCAACGTATGCGAAAAAAACAGAAAATCTTGAATATATGTACGAGGGTCGTTTGATAAGTCAGAACTTTTTTATTGGCACACCTCTCTAATATAGAGACATAGCATGTAAGAGATTAACGTATTATCGATTAACAGCTAACTGTAAGATTTATCGACAAATCGGTTTTTGTTTCAATCATAGGCATTAAGCAGACGAACTCGATCTCAATTTATCAGTTGATCAGAACGTCATTCGCCTAAAAGCAAAAAAACATAAAATCTTAAATATATGTATATAAGCATGGATATGTAAACATATACATATGTAAATGTTCATTAATTAAAGAGGTTTATCCCCCTTCTAACCTCTTTGCCTTTCTACTCAAGTTCAACCGATAACTTATCAATCTGTTCGCCTGTTTATCAACTTCATTACATAAGCATCGCTGCAATCGGTAAACTAATAACAGGGTATCTACCAGTAATGCTCTCAACTGTCCTCGATTCCCTGCTCGGCAGCTCCTCGGCCTCTGACATTTAATTTAAGTTTTGCAATTTGCATGCGAATTACAACGCCAACAATTCTGATTGAAACGCCGACAGAGCGTAGCCAGGGAAAGAGAGAAGGGAGGAGGGAGAAGGTACAAAGGAGCACTACCGTCCAGTGCCTAGTTTTGGATTCAAATCAAATCTATTGCCAACAATAATAACAGCAGCAGCAGAAGAGGAGAAGAGAAGGAGAAGAAGAAACAGAGGCAGGCAAAGAACAAATAAATAGGCAATACACAGCAAAATTTGGCAAGTTTTTAATTGCCAGCAACCGCTGCCAGTGACAACCACAGGAAACAAACTTTTGCTTTTCGATACCCTGTAAAAAATGGTGCGCTAGTGAAAGGCAGTGCTGAAAACTATGCTTTGCATATTCTAGTCAATTTTACTTGTCTAAATAAAGTTGTTCTATCGATTATTTATCGATCTCTATTGGCAACTTGAATTCTGTACTAAATTTGTTCAGAGCAAACAAACTTAGCATAAACATTATTCTATGTTTTGCCACGCCCACTACAGTTTTAGTTATGTGCTTAATATGTTTCTAAGCAATAGAACTAAGTTAGAGAAATGGCTCATACTAACTAAAATACACAAATATTTTGAACAAGCACCGAAATTTTAATGGGAAATAGACAACTTACTCACAATTTACAGGCGAAAAATCGCACTTGTTCGATTGATTTATTTGCTATAGGGTATCTCTAAGTCTCTCTATCGTGCTCAGCTTGCTTTTCCTTTTCTCTAGCTACGTAATTATTTTGTGCGCATTTGCATGTGCGGACACAGCGTACCAGGCCCACGTTCCCACCACGGACAGTTCATTCGCTCAGGGCTCAATCAAATTACAAAAAATGAGGCAACCGAGCAACTTAATCATCATTGTCTTCATCGCCATCGTCAGCGTCATCGTCATTATCATTATTATCAACCCCAGATTTGGGGCGGCAAATAAATCGAAATCGAAGCATACAAAAAAGAAAAAAAAAACGTAACCAACGGACAACAAAACAAAAACAAAACTAGACAAATTCCCGAGAGAAAAAAAAAACGAAAAAAAAAAGAAAATCTGCGGCGAGTTGCCGCGATAAAGCTGCAAGTTGCGGCCACAGTTTCAGCTGTTTTTCAGCTCGAGTTAAAGGCAAAGCCACCGAAAACTACTACACCAAAAAAGGGAAAGTGCACCGGGAGAAATGAGGTAGCAATAGAAGTGAAAATATAGTTATGCTATATTTGGCTGAGAAAAACGAGAAACGAATGCTTAAAATAGGTTTGAAATTAGGTTTAATTCAATAAAAGTTGTTCAGCTAATATTCTCTTATCTCGCAGTGTAATTATAAATAATAACCAAAAAAAAACTAGTTACATATGGATATGTCTTTTTTTTAAAACGAAAGGTTTAAATAGGTTTAAAATTGTTTTAGTTAAACGAATAGGTTTAAATTTTTTTTAAGTTTGTTTTTGAAATGTGTTGTTAAGATGCTATTTAGAATGTATAGTGTTTAATTAAAAAAAAAAAAAAAAAAAAAAAAAATTCCAATTGTTCAGTTTGTTGTTCCGCTGCAAAGCTCATTTCTCACAGTGTAGCAATTGTCCTCTTCCTTTCCCACCTCTCGTTCCTTGCCTTGTCTATGCTGCATTCGCCGCTATCTCAATCCCTTGGCCAATCTCTCAAAGTGCCAGACATGCCAAAAGGACTAAACAATTTTCTGCGCTGGCAATTTTTATGGCCAAACGATAAGTAAAACGATATTGAATGTGTCCAAGTGTGTGTGTGTGAGTGTGTGTGTGTGCGTGTGTGTGTGTGCGTGTGTGTGTGTGTGTGTGTGTGAGTAGCTTGCGCCCTTTCGAAGCTGGGCGACAGTCTTAGACAGCACTCGAAGGGAAAGGCCCATTAAAGCCCGATAAGCATCGCATTGTCCAAGGAGAGAGGGGCGTGATGGGCGCAGGGGAGTGCGAGGGAATGAGAACTTGGGAAATTGCGCCCACTTTAAAGGCAATTGCCGGGCTTATTAGCACTTTGTTCCCTTTAAAGGTCAACTCAGATTGCCAAAATTAGCTGCAGCAGCAGTGCGAAAGTGCGAATTTTGTGTAATGTTAAATGGCCACGCCCCCCGCCTTTCACAACTCACGTCCCTCCTGGCTCTGCAAAGTGTTGCAAAGTGCCCGCCGGCAGAGAAGGAAATGCTGCGTTAAAAATTATGTTTGGCCTGCCAGCACCCTCTCACTGTGTAGGGTAGGGGCCCCTCTCCAAAAAAAAAATATATATATTCATGGCATTTATAAAAGTCATTCCGACTCCGACAGCGGCACTGGATCTGCAACCGGCTAGGGGTGTAGGGCTGACGGAGGTGCTTGCGGGGGCAAGAGAAGCTAGCGGGTGTTGCGGCACATGCAAAATGCGGCCATTACGCCAGGGGCTGCGCTACAATCGACTGCGAGAGGATTATGCCGCGAGCAAACAAGCTGAAGCTGCAGATTGAATAGCAAGAATGGTCTTCTAGAGGCAGAGAGAAGGAGGGGGAGAGAGAGAGCAGTAAAGCGGGGAGTATGAGAATTCTTTAGCCTATTTTAGAATTAACTCGGCTCTATCCATTTTTTGCTCTTTAATTCTTGACTCTTTCTCTTTCATTAAAATTTGATTCCAAAATCTCTTTAGTTTCTCAATTCTTCTGTCTCTGTTTCTATTTTATGTAGTTGTTTCTCCTTCAAGTAACTTCGATTTTTTACGCTTAATCCATGTTTCTTCATTGCTCCTTCTACAGCCTTTCCTTTAGCTTATTTTTTCTCTCGTCATCAGCCTTTCCCTTTTATTGCCCTTTCTACACCTTTATAATCTCTTTACTCCGCAATCCTTCAAGCATTCTCGCTCGATCTCACTAATATGCCGTACCCCACCGTGTACGGTGCCCACACAGAGGGGCGGGGCAAATTACTTTGACTTTCGCTGCGCTTTTCCACGTTGCGGCCATTTCGAGCATTTTTGGCTTTTTTCTGGCTGCCAAGTGCAAGCGCAAAATGTTTATAATTAAACTTTAATGCGTATTTAATGAGCCCGGGCCCGGGCCGTGAAAAAATAATGCAGACTTCAATTCGAATATGAATATGAAAGAGCGCCCCTCTCTCTCTCTCTCTGTCTCTCTCCCTTCCTCTTGCTTACTACGTGTTATGCAATGTTTACAAGGCCGAAACTTTGTGCCAGACACAAATAAGCAAGGCAGGCAACACACAGAGCGATACAGGGACAGGAACAGGGGAAGAAGGGCAGACCGACTGAAAGACAACTCTATCGGAGACAACTCTATCCCCTGATAATATAAATTTAATCGTTCGCTTAATTGTCTTCATATGAAACCGAGTAAATGCTGTTAAAACTTTAGCAAACAAATTGCAACTAGTTGGCAAGGACGCGCCCCGTTAGAGTCAACATGAACAAGAAGATAAAGAGGAAAAGAGGGGAACGAGGGGATGAGAAAACAGCAGGACAAGGAGACTGGAAACAGGCGAGGCGACTCTGTCGACGACTTGTGAACAAATTTCTAAACGCCTCGCACTTGAAAATTTCAACTTACCATGATACTCTCTCTTCCTCTCTCTCTCTCTCCCTCCTTCTCCTTGTACGCCTTGTTCTACGCTAACTTGAGCAGCCAAAACTTTACACACACACACACAACCGCACTGTAGTCTGCCCTGTGTCTGCGGTCTCTGTGCGGCATCCTTCGTAGTCAGTCTCGGGCGCTTCAAAAATGTATGAAAACTATTTGACCAGAGCCAAACGAGGCACATGCAAAATGCAACATGCTGTAATTGCCAAACGGTAGCAAAATGCTTGTGTCACTGGTTCCGCACTGGTTCCACGCTGGTTCCAACACACACTGAACAGTGAACTAGGCAGTTTCGTCACCTAATCACACTTGCAGCGCTTCCTATACTAAATAGATACAGATGATCAAAGTGTATCACTTAATTGAACCAGCTCAAGTGAACTAGTTCAGCTGTTCATGCCTTCAAAAGCAGAAGAAAAGCTAAGATTACTGATTGTCGATTCTTTTTCACGATTACAAAATGCCATTTGTTTAATTGAACCAGTCAAATGAACTAATTCGCTGACTGAGCGTACTATTCAGCTACTAAAGGGCAGGAGATACAGCCATAGCTAGTCAGTGAACTAGTTCCTTTGGATACTTAAGCGAAAGACATGAAAATTAAACAAAACTCATCAATGCCAGTGCGGGAACTTGTTCAAATTAACTAAAAGCAGAAATTAAAAGATTATTTTCTCGAAATCGACAAACGAAAGGCTCACATAGTTAAAGAAGACATAAAGAAGAGGGTGAGAGAGAAAGCAAGTGTACTCTCTCAACTGCAGACTGGAACTAGTTCCGATAAATCTCAATATTTATCGCTGTAGCCATACTTCTTTAGGGCTGATTGCGCAATCGCCTTGCCTCGTCTCGTTTGCGATATGTGTGACAATTTGCTCTCGCATAAGTAGCCTCCCCCACCCCCCCTCGTGCACCAAACCCCTTTGCCAATTGTCTGCTTGCAGTTGGAACTAGTTCGCCCGCTCAGTCGGTCCCGGGCACATTGACAGTTGGTGTAAATGTCTAAAGTTTGATTATGGAGCCTCAAAGTAAAAACCTGAACTGGGAAACTGTTAAAAGTTTCTTTTATAGAATATCATTTGTTTTATTGCCGCCATGGCCAAAAAACTTTGCAAATTGCATGCACATGCACAGCCAGAGACGGGACACACACACACACACACATACTCGCGCGTAAGTAGACGAGCTTAGTGAGTGTGGCGCATATATAGACATCATCTAATATAAGTAGCCCATGCATATAGTGCATATACATATCTGCAGTTTGCACACCCTGTAATAATGATGTTGAGTGGGGTATGTGCGAGCTGAACAATGGAAATGGATAAGAAAGGGTATACTAATTGTATGCAAGTGCATGCAGCTAGTAGAAGGAGGCGTGGCAGACACCACAAGCCTCTTTTTTGGCTCGGGATAATTTCATAATTCGATTAACATGTCTGGCTGTCTCTCTGTCTGTTTGTCTGTCTGTCTGTCTGTCTATCTGTCTGTCTGTCTGTCTGTCTGTTTGTCTGTCTGTTTAACTGCTTGCCTGTCTGTCTGTCTGTCTCTCTATCTGTCTCTCTGTCTATTTTTCTGTCTGTTTGTCTGTCCGTTTGTCTGTCTCTCTGTCTGTCTGTCTGTCTGTCTCTCTATCTATCTCTCTGTCTGTCTGTTTGTTTGTCTGTCTGTCTGTCTGTCTGTCTCTCTATCTATCTCTCTGTCTGTCTGTCTCTCTGCTTGTCTGTATATCTATCTGTCTGTCCGGCTGTCCGTATAAAACAATTCTCAGCTCTTGTAAAAGCTAAAAATATTTAATTTGCTATGAAGGTTCCTCTATGCTATACACAAATTAGGTTTATTTCAAATGCTGTGTGCCACGCCCACCACCCCCGCAAATAAATGATATAATTTATCAATTTAATTTCTAAGCAACGTATAAAGGATACGATTTTCTTACTAAAACAGGTTCTTAGGTTACTGTTACTTAACATAAGTAAAGAAGATGAAGTTCAAAACTGTGCGAAGGGTATCTAAATGTCTGGCTTACCCGACTGTTGCATACGTCAGGTTCAGTTCTTATGGTAGGTTAAGTAAAATGCTCAAACAGTAGTTGGTTAACTTACTGATTCTCACCTGCTGGGTATCTGCCAGTCGTGTAGCGTACCAATTGTGGCCTGCTTATGCAATTCTCTGGAAATTTTCGTATAAATCAATAAACTTATTCAATAAATGTCTGCACCAGTCGCCGACACTTGCGACATTTATGGCGACAATCATTATGCCAACCAGAGTTGGCAACCCTCCCCCTCTAGCATGCCAAGCCCCCTATCCCCACGCCACTGGCTGACTAGCTGAGCCTGAGCCTGAGCCTGGGCAGGTCATTAAACGCATAATCGATACTAATGAAGCGTCCCCATCGTCAGATTTACTTGCGCTCCCTCTCTCCCTCTCCCCCTCTCTCTGTCTCTTTCTGTGTTGGCAATTATTGTGAGACTGCAGTGAGTGTCTCCCTCTCTCCCTCTCCGCCCTTGCTCAGCGTGCATCCGCTTGATGGCATCATAATAAATTGCCCCTTGCGCTCTTCTAAATATCTGATCACATCAATAGAAGCGAGCGGGAAGCAGAGGCGTCGCTTGGAATGGGGTGTGAACTGCCGCCCCGTGGGCGTACGCATAAACGTTTTATGTCTTTTTTTATCCCCCCTCCCCCCATCCTTCTCTAGCGCTGAGATTTGTCTTTTAAGCGAGCTAAGCTGCAATTTTGCTTAATGAGCCTGGCAACATTTTCCATTTATAGCCGACTTTACAGCACTGGCTGAAGCTGAAAGTGCTCATAACTGAACTGAACTGAACTGAACTGTGTGTGCGAACTAGTTCACACATTAGTGAACAATTTATCGCAACTCGTGTATCGGTACAGACTGTAAGAAGCCAGACTGTAAGATACCCTTCGTACCTTCTTGTCACAAATAGTTACGATATGACTTGAATAACTTCTAAGTTTCTTTTTTATCGGACTGAAATTTAAAAACGAGGCAGATATTTGGAGTCAGCTAACTATATTTCGAGTCGAATTGAACATTTTGATTATTGATTTGAGGTCAGGCAACATAAATCTAAGAAATAAACTTGTTCAGCGCGTAGTAAAGATGAATCTACAGGCCGAATTTGGTATATCTAGCTTTTATAGTATTTGAGAACTGTGTGTTCACACTGATAGACAGACAGACATTGAAATCGACTCATGAAGGGATACTGATCAAGAACATATATATATATATATATATTTATATATATGTACATATTTTACTTAATAACCTTACTCTTCTTGGAACACTTTCAATGCACGAAGAGTATAAAATGTTGTCGGGAAAGAATTAACTTTTGCTTGGCTTAAAAAAAGAAAAATTCAATTCAAGAACTATAAAGATCCTTACTGCTTGTTCATATACTAATAATATTCTATCGTAACATAGTTACCCGATTTTTATACAACTAATAAAAGAAGATCATCTCTAGCAATTCCCAATTTTAAAATTGTAACTTCCTTTCCTAACATTCTCAGTGTGCTCTCAGCTTACTGCGTGCAGTCAACGCTTAAACTCTAAGCCGACAGTCTGGCAACACTGCAGGCAACTGGCAGACGATTTGTTTGGCTGGCACCATTTATCAAGCTGGCAAGGCTCGAAAATGAAGCCAAAAAAAGAAGCCAAAAATTGCAATTCAATTGAGTGGAATAAACTTGCAACGAGTTACGAGCTGCAAGTTGCAAGTTGCCACACAAATTTATGACTAGCATAAAGGCTGCAGATAAAGAGAGGGAGAAAGAGGAAAGGAGAAAGAGAAGAAGCGAAAGACAGCTCAGCAAAGGCGACTTAATAAAATTCCAATTGAATTAATGACAATCGAAATTGGCTTTCAATTGTGAGCGGCTTAGAGAAGGATAAATGGAGTAAGAGAAATACACAGCAAAGGGGTGAAGAAAAGAAACGAAAATAGTGGGGTGAAAAATGCAAAAATGAAGCAAAGAAGAGATAAAGAGTGACAAAGCTTAAAAAATCGAGTAGAACTTATAAAGAAAGAGATTGAGAAGGAGAGAGAAAGGGAAGAAGATAGAAGCTAGACTAATAGAGAGCTACACAGAAAGAGTCAAGGAGAGAAGAAGATATACGGCAAGTGTGAACAAGAGAGAGACCTCGAAGACTAGTCTATTTCTGAGATAGATTCATTTAGCACACACAACCCATAATACTTAACTTATATTTCCGATAAGAGTATCGATATACGATAAACTGTTGCGAGCCCAGTACTCGCATATTCGCCTTCATTACAAGCGGCCATTAGGGGCCCGACTAGTGTCGACATTGCCACGCCCCCGCTCAGACAGATATGAGCTGCAGTGCGTATTAATAGTGGGCGTGGCAAAGTACGCCCCCGAGTGTGGCATAAAATAAACATTTACTAAATTGACACTTGCGATTCAAAACCAAACACTCAATTGGCGAGCTGCCTCGCCTCGCCTCGCCTCGCCTGGCCACAACGACAGCGACACCATCATCAACTGCAACAACAACAATAACTGCAACTGCAACTTCAACAACAACAACAACAGCAGCGCAGCGGCGTTATCAACTCAAATTCCTTGCATCGACGCACAGAGGCCACACACACTTGCGAGAAGCGGCGTTAACTGCCCCAGACGAAGCGAGTGGGAGAGAAGGACGGACAGAAACTGTCTCTGGGTCTGTGCAAGTTCCACCTCCCCCCCCTTCCCCCCACCCACTCTCTCCTGCTCACCACTAAGCACCATTATCGAGCGCACTCAGGCTCCGTCGTCATCGTCATCGACAACGGCAACGACATTTATAAACTGCACACAAAACACTGTCCACAGTTTTACCCCCAACCACACCCTCACACCCCCTTCCTCCCTGCCTCACACCTACTTCCCACACTTTCCACAGCAACTGGCCACACTTCACCACAGCTCGACGCTGCCCGCTTACAGGCTGCACAGTGTGTCACAGTTCGATAAATGATCGAAACCTAACCCTAAGTTCGCTTATGCAGCTGTCACAGCGTTGCCAGATAGTGAATGAGTAGAATTCTAATTCGAATTCATGCAAACTGATTGACTTAAACAATTTATCGATTTATGTATATGTTTATCGATTGCAGATATTCGTAATGATGCGATTTATTTTCTTTTGACTTTCAGCTTTGTTAAACCGGTTCATAAGTAGAAAAGGCGTTGCATTTCTATATAGTATAGTGAACCGGTTCAATAATGAACAAAGTACATTTTGCATTATTTAAACGTTAATGTTTTCGATTCTGGCAAGGAACTCTAGTGAACCACTTGTGAATCGTCTATTGAACCGGTTCAACGATCGTAATTTTTGTAGAACAAATCAAGTTGAAACAGTTCAATCAATTTGCAACTAGTTCATACATTATAGTTTATAGTTTTCTATATTATAATTTGTCATTTGTTTTTGTAATTTTAGAACCACTTGCGAACCGGTTCAATGCTTTACAACTGAAATTGAACAATTTTGTCGGTCATCGTTGCGCACTGTCGATGACGAAGATGATGACGACGCGCCACAGCGATAATGAAGCCGTGCAGCAGGCGTGGAGAAACGGCAAGAGAGAGAAGGGAGTGGGAGGCAGGAAGAAAGGGAAGAGGGGGGAGAAGAAGAGCAATAGTAGACGGCGACGCTGCCCAGTGACCACCAAGCAACTAAAGCTGCCGAGGAGGATGCAAGCAGCAGACACTTCTTCTTTTTTCACAGACAAGGAATGAGTGAGAGAGGGAGAGAAAGAGGCAGAGTGGGAGAGAGAGGGAGTGAGTTGGAGTAGAAATTCCTAAATGAACGATATAAATTGTTGGCAGCCACAAATAATGAAAACACTTTGCGGTCATTTAGCGCTATTTGAGGCAGACACACAGACAGGCAGGCAGACATAGACACACACCCAGACACACACCCAGACACACACACACACACACATAGACAGACGCATGCTGCTGACAGTCGTCTCTGTCTGTAGGTGACATTTTTTTCTTTGCCTGACCCTGCCTTCTTCTCCTTCTCCTCCTCCTCCTCCTACTCGGCTTGAAGTCGCATTGCAATTTGAAAATGACATACGAAGTCCATTAAGCGCACAGCCAGTGGATGCAACAACAACAACAACAACAGCAACGACAGCTTCGAGTGCAACATGCAGTTGGCTCTAGAAGGGGGGCGTGGCAGCCAAAGGCAGCTCTAATCCAGTCCTTCACCCTTGGTCTGAGCCTGATGAGCATTTGCGACCAGCCTCGTTACAGTCGCACTGCCAAAATTATCTTCATCAATGGACACACAGAGACACTCACCCACACACACACAGACACTCTCACACACACAGACACTCTCACACATACAGACACACTCACACACAGCCAGGCACCCTCGCAATCGCATTCCGTTCACATTTGATAGGTTTGTGTTGCCATTCGTAATGAACATTGACAACTCTGAAAAACAGAGACAATTGAATCTTAATTTCCCAATGCGAAAGGGAGAAAGTAAGTGAGAGAGAGAGAGACAGAGAGAGGGAGCGTGACTAGCTAGACAGATGACTATACAGTCGCATCGCTTCATGAATCCATCCCGGACAAAGACAATAAACATTTATTTATGAACTCAACAGTTTCATTTACTCGCTTAGCATACCCAGCACTTGCTTGACTGTGGGGTATTTTCAGTGACTGTTTGTCAGGACTTGCACTTTACTTTAGTTTCTCTCATATAGAACGGGCTAACTAACTTCAACTCGAAGTTAAACTCTTCTTGCCTAATTGTTTCTGCATTGCAGGGTATTTGCAAGTCGTGCACTGCTATTAAGCTTTTTTTAATTGGTTTTTTGGCAGTATTTAAGTTCTTATTCTCTCTCTCTTTATCTCTCTGTTTCAATTGTGCAAACTTTGCTAGATGTGGCAACGCTTATCGTAGCAATTGCTTCGATTGAAGGATATTTGATGGATATATCGATATAAATATCGTACAAACATAGAAACTCCTTCACTTTGTTCCTCTTCTATTTTTATTTTCTTCGAATTATTCTATCTCTCCCCCTCTTTCCGTAGATCCTTTGTAAGTCACTATCGAAGCTCATTCCTTGCACTTAATTCCCTCTTCCCCCCGTCGTCATTCCTTTCTGTCTTTGTCTGCACACAACATTTATTGCATTTATGTTTTCGAGTTGTCTTTTAACCCAGTTGCCTCGCTTTGATTTATTCAGCTTTCCATCATATTGCATTCCTTCTCTCTCTCCTCTCTCTCTCTCACTATTGTATGCAGCCCTTTGTGTCGGTTGGACATGCCCTTCATCTTGGCCAGAAACACGCCAAATTATCATAAATTTCCCAAAGGAGCTGAAGTTAAACAACAATGGTCGCCAGGTGGCGCCACACGAGACACAACCTGGCAGAGACTTCTTTGATGAAATATAATTGAGCTACAACTGCAGTGGCTCTGTTCTGGCTTATACCCTGTAACTGAGAGAGCGAGTGCAATGGTAAGTATATGTGCTTTAACTGTTATATAAGATATATCTACATTACACATATGTATATATTGTTATATATGTATATGTATTTGTCAATATTAAGATTATCAACAGGTCCTACAAACATAATTTAACTACAGAGTATACTACAGTTGTGCTCATTTATTGTTTAACATAATAATTATTACCGTTCAAATGATTTCTGTAAATTTGGGTAATAAATACAAGTTAATTTAGAGATGACACTGCAAAGTATGCAACACAAAATACGCTTAACAAAGCAGTTCAATATTTAAGCGGGTATAACACAGTCGAACACTTTCTATATGTTGTTGTTGCTGTTGTTGTTATTGCCTCTGCTCTGCTTGCTGCGTTGTCATCGTTGTCTGCCTTGTCGCATTTTACGCCTCGACAACGATGCGTGACACAAACAGCAGCCGACTTATGGCAACTGCCTCAGCCTGCTCACACTCTCCCCCTCCTCATCTCTGCCTTACTCTCGCTCTTGCTCTCTCTCTCTTTCTCTGTCTCTCACTGTTTGCTTGATAAATAGGCAGTTAGTGGAGGCGCAATCTCAGCTTACATTCATAATGCATTAATTTTGGCTGAATTAATCGCAAGCAGTGCAAAAGAGAGAGTGTGAGAAAGAAGGGGATGGAGAGGGCAGAGCACTGCTGCTGGTGCCAGGCTTTTTTCCATTAAATTACACGCATTCAAGACGTTTTCTGCTGCCATAATTGCAATGTCGACAGAAAGAGAGAGAGAGAGAGCGAGAGCAAGGCTGCTGTGCTACTCAAGCAGTGCAGGATCTTGTGAGTGTGAAAGACGCTGGAGCAGGGGGAGGAGGGATGGGAAGAAGGCAACACCAAAGTGCTAAAGTGGTAAATATGTCAGCGGCAGCGAGACGATAAATTCTCGTTAAGTAGACGCGCACACGCAGCCCACGGGCAGGAGGCGTCGAGGGGAAGGGGGAGGCGAGGGGGAAAGGATAAGGCAATCGGTTGGCCTAATCTGCTGCGCTTGAATGATGATGTGCCACGCCCACGCACAGCCCTTAATTACAGCCTGCCTGAGCTGAAGAGGTGCATAACGAAGAGGAGCTGTAGAGGAAGGGAAAGGAGGAAGGTGGAGCGGGTAAAGCAGTGAAAGAAAACACGTGCGCACATGTGCAACTTCCGTTAAAAATCTATTGCTAACTTTCAACAATTCTAGCACATCGAGGGAGGGAGAGGAGGAGGTTGCACGCTTTGCTGTCTATCTGCGTGTGTGTGTGTGTGTGTGTAAGTGAGTTAGAGTTTCCTGCAGCTGTCGTAGAAACTTCCTGCTCTTGCACTGCACTGCCCCTTGCCGTCACCGCCCTCCCCACTGACGTTTGCTAAAACACTTATTTGGCTTAGGGCTAAAAACTCAAAGCCAAAAATAGCTACAGCAACAACAACAACAGTGCCAGAGTAGCCATTTTGTAGACACCAAAGTTTAAATACACTGCTTGGCTTGGCTCTGCACTGATCGAGCAGCAATGCAGGCCAAGGTATGAAGGATACAATGTACTGCTTGCAGCTGTGCGAAATGTAGACAAATTAGGTTTCAAGACTGCTTGCAGAGAAAGCAGTGATCGTGGTTTGATGAGGGGAATCTGCATGCGCTGAATGAGTGAGTTTGTGGTTTAATGTGCGCTGTTTGATGCAGCAACGTCTGACTTAAATTAGATGTGTGCAGACCAAGCAGAACAGGAGAGGGAGAGTTGATTAAGATTAAGTTCTAGTGCACTAGAGTAAGTATTAAGTGATTTGAGCAAAATTTTATTGCATTGATCTGTTTGCAGACAGTGTAGTGCAATAGAAGGAGAGTTAAACTTGAGTGAGCTTAAGGCTCTATTCCACTGCTTGCACATGCGGTTTGGGCCAATCTGTGATCGACAGCGAATTTCACCTGCCGTACCATCAATACTTCTCTCTTCAAAGAGAATCTACAGATTTCAGGGCCAAAAAATAAAGAGAGATGTGTGAGCACGAAATGCAGCAAAGTTGAGTGTGCCCTTATGTTGCTGATGTTCTTGTTGTTGCTGCCCAGAAAGCGTATTTATTTGGCGTGTTATTTTTATTTTCGTTTTTTCTTGTTGTTCGTCTGCTGCAATATTTTTTCAACGTGCATGTGTAATCAACAGACAAACAGAGAGAGAGAGAGAGAGGGAGAGAGACAGTGAATAAGTATTTATAAGTATGTAACGTAAGTAATACGCATACAGCTGCCTTTATGTCTCTCCTTTCCCTCCCTCTCCCTCCTGTGTGTGCTTAAAAAATTGCACAAAGTTTAAGTCAGCTGTACGTGTGAGTGTGTGTGTGTGTGTGTGTGTGTGCGCGTCAGTCTCGGCGCTGTTTAACTCAGTCATAGAACTGTTGCTGAAGTCACGTAATTCAAATAACTAAAGTTGGCGTAAATATGCCAAGCATACAACACGAACTCGCACTCACACACACACAGGACTAACGCCCTAAGAGCGCAACACAATTGCAGCATGGTGGACTGCTTTGCAAAGCAGTGTGGCACGGGTATGCTCGTGTGAGAGAGTGAGCAGGCAATAGAGATGAGCTTATTTGTTTTAATGGGTATCTACTTGTCTGCTACACTGTGCACCTTACAGAATTCCTGTTGTTCTTGCTGTTGTTGTTGTTGCTGTTGTCGGTTGTCAGCTGTAGAAGTGAACTGCTTTAAGCGTGTTAATTTCGCAATTTGTATTAAGCGCTCGTTTTAATTGGCCAATCAACAGCAGAGCGCAGCAGCATAAAGCACTCTGCAAATGGGTGCGAGTGCTAATCTGTGTGAGTGTGTGAGTATTAGTGTGTGCATTAATGTGTCAGTCTATCTCCCTCTCTCTCTAACTCACTCTCTCTTTGTCTGTCTATCTACTCAGCTTAAGCACGCCAGCCAATTAGCCGCTTAACCAAGGATTGCATACAGAAAGAGAGAGAGAGGGAAAGAGATAGAGCAGAAG
The DNA here is from genome assembly GCA_018151435.1 of Zaprionus africanus. NCBI lineage: Eukaryota > Metazoa > Arthropoda > Insecta > Diptera > Drosophilidae > Zaprionus > Zaprionus africanus. Next base: position 1,079,090 of record JAECXB010002285.1, read on the forward strand.
AGGGAGAACATTTAAGTGATTAACGCAACGACAACAACTAATCACACAAAGATGGCCGCTATAATCAAACTGCTTGCACTTGATTAACAGTTGCTGCACTGCTTGTCTTGCAGTTGTTGCACAACAATTAGGGGGAGGTTCCTTGTTTTTATATTAAGATTTGAGATTTACAGATTTAGCAACTACAAATTACCTTGAATGTACATAACATGTGCATAATATAATTTACATATAATAATAATAAATATAATTACATAAATAATACAACTGCACATGTCATTTACGTAGAGCATTCACGTAAAGAGGTTTTATTTAGGCCCCGCCATACTAGCGAGCTCAAATGCGGTCCGTAACGTAAGATGACGATAATGCCAATTGCAATCTTTTGGTGTGAATCCTCTTCGGTTATTGCATTCGAATTAATTGATTTGCACTGCTTGATCAATTGCTTTGATTGCGCCCATTACAATTCACATGCACATAGCTGGCAACTGCTTGGTCTGCAATGCACTTCCCCCTCATTATCACTACCACTGACATATTGACAGTTACCCTTTTGTTGAACTGTAGTTGCTGCAAAGCAGATTACGATCTAAGCAGCAGCTGGTACTGCTTGCATTGTTATTGAACGGAGTTTGATTCATGCGTATTTGTGGGTGTGTGTGCCTCCCTCTCTATCTCACTCTCAGTTTCCATTGCTATTTATCAGCACAAAGACTTTTCATTAATCAGTTAATAGCACTGCTTGTGTGTATGTGTGTGTGTGTGTGTGCTCCTCGGGCAGCAGTAGCAGCATTAAGCAGGTCAGCTTTGAGTCGACTTAAGTGGGCGTGGCACAAGTACCCGCGCTAATTACTTATCCAGCTGGAGGATGCGATTTTAAAGCTGTATCTCAGCAGACAATTAAGCTGCCTGCGTTGAAGTTGACGTCGACGTTGGCGTCGCTGCCACCATTTTGTAATTAGCCGCATTACAAGCGGCCACTCGCTGAGATTTCTCTGCGGCTCCTTTATATGTTAATGAGTTTTCTTGCCATTGCCCCTCACACGCCCGCCACACACTCCTTACATTTAACACTCCCTTTCTCTCACTCCCTTTGCCAGTACGGCAATTGAATTCGCAACCAGAGCTGCAGTGCAGCTAAGCCTCTGTCGCACTGCTTCCCCGCACTGCACTCCGCTCTGGGCGCACTGCTTACATTATGCAATATGCACAAGTGGGCGGCCGCTTTTTGGCAAAGTTCAAAGTGCATGCAAAAAAGAAGAAAAATCCAAACACACAGTAGCAATGTAAAAGAAAATGTGGAAAAATGGAAAAACCCATTGACAGGCAGACAAGATCGTGGATTGTGGAGGGGGTGACAATGTAAACAGCAAATGGCAAACGGCAGCTCGTATGTGCACTGCTTGTCCGCTACACACTGCGACTGTGTGTGTGACTGTCTCTCCCTCTCTTTGTGTGGCTGTGTGTGCAGCAACATTTTCTTATCTAAACAGCTGATTGAACAAAGTTTGTTGCCATTTCACGTTGTTGTTGTTGTTGTTGTTATTGTTGTTTCTCTTATTTTCGTTATTGTCCTCGCTGCTGTTTGCTCTTTTCGCAGTTGTTGCTGATAAAAACTGAGCAGGAAAAGTGTGCTGTAAACTGCATAAATATGCATATGCAACAAAAGCAACAACAAACAGCAACGCCAAAGCGGCTTACAGTTTGAGTGGTACTGTGAGTGCTGTTGCAGTTGTAGGTGTTTAATGAATATTGAGCCTGATTGGGTGAGTCTTCTCGCTCACATACATAAGTGATAATACTTCTAGAGAGACTCTCATTTGAACTTCTTCGCAGTGCACTCAAGCAGTTGGAATATCACTGCAACTGCAAGCAGTTGATTACCGAAGTTTGAGTAGCATAGGACGGCCCTGCCTGAGATCTCTTAGTTTCTGTGCGCAACAGTGATTGACACAGAAAGCAAGCAGTTTGAGTAGCACTGCGCCTCTTGCAAGGCATTTAGAGCAGCACAGCTTATCTTGCCACCAGTTTTAATAGCACTGCAGCTCTTGCATGTCATCAAACAAGAGAGAACAAAGCAAGCAGTTTGAGTATCACTGCAGCTCTTGCAAGCAGTTTGAGTAGCACAGCTTATTTTGCAAACAGTTTGAGTAGCACTGCTCGCACTTTACACTCACATGCGCCCACACGTGCTCACAAGTGCGACAGAGAGGGGGACAAAGTGAAACAAGAAATGCAGTTAAAATTTAAGTTTTTATATTTTTGTTTACTATAACTATTTGTTTCTATGCTGCTCACCGTGCTCTCTCTCTCTCTCTCTCTTTGACTCGTTCTCTGCCTTTCTAACTGTTTCCTTCTCTTTCCCTCTTGGTGTGATTACAAATTAGTCAATGAACTTTAGCATTAGTTTTAACATATTCCCACAATTTCTATTGCTTTCTCTTTCTTTCTTTGTTTTTTTCCAACTTTAAGTTTATTAAAGGTTTTCTTGTTGTTTTTGTTGTCATAACTAGAAACTAATTTATAATTAACGAATTATAAATTTAAAGCAGTGTCTCTCTGTCTCTGTCTCCGTCTGTCTGTCTGGAAAAGGGGGCGTGGCAGGGCAGGGCAGGGGACTAGGTAGGCTGGTAAATGCATTAAGAATTTCTGTGGAATTTCGGCAGCACTTGTGCGGTAGATTGGCTGGGGGAGGAGGGTGTAGGGAGAAGGATAGGGCCGTGGCTAGATGCATTTGAAATCGAAGCTTATTATTGCTTTATCATCAACGAAGGCGAATACGCAATTACAGCACCAAACGTAAATTTATATATCGAGGATCTTCCAGTATTTCGCTCTCTCTCTTTCTCTTTCTTTCACTTTCTATATTAATCTTGCTTTTTCTTCTTGCTATTCTGGCTTCTCTTTTGTCTCTCCCTCTTCACTATTTACTCTTCTCTTCTTCTTCGTCTTCTTCTTCGTCTTCTTCTTGCTCCTCCTCTTCTCCTTGCTCTATTTTCTTCTAAATCTTCTTCTTCTTTTTAACCTCTTCCTTCTCTTCCTCATCTTCTCTTCTACCTCTTCCTTCTCTTGTTCATCTTCTCTTCTACCTCTTCCTTCTCATCTTCTCTTCCTTATCTACCTCTTCCTCTTCTGTTTCTGCCGCCTTCATCAACTTCTGCAATTTTTCCCTCTTTCCGCTCCTTTCATTATCTTCTTCTTCTTTTTACGTGCTTCCTAAGGGGATTTGGGGGTGCGGGGGAATTGTGGAATTTAGGGGGGAGTGGGGGTGTTGCCAATTCAGTTGCAATTTTAACATTTACTTTGGAAACAATTTCGATGGATCGAAAAAGGTTTTTGCATTTCCGGTTTGGGGTCAGAATTAAAACAAATTGAACAATTCTTGCTTAGCTTGCTGCAGTGCGTGTGTGTGTGTGTGTGTGTGTGTGTACAGGTGTATGTGTGTGTACAGGTGTATGTGTGTGTGTACAGGTGTGTGTGTGTGTGTGTCTGTATCTCTGCCTGTTGTGGGTTCCATCTGACGATGCTTCTGCCTATAGTGAGTTGCATGTGTGTTGACGTGTGTGTATGTGTGTGTGTGTGTGTGTGTGTGTGTGTGTGTATGGTTGATCCTGGATGGTGTACACTGATTGTACTAGGGGGTGGTCTGCTGCTCCCTCTTGCTCCTCCTCCTCCTCCTCCTTAGCCAATCATCAGTCCGCAGCCGAGCTTAAAGTTATTCTTCACATGATTCATGCGTCCACTCAGGGCGAAGGTGAACGGCAGTGGCTGCAGACGCTTCTCCAGCACGCCCGAGATGTGCCAATTGGAGTCAATGGAGCCTGCACAAGAGACAGATCAAAGGAAAGAGAGGGAGATAGTTAACTAGATTCCTCCTCCTCCTGCTCCTCCTCCTCCTGCACTCACCTCTGAATACCAAATCCGCTTTGGGCAAATCAATCTGATAGGCTATGGTGGCCACCGATTCCTGCATGCGCAGACTGGTCTCCACCTCGACGCCAATCTGGAGCTGCTCACTGGCCTTCTGGTAGTAGCACAAGTGGAGGCCACTCGGTCCCAGGGTGCCAGACCAAATGGAATCCCCGTGCGAGTAACGACCCAACGCAGAGACAATGGCAATCTGACGGCCAGGCACATTGGGACCATATTGATAGGCCACCTCGGCACCCAGTGCCATACGTTGCGTCACCGACTGTAGATATTGGCCAACAATGACGCCGGAATTGGTGAATATACTCGGATTGCCCAAGGTGATTGATGCAGTGAAGTCATTGCCTCGATAGTCTGTGCTCAGCTGTGTGGCCATTACCTTAGACTCCTGGATCTAAAGTAGGGGGGGAGGGGGTGGCATTAGTCACCTGGCCAGGGCAATCTCAATCTCAATCTCATTGCCAACTCACCTGCGAGGCAAACTTGCAGCGTAGACGTGATGAAAACTGATGAATTACATTCGCATTGAGATTCCCAGAGGGATCAATGTCACCTAGCAGCACGGGGAATGCCTCGGTGGGGCTGTATTGCTTGGTACCCACATAGGTGGCTCCAAAGCGATATCCACTTGGCACTGTGGTGCTCATGTTGATCGTGTGCGATACTTGAAAGTGATTGCTCAGTCCCTTGTTCAGCATGATCTTGGCGCCCTCAAAGGTGATGGCCTGAACATCTGCAGAGGGGAGAGACAGAGAGAGGGGGAACAGGTGTAAGTGCAAGTCAGAGATAGAGAGAGAAGAGTATGTGAGGGAGAGAGTGAGAGAGCGGGTGTGTGCACTGATAATACATAATCAGCACGCACACGCACTCACACTCACACACACACACACGCACACGCACAGCGGCTGCCCCCTTCTGCTTCACATGCTTGTAGGTTATGTCATCACACATACACAACGTAAGAGGCAAACGGGGGGGGAGAGGGGTGACATGCGCATACCTTTGCATTTCTTGTGCAGCTCTTCGACCGTGCCAGGATTCTCCAGCGGACTATCCTTGGCCACATCGCCAGCAGCATCGCTGCCAGCAGCACCGCTGCCGCCACTCAATCCTCCTGCAACTCCACCATCGGCTGTGCCGCTCAGTGGCGCTGGCTCCGGCAGGCCTAAACTTGCGGCGACACTGTTGCTGCGCGCCGCCGTTGACTCGATGCCGGATGATGCCGCTAGCACGTTACCCATTATGCTATGTTTGTTGTGTGTTACTGTTGTTGTGTCGTGTCAAGAGTGTTCTTTTAATACTCCAACTTTTTTATAATTTTTTTTTGTTGTATTTGTGTGTGGCCGACGAAATTAAAAAACTGGCACGCGCGCTGTATTTGGGGGTATCTGTGTGTCAGACACACTACAAAAAAAAGACTGTTTTTGACAGCTAATTCGATGCCTCAACTCGGCGAGAGAGTATCGTGTGTGTGTGTGTATCGATAGTTTACTCTGTGCGATAGATAAAATAGGCAACAGATAGCAGATACAAGCCCCAAGGTGTTTCTTAATTTATTTTCTTTATATTCTATTTAAAAATTAAAATTTAGGTTTCTTTTCATTTATATTTTGCACAATTACACAATGGCACAAATTGCATTGACAGCTGCAGGTATCGATACTTTCGCTTATCAGCTGAAGTCAAGTCAAGCATTGCCAGACTGTTTGATACTAGGCGCACACTTTCGAATCAGCCAAAAAACACATTGCATTTTCATTTCGATCAATAAACACTTGTTTATTTTAAGCTAATATATTAAGCTGTCTTTTTGTTAATATTTGGAAGAACTACGTTAAGTGATTTATCGATTGTTTTTTGCTTATCAGATACCGTCCAGTCCGCCGTTGCCAGATTACCAGACTGAGCGCACACTTTCAAATCCGAAAAAGAACACATTGCATTTTCATTTTAATCAATAAAAACGTTTATATTTCAAGTTCAAGTATATATATCTGTATATATATAAGTATCTTGTTGTTGTATAAGTTAATTAGAGGAGCACAAAATTCTGCTAAGCTGCATTTCTGAATTCTGTGTTTGACGCTTGGCTTCTTTTACGTTTTTCTCGGTTCTTTTCTATCTTTTCATGCTTAGGGGGGAGGATGAAATTAAAAAAATTAATGAAATTAAAGTTAGATTATACTAAACCATGAGTCATCTAATTAGCCAGATAGTTATAGGGATTTACAGTCCAGTAATCTATTGTAAAAACTAATCTCTTTTAACTTAAAACAAAAACTAGAATTAATCGCAAGCATACAAACAATACACATACATCGATCTCTCTCTCTCTCTCTCTTTCTCAACTCCTATTTTTGGTGCGCTATTAAAACTGAGTCAACAAAAAGTTAAGCTGACAAATCGAAAAGTTAATTAGAAGTATATATAGTATAGATTTCCCTATATCTAGTATACTTTGGAAAACAAAAAAAAAAAAGAGTAATTTAAAACAAAGATTCACTTGGTGCAACCGCGAAGGGACGAAGGGGGTAGTGGAGAAAAACTCAACAGCATGACGATTTCTCAGGCTGAGCCACAACCAAATTAAAGTCAAGACTATTGGGTCGCGCAAACCCAGACTTAATGCCATCCCAGCCATCCTCGGCCTTGTACTCGCCCGATCGGATGCGTGCGTAAACCTCTTGTGTGACCATACGGAAGGCCTCCTCCACATTGGCGCCGGTGCGCGCGGAAGTCTCAACGAAATGCAGGCCGTGTAATTTGGCAAACCCCTGTGCATCCTCAATGGGCACCTCCCTCTGCCCACCTGCATCCACCAGATCGAGTTTGCAGCCAACCAATGCGAATACAGGACGATGTGGCTCAATGTGCCTGCGCGCCTCGATCATCCACAGTGGGATGTGCTCGAAACTCTCATAATTCGATATATCATAGACGAGCAGCACACCAACAGAGTTGCGATAGTACGACTTGGTTATCGACCGGAAGCGCTCTTGTCCGGCCGTATCCCAGAGCTGCAGTTTGATTTGTGTGCCATCCTTCATCTCCATCAGCCGCGCGAAGAAGTCCACGCCCACTGTAGGGTCGGAAAGCTGGAAACACAAGTAAAAGAAACGTGAATATAAGAGCTCTTATTCATATAGATAAATATATGTTTAATATATATTTTAAAACTATTTATTAACGAAAATTACATTAGTAGAAGAATTTATCAATTCAAACAATGCGCGCTCAACGTGCCAAAGGTTGCCACACTTTTTGCAGTCACTTGCATTATCAGACCCACACACACTTATGTACTCGATGAGCTGTACCCTTTGTGCATATCATTTTTGTACTATTTTCTTGTTTATTTTTGTGAGCTGTACCTGAATTATGTAATTAATATTACTATATTAAAACACACACACACACACGATGGCACACATGCATTTCGTGTGTATGTGAGTAATGCATACATATATGTTGATATCCCTGCATACCTCGGCGAATTTTCCATCTGTAAAGAATTTAAGCAGCGAACTTTTGCCCACTACACTGTCGCCGATGAGAATCAGGCGAAATTGATAATCGAAGATTGGCTCAACCATGTTCGGGTATCTCTCCTTCTCTTCCTCTCTCCTTATCTCTCTTTGCACAATCACAAGCGACACACACACACACACAGAGTTGCCTAGCCGAGGCACTTGCTGGGTTTGTTGTTCTTGTTGTTGATACTGCTGCTGCTGCTATTACGGCTGCTGCTTTTGTTGTTGTTGTTATTCAGCGTTAATGCGCAGATTGAGCTATCGTCCTTTTTACTTGACGCGCCCGACGCGCTACCGTTTTTCTTAACGTTCGAGCAGCAACTGCCCGCTTAGTTAGCCTTGCCGAGCATCTGATTCACTTACTACCCAAATTAGTGAGTAAACTTAAGGCTTTTGTTTATAAATTTCGGACTAAACTCAGCTGCTTCGCTGTTTTGTTTTTTTTTTTTTTTGTCTAACGCCAAGCTGCAACTGTATGTGTTGCAGGGCTGCAAAGCAAGTACACAAACGCACGGTATGGTACGACACTGATACTTGTTTGCATGGTGGCAACGCCGGCGCCGTCAGACGTTTTTACCGATGTGTTATTCAACAGCTGTGCGTACTCTGTTCATCGGTCATTCTAATCGATATTGTTTTGCTTACATCGCTAACTGTCACATTTGACATTAGTTTTATTTTCGGCTTTATTTTTGTACATATTGTTTTAATTTTGCATAGCACAAATGTTCAAAGGCAAACCAATACCCAGAATAAGCGAGTTTTGTGCATTTAGATACGTCAACAGACGCTCAAGAGCGTACTAAATTCAAATTAAGCAGGCAGGCAGGCAGGCCACCCCCCGTCTCCCTACGCACACCTCCAAACCCTTCACCCCGCCCGTAACGAGACCCACAACGTGTGCGCGTCTGGTTATCGAACAGTGCGCAATAATTTGTGTGTGTTGTTGTTGTTGTTGCGGGCGCAATATATATTTACCACAAATAGAATAGATGTTAAAGTTTGTGCTGCACGACGCCATTGGCTACGTGCGCCACAATGTGCGTGAGTTCAGTCTGAATGCGTTGCGACTGCTGCCGCAGTTGCCTCAGCTTAGTCCCTACGATGTGAGTATCGATCCCGCAATGTATCGATCCATGTACTCCACTCTACCCTTGTTGTTGTTGTTGTTGTTGCAGGTGAATCTCGCACTAAAGGAAAACGAGTTCGTTTTCAATTTCCCCGTGGATGGCATCATACGCAGCTATGAAACAAATCAGCTTGGCTCAAATTCACCCTGCGAAGATTCTCGGACCGAGGCGAGTCTTCTCCTTCGCAACGGCTTCATATGCGGCGTCTTCGATGGCCATGCAGGTGCCGCTTGTGGTCAAGTGGTGTCGAAGCGTTTGCTGCGCTACATCTCGGCAGGCACACTGCCCCGACAGGTGCTGAAGGAGCAACTGAATCTGGGCTGCACCAGTCAATCCTTTCTCAAGTGTCACAACGACAACGTAGACTTTGTCAGTGAGATTCGTCCGATCTACGAGCGCAGTTTCCAGCAATACATAACCAAACTGAGCGAGGAGCCGCAGCGCGAGGTGGGCGAGGAGCTGCAGCATGCATTCATACAGCTCGATCAGGATTTGGCTCGCGAAGCGTTAGATGCCAACGATGCGCGCACCATGGGCGTGGCACTGTCGGGTGAGCTCCGCGTAGAAATCTAAATAAAGTTGTAGTTCTAATTCTGCTCCCTCCTCCTCCTCCTGGCAGGTGCTGTGGCCTGCCTGGTGCATTTGGAGGGACTGCAGCTGCATGTGGCCAGCACTGGAGATTGCGGTGCTGTGCTGGGCGTGCTCGATCCGCAGACAAATCAATGGCACCCCAAAAAGCTAAACATCGAACACAATGCGGACAATATGCAGGAAGTTGAGCGCATACTGTCTGAACATCCACGGGAGGAGCGTGAAACGGTGATACGCAATGGAAGATTGCTCAGCCAGTTGGCGCCGTTGCGTGCCTTCGGGGATTATCGCTACAAGTGGACCGTGGAGACGTTGCAACAGAAGGTGGTGCCCATGTTTGGGGAACAGGTGATGCCGCCCAATTACTACACCCCACCGTACCTGACAGCTCTGCCCGATGTGCAGCAGCACGAGTTGAGCACCAATGATAAGTTTCTAGTCATCGCCAGCGACGGCCTCTGGGATTTCCTAACGCCCAGCGAGGTTGTCAGTCTGGTGGGCGAGCATATTAACTCCAAGAAGATACTGGAGCCGATGCGTTTGCCGCCCGGCGATATAAAGCTACAGCAAATCTCTGAGCAGCTGGCGGAGCGCAAGTCAGTCCCTACTTGAACCATTTTCTTTAATGGAATCGCATACTAATCTTCTCCTCTTTTCCTTCCTCCTACACAGAGCCGGACTCACCCGCAAGCCAGTGGATCAGAATGCTGCCACGCATTTGATACGCCATGCACTGGGCGCCACAGACTATGGCATTGAGCACTCAAAGATCTCGTATTATCTGTCGCTGCCGCAGGATGTGGTGCGTCTCTATCGCGACGATATAACCATCACGGTCATCTACTTCAACTCGGAGCAGATTGCTCTGCTGAAGGGTGACAAGCATCCGCAGCCAACGGCGGCAGCGTGAGCAGAGCAGGAGGAGTAGCAGAAAGCGAAGAAGGAGGAGGAACAGTAGCAGAAAGAGAAGGAGGAGGGGGAGCAGATGACTCCATCTACGCCTTCTCCTTGTGCTCGTGTGTATTTATTGGCCAGCGCTAATCTTTAGCCTAAGTTGTTTCGTTTAAGTTTTGTTTACAAATTTTACTCATAAATCCTGATTGTTGTTGTTGTCATTGTCGCGTAACGCCCCAGTCCAGAACGACGTAGCCGCCCACCCCCCTTAATAAGGGGGAGGGACGGATAGAAAAATTAATAAAACGTACGCAATATTCTAAACAACACGAGCAGCACGACAAGAGGTTATTTTGGGGGGTACCCCCAGCTGACCTCAACTGATCGAAGACTAGCATCATTATTTGTATCTAAAGATCCTCACAGCACATGTTCCTATTGCCGTTATGAGTTATATCAAAATATATATACTATATAGTATCAATTTTTAGATCTGATCCACACAACATTTTCCTTTCATTATAGAAACGATTCTATAGATTTTTATGATATAATAATAGATTGGTAGATATAATTGTGTATTTTCTTGCAGAGGCAACTGTTCAGGAATATATATGCTATTTATGGCGCAGGTAGAAAAATATATTGTTTGCGAATCCATGCCAAATACAAAGCTGAAATTTTCGTAATGATTTCTTCTCTATTTTAAAAGCAATTTGCAATGGTTTATCGTCTTATTATATAGTCAACTATTCAGGAATCTATATGCTGTCAGTTAATGAATTAATCTATTCTTAATGCATCGTAACACATTTTCTAAAGGTTAAAAATAATGAGAAGCGATTTTACTATTGGATTTCATAGAAATTTGAAAATGTTCATTGAGTAAAGCATCTCAACGCAACTGTTCAGGAATATATATATATATAAATGTTGTATATACGTATGCTACTTGTGGTCAATGTATATTGATTAAAAAATAGAACCAATTGTCATAGACTTCTACAATGTCTTGCAAGTTTATTAACTGCATCTGCCTTTCTTATTGATGGTTCAAGAATATATATGTTTCCCCCGTTTTTAAGTTGCCTTAGCTAGACAGGACTCTGTTGCTTCTGAATAACTATAAATTCTTTATAAACAGTTTTTTCCCAATTAAAAAGAGACAGCAAATGACAAAGAGAGAGAGAGAGAGAGAAGTAGAGACAGCTGATCGATTTGATATAATCACAACAAGTAAACATTTCCTTTTTTTGGATGGTTTCGAGAACTGATTAGTTTATTTTACAATTATATTCATAACATTACACACTTGCGGGCCATAGATCTATTCGGGGGGGAGAGAGGACCCGGGAAGGGGTGGCGGGTTTCTTAAGCTATACATATGTAGGTAAGGATTATACAGATATACAGTTATGATTATTCCGATAAAAGCGTGCTATATCTACCATAAACACGAAACAGATAAATATAAAACTAAAAAATAGCAAAAATCGATCATAAAAACTGGGCGGGAAGGGGGCTAGGAAGAGGTGTAGGGGGTTGGGTAGTGTTTTATCAGAAATTTGGCTGATTTTACAAATCTAAGTTATATATATACGCAAAAAAAAGATGGGGAAGTGAACACCAGACACACTCTAACACCTAATCCTTGGCATCCTGTTCGGCCACCTCCTGCCGTCGCACACAGTTGAGGAACTCCATCTGGATGTGCGTGATCTGTGTCTTGCTGAAGTACTGCATCTTCTTCTTCAGGAAGTCAAAGAACAGATCGAGTTCGTCCCGCTTGATGAGCGATTGACTCAGCTGCTGTTGCTGCTGTTGTTGTTGCTGCTGCTGCTGGTGTTGCTGAAGTTGCTGCTGCTGTTGTTGTTGGTGTTGCTGCTGCTGGAGTTCTTCATCCTTGATCAGTGTACTGCTGGAGGCAATCGCGCTGATGGATGTGGAAGAGCCACCACCACCACCACAACTGAGCGTGGGCAACTGAAGTAGCACACTGCTGCCGACAGGTGGAGGATTATTGCACAATGTGGTTACAGTTGCTCCTTGTGTGGCAGATGCCACTGCAAGGGGCACAGCCACTGGCACACCTGTCGGCGTGCTGGAAATGGTGACACTTGTGCTTGTCGCCTCCGTCACGTCCACAAGCGCTATTTGTTGCGTACTGGCCGCCACCACTGATTGACTGTGACTGTGACTGTGGCTGTGGCTGTGACTGCTGCTCGCGTGGCTGGAGTTGCTGCTGACAATGCTGACGCCACCACCGCCACCGCCATTAGCAGCTGCGACGGCGCCGCCTGCCCCCGTTGTTGTGGTTGTGACCAGTGTGAGATTCTTGAGCTTTGTGTCGGCTGTGATGACGCCAGTGACAGCAGCGGCACCTGCCCCACCTCCTCCAGCGCCAGCGAGCACACTATTTGTGGCAAGATGCGTTGCCGTGGTACGCAATGGCAACGTGACTGTCGTCGTCGTTGTCGTGGTTTGCGTGGAGCGATGATGTTCTTGCTGCTCGTGTTCCTCTTCATGTTCGGGCTCTGGCTCTGGTTCAGGTTCCATATCCTCTATGCAAAACTCATCGGCATCGATGTAATGGAATCCCTTGCTGTCGGCCACATCACTGTCGGCCATCTCGCAGTGTGCCCCACTAGCCTCCTCGTACAGACAGACCTCCTCGTAGTCAACCTCTGCGCCTGTGGCGCCATCCTCGTCCAGTTCATGCTTCACTATGTCCACCACCTGACTGTGCACCACCTCCTCCTCCTCTTCGTCCAGCTCATCGTCCACCACTTCGTCGTCATCCTCGTCATCGTCTTGTGTGATTTGCGACAGCTCAATGCTGGAAATACTTCCGTCATGCTGCGTCTGATGATGCTGGTGATGATGGTGCTGGTGCTGGTGATGATGATGATGCTGGTGATGCTGCTGCTGCTGCGGATGCTGCTGATGGTGATGCTGCGGCTGATGCTGCTGCTGATGCGGATGATGCGAGTGCTGTGTGGCATGTGTGTGATGGGCATGATGCCCATGATGCGTTACTGGGGTATCATCTGCCACACTCTCCTCATAGGCGGTCAGTATGAAGGTTTCCGTCTCATCGCTGACCAGTGTGATCTGTGAGCTGGCATGATGGGATGAGGACAGCGCTGTTGTATCCGAATGATCCTCATCCTCCTCCACATCCCCATCCCCCTCATGGTGGACCACACCAGCATCGCCATCGCCATCACCATCCCCATCTCCGTCGTCATCTTCATCGTCGTCGGGCTGCTTTTTTATCTGCAGCATTGCAGCGAGCGCGTTGCGATGTGCCTTCAGCTTGGGCTGATACACCTTGGAGAGGAAGTCGAGCGGTTTGGCGTAGCGCCACTTGGACAAGCGTCCCTCGATGCATTTGGGGGAGCGACGGCGGTACTGATGGTATGTGTCGCGCAGGTTCTTCCACTTGCGTCGCACCTCCTGCACGCTGTATTTATCTGCGAAGAGAAAAGCGGCGTGATTAGTGAGAAGTGGAATCAAGTTAGGGGGAGAGGAACAAGCTGACCTATAAATCGCGTACTGTACAAGAATATATAGACGCGTTTGTATATAACTTGTACAGAAGTGGATCTCATAGAAAGCTAAATGCTACGTAACTCATGCACTGCGCCCTTTTTTCCCCAAGGAGTACTGAGAGTACAACCAAGTGTGATAGGGGTACAAACGGGAGCACTCTGTGTACACATTATACACTAACGTTATTGTTGTCGTTCTACTTACTGCCCATTTGCTGTGAGACCGCCTGCCAGCCACTGAGTATGTCCGGACGTCGCCTTTGATTCGGCTGCAATTTGTAGTTGTAGAGCGCCGGATTCTGACGTACCAAATTGATCAACGTGATAATATCATCGGTGGGCGCATTGTCCTTGTGATAACGTTTACGCTCCGACATTGTAACTGTGTATGTGCGTTTGCGTGTATGTGTGTGTGGGTGGGCGTCTGTTTGTGTGCGTGCGTGTGTGTGTCTGTTGTTGGTGATTTTGATTTGTTGCTTGTTGATCGTCGCCAAACGAGTGCGCCAGTTCTGCTGCCAATTGTTATTGTTTACTTGCGCTGCGACTGCCAGACGTGCAACGATTGAAAACAATGCAATGCAAAGCACTTGTGCTTGCACTATATTAAGCACTTAATTATTATTATTATTGTTAATTATGATTATTATGAATTGAAACTGTCAGGCAGCAGCAGCACCAGCACCGCAAAAGGTGTCAGAGAATCTTGTTGAATTGTTCACTACACTTGCATGTGGCGTAAGGCAGCGTGTGCACAGGCCAGCCAAATTGCACACGAATTTCATTTAACGCACAAATAACACTTGATTAATGTTTCGTAGCCACAATTTATCCATATTCAATTACGCAGAAAACAATTTAGGCAGAAATTTTGGCACCACCAACGTTGCCGTACTGTGTTTGTGTATGCTACGACTTGCAGAGTTACCAGACGGCCGGTGAGAATGTGTGCCATCGATGGTGGAGGGAAATTTTTCAAGTGATATGACAAAAAATACCAAACAATCGATTGGTGTTTAAAGTTAATTTATTAAATGTAACGTTATCAATTTATTATTTATCATTTACTAAAGCTATTCCAATTTAACAGTCATTATTTTATTTTAACAATGAGCAACTCTGTGGAAAGTTGCATCCACTTTATTTTATTTATCGATAGGCAAATCGAAGCTTTGCGCTCTCGTTATCGACGGCAGATTTTGCTCATTGCTTTCCCTCCTCTTGTGGGGCTGGCAGCAAAAAGAGTTGGCGGCGGATAAAACTGTTGGGGTAAAGTGGAAAATTGTTGAGTGAAAATGAGTGAAGCGCCAAACAAAAATGGCACAGGCCTGGAGGATGTGAATATCCCAGGTCAGGCATTTTTGCGCGAGGCACTGACCTCTTGCACCGATCCACTAAAAGCTATCGAGAGTTTTCAGGTTTGTTTTGGGCGCCAAAAAAAATTTTATTGACTTGTGATAAGTGATAAAAGAAAACCTTGATGTGAACGTCCCCACCCTTTCCCCCTCTCCCACCAACCTTTCCCGTACTTATATTTTCTAGTTGGAAAATGGCGTCTTGCTGCCATCTTTGCGTCCAATGCTGCCGTTGCTCGATCTGCACGGAGTACGTCGTCTGGACTTTCATACCTCACTGATGGAGGAGCTGCGCGACAAACTGATTGCCCACATCAATGACCTGGGACAGAAGGAGCCTCGCGAACGGGACAAGAAACTGAAGGAGCTGCTGGCAAAGAGTTTTCCAGTGGTGCGAGTGAAGTCGCTGCGTCCCGTTGTCATGGCAATTTTGCGCAATACGCAGCACATTGATGATAAATATCTTAAGATATTGGTACGGGATCGTGAACTCTATGCGGACACCGACACGGAGGTGAAGCGTCAGATCTGGCGCGACAATCAATCACTGTTTGGCGATGAGGTGTCGCCTCTACTCTCGCAATACATACGAGAGAAGGAGCACATTCTATTTGATCACACCAATCTGAATAACTTGTTCTTTCAACCGACGCCGAAGGTGCGACGCCACGGCGAAGTGGTTCAGAAGTTGGCCAACATGATTGGTACCAGTGTCAAGCTCTACGACATGGTCCTTCAATTCTTGCGCACACTCTTTCTACGCACACGCAACGTTCACTACTGCACACTGCGGGCCGAGCTGCTGATGGCCCTGCACGATCTGGAGGTGCAGGAGATCATATCGATTGATCCGTGCCACAAGTTCACGTGGTGCTTGGATGCCTGCATACGCGAAAAGATGGTGGACATAAAGAGGTCGCGTGAACTGCAGGGATTCCTTGATAACATCAAACGTGGCCAGGAGCAGGTGCTGGGTGATCTATCGATGACCCTCTGCGACCCTTATGCCATTAATTTCTTGGCCACATCGGCCATCAAGATCTTGCATCATCTGATCAATAACGAGGGCATGCCGCGCGATAATCCCATTTTGATTCTATTGCTACGCATGCTCGCACTGGGTCTTAGTGCTTGGGTAATGATCGACTCGCAGGACTTCAAGGAGCCCAAGCTGGATTCGCAAGTGGTCACGAAGTTTCTGCCGGCTCTAATGAGCCTCATGGTGGATGATCAATGTCGCAGCTTGCATGCCAAGTTGCCGCCAGATGAGCGTGAATCGGCGCTGACCATCATCGAGCACTCGGGACCAGCTCCGGATGCTGTGGAGGCCTACATCCAGGAGAGTTCCGTTAGCAGCATCCTGGCCATGTACTACACCCTGCACACAGCACGCACCAAGGATCGCGTGGGTGTGTTGCGCATGTTGGCTATCTTGTCTGTGTGCAAAGATGATCGCGCCTACGAAGATCCTTTCCTGCATTCCCTGATTGCTCTGCTCATCCCCATGAGTGATGAATTTGCCACCGAAGACTTTTGCACCACTCTCTTTGATGAATTTGTCTTTGCCGGCTTGACCCGCGAGAACGTCACCTCGCGCCACATGCTCAAGCTGCTCTGGTATGTGCACAACAAGTTGCCCGCCGGCCGACTTGCTACCCTCATGAAGGCCATGCAGCCAACCACGGCGCACAACGAACACATTCACAAGTTGTACGAGACACTGCAGGAGCGCATTGGGAACAGTGCGGCAGCAGGATCCGCCGAGATGTCATCAACAACTGCTGCTGCAGCCGCTGCTGTCGCCGCCGCCGCTGCTACTGCTGCTGCCGCAACCGCTGCTACTGGTGGTGTTGCTGTTGCCCCAGCACTAGCAGGTGCTCCGGTACTGGTGGAGCAGCCTGGCATTCCCGTCGCGCCCATTGGTGTCATCACTGTTGCTGCTCCAGTTGGCGCAGTGCCCATGCCCTCCACCTCTGGCATGGACTTTGATT
Source organism: Zaprionus africanus (assembly GCA_018151435.1). Lineage (NCBI taxonomy): Eukaryota > Metazoa > Arthropoda > Insecta > Diptera > Drosophilidae > Zaprionus > Zaprionus africanus. The sequence continues at coordinate 1,096,062 of JAECXB010002285.1, forward strand.
CCCCCATGAAGAACGTACTAGTGCCAGTGCCAGGATCTCCGATGCCATCACCAATGCAATCACCAATGCAGTCACCAATGCAATCACCAATGCCATCGCCAATTGCCACGCCCCCTCATTACAATGCTCCCTAGCAACAGGAGGCAGCCACGACGGCGCCTGCAACAGCAGCAGCAGCTTCTGTGGTTGTTCTTACTTCAGCAGCAACTGCCGGCGCCGTTGTTCCATAAGGAGAGAGAGAGAGAGAGAGTATAGAGGAGTATACTTGCCTCTCTATAGATAGTTCCATCTATTTTCATTCATATTTTATTTGCCATCAAGGTGTCCATATAGATTTTAATTTACAATATTATTCCTATATAAGTTGATAGAATTGAGGACAGAACACTCTGCAGATTAACCAGAGGTCCATAGAGCTTATCCCCCTTACATTACTTATTTATCAGTTCATTTTAAATATCGTAGCAACATACATAACAACGGAATAGATGACCCACATTACCACGGATATATAAATCCAAAGTGAAAACTATATAGATAATTCATTGAGTGTCTAAATAATCTACTTAATTCAGTTGGAGCAAGCAACAACTTAATGGATCAGTTAGTTTATACAAACACTTATATTGGGATATATCTAGGTGTATATGAAAAAAAAATTGATCCAACTGAAGGCAACAACAACACATGACCCATTTTGTCACGGATATAGCCATCCAAAAACTATATAGACTATCTTTAAACTGTCCGCATAATTTAACCAATTGCAGGCAAGCAACAACCTTATGGATCAATTAGTTTATATAGATGGGGATATCTTATATCAAAACATATATAAATTGATTCCTATTTTTATGAAATATTCGATCCATTTTTCAGGTAAAAACTATAGATGACCCACACTATCACGGATATAGCTATCCAAAATGAGAATTATATAAATTAGGTGTCTAAATAATCTACTTGAGCCTTTTAAGGCAAGCAACAACCTTATGGATCAGTTATGTTGTACAGACACTTGGATGGGGATCATTTATATAAAAATATCATAATATATATAAATAATAGTATCACAAATATTTATATAATATCATAGTACATATAAATTGAGCCCATCCAAGAGACTGTATAAAATAATTGATCCACTCTCAAGGTAACAACTATAAATGACCCGCATTATCACGGATATATTTGTCCAACTGATAGATCATCCATTAACTGTCCAGTTGAAGGCAACACTACAGATGACCCACAGAATAACGGATAAAACTATCCGAAATAAAACCATATAGTTTGTCCATAATATACCTTCTATGGTATATATAATGGGTCTAAATGAAAGCAACAATCTTATATGATCTGAGTATATGAATAAATATCCATCTAAGTGTCTATATAAAATATCTAATCACAGTTTCAAAGGCACAACAAGCTTGCAGACCTTATATATTCTACATTATATCATGCATTTATCACAATTTATATAACTACTCATTTTTTTTTAGTCTAAGTTTTTTCGTCAAGATTTAAGCTACAAATCACTTTGTAATTTCGATATCTGATTGTCTATATATAAACAAGATGGAATGTCTATATAAGAAGTACATATGTATTATCAACTAAAATGAACGAACTTAAAAAAAAAAAAATGCGTAAAATATTCAACGAAAACTGACGTAACCTCTAAAAGGGTTTAAGTAAAACCACAAACTGATATTCTACATGTATGTTAACATACTACTCAAGAAGAATTCCCCCCATTTTAGAGGCTCGTACTTAAGATAGTCTCAACTTTGTCAACTATATACATATATCTATACCAACTCAGGAGTTTTCAGTTCCAAAACTGACTCTACAGAGGCTTAGCATTTAAGTTAATCGTACTAATCGAATCGAGCATTAAAGGCTCTAATTAATGATATATTCCTACAGCATATGGAGGACAACATAAAGTTGTCCAAACTGAATTATCGATATCGAGGAACAAACTGATTAAACAAAATGTTTTCGGCGCCAAATCTTGGAGATTATCAACGCCAATCGGCTGAAATTTGATGTGTTTACTACTTAAACAAATATATATATATATATATATATATGTATACAACTAGTCATATCTATTGTGAATCAATATGTCCAACAACAAGAACAACTATGTAATATTATATTGCAGGAGTTTCTTTTTCAATAAAAACTATTTGGTGTAACTAAAGTGAAGAGTTTGAGATAATATATGAATATATATACAGAATCGAAGCGATATATCGTATATTTATGAAAAGTAGAATTGATTTGAAGATTTCTTTCAGCACAACTCACTTTTAAATATATTATATAATATATATATAAATATATATACAGAATCGAAGCGATATATCGTATAATTGTGAAAAGTAGAATTGATTTAAGGATTTCTTTCAGGACGACTCACTTTTAACGTGTACTACATAGTGAGCTATATAGCATATAGCTCAAATTTCGTGAGAATCGAAACAGCACAGGCTATATACTACTAGTATATACATATATAAAAGGTCAATCAATGAGGATTAAACTAACGCACCTTTTGTATTTTCAGGTTTATCTTTCTTCTTGTCAAGAACATGAGTGAAGAATTCGCTAAAAAGAAAAACTGGAAGTTATAGGAAACTTTGAGCAGAATTTGAAGGTGATACCGATGCTCTATCGAGCTAATGTAATAAAGGTGCCATCTTTTATATTCCATATATATTTGATTAATATTCAATATATACAATACATTTAATAGCTTATCAATTTGTGAGGTTATACATTGAATATTGAAATGGTTTATCAAAATGGTACTGGACGTTTAAGACAATGGGGGGCGGGGGTAGAAGGAGTAGTCAGACTGGACTAGGGGGGTGTGTAGAGGCGTCTGGCCGCCCAAAAATATCAGTCAATTTCCACGGCAGGCGGCGGCTCAGGCGTCGCTATTGATGCGGGCGGCGATGACGATGACGTCGTTTCCGTTTCGCATTCCGCCTCGTCGTCCAACTCTTTGCCCGACGTCGTTGCTGACGGTGACGACGATGATTTCGTTGAGTTCGACGGTGGTGGCGGCGATGATGGTTCCGCTGTCAACATGGCATCAATGGCAGCTGCAGCGGCGGCAGCGCCACGTGTGCGTCGGCAGGGAGACAAGGGCAGCGGATAGGGCAACGTAGATGAAAATTGTGGCAGCGGATCATTGGATATCTCCAGATTCTCATCCTTTAGCTTGTACAGCTTAAGATACTCCTCGTAGATGTGCTCCCACTGTGTGTGCGGCTTCAGTGAGTAGAGGACGCACTGCATCAGCTCGTGCTTGGGCACGCACTGGGGGATGAAAGTTAATTAGAATTGCAAATTGCAGGAGCAGGAGGAAGGATCATGCTTACCGGTGCCGTTGCCGGCTCTTCGCCATTGTCATCCAGGAAACTGTCCAGGAAGATGCGCAAACGCTTCTCTGTGCCGTAGGTGGCCAGCTGAAAGGTGAGCATCATGTGCCAATGCTTAAGCTCCTCGGCGGCTTCCAGCGCCTCGCACAGCTTGATTTGATCCTTGAGGAACAACACCTTGGCCGTTTGCTGCCAGCTCTCCGGATCACTAAAGAAGAGGGAGAGACAGAGCGAGATAACTAAGGGATTCTTCCAAAGAGACAAAGAAGATTAATAAGGGATCATTCTTAAAAGAGAGAGAAGATCCTCAAAAGATTCTTTTACAGAGAGAGAGGAAAGAGAGATTACTTAGGGAGAAAGAGATAAATTCCTTAGGGATTTCCAAGCTAGAGATACGATTTCTTAGGGATTAGCAAGGGATTCTTCTAGCGAAGAGCATCACTTACATTTCCACCGCGCTGCGTAGACTAAGATAGTTCTGTGTGCTCGCCTGCATGCTGAGCAGCGGGAACTTGCGATTCACATGCTTAAGATCACGTGGCAGTGAACCGCGTATGCCGTTGATCATGATGGCATCACCGGTGGCCAGCACCAGCCACGACTCGAGGGCAGTGGAATACGAGTATGAATTGCCGCTGGGGAATCCAATGAGGGGCATGCCCTGATCTGTGATGTTGAATTGCAGAGCCATGCCGTGTCGATTGAGTAGCTCCAGACAACTGGTGGCCAGCCGGCAACGTCCACGTGCAATGTGCCAGATCCTCAACAGGCCACACTCGGTCATCACGCCAACCATTTGATTGTCCGGCGAGAAGGCGCAGTGCAACGCGGTGCCATTCAGCGATATTGTGGGAATGATGGGGCAACCCGTCTGCATGGCCAGCAGTCGCATGCTACCATCGAGGGAGGAGAGCATCACGTACTTGCTGCACAGATGCACTGTGATCACTGGCGAGCCCACATACATTTCCCACAGCTGCTCCCGACTCAGTTGCGCCGTCACCTTGGCCACCATGCCGTAGTCTGTCTTCAGGTGTCCATTCTGCACATACAGGCGATAATCTTGCGAGGATTTGGTGAATTCACATTTGCTATTCGCCGTGATCTGTTGCTGCTTGATGCCCGATCTGCGTGCTGTGTTCCCTGTCGGTGTTGGAGGCAACATGAGGCGACTGGGTGCGGGTTCACTGCGACTGAACAGCGGCTCGGGCAGCTGAGGCTCCGCTGTGCTCGTCCCGCTGCTGCCAATATTGTTGTTGTTGTTGCTGCAAGAAAGAGAGAGAGAGAGAGAGAGAGAGTGAGTGGTCGCATTTGCACTAAGATTGCAAGCGGCATTCAGCTTCATCCGTGCCTTCTCCTGCCCACCTTGCTCCCCATTGCTTACCTGCTGTTGTTGTTGTTCAAGCTACTGCCAGAGCTGCTATTGACACCACCTGCCCCACTGTTGGGGCCCAGACTGCTGCCCGTCACATGCTCCGTCAGATCATTTAGCGGTATAAACATGGGTGTGATTCTCCGCTTGCCATCCTTGGTTCGTGTCTCGGTCTGTTTGTTAATGGCGCGTGCTGGCGAACCGGGACTGCCCTGCTGTGGCGTCTGCAACTGGACGGGCAGACGTCGCTCCATGGCCGCGTTGGGAAGCGCATAACTGGTTAGCTCAGGCACTGGACGTGGCAACTGTTTGATGGTCAGGTAATCCTCGACAGAACCACCATATTTGCGCTTAAAGATCATCTTCTTTTCCTGCTCCGACACACGACTGCCCAGCTCCTCCTCGTTGAACTGCAGGCAAGCGATGCTGCCATCGCCACTGCAGGCCATAAGCAGACATTGTTGCGGTCCCCACGAGATGTCCAGCACGCTGTCGTTGAAGAGCTCATGAATGACCACCATGGGTCGCTGCTTGGTGTTCATCCAGACGGAGAGAGAGCGATCGCGGGAGCCCACAGCAAGGACACAATACTGCATGGGTTTGCTGGGACTGTCGCCGGCAAAGTGTCGCGTCAGAATGGAGTTGTGAAAGCGCACACAGGTCACAGCCTTGCGATGACCCACGAAATCCTTGTCACATTTCCAGCCCTCACGCTCGATTATCTGTGCAGTGGGTCCACCGCGATTCATGGCATGTGCGGACACTAGATACTGTCCATCCGGGGACCAGGAGAGCCGCAAGATGTGCGTGGTGCCGCCGCATTCGTGGAACGGTTCCGTTATCGTTGTGGCCAGTGACCAGTCCAAAGTGCACCATACCTTCACGCTGCGATCGTCCGATTGGGAGGCCAGAAATTTACCCACCGGATCCCAGGCGACTCCCTTCACCAGGCCCGTGTGGCCCCTTAACTTTTGCAGCATTGTGGGCAACGCTCTGCCATCCCACACAATAATCGTATTGTCAATGCTGCAGCTGGCCAAGAAGAGATCATTGGGTGACCACGCAAGATCGAGCACATCCCCATCGTGGCCACGCAGCGTGTGTTGACATTTCCAGGATTCATGATTCTCCTGCATGCCGCCGGTGCCGAAGACACCGCTAGATCCTTGCGCTTTGCGCCATATCATAATCAGCTTATCATCTGACCCCGAGGCGAGCAGCAGTCCGTTCTGGGACCAGCGTACACAGTTGACGCACGCCAAATGCTGATCCATTTGGCAGAGCATTTTCGGGACTGCGGGATCATTCTCATCCTTCTCGGAGAGCACTGGCTTCAGGTTCCAGATGACAACGCGACCCGAGTCATTGCCCTGACCGCCTGTTGCGAATTTTGTGCAATCCTGATGCACATCCACCGAGAAGATTGGCTTATCTGCAAATTAACAAAGCATATTCAATTTTTGGCGGGAACTATTACGTTAGGGGCTGCGACAACAACAATACTTACCATCGTGGTGCACCCAGCCCGGCTTGACGAGCCTCATCAGGCGGCTGTAAGAGATCGACAAAGGAATTTGCTATGTTTACAAAGATTTATTTCGCGGATCAAATTGCCGGCCGGGATTGCAGTTCGCAATGTTTTTGGTTCGTTTCGTTCGTAATTCAGTTCATGTGAACGGCACACACCGTGAACTTGTTCACGCCAATTCGCAACCATTTGCATTGTCTGGCATTCCTTAGATTCCACTCATCCTTATTGTTGCTCTCTTTGAAGCCAAAAATATTTCATAATATTGCTGATAAATTGCAATGACTTTCACAAGGAAAACCAAAATAAATTCGCAGTCGCTAAACCAAAACGGAGCTGATGGAACTAGTTTTTTGTTACCGGCATTGTGGCTATCGATTAATTAATGGAATGGCAATGCTTGTCAAGCTATCGATATTTTTATTTACTATATACAATAAGCAAAATATTTCTTGCGATTATATGTCAACATATAATAAATGGAACATTTTATATTTTATTTTGCAGATAATGCTCCAGAATTGGTTGCATAAATTTCTTTTAATTTGATCTGCTTTTTATGTACTCCAATCTCCAACAATTTATCGATTATAACGTGTAATCGTTATCGATATTGTTTGACTGAAGAGCAATAGATGTGCCGTGTGAAATTTTGCGGCATTCAAGACTGCGGTATCGTGCCTAACGAAAACATCAATTAACAAGTGTGAAGTGAGTGTGCAAAGTATGTTGAATGAATAATAAGCTAATCAAAAAAAAAAAAAACATTAAAAGGCAATCACAATAAAATTGCACAAAGACAAGTGTGAATAATCACAGTCGTAGCCAATGATCGGAAAAGGGTAAGGATGCAAAACAAAAACGACAAATGCGTATAACAGATATCAATATATACGTGTGTCGCGAGTTTGCGTATGTGTGTGTGGTACGTGTGCACCAAAGATTCAAAATAAGCGAATGGAAATGCATAAAAACGAAGGTTAAGCGAGAGAATACACATACGTACATACATATGTAGGCACGCATATGCTTGCCAGCCTGTTCATATGCATGTGTGTGTAAGTGTGTATCTGCTCCAAATGCGTAGATAAGGTTGTTACCGATTTTGTTGCTGACCTTCGCTTGAACGAATCAAACGTTTCGTTCATTTCAATGAACTCTTTCAATGGCAACCCGTAGCAGCTGCGGCGGCAACTTAACCTCGTTCACAAACCCCATACAAATGTGCGGAAATCCAAGCACAATATAAAAAATTGTACCTCAAAAAGCGACTGTACAGCGTGTGTTTGTTTCTATGTGTGTGTATGTTTGTAAATGCAAGTGCGAGCGAATAAACAGCAAATGGCGGCACCAAATTTAACCCATAAATAACTGCTGCCACCACTGTCATTTCATGTTATACTTAAGTTGTTTTGTTGTTTTCTTTTTTGTTGTGTTGTGTTTTAATTAGTTTATCTGTTTGCGCGCGCTTTCTCTCAAGCACGTACACGCGCACAGAAATGTTGGTACACACATACACGCATACATACAACGAACTCAATCTATTACTTAACAGGCAGTGCGATAAAACGAGCTAACCGCTATTGCGTTCTCTCTCACTGTATCTGCCGTGGCTCTCTCGCACGCACACAGACACATACACAGGTGAGCAACGAGAGAGCGGCAACCTACTTCCATTTTTAGTGCGCTCTCTCAGCTCTTGCAGGCGGCTGGACATAATAGCAAGGCGTAAATTTTGTATGCCCCTCAATGTGTGTGTGTGTGTAAATAAACAGTTCGTCAAGCTAAAATGCCCAAAACTAAGTTGCATTTTTTCAGTGTTTAAGATTTTTACTTTCTATTACGCTGGCACTTTATATCGTTGCTGCTCAATAGAGCCGACTGTGACTGTATGTGTTGTGTGTGTATTACCGTTATTTCGAAGTTATCAATCGACAGCAACCTGTTTCACGCATAGCGCACTAGTGCTGCTCTCCTCACTCCACTGGTCTCTGTGGTTTTGTTGTGATTTTGCGTGCTGTTTTCACATTCTTATGAGAATTCCAATAAGACAGGCTTGTCTTTCACTTTCTGTCGGACGCAACACACATGTAGACAGTCATACATACTTACAGACAGCTGTGTGTAGGAAAGTTGAAGTATTTTATGCGTATGGCACAACAAAAACAAGGTCAGCATTAAGTTGGTGCGTGTGTGAGTGGATATGACAATCGGCAAACACATCTTTGACGCATTTTTCTATTTATAAAATTGATGCTGCTCTACTCTGCCCACTCAATTCTTCGCACTCCTCTGTGTACGTCCCTTGACACACACACACACAGATAGAGAGACCCACCTCCGCCCCCACTTACCCGTTCGCCTGTATCCACCCACTGTTCGCAATCAATTTACCACAAGGCAGAAGCACAAGTACAGTTTTTGTTTTGCAATCAAATTTGATTGGTGTAAAAGAGGAAGCCGAAGTCTTGCGCGTTCACACACTCGCACACATACATACACATGAGATTATTGCATGCTAGCGTCTATCTCTCTCTCGCTTTGTCTTATGTAAACACAACAAAACATTTGCCAAACGCCGCTTCTTGTAAGCCGCTTCATGTGTGTGTTTAAAAAATTTTGTTTTTCTTTTTGCTGCGCTTCAATTTGCATCGAGTGAGAAGACTGACACTTGCTGCTTGCTGCGAAATGACAACAACATCAATAACAACAACAATGACGAATGCATATGACCTAGATTTAGCCTTTTATGGAGCTCCGCTGCCTCGCGCACGTAGCGCACACATCAAGGAAAAATTCATTTTGTTTTCGGCTTGTAACTGTTGTTTTTCGTTTTTGTCTCTCTCTCTCTTCTTGTGGCCTGTGCTTGTGGAGCACTTTCGCCTGTTCATAACCTAGAAGCAACAACAATTTGTTGCACTTTTTGTTGCTGTGTAGTTGTTGGGTGGTGGGTGTCAGTGTTGTAAAGCGTGCGTACACAACAGCAGCTGGCTGCTGCGCAGCGTTGCCACTGTGCACATTACAGCAATATGCACTCATGGCTGTGTGTGTGTTTGGCTATGTTTGTTGCTTTTTATGTTACGTCTCGGTTGTCACGTATCACACTTTGTCTGTGACGTCGTAGTTTGCTGCGCACGCCTATTGTGAATATGGGGATGCTGCACTGGAGAAGTCTATATTTGTATGTTCGTGTGTATGTATATAACAATGCTGATATAGGTTGTATGTTGTACCTACGCAATTCTATATGTATCGGCATACAAATTCCTACCACATACAATTACAAACGTAAATACGTATCAAATTAGCAACACAAACGAACCTACCGAGCCCACGGCTTATCGCGCACACGTTGTGCCATCGTTATCAGCCATTGCCACTGTTGTTATTGCTATTATGTGCCACGACACAAACAATAACAAAACTGCATAAAAAGAAGACGTCAGTGGCAGAGGAAACAGAACCGCAGCAACAGCAGTGGTAGCAGCTGGGCGAGGGAGTAAGAGAGAATCGTAAGTGTTCGAACGTTTGCATCTGTTGGTCATCTGGCAACGCTGTTTCGCCGCACAAATGTTATGCAAATTGTTGCTCTCACTCGCTCTCGCACTGTATCCGCCGCCAGCCATGCCGCACGCATACATACAACATACGTACATATATGTATATGTTTTATTTTTCACAACCGGAATTTTTTTTGCTGTTGCTTTTGCTGCGCGCATTCTCACGCATACAAACGCAGCACACATACAGAGCCGCAAGTTTGGCTTTGCCTGCCTGCTGCGCTCAGCTGCTGCTGCCGTCGTCGTCTTCGCTTCACACAATGTTGTGTTGTGGTGTTATCACTGCATTTGCTTTGTGCTACATATTCTCGCTCCGTTTCGTACATTTTGCGCTGCACTCGCACTCGCACACACATGTACGCATACACAGATACACACACACACACACACAGGCGCAGACCCGAGAATGTGTACGAAAAAGTGACGACTGAAAAGCAGCGTCGGCGTCGTCGACTGCGCTGCGACTGCGAGCACACAGCGGTTTTATTATATTTCTTTTTTTCGTCAGTTTGCCTTTGTGTGTTTCTTGCGTGCAGACGCGTTTCGTTGTTGAGCTCCGAAAAAATCAGAAAAACCACTTTGTGAAATATATAAAAATAATAACAATAAATTCCAAAAACATTCAGTGATTTGTGAAATAGGGAAAAAAGACTAAGAGTGAAAACTTTAAGAAAAGCAAAAGTTGTTATTGGGCGCAGGTAAATGTTGACAAACGTATTCAAAAAGAAAAGAGAATTAGTACAAATTTAAAAAAATTGCCAAGATCAGAAAACGTTTCAAAATATTTTCGTATGTTTGTGTGTGCGCGCGTGGCGTGGGCAGTTGCAGTAGTAACAGCAGCAACAACAACAATAGGCAACTTGTCGGCAGCGTCCGGCATCAAATACAACAAGAAAAAATATGTAAAAAATTAAACCTGTTTACGCAGTAGGCGCATTTTCACCAAAAACTAACACCAATACAGACAAACAAACGCACACAGGCAGTGAGACACAGATAGAGACACCGACAAAGGTGGTCAAGTTGCCTACTACTACTAACTCCCTCTTTCTCCCTCCCACCCGCACACTGCCGCGCTGTTCAGTCAGCCTCCACAATTGAACTAATTTTTAAACGTTTACCTTTTGCGACGTTTACCAACACGAAGACAACAAACTAAGCAAGTAACAGCAGCAGTAGTAACAGCAACAACACAACCGCATCGCATAGATACATACAAACACGCGCCGGTGCATACATAGGAACATACGTACGTGCATACACACACACACATAGACGCGCATACACAGTGGCATGCGAAGATGCATACAGAAGAAACGATGCGATACGCACTTTCAACTTGAACGCTGTCCCCAAAAATAAAACTAAAAAAAAGCATAAAATAAAATACATGCACAATCACGACACAAGCAACAGCAACAACAACGTTGGCGTTGACAACGCACCTGGAGCAGCGCTGCTTGAAAGTCACGTCACTCACTGGGGTGATTTTGTCTGTGTCTTGCTCTCTCAACTTGATACGAGAGTGCAATGAGAGCGAGCGCGCCAATGCAGTGCACACACTGACGCGTAAATAGATCTCGGTGTGTGTGTGTGTCTGTGTGTATGTATTGACGTGCTTATTCCCTTTTGCGCTGCGCTTTGTTTATTGTTTTCGCAAAGCCCAGAGCAGTGCAGCTGCGTATGGTGTGTGTATGTGTATGTGCAAATTATGTATGAACGTCTGTGTGTGTGTATGTGGCAACGCGTCGTCGGTCAGCTGCTCGCTGCTTTCCTACCTTTTGTCGCTGCTGAATTTAGCACTCAATTAGCATTATTTATGTATATACTGTATATGTATACATGTATAAAGCGCACAACTTGATAAGATTTTTTTGGTTATTTCCTTTTTTGTTCGTGACAAAGTGGCAACAAGCAGGAAAAACAGAAAAAAAAAGTAATACAAGTATGGCAACACGGCGCTCGCAGGGCAGCACTGCCAGCTGTTGCATTGTTTCGAAAGGGCAACGCTTTGAAACTCATACATATATATATTAATATATGTGTGTGCATATATATTTATGTATATATAAATGTATTTATTTATATTTATACACTGATTAAATACTCAATTTGCAACTTTGAATTTCTCGAAGTAAGGAAAAATAAAATCGACAGCCACAGCAGCCTGGCAGCGTTGCCACCTAAAGCAATAGACGCCACGTTTTGCAACACTGCGCGAACACACACAGGCACATATGTTTTGCTGGCATTTGACTTTGCCGTTTCAAATTTGAATATGTGTTATCTGATCGTTCTCTAACCTCCTCCCTCTATTTCTTTTTCTCTCCCACCTGCAGTAACCAAACAAGACAAATGCAGCGAAAAACATTGATGCGAAGACGATGGATGATGCTAGAGTTCAATTTAACAACAACAAGGACTGTGCACAAATAGCAATAAACTGCAGCAAATAGCACCAGTGAAAAAGTACCACACAAAAACAACAACAATAATAATAATCAGCCAAGCTCAATTAGAAAAAAAGAGAAAAAGCTTCCAGCCAAAAAAGCACAAACAACAAGCAAAATATTTAAACTTTGTGACAAGAAAACCTTAAAAACAAAAACAAATTCTACATTAATAAGAAGAAGAAACACAACAGCACCGCCATGTTCAATTTCCATAAGCCACGAGTTTACCGTTCCGCCGACGGCTGTTGCATTTGCCGCGCCAAGTCGAGCAGTTCACGCTTCACAGCGTCGCGTAAATATGAAAAGGAGTCGATGCAGTGCTTCAATCTCCGCGAGCCGCGTAACGGTGAAATCTGCAATGCCTGCGTGCTGCTGGTCAAGCGCTACAAGCGTCTGCCCGTTGGCAGCAAGCGCCATTGGGGACATGTAAGTAACACACAAGCACACAAGGAAAAAAGAGAGAGAGCAATGGGAGAGAGTGAACCTAATAAAATCCTTTTCTTCCTCTCTCTCTCTCTCTCTTTCCTTCCTTCATTAGAGAGTGAAAGTCATGGGAGAGAGCAAAGTGCTTCCTCACTCTCAAAAGCTCATTCACATGCAACTTACTAACCTCTTTTATTTCTCTCCTTTTGTACAGGTGGTTGATGCTCGCGCTGGACCCGGCACCAAATCGTTGGCCAAACAAAAGAAACGTGAAAATGAGAGTGAAGCCGCTTATCATGAAAAGTTTGCGAAAATCCTAAAAAAGAACAAGGGTAAAATAGCCACAGCAGCCGCAGCAGCTCCATCTATCGACGAATGGCTAAGCAAGGAGAGTTCACCACACTCGGAAGAGCAGCCGAGCGATTCGAACGAAAGTTACGATGACGAGCAGCATCAGCTTCAGTTGCAGCGCAGCCCAACATCAGCGACGTCAGCAGCAGCAGCAGCGACGCCATATCAGACACGCAAGCGCACCGCTGCTGCTGCACTGTTGACGGCAACAACAACAGCAGCAGCAGGCACAGCTGTGAAGAAGAACATTGGCAGTGTTGGTCAACGTCGTCTGCAGGGATTGACAGGAAGCAAACGGCGACGCATGTTAGAACCAATGAAGAATCGTCGCGCTGTCGACAATGTACCGTTCTTCGAGGAGCACGATCTCCTGCGGCTCGATGTCTGCTGCGGCACAGTCTTCCAGAGCCTTAGTTTGGGCAGCAACTGTTATATTATCGATCCAGAGCTGTATAAGCCTTGCGAGAAGCATCTACGACGCAGGCAGCAGCAACAACAACAACAACAGCAGCAGCAGCAGCAGGTGCAGCTTTCACAGTCGCAGGTTGAGGTGGCTAAGCCGACGGTAACAGCGACGACGACGACAACGACGGCTTTGAAGAAGCATCATTTGTTCTTCAAGCGACAATCGGAATCATTTCCGGGACAGGGTGAAATACATAGGATAAGTCCAATTCCATTGAGTAAGACTGAAGTGATGCCAGTACAACAACAACAACAACAGCTGCAGCAGCCGCCACAACATTCCACTGTTAATAGCAGCAGCAGCTTATCACTCGTACTGAAACCCACCACAGCAGCAGTAGCTCTGCAAGCCAACAACAACAACAACATAATGACAACAACAGCCATTGGAGCTGCATCGCCCTCATCGCTGTCCTCATCGTCCAATTGCTCCACATCCTCTTCGGTGGCCACCAAATTCAACGACAACTCCTCCGACTCTGGCTTCGATGAGCATGTGCTGGAGATGCGCAAATCTGTTAGTCCACCATCGGTGAGTAACAGAAATGTTAATGTTAAGTTCTGTTAGGCAGCAGCAAGACAAATGGTCTTTGCTGCAGCACAGCATGTTAAAAGCTCAGTGAGAGAGAGGGGGAGAGAGAGAGAGTTGACAAAGGACATGTAGAGAGAACTCTGCGCCATGTTGTATTAGAACAGTGTTGGTAAGCAGCGAAAAAAAAAATAAGTTGGCTTCAATTGGATTCCCTCCTTGTCTCCCACTGTTGGCAGCGCTTAAACCTTTACAGGTCTCATGTTAATTAACATTATCTTTCGTCTCTTTACAGCAGGATGAGCAGCTGCAGCAGCAGCAGGAAAAGAAACGCGGCGTGGGGCGACTGATCTTGGCCAGCGGATTGCCAATTAGTGGACAGACGCAGAATCTGCTGCTGACGGGCAATGAGTTTGCAGCGCGCTTTGTGCACCGACAACAGGCGCAGGCATTGAAAATAGTGTCAACGGGAGTGAGGGGAACAGCGGAAGCAACAACAACAACAACAGCAGCAGCAACAGTAGCGACAACAGGAACAGTAGCAGGAGCAGTAACAGGATCTCAAAGTAGTGGAAACTGCAATAAAATGCGTGCAATATTCAATAATGCAAACACAATTCAACATGAGAACGGTGTAACAACTATTCTGCCGGCGTCGTCGCTGGCAGCAAGCAATCAGACGGCTGCAATGAATGCCATAGCACCCAGTACGGTGACCATAACGCCAGCCAAACAGAATGCTAACAACAACAACAACAACAGCAGCAACAAGAACAACAATAGCACTGTAAATGCAACTCCAAAATTCATACTGTTAAAGTCAACAGCGGCAGCAGCAGCAGCAACAACCATTGCCAAATTTGGCAACAGCAATCAGACGACGCCGGTTGAGGTGAAAATCGCTTAGGCGCCGTTCGTAATGTTAGTTTACATTTACACCACACACAGATACGTAACATTTATGTTAGCCATGTTAACTGGCTGTTATTATCCTGTTGATTTACATGCATATTGTAGCGAGTATTTAACATAAGAGAGACAGAAGATAGACAGAGAGAATGACAATGAGAGTGAGTTAGAGAGAGATAGACAGCGCAAGAGAGCGTTTGTTAACTTGTACATATATTACGGATGCATATAGAGCGATAAGACTCGATTGCGACTCGATTCATGCATATATACATACATATATTTTACATATTTAAATTAACATTTTATATTTTATATATATATTTTTTTCCTATTCGTAGAGTTTAGTTTCTTTTTTTTCAATGTATGTACAACTATTTTTTTAAGAATACTCAAGCTCAATCAATCGTAGCACATAGATATTTAAAGAGAAACAACAACAAAATATATACCTTAACTTAGTTTATGTACATATCTTACGCCAACAAATACACAGACAGACAGAAAGAGACACATACAGTTTACATTTGCCGCTAACATGGCGCTAACAGGGCTCTGTTGAGCTCCTTTTTACTCGTAGAACTCGTCGTAGCCCGTAGTCGTTCTTGAATTAAGTGAAGAGAACGAATTGAAGAATCGATGTTGATGATAAGCAATAATAAGAAGAGAACATGCCACATTATTTACCACAACAAACATGCAACATGCAACAAAATGTAGCCTTAGGAATGCGCCTAAAACAAACATAAACAAAAGCAAATATTGTGTGTTGAAAGTAATATTATATTATATTATTATTATTATTATTATGACAAAAAGCAATGTTTTTTATATAAAAATTACAATTAAATTAAAATTAAAAACATAAATGAAAGAGAAATCGAAATATAAATCACGGCGTTTTTCTCGGTGTATACAAAAATCTTAGCATACCACTAGGCGAGCTTGAGACAAGCTTAAAGCTTTGGCCTGGCTTACCCTGTGAGCACAAAGCACTTGCATGGGGTATGACAAACAGCTGAGGTTGAAAACTTGGAAATCGCACGACTTGTCAGAGCTTAAAAGGAAAAACTTTGTATATTTTTTAATTTAAAAAAAAAAAACTAAATAAAAAATTAAAAGCAAGGCCAAAAAAATCAGGATTGCCGAAACCCGGGATTGAACCGGGGACCTTTAGATCTTCAGTCTAACGCTCTCCCAACTGAGCTATTTCGGCGCTGGGATCAAGGCGCGCTAAACGCAACGACAAGGATGAGTCAGCATGAATCATACGAGTGAACTTGAATCACTCGACGCCGACGACGAATCCGAGCTAGAGTAATGATTACACACTGAATGAGTGCACTGAATAACTGAATATGCGTTTGATGAACCCCCCACGGCGTGAGTTTCGTGTGATTTTGATTCTTATTGTCAAAATATATGTACTTTATGTGGTTTAGTCATTTATTAAGTATACGTCGCTCTGTTTCTGTTGCTAATTGAAAAGTTTCCGAATATTGTGGAAAGGTAAGGAAGACACCTTTCCTGGCAGCCAAAACCGGTACAAGGAGTTGTCTCGCGAAAACCTTCTAATGGACCTACCCCGAAAAAGAGATTGCGATCGATATTGTAATGCGAGTTCTCTTGGATCGTTAAATCGCATCGTATCATATATAACAAGTCAGGGATATTTTTAAAGACTGCATGAATATATGAATATAAAACTTGTCTCTCTACCTCTCCATCCCTCCCTTCCTTTCGCTCTCTCCCTCCATTTCTCATTACCTTTCCTTTTCGCATATCGCTCTATATGTATTCATGATTCATGAACTTAATTGCAGCTGTTTGGATCGGTTCAAAGGTTTTTTCCACTGATTTTTACCATAGCGCCAGGAAGGTAGGTGGAAGAGGGGGAGGAAGAAGGATGGTTCAAATGTCTATGCCAACTGGCATCATGATAAGGCGCTAACGCTTTACAGCCTAGATAAATTCAAGACAACCAATTTTTGCTTATCTTCTTTAATTATAGAAATAAAAAATTTAACACTTAAAAATCTTAACTAAAATCAAGTAAACAAGCAGAAAAAAGAAACTAGGGGTTTCTATTTTTATAAATATACACCATTGAATATATTTTTCTAATATAAAGATTAATCTGATCTCGTTGAAACCTGAGTTAATCGTAGAAAATGAAGCACAACTGTGATCGAGTAAGCCTCACTGAAATATCTTCAGTCTTATATAATTAGAATCAGAATTCGTTATCTTAGTGACTATGACAGCAATGCGATTTCGATATTATTATAACCTGCTCTGCTTATCGAGCAACTGTACCAAATTTCAAAGGCCTAGCCCAACTGACAGATCAGTTCAGATAATCCACTTTAATACTGGCTGACATTATGAAAGTGCCCCACACCCCGTACACCTGAAGAGACGGTGGGAGGGGGGCTTAGAACTCAAGGTGCCTGGCTGTGAACCAAGTCGTAAATCGCCTTGAGAGTCGCTCAAGCAAAACTACAACAACCAAGAACAACTACAACAACAACAAACGTAGAAGACGCCGCCCAAAACCCACCCACGGTGTCTGTCTGACGTCACGGAACTAGCTGAAATTCTTTGCCAATATCGAAGAAACCACTACAAACACCTGCAAAGCTCACTCAAGAAATAAACAAACAAATACAAAAAAAAAAAAAAAAAAAAAAAACAAATTAAAATTTAAACAGAAAAAAAACCCTAAAGTTTCATTATTGGAAACCAGTTTCATGCTCCGAGACTGTGTTGGATTCTTCTCTGCTGTCTTCCGTCTGCGGGCTCCTCATTCTTCTCTTAGGAGTCTACTGAGTCTTCTGTCTTCACGCTTCGCTCTTCTCTGTCTTCTGTCTCTGGCTGTGTGTGAGTCAGTTCAATTTTGTGCGGGCAATTTAAAGCACGCACAGTCAGTGCCTTTTCTACCCCCCGCCCCTGGTAACTGCCGCCTCCTTCTAGCTGCCACGCCCCACCTCAAACTGCAACTGTAGCGAGCGAAGGCAAAAAATCCCCCGAAAAAAAGAAGAACAACAAAATTTAATTGCAAGAAAACTAAAATGCAGGCGACGTGAACTGAAACTGGATTTCTGCGCAGCCGATACTAGTTGGGGTATATTGGTGCTGTCAAGTAACTTGCTATAGTTGGGCAGATTTGAAAATATATTATAATAATAATAAATAAAATAGGAAATACCGTGAAAAAAAAAGAATCTTTTGCCGAAACCCGGGATTGAACCGGGGACCTTTAGATCTTCAGTCTAACGCTCTCCCAACTGAGCTATTTCGGCAGTTGTGCAACCTGGCGGTTCAGACTGGGGGAATTGCAGTACCCGAAAGGAAGTTCATTCTATTAAATCGAATTATAAATACATATGATACGATAATAAGCTTATTAGACAGATGAACGAAGAACCCTTCTGTATTGTAAATTTCAGCTGGATCAACTGACAATTCACTTAATTAACAGGGTATTCCCACTTCGTTGTTTACAATTGTTGTTTTGTTGCAACTGCTTCGTTATTTTTAACGACTTCGGCGAAAGTCGAGCACAGAATCTTCAACTTCAACTTGAACTTTGCGAATATCTCGACGATATATGAAGATGATGATGATGCTGACGCGCTGCTCTGCTAGAGCGCGATGACGATGCTAATTATGACGTTGATGTGGGGGAACTACGAGCAGGTGACGACAAATGTTGCGTGGTTTTTACACAATCTTCAAAATCGAACTGGTTTTCTCTTTTCGCTCTCTGTCTTCTCTCTCCCCCCATACCGTATTTAGGCGATGAATTTGCAATTTGTTTACGTTATGAAAGATATGATAAACAGCTCTCAAAACAAAACAAAAAAAAGTAAAGGAGATTCACAAAAATTTAAAAAACAATCATTTAAATTCAAATTAATGAATACAACTAACGTAAAACATATATGAATATATGCATGTATATATTTTTCTGTTTATTTGATTGGAACAACTCATGTTCTTGTAATTTTTTTTTTTTTGGGTGCTGTGTTGTTTTGCTTATCTCCAGAGATTTGTTTGCACTTTCTCTAGAAGGGGAAGCGAACATAAAGTGCGAGGGGAAATAAGTGACACATCACCCAACTACCCTAACTAAGCTCTGAGGGCAGCTAGACTGATGTAACTTGCTGGGCTTGCTTCTTGAGAGTTAAGGTTGCCAATTTACAGAATAAATGTATTTTAAAATGAAAAATTATAGTTGTTTGCGTTTGAAACTTGGAAGATTTACTGCTTGTGATGAAATCAGACAGATTCGTTGGCTATAAACTTAAATAATGAGCTTTAATTGAGTTTTATATGGGAATAAACTGTGTACGAGCTGGAAAAGTACATATGTATCTATATCCCATAACTACCACAGTCTCCTCTTAATTTCTACGAAATTAAATTTACATGTAGGGTATTTCCAAGTCGTTGCCTTATGCTTGCGATTATATATCCTTAAAGAAAGTTTTGACATAATGGATTTCTATTTGTTCTATTAACTAAACCAATTTCAAGGGTATTTTGTAGTCGTTGCTAATCCCTCTTCTCCCCCTTCCCCCACTTCCTTTTCTTGTTTCATTATTGATCCTTACACAAGTCGCGATCGCTTGCAGCTGCACTTTGCGGCGGCCGTTGACAGCCCGAAATCGCCGCATTCTGCTTCAGATTTCAATTTCGATCGTTCTTCTGATTCTCTCTTTCTTTTTTCTTTGCCTTATCTCTTCGCACACCTGCAAAGATTTGTCACCAGGTTTTGGAGGCACGGCGAATCCTTTGTTTGAGCGAAATAAAATCAAAAACTATTTTTGGTATCGATTTGTGCGCTGCCCAATTGGCTAATTAAGCCGCGCAGCAACAGAGGAGGCAGAGCGGCAACAGAGCAGGCGCAGCACAAAGAGAAAGAAGCAGCAGCAGAACAGGCGCTATACGAATCACACACGAAGAACACGAACACGCACACGACCGAGACACGAGCAGCGACGCCAACGGCGACAGAACAACGAGAGCGCGACCGCGACGCGCTGTCTTCTCTCTCTCTTTACTCCCTCCGCACGAAGCTCTCTCGCCGCGGCGACGGCGACTTGCAAATTTTGTATTGTTAACAGCGACGGCGTCAAAGTCAACGTCAACGGCAACGCCAACGCCAACGGCGGCGTCGCAGCTTGGGCTTGGGCGAATTTCCTTTTTAAAAACGTTGCGGCATGAAGTCGCGTTTTAGTTCTGTTTGCAAAACGCAGCCAATTGGTTGTGTCCAGCTGAAAGTGTAAGAGGAAGAAGAAGATAAAGATAAAGCAGAAGTAGAAGAACAAGGAGAAGCAGCACGAAGAACTGTTTCGAGAACAGAAAAACAGCACAAATAACTCTGCATCATTTCCGTTTCGTTCTTGTGCGCATTGTTGTTTGTACATTTTTTTTTTTAATTGTAAATCTAAACAAATTGCACAGCGCGCGCGTTTGTCGTGTTCGTTCGTGTTCAATTCGCATCAATTAACCAATTGATACGATAGTTAGTCGATAAATTTGTCGATACTCGTCGCGCCGTCGCGTCGTCTTCCTTTTTTGTGTGTCAGTGCCAAAGCCGAAGCCGAAGCCGTCCGAAAGTTTCCAGTGATCATCTTCGCCGCACAGAGAATTAAAATATAAATAAACAGTGTAAGATTTATGCCTCACATATCGTAGTTGTATTCAGCTCAAGATCAAAAGAGCGCTGAGTTCAAAGACAGCGCGAGTTTTTTGAATTCTTCAATTTGTGAATTATTTATCAAGATATTCAAGCATACTCTATTCATTTGAATGGATTTATCTTTAGAATATCTTGAAGATAAGACTTGAAAATGTAAACATGTTTCTATATATGGTAGACATATTTCTATGTAAAGTAAATGCTTTGAAATTTCAAGATTTTAAGAAAATTTCAACTTATAATGAAATAATACAAATTTCAACTTTTGCAATTGAAGATAAATATTTTTGCAGTGTAGTTACTCAAATAGAAGATGCTTTAGGGTAAATCTGGTTTAGGCTTGGCATACTATATAAACAACGTATACTCGTACACGTTGCGCCTAGTGAACCGTTAAAGCTTCGACTCAAGTTCGGAGATCAACGTTGAAAATGAATACAGTGAATTATAGATAAATATGGTGAGATTTGTATCTTGCCAAGCTACTCGTATATCACAAATCTCAAGTGGAAACTGAGACTCTTTGAATTCCTTTAAACTTGGACTGGAGTCAGCAAATATTTGTACACAAATCACAAATGAAAGATACGCATAAAGCTGGAAGATGGGTAAAGAGAGACAGAGAGAGAGAGAGAGGAGGGAACTGAGAGTGAAGTATAGCTAGATAGGCGGGGCACACCCTCCCCGGAAAATAGTTAAAAAGCTTCATGTAATACGATGACAAGTTTCTTATCAGAGGAACCAAAAGACGTCAAGCAAAAGTATAGAACAACAAAGTGTAGAAGATGCTAAGAAGAACTTGCAGATACTTCATAAAGACATCAGTTCTTACAACATACAAGAACAGTACCAAAATCGAAACTCTTCCTCTTGGGAAGATCTCACACAGTAGTCGAAATTGACAATTTGACAAGCAATTTGCAATTTGTAAAATAATTCAAATTGAATCGTGTATTTCTTATCTGAGAACATCATCATAAACAAGAGTCTTTAAATTGATATATCGAAATGTCGCCATAAATTGCAATCGAAAAAAAAATGACAAACAAATGAGAGAAAGAGGGAAAGACAACAAATTCGTTTGAGTATGTCAAATACCCTGTACACGTGGGTAGACTTCAATAGGGAATGAACAAGTAACTACCCCGAACTGATCCCAACTTGGAGGTGCCTCGAACACCTGTCACGAATCTCCCGCAAAACTTTCGAGGCGGTGAGAGGGAGATAGAGGGAGAGCAGGGATGATTGTAATTCAATTGAGGCTCATTGCATAAGTGTGACTGCATTTGATTAACATTTCGATTTGATTCATAATTCATATGATATTGTTAATTAAAATAGTCTGTGAAATCATGGCAAATAAACGCGATGCTGTATCTAGTATCTATTTGGTATTTTAATACCAATCGATAGGGCTGGCCCAGCTGGCAACCAATCGATTGTATAATTCGCGTGAAAGGCAACGCGATGTCATGCGAAATTTGTGTTTATCACGCTTTTTAGGATAGTTGTGAACTTATAGCACACTGCAATATTAAAAGAGATATGTAATTGAAACTTAGAAGAGAATTAGAAAGTTAGTACTTGTATCTGTCTGCGATATCGAAAGTCTTTTAATTGAATAAAAATCGAAATTCTTTCGATTACGGCTAACAATTATAGCATTCCAATTAAAGATCAACGAGATAGCGATCTATCGTAATTAGTAAATGCTATGCTTTGACTATTCCTTTCTAAATAAAGTAAAACATACATATGTATGTATCTGGATAGCTATATAATCGATAAACATATATTCCTAAGATACTTTCGAATCATTATAATCAAAGAAACTGCACTAACTGTACTTCATTCTGCTCGATTTACTGGATGTGTTATGTTAATGAATGTGTAGGGAAGATAAGATGGCGTGTGTACAGAAAAGAAGTTGATTGCAGCAATAGCTAAAAGACAAAGGTTACGTTCTGCATATTTGATAAGGTCGCAACAAAGTAACAGATACAGAAAAAAGGTAATAGGGCTCCATAGGAGAAAACCAGAAAATGATATTGAATGCATGTATATATTATAGCACGTGTGACGGGCCTGTGGTGGAGTGGTCTCTCTCCCTCTCTCTCTCTCTCTCTGTCTATTTTTCTATATATAGTATGCTATATAGTTTAATTAGAACTGGACTCGATTACGAGCCGATTTCATTAGTACTATGTAATTGCAATACCTCTTACTTTCTTGGCAGCTCCAATTGAGATCATTAACGACTTCTAATTGATAGAACACATACACACACAGTGTGTCTTTCCCTCTACAGGTGTCATAATTATCGCCCAAAGTACCCTATATAGAATGTGCCAGAACAAAGGAAGTTTTCTAATTATGTCAGCTCGGCTCAATTAGCAAGAACTAGGTTCAGTTCAGTGCGAGTCATAGTGTTTAGTGTCGAATGTATCTATGAGATAATCATGGTATTTATCGGTAATTTATTGACCCGGTCACCAAAAGGCACAACCCGACACAGCTGGCCAATCTGTCTCGGCTTGCCGCAATTATATAATAATTATATATAATTAATATTTTTGCTCGCTTTTAGATTTGCAAATTCAAATCACTTGCCAATAGACTTACCAAAGCCTAAGCTAGGTTGTTTAGATTCAATATGTGATCTGAATATATATACATATCTTTCAATTATCGCTATAATCTAGCCATATAAAGCTAATCGTTTGCATTGGAAATTTACTTTAAACTGAAGATCTACGTGGTTTAGGCATATTTAGCTTTATCATATCTTAAGATCATTTTGAAATCTACAATTGATCTGTACAGAATTCAGGCTTTGATTTTTTCGTGTTTTGTTCTTGTTTTTCTCGCATTTTTGTTGTCTGCCTTGATTTGCGTTTATCGAACATGCGCAGACGACGTAATTACCCGTAATTCGGGTTATACAGATCTGTTCTTGAAGAACAAATCATCTAACGATCGAGTGATCAACTCGACTGGCTATTAGACTCGACTCATCGGTCTGGCCAGCTGTTGTGATACGTTTATAATGCGATGATGATCATCATAACGATGATTTGCAATTTTGTTGCCGTTTTATATTTTTAATTGTCTACTTCCTCTCACTCCCTTCTTTCTATGCTTGAGATTCTTCAGGTTTTTTTTTTTTTTTTCTAAGTTAGCAACTCGTAGATCTTAACTATCAATTTATGCAAATGTCAAGCGTTTAAGCAATTATACGCCCTACGGATAAAATATCACTCTCTCTCTCCCCACCTCACTCTCTCTCCCTCTCTCTCTCTTACTGTCTCTGTCAACATCTGGCTGTCTTTTAAGTCTAAACTAGTTTGCATAGTAGGGTGGCCACGTGTTCACGATCAAAGCGACAATAAAAAAAAAAGACAGAAATGAAAATGCATTTCCATTTCAAGTTTTTGCCAAAGATCGCTTTAACATGATCGTGATCATGATGATGTTCGCCTGGACTCTGGCAATGCCAATATAATTCATGAGATCAATAGATGAAATACTCGCGCAGTTCAATTAGACAGCACACAGTCGAGTGTGTGAGGATCGATACTCGAAAGATCAAAGAGAAGCGCATAAAATGCAACGATGATCAGTTCGATGAATGTTCTACTGTACTGTACTGTACATGAGTGATGCATCTTTAGAAAAGCTCACTCGGAATATGTAACTAAAATTGAAGTTAAAGCTATTACGATCGTTGCAATCTCGAGTAAAGACTGGAAGTCAACACCTATCATGATTGGCAATTTTCAAATACTTTGCCACGATCACTGACAGATTTAGCTTAATTGAATCTACACTATTTTGTTAATCTGTAGCTCTTATTAATGTGTTAACGGATCGCACATGGATACATTTTGCGACTAGTTAAAGTCAATTTATGAGCACGACTGTGTTTATGGATCCATAAGGTGTTTGTAGATCTTTAAATCTTTATAGTTACGGCATAGTCAACTTGTTTAACGATCGCAATCAAAGCAGTTACCAGATTAATAAAAGATATATAGATACTAAAATGATGTTATGATCGGTGTGATCTTGTTGAACTATGATATACAGTTAGTTTTGGCTGTATGGCAGTGGAAACTTCTTATGATCAGTGGAAGATCACGGCGACTAAATTTTTGGTCTTTCCCAGAATGTCAACTGATTGTTGTTGTAGCTCTATGAATATGCGAGACCGGTCTGGGGAAGATCACCGAGTTTTTGCTTTTGTTTTGCACTGATCTTTCGAAGAATTCGAAGTCTGCTGATCGTGGGGAATTACCTGAATCTGAATATTGTTTACCTTAACTGACTAATGCAACTTACGCAAATCGTCTGCTGCGTTAATCGATCAGGTTATGACACATTTGGTTATTTTCCGGTTTTGTGTCGAATCCAGAACTGAAAATAGTGACTGTCTCCGCAGTTACTGACCAAGCTCAACAACGGACAGAGGGAGGGATAAAGATCACTTGAGATCAGTCAATGGCTTCATTTGTGTGTGTGTGAGTGAGGCGTGAACTGGTTCTGATTTCAATTCCAGTTGCAGTTCGAGCACTGAAGGGGCGTGTCACTTTTGCAACGCCCCTCAATTAGCTTGTTGCATATGTTTTGATGGATGGATGGATGGATTGATTAAGCTGTATAACTGAACAATCAGATTGGCCATGGAACGCACTAGAAGGGGGGGCTGCAAGGGGGAGGGGGGGGAATGTGTTAGCTGGTTCACCCACTCGTTAAGTGGCCGCTAATTGGTTAATCTATTCGTTAGTAAGTTGGACACCTGCTCTTCGCTTTGATTTAATAAAGATTTATTCTGAGAATTGCATAATGACAGCGCCACCTGGCGTTCAAAGCGAGTGTATTAATTCAATTGAATTGTTGCTGTTGCTGCATTTGCATGCAACAGTGTCGGTGTCGCATTGCCAGCCTCAGCGTCAGACAGCACGCCCCACAGCCTCCCAACCGGCAGCCCCTCCCCGGACGTACCCCCGATGGGGTCCCAAAACAATGGCCAAAGCAGCCGCCGGTTAACCTTGACTGCGGTTACAATGCGACAGTGGAGAAGGGGAGGCAGGGTGGTAACGCCATGGGGAGGGTAGATGAGGGCGAGAGGTGCAAAAGGGGGGGGTACCTCCAGCTAGCCAGGCTGCAATCAATGTTAAACCGCATTTTTAGCCAAGCTAGCAAGATTAGCTAAGATCGCGCTAAGTAAGTGGTATAATAATAGGTGGGCGGCAGGCGCGGGGCATGGTCCAGTGACAGTCGACGACAACGTTATTCGGTTACGATTACGAGCACTTTCAATAGACCATTACGCTCCGTCCAGTCGGCGGGGCGTGGCAATTTGAGGAAATGTCCGGACATGACGAAGCGAAATGTGCGAGGGATCGAGATACACATGAAATACGGTAGCCAGTCGAAAGGGAAAGGGAGATTGGAAAGGGGGAAACCAAAGCCTAAGCTTAAGGCCAAAGATGAGATGGAAACTCTGTCTCTTTCTCTCTCTTTGTATCTTTGTCTCAACTTCATCTGAGATAGTTTTCCTTTCAAGTTTATGTAGAACATTTGTGTCATAACTTTAATTCCTTCACGGTTTGAGTGAAAGGTCTATTAACACTTCGAGTACCCCCTTGAGCAAATGGGGCTTGTCTTACAACACTCGAATGATTCAGCGAAAAAAGAAATACAGTAGTCAATGTGAAGTGGATATCACTCAGATTAGTTTGATAATTGATAGTAAAAAGAAGTTGTGGAACAAGAAGAAGTATAAAGGTCTTTTAAGTAGCGCTACCAACTCAGAGGGGCACTACTTTAGAGTTTTTCAGTTCTCTAGACTTCGACTAGCTTATGGAGAAGAATTATCTTACTATTTATAGCTTTATGCACAATATCTGACTAAGCCAGTCCAGACAGAGAGTTACTAACTAAAGGGGGGATATTAAGACATTCGTGCAAGTGAATGCCAAAGCGTAATCGTCAGCGACGTAATCGTATCGTAATCGCAGCTCTAGCCTAGGTTACGATATACCCCTGAATATGCTGGCTATGCTAAGGCGTAGTCACGTTTCGAGTAAATATGAATACGAGTGTGGAACTGTGACCAGTCAAGCGTTTGACTGACCGACTGCCTTAGCTCTACGTGAGTGTGTGTGTGTGTGGCTGGCGTGTGGCTTGGGGCTTGTACTTGGTCCAATCTTGTCACGAACATAAGTACAATATGTGAAAACGGGCCTCGAGTCTATCGGGTCTCCGGTCTCGACATCTGGCCTGCTCCAACTGTGGCAAGTGCACAACTGCCACAACGACTGTGGGCGGCAAATCGCATGGAGAATGTCGTCCGTTCCATTCGATAGTTTTGCGATACACAATGACGCTTGTCAGATTGGGCGTCAATTCTCACAGGAATTTATCAATTACCAGCCCAAAAATAATATTTCTGTTGGTTAGAATGCAAACAGAATGAGAATTATTCGATATACAAATATTTAATCAATCATTCCCTTCTAATTCATTCGATAGTTTTGCGATAATTGAGATATTTTAATGGAATTTGTTAGAAATTTCGAAAGCAATTTTAATTCGGAGATAAATCATGGAAAATTATGGACTCAGTGCATTTTGCAATTGAAAAGTTTTAGGAAGCTCATTAGATTATGTAACGCAAAAGGTGGCGACTGGCAAATACCCTGTGAATTGAAAAAATAAAGCAAATAGATACAAAGTGATGTAAGTTGCCTTTGCTGAGAGTTCTGTAACTGTAAATTTATTAGTTTTCATAACTAAGATTTCGCGCTCACACCTTAAGCTTGCCATCCTTATTTCCCTTGATTACAGGGCATTCGTAGGCAATATGAATGCACTTCTGTAATTGCACTGGGCGCTAATTAAATGCAAATGATTATTGTTTTAAACTCGAACTCGACTACAAGCCGAAGCAATTGTGATTTGCGATTTACAATTTACGATTTTTGATTCAATGCGCACGTCGTGTGCCATTAAATTGATATTAAAGAGCTAGCGCAATGGAGAATTGGTTTCAAAATTAAACGCCTCAATGCATTTCAAGCTAACGAAAAAAAAAAAAAAAAAAAAAAAAAACCAGGTACTTCTCTCACTCGGTAAACGACGTCTCGCCTCGCTTCGCTTCCACTTCGGCCTTGGCAAAGAAAGCGACAGCGAGTAGACAATACTTTATACTTTTGCGCCTGTCAGTGTGTGTGTGTGTGTTGGTGTGTGTATGTGTGTGTGTGTGTGTTGGTGTGTGTGTGTGTACAGGCTATGCAGGTCTCATGTGCCGGTCCACTCACGTCGCATCAAGTCAAGTCACGCACTCACTGCACATGGTCCGGTTTCAAGTAAGGTCCGTTGTTGGTTAATCTAACTGCCTTGACATTGAACTAGAAGCGGGCCGTACGCATGGAAGCTGTGCAAATTTACAGGGTATTTGGTAGGACTTTACATATGCTATTATCGATAGAAATATCGATAGGGTTAAAGATATGTGCATAAATGCTAATCAGGCTTTTATTGCAGAAATTCTAAGACTTTATTTACTTGTTCTATCGAAAACACATTAAAAGAGTTATCGATAACATTTCCATTAACATTTGCAGTGCACAAAAATGTATGTGCACTTCTCTATAGTATATGGATACCCTCGTATATATCTTGTTTGCCAAAAAACGTCAAAAAGTAATCAAAATCGAAATCAACAACGACATCTTGACCAATATTTAAGTGTTTTGCGTACGAGTATTCATCAGTTTTGGTTCGGAACAGGTATTCGATTACCAGTTATGACACTCTACCCTCCTTCCCCACGCCCCTTCTGCAAGATACTCCACTGTGAGCGATGCCCGTAGTCAATGTCAAGGTGCAAATTAGAGGGCTTACAACAGGCCCGACTCAGACCAGGCTGAGGCATACGTGTGTATGTGGTACCATTAGATCACGCGCCATTGAGCGAGGCTGAATCGGTTATGGTTTGACGACTTATCGCGGATTGAGCAAGTTGCCGCAATGAGCCGCATAAGCCGACAACTTTCGGAAGCGGAGACTGAGACTGGGCACAAAGTAACAATACAAATAGTTCCAGTTCTTGGCATCCGCATTCTTCGCGTGTTGTTCGCATATCCGATAGAGAAATACATTTAACCAATAATGCCATAATGCCGTAACATATCTTCTGAGGCCTTGAAAGTTCAACGCTTTGTTCTGAACACTGTTCTCGGCGAGAGACAGAGTAAGCGAGAGAGAGATACCTTGGGCCGAGACTCTGTCAATCAGTCGAAACAAAAAAAGCCGAACAATGTAAAAGATACGGATATGTACACGTATGTATCTATATATCTGCAACTTCTATAAGGTGTTAGATGCCAAGCCGGGCTCGTAGGAGACCGAGCACAGCAATTAATTTAACGCGCAACTTGATTGATTAAAGACAGCACCGAAAAATGAAAACAAAATAGAATTCTCCACTCGCCGCCTCCAGTTTGGTGTGTGTGTGTAGTTGGCTTAATGGCAATTTACCAAAAATCCATTTAAGCCAGACAAAAACATACAAAAATCATAATGAGTCAAAGATCTTAGCGCGTTTTGAATTCACATGAAGTCGTTTAGAACTTTGAAAAGAAACCAAATAATCGCTTAGAGCTAAATCTGTAGTAGGAATAAAGCTCACTAGATCCCTAGATCCTTGCATGATTCAGAATTTGTAACAAGTAATCAATAATTCATGCGAACTAGAAAGTAATCTCACTAGATCCTGTATCACTTGCATGAGTAATCTGATTATATTTATGCCCTATTTACATTGCAAATTAAAGCGGAGCTGGGTTTTTTTTTCTTAGCTCGGCTTTTTCTCACGCTCGACATTGAACTTGACAAGGCATTTATCTAAATTTTGCACTACATTTTGCATCTGGAGATTAGTCAACTTCCGTTTTGGTCCGAAGCAAGCCCCACGCATAAGTCATTAATCAAAAGTCATCTAACGACTGCGCCCGATTAATACCTTGAGGCGAACCGCCGTTTATCGATAGTACAACAAACGATGCCTTTCACAAATGTAAAATAAACTTATAAATGGCCTATGTGACTAGCAGATACTCTACTAGGAAGTCCTTATTCTCTTAGGCAGTACATATATTCTTTAAGGAAGCACCTGTTCTCTTAGGAAGTACCTGTTCTCTTAGAAAGTACCCATTCTTTTAGGAAGTAAAAAAAAAAAAAAAAAAAAAAAAAAAAAAATCTAAAGCTTTTTCTAATAGTACCTTGAATGTTTTGTTAAGAACGACAAAA
Organism: Zaprionus africanus; assembly: GCA_018151435.1. Lineage (NCBI taxonomy): Eukaryota > Metazoa > Arthropoda > Insecta > Diptera > Drosophilidae > Zaprionus > Zaprionus africanus. The sequence goes on from JAECXB010002285.1 coordinate 1,126,072, forward strand.
GCTTGAACTGAACTAAGTTTTCAAGTTTACAAACTTGTCGATCTACCAAAGGTTCTTCTCGATAATATTTAGAAGTCGGTTTCGAGTTTTCAGCCCATTGTAAAGCTCTTGAGCTTTCAAGCTGCACTGCAAGCCAGTGCAGTAACCCAAAAGCCCAAAAAGTTACAAGCTAAGTCAAGCTTACAAACTCTACAGCTTCCAGCTACAAGCTTCCATTTAATAGAGCAGCCTTTATTTACGGAAGAGTATTTTCAATTTCGGGTTACACATCAAGTGTTCGCCCCGAGAATCGCCTTCACTTTCATTTCACTTTAGTTTTCATTTAAGAATTATTGTTATTATATGCGACGAGCTTGGAAATTCAAGTCACGATTCAGATCTTTTGGATCAATTAAATTTGATTGCCTTTTCGAGAGGGTTGGGGGGGGGAGTAGGGTACCTTCTGAAGTATCGTTCGTATCGTAAGTGACAAGATTATTTGTCATTATGTCGCGTTGCTTGATTATAATTTCGCATGCATGTTAAGACTGCGTTGAGTACAAATGAATATTGTTCTGTCGTTTTTTAATTAAGTCCTCACTGCTTATCAGCCTCATTGTTGGTGGGGGAGGAAATGCAGGGAACGTACATAAGTGGTACAGTAGTCCAAGTTGATGAACGCATTAGTCAGAATTTTGAATAATTATTGAACCCATTTTGCCTTTACTTTATTCTTATTATTTGTTTTTATAATAAAATTCAGGCCTTATAGTGGGGTTTACGGCTGATCTGGCTTTACTGTGAAGTGTTGAAAGGGCTATAACAATAATGAATACCAAAACACATCCAAAAACCTTGTGCTTCCGGAAAGGTTCTCAATTATCAATTATAGCGTTATAGTTTCCTGATCTTAAAACGGCCATAACTGCAGTAAAAACGTAGCACATAAGCCTTTAATTCGAAGGGAGTTACAACTTCTCGAACAACTTTCTAATCGTGTTCTCTCTCTCTTTCCTCCTTTCTTATAGTCACAATGCTTCCGTTAATGGATAGAATGGGCGGCTTTTACAGCGCCTACGTACTGGGCATATTGACCATTGGTTATATATTGGGCGAGTTGGGCCATTATCTGATCGGTGTTACATCCAAGCAGACCGCCATCGAGCTGGACTATGGAGATCATGCGTGTCAGCAGAACAACAGCATGTTCAATCGCCACGAATTGACCACACAATGTGGCGATGTGAAGAACGAGAGCAGTTGCTATAGGCTCGACGTGAATGGAACAGGGTATTGCGAGTGGAACTATAATGGACTTGGTATCGATTATCAGATCTTGGCGGGACCAACATTTATTCTGGTCTTCACCATTGCCGGTGTCTTCATGGGCTTTGCGGCCGATAAATACAATCGTGTCAAGATGTTGACCGTCTGCACGGTGGTCTTTGGTGTAGCGATCTTGCTGCAAGGCACCGTCAAGGCATACTGGCATCTTGTGATCTTGCGCATGATCATGGCTGCCGGTGAATCCGGTTGTAATCCCCTGGCGACGGGCATCATGTCCGATATCTTTCCGGAGAGCAAACGTGCCCTGGTCATGGCCATTTTCAACTGGGGCATCTATGGAGGTTATGGCATCGCCTTCCCTGTTGGTCGCTATATCACCAAACTGAACTTCTTCGACATGGGTTGGCGTGTGTGTTATCTCGGTGCTGGTGTGCTGACTATCATTGTGGCCGGCCTTACGGGAACTACGTTGAAGGAACCGGAACGCAAAGCGATCGGTGAGGGTGATCGCACCACCGCAAGTGGCAAACCCATCAGTCTGTGGCAGGTTATCAAGAATCCAGCAATGATAATGCTCATGATCGCTGCCTCCATTCGTCATTGCGGCGGCATGACATTCGCCTACAATGCGGATCTGTATTATAACACATATTTCCCGGATGTGGATCTCGGCTGGTGGCTCTTCGCCGTCACCATTGGTATTGGAAGTGTTGGCGTCGTTGTCGGTGGCATTGTATCCGATAAGATTGTCGCCAAGATGGGCATTCGTTCGCGTGCCTTTGTGCTGGCATTGAGTCAATTGATTGCCACACTGCCTGCTTTTGGTTCCGTCTATTTCGATCCATTGTGGGCCATGATCACCCTCGGTCTGAGCTACTTCTTTGCCGAGATGTGGTTCGGCATTGTCTTTGCCATCGTTGTGGAGATTGTTCCGCTCCGTGTGCGCTCCTCAACCATCGGTGTCTTCCTGTTTGTGATGAACAACATTGGAGGCAATCTGCCCATCCTTGTGGATCCAGTTGCCAAGGTCATCGGCTACCGTGGCTCCATCATGATCTTCTACTCGGGTTTCTATGGCATCAGTAAGTACAGAGAACTTTAAGTAGTTTAGCAAAAACTTATATACAATCTTCAATAGGTTCAATTCTCTTCCTGATCACCTGCTTCCTGCTGGAGGGTAAGCCCAAGGCTGATGCACCCGTCGAGCCTGAATCACAGCAGAAGGGACATCCCGATGCCGTTCTCAATGCTCGTCCCATGCATGGACACGATAATTCCGTGTTCAGTGTGGATGAGACTCTGCCCTCCAACGGTCGTCCTGCCCAGTTGCCGCAGCATCTGCAGATGTCCAGCAATGGATACGAGAAGGGTCCCGCCGTTCTGCCGACGCAGCCACGTCACAACGGCGCCGAGAGCAGCAGACTGTAGTATTACTAGAGAAGCTAACAAAAGCCTCGTCGACATATATCGGATATATCAGACAATTAACATTGATAAACATCGAAATCCTTGACAGATTTTCACACAGTGCTTCTTCTATATGTATTCGTATATGTATTTTTTTTTTATATTTTATAATTATAATTGATCTGTATTAAAATTGTACCTAGTTTGTAAGCGAAAGAGAGTATCGTACAAGTTAGCGTTAAGTCCAGTACACGCACTCTCGAGCCCCGTACCTTAGCCCTATCTTACCTTGTGTATCGTGTCTATCTCTCCGTCGAAATTATATGCGATTCATTAATTTTGTACTTAATTCGATAAGCGAAAATCATGTAATATAAATCGTGAATAAAAAATACTGTTTTGTTAAATCTTAATTTCGTTTGTTTCAGCGGGAATCTAAAAGATCTACAAATATTCTAGTATTAGCAGATATCCTCTATGAAGAGCTTAAACCACATTGGATATGATCTCATGAAAATATTCAGGGAGTTTAATGAAGGTTTAGTTATTTTAAAGTTTGATGATTATTTCTTCTGTTTTTATTGTCCGATCGTATTGGGGAGTTACCAGATAACAGATATTGAGAAATATATAGAGAGAGAGAGTTTTTTAAACTGAGCAGTCCATTAAACAAACAGGTCATTCCATTTGGACTCTCAAGTTACGAAGTTTTCCCTTTGCATTGCTCATCAGTATTTCGCCAGAAGATGTATAGCGTATTATGAATTTCACTTTATTTAATATACATGTGTGTGTACTCCATGCAACTGGGTAGCCACAAACGAAAGATAACGCAACCCAAAGCAAACAAAAATCGCAAATATGTTTATATTATATATGTGGTTTATATTTGTCAAGTACAGTTTGGTATTTACAAAACAGTTTTAATATAAAACTTACATATATTTTTTAAACTTTACTGCAGGTTGTTTCCAGTTTAACTTCAAATAGTTGTTCTATTTGACCAGGTGGTCCACTTACCCATCGAATTTGGCACTGTTACTGAAGTTTTCAATCTGATCGTGCCAATGTTGCCACGTCAGCTTTTGTCCCGTCAAATCTTTCTCTCTTCGTTGTTGAACAGCGGGGAAAATCAAAAATATTGCTCTATCTAGCTTTTTTATATACCGGCAACTCCAGACAATCAGCTACTTTTTAGTTACAACTCCATACAAAGCAGCTTTTTTTATTTTTAATCTAGCTTTTCTTCGGTCAAACATTCTGGCATCACTGACCGTGACTGTACTTTGGACTTCGATCTGTTGCTGACGTGGAACGATGCTGGCACACGTGTTCCATTTTCATTCGTGGCGCACTGCGAAGTTTCCATTTTGAGTAAAGTGTCGCCATCTAACGTTGCACTATTGAAGCAAACATTTTGTTTCTTATGTCATGCATACTTACACACAATTCTTCTTTATATTCTTATTTATCGCAACTTGCTCTCGCCCGTCGAGAAGTGATGCTTCCGCGCAGCACAAAACAAAAAGCAAAACTGCGCTTGCTAACGAAAAGGAGGCACCACAAAGCAGGAGCGAAAAACACAGACTGCGGCGAATTCGCGCAATTACGGCGAACTGTATCGCTTACTTCTTACACTCTGTTTTGTATGTCTGCGAGCATATGTGTGCGTGTGTATGTGCCTGTCTGTCAATTTATATTTAGTGACATGAAGGTCAGTTCAAAGACTACAAAATTCAAATGAATAAATATGCACATATTAAACGCGAAATAAATTTACAACTATTGCAAATATAATACAATAATTTTTTTATATGTATATATGGAAATTATGTGAACATAAACTCAAACGGACTTACTATATAAAATAAAAAAATAGATTGTAGGTCAAAACAATAAAACACAGTCATTAAAACACAGTTATTGATTCTTAAAAATATTAAAATTTTTACTTATTACATTATATTACTTATTTACATTACATATGACGTCACAACTTCTTGCTAGCATAGAAATCAAGTCCCAGACTGTTACCATCCACGCCATGAACCTTGTTGAGGCGAAAAACTTTTTACGTTGGAATTTCGTCATTCTCGCGCTGACTTCCGAAGTGTAGACATCGCCACGTTGCAACGCATTGACGGCGGCAGTCGCAACAAAAACAAGAATAGGAAAGGTAAAAACAGAAGGCACATCAAAAACTACACACATGGTTTATTTTAAGGCCTGTGCTTTTATGGTAAGTAACACAACTTTGCTTTTTAATCATTTAAGTAGATTTAAGCTAAGTGCATGATTTCTAGTCATACATATGCACTACGTGAAATGCATATATACATATATCTGTGTGTGTGTGTGTTCATAACCTCTTAAACAGTTTTAAGCAATGGTTGCGAAATTCATTAACTTTTTCGACGATTGCTTAGGTTTTTCTTCGCATGCTAAAAAACTATTTTGGATTGAAGTTTGGTTATCTATCGGATTGTTTTTCAAGTATTTTCTTTGACATTAGTTAAGTTTGTGCATTGTCTAAAATGACGCGATCGTTTTAAATTGATAACATATCACAGAAAGAGGCGTAATAAATGATCACGTTGTGTATGTATATGTATATGCACATGCAAACTAAGCATTTTACATCAGGCACTGTGCATATTCGTTCTTTAATGTTTCTCTTTGTCGTGATTCGTTTTTTGTCGTTATTCCCCCGCGTTAGTTTCTAGTTTACACTGTTGGGTAATCGTCTACAATGTTGTTTTGGAATTGAAAAAAAATAACACTTTTATGTATCAAATAAAGAAATGTTTTCGGATTTATTCGTTTTGTGAAGTAAAGTGAAATGTTATTTTATTGAGTGCTATTGTATAAGTACAATAGATAATAATTACATTGAGTTTAAAGAAAGGAAACAATTATATATTCTATCTCATTTCGTCTCATTCACAATATGGTCCAACATAATTGAGTAACTCCCATTGGATATAACTATGATAATTCTACCAATTTTAGATAAAGGAAATAAATTACAAAAGAAATTTCGCATTTTTAAAACCCAATAAAGGGATGGATTAAGATGGAAAATTCAAAATTATTGGAACAATAATTGATGAGTACAAGGAAAATGATGTATCGATCATAAAATAATGGAAGTTATGTACGTCTGCGTCTACAATATATTTCAGAAAGATCATCAACATATTGATAAAGAACGAAAAAATAATTCTGCTAATACTGATATTATAACTGTCAAGTCGAAAGTAAAGGAAATATTGTGGCAACGTTTTGTCAGAGTCTCCAGACATGCTGAAAGGTTGTTACCTAACCTAAAAGGGCGATAAAACCCAGAGCATAGAAATAAACCTTTTATCCATCTCGAATAAAACCGTGGCCAAGCAGATCTATGGTACTCATCGAAGGATCTCGAATAAAATATACAACAATTTCTGAATGGTATTACAATTGTTGAAATTTGTTCTCTATTAAAAACGCTGATTAAAATTGAAACATCATCGAATCGAATTTGTAGAATAATGCTTTGCATAAAAAAGGACACGTGTTGGCTACTACGATCAATCACATTTATTTAAAAAAGTCATAGAAAACACAAAATAATCAACATTTGATTCGATTATAACATGATCGAACTCATTCAATATCGCAGATACAGAATTACAAACCTATTCTAATTCAAAGAAAAATACATACTAATACGTCACTGAAATATGACATGGATCTTAAAAGAAGCTTAAATAATTATTTCAACCAACATCAAAATGTTGTTATCATTGGCCTTGAGTTTACATAAAGAAGACTTCATGGAAACTAATACTCTTCAAATTAAAAAGATTTTGATATCGTAAAAAAAAATAGAATAATAAAATTTCGTAGCCACATCAACATGTGGGTTGACTTGACAGAACTGTGAATGAAAACAACCCTCAGTCTGACTCGATCGGCAAACTCACAGTTTATTAATGTATCATATAAAAAATACATACACAAACATACATAATACATTTGTATATTAATACGCAATATATACAGATTATTCGAGAAGTACGATGTGCTCTCTTATAAGCCCGCGAATGAGAGCTATTGTGGAGAACAAACTGCGTCTTTTTGTTGATTTCTTGACGCAACAATACTCAAATTTCTGTCCGCTAATGGATCCGCTCGAAATATTATTGAGATTGTAGAAAAGCACCACTTTCAACTTTAGCTTAAATACACATAAATATTAAAAATGAAATCAATACATATATGCACATATATACTTTTATAAATATTAGTATAAACAAACCTTTGCGGTGTGTCTGTGTGTGCAAAATAGAAATTTAAAGGTTAAGAATGAATCGAATTACCTACAAAGCCAAGAAAAACAATTACAACTACAATCGCAGGAAATACTAAGAACCGTATGCCCGTAGCAACAGATCGTTTCTGGGTGGCAAACCAATTTGCTGCCCTGAGAATATTACACACACATGCCTATGCAGAAGTGCGTAAACACAGACTGAAACGAACAACAATAACAAGGAACAGCAGACAAGAGAGAAACAGAATTGCGGCGAATTCGGTCTCAGCTGTCAGCTGTTTCTGAGCCGACGCTGTAACGGCGCTGCCAGACATTTGATATGAAATCGACATGTGCAATGAGAACACGTATTTAAGTGAAATGAAAAAAAAAAAAAACTTTGTAGTGAATTAAAAAAATTTTTAATTTATTAATTTTGTGTTTGCAATAAACTGCATTTATTTTTTTGTATTTTCAACCGCAGCGTGTGAAGTAAACAAACCAATCGCAACCAGGTGGCAACGCCAAGGAATTTTTGGCTCGATGCGTTTCAAAGTAACACTATTTCGGCGAGATCAAAAGTTAACGCAATAAATGCGCGCGTATTTTTTGTTTTTATTTTTGTGTTTTTTTTTTTTTGTTTTCAAGCGTGCCGGTTTATTAATTACTTGTGTTAATTGTTACAATGTTATCTAATTTTTGTTGTGATGGTTTTCGTTGTGCGTGAAACACATGTGGCGCGGCAAGCGATGTTCCTTTCGCGTGAGGACACACACACATCCTTAACAATTGTGCGTCGCCCTCTGTGTGTGTTATATTAGTTAAGAAAGTTTAATTATTTGGTGAGCGAGAAGTTTATGTGGCCCGGCTACATGCCTTGCTTAGGCTGCAGCTGTGAAGCTTTGCACTTAAATACAACTACAGAGATATTTTCGTATGTGTGTGTGTGTCAGCCCCAGCTGAGTTTGCATTTAATGCATATTGTAATGTGTGTGTTGCATGTATGCAAAAGCATAAAATTTAATTTTTTGTTGCAACTCCATACGGGTCAATTTATTTTTTATAAATAATTCCTTGTCAACAAATTTGGGTTTGCGCGCCATTGAGTTTCGGGAATGTTGTCTTTAAGTGGAAGGAATGTTGTGTTGAATTTTCATTAAATTCTTGCGTCCATAGACAAACAAACAATCATTATTATATGTATATACAAGTTCGTTAAAATATTCGGTAAAAATCGCGCGGACGATTTTATTTTTTCAAAATTTTTCTCCTGCGGCGCTCTATTTTTCACCACCACACAACTACTTCCGAGTGCGATCAAATTTTCTCTAGTCTGCCGATTAACGAGTGCTCGTAGTGGACGCCGAAAATCTCAATCATTATGCAGCTCATAAAATAATACAATTTGGTATATGTCGTACATTTATTTGAAATATATAGCTTATAGGACACTGTGCGCGTCAGTGTGACGTTTTACTCCGAATTTGCCAACAACAAAATACATGTAAATTTAATTATTTTCAAAATTCATTTAAAAAAAACTGGAAGCTTCCGAGACATAATCCTTTCACCTAAATTCATCATGAATATAGTCCTGCCTGCAAAAAAATGAATATTAAAAATCGATGATGAGGGCACATATTTAACCTTTACCAAATTTTCGGTTAGAGCTGCCGATGATTATCATTAAATGTTTTTTTTATATTTCGATCAGTGTTGCTTACTCAACTTTTTCCCTTCTTATTTTGTTTTATTTTTTTTTTTTAAGTTCAATTAGCGAACTAGAAAAACATTTGAGTTTTGCAAATTTCTTTATATATTCGTCTTATTTCGTCAAATTCTACAAATTTAAGATCTGTCAAGTTTGTTTTAAATAAGCCCGGTGAATAATTTATTATATTTGGACCATTGAAAATGGTCAAAAACGGGTATACTTACTTTGTGTAAGAGCCTGTGTCTGAGTGAACGCACAGATCTAGCTAGAGATACCAAGTTTGGCAGGGAGATTCCTGTATACTATACGCAGATCAAGTTTATTTCAAACTTTGGAGGCTAAGCCCACTACCCCTTTGAAACACAATTTAATTTTTCATGTCAATTTGTGAGAGACATTTACTATGCTGATTGAAAAAACATAAAAGAAATATACAATTTTCTAACTTTGACAGACACTTATCTACAATATCTACATACCTTTGCTTGAAATGTCAGTCTGATCAAACTACCAACACTGGAATTTATTCAGTATTGGTGTTCAATGCTTCGAGAAGCTTGTGCCTACATTTGTATTTAAGAGTGAAAAAATATAAGTCGTCAAAAGATTTTGTTTTGAAATTTTTGTTAATTTTTAAATTGAATTAATTTTGTTTTATAAAACCTTAAAATTTCTGGAAACGCTGGTGCTGACCAAGAAAAAATATAAATTTCGAGGATTACTGGTAAATGATTGACGCCAACTTACGTAGAACGTAGAATCGGACCGCTTGCTTTCTTCAGTAGTGTGTTACGTCGCCTTTGTTGTATAGCTATTGCAATCGTTTTCGATATTCCGTAAATTTATATTTGATTTGCATTGCATTGATGGTATTTTGCTCAAAAACATCGAAAACATTGAATATGCCACTATCGATAGTTACCAAGATCTACTTTGTTGGTACCGTATTTTATTTCTCTCTCTTAATTTCACAAATCCATCGATTGCTCTCTTATCTTGCGCAACTCTAGCTTTCATCAGTTCTCTTTTGCTCGCGTTCCTTACGAATCGGCGAAACAATAATTCACTCTCATATTACTGTTCAGCCAAGGAAGACGAAAAGTAACGGTTCTTGTTCTCTTCTGCTTCTCTACTATTGTCGTAAAATAATTTGAAGACCAAATAACTGTTGTTTATTTCCCTTTCTGTACACACCAAAAAATGAGTGTTAATGACCGTTCATTGACATTGTGTAGTAATTGTTGTCAACTTTTGGATAAAATTAATACATAATACATTCATTTAAGGACTGACAGTTTTGACAAGCCGTTAAGAATTCATTACTCAACACTTAAATCTACTTTATAACGAAATCAGTCTAAAACAAAGTGTCAAAAATAATTTCAGTGAATTAGCTTTTAAAGTGCAGTTATGTGTATGCCCATTTAAGGGCACCAAAATATACCTAAATTTGGCTTTTAAGATGCTGCTGAAAACTTGTAGAAATTTAATAGTATAATCACGTGTAATATAAAGTTAATATACCCTTTTTTGAACCATTTTCAATAAGTGCAATCATCGAGAAAACATTATGATGACAGTTAAGAAAATTCACTTAAAACTTGACAAATCATAATTTGTTTAACTTCTTAAAGGTATTCAAGGAATAAAGGTTGTTTCATGCCCAACACAAAAGGTGAGGCGGCGGCACAACCTCGGCGCAGCAGTGCTAAGGAAACGCCGCAAAATATTGCCAAACTAAACGAGCTACGTGGCTATGCGCCCTTTATCAAGAATGTGGTCGATACCTATAAACGACAAATGACCATTGAGCAATGGAAGAAACTGCATATGCTGGGAGAACTCCTGGAAAGCAAGTGAGTGATTCGGCAGGCGCTAAGCCAAGTAACAAATATAAAATATATGCAATTTACAATGATCTTGGTTAAATTTGATTTAAATAATAATCTGTTCACATTCGTTTGATTCCAGGACAACGGCCACTGAGTTCTTTGGCCACTTTCCCACCCACAAGCTAAATAAGATTGAGGGAGTTATTGACAAGCTTAAGGTAAACTTCGGTTCGGTAAGTGAATTGATTCGAAATCAGGTCGATTATCGATTTTGGCTTAATCAACCAACTTGCAGCTATTGAATCCCAATGAAGTTATCGAAATCAAAGACGGAGAACAAAATATATCTGGCAATAGTGATAAGGGGGAAGCATCCAGCAGCCGCCGACCACTTCCACCACCACAAAGAAAATCGAATCCACCTGCACCCAAACAGCAGTCGGCAACAGTGACTAGCAAAACAGCAACAACACCAGCAAAAGCATCAGCTAAACCTACAGCTAAGGTAGCCAAAGCATCGCCAGTTGCCAAAAAGGTAGCTTCCCCTAAGAAGCCAGCTGCCGTACCCGCACCCGCTGTACCCGCTTCAAAGCCAGCAACTACAGCAGCTCCAACTTCTCAACCAGCCGATTCTGTGCGCAAATCGAACCCACCAGCTCCTCCAGATTTTGAGCTTAAAGCTAAGAACGTGACAGCACCAGTAACACCAACAAAGCCAAAGCCAATGCCAACGATACCGTTGCGTCTGGAAGAAACATCGCCTTTGGGTGCTGAACGTCGGGTCAATCCGCCGGCACCAAGCAATCCCATCTCCACCAGCACTTCCATTTCCGTTCCCAAACCTATCATCGAGTCCGTTCGAGTCGACGCAGCTAAACCAGATTTCGAACGTCGCTCTAATCCGCCAGGGCCGACCGTACCAAAGCCAGCAGTGCAGCTTCATTTGGATCTGACAGCGCTATCGCCACCCAAAGAGCGAAGTCTAAGCATTTCTAGTAATCGAAGCAGTGCCAGCTCAAGTAGCTCTAGCAGCGCTTTTAATTCAGCTCCAATTCCAATGCAGTCTGTTGATCCATTGATTTCGCCCATTGGGAAGCGTCGTGAGGATTTTATGCGTAGATCGAATCCACCACCTCCAATTGCAGCCGCCGTGAAATCTCCCGTGGCTCATACCTTATCGCCGCCGGTTGGTCCGGTTTTTGAACGGCGCCCTCAATTGCCAACTCCAGATTTGATTCCAGTTGCGGAATTCACACGTAGATCGAACCCACCTGCACCTCAACCAGTTGTATCAATTCCCCCAACTGCGTCTATCGATGTTGCAGAAACAACGCCCTCGTTGCTGGAGGCACGCAAGAAGTTGGCCAAATTGACTTCAAACTTTACGAACAGCAACAATAACAACAACACCATCACCATAATATCTCCCTTACCATCACCTGCAGTTGCTGCCCCCACCACCGGCACCAGCAAAGTTTGGTCTTCGCTGCCAGCACTGCCACAGCCACAACTCGCCCCGTTTCAGCAACAGACACCAAAGATTCCTGTGATCCTTACTGGCAACAGCAGAGAAACGCAGCTGTCGCCCATCACCAACATACCGTTGCCATGTGTCCATCCAGAATTTTCACTCGCCGACAAAGCGGAAACATTTGGTGGGGTACAGCAGACGACAGAGAGACGCTTTAATGCTATTCCTGTGCTGGCAAATACGCGCGATCCGCGCTGTCAGAAGTGGCCTAATACAATCAGCACTAACAACAACAACAATAATAATAATTATGCTTGTAATAATAATAACAACAGCAATAATGGAGGACAGCAGCAACCACAGCAACAACAGTTGACAGCACAAACACGTCGAGGAGTCTACGAGGAGCAGCACAGCTGGCAGTCGGGTAGCCAAACAAGCAACATATACAGTAGTTACAGCAACAGTATAACTAGTAACGCCATCAATAGTACTACTGGCAGCAATCCAATGACCTGGACTAACAACAGCAACAACAGCGCTTACAATAAGAACAACAACAGAGACAACTTAAGTAATCGTGGCGGTTTAATTAACAAACGTGGACTACGCTTTCCCAGCACCCCAGGTGCTCCAGTGCCATGCACCTATCGGGAGTACCTAGAGGCAAAAGCTAAGAAACAGGCAGCAGAGAAGCAACGCCAAAATGAGCTAGAACGCCAGAGATTGCTCGATGCAGCAGAGAAGAAACGTCGGGTGGATGAATTGAATGATGCACTGGCCAAAGCACTGCCAAGTGCACCACCAAAAGGAGATAGCGAAAAGCGTGTCCAGTTGGATACATCCTATCGGAATCTAAGCCTTACGACGCCCAAAAAAATCGACTTTAGAATACCTAAAAAAGTGAAAACAACAACGGATAAGGAGGATAAGTCGAAAAAGCCAGAAGAGACTCAAGTAGTTAAGTCTAATGGGGCAGGGGAAAGAGCGGTGGTTGATGGTAATAAAAAGAATCAGAAGAGTGCTAGTGGAGTCTCCTCCGAAGAGGAAAATTGGGATGATTGCGAAGTAAGTGCGACCCTTGAAGGAATCCAATTGGATAAGAGCGACAAAAAGCAACGGGAGAGTGAAGAAAGTGGAGACAAGGTTAAAACGAGATTAGAAAAGGCTGATAAAACTGATAGTGGGGAGAATAATGTGGATAAGGCGCATAAAACCAATAAAGATAAATCGAACAAATCTAAGGAAAGGGAAAAGGAAAGAGCCGAAATGTCTGAGGGAAACGATGTGGGAATTCAGGACAAAGAGGACACTGGAGCGCCCAGGGATAAAGAGAAATTGGACAAGGTCGGAGGGAGTGGCAAAAAACACAAGTCGCATAAAAAGTCCAAAGCAAAGAAGGAAAAGAAAAGTGAAGCTGAAAAAGAGAAACATGCACATAAAAATGATAAAAGTAACGTGGATTTATCCAAGGATAAAGATAACACAGACAATGACATTTTACCACAAACAGATAAAACAGATAATGTTGAAAACGAGCCACCAGGATCGACTGATGCTGAAAATAAACCCGAGTCTGACGAGGAATTCTTTCAGACCTATTCAAAATCCAAATGGAAGAAACGATCGCAAACCAAGGAACTGGAACAAGTAGAAGACGAGGCTGAGGTGGAGGATAAGTCAAAGGAGATAAATGCTGAGGAAAATGAGAATGAGGATGTCAACGTAGAAGATGATGTCGTTGACCAGCCAGAGGTAAAGATGCCTATGTTGCCAAAACTCAAAGTGGTTCTTGGTCCTAATGCCCATACAATGGTGGTGATTCCAAACGATGCAATACGCTCCATGGAAACTAAAGAAGCGGATGAGGCTGAGCGGCTTAAACGTCAGCGCATAATGAAACGTCGCAAATCGATGATGCCAGAGAGCACTCAACCGTTGCTGAACGCAGAGGAACTCAACACGGCCAAGAGTCTTGTCTATGAGGAGAGCACCAACGATAATTGCAGCATCTCCATACAGAATATACTCTTCGGAAAGCGTAGAACACGAGTTGGTGATCTTACGCTCAACGAGACTCAGCTCAGTCGGAACAGTTTCAAACAGTCAACTACCTTAAAGACGCCAGTGAAACCAGCAAGGGCTGCTCGAGCGACTACGCCGACTGCTAGCACGGCTGATAAGCAGGTTGCTCTTCCAACTACGGCTGACTGTGCCCCTCCCACTGCGGTTGTACCTACAACATCAACTACTGTTACAGAACCTTCTTCTCCTACAGTCAAAAGAAAGCGTGGTCGTCCCTTCAAGAATCCTTCGTCGTCCCCAACAGCACATTCCGATGCAAAACGAGCGCGTCTCGAGAGTCGCGAAAGCCTAAACACTTCAGATGAGCGCGAGGAAAGTGTCAACAGCGAAGGGGTTGAGCGTAGCAGTGTAATATTGCCACCGCCTCCTGCACCGCGTCGGAAACGCAACGAGCTGGAAAAGCTCAACGAGGACATTGCCCAGATGTACTATGCGGAGGATGTGTTACGTGCTTCGGGAAGACGCGCGTGCACGGTGAAACAGCGCATCGAGAAACAGCAGTCACTCTTCTCAAGCAGTGATAGCAACAGCAGCTGGTCCAGCAGTAGCTATGGCGGCACCTACAGCAACCCAGAACTGGCGCCCTACATACGAAATGTGGCGCGTCGCGGAAGACCCTTTGCTACTGTGCAGGGGGTAAGCCGCCAGAGCTTCAAGGCTAAACAGAAACTACAGCAGCAGCAACGCATACGTAAGTGCAATGTGCGCTTGAAACGGTGTCCACAGCTGGAGCAGCTCATTCTGCAGGGGCGTGTACGAAACACAAACCCCGAATGGCATTCAATGTCCTCGGCTACTGAGCAGTGTGTGGTCTGTGGCCAGTCTATCCGCTTCCCGATCGTGCACTATATGAAGCTACATGATGAGCTTTACGCATCACGGTTGCCGCCAGGAATACTACAGGATCTACGTGCGGGTATAAACAATCGTCCAGTCTACGCATTGCGAAATGCACAGAGCTACAACTTAAGTATGTATCACCAATGTCCGTTCTGTCAGAAGACGCTCACCCTCTCTAACTCGATGTGGTTTGAGCACTTTTCCCGGCACACTGGCGAGTTTCGATATCAGTGCAGTCATTGTCGCTTTCCACGTCAACGAGCCAATGATATTGAGAATCATGTGGCAAAGTGCGCTGACAACGCCAAAGTCCTGGTGCGCAACAAGCTAACCTACAGTTATCCGCTACACATTCATGTGTGTCATTTATGTGATTTTGTTCAACTATCGCGCAAGAATCTAGAGGAGCACTGGCAGCGTCACCACGGCCTACGGCCGAATTCTCTACTGGGGTTGGGACAGAAATTGGTCCTGTATCGTGTGGATGGTGTGCCGCAAGTGGACTCCGAGAGTGCAGCAGAGATGTTGCGTAAGCGACAGACGGCAATGAACAAAGGGGCGTTGAAAAATCTCAGCAAGAAACGGCCGGCGAAGGGAAAGGAAAAAAAGAAGACAGACGCCAAGTTGACATCGTCGGTAGCAAAGTGCGAGCAGGATATGAATCAGAATGATGACAGTGTGGAGATGATTTCCTCGATAAGCAGCAATATTGGTATGCCGCCCACAGTGCCGGGCGAGGAACAGCTGCTGGTGATCAATGAATGCAAGCTGGAACAGCTGCAGCAGCAAGAGGATGAATTGGTGAATGTATTGCATTTGCAGGAGCTGCAGCCGCAAGAAAAGGAGGTGCAGCAGCTGCCCGAGTCTATGGAGGTAGAGGAGGAGATGCCGAGCTTGCCCACAACTATAACCAAAATGGAAACATCCTTTGCCATTGGTAATGTACTAGATGATCTGATGGATAACCTGTCAGGCATTGGAAGCGATCCAGAGGAGGATCAGCAAGACCAGGAGGTGCCTCAGTTAGTGCAAAAGGATTCCCAGCAAGTACAGAACGAAGCTCAATTGGTGGCAGAGGAGCCTCAGCTAGTGCAAGAGGAGGCTAAGCGAGTCCAAGAGGAGCCTCAGTTAGAGCAAGAGGAGCCCCAGCTGGAGCAAATACAGTCTCAGCTAGAGCAGGAGGAGGCACAGCAACAATTGGAAGAGCCTCAGCCACAGCTAGAGCATGACGAGCTTCAACTAGTACAGGAGAAGCCTCAGCAAAATCAGGAGGAGGCTCAGGTAAAGCAGCAGCTGGAACAGCAGACAGTTGCAGAAGTAACGCAGGCCGATGATTGGGTTGATCTAGACGATGAAAAAAGTAATACTCAAAAGAAAACCGCTTTTAGTAGCTACAAAAAAATATACAGCAGATGGATGAGCAGCGGTAAATCTGGAAGTAGTAGTAGTAGCACCGGCAGTACTGGCGCCGGGGGAAGAGTGAGGACAAGCAGTAGCAGGCAAAGCAAGTCGTCCTCAGCGAGCAATTGCAGTGAGAGTGAAGTGCCGGAAGCGGATGTTGGGTGTACAACAAGTAATTTGTCTTTAGAGGCGGGTGGCAGTGCACAAAACAAGTCGCCAGCGAGCAATTGCAGTGAGAGTGAAGTGCCTGATCCGGTTGCAGAGTGTAAAACAAGTGTTCCCACTTTGGGTGTACCCAGTTCAACGGATGCACCCAATTCAATTGATGTACCCATTGTAGAAACTGTGCACAGTGAAATTGATGTGCCCATTGTAGAAGCTGTGCACAGTACAGAAAGTGTTCCCGAATCTGTTCCCAAGGTGGCAACTGTTCCCACTGTTATAAGTTTCGCACGTGCTCTAATTAGCGTACAAAATGTCGGTTATCGATTGCGCACCATGCCCAAACCACATGTGGCCTACTATTGTCTAACAAACGGATGCACATTTCTGTTCTCAAATGAGTTGGAAGGTCTCGAGAATCACTTTGCACGTGAACATCCGCAGACTCGCTGGAACGGCAGCTGCTCCCATTGCCCAGAGAACGAGCAGCCCGAGCAGCAGCAGGAGCTAAGTATTAAGGAAGAGCTGAGTCATCTGGTGCTGCAGCACATGGATAAGGCCACAGCGCCAGCGTTAGCAGCAATTGTTCCTCCCCCAGCTCCAGCTCAAAAGGCCGAGCCCATTGTGCCCAAGCTACGCGTACGTCGTTTCACCGGCGATCGCCTTGTCGAAGCTGAGGCAGAAGCAGTAACGAAACAGCTGCAGCAGCAGCAATCTGAGGTAGTACCAGAATTCGGTCCGGACAATTCCAACACTATGTTGCGTGATCTCTTGAATATCCCATCGCGTCCACCAAGTGTGCAGAGGATAAATTTACCTTCGGCCGGCGAGGGAGATCCGATGACGGCGGCGGTGGTGAATCATCCGTCTGAACTTAACTTGGCCATTAATCAAGTATTCAGTTTGACCGATCTGAACAAATTAACCGATGAATCACTGAGAAGCGGCCTAAGCAATAATGACTTTGTGCTCACCCAAAGTGTGACACAGAATTTCGATGGTCAGACTCCAGCGGAGATTAATATATCCCTGCAATCCGTTCCTATGCCTGCGCCGGAACCAGGACAGCAGGTAGCAGCTCAAAGTCAGCGCACGCAACTGATCGCCGATCGATTCCGTTGCATGGCCCCCAATTGCAACTACTGCGCCCACACGGTCATGTGCATTCGTGAACACATGAGATTCCACCGGTTTAGCTTTGGAAATAAGGATTATTTACGATGCGCCTATTGTACCCACGTAGCACACGATGTCAACGATTATGTGCATCATGGCGTCATAGAACACGGTCTGGCCAGTCGATCCGAACTGCTGGAACCTAATCAAGAGCCTATTTCGACGTCGCAGCTTATACGCAATGTGCTTAATAAGTCGCGCACCGCGTCCACGATCACCAACCCCAACACTAATTCAGGTGTTATTCAGACCAGCGAGGGGGCAGGGACAAATGCAGGATCAACAGATGTATCGAATACTGAAAAGAATTTAACGGCCTTGACTGGCATTATCAAGGTTATCGATGATCTCCTTGATACAACTGGATTAAATGGTAAGGTTTCGTCGATCAATTGCCATGTAATTACATGACAATTACTTATTAAGTAATTGCATTAAAGTTAATACGTAATTACATTCCGACTAACAAGTAATTACCAAGCAATTGTAATGACCAGTATCTAAAAGTATTTAAGGTCATAGGCTTTAAACAAATTTGTTGCCAAGTTTTGAAACAAACTTGCAGACACTGTAATATCTACGAGATTAATGACAAAATTTGGTTAACATGAATCAAATGGCCCACAAAATACAGGCCCACAAAAAAAAAGTTTCATGATCTGGGTATGCGGCATATGCAGTTATATGTATTTTGGGTCGCTAAATCCGAATCCGAATTTTAGAAATTTTTAAACAATTTTTAGGTTTGGTTGAAATTCAGACGTGATAGGTTAGTTTCGACTTCGGATTCTGATTTGAAAGGTCAAAAAAAATATAGAAACATATATCACATGACCCGATCATGAACCTCCATTATTTTTGGGGCTTCAAAAATGTTTCGAGTTTTTTGAGGTTAGGTCAAAGCTTAGACGTCTAGTGTAAATTTTGACTTCGGATTCGGCCTAAGAAGGTCAAAATACATGTTAAAACATATATCGCATGCCCAGATCAGGATTCTATATCATTTGGGGGATATTTAAAGGGTTATCAGTTTTTTGAGGTTATGTCGAAGTCCATACGTGATAGCAAAATTCTGACTCAGATTCGGATTCAGCGACCCAAAATACATATAATGCATATGGCGCATACCCAGATCATGAAACTTTTCTTTTTGTGGGCCTGTGTAATTATCAAGTAATTATGTAATTATCAAGTAATTATGTAATTATCGCGTAATTAACGAGTAATTAGCATGTATTTTAATAGTATTTAATGAATACTTTTTGAATTTTAAACAGACACCAAGCTATATGCGTGCCCCCACAAGGGGTGTAGCAGTGGCTCCTCATTGACAGAAGAGACCTTTGGAAACCATGTATTCTACCACATGAGCAGTAATGCGAGGAACATGAGCCAAATAACCTGCAAGTTCTGTACACAGAAATTTGATGGAGGCTTTGCGCTGCGTGATCATTTGCTGCGCTCACACAAGCGCCACAGATACTTCTGTAGCATTTGTCTGGAGACGACGGTGAATCCACGCCTGATGCTGCATCACATGCACACAGCGCATCCCAAACAGTTCCAGCTAATCAAATGTCAGCAACAATTTGTCCCATTGCCTTCATCACGAGGTGATGCAACGCCAGAGAGTGAAAAGGTTTGGGTTAGCGCCGTCGAGCAACCGTTTGGGCCTAAAGAAATGGATGCATTTTTGTGTCGATTGATTGACGAAGTACGCTTACGTAGCGAAGGCAAGAAACTGATCTATCGACCCAGCGAGATGCGTCTATTGCTGCGTACGCCCAAAGTAAATGACAAGAGTGTCAAGTGTGCCACGTGTAACTACGAGACGAGCAGCGCGAGGAACTTATTTGGCCATCTGCAACAACATTTAAAGACTGCGGTAGATGTGGCCTATAATTTACCCAGCAGCAGCAACAGCAATGAAGGACCAGAACCAATGGCATCTGTTATAGAAATATCATCGCCGGACGAGAATGATGATGATGCCTTAAATACACCAGAACCACTTTCGCATTTGCCCAGCAAGCAATATGCTCTCTCGGTCCGTTACAGATATGTTCCGAAGGAAATGCGCTTTAAGTGCGGTGTCATCAATTGTGGCGAACATTTGAAGGATGAGAATGCACTGCGACAGCATTTGACCACCAAACATTCGTATGTCGAGTCTTACATCTGTCCTCACTGTAGCGGCAAGGAGCACAAGGTGCTGGTCGAGAAAATACTCGAGCATTTGTCAATTCACAAGCGACATTTGTATCAGTGCAGTGCATGCTACACCTTCAATCCGAAGCGACATTTCATCGATCGTCACATACCCCAAAGTCATCCCGGACAGAATGTCGATGTTATCATTCACAGGCGCGAAGTGGACCAGTCAACACAGCAGATCCGCACACAACAGCGTCGCCTCAAGCCAAGTAAGTTATCAGATATGATGAGATTAATTCGTATGTGTTGTATGGGTCAAGAGATAAGATTGATTAGGTGTTAGATTAGTTCGTGTGTAAACGATTTGGGAAGGGGGAGGGCGAAATGCAACCCTAACTAGTATTCAATTTTATAATGGGGATATCGTTATCCCCTCTAGACAAAGGTCCTACAACTTGAAATACATACCTCCATGTGTAATTTCAAGTGTTTAAGTAATTGGCAAGGAACTTCCGAGTAATTGGCAAGGAATTACCGAGTAATTAAGTAATTGACCAGGAATTGCCAGTACTTATGCCATCAATGTGAAGTAATTAAGTAATTATAAATTAAGTAAGTAAGGAATTGCCGAGTAATTATGACACCAAGTAACAACAAATGCCAAGTAATTAAGTAATTTGTCAGTAATTACCAAGTAATTATGCAAGGAATTGCCAAGTAATTATGCAGGGGATTACCAAGTAATTATGCAAGGAATTCCCAAGTAATTAAGCAATGAATAACCAAGTAATTATGAAGCAAATACACCAAATAAGAAGTAATTAAATAATTGGCAAGGAATAACCAACAAATTATACTATAAATGCCAAGTAATTAGTTTATTGGCAAGGAATTACCGAGAAACGATGCAACAAATTCCAAGTAATTAATTAATGTCAGTAATTACCAAGTAATTTGTCAGTAATTACCAAGTAATTATGAAATAAAATTCGGCTAATTATATAATTAATTAGGACTTGCTTCCATCCCAGGCACATCCATTGAACATAAAACTGCCTTGCTTTACTGGCACTCACTTTATTCCTTTCCTTATACTTACAGTTGAATGGTCCCGGTACAGCTCCGACCACTGGATATGCAATCTGTGCCAGCTTGTGTTAAGCAATCAACACCAAATGGTGATCCACGTTCAGCACAAACATGATAAGTCATCTCAGTACCATTGCTCATACTGTGAAGACAGAAGCAACTACCCTATGGGTCTCATCCAGCATATGCGTCGTCGTCATAGCGATAAACGAACGCAGCCGGTTACCTGTTACCAGCAGATGCGTAGCAAAAATCGATATACGCTCGGCTTCTATTGCAATCACTGTGAGGAGGCATCGAATACCTATCAGAGAATGCGGCAGCACTGCGAATCGGAGCACGATATGCGTTACCAGTACACGTGCACTCACTGCAAGGTGGGCAATGCAGGGGAACGAGCCTTAATCGGGCATGTGACAGAAGCGCATGCTGGACAACCGGGTCTGGCTGTACAACAATTCGAGCGTGTGGCCAACGAGCTGCTCGACAGTCATAACTGGGAACTGGCTAAGGAAATCAGTAAGCACATCGAGAACACAGCAATTGCTACAGGAGGAGGTGAAGTAGCAGAAGATGCAGAGCCAGTAGAACCAGAGCCAAAGCCAGTAGACGATGAAGTAGAAGTGATTGATGATGGCGAGCAACCAATCGAAACGATTGAATTGGTTTTGTCATCAGACGAGGAGGAGGAGTCGGACGAGCAACAGTGTCAGATGGTGCCCAGTTGTATAGATGGACAGGTAAGCTTATCCCTTTATCTATATAGGTCAGTATACTTATGGTATCTTCTTTGCCTTGTAGAAAACCATCGAATACGCTTGCTCGCACTGCCAAGAGACCAGCAGCAATGTCAACGAGCTGCGCACCAAGCACTGGGCCCTCAAGCATCCAGAGAAACCATTCTTCTTCACTGTACAGCCGCAGTTATGTTGCCCACAGTGCTATGGCTTTGTAGGCAATTCCAAGACGCTGTTGGAGGAGCATTTACCCAAGGCGCATAGCATTCAGAATCTTGTGGCTTGTGATTTGCGGCATCTGAAGGAGTGCGCCTACTGTGACCAGCCGTACAACTCTGCATCGGATCTGAGCAGGCATATGGCAGCGGAAGCACATTTGCCCAATGATCTTAAGAATTTTACTGACAGCGAACTGAACGTATTGCTGCGATTGGCAACAGGACGCAATGAGTACTATCAGTGTGAGGCGTGTCGTATCATTCTGCCCACAATGGAGACAATGAATCGGCACATTCGGGTGCAACATAATCTGCACCCACCCAATACGCTCAGAGGTCGACACATCAAGAACGGACTGATATTTCATTGTCCGTTCTGCATGTTCGCCTCCAGCACAGAGATGGTTACATTGCATCACATGCTTGATCACTACAAGAAGTTCAGTCGCTGTCAGTTGTGTCGCAAAGAACTGAACGATGGATTCGATGAATACATCGAACATTGTTATACGAACCATCGCGATGTGCATCGGTTTGAGGAGATGCATCCGTATGCGAATCTCAAAAAGTTTCTCTATCAGGTGCTGTATCAGTTCCAGAATGGACTGATCATTAGCAAGAGCAGTTTGCGCAAGACCAGCTACAATGACGAGCGGTGCATGCAAAATCTGTATATGGAACTGAAGCGAAAGGCCGAAAAGCCGCCCATACCACGCATCTTAATCATCCAGCGACAGGATCAGCAGCAGCAGGAACAGTCGGTGCCAGGGCCAGCTCGCATTGTGCAGCGACGCAAAACATGCCACTCGCTGCAGCAGTTGCAGGAGCAAGTGATGACATTGCCACAGCAGCCGCAGGAACAACCAAATAATCTGTTGCAACAACAACCAAAGCCGGCGCGAATTGTGCTGCGACGCAAGACGTTATGTGCGGACAGCCTGCAGCAACAACAGCAGCAGCCCGAGCAACAGCAGCAGCAGCTCCAGCATCAGCAGCAGCAGCAGCAGTCCCAGCAACAGCAACCAGTTCGCATTGTGCTGCGACGCAAGACGTCATGTGCGGACAACCTGCAACAGCATCTCCAGCAGGCATTGCCACAACAGCAGCAACGGCAGCTCCAGCAACAGCAGCAGCCCCAGCAACAGCAGCCCCACCAACAGCAGCAAATGCAATTAGTTCGCATTGCGCCACAGGTAATGCCCAAACAGCAGCAACAACAGCAGCAGCCCCAGCAACAGCAGCCCCAACAGCAGCCCCAGCAACAGCAGCAAATGCAACCAGTTCGCATTGTCCAGCGACGCAAGACGTTATGTGCGGACAACGTGCAGCAGCATCTCCAACAGGTAACGCCCAAACAGCAGCAGCCCCAACAGCAGCCCCAGCAACAGCAGGAAGTGCAACCAGTTCGCATTGTCCAGCGACGCAAGACGTTATGTGCGGACAACGTGCAGCAGCATCTCCAACAACTAATGCCCAAACAGCAGCAGCAACAGCAGCAACAACAGCAGCAGCCCCAGCAACAGCAGCCCCAACAGCAGCCCCAGCAACAGCAGCAAATGCAACCAGTTCGCATTGTGCAGCGACGCAAGACGTTATGTGCGGACAGCGTGCAGCAGCATCTCCAACAGATCGCACTGCCACAACAGCCCCAGCAACAGCAGCAGCACCTCCAACAGATCACACTGCCACAACAGCCCCAGCAACAGCAGCAGCATCTCCAACAGATCGCACTGCCACAACAACCGCAGCAACAAATGCAACCAGGTCGCATTGTCGTCCGACGCAATACGTTAAGTTCGGACAACCTGCTGCAGCTAATACAGAAGATGACAGTGCCAAAACCCCAACAGCAACAGCAGCTGTTACAGCAACAACAGCAGCCCCAGCAACAACAGCAACCCCCGCAACAGCAGGCGAAAGTTATTCAGTATTTTTGCCGACCCAACAACTTGGGCAACATGCTGCAACAGCAGCCCGCTCAGCAGCCTCTCCGGCAAGTGCATCAGCCTCTTCAACAAGTGCGCTTTCTTCACCAACAGCAGGTTCCCCTGCAGCAGCAGCAGCCTCCCCGACAGCAGCCCCAGCAACCTCAGCCTCTTCAGCAACTACAGCAGCTGCTTCAGCTGCCGCAAATGGCACCACTTCCCATTAAGCATCGACGTAAGACCATGACTGCTGCCAGTGAGATGCAGTTGCCTCAGCAGCCGACGAATTTGCAACAGCAGCAACAGCCCACGAATTTGCAACAGCAGCAACAGCCTGTTCAGAAACAGCCTGTACAGCAACAGCCTGCTCAGCAACAGGCATCTGGTTGCTTGGAGAGTGTTAAGACCTCAAAGCCACAAGCCAATATCACGTGGTTCACATCATTTACAGGCAGCAAACAGTCAGCGCCGCCAGCTGTGGCACTAACTTCAGCTCGTCCACCAAGACCCACAGCGCCACGTCTTGAACCAGCACCACAAACTAGCGATGCCGCTGCCACTGTCACTGCCAACAGTAGCAGAAAGGCACTGACGGATACCATTTTGAAGCGTATTCAAAAGCGACGCAACACAACGTGCTTCGAGCCGGGTGAAGTTCCCCATTCCAAAAGTAGCCTGCACTAGAAATGGCAAAATCTTTAAGAATTAAACTGAAGAAAAAAGAGAAAAGAAAATAACTTAATTTGTTATCATAATTAATCATAAGAAAACCAAATCAGAAGAGCCAGAGAAAGAAAGGGCGGGATTAAGCAACGTTTAAGGATATAGCCAACAACAAAAGAGTAAAAAAGAGTGCAGAATTAAGTCACGTTTAAGGAAGAAAGGATAAACATAAGAGCACAGTCAATTCAAGATGGTTTCACTCGAATTGCATTTCAAATTTAATGCGTTTTAGGACGAAAGAACAAAGTAAAATAAGCAGAACAACTAGTGCCATGTTGAGCAGCTTAAGAACACGAAGAGCAAAACAAAATGGAGCTCATGTAAACAGTGTGTACTTCATTGATACATACATCATTATTATATATATACGAACGTATATATGTTTATATTCTAAGCTGTATTCTAGATATGTAGGCAAACATTTTTTTCAGTATTTTGCCAGCAGAGAGAGAAGTTGTGGTGAAATTTATAAGACTTAAGATGTACAAAACAAAAAAAAAAAAGCAAAAAAAAACAAAACAAAGAAAAACTAAGAGAAAAATATACAAATAAACACAGAAGAGAAAATCTTTTTGGCTTCTCTCACTATCGATTCTGGCGACAGGCATTGTAATAGACCAGTTCGTATGTAGGCGTGTCTGTCTGCCCCAATCGCCTTGCCACATTGGCGCAACGCAGTCGATTGTGGTACTCACAGGGCGTTGCATATGTGATTAGCTCCCCATTGCGTCGCACACAGACGGGGCGATAATAACGCGGGCAACTGAACTCGCAACTAATCTCATTCTCGCCAATGCCCTCGATGTTGTCGCCCGACGGCTTAGCTGCCTGCTCTTCCTCCGGCTCCGACTGTGACTGATCTTCTTCATCCTCATCGTCATCGTTGTAGTAATAGAAGCTCCCGTTTTCTGTCTCAATGGGTTGCTGAAAGTAGATATCCTCGCTGCCCGCCGATGCGTAGTAGCTTCCGTCTAGCTCCCCTCTGCCGGCAGCTGTTGCCAGCACCAGCATCAATGCCACCAGATGACGCATGTCTCGTTGTTTCGGTCTCGCGCTTCAAACTCTAACTGCAAGCATTTTATATACATTTCCCCCCGATTCTTTTCTGAATTTGGCCCAAACAATTGTACAAATAGCTTGCGATAGAGACCGATGGAAAATATGTCGAATTAACGACGAAATCCATGTTAGATAAATATTCAAATGTGAATCAAGGGCAGCCCCTTTTACCTTGCTGATAAGCTGTAGAGCGGGTATATGTACCTGGTAGAACACACAACTTCCTATGTAAGCTCGTTGCTCAGTGTAGCTAGCCCGATGAAGTTTGACAAGTGCAGGCATTGCAGATACATATATCTGCTATATATATATAACGAGTTCGGACTGATCGGTCGAGCTTTAAGTTAAAGAATCGAAAGTTTTAATCTCTCTATTGCTGTAATCATCACAAGAGGAGGCGGAAAAGAGAAGACGTTTCTATATTTATTCCTATTCCCTATCTTTTTTTAGTTGATAAGCCAATTCTATAGCCTAAACAAATAAATGTAGGGTATTAAATTGTGTACACCCTGCAGATATATCCACTTGTTTATTTACATTCGCAAAGAGTTGAATGTGCGTAGTAGATTCATTGATGTTTCTCAAGCGAATAGAACAAACATTTTCGCTCCGAAGTTGTATATGTTCATATAAGCACCTTTATAACAATATAGTCACAAAAGACTGACTAGTTTAAGCTCCTATTTTAAAGAATATAAGATTCATTTGCACATATTTCCTGCTGAAAACAAACTAAAATAAAACAAAATGTTCCATTTACATATATATCGTTTCAGTAAAAAAGCAAAACAGTAAAATTGCATGTATTATAATAATAAAAATATAACTGATTCATTTCATTACAAAAATGATTATAAAATTGTCTAAACTCGGTTAGGTTTTCAACCTTCACAATGCACAATCTGTCATAAAAACAACTGATAACGGAATACAAGGTATAAAGCCTAGCGCACATACACATGTGTTTTATATGTATGTGCTATAAATCTAAGCTCAGTTTGGCGTTTGTTGACCTTGAGGGCTGATGAGCCTTATCGCTTCAAATCCAATCCATGTAGCCCTGCTCGAAGGCGTGACGTACTACATTGAATATCTGCAGACTTCCTTCATCGCCGGCTATCTCCAGCGACATCTGATGGAACGCGGCGCTGTGCATGTCCGTCTCGAAGAGATTCGAGAGTTTCTCGCATTCCTCCTCGGTGCCCAGCAGCCACGGCATGAAGTGCATGCAGATGAGAACGCCGTAGAAGGCGTAACGCTTGAAGTGCTCCTCAAAGCGAGCGTAGCTGGAAGAAACAAGGATATAATCAAGCTGCAATTACTGCGACTCAGCTCGTTTACCTGTAATCCTCGAGAAGCTGCTGCAACTGCTCTTCCGAGAACTGATCGCGATTGCGCTGCAGCAACAGCTCCAGCATCTCGTACATGCGCGTATGATAGCGTCGCAAGAGCTTAGGAAAGATCTCATTGCGCCCTGAATTCGGAGTATTCATGTACAAAAAGAAACTGAGATCGATGGCAATGGTGCCATAGCGCATCTCCTGGAAATCGATCATCTTAATGTTGTCCACCTGACCCTCTTCGTTCTCATGGAACAACACGTTGTTGCGATTGAAATCGCCGTGCAGGAATGTGGCAAAGTGACTGTCGAGGGCTGTGGTGCGTATGTTCTCGAGCATCTGCAGCGGATCAGCAAAAAACCTGGCACGCATACGCTCCAAGGCATCCGCGAAACGCGGGTCTTGGGTGAGTTGCTCGCGCTGACGATCATAGAACTGATAGAAGCGATCGAAGGCAGCGCGATAGAAGGCCGCATAGAGATTTGATTGGCCAGCCTCGAAAATGAAGGGCAACTCAACGAGTCCCTCGCGCAGACGCGCATGCACCTGCGGCTGAAGGATGCGTGTGGCATGGCCGAGTGCATGGAAGGGGCCCAAGACATTGCACATGGCCTCCAACTGATCGATGCGCAGCGTCAGACGTGGGCCAAGCTCGTAGCCTGCGGGCTTGAGGTGCTGCAGCGCCAGCACAGACTCGCGATCCTCACTGAGGCCTGTGTAAAGTAGGAGGGAAACAGTGAGTTATAATTTATTTCATGCCGCAGTGCTGGCACTAACCCTGCACCACACCAAATTTGGCGCAATAGGCGCGTGGCACAAACTCATCTACCACAAAGGTCTCCAATTTGCTGCCACGCAGCAGCTGCTCGTAGGCCGGAAGAAGTTCGGCATAGAGGAAGACTTCATTGGCGAACTGAGTGTATGATTTACTGGACTCGCGAAACTCGGGGCTGCCCTTCATAAATTTCACCAACACCAGCTCCTTCTTGTCACTAGAACAGCAGAAAATTATATTAAGATAATCCAATATCAAACTCAAGTTCATCCAATTTACTTGTCGGCAATTTTCAAATCCAGCTCGATGGTGTACAGCGCGGACATGAAGCCATCTAGCCCGTTGGAGCATTCGACGCGATGAGACACCAGTGAGGCATCTTTGCCAAAGTATTTGAATATGTCGTAGACCAGCTGGCGCTCGATATAGTCCAATTGCTGCTGTTTCGTTGACATCTTGTTGATTTATCCGCACAGTACGCACAAATGCCGAGTCAGGGACGGTTAAATTGAGCTCAATTAACTAAAGTACACGTATGTTCCGAAATCGGTTATCTTAATCTACACTCTTTATTTTATTTTTGCTTTTACTTGTTGCTGCCTTGGCAAACAAGTGGTTGCGATCTGTTATCTGTAATCGATTCTACTCGTTGTTATTGTTATCGTTGGCTTTTACTTTAACCGGTTCGCGCAGTGTATGGTGCAACGACACAGGGTTGCCTCTTCGTGTGCTTTGGTTTTTACTCGGCGCAAATCATGCATACGTCACTGATGCTGGAATTTTCCTATGCGCCAAACCACCTTCTGCGGTTTACCATGGCATGCTAACCAATCGGTAATTTTATCGAAAACACTTTCGACTGTTTTATACTCCCCTTTTTGAATTCTACTCGTTTCTATTCGAACATTCAATGCGAAATTTATGTTTAATGTTCAGTAATCTAAGTGCTTTAATATAACTGTATTCATTTATTGTCGATTTAGTAATATAAATACATTTTATAACATGTGAATACAGAAAATACTAAAATAATCGATAGAATCGAGAAATATTATAAATTGAATACTGGATTGTATAGAATGGTAGGGAATGGTTTTGCTCAGCCGAGTCGTATTCAAAGTTAGATCCAATCCATGTAACCTTGTTCAAAGGCATGTTGCATCACTTTGAAGATCTGCCGATCGATCTCGTTGCCTTCCAAAGAGGTAATCTTGTTGTCGTTTATTTCCCGCAAGACGTGATACATGCACTTGATCACTCCAAAGAAGGCGTAACGTCTGAAGTGCTCCTCGAAGCGATCGTAGCTGCAATACAATAGATAGAGAAATTGAATCAAGCAGCAACTAATTGAACACAGCTGTGTTACCTGTAGTCCTCGAGGAGCTGCTGTAGCTGTTCCTCCGAGAACTGATCATGATTGCGCTGCAACAACAGCTCCAGCATCTCGTGCAGCCGAGTGTGATACTGCTTCAGTAATTTGGGGAATATCACTTCACGCTTCGTTAGAATCGTCTGCACATAGAGGAAGTAGCTTAAGTCGATGGCCACAGTGCTGTATCGCATCTCCTGGAAGTTAAGCATCTTGACGTTGTCCACCCGACCCTGTTCGTTCTCATGGAACAACACGTTCCTTCGATTGAAATCGCCGTGCAGAAATGTGGCAAACTGACTGTCCAATGAGGTGGCGTGTATGTTCTCGAGAAGCAGCAAAGGATTCTCAAAGTATTTCGAGCGTAGACGTTCCATGGCATCTGCGAAGCGCGTATCCTGTGTCAGTTGCTCCCGTTGCCGATCGTAGTACTGATAGAAGCGATCGAATGCACTTCGATAGAGACTCGCTTGGTGAGCCTCCAAATTGAAGGGCAACTCAACGAGCTCTGCACGCAGACGTGCGTGCACCTGAGGCTGAAGGATGCGTATGGCATGACCGTGTGCATGGAATTGTGCCAAGACATTGCACATGGCGTCCAACTGATCGATGCGCAGCGTCAGCTCTGGGCCAAGCTCGTAGCCTGTGGGCTTAAGATGCTGCACCGCTAGCACAGACTCTTGATTCTCGCCAAGTCCTGCAGGAGAGTAAAGATTACTACGGAATTGTATAGATAATCCAACTGGTTTCACCATTGATCTGGCCGAACTTGGCGCAATAGGCGCGTGGCACGAAATCATCGACCACAAAGGTCTCCAGTTTGCTGCCACGAAGAAGTTGCTCATAAGCCGGAAGGAGTTCTGCATAGAGAAATACCTCGTTGGCGAACTGCGTATAGGACTTGTTTGTCTTGCGGAACTCGGGGCTGCCCTTCATAAGCTTCACCAGCACCAGTTCCTTTTGGTCACTAGATAAGGGAAACAGTCACAAAACTCCCATGGAAACTTAATTCAGACTCACTTTCCGGCGACCTTCAGCTCCAATTCAACGGTGTAATAGGATGATAGGTAGTCATCCAGCCCATTGGAGCATTCGATTCGATGAGACACTAGTGAGGCATCTTTGCCAAAGTATTTGAATAAGTCGTAGACCAACTGGCGCTCAATGTAGTCCAACTGCTGCTGCCTTGTTGACATCTTGATCTTTAATACGCACAATTTCAAGAACGATCTCCCCCTAATTGAGCTCAATTGGGCCCAATCAATTGAGCTCACAATATATTCAAATATCAATATATCGATAATATTTCAAAAAATATATATTATATATTTTTATCGTGATATTTTGTTGTACAAATGTTATTTCTAACATTAACAGGGGGTAAATCTGTTATTGCTAGTTTTTCGATCGAAGTACCCCAGAGCCCGAAGCATTGAGAGGCTCTACTAGAGACTTCGGCTGCACGCTCGGCTGGGGTATTTCGATGTTCGGCTGGGGTACATCGATGTTCGGCTCTCAGTACAAACAGCGCATAGCATCAAAACTGCTTCAGTCCCACAACGACAGCGCAACGACAAGTATGCGCATACTTCTTTGCACTGTACGATCGTTTCACTGTGTGCGTGCATGCATGCACAAGACTGCATATGAGTGTATGCGTTGCTATATATAATTATATTATATTTTGTAATGCAATTTTATAATATCGAAAAAAAAGTTACGTGACCACATTTTCACGTCAGTTCTGGCGTTTTTCACTATTCAACAGTGGGGAAAAATCAAAAATAATGCTCTATCTAGCTTTTTTATATACCGGCAACTCCATACAATCAGCTACTTTTTATTTGCAACTCCATACAATGCAGCTTTCTTTATTTCTAATCTAGCTTTTCTTCGCTCAAACATTCTGGCAACACTGGTTCAATGCTTAGTCGTTTTACGATTGAAACGTACCTAGACCTTCATTAGCACACAGCGTTGTGTTTGCAATAATTCAAATAAAAATCGATATCGATATTTGTGTGCTTGCAACTCTGTTACTGTTTTCATTGTAACTAGGAGCCAAATTTTGTTTCGGAGTTATTGTCAAAATTCAGAAGTAAATAAATAAAAGGAATACTTATAACAAACAGTTCGTAATTTACAGAGACTTTTACATACTCTATGCACGTATTTGAAACAATTGACAACCATCAGACGTTACAGGCAAGCCAAGTGAAACAAACAGCGCACACTTTGCTCAGAAGTAAACAAAGAGGAATCGCCAATAGCCTCTAATTGGATTAGCATCGCACCACCCTCAACTGTGGGTATTTGCACTTGTATAACTTTTTGTGGCAACGTTACCAATATCACCATCAAATTGCCAGTACAGTCAGAAGCTTGTCTTGGCATATAGCAGGACTGCTGCAAGGACAACTTGTGTCGACATATCTCTTTACAACTGCTGCGTCATTCAAGAGCATTCACCATCAACTGTGTCCTTGGTCGTTGTCAACCTTACTATCAGTTCAATAAGTTGTTACTTTGCGATCAGGAGCAGCGTTCCTTGGTGTTGTTGGGACTAGTGCTTAGCGCCAAAGCGCGTTATGCCAAATGCTCGTCTTGGTACGTCGATGAGAGACAATTGCGATTTCTACAAACAAACGATACGCTGAGGCTCAATTACGGCCGCAAGCGACTGGGTGACATCATGTCGTTGCTGGCCTTCGACGGCGTCGAGGACGGCAACTCCAGTGACACAGAGCCCGATGCACTTGTTGATTTCACAGCTATGCTAATGGAGCGGCAAAACGATTCCAATAGCGGTTGGTTCGGTTGCGGAAGCAAGCTGAAGTCACAGTCTCAAGACGACAAGGGATACTTTTTGGGGCAGTATGTTCTGGGTGTCCTTGACTTTAGCTCGCAATATGGCATCGATTATAGCATATCCTACACTGCGGCTAATGTGATTGGGAGGCCGACAAAGTTTCCCGCCTATGGCGACTACCCAGAGACCTTTACAATGGTGAGTAATTTCAATAAATGTCTAGTCCATTTAGTAAGTTAATTGTTTAATGCTTTCCAGCGTACCTATGGCGATTGGTGGCAAACTGCGCCGTCAGCGACTCGTGAAATTCAGTTCCAAAATCTACCAGCGCTTCCTACACATGATTTTATTGGTAAGTAAAGAATACACGTAAACTTCATTTGTAGAATGGAACACATATTTACTCTTAATTCTTCCTGAGCAGTCGTCTACTTTGAAAAGTTTGTCATACCCACGGAAGTTGCCATTTTCGAAACATTCAATCCGGGAGGTGTGGTACGCATCTGGGCTTATAGCATTACCAAGGAATGGACATGCCTTTGGGAGGCAACCAATCGTGATTTGATGCAGCCACCAGGAAACTATCCGAGAGATTCTAGACGCTTTGCACCGCCACTGAAGAAGACCAATATAATCACCAAGTAGGTGTCCTAAGAACTTTGATATGAATTATTTTAATTCCTTCTTTTGCGTATAGAACTCTGCGCATCGACTTTAATCACAGTCGTTTAAACTACTACACTGAGATTGATGCTATCATGTTGTGTGGACGGACTGTCTCGATGCGCAGCATGCAAAAGTTACTAACACCGGTTAGACAGCGTATTGAGAGCCAAAAAGAGGACACCACCAGTGGACCCATCACCTGCAAGCTGCGGACATTAAAGTTTCAACCGAACTGCAAGGAGAACTATGCTGTCAAGTTGCATGACTTTATCAACAACGACCTGAGTCAGTTTCTAACGGACAACCATGTTGAGTCAAACCAGCAGCTATGCACCACCACCACGCCTTCAATCTGTCTTAAGGATCTGCCGGTTGGCCAACCAATTTCATTTATAAGCTGCGCACTTCGTCTCATGTGTAAAGTTTTTCTCTTAGTGTGAAATCCTGTTGAAAATACTCAGCTACCTGGACCTAAAGTCACTCTTCCGGATAGGCCAAGTGTCGCGTCTTTTCTACAAGATTTCCACTGATCCCCTGCTCTATTGCGAGCTAAGCCTGAAACCCTACTGGCATGTAGCTGATTCGGAACTGTTGTGTACGCTGGCACGCCGTGCGACGGTGCTCAAGAAATTGGACTTGTCATGGTGCGGCGGATTTGGTGAAGTTTCACCAACTGAATTCAAGAAGTCAGTTGATAAGCAATGACAGATTTTGTGTCAATTTTCTTGTTCTCACTGTTATTTTTCTGAACGTCTCTATTAACAGATTTCTTACACAACGAGGCGACAATCTCAGCCATTTGCGACTTAACTCTTGCAAATTTCTCAATGCCACCTGCATTGAGACAATTGGAATAGTCTGTGATAATCTAACAGGTATGCTCTTCAAAATATTTATCTACTAACATTATTATTGCTGCTTTTCTTTCGATTTTCGTTTAGAGTTAAGTCTGCGGAACTGTGCCACCGATCCGCCGCTGTTGAACTTCTCTTGTCTGGCCAACCTTAAAAATTTGGAACGGCTTGATCTCTTTCAAACTGCCTTTGAGTCCGAGTTGCTATTGAGCATGCTCGAGGGCAATCGCAAACTCAAGCATCTTAATTTAGGTAAGTCAATGTTCAGTTTCTAATTCTTTTTGTTGCATTACTTAGCAACGCACACTTTATGTAGCATTCTGCGGTGTATCTGTTAACATGGACAACGTGGCAACACATCTTGCTACCTACAACACCCAACTTGTTTCGCTGGATATGTGGAAGGCACACTTCCTATCCGCGCGCGGCCTCCAATCGCTAGCCCGCTGCCAGCAGCTGGAGGAGCTGGATTTGGGTTGGTGGTGAGTGCTTCAATATATACATAAGAAGTTTTCTTTACTTCGGCAAGACTAATTCATTTCTATTACAGTCTGCGTGAGGCTACTCTGGGGGACAGTCTCTTTCAACTGCTGTCCAACTGCCCCAAGCTGAAAAAGCTGTTCTTGTCTGCAGTGCGCGGCATAACGGAACGTGATCTCATACACATCGCAACATTGGGCAAAAATCTCGAACAATTAGATTTGATGGGTATACTGAATATAACGCATGAACGTGTCTATGAGTAGGTCTTCTTTTCTATACACTTCTGTTCAATATAATAAGGAAACTCTGCTTTATTCCATGCAGCATTCTGGTGCATTGTCAAAAACTAAAATTGCTGGATTTAAGCTTTTGCGACAGCATTATGGAGCGTGATGTATGAACAATGGTTTGTTCACTTTCCTCCCAATTAATCTCTATATTCCTTTGCAGTTCGATGTCATAACAGATTGGTCAAGGCTCTTTAATGTGGATATCAAGAGCAGCCGCATCTACGATGCTAGATAGATAGTCAATCAATTTACTTCTTGTATGTAATAGACGAAATATCCACTAAAGTAATTATTATTATTATCATCATTATTACCTTTGTGTAAAGCGTTTTCAGTACAGTCTGTTTTTTGATGACAGATTTGAATTGTTATTGTATGTATAAATAAATAAATTTCATAACTTGCAAGAGTGACAGAGTTATTGTTGTTCATTAAACACACTCTTTTTAGCTAAGTTCCTATGTTATAAGTAGAGTTGTTGACACACACACACACACACACACACACATTGTCATATCGAACGGAATCAGGAATAAAGTCTTGTGAAATTTATAAATAAAAACACTCAACATTTTTGAGAGCACTCTTTATATATCTTTAACTAAAACATGTTTAATTTAATAACTACTAAATAAAGCTAACTAAAAACAAAGTTTAATGAAGCGATGTTTGCACTCATGAATAAAAAAAATTTCGTAGAATTAAGAAACATTAAGGTTAGGCCTTTGATGGATCCTCAGCACGGATGACGCCGGGAAGAACTTCTGGGGCAGGACTCGCAGTGATATCGGTGTCGGGTGTGGCAGTGGTGGCAACAGCAGCGACGGGTTCACTCAATGCCTTAGCCTGTTCCCCATTCACGGGCTTCTTGGGTGCGGGTTTGGCATCGCCCTTGCCAAAGATGGCCTTTTCAATGCCCAGAATGGGTGCCTCGAATGCCAGTGTGGCAAAGATGGACAGCGTCAGGGTAATACCAAAGTCATGCCACCAGCGCAAGATCTGAAATCGATAAGATCACAATTAATCAGGAAACTCTTACAAGCATCTCGGCGGGAGAAGACTCCTCCTAATCCTGCTTACCGCATCGTAGTCAGAGAAGTGAGTGTCGGTCTGGAGTCGTGCTGCATTGACGAGCTGAACAATTCTGTGAATCACGTACATGCAATAGCAAAGACGACTGAAGCCAGTGAAGAAGCTCCACGAGAGGAAGTCATTGATCAGACCACCGTGGCCATTGTAACAGGCCCAGACAATCCATCCGATGGCCAAGGCCCAGGAGCTGCGACTGAGTGGCTCAAAAATGGCACCCTCCCAGATGGGAGAGTCGGGTGTGTCGGGCAGAATGCGCCAGAAAGGACCCCACATGTCGGCCAACATGGTTCCGAAAGCCAATACCCAACCGGTGATGACCCAGTGCTTGGCCAGCGGGATTTGACGACCGCGATTGCGTGTGAACAGGAAGTAGCCGAAGATGACGCCAATCAACCAGGTGGGAATACGTGTGTGTGTGGGGTAGTAGGTCAGACGCTGGCGCAGATCGACATGATCGTCCTGGACGCGGAACAATGTGAAGTCATTATGTAGGAACGTGGCGACGGTGCAGCCCAGACAAAGCAGGCCAAAGATCACAATCGGTATCAGTGCCTTCTTGCCCCACTTATACAACGGTATAAGGAACAGAGGCGACAGGAAATACAGTTGAGTATCCACGGCCAGGTACCACGACTGCGAGACGCACTGTAAAACACAAAGAGTTGTTTCAAGAGCTGTCTAAACAGGTTCGACTGGCACTTACAATGCTGTAGGGGAAGGCATAGTTCTGCACATAGAGCAGTGTTGCCCACCAGGTGTCCGCGCAACGTGCATCCTGTGTGCCCAGCTTGAACCACATGGGACCGGCGCCAGAGTACTTGTAGAGCGACATGATGTACAGCACTACGACGGCCACAACGGGAGTGAGACGAATGTAGCGATGGAAATACATCATCGGAATATTCAGCTTGCCCTTGGTGCGCTCCATTTCACGGAAAGCACCCCAGCACATCAGCAGGCCGGACATGAAGAAGAAGGTGTCCACGCAGAGCGAACCATTCTGGACGAGCATCGAGTAGGGGGTCTGCAGCCATGTGTAGTACTTGTTGCGATTGATGTGCGGCAGATCGTAGAAGGTCATGTAGCCATGTCCGAAGACTACCCACATCATGCTGAAGCAACGCAGGCCGTTAAGGCAATGGATCACATTGGGGCTGTTCACCTGCTTCACTGTGAAGATCTTTGGTGCATTGTGCAGCACAGAGAAGGCAACGTACAACGGACGTTTTGGAGCTGTAGAACGAGGATGGGGGAAGATTAGTTCAGCTGCCAAAGATCATAGATCATTGCTCATCGGTCACTTACCGCCCTTGCGAGTTTGTATATAATCGTAAACACTGCTGGCAATCAGGAATAGTATAATCAGCGAGAAGAAGACACTGAAAGAAGGAAAGAAAGATTAGTTGAATTAAAGATTGACGGATTGTATGGATCCATGATATTCCAAATCTTCAGCCCTCGATCAACTACTTACATGGCAAATATATCCACGCCGCGGAACTCAATGGGCGCATCGTATTTGCACCATTTCTCCTGCACCATTGTGTTCTCCAGATTGATCATATCG
This sequence comes from Zaprionus africanus, assembly GCA_018151435.1. Classification (NCBI taxonomy): domain Eukaryota; kingdom Metazoa; phylum Arthropoda; class Insecta; order Diptera; family Drosophilidae; genus Zaprionus; species Zaprionus africanus. The sequence goes on from JAECXB010002285.1 coordinate 1,162,870, forward strand.
TTGCCATAGAAGTGGGCAATGACTTGCTTGAGCAGCTCATCGGTCTTATTGGCACTGCACGTGCTGGGCACACAGACGCCTAGCTCAAAGAATTCCGGATCGACCTGCTTGTAGTTGATGCGGCCCAGCTCCTCGTGGCGCTGCTTCACCTTGCTGTAGAATTGCGTGATGTTCAGACGCGCCAGACAATACTGGCCGCGAATCTCATCGCCATAGGTGGACGATGCGGCCACACACTCCTCGTACTGTCCCATGCTGATCGAGTGGCCCCAGAAGAAGCCGACAGGAAGGCGACCCCATGTGTCCGGAACTGCAAGTACCAAAGGCGAGAGGGTAAAGTTTAGTCAATGCGGGATTAGGCACATGATGCAATCGCATTGTAAATCTAATTATATGACTACGATAGTCGTGTGTGTACACAGTTTGTGGCATGATTATCGGCCCCGATAGGGATTAGCTATGGAGGCGGACCACCTGCACTTACAATCAACTTGTAGTAGATTCGTATTTCTTTCACTGTGATAAGCCCCTAAATAGGCCCCTAAATAGCAACTGCAACAATCATACGAAAACTTTAGGAGCTATACTAAGGTTACATAACTTTATGTTAATGTATGTTGTGGTACATGCACATCTTAAGTACTTATGTAGTACATATTATGTACTTATTGAGGGTTACAATCTTTATGCATGGATTTCATTTTGTTTTAAATATTCCTTTTCACAAAACTTTTGATTTAAACACTTGACTAAAATATCTCCTATATTAACTTTAATATGAATACTATTCGAACTTCAAAGTTTTAAAATTCCAAATAATAAAAACTGAAGTCTCAGTATAATATTTCTTTCCTATCTCAATATGCCAATTCCAAATAATAAGCACTGAAGTTTTAGAAAATTATTTCAAATTATTTTTTTAAACTTTTTCGACAACACGATGCAATAAATTTAGACTCCTTCAAGCAATATATATGTTCATATTCCAATATATTAAAATAGTTGATTTTTGGATTTACTAAAATCTCGTAGTTTTCACATTAGTTATATTCAAAGCATTACTCCTTAGACGCACAGCGGTAAATTTATTTAAGATAAAGTAATTTGATTTTAATTTGATTTTCTTCATTTTCCAAACAAGATAAAATATATATTTTTTTTGCATTTTTAGATTAATATTGGAAAGGTTTTGTTCTCAGTGTAGAATTTGGTTGAATTGAGATTTGTCGATTACACTCGCACCACACGGTCGGTCCGCTGGCATATTGCATCATAATCGCATTAGCCAAATCTTATCACATTGCGGATTTTACGATCGCGCGCACGACTTATCAGATTTGATTTGGAATTGATTTACAGTGGGCCATAAAATTAGGCCACATAAAATTCAGGAGCAACAACAAAAAAAAAAAGAAAACAGAATGTGAAAAACCCAGCACGGAAATCAGGTCATGAATCGGAAAGGCAATAGCTTACATTCGAGTGCCCACTCCTCCATGTTGCTGATGGCAGCACGTATGCGTGCCACATCTCTGTTGCAGAGTGCATCCTCTGTATCGTTTCTTGTGGTCGGCTCCTCAGCGGCCAACGAGAAGAACTGATGGGCCAAACTGCTGAGCATTGGCTTTGAGTATCCCGTTAGTAAATCCGTTCCAGTGCTTAAATCACTGTTGGCTCCGCACACCGTCACCAGCAGCAGGAGCCCGACTGCCGCAGGCAGTGCGAGTTTGTGGAACTGTGCCATAATCCTTGCCACTGTTCTCTCGATCATTCACGCACGGATCGACGACACTATTAACTAAGTGTTTGACTACTTAGCCCGAAGCCTTTTATAGGCTATTGGTGGCCACTTGAGGCGGCGTCGTTGCTCAGCATCGGTCGACGCCGACGTCGACGTTGGCGTAGGCGATGACCAAGCGATGGACGCCTATGATATTTATAAATAATTCACACACACACGCACACACACACACCGACGCCCCTAGACCCTGGCCACTGGCGATAAGGAGAGCAATAGGCACACGCTTATCAGATTTTTGGATTTTTTTGGCAGGCCGGGCTGAAGCTAGCGCGGATTTGGCCGGGATTTGCGGTACTGGCCAAATACAGCTAGCATAAATAATGTTTCTAGTTCTGGTGGTGTCTTAAAACTGTTGCGATAACTAGTGCCGATTTATAACTAAAATGTTGCTAATTAAATTGCTGGAAAGCCCGTTCCTCAAACGGTGCCCTCGAACTTTACCCCGTCAGTGGCTGAGGTGAGTAAACCTCTTTCACACACGATCACACGTTCACACGTTAAGGCGATAAGGTTATTCAGTTTCATATTCCCATTAAGACATAATAGGGCCCCCTTTAACTGCCGACAATCGAATTCATTCAGAAAATCGTTTTGAAACATCTTTCAGAGTAGATTAAAACACTAAAGTGCTTGCTCTAATTCGATCATATCTTTTATCGGTGAAAATTTCGAATTAGTCGAAGAGATTAAGATAAGGCGAAGCAATTGAATGAATTTGGCAACACAAAATTAGATTATTTGGTTACCTCTTCGGTTATCATTATTCGATAAATTTACATTGATGGAGAACTTGTAAACTCAAGATCCTTCATAGTTGAAAAATATATACAAAGAATCGTCAAAGAGCTCATTTCAATTGTCTATTAAAGAGGACGACATTTAAATATCTATAAATCTCTGCTAAGTTTAACTTATGTACAATATACTCAACTAAGCTTGCTTAAATTAATAAAAAATATATATATACAATATAGTGTAATTCTTCGAATTCAAGTAGTAAATTCAGTTATTTAAAATGGTCAAACATTATGATAAACAATCAAAACAAACATACTCGAGGAAGAACTTTCATCAAGCACGTTCTAAGCCTTCAATTGACCTTTCGTTGAGTTTTATTTTCCTCCTATCTTAATAGATTATATTAAAATTATCATCAATTGTTTACAACCTATGTCTATCCAAGCAATGGGTAAGTGTGCCGGCAATCTGTTTAGACTGTAATGGAATTTATAGATAGTCAATGAACTTCATTGATAACTATGAGTGTCTGAATGAAATTTATAATGATAATGCAGTCAATAATTCATGAATTACAATTAAAGGATTCGATTTAATCGAACGAGTAAAGTTATTAATCACTTTTTAAGTGCTTCAATGCGGTTGCTCAAACCGATCGAGGAGACTTAACTCCAGACAGCAAGTATCATGAAGGAACCCTAGTAACCGATCGATCTTCTACTTGAGGCTAAGAGTGCCGGATTAATTGGACTATACTTAATGACATCCGTCAAGTCGTATCTGATCCATGGCGTGGGAACAGCGAAAAATTGACTCAATCATTTGTCAGGCTACCGTCAATTGTGGGAATAATGTATGTAGAGTTTAATCTAATCAACACAATATTTTCGCACGATCGTTTGTGTTTGTTTTTTTTTCTATTTTTTATGTTCACCATTTTTTATAGCAACAAATCATAATCTCAGGAAGTAATAAATAAAACAGTTCATGATTTGCTCCGCCCATAAATGACTAGTGAAAATCCCAATAAGGGAATCATATGAAGGGTATTCTCTGATGGAAACTGAAACCGATAAAAACTTCTATTATAGAAGGTCTTATTGTAGAATTTCCGTCAAAAGGAATCATTTCATAGCTACCAAATATCTTCATACTCATATTTGAAAGCTGCAGTGGAGTTGTTTTTAGAATTTGTTGTTGGGAATTATAAGAAGTTTTTAAAAAATATGCGACTGTAGCTCTAGTTTACTGTTACTTAAGAATATTTAATATCTTTTAAACTGTTCTCTTATGTTTGTATTGACTGTATATAGAGAAATCTCAATAGAGACAGAGACAGACAGCTTTTGCAGTGCCTACCCTGATATAGAAAGGAATGTCAGTTAGTCCAGCTGGTTGAAGATTGTAGAAAACTAAACAACACGTGAATTGATTATTAAAACGGAATAATCTGCCGGAAAGAGTTTACGACTTGTTATTATTAAATTGGGATTAAGAGCTAATATCACGCATACAGCAGTTACCATGCCAGACTTTCTCGCAGTGTATTTCGTACCTTGAACCTCTAAATTGTTACTTCACCGACTCTATAGGTACCATATGAACAGTCATTGATTTAAGCATCTCAAGTACTTGACTCAATGCCTTGTCATAAATAATTCACGTTATCCATGCTCGTTGTTCTTCTGATTTATTTTTTAATTGTTGTTGTTAATAAGCTGTATCACGTTCTTGCTGCAGGAGACCGTGAATAGCCCACATTTTGTTATCAGCCAGCGATTTTGTGATAATTTCTCCATCTTTTGACAAATACTTACTTAAATAAATTTGCCAATTAGCCGATAATGTCATTAATCCTTTTATTACGCAGTTCTCATGTAGGATTTGGAGGTGCCAAAATAAAGCAGGTTATCATTTATTGTTTTGGGACATTAATACCTAAGGTGTTCCATAACTTTCCTTACTATTAAGATCACCACAAATGATCAGGCAATATTTCATTTACCTTTTTTTAACCCAATATCGAATTCAAAAAAAGGAATAGACTTGTGGGGTATTTTTAAATTTCATAATTTTTATTTAAATTAATTATTTTACACTTTCAAGCAAAGTATTTTGTTAATTACAGTGTGTGGTTGTTGTGGTTGGTGTGGTTTATGTTTTGTTTTTAATATTTATGTATATATATACTAAGTTACAAAATACAATTAATCCATATAAAAAAAACACGTTTGGTAAAACAATGAATAAAATAATAATTAAAGAAATTGATTGAAAAAGACAACGTCGTCTATCTTCGTCTTGATCTTCATCTTCATCTTCATGCATCATCTAAAACTACATCTCCTTCGTCTTCATATTTATGATCATCATCATTATCCAACTGTAATACACACACATTCGTTCATTCATTCCGCTCTATATTACAAGTAATTATTATATAAATTTAACCTTCCGTATTGATTATTCTTTTGTATTTGTTTATTGGGTTTCCTCCTTTCTCTCTTCAATCACTTATATCTCCATTTTTTGTTTTTGTTTCTTTTTGTTTTTCGTTATTATAACTAGTTTTTACTAAGGCTTGGTTTACACTTGACTTAACTATGTTGTTGTTGTTGTTGTTGTTGTTAATCTTGTTAATCTAATTTGCTGTTGCTGTTGTTGTGGTTTGTTGGTTGCATTTAAGAAATTACATTTTGTATGCATAATAATAAACATGTTTGCGCAACGCGGGCCCCCCTTCCCCCCCTTTGTCCGTCCCTGGTCCACGCGCGCATTTAGAATCAATCATTTGTTTATAATTTACAATCGTTCACTAATCTAATCGCCCTCGATACCCGTCATTATACGCACAAACACACACGTACTTATATGTGCGTGTGCGTGTGTGTTTAGTTCTAAAGTATTCTGTGTATAAGTAAGTAAATTTTATAATTAATAGCTTTTGTTTTTCGCTTTCTTTTTTTCATTTATGTTTTTCTTTATACTAAGGCTAAGGCTTAAACTAAGTTTTAACTCTCGTTTCGCGTAATAATTAATGCGTTTGTGTTGCTTTTTCTCTTTTCATATATAATTGTAATCACAAATAGTTTTGGAATATGCTCTTTCTCTCTCTACCTCTCTCTCTCTCTCGTCTTTCTCTCCTCCCTATTAAACTGTTCTCTATCTCTCTCGTTCACGCAATCACACACAAGTTAACAGAAAAAAAAGTGCTTTAGAAAACCCGACGGTAACTGATACATTCACACACGCACGCACGAACATGCACACATCCATTCTCCCTCCCGCTCTTTTTACTCATGCATTCACTTGCACCCACCCACTCACACACACGCAAACAGACACTGCATAAAAACTTTGTTCATTGTTGCTGACTGGACTGAAGTAAAATAAAAAATTAAAAAAAAAAAAAAAAAACACAAATCAAAAACGAATCATTTTTTCTGAGTTCTCCACGAATCATACGTTTACACAGTGACCGCTCGGCAACTCGAACCACTTGGCTCCCAACTCAGAGGTAAATTCGATTAATCCTAATTTATGGAAGTTTCTGTATGTATTTCGCGATTTAAATTCAACATCAAATTCGTAATGACAAAAAAAAATTGTTTTTTTTTTCAACAAAATTCGGAAATCATAGAAAGGATAAAAAAGAAGACGATTCACAATTGCTATTCGGGAAGGGGGAAGGGAACTTTGTGGCTCCAAGTGTCGAGCGACCACTTAAAAAAATATATATATTTTTATGTACATACACACTTCTGTAAATATCGGCTGTATTTTTTTTTTCGATTTTCTTCTTTTTTGGCTAATATGTGTGGTTTGCTTTTTTGCACAGAATGTGCCTCGCGTGCGCTCCAGCCGTGTCCGTCCCGTTGCTGCAGCCGCTATTAAAAGGCAGCGTCATGTTTCTATTTCGTTTTCATCGTTTCGATATATGTATATATATGTTTGTTTGTTTTTTTTTTTTTTTTTTTTTGTTTTTTGTTTAAAGCAAAGAGCCTAAGGCGAGGGGCGGCAGCGCCATGGCGTCTGCAACTATCATTATGATTATTAATATTTTTTGTTTGATTTTTTTTGGTTTTTTTTTTTTTTTTTTTTTTGATTGTGCGGCGCAGACGGGCGGGTTTCGAACGGTAGTTGCACGCAGGCACGATGGATCTGGCATATTGTATTTGTTTTTTTTTTTTTTTTTTTTTTTTTTATAGTATGTTTTTGTTTTAATCTTTTTGTCTTGGCTTAAATAACAAACGGCGCGATTTAAAAACACATAAAACTGTATATGCTTGTATATACCTATATACGGTGTATATACATATCTTCATGTGGTAATATATAATATATAAAGTATATATATATGTATATATATATAATCATATATGTATATCTACGTGTTTGTATGCAATGCTTAGAACTAGGGCGTTGTTGTGGTTGAATCTTGCTTATCATATACAATATGTAGCAAATATTTAACTGCTGCATATATGCATTTAATGTACGATCTAATGTGTGTATAATGTTAGCGTATATATATATATGTATATAATATGCTTACATATAATATAGTATTTACAATTAATGTTGCTTTTCTCTTGTTAACGCATTTTCAAGGCATTTTTTTATGCGTGACAATTTGGTTGTTAGGCATATCTTGTAAATGTGTGTCTGTGTGTGTGTGTTTGTATGTTAATATAATTTACAAAATGTTTAAAGCAGCTTTATATCCTTCTCTTTCTACATCCATCTCTTTCCTTTTCGAATTCCATGCTCCGTTCTGCTCCCTCTCTCTCTCTTTGTGTTCATCCCTCTTTCTCTGTCTGTCTATCTCTTTCTCACGCACTGTACACGATTCTTGGGCGGCGACGCAACTCTTGTAGAACAAAATAATGATAATAATATAACCCTGCTGCTTATCCAAAATGTCGACTCTAAGATAACTGGCTAAGGGCCTAATAATAATAATAATATAATATATAGTGTACGCATTATAATAGATGGGGGTCCCTACGGCTACAACTATATAATGTATGCATATGTTTAGCGTTAATAAATAGCAATCATAGATAATATAATATTAATTACAATCGAATCGAAAGAATAATTCATTCAAAATTAACATTAACATTCTGTGTCTTCTTTGATGTTTCATATTTCTTTCATCCGTTTTGAGACAAATGTGAACGCAGCACACGGTTAAATTAAATAATAATATATCTATGTTAAATAGATTAAATAAAAAAAATTAAGAAAAACCCTTCGAATTCATTAGGGTGATTCTTGTTGTTGTCTCGTGAGTGTGTGTGTGTGTGTTTCCGTTCTCTCTTCAGCTATCACAAAATGAAATACTAAGTTTAATATGTATGTGTGTATGTGTGTAATGTGTATTTACAGCTAAAAACAAATAATAAAAAACAAAAAAAAAATAAGGGAAATTGAAAGAAAGTACGCTTAAAATGTCAATCGATTCTCGGCATGTATAATAAGCAAGTGTATTGAGTGGCGAATTGATACATATATATCAATATATATATATATATACCTGGATGTACTATGCTGTGTTGAAGGCTTTCACTATTTAATATCCCTATTTAATATACCCTAATCGCTTACAAAGCATCTCGACTATTGCTTTTAGTTGTTTTTCTTTTTGTAGTTGGTGTTTTGTTTGTTAGTTGATTTGTTTGTTGTTGTTGCTTTCGCTGCAGCTGTTTTTGTTTTTTGTTTTGTTTTGTTTTTAATTTGTATCTACTAATTGTTGGTTTCGCGTTCTTGTTATTGTTGTATGTCAATTGGAAGTTGATAAAAAATGGAGCGTTACCTGCGGGTGTTAATATCGATTAGTTTGTAAAGCACAACACACAGACGAGGCATGGGCACACACACATGTATACATACACACATATAGATGAGTGCGTGTCCCATGCCCTGCATGAGGTGTGTGTGTGTGTGTGCCGTTGTATGCGTGCAAGTTGCGCTATCTATATAAAAATATTTCTATGTGTGTTCCCAATTCAAGCTCCTATAAGGAGCACATAATTAACTGACATCTGACATCGGCCAAAAGTTGGCCCAAGAATTGCTAGCCATAAGACACTATACATACAAGATTAAATATATATATAGTCTATATGCTTTTGATAGTTCTGATAGTCTCAATACATGGTGTTTGTTTTATGTATTTATTAATGGTATTATTAATATTATATCATTAGGCTTAGTTGTTGTTTGTTTAACTTTTTGCTTTCGTTTGTTTGTTTGTTTGTTTGTTGTTGTTGGTGTTGTTTAGAGGTTATTCCGATTTAGAATGATATTTGTTGTTTGCGCTTAAAGTTAGGTACAAAAAAATTCAGTTTAAATTATAATAAATTAATTTACAAATCATCTCTCTGCATCATATGACAATATTATGATAAAGTTCTGTCTTGCATAATTCTTTCTCGTATATTGTTTGCTTTTGTTTTGTTCTTTTGTTTTTGCTAGTTTTCTGTTTTCTGTTTTTTTTTTCTATTTTTCTGTTGATAATCGCAGCGTCTTTAGCATTGCATTTTGTTTAAGCTATTGATTTCTTGTTTCGTTTCGGTAATTTTTACTGCTTTGTTGCGTATATTTCTTGACCAAAGAGAAAACAAGTATTTAACGTTTTACGTTCATAAAATATTTTTATGTTGTTGCAATTATAGGGATGCTGTATAAGTGTGTGTGTGTGTGAGTGTTTTGGGTCCTAATCGATTGCACTAATTTATGGATAAATAATTTTTAAAATAATGGCTTTAATCATAAATGACAAAAATTGATTGCCGCTAACTCTTTGCATATGTTTATCTGTATATATATATACTAAAGAAAGAAATATATATCTCTATATAATAATATATATGTGCAGGGGTTGGAGTTGATATTGAATATGGTATGCGACACATCATAATCATTATAATCGTAACAAAAATCGTTGCATTTTCAACTGCGTGTGTGTGTGTGTGAGAGTGTGGGTGTTTTAAGCTTACAGATAAAGTGTAGATGTATATATAAATATAATATAAATATAAATATATTGATATACATGTATATATATATAGTATAAATATATATATATAGATATATAACGTACAATGTAATCCTCTGGCATCGCTTGCCATTAACATAATCCGAGGAGTAAAACCGAAGAGAATAAACTAATTTACAAAATAGTTCGATAGTGAATAGTATAAAGTACATAACGATAACACACAATCATAAACATATTGATATACATTAAGTTGAATATTTGGTGCATGGGCCGCAAAACGACGAGCAGTAGAGTATATCAGTCGTCGGAGTATCCTCCTTATCGATCGAGGCGACTGCTGCTGCTGTGCCATGCATTCCTTCTGCGATTCCTTTTGTGATATTTTATTGGAAGTATTAAGAAATTGGAATTGTTTTTTAGTTTTTTAGTCGGAGATTTAAAATCGCAGCCAAGCTCATCGTTATCGGTGTTTATCGGTGATGCATTTTCTTTATTTTCCGGCCTCCAATCGCACATACATCAAAAATAATGTGGCGACTGCAGTCTTGGCGGTTGCTGCTGCTGTTGTTGTTGTTGCTGTCCGTTGAAGCGTTGAAAATTATTGATGCTAATGTTGTTGATGATGATGTTGTTGTTGTTGTTGCTGCTGCTGCTGGTGTTGTTGATGTCGTTGTTGCTGCTGTTACTGACGCCGCCGCTGCCATTGGCATGGGCGTTGTTGTTGCACTAAAGCCTCTCAACAAACTTTGTCAACTGATCGGAGGCATCGGGCAATGCGCCGCCAGCATTGCCCACATTGCCGGCATTGACGCCGACACCGACGCCAACACCGACACCGCCAACTCCCACATCCTGCGGCACGCCTGGCAGTGGCGATTGATGATGCATGCCATGATTGTGCATGCCATCATGTGGTCCCTGAGGTGCTGGCGAATGGCTCATCACATGGTGCGGCGATGGTTGCGCCCGCGGTGATGCACCCGGGCCGCGCGGAGATGGTGCCGATCGCGGTGAGGGCGTTGGCTGTGGCGAACGTATAGGTGGCGAAGAGCGGGCTGCCTGCATTAGCTGCTGCTGCAGCGTATGCGGCGTTGGTGGTCCCATCACATTTGCTCCGGGCCCACCACCACCGCCACCACCGGACAGCGTATTCTGTGCATTCGCATTGTTCATGCCACCACCGCCAGCAGCCACAACCTGCATCATTTGCTGTTGTTGCTGCTGCTGAAGCGGCTGTTGTTGCTGCATACCTGGTGGCATAACGCCCATCTGTTGCTGCTGCTGTTGTTGCTGCGATCCTGGTTTGACGCCGGCACCACCACCGCCGCCCTGTTGCTGCAGCATACCCGATGCGGCAGCATTGGCCATGCCATATTGATCCGAGCCAGGACCTGATGCACCGCCACCGCCACCGACCGCTGAACCAGCAATCGGTACACCGGTTACATTTCCAGTGCCGCCGGCATTAAAATTGCCCGCCGCACCGCCGGGAAACTGTTGTTGGCCAGCGCCACCGATATGCGGACCGCGTTGTCGTTGAGGATATGGTGGCGGATATTGATTCAGTTGCATGTACCGCATCTTATTCCAGTTCTGGTTGGCCACCTGTGTGCAAAACGAAAACAGAAGGTAAAAAATTGAATCTTGATTCATTTGTGTCTTCCCCCTTATGCCCGCCCTTGCTGCGCAACTTACCATGCCACCTTGGGCGTTGACACCAGGCAGCACATTCGGCAGCATCATGTTCGCATTCTGCATGTTGGCCATGCGCTGCTGCGGCGGCCCTTGCTGGCCCGGCTGCATGAGGTTCACTTGCTGCTGCTGCCCTGGCCCCATTTGCTGTGGTCCACCTGGCCCACCTGGTCCTTGTTGATTCATCATGTGCTGCATTTGCTGCTGCTGTTGCATTGCCTGTTGCTGCTGCTGTTGTTGCTGCTGCTGCTGTTGCTGCTGCTGTTGTTGTTGCTGCTGCTGTTGCTGTTGCTGTTGCGCCGTTTGAGGGCCATTGCCAGCCTGCAGAGCACCTCCGCCACCACCTCCACCGGCGGCCGCATTGATCTGACTCTGCTGACGCTGCTTTATAATCGCCGCCATTATCTGTGGATTCTGCTTGAGGATGCTCAGTATGTGCTGGTTGCTCTCGTTGGTCGGATTGTTTTTGATCTTCTGCATAATGTGCGCCAGCGTTTGTGTATTCAATGGTGGTCCGTTTACCATATTGGGCCCAGCACCACCGGCTCCGGCACCGCCTGCACCAACACCTTGTGCTCCTGGTGGCCGCACACCGCCTCCCGCGGCTGTGGCGCCCATGGGTCCTCCACCCATGCCAATGCCATGCGGTGCACCGCCGCCGCCCATACCAACGCCAGCGCTCACAACTGGCATTTGCCCGGCACCGACGCCGACGCCTCCGACGCCAACATTGACGCCGACACCAACACCGACACCACCGCCCATCTGATTGGGCGCCATGCCCATCATCTGCTGCTGCATGTTCTGCTGCATCAGTTGGTTTGGCTGCCGCATGCCGGGCTGGTTGGGCGCGTTGTTGGGATATCGCTGCTGGCCAGGACCGCCGCCGCCTCCACCGCCGCCCCACTGTTCCATGGGCAGCAGATTGTTGGCATTCAGCACATTGTTGCAATTGCCGCCGCCGGGCAGCGGTCCACCACCGGGTCCGACACCCACGTTGCCAGCCAGCTGATTGACGCCCACATTGCCAACCATGCCACCCATGGTGCCTTGATTGGGCACACCGACACCCATGGGTCGCTGCATGACGGGCGGTGCCATGGGGACACCCTTGCCAAAGCTACCGGTGTGCGGGACTTGTTGTCTGGCCGCCTCTTCCTGCACTTGCTTCACCACTTGCAGCACATTGGGCGATGGCGATGAATGCCCGCCGCCACCTGGTTTCATGCCAATGCCGGGCTGATGCTGATGCGGCGATGTCATGCCACCCATGCCGGCGGCAGAAACTGGCGAGGGGACAGTCACAGTGGACGGACTCATGCCACCGGCACCAGCTGGCAATATGGCAGCTTGGCCGGGCATAACCTGTTGACTGACCGCCACACCGGTCATTCCCACAACGGGAACACCGCCGACTCCAACGGCACCGGCTGCCACCACTGGCCCGCTGACAGCAGGACCGGGTAATGCGGCCGGTGCAGCAGTTCTCGACATTAGGGCAACACGGCGACGCAGCAGTTGTTGTTGTTGCAGTCTAAACACGAAAAAAAAGAAGATAATCAATCAAAATGAAAATCACTCGGGCAACATAATTCAATAAAGTATTCACGCGACTAATTCGCATCAATCCAGCAAACAGTTTGGATCAATTATTGAATGATAAGATAAGATACTATATATAACGAGAGAATACTTGTAAGCTGCGCAGCCCCACCACAGAGGATAACTAGATGATAATAGAATCCCCCACAGGTGTTAGAAATAAAAGTGATTCTCATTATTTTTAGCCTTAACATTTAAATTTTAATTTTAACTTAATAATTTGAAATTTATAAAATACTGCTTGATAAACTGTTAAATAAAAAATAAATAAAAAAATAAATATGATTCCCATCTTGAGAGCGAGGAGCATGCATCGGATATATATATTGTATACACCCATGTGTTCTTGATCACAATCTGTCAATCATTCTCTTTCACTTAAGTCTCTCATTTCGGCTCTTCCAGGCTCTCTCTTATCTTATCGTCGTATTCTCTCGCATATAGTATATTCTAATTATCGCGCCCCCTTAGCAATAGTAGTAGTAGTAGTAGAAATAGTAGTAGAAATAGTAGTAGGAATAGTAGTAGGAATAATAAGTTGCCGTTAAGTCGGTATTGTACTCACTTTTGTTGCAGCTGCTGCTGTTTGAGTTTGTGCTTTATGTTCGGACAGAAAGGCACCGGACACTTCTGCTCCTGACAGTGCTTGGCATGATAACAACAGAGGGCGATAAGCTGCTTGCAGATGGGACAGCCACCGTTGGTTTTCCGCTTGCAGTTCTTGGTGTGCTGGACGACACGTTTCATCTTCTGGCACGAGGGTAGACGGCAATTGGCGTCGCGACACTGGCACGCATGCACCAGAGATTGTATGCAACGCTGGATGGACTGTTTGCGTGCCTCCTGTGGATTGGCTTGCTTGAGATCGGCCGGGGCCGAACCATCATCCAGATCGAAACCAAGTTTCTCCATTTTGTGCTGATGGCCAACCTTTTCCTTGCACACAGTGCACAAATCAAAGTCCTTAAATACAATAAAAACACAATTACATAATAAGCACCGCTTGTAAGGTGATTTCCCAAGTAAACGCTAAGGTTAGCATAGAATGAGTCTAATCGAATTGGTATTAGTAGCTGGGTATGCTTTCTTACGTCACAAACGGTGCAGTGGTAACGTGTCTCCACGGCCGTTTTACAGTTGTTGCACGTGTAGACGAACTTATCCTGTCCCTGATTGTGCAGCTCGTACAGCATCGACAACGTGGAGAATTGGGCACGTCGCAGCGATGAGAACTCGTAGTGCTTATCGCGGGCGAGTGTCAGGAATGCATCGCGTCCGTCCATTAGATCACAGGTTAACAGCGGATCGGGATCTTGTATGGGCTGCAACAGAAGAAAAAGAATATTGTTAATACATTTGAAATGAATGTCTCCCGTTAAGTAAGTTGCAACTTACAGCCAGACTTGCCGCCGATTGAGCTGAGTGCAGGCGTATGACAAAGAAGACCTCCTTGTGCTTCTCCATGGTAGCATAGATCTTGGCAGACAGATCATTGCCCGACTGATGTTCATTGGACTTTTTACTGTTCTTGCGCTGTGCTGCCTTCGATTTGTTGGACTTCTTGGCCTTCTTCTGTCCCTTCTTCTTGCCATCGCCACTGACCTCGTTATCCTCAATGGAAAAGAGCTGCAAGAATAAATATACAAATTATTAAGATGAACGGATGGTGAGAGAGAGAGTGCACACATACATTTGCAGCTGCAGCCGCTTCGGCAGCCTCGGCCTGTTTGCGTTTCTCCTCCTCCTCTTGATCAAGCTCTTTGATGCTCTCTTCCAGAACATTCGGCCAGAAATCACCCTCGAAGTAGGGCAACTCAGCTGCCGAGCCGAGCTTATCCTCCATGGCCTGCTTAAGTATGTCCTTGTAGTCCTGTATAATACGCTCAATCATGCCCTTGTCCAACATCTTTTTATACCATTCCTGCAGCCGCTTCGGCTTGGGTATCTTCTGATCAGTCGGATGGCAATGGAATATATAGTCATCGCCCTCAGAGGGCGGACACGCCCATATGTGCGCCATCGTATAGCCCAACTGTTTCACATAGTCCATGTAGCCGAGCAGGATCTCATGGTAGACGGCAGTACGATATTGTCGCGGTCGAAAGAAATGCACTGAATCCAAATAGGCAATGTAGACTCGCCGTGTATTCGGCGCCGGGCACTCGGAACCGTATTCCTGCACATGCATGCCAAAGAAGCAAACATCGATGCCATCGACCTCCTCGAAGGCAAACAGTGCCTTGGCCCGATAGGGGAACTCATTCATCATTTCACCGCCCTCGACAAAGCGACGTCGCATGCCGGGCTTCACCTCGACACACTTGTCCGACGAGGATACCACACGTATGTGCACCTCACCGGCGCCAGCCTCCTTCTTCTTGAGGAAATTGTTAACGCGCGTCTCAATGTATACGCCCAGCTTGGTTGTGGGCAGCCGCTTGGCATTGAATTTGTTCTCCTTCCGCTTTGAGTTCTTCTTCTTCAGACAATTGTCGCACACAAAGCCGCCGGGCCATATGGAGTCCAGCCAGAGTACACAGATCTGATGCTGTTTGCGTCCACACTCCTGGCAATCGACAAAGGGTTCCAACTCCAGGTGATCGTTCTTCATCTCCTTGAATTGATCCTTCTTTATTTGGCTAAAGAAAGCAAAAGAATATGGAAACATTAGTTGGGTTTGCACATGTATTAACATCTCCATTGGGAGATGGAATTAATCGACAGGAATGCGGTATCGGTACACTTACGTTTGCGACTGCAAAGGATCATCGCCCAGGGTCACGGTATCTCCTTGTATATCGTTAAAGCACTTTTGGCAGAATGTGTATCTATTTGAGGCAACACCGTATTCCTTTAGACTGTTTCATGGCAACAATTAACGTAGTGTTGATGGCGTAAGGCGATAGCGATGACAATGGGTAATGACAATTGGACAATTAACGGTAAACACACACATATGAAGTAGGTGAAAATAATGCAAATCATGTCAGTTGTCACCAGCGGGCGGGGGCGGGCGGCGGACGGGCAAGGCGTGGCGCACACAAAATAATAAACAGCAACAACAACACAACATTGATGTGCATGTGTGTGTGTGTGTTCGATTTTTTCCAGCAATTAATTTGACAAAATAAAAAAACATTATCCAGTTATGAAAAGAAAGAAAAAAATGAGAGAAAAATAAACAAAAGATTTTCATTAGAACAATATAAGAATATTTGGTGGAAAATAAGGCAATAAACACAACAAAATAAAACCTTTTTAAAAGAATAAAGAGTTTATATTGTAGTTCTTCTCTGTGCTTGTGTATTTATGTGCGTGTGTGTGCGTGTGCGTATATGTGCGTGAGCTGTTAGTCAAGTGAGTTCACAACACAATGGCAAATTCAATTATTTAAATCTACTTTAGTTCGCTGTCTGTGTGTGTGTGTGTGCGTGTATGCGTTGCATTTTCTAATATGCCGATCTTGCAAGCTGCGCTCTTTTTTTTTATTACATTTTGCCAGTTTATAAAACTGCAAAGCTTTCTTAGAAAATAACTAAAGTGATCCTCGTCACTTCCGTGGTAGATCCATAAACAAACTATAGATCACTGCGTAAGACGATCACCCAGACATAAGAATATCATCTATATTATTTCATTTATATATCATTTCATTTCCATATCATTTCTGCGCTTGCAGCACGTCAGACAATCTAATGTTTATACAGTTAAGGATCCAAAGATGCGCTTGCACGATCGGCATAACGAGAATCTGCTTAAATCTGTCATTTCGATAAATATGATGCAAGAACAATGAGAGACACACACACACAAAGAGAATAAAATATACACACAAACTATATGGAATGGCAACTTGGAATCAGTTGCCAGATCATAAATATTGTACAAGTGATTTAAGATAAACTTCGAATATGAAAAAAGCTGTAGCAACAAGCACACACAGAGTTAAAATACATCAAACAGAAGAGATCCATGGATAGACGACTCTACTACACACACACACAGTATGTATTGGGAGGATCTGTATCTGTACGAGTGTTCCGACACACTTACCTGTTCTGGTAGCTATAGTACTTGGCATCACGTGGAATGGTGCACAGTTGCTTGCCGTAGCAGCACAAGACCTGAGGATTGAACGTGTATTTGCGGCCACAACAGTAGCCCAGCGCCTGCATGACAGGATCTATTTCAGCCTCGAACACCTCGGATAACTAGAAAGAGAAAGTCATATGATCAGCATAAAGTACAATCGAAGTATTTTCCAACCGTACCTTGGTGCAGTATCGATAGACACGCGATGTTTTGCGATTGTAGAGCCACGCATTGTCGAACATCAGCCAAACATCGTCGACATACTCCCAGGGATCACTGTACTTGCCATTCAGAATGTTACTTCTGATGGTGCCCAGATCCATGGGCTTCTTTACAATCTCAAAGTAATCAGGTATGCCCAGCGCTTGCGGATCGACGGGATAACGAAATGGCACCGACTCCGGCTCTTGGCGATAAAGCTTCTCCAACGTTGGCAGCAACGCTGTGCGCAGCTCTTCCGGATTGAATTCTGCAAGTGATCGTGAGAGTTTAAATGAGAAAGAGAGTCTATAATAAATATATATGTTATATAAGCACAAAGAGGAATATCTAACAAAGACTGAAGACTTTCTCACAAGCAACGATTTCTATTAAATATATGTTGATATATTCTTTGGAATCTTCTGACACATTGCCACTGCATGTTTCATGGGAATCTCCCAATATTCAGTGTGACCTCATTTACCCTGCACAAACTGATAAGCGAATTGTTTTCACATTCGGTTCGGTTCGTTTTGTTGTTGCTCTTTGCTTAAGATCGTCGTCTACAGTACTATCTCTATCTCGCTCTAATCTATGTTCAATTTCTTTAAGACGCAACACTTACGGCATTTCTTCTTCTTGTCACCCGCTGCTGGTGCAATGGGCTCCGGCACAATTGGTTTGGGCTCCGTCTTGATCTTTATGTCCGTCGCGTTGCCCGCTGCATCGAGGCCACCGTTCATATCATCCTTGCCATCGACACCACCATGCGCACCATCGCCATGTCCGCCAGCTGCCGCATCATCGACATCCATGGGTTCAGTCTTGATCTTGACTTCACCGTCGGCACCATCCTCGGTCTTGATCTCCATTTTGAGCATGCTGGTCCCGTCGTTGTTAACATTCTTGCCCTTGCCGCCCGTCGAACAGTCCATCTGTGAGCTGTCGCCATTGCCGCCACAACTGTCGTCCATGAACTCCTTCTTGATCTCATCGTCCTGCTTGATCGAGTCAAGTTTACCCTTGGACGACATGCCACCACCACCACTACCGCCGCCATTGCTGCCATTCGTATCATTGGCACCCGCCGGCGAAGGCGTCTCATCATCATTATCACGTGCCGCCGCCTCCAGCGCTGCCATCTGCGATGATAAGCTACTCGAACTGCTCATCATGCGACCAGGTCCTGTTGTGCTATTCTCGCTACTGCTGCGCGCCATCAGCAACAGTGTGCTGCTTGCCGGCGTCGAGTTGCCGCCATTGCCGCTCGATGCGGTCGTCGATGTGGGTGTTGCTACCGATGATGAGGCACAGCTGAGCGGCGTACTGACCGCCGTTGTTGTTGTGGTCGTTGTGATTACCGTGCTGCTGGCCGTACTGCTGCTGTTGCTGTTGCCATTGCCGCTGCCGCTGTTACTGCTGGCGCACGTTGCTGCCGCCGAGGCCGGCGTACTGCTGGTGGCCAGGCCCGAAGCGCTCGTCGCCGGCACTGGTGAGGAAGGTATGTATGGCGGTGATGCAGCCCGATTGCTTAACGGTTGCATGAGGCTGCTCACTGAGGGCGGATTGTTTGAGGGCGTGCCAATGGGTCCGTTCGATAGAAAACTGGGTGAGGGACTCGGCGCAGCCACAGTGCTGCCACTGCCACCGCTGTTGCTGCCACTGCCACTGCCACTGTTACTGCCGGCACCTGTACCGCCGACACTGCCGCTGCCGCTGTTGCTGTTGCCATTGCCATTGCCGCCGCTAGAAGCAGTGCCAGCTCCGGCACCAACGCCACTGCCAGCAGTACCGCCAGCTCCTGCATTGAGTGCATCAAGGCTGGTCGGCGTCGGTGGCATATTGTTCAGCACATTGCCAGACTGTTGCTGTTGCTGCTGCTGCTGTTGTTGCTGTGCCTTTTGTTGCTGCTGCATTGGCGAACTAAACGCATTCGTCTGTTGCTGCTGTTGTTGTTGTTGCTGCTGCTGCTGTTGCTGCGACTGTTGCTGGGCAATTGGTGTCACATTGCTGAAGGGCGATTGTGGCATTAGCATAGCCGAGGCAGATGATTGCTGTTGTTGTTGCTGCTGCTGCTGCTGTTGTTGTTGCTGCTGCTGCTGCTGTTGATGCTGCTGCTGCAGCATACGATGTTTCATAATCTCAAGCTGCTGGTTCTGTGGTCCCGTGCCGCCGTTGGCATTGATAAACTGTTGCTGCTGCTGCTGTTGTTGTTGCTGGCCGGGCACCGGACTCGTTAAGACACCGGGTCCGCCACCAACTGACGAGGCAGATTGCATAGACTGTTGTGTATTGAAGGGAGATAGCACTGGATTGCCAACAATGCCGCCAGGACTGGGGCCAGGTGGTCCGACCAGCATATTGCCCTGGCCAGGCTGTTGTTGTTGCGGGAATTGCATGCGTTGTTGTTGCAGCGTGAGCATATTGCCGCCAGGTGAATGACTTCGCATCGTCGCCGCCACTTGCACCATATTGGGTTGTCCGCCGGCAGTTGCCTGTTGATTGCCACCACCAGCACCAATGCCACCCATGACACCAGGCGCCTGAGCACGCAGCTGAGCTTGTATTATGCTAGCCGTCGTCGGCGGACCACCGCCGCCCATGGGGCTCATAATGGGACGCACACCCTGGCCGGGCTGCTGCTGCTGCAGTGTGTTGTTCGGTAATGAGGCGGGAGTGACGACACCGCTGGCCGGGCCGCCTTGTTGCATTAGCATCTGCTGTTGATGTTGTTCCTTGCGCTTCAGACGCTTCTCCTCCAATTCCTTTTGGATTTTGTAGATCTTTTCGGCCAACAGATGATAGTATTCGGAGCGTGACTTGGCCATCTCGTACATATCCTTCTCCACCTTTTCCGCATACGAGACAAGATTATGCATTCGCTTGTCCTGCATTGTATTCGGATCCGAGGTGGGAAAGATGGCTTGCACCAGTTTGTGTACCAAATGATTACGCAGATCGGCCGTAACCGATTCTCGCCAATCCTTTTCGCTATCGCTGTTGCCTGGCTGACCACCACCTCCTGCTCCACCACCACCAGCTCCACCGCCACTAGCATTGCCGCCCGCTGCATTTGATCCAGTCGTTGAATTGTTAGCGCCTCCTCCTGTCGTATCTGCCGGCATGAGAACACTGCTGCCCGAGGCATTGTTGCCAGCACCGCCTGGCGCTCCTCCACCTGGCACCGCATTGCCGTGCACCTGGGCTTGCGCCTGTGCCTGCAGCAGTTTCAGCTTTGTCATTTGATCGGGCTGACCCACCAGTTGTTGCTGTTGCTGCTGCTGCTGCTGTTTGTCGCCGGTGCCCACAAAGTTGGCATTGTTGAAGCCAACATTGACCGACAGCGGCGTTGGAATGTTACCCAATTGCTGTTGCTGTGCATTCTGTTGCGCATTGGACTGCTGCTGATCAACCATGTTGGGCAGCACGCGTCTCCGTCCACCACCAGCACCACCAACAGTGCTGCAATTCTGCAGTATCAGACCCTGCTGGCCCTGTTGGGCCGCCGCTTGCGCCTGCTGCTGTTGCAGGCTATTCACATCGTTTGCACCCGGCAGCACATTCTGTCCGGGCACAGATACAGGCACTGGAACTCCAACTCCGCCAGGTATTGCGCCACCTGGTCCAGGCTGCACGCCAAGCACACGAACTGCCGAAGGCGCTCCTCCTTGCATACGTATGCCAGGTGGCATACCCTGCGCACCCGGTGCACCCAGCATGCCAGCCGTTAAGGGACCAACTTGTCCTATGCTGCCGACGCCCTCGAAGCGACGCAACTCCTGCTGCTGCTGCTGCACCTGTTGATGCTGTTGCTGCTGCGCCAGCTGCTGTGCCATATCCGCATTGCCCTTGGGCACATTCGGCGCGCCGGCGCCTTGCTGTTGTGGCAACACAATCGCCGTATTCTGTCCACCAGCACCAGCGTTCTGTGCCACTTGCTGCTTATTGTCGACACCAACACCGCCAACACCGACACCGCCAACACCAACACCAACACCGACACCCACGCCGGACGGATTCTGCTGCACTTGCTGCTGTCCCTGCACTTGTTGCTGCTGCTGTTGTTGCTGCTGCTGCTGCTGTTGCTGCTGCATACCCGTTGAGTTTTGTCCTCCCGGTGCAGCGCCACCACCAGCCCCGCCAGCGCCACCTGCGGGCTGAAACAGATTGTGATTCTGGCGAAAGGGAAGGCAGATGATGCAATCGTTTCGCTGGCAGGATTTGTAATGAAGCAATATTTGTCGCGACGAGGTACAGTGTTGCATGGTGCAATCCTTGCTCTGCTTGCACGTGGCCATATGCGCTAGCACCGCCTTCATGGCCTTGCAATAGTTCACACTGCAGACTTCGCGATTGGGATTGAGGTTCTCGCGTCTGTTGCACTTGTGCGCGTGCAACAGCAGCATGAGTTGCTGCTGTATCTGTTTCTTGCGCTCATCCGACATGCTGCCCGGCGCTGGAGCAGCTCCGCCCACAGAGGAAGCCACTCCCTGCTGTTGTTGCTGGGATGTTCCTGGCCCCTGCTGCTGCTGCTGCTGTTGTTGCTGCTGCTGCTGCGCATGGCCCAACATTTGATTCGGCTGCGGCGCTCGTGGTCCCATTGCACCCTGCTGTACACCAGCTTGTTGCTGCTGCTGCTGTGGATTCATTTGTGCATTCGCTGCCGCCAATTGTTGCTGTTGTTGCTGCTGCTGCTGTTGCGGGTTGCCAACCAGACCACCAGCTCCTGGCGGCGCACCATCACCGCCCAGACTGGACATGGGCACAACTGTGCCAATTGGTCGATTGCCTTGGGGCATGCCGGCGCTCATGTTGGGCGCCACAACGCCGCCGCCTCCACGCTGCGCCATCTGCTGGGCGAGCAGTTGCTGTTGGGGATTATTACCACCGGGTGCGCCATAATTGCCGACACCATAAGGCATATTTGTGATTTGTCCTGCAACAGAATGCATCCATGAATATCCAAGATAATCATCAACGTATTAATTTAGATATTTACCCAGCTGCATATTTGGATTCTGCATTCGTGGACCGCCACCGGCACCAACAACACCACCAGGTCCATTGCTGCCTCCGGCTCCGGCTCCCATTAGATGAGGGCCACGCATCATGTGCTGCTGTCCGACCATGCGTCCCATCATGGGACCGTTCTGCATATGCATGCCTTGATTGGGCGCTGCGCCAGCCACAGAGCCCACGCCCACGGCTCCGGCAACGGTATTCATCATAGATGCGCCACCTGGTTGCTTTAATGTGTTCACCATGCCGCCAGCACCTAGGCCACCCATGCCGACACTATTTGTGAGCACCATGTTACCCAGATTGCCTTGCGCAATTGTGTTCATGCCTATGTAGAATAAAATCCGTGTGAGTCTTGGAAGGATTAATGATTATGTTGTACACTCACCTGGTATGGCATTCATGCCATTGTTGCCATTATTCGATATGGACATGGGCATCGAGTTGACCATGCCCATCTGTGTGGCGACCTGCATGGCGCCCGTATTGGGTGATTGTAGATTGGGCGATTTACTGCCCAACTGATTAATGCCGGGCACAACCATGCCACCGCCAGCTCCCTTATTGCCTTGCTGCTGCTGCTGCTGTTGTTGCTGTTGCAATAGATGCTGCAGATGGTGATTGTGCATTTGACGTAGTTGATTACCAGCAGCGCCACCGTTGCCGCCGCCATTACCGCTGCCATCGTCACCACCGCCGCCGGCTCCATTCATTTGTGGTGGCACTACACCCGGACCGGGACCTTGCGCCGGTGGTTTATTTGGTCCGCCAGCACCGGCGCTTGCTGCTGTTGTAACAACGCTAACACCGCCGCCGCCGCCAGTGCTTAACTGATCGGACCAGCCACTGTTTGAGGATACCAGCTCATCGGGTAGATTCTCTTCCAGATAAAATGGATCCGCTAGAGAGAGAAAGATTTGTTAAAATTGTTTGGCAACCTTGGTCGGTCGAATCTCTCGAAACCACAGTGGGTTACCGTGTCTCATGTCAGATGACAGATCCGTTCAACTGACAGGAGACAGGCGAAAGGGAGATAGAGATAGAGAGATAAAGAGAACGACGAGAGAATCGACTCGTCGTCGTCCAAATGCAGATGCAACGTTTGTTTCGACTTACTTGGATCGATTTTGACCCGCTTCTGTGGCGGTTCATCCAAATGATCGGCCATCATATAGAGTGTTTATTGCTTGCCGCCTTGGCTGGGCAGCAATACGCGTCCTAGTGAAATTATTAATCTTTGTTCGCGTTGTTTAATTCAAAGTTGCACGAAGTCCGTATGAATTTTAATAGCAAATAAATAAAACTCCGATTTTTGACGACCAGTTGACAAATTGAGAAAGTTGACAATGTATGGAGAGACAAAATAAGTTTTGATTGCTTGCGTCGTGGTGTTTGTTTCAATGTGTGTGTGTGTGTGTGTGTGTGTGTGCTTGTGTGTGTGTCTACGTTGCTGCCGCTGCTGCTGCTGCGCTGTTGTTGTGCTGCACAATTTGACAATATTTCGCAAGGAGGTTGGTTTTTGATTTATTATCATATATAAACACATATATATGTATATAGATATATATATATAAATGTACTTGTATATAAATATATATTAATATACACATATATATGATTGAATCTATAATGATATATAGATTTATTATATATAAATATTTCCGACTACAGTTTCGGCTTCTTTGCTTCTTTGCTTCCTCTCTGTCTCTCTCTCGCTGTCTGTCTGTCTTCGTATTCTTTTTTGTATCTTTCCGTTCAGCTTCAAATGTTGGACCTCAACACTTGCTTAAGAAATTGTTCTAGTGTTAAATTTTTGCATAGACTTGCAGGAGTTCTTGACAAATGTAACTCCTTTGTTATTGTTTGTGTTGCTGTTGCTGTTGTTGTTGCTGCTGCTGCTGCGCCTTCTCCTCTTCTTAATCCTGCTACCGCTGCTCCTGTTGCTGGTGCTGCTGTCGTCTGCCGCTGCGACGAAGACGACGTCGACGTCGTCAGTGCTATCGTCACCGCGACCGCGACCGTGCCAGATGAGCACGTCGCTGATACCGTTGGTTCGCCGTTGAGATCGTTGTTGTAGCTGCTCTTGCCACTTTCGGCGTCCCATGCGCCGCCACTCGACGTCGTCACTGGAGCGCGCCTTGCCCTCTGATGCCTTTGCTCTGATTTTCTTCTAAGCCTTACTTCTTGCTGGTGTTGCTGATGTTGTTGCTGTTGTTGCAGTTGTTGTTGAGGTTGTTGATGCTGTTGCTCTTTGTTAACTTTGATTTTGATGTTTTTGTTGTTGTTGCTGCTGCTGTTGTCGTAGTATTTGTTGTTTGTTATGTATTTGTTGTTGCTCTGCTTGCTGGTGTCGCTGATGTTGTTCGTGTTGTTGTTGTGGTATTTGTTGTTGTTTGTCATACAGCAGCAGCTTGCGCACGAGTGCATTTTGTGGATAAAAAAAGAGCCAAATCCCACCAATTTGGCCGAATTTATAAAAATCGGCCTTGGTTTCTGGATTTTTGGTTCTTAACACTTTTCTTCTTCTTTATTGCTTTGTTGCTCCTGTCCTGCCTTGTGCTGTTATTGTCCCACTGTTGCTCCTGCTGCTGCTGCTGCCGTTGCCGCTTCGATGCAAGTAGAGAGATTGGAAGATGAAGAGAACGACGAGAGAAGGGGAAGCAGTCGATTGCAGCTAGCAAACGCGCGCAATTTTGCATTTGCTACTGCCGCTGCCGCCGCTTTGTTGTGCCTTGTGCCTTTGCTATTGTTGCTCTAACATTTTTCCTGTCGCTTACGTTGGAGATGATTTTGGTTTAAACTTCAACTTTGTAATTTCGCTTTCTTTTAATAATTTCTATATATATTTTTAGTTTTTGTTGCTTCCTCGTTTTGTTTATGTTGTAGTTCTAAGCATTGTTGTTGGGGGGGAGTCGTCGAGTTTAAGTAAATTTTGGTTTAGTTTTTTTCTCGTTTTAGTTTTAGTTTTTGTTGTTGTTGTTGATGTTGATGATGCTGTTGCGCTCTGAAGTTTTAAAGTGCATTCACATGTTTGAAGTTTTTGTTGTTGTGGCTGGATGTTGCTACTTTATCGTGTTTACATTCGCTTTGTATTCAACATTGCACATAACTGTAAAAACATAACAAAAATATTGCATTTAGTTAAGAAACGCACACGAACGAACGATATGCAATGCAACACAGAGAGAGAAACATGCACACATGAACACAGTATTAAACAAAAAAAAAAACACACATAAACAACAACATCGACTATATATTTAACAACAACGCCGCGTATCGCGCGTATCGTATTATGAATGACCTATAAGATTCACTATTCGATATATGCAGCAGTTTTCACGTACAATATAAGAAAAAATATAACACACACAAAACAAAATGTAATAACATATTGCTGCAAATACGAAATATTTCTTCTTTTGCTTCTTTCTTCTTTTTTATCCGAATGCGGCTGCCGTTGCCGCCTGCTGACCGAACTCGACTCGTTGTTTTCTGTTTTTTTTATGTCTCTTGTTGTTGCTCGTAGTATTCGCCATCTCGCTGATGTCTCTGCTGGTGCTGCTGCTTCTTCTGCTGCTGCTCTCAGTCTCTATCTCCGTCTCGCATTCGTCTACGTGTTTCACTCTCTCTCTATGTATGTGTCATGTTTTAGTGTACATGTACACACATGTATGCGTCGTCAGTGTGAGTGTTTGTGTGCGCGTGTTTGTATGTGTGCACTTTTACTTGGCCAACACGCACGCACAAATTGTGCCAACAGCGTGCACAAGTGCGGCGCGCCTGCTTTAAAATTGCGCGCAATTTTTTGTAAACAAATAGAATTGGACATAAACTCAATTGGTTTCATTGATTATTCGATTATTATCGATTGACTTGGGCCGTGGTGCGACCCTGAGGCTGGGCATATTTCATAAAAAACGATAACTTTTGTGTTTTTATTTTGCTTCCGCATTCAACCGGCGGCCCCATTATACATATGAATGTGCGGAGACGAGTGGCGAGTAAACACACAGTGCCAGAAGAGCCAGAGCACAATATCAGACCAGACATCCGCAGCAGCAGCGCCAGCTGAAGCTTTCAAAGCTTTTTCGCGTACGAACCAAACGCCGCTGCACGGTTGCTTCAGTAGGTTGGCTGATTTTTAGCGAGTACATCGCAGCACACACGCACACAGAAACAAGCACGCATACGACGATACTAAAAACACACACACACACTGAAACGGCGGTCGCGCGCCCAGCGCACATGTACATATATAGATATACATATATACATATACACACGCACACATGCATGCACGTATAAACGTATATTCTGCGTCTCGTTCAAGACGCGCAGAAGTTTTCACTGCACACACACACACGCACACAGGCACGCACGTATAGAAGGTAGCGAGACGGATAATGATAGCGAGTAGAGAGCGAGAGCGCACAATAAACGTTTATATTGGTATTGGTATTTTCACACTAGTGTGCATACACACAGCACGGGCCCTGCCAACGAGTGCGAGGAGCATTGGAAAAAGAAAGAAAAACAGACGACAGAAAATATATTCCTTTTTTTTTGTGTCGCTGCTCGTCCGTTTTCTTCTTCATGTCGTATCAAAGTTTTCTATTGCAGAAATTTGTGTTGTAGGCGTATTTTGCATTTTTAGCGGCGTTAAAAAAAATTATTAAATTTTTTCCACAAAATACGAAATTCGAAAAAATGTCAAAGAAAAATATAAAAAAATTTCAGCCAACTTTATCACTTTGTTTTATTTTAAAAAAATTATTTTTTTACTGCGCACGTAATTTTGTATTATTTGTTAGATTTTTAATTAATTTTGCATTTTTACCATATAATTTTCACATTTTTTGTTGATTTTAGAGAATTTTTACAAATTTTTTCGCAACACTAAAACAAAAATTTTCAGTCCGCTTGTGTTGCAGCAGAAAGTCAACTGATTTCGCGAACGAGTAGCAACAGAACTAGAAAGAAAGACTGAAGCTGAAACGACTGCGACTCTGTGTTGTGTGTTAGTGCCAGACGGCGACGACGACAACGACCAGTGGCAACTGTGACGAGTAAGCGTACTCGATGTGAGACAAGAGCGCGCACGCTCGCTCTCTCTGAGAGAGCAAAAGACAATTGAGAGACATATGGGAGAGAGACAAATGTGAAGCAAGTGTTGGTGAATCGGTGTTTTAGGCGGCGTGCGCTTTGTGTGTGAAGGAGAGAGCGAGAGAGAGTGAACGAGAGGGAGAGCAACGCGAGATAACAAATAGCGAGTGGTTGTAGTGTTGTATAGTGTGGTAAATGTTTTTAGCCGTGGCGGCAACGCTAAATGCTATGAGAGATTTACAGAACTACAGAAATTCAGTGTCGTTTCGTATCAGGTTGTGTTACTATCGCTGTCCTTTTCTACCAGCCGGCCAGCACATTAACTAATGGCCACATATGCAATGCATAAAATTACAATAAAATTTTAATTTATTTATTTCCACAATATTCTAGTTTAATTTTTACATTTTTGTTAAAACAGTTGCGCACTGCTTTTTACACATTCACAGATAATAAAAACACACGCACACAATGACACGAGAAAAAAATATACGGCACCACAGATAAGAGGGAGATGCCTCGACAACAACTATATACACAATTGCAGAGTTGCCATGTGTAAAAGTAGGACAGATAGTGAACTATGTGTCCGGCACACAACGAGTCACAGCAGCGAGTAATTGCCTCATATGTAGTAGTGGCATGAAATTCATTTGCTATAGAAATTGTTGGAGCGATGATTGAACAAATGCTTAAGCATTTTCCAGTGAAAATTCGTATTTTACAATTGGATTTATAAATTTTCGTAACTGAATCTTTAGTCTTTTACTTTTGAATAATATTTTAGCCGGTAATTAAAAAAGGCGAAACCATCTAAATAAATACGTGCACACACTTGTATGCATACGAACATACACATGCACATGTACACATGTATACAATGTAAAAATGAGCATCACTTTGGCTCCCTACAAATTGCGCCAATTTTCTTCAACAAATTGGTTTTTATAGCGGGGCAGTATATTTTCCAAATAGTTGTTGTGATTTCACGTAAACGCCGTCTGAGGTCAGGAGAAGTAACGAAATGTCTGAATTTGGAAAACGTGTATGATAGTTTAAACAATAAATGACTGTAGGCTCTAAATAACAAAAACAGCATCAAAACCTTTGAGTACAACAACGCGACTGGCGTGACATAGGGTACTCCATTGCGGCGACTAGTGATGGCCGCGTGCTTGTTTTCATTTTTGTTTTCCTCACGATAAATGATTCAAACAATCTGTAGCGTTGTAATGTGGGCAAAATATTAGTTGGAATTTATTTCAATAAGATTATTTTTATGTTCACAATTTACAATTTTTAAGTAAATTAAAAAGAAAATTTTTTTCTTTGTTATCTTTAATTTACAAAATTTTATTGCGTTTGGAACACGTTGCATTTCTCGTGCAAACCAAAGCTATTGCCCATCCCCAATGCAATGCGGCATTTAAGAAACCGCAATTAACTATTTTACACGTTGGAACTATTCTTTTTGGAGTAAACTACAACCTCGGTTGAATTCACAATACCATCAATAAACACTAGAGCTTCATTACCAAAAATTAAATTAAGTACATAGAATTTTGTTTTACATTAAAATAAAGAATAGCTTGGTGGGCTGGTAGTTGATTTCTCTCGTTGTTATCGATGTCACATCAGCTGTTGAACTATTTTGCAGTGAGGCCAGTCTCAATTGGGTTTTATTTGAGTTTTTCACTTATTACATTTAATTTTCATTAAACTACAGCTGAATAACTTGGCCAACTGTGAACCCATATTGTATTAAAATTAAATATCAATCAAAGGGTTCACAAAAGGAACATCAATTATCGATACTTACGCACATTGGACTAATAGGTTTATGCCAGTACAAATTCAATACCTTTAAATATAATTAATGCAGTTGAGTACAGTTCCTAATTGAGATTTTGTCATAATATTGCCATTTAAGGAGTTTAAAAGCAGAAAAATATAAATAAATGCATGCTTACGTACTTCATAACTTAACATTGATTTGCAAATTGGTGTTCGCGCCTTTATTCAAACTAAACAGCTGATAATTAAATTACAAATAAAGTTAAATGAGAACAGGCCTAATTGCGCCATGTATACTATATATAATGAAGCTTATTTCAATTAACATTGTGGAAATTATATTAATCATTGGAATATGCATGTAATCAGCTGTTTTGCCAATATGATGCAGACCGTACGGCATGGTCACACTGTTAACAGCATTTTTTCAACATACTGAAATAACTATTGTTTCAAAGTGTTGGTAAACGAGAAGACGAGCAGACACCGAATAATAGGAATTGGCAGTTTCTAACGTTAGCCGCTAGGAGCGCTAGTGTGCAACAGCTGGTAGAATGCAATGCAATTTATTATTATTTTCAGCCGTTATGTGTAAGTTGAATCAAATGATTGTATTTTTTAATTAATTATTTTTGGCTTATTGATTTCCATATGGAAAATATGCAATGAATATCTCCAGTTAGTTTGTAAGCGCCATCTGGTGGCGGGACATTCAGACTGTCTGTTACAAATCCCTTTCGTAGCAATAAGCTTTCTTGCGTGTTACATTTTCGCGCCCTTAAGTATGCTTTAAAAATTGCAGTTGTTGGTAATCTTTTTTACCCTTGCAAGGCCTTGCAGAGTCATTTGGTTTTGCAGCAAAAGATGCGCGGATTGATAAGGTAAATTAAAAAAATAATAGTTTAATAGATTAATAACCTCTTTAATATGTGAATACTATACAACTGTGTTTTATTAAATTCGCAATGCACTGATTAATGTGAAAGTGTCAATCGCAACCGGAAGCGGAACCAAAAGCGCAACAATTGCCTCGATCGATTCCCGATCTTGCCAAACAGGAGCACAAAAGGGCACAGGTCGTAGGTCGCCCTACTGTTCAGGCAGTGCTGCACAGGTCGGCAGGTTCTGACGGCAGGTAGAACAAAGCCGCAATTTGCCGATGGGCCAATTAATGCGCCATTGTCCTGCGGCCTTTGTGTGCCACTTTTGCGCCTTGTCCTCCTTGTTCTGCTCGTTCTCCTTGTTCTCCCTGTCGCCTTCGACGCGTCTCGTGCACTTTTTTATTGTTGTTGCTGTTTTTAATAGTTCGCAAAAAGGAGAATCAGAGAAAAAGACCGCAAGGCAAGACGAAGAGGACGATTTTCCCAGGGCCAAATGGACTGTGTGCCACAGCCAGTGTCACTGCCACAGCGTGCCCCGCTGCCCGTTCCTATTTTGTGCAAGAGCAGCGCGCGCAGCGGGGCGTGCGGCAGAAGATCTAACGGAGCGAGTGAGAGAGCGAGAGAGAGAGGGAGGGAGAGAGAGTGAGCGCCGCGGGGCGCCCTGCTGATTATCATTTCGACACCCCATTTATGTGCGGCGGCCTCGTTTCTTCTGCGCTCCCACCCGGTGATGCATGGGCTACCGAGTGGCGAACAAGTGCGAGATGCGAGAGAAGAAAGGGAGAGCGAGATGCGAGAGATTTCTCTGTCAAGTGATTTCCCGGAATGTGTTAGAATCGCCTTGTTTCGGCACTGTAAATCGATCCAATGCGACATTCTGTTGACATTTTTAGTGCAAAACCGAAGACGAAACCGCCAGAGAAGCCGCAGCCGAAGCTGAAGCTGGAGACGAAACCGAGTCGAGGTAACCGAAGACGCTGCGCCGCCGTCGCTGTTGCGCAGCTCTTTTTGCGGTTCAAGTGGCAAAGTTACCCAACTCACTCCTTTTCTCTCTCTCTCTGCCTCTCCCCCACTCCTTCCCCCTACCCCCCGCTTCTGTTTTATCTGCTCAATTGTAATTGAAATCAATTTGATTTTAATCTAGCGATGTCTGTTGATTTTTTTGCATTTCTCTGGAAGGTTCTAAACGATTTCGGGCTCGGCATCGCTTCAAAGAGATTGCATTGCGTAATCTGTCGCAGCTGCGAGTGTGCGTGGGCGTTGCCCCGAGAGGGGGCGTGACAGCATCGTTGCTGGCAGAGCGTCTGGCACAGCCAGCGAATTGAACAGGTGGCTGTGGCAGCCCAATATACCCCATGATACTCAGCATTCTGAGCGATGACAATAAAATTAGCTGAAAAGGGTAGCGACCTCTGGCGATGAGTGAAGGCATGACAGATCTTAGATTGATATAACATATAAGATAGATATAAACTGACTGGATGTTCAGTTTGCATTTTGAGAGGTTTTCAAGTTTTTTCATTATGTTTTATTAAAGAATTTGAAATGAGACACATCTGCATAACTTGAAGAGTATTTGTACTATATATATACAAAACTATATGTAGTATATACATGTTTATTTATGCATTACAAAAACTATATGTTTAAACAATTGTAAACAATCTTGATAAAACCCCAAATCGGACCAATTTATCGTATAAACACCATAGAAGATATCAAAACCCAACTTTCTATATTTTTGTTTTAATATAATACAAAAATGATGTCCACATACATATTATCGAAATTCACTATTTTAATATAGAGCTACAATAGGTACAATCGGAACCTATATTTGAATTTATTTATATAATATGTAATGAAATATAGATTATTTATTATTTCTTTATTTATAATGTTATGTACAATGTAATTTAATAATTTATAATGTAATGAAATCCAATGAAATATAATATAAGTAATATTGTAAGTTGGGAAGGTTTCTTGGTATATGTAATTATTATGTATATACTCGTAACTGTTTTATATTTACTGCTAATATTTTATTATTTTCATTATCATTCATTATTTATTTCCGATAGCTATAATCTTATAGACCCGGAATAGGTCTAATAGTTGTCCTAGTTATTTATAATAATGTATAAATTAAACCTAACCTATTCATAAACTGAAAATTTTTGCTGAAACTTGATGTATAATAATCGCATTCTTTATCGCTTCGGTTACTTGCAAAAAAATGTGAATATTAAATAATAATAATTATAATATAGTTCGACATATTTTAAACGGACAAAAACCAAGTGAAATTTGTTCTATTTAACGAAAAAAACAATCCATAATAGGGAAGACAATAAAAAATCCAGAATTTCGTGAACATACAGACGATAATACGTATGTATATGGTATCTATATAAGTTTAAATTAATGTATATTTAATACTATATGTTACTAATTATTATTCTGACGATATATACGTATGTGCTATCTATATAGGTATACATGAATGTATATTTTATATGATACTAATAATCGACAAATTTTCTTAAACGGACAAAAACAAGTGAAATTGTTTTTTTTAATAAAATAAATTTACAAAAAAGAGAAGGGAATTAAAAATCCAATATACTTGAATTTCATGAATATACAGACGATATATATGTTATCTTTATAAATAAATGTATATTTTATATGATACTAATAATCGACAAATTTTCTTAAGCGGACAAAAATCAAGTGAAATTTGTTTTATTTAATAGAAAAAAATAATTGAAAAGAGAAGACGAGTGAAATTCGAAATGGTTTACTTTGATAAATGTACTGACAATATATATGTACGTATATGTTATCTATGTAGGTACAATAAATAGTAAATAAATTGTAAACCGTGACGTGAAGAGTGATTTCCCAGTACTTGGAAGGGTTTGTGTCCTCTACTGCCGGATTAACTCTTCCGGCATTGGAAGAACTGGCAATCCCGTGGATTACTCCCTCCATCGTTGCTTAATCGTTCGATTAACTCGTCGTGCCCACCAAATACACCAGTTAAATCCAACAACAGAGCAAGCCAGGGGGAGGGCAGGGCAGGGTAGGGTAGGGTTGAGTAGAAGCTGTCACCAGGTAGACACCGGGCAGGTCAGGTCAGTGCAGGACAGGTAGGTGAGAGAGAGGCTGAGATTGGCTTTTGCCGTTGACTTCTTCGCGATTAGCAATAACAGCCAAACAAACCAACAAAGCTTGTGCCTTGGTCTGCTTTGGATTTTCTGGCAAAATGATATGCTAATCCCTAGCGAGGATTAGCCTGGACGGACACTACCTGGTACTGGCACAGACTACACGCCTGAGCGACAATTTGCGTCCAGCCAAGCAGATTAGATGAGCGAGCCATGATCTTTTCTGGTGGTCTCGGATTAAACCACACCCTTTGCGAGGACCACGACGACGAGGACGAGGAAGAAAAGAAGGCACAGGGACAGCGACTGGCAGAGCAGCAAGGAGCATGGGCGGCGATCGGTGGGTGGTTGCCGGGGGCCATAAATGCATAATCCACGTTTTACGATCGCTTAGCAGGAAAAGTCAAAGGATCGTCTGCGGTAATCCGCAAGCAAAGTTGTGCAGCGACCCGATCGTAACCCCGTCTAACCCGACAAACCCGTCACCCCGTCACCCCTTTGTGCTTTGTCTCAGTCTCTCCCTCACTCTCTATCTCTCTCCTTCTCTCTCTCCGTTGCAGGTAGTCCTGACCTGGGCACATGGTACACCTTCAATTGAAATTTCATTAAATTTACATTGCACGTTCACGCTACCGTTACCTCGTCTCTTAATCCCCTCCAGGTCCTAACCCGTTGACCCGCTATCCTGCTATCCCGCTACGCCTTGCCGCTATGGCAGCTTTATGTTAATTGGATTTATGGGATTTTCGCATCTTAATCCTTTCACTGTCTGCAAATATTTTGCCCGCTCTGCTGTTGGCTTTCCGAGATTATAGCGTAAATCTGGGGGGTTTTTTCGGCAATTGCCTTTGAGCCCTAAAGTCAGCAATACACACACACACACACACACACACTTATAAACAGATGCCCACAAGTAGAACATCTTTATACCATAGTGATAAGTTCACAGTTTCCTGAAAATAATAATATTTATAAAGCAATTAGATAGAAGAACTTCTCGAATTGCTTGTAATTCAATTAAAGTGTTTTTTTTGTAATCTAATCTCTTATCTTTGGCATGAGATTTGCGTGATCCGTTGCAAACATGATCTAGATAAGGCACAGAGGGCACTACCTGCGAAATTTCATGGCTCTAGCTGGCTTAGATTCGGAGATCGGATAGACTTTTGACGAAATTTGGCAATATATTGACTTTTTCTATG
Organism: Zaprionus africanus; assembly: GCA_018151435.1. Lineage (NCBI taxonomy): Eukaryota > Metazoa > Arthropoda > Insecta > Diptera > Drosophilidae > Zaprionus > Zaprionus africanus. The sequence continues at coordinate 1,197,177 of JAECXB010002285.1, forward strand.
CCCCCATTGAATCTTTTACACATCTCTGCACATTTAGAGACCCTTGCAAAGGGTATTTTCGTTTTGGCTAGGAGTTTGCAATGCAGCTTAGCAGACATATTTAACCCTATAATATATTTACATATATGCTGAATCAACTCACAACTTTTACATTATCATAACAATGTTTTATATGTCAATGAAATTTATTTTTACAATAAAATATACTTTTTTTTCATAATTACTTAATTTTCAAAATTAAAATTAATATTTGAATGCATTATCAAAATTTAGTAAATAATAACTATTATATAATGAATTATAACATAATTTTAAAGAATTGCTAATTCTAAGCATATATTTATTAACATATTATTTACATTTTTAAAAAAAATTGTTAAATAAATGTGTAACATCGGAATTAAATGTATAGGAACGATTAGAGCAGATAAGAACCAGTGATGGTATAAAATCTTTGGCATGCTAAGGGCAACCTTTTTCTGTTTTTTTTTTTTATGTAAGCGAAGGAAGAATATTAAAAAGAATATTAAGAATATTATTACGTATATCTTAAGTTCATAAGGAATCTTTTTATTTTCTTTAATATATTCTTGAGTATTTCATAATATAATATATAATACTACTTTCTTATTATATTACTATCTATAGTATTATCAAATGCAAATCGATTTTACTATGGCAGTATCTTAAGATGTTATATTTCAATTTTCACCTTCGGTTCTTTCTCAAAATTTTGTATACTTATCCATATCTTCATTTATAATTTAGTTGTTATATTCACAAACTTTTTCTAAAGTATTCCATAATATAGACATATGTTAAGCAAGTCAAGGATATGTACGTATGTATATCTGTTGTATTATTATAAATATTTATTCTATTTCGGGTGTTTCAGACCGAAGAGAGAACAATGTTATTAAGATCATATCATATATAGAATATTATATGTACAATCTTGTTATGGGATATGTAAGGAACCCAGTTCAATAAAAAAGTAGTTTGGAGCCTATGCGTCAATAAACTCTGCATTTAAAGCGTATTTTTTAGTCTTGCAAGCCCCACTCGAAGGCGCTTCTGGTTTTTCTTGCATTTCTGTTGTCTTTCTTTTCGTCTGACCTACTATGATAAACTGGGGCGAATCTAAGCTTCACACACACACACACACACACACACAGACACACAATCTGTGGGCGTGCTGTACTTGCAGCTAACTGATTAATTCGCGCGCGTGCAAGGACGAGAAGGGATGCGAGGAGTGTGTGAGAGAGAGAGAGAGAGAGAGAGCGAGTCAGCCCCTCACTGAGCTCACGTGCCATAAATCATGGGCACACCGTTCGAGCGAGAGCAACATAAAGAGAGCGAGAGAGAAGGGGAGAGCTTTGGCTCCTCCAAGTAATTGTATCTTCCGTTTCATTACATGTTGCGCAGTGTATGCGTAATCAAAAGGAAGAGAACGCATAATCAAAGAGGCCCCCAAAACGGAGGGCAGCCAAAAGAAAGCAGCAAAAGCAGCAGCAGCAGCAGCAGCGCAATAACAATAACAATAACAACAAAGGCTCAAGATTAATATGCACAAGCAAACACACAAACGCAAAAAGACTCTCTCACACACACACACACTGGCGGCACACAGATGCTTAAGGCAGCGTGAGAGCGAGAGCACACTCAAGTCGCTCTGCCAACTGCGCGATGCCGTCGTCGACGTGCTGCTGCTGCTGCTGCGTTGCTGCTGTTCTTGTTGTTGTTGTTGTCGCTCTATGCTGTGGTGTTGTTTGTTGACGCCCCTTTAAATACAGTTATTTCATTGGACCGCGACCACAAATTTATTAGGTTTTTATTGTTATTGTATTGATATTCGAGTTATGCTTGTTTTTTAATGCAGACACACAAACACACATACAAACACACATATTGTATGCAAATATGTGTACTTATACTCTGTAGTTAGCATAAGAAGGGGGAGGGTGCATGCAGAGTGCCAGCAATTTGCGCAACAGTTTAGCTGCCCCACCACAGGGTATCTGCTAGTTCAGCAGTTGCAATATGCACAAATTGTGATTTTTAATGAAATGATAATCGCAAGCTGAGTTTAATCAAGCTTAACGAACTTCTGTTTTTTCCATGTTTATGGCGAGTGTAAGTTTGTATTCGTAAATAAAAATATGTGTATGCATGTGTGATAAATTAATGAACTACTTCTTGATTACATTGATATGCTCATATTATTTTAAATAATAATTATATACATATAAATGTAATAAAAATAAATAAATATTTATAGAAATACATGTTTGTTCTATTGTTATTAATCATTTGATATTGATATACATTTTAAAGTTTACCCATAAATTGCTGTGCAATGAAACACAGTTATTTGAATAAAAATAGAAGCGATGTTGCATATCTACCTCATCCCTTTCTACTTATTATTTGCGTGCATTCTTTCCGATATTTTTTATACCAATGTCTTGAGTTATGAGTTTTTATTGTGAATGACTTTTATTTATGATTTTTTCTTTGCCCGATATTTAAAAACTCGCGATTTTTATAAGGCATTGCTTTTTTTGAATTTCTCAAAATAATAAAAGTTTTCATATAATATCATCATGAGAAGCAAATTTAAATGATTATTGACAATTAAGTGACACTTAAGTGTAAGTGATTTAAATTATATTTAAAATTCACAAATTAAACTTGAATGGTAAAGATTGTAGAGGATACTTTATAAACAAGTAGAAAATATTATTGAATTGGGTCTTCGTTTGTACAAAATACAGGTTGTGATAAATTAGTGAACAACTTCTTGATTTTATTGATATTTTAAAAAACTCGCATATAACAATGCCTATATTTGGAGGAATACATACATACATGCTTTTTTTTATCTAATTATTGTTTCAAATTTTGTAATAATTGTAAGTGTTTTACAAATGATTTAGCCTAAGACTAATAACACGTTCGAAATTATTGAAAAATGTGAACTTAAGTTGCATTAAAAATTAATAGGGTATCTTCGTTTGTTGTTATGCGTGTTTGTGAGTGTGTCTTACATTATGTGCACTGGAATGTTTGGCTGAGATTCTTGTAAGTGGCTCAAGTTCAGCATGACTTGGCAAATCTAGAGGCACACACGGATGTACATACATATGTGAATGTATGTATTAATACACACACACACTCTTACATACTTGGGGGCATTTTATGTACGTGGTGCTCACCTAGAAACGCTGTCGTAGCATCCATAACTAGGAACCCGAGTGGAGCAATAAAAACAATATGAAGAATTGTGCACACACACACACGAACACAGAGAGAGTATCGTACACATAAACGCACACGCAGGCGCACACACACACAACGCACACAGACACACACACGCGCAAGACGAGTAATGCTCACCCAATTGCTTTGACACACAAACCCACACATAGAAATTAAAACAAAACGCCTGCGGCGGCTCCGCATAGGCGAGCGCAGCAACAATAACAACGACGGGCCAGCAGAGGCGCAAGAACAGCAACAACAACAAGAGCAGAAACATAACAAAGCAAACACACAGCGAACAACTATTGGGAGTGTGCACACGCAGCAAATGGCAGCAGACGTGCGACAGAGTGAGACAACAATAGGCAAACGAATAACCACCACCAGGGCAGCGTGCAGAATGGGCAGCGCGTGTGCGATAGAAGAGCACCGCACGATATGCTAGTTGCGTCGCCGTCGCTGCTTGCTGCCGTCATCAGTGATTCGTTTTGTACGTTGTTAGACTCTCTCGCTGCGTTTTGGAATTCAGTCGACAACGATAATTACCGGTGGTTGTATCTCGAGCGCAGCAGCAGCAGAAGCAGCAGCGACTGAGGCCCAAAATACCGAACCGACCGAGCAAACGAAACGAACGACCGAACAACGTCTCAACTAGCGAGCACTCCTCCTCTTGCCCATCAACGCGAGGCGAATTAAATACGAACGCGACGACGCTGCAGCAACAGCAACGGCACAGTCAGACAAAATAGTGTGTTAAGAGGCGAAATTCGAATTTGTTTTGCGTCAACTAACTTGCGGTTGCCACTGTGCGAAAATTATTATTGACAATAGCGGCGAAGTCGACGTCAGCGCGCGTTCGCCCAGTGTGCAATTATCAAAAACAAAAAGAGAAAAGCGCAAAAAGGAACGAAAACAGCAACAGCAACAAAAGCAACAACAGCAACTGAGATATTCGCCGAGTTGGGGCGAGCAGCGTGCGTCGCTTTAAGGCTATAATTACGCGTATATGCGCGTATGCAAGTATCAGTGTGTGCTCGTGTGTGTGTCTCCCTACGTGTGTGTGCGTCTGTGTGTGTGCGTCTGTGTGTGTGCTACACTTAAAACAATACAAGTGAAAAGCGTGCCATAATTACAACAACAGGAACAAAGCGACGGCGCTGTCTAATAACAATAATCAAAAGAGCGCTAACTAAATCAATAAACAATGTGCGAAAATTGCTAACAAACAGCAACAGCAACAGCAACAAGAACAACACCAGCAGCAGCAGCAACTTGCAACAACAATATTAACAGCAGGAACAACAACAAAACATCGAAAATTGCCAAGATGATTGACGCCGCCTGCAATTATTTGAATCCCTACGCGCTGTCGCAGCCAACTGCCTTACAGCAACAGCAAATGCAGCAGCAGCAACAGCAACTGCAACAGCAGCAGCAGCAACAGCAGCAACAGCAACAGCAACAGCAGCAGCAGCAGCAGCAGCAGCAACAACAACAGCAGCAATTGGCAGCCGAACAGCAGCCAACGCATGATTTCATTAGCGCCACATTGCTGTCAGCCTCCGCCACCGCCTCCAGCTGCAATTCGAGCGCCTCCTCCCCCCTGGCAGCACTCTACGGCAAACAGCCATTGGCAACGACAACAGCAACGACAGCAGCATCTGCATCGGCTGCGGCTGCGGCGGCGGCGCCATCAATGAAAATGGAAATGCAATATCCGCCGCAGGCCTCCTCCACGGGCAGTGCATCGCCCAACTCGAGCATATCGCAGTCGGCTGCCTCATCGGCCTCGGTGTCGCCCAGCATATTCCCATCGCCAGCACAGTCCTTTGCATCGATATCCGCCAGTCCGCCAGTTGGTGCTGGCGGTGCCTCATCCTCGGCCTCATCGTCATCATCATCGGCAGCGGCAGCAGCGGCGGCGGCGGCAGCTGCAGCTGATTTGGGTGCTGCAGCGGTGGCCAGTGCTGCCTATGGCTGGAATACGGCTGCCTATACAGGATTGCCAACAAGGTGGGTACCACAACGCAACACTTGCAACACTCCCCCTCCCTCCGTCTCCCTCTCTGCCTTCCCTACTCCCTCTTGGCTAACGCTTTAACTAATTTGTCGCCTCTTCCGTTTTCGTATCGCTTTCGCTTTGCAGAACTCAATTTCCGTATGCGCAATACGCCTCCGATTACTATGGCAATGTGGCATCGGTGGGCGTGGCCGCATCAGCATCGGCCGCCTGGTTCTCGCACCAGGAGCGCCTCTATCAGCCCTGGTCGTCGCAAAGCTATCCGAGCTTCAATTTCGACGACATCGCATTCCAAACGCAACTGCAGCGTCGCTCGGTGCGTTGCACGTGCCCCAACTGCACCAACGAGATGAGTGGCCTGCCACCGATTGTGGGACCCGATGAGCGTGGACGCAAACAGCACATCTGCCACATACCCGGCTGCGAGCGGCTCTACGGCAAGGCCTCCCACCTGAAGACCCACCTGCGCTGGCACACGGGTGAGCGACCGTTCCTCTGCCTGACGTGCGGCAAGCGCTTCTCGCGCTCCGACGAACTGCAGCGACACGGACGCACGCACACCAACTATCGCCCCTATGCCTGCCCCATCTGCTCCAAGAAGTTCTCGCGCAGCGATCATCTCAGCAAGCACAAGAAGACGCACTTCAAGGACAAAAAGACCAAGAAGGCGCTGGCCGCCGAGGCCAAGGAGCAGGCAGCCGCAGCCATTAAGCAGGAGAAGTCCGACAAGCTGTTGCAGGGTGGCAAGAAGCCACAGAAGAGCAGCGCCCAAACAGCCGGAGGAGTGCCATCCATGCCGGTGCAGTTCAAGCAGGAACTGCCGGAGGCGGCAGCCAGCAACAGCAGCAGCAGCAGCGGCTTGGGCTATGCGCCCTATGCGAATCTCTATCAGCAGTCGGCGGCAGCGGCAGCAGCAGCAGCGGCGGCAGCAACGGGCCTGCCACCACCGCCGCCACTCTTCCAGCCCCAACAGCAGCAGCAGCAGACGGATAGCAGCAGCAGCAGCTACGACCCTTGGGCCACCAACAGCAGCAGCAGCAACAGCAGCAGCAACAACAATAACCGTGCCATGGAACAGAATCAAACTACCTCAGCGAATGCCAGATCCAACAACAACAACAGCAGCAGCAGTGGCAACAGCAACACCAACAACTCCAACAACAACAACAGCAGCAACCCGACGCAACATTACGCCGCTCTGGCCATGCAGAGTGAGTCGCAGCTGGCAGCGGAATACGGATTAACCATGTCGGGCCTGGCAAGCGGCGCCAGCGACAACAGCAGCAGCAACAGTAACAGCAACAGCAGCAGCATCATCAGCGGTGCTGGCTGCAACAGCAACGGCTACTCGGGCCTCATTGGCCCCATGAAGTCCGAGTACGCGGTCTCCGGCAGTTATCCCACTGAGTTCGCCAACGGTTCCGGCTACGGCAGCTATGCGCATCATCATGCTGTCCACGCCCATGCCCATGCCCATGCCCACGCCCATGCCGCCCACCATCATCATCATCATCATCATCATAATGCGTGGACTGCCGCATATCATCCGCATGCCACGGCCTAGGATTAAGTGAGGATCCTTCGTGTCCTTCTTGTTGTTGAAAACATAATCGATTTTAGCCCTGATAATCTTCTTCTTTACTCATGTTTTTTTTATACTCTTCTCCTGAGAGAAGTCGGTTGAAGCCGCCATATTATATCGATATACATATATCTATCGATACCTATATATCTTTGCGCATATATAGTATATATAGTGCCCCCGATAATGCATTCTAATCAGTCCCAAAACGTAAACCGATTGTCCTCTAGTTTTTGTTTTTCTAGTGATCTAATTGTTGTTGTTAAGTAAGAAAACAAGAGAAAATCGAAACATAAAAAGTATAAAAACATATATCTAGTATATATCGGAAAAGTTACGAAAGACAAACAAAAAAAAAAAAAAACAAATAACTCAATAATACGCGTAAGTGAATTTTTTTTAGAAGGTTTTTTTTTCATAGCCCTAAGAAGACTTTTTTTTTGCATGTCTGTACATACTTAATCTATATAAATATAACTATACATATATCCATTATCTAATATCTAGATTAGTAGCATTACGTTGTGTACCATAACATTGTAATATTTGTTAATTGTCTCTAAGATAAATTATATAAACAAGAAAGCAAATACAGCAAACAAGCAAACACATACACACACTCACACACAGGAAAACGTAATAAAAACAAAACAAAAAAAAAATACATCTATATCTTTTCTTTCAAATTTTTAGTATTTTCAGGATTTATAGTTGAAATATTTTGAATTTATCTAGTTATGAGGGAATTCCTTTTCAAACAACTTGAAGAAGGGTTTCGAAGTTCTTCTAGCTTTCTTTTCTCATAGATTTAGATTTTATAGTAAATGAAATATTGAAATTCTAATTTTCGAAAAAGGTTAAAGGAATTTGGAGTATATATTGAAGAAATATAGTAGTATATTTCTGAGATAGATAGATTTACGGAAATACAAAACTAGCTTTCTTTTCTTACAGATTTCGATTCTATAATAAATAAAACATGGAAATTGTAATTTCTGGGACAGGTAGAAAGTATTTTGATTAAATATTGAAGAAATAAAGTAGAATATACCTGAAGTATGATAGGTTCATAAATATATCAAAGGTTTTTACATATATATATATTAGAGTTGTTTCTTCCTATAGATTTTGATCTTACAATAAAATAATAAAAGAGAAATTGAAATTTCTGATTTATTTGGGATATATTAAAGACGAGGATTTTGACGAAGGAACTTGAGGGAAATATACAAACTTATGCTACGTAATAATGGAAGTTTCTGCATTTAAAAAAAATTATGCAGTTTCATAATCAATATAAAAGAACTTTAGGAAAATAAATCTGAAATTGAAAGACTAATATAAAGTTATTAATATATCCTTTATCTGTGCCTTAGAGAGCCCCGTTCAGGTAGCCATATCAATCACTTGATTTATCCATACATAAAGGGCTTTTCTTTTCTTATTTTTTTTTTTTAACAATAAGTCTACTCGCATTATTCTCTTACAATATATGCATCCTTCTTAGTCGGCTATATCTTTTAAGATTGAAGGAGTTATTATAATATTGAAAGAGCATTTTCATAGACAGCTTCGTGTTGATGATCCATAGAAGAAGAGAATTAAGTGCACTTGCGAAATGAATATTCCTGTAATATATTTCTCTCTCTCTCTGTGTCTCCCTCTCTTCCGTGCCGTGTGAGGTTTTCCAGTTTCTCGCTCGTGGTTCTCAGCAGGTCGCCGGTGTCAGGTGCCGCACATCGATTTAAAAGCCGCTAGTGCCCGCCCCCAGGCAAAAAAGAGTCCCCCCGTCTCCCTTGGGGTGCCAGTCGGGCAAACGGCATTATTTAGAGCCGTCGTGTGAATGACTAAATCAATTTCAATTGTGCGAGAGTCGTTCGTCTAACGTTGCGGCTTAACCCATACTTAAAATTACACTTTCGCTCAACAAAGTTAACATTTTTCCAGCCATTAACCCAAACAGAAAAAGCCTCAACAATGAAATCCAGCCCGAAAGGGCGAGGCAGAGGGTAAGACAAACAGCAACAGAAACAGAAACAGAGAAAAAGAAAAGAGTAGAGAAACATAACTACTCGTAACTTACTCGATGGATATTTGTATTTTACACGCAATAAAAAATAAAAGACGCGAAGAAAAATTAACAAATCATAACATGATCATTTATCATCATTAAGGCGAGAGTTACAGTCCCAGGCCCAGGCCCAGGCCCAGTCTGCGTTCGCCTCCGTCTCCGTCTCAGTTTCAGTTGCGAGTCTCTCACTCTAAAAAGAAATAAGAAGAAGAAGAAGAAAAGAAACTCCCAAGTCCGAACCAAAGTCGTGTTCGTAGCCCCCTTGGCGCTTGGGCAACAGGCTCGGGCAAGGGCAACAGTGACGGCAACGGCGACGGCGACGACCGCAACTTCAGTTATAAATCAATCAGATTTATTCGCTATTTAGTATGAAGCTCTCTCGAAGGAGTTGAGGGAGCAGGGGAAGGGTGCAGACGCCGAGAGAGTCGAGCGAGGGAGTTGAAGAGTTGAAAACGCACTAACAATTATTTTGCGGTCAACGCGGCGTATGATTAACGCGCGTGTGAAGCTCTCATCCACACCTAACCCCTGCCATAGCCCCAACCATATATAGATAGATCTTTCCCTTCTGCTGTGTCAACTCGACTTGATTTTACCGTTTGACCGCTCGATACGACCCACTTGAAGATTGATGGACACACCAACTCGGGGTCAGTTACATAAATCATGCAACATATTGGCAAATGGCTGACCATACCATGTCATATAAATATATATGTGTGCCATATATAACTGGAGAAAAGAGAGAGAGCTGATCATGTTGTAGAAATATACAGGAATATATGGTATTGTGTAGTATGTTAAGAAGTTATTAATTTGGCAAATGGGTGCTCATACCATGCCATATAAATATATATATGTGCCATACATAACTGGTGAAAAGAGAGAGTCGAAATTCTTGTTGAAATATACAGGAACATGCTGTGAGGCTAAAGGGATGTATAAGTTAAGGTGTAATATTGGCAAATGGGTGCTCATACCATGCCATATAAATAAGTATGTGTGCCATATATATCTGGTCAAAAGAAAGAGCTCATCATCTCGTTGAAATATACAAGAATTTACTATAATATATACAGAATATTTAAGTTAAGATGTATTGGCAAATGGGTGCCCATACCATGCTATATAAATAAGTATGTGTGCCATATATACCTGTTGAAAAAAGAGAGCTCTTTATTATAGTCTTTTCATCAGATATATATGGCACATATATGATCATCTTGTTAAATATGCTGTGGAGGCAAGAAGGATATTTAAGTCAAGATGTAAGTAAATCAAAAAGTGAAGAAAGTTTTCTTGCAGATTGTGATAATGTATGGACAAGATAATTAGATGACATATATTTATATTAAATGAGAATCTCAAACAACATTTCAACTAATCTGTCACAATATACTGAAGTATTAGCAATTATATTAACACATTTATTGGCCTGTAATTTGATTGCTCGGACACTCGATAATTATGACTTGAGGCAGGAGCAGAAGCAGCAGCGGCAACGACTTTGGCGGCAGCGCAAAGAGTTGCACGCTCTTCGTTCTTCGCTCCTTCGGGGACCGAAGCTCAAGTGGCACTTGTCGAGGTTCTCGGAAATGTGAGAGAGCTGACACCGCGCGCTGTGTATCCACGAGATCCGTTGACACACTTTAGGGTCGCTCGTTCGCTGGCGAACGCGAGGTGCCCCTACTTATTTGAAGTATTGTCACACGTTCGGGGCAACCAGAAGCCTCGAGCCTCTCAAAAAAGATGTTAATTTCGGCATACTCCACAAATAGAAAGAGAGAGAGAGAGAGAGAGAGAGGGAGAGAGGGAGCGCCTTGCTTGACACGCTTCTCGCTCAAGTGCAACAAAGGGAGCGGTTAGCGTGGCGAAGGTCCTCTTGGAAATCCACTTGATCGCTCTAATTTTTGATCAAACCCATAAATAATACAAATGTTATACAACCACTTGACAGTTAGCCCAGATCGGGCGCACTTTGTGTTTCGGCTTACATGCATCAAAAAAAACCAAAAACTAAAAAAAGGAGAAAAAACATGAACAAAAAAAATGTACCGCCTTTTTCCATAGAATCGGGTTTGATGTTACGGCGCTACGACTCTGTCGAGCGGGTCCAGCAAATTGAGTTGAGATTATCGCTCTGTCCCGGAGTATCCTTTATACTAAGCAACCGTGTCCGAGTGTCCTGTGGCCCGAAGGACCTCGCAAAGAGAGAGGCGAACGAAACATGACTTAACTAGAAAATGTTTAACATTTGCCACTTGGTATTTATTAGTATTTAGTTTCGTCCGTCCCGCCGTCTGCTCGTCTGCCCGTCTGTCGATCTATCGCAGTTTCTTTGCCCACCTCCTTCAGTTCTTTTTGTTCTTTTCTCTCCGATTGCGGTCGCTTCTAGTGGGCGTTGATGACATGGTCAACGGTGATTATAAATTTGTCTGTGTGCGTGCGTGTGTGTTTTGTTTTTGTTGTTCTCCACCAGTTGTTGTTGTTGTTGTTGGTTTTCTCTGGCTTGTTACTTGTGTCTTGTGGCTCTTTTGTTTTTGACACTGTCGTTTATTACAGACTTATTACAGCATATGGCTCGGTTAGCCTCAGTCCTTTCTCGCATGCGGGTTCAAGGAACAGGACTTTGTGCTCAGCGGCATCCGATTGCCATGCAGATAAGGTATATAGCTCTAAAATGTGATTGATCTAATAGGTTTTAGTATACAATTCATTCTTTATATTTATATATGTTAACTATTTCTTTTACTCCTACTGTTGCTCATCATATTCCTTCTTCTATACACATACCCTTTCCTCCTGATATGCGTATAAAGAACCTTTTTGATGTCTCCATTTCACCACTTTCTCAAATTTCTCTTGGAACTTTGTTGACTTTTCACACTCCACTTGCTTTGCCCAAAGTGAAATGAAAGAGCCTTCAATATGGCAAAGGGTTACTTCTGCTGTCGGGAATTCTTTAAAGTTCATTCAAAAGGCAAATTGAGCTACCTTATTTGTTGAACCATCAAGCAATATTGCAGTCATTGTTTATTCTGAAAAAATAAATATTTTATTCGACTTTTAATCTTTTAAATTTGCTCTGTTTGGATAAACTTCTAAGTCCACACTGAAATCTTGACAGTTCATTTTATGAAAGGTTTACTTACTGGTTAATAGATATATATACAATATATGTCCATGCACGTTAAATATATATATAAAAACATATATTAACATATAATACATAAGTTATATAAATGGATACAATATATTAGGAGAGTAAAATATGAATTAAAAGGAACACAAAATATTTTTTCACATACATAAAGAAACCTAGTTCATCAGGCACATATTCTTAGTTCTTCCTATACCTTATAAGCAAACCCATTTACAGATTTACTTTTCGTCTGCATTCGTTATGGTTTTCGATGCCAATGCAGTGCAAATTCCCATACAAATGGGATTACAGACCCCGATATAAGTAGCGTAAATCTGTGGGCGTTGCAGGGCAACCTAAGAAAGGCATATGGCAATAATTCTCGATAATGATGAGCTGAGTTCCACTTTAATGATGCTGCTGCTTTGTTCGAGTCTCTCTTTTTGCACCAAGAGAACTGTTCACGAAGTTATAGAAAATAAAATCAGCTTGAAAGAAAAACACTTAGCTGTTTTCACTTCGCTTCTCAGATTTTATTTAATTTTATTTGCATATTATTATTTGTTTTTTATTTTTTTTTTTTATTTATATTTATTTATATCCTTCACTTTTTTATTTTTTGTTAGGTATTTCCCTTCTACATATATTTAATTTTCTTCAATTTCCAGCTCTACATTTGCCGCATGAGCCGCTGCATAATGCGCTGATTTTCCAGTTGATTTTCACCTCCTCACACTCACACTCGTCTCAGGGTTGTCAGGGTGTTCCAGTTATGTCACAGTGTGGCCAATTTAGCTGCGTTCGCATTGTGCACATTGGGCGTAGAGGAGGCGGCGGCGGCAAGGAGTGTTCGATCGACCCACCTTTCGGACAGCACGTGACCCAATCAATGCCTGGCACATTAGAGCGTAACGCGTCGAGGATGTGTGGGCTGGCAATGTGGCTATGATTTGGGGGATTCGCCTACTTAAGTGGCCAAGTGAGCAGCAGCAGGAGATGCAGCCAAGGGCGAGGGGGGGGAACAACTCTATCAGGCAGACAGGCATTGTTCTTGACATCTGCGGCATACAAATTAAAATATTTTGGTTGTGCGATGTGTGTATTAAGGTCCGAGAAAAGTGCGACATATGTGCAGTCAATAAATTTTCCACTTTTCATGCTGACAGCACAAAAAAAAAAAAAAAAAACACAACAACAAGGAACCAAAGGACCAAAAGGGACCAACGCCAGCAGTGGCAGCGCGCTAATGGCTCCACAATGACCAGGCGCATTTTCGACAAACTACTTGTAACTCAAGACAGTGTGCAGCACACACTCCAACACACACATACATACAGGCACACTGGTAGATTCTCTCTCTCCTACACAAGTTGTGCTGGTTTGTTGTGCCTTCGCACTGCACTTAATTTGATTTTATTGTTTCGCGCTTAGCTCATTTGTTTATGTCAAATTTACCGATTCACATTATCGATATGCCACGCCCATCGACCATTCCATTCCATTCGATTCCACTCGATTCTATACTCTGGGCAACCCCTATCAACCCACGCGTCTTTGCTTAGTTTGTTGTCTAGTTCGACGCCCAAACACCCTGCAGATTGTGGCCTGGGACAAGGGGATTGCTTCATTCAACGATTAGAGTGGTTTGATTTCTATGAAATTTGATTATTTTACTCTTTAAAGAGTAAACGTGTAATGGGTGTGCATGAAATTTACGGCTTACTTTGCAATAATGTAAAATACTCTAAAGAATTTTGGTTTATCAAAGTTGTTTTATGTAAATAAATGAAGTGAATGAGAAATGTATCAATTTTCTTGGTTTGTTGTCCCTTAACCTCTCAAAAATTGCCCAAAGAATAACTTCAATAACTTACAGCTGCAACTTTGTATTATATATATATGATATATATACCAAATAAAGATTCGCATAGTTCCTTACCTGCCCTAGAATTCAGCAAGCCACCCACTTAACTTATTATAATCCCCTCGCATCGCATACATATATGAATTCTAATGCTGAACCGGAGTGTGTGAAAAATCTATTTAAAATGCATTCTAATGTTTGTGTTTGGTGGGTAAAGCCTGAGCCACGCCCACGCCCACCACCATCACCAGCACCACATTCACGCCCATTGCATAACTGAGGCGCACTTTGGATCACGTAAATTTTCAGCTCAGTTTTCCCTTGTGATGGCCACAAAAAATGCCGTTGCGAATTGATTAATTTTCTCTATCGCTCCCCCGCTTCCCCTTGGCTTCCTTTGCCCCCTTGAGAGCTGCATTTAGTTTATTTGGTTTTTGGTTTTTCGTTTTTGGTTTTCGTCTGTTTTTTCTGGGCTAGTCACAAATCGATTTGTTGCGCCTGCTTTTTGGTGTTATTTGAATGCTGCTGCCTTTGTTTGGCGTATCCTTTGTTGCTCTCTGCGCTCATCGCTCATCCTGCTCCGCTGCTGTTGGCGCCACACACATACACACACACAAAGAGTTTATCCAACTCGAATTTTAGTTTTGGTTTTAGTTTTGTTTCCTTTTGCTGCGGCTCGTTTGTTTGCTTAGATTGCCTTGGCTCGTCTCGAACGTGTCTGGCGTTGACGTGTGCGCCGACAATTACGCCAGGCCTGGTCGCCTGCCAGGTTCTCTATGCGGCATGCCACGCACACACACACGCACACACACACGCACACACACACACACACTTACTCGGTTGACATGTTGCCGACAGTTCTAAGCATTTTGTGTGTCTCTCTCTCTCTCTTCCTTCTACTCTAAGTGTGTGTGTGTGTGTGTGTGCTTTTGCAATTATTATAAATCAACATTTTGATTTATGCATGTAACAAAACTTCAGCCACGGCCACGACAACAACTATGAAATAGTACTATATGGTTAAATTTACGAGCCAAAAACACTTCCAACTACAAAGTGTGCGCAGGCTTCGTCTGGCCCACAAGATCGCCAAGCCAGTGTGGGCAGTGTGGGCACACTGAAATACACTGTAACAAAAGCAAGTCAATAATGCACTACATTTTCTAACAGAGTGTGTGATAGACAGGCAGGCAGGGAAAAAGGCAGTCAGGTTGGGTGTACAGATCTCCTACAAGACAATGAAATTTTTGTGAAACAAACTTCGCTTGAACTTGGTGTCCTTAGGGCTTTACAACTTGATTATACTTTGGTTTTAATTCAGAATAACCTATTTTAATATATTTTTTTACTCATTCAACATATTTTCATGTTTCTTTTATTCCATTTATCTTCTGAGTCTTAAGCTTGATACCAACAGCTTCTGTTCTTTTTCGTAATCATTTGATTACTTCATATAATATTTAACATACGTTTGTGCATACATATTGTACAATATATACGAGGGTCGTTTGATAAGTCTCGTGAATTTTAACGAAAATGGAGATCGAGATCGTCTGCTTTCAATGCCTATAAAACGCAAACCAAAAAACGCAGCTTTCTCAAAATTTTACAGTCAGCTGTTAATCGATAACTGCTGACAGGAGCAGTGTTGTATTTAGAGCAGGTGCGCGGCAAATACAAAAAGTCACGGACTTATCAAACGACCCTCGTACATTATATAATATATCCAAAGTTGGGTTTAGATAGGATTAAATGTAGGGCATAAATTTGTATGTGATAAATAAAACATTTTAATTATTATATGTAAGCATTGTATTGAAGTTTCAAAACTTTCTTTTTCATTTTTAAAATTACTTAATTAAAAGTAATTAAGCTTTATTTATAGAAATCATTAAGATAGTGCCAGTCAATCTGTCTGTATACAATACATATATGCATAACATAAAGTGCATTTTTATTGTTGTTACATGATGTTTATTTACCTCGATCCAATACAAATACATTTGTCTTAAGTTTATTATAAGTAGAATTAGCTCGACCTCGACCTAATTTCGAAGTTGGAAGCAACGACTTTCTTGTCATTATTTGCGCAGTTTTAATATGATTAATTCAATTAAATATAATGAACGAGCCCAGCTTAATTGATTTACTATAAACAAAAACTTTGACAATTAACTTTAATTGATTAAGCAAATCAATTATGTTTATTACATATTTTAGTGAAGTGGAAGTTAAAATAATTAAAATGTGGAAGTAATTAAATTGTTTTTGCAACTTTAGCTTGTCCAGAGCTCGCTCCCCTTCTTCCTCTGCCTTCTCTCTCTCTCCTGCAGTTCACAAACATGAGTGTGTGTGTTGGCACTCGTGAACAACACTTCAACTCTCGAATAAAAACAAAGTAGTGCACTTATGTGTGTGAGTGTGTGTGTAACATACTATTCATATGTATTCGTCGTGTACAATCGAAAAAGCGCACAATCGGCGCAAAAAATGCCTGGCACGCAATTTGCATAAACTTTTTTATATGCCAAAAAAAAAAAAAAACAAGAGCTGGCGGAAACGGAAATGGATGCCGCACGGTCAACACACACTGTGTTGTTCCTGTGTGTCGATAACCGACGCTGACCAGAACTTGGCGCCAATCGGCAAACAAACAGCAACAACAACAACAACAGAAACAACAACAACTGCAGCAACAATGGCAACAAAAAGAAGTGCTCTTTGTATCTGCATAAATCATTGCCAAAGCAAGCAGGAGAGAGAGAGAGAGGGAAGAAAAGTGTAAGAGGGAGAGCACGAGCACATTAAAGTTAAAGAGACAGGGGACAGAGAGGGGGAAGGGTAGGGAGGAGGAGGAAGCATACAAACATTTATTTGAAGCGGCCAGTTTGCATTTTTTATGAACTTGTCGTACAACATAACAACAGCAACAACAGCAACAACAAATCCTCTCGATATACATAAAAAATGCATAAAAAATGTTCGCGACTGCAAACAATGCGGCATCTCTGGCCAGGACATCATTAAGGGCAATGCGACTGGGCATGCTGGCAGTGAAGTTCGTTTGGTTGAGCCATGAGAAGCTCATGATACTGTTCTGCTTTTGGTATTTTCTGGAAAGATCATACAGTAGAAGAGACTTAAATATGTTTGTATCTATTTTATTTCTTTTTCTTTATGTAAGCATATTTTATGTTAGTTTACATATGTTAAATCAGCTGTCAAAATATGTTAATATGTTATTTCATCGGTTATATATATAAGATATAATTTTTTTTACTCTAGCAATTGAAATTCATCTTAATGATCTCAAGTTTAAGCTATAAACTGCTTCTTGTTTAAAATATTTCTCTTTTATTTATTTTTCTTTATGTTAGCATATTTTATGTTAAATTACATATGTCAAATTAGCTGTTAAAATATGTTAATATGTTATTTCATCAGTTGTATATATTAGATATGATTTTTCTTACTTAAGTACTTAATATTTATCTTTATGATCTCAAGTTTAAGCTTTAAACTTACTTACTTACCTACTTTGTTCTGTAATGGTAATATATAATATAATATATATATACTGTATAGTAGTCATACATTTTTTATCTATCAAATACTGCTAAACCACTATATTATAATACTGCTCACTCCCTCTAAAATCTCTCATCTTCAGTATTTTTTTTTTAACACCAAAGTATTTGCTTTTGTAAACCAATCAAAATATCAAAATAATAATTCTTAAAAACCGGCAGGATCTTCTTCTTACCTTTCACCATCTAAAGAGGATCAGCCTACGCACAGCATGACAAACAATGATGATGATTATAACAGGCTGCAGGGTATTAAAGTATCATATTTATATGCTTGTTTATTGCATCATTATAATGTTTAATATTCGATATCTCAACGGAAACAATTGCAATTTGCAGTGCTGTTAGGGCATTGAGACATCGGTATATTGCATTGTTATGTATATATGTGTATGTTTGTGTGTGTGTGTGTGTGTGTGTGTGTGTGTGTGGCAGAGTATTGTATCTCGTTGCTGATGTGTTGGGGTAGCGCACCCTTATCGAAACAGGACGTTTCATGTGTCAAGCTAGGTCTTCCTGCTTGGCGACACCAGCGCTGCGGAGATCAATGAATATTGAATGCTGAGTGCCGAATGTATGAATGAATAAGTGAATAGTGAGTAGCGAATGTTGTCGCCAAGCGCATTTATCATTTTGGCAAGCGGAAAAATTAAACACACACACAGACAGGCAGACAGACGGACAGACAGGAGCAACTTGTGCGCAGCGGATATCCTTGACACATCCTGTCACTTGGCAAGAGCACTCAAGCAAAAGTATTGTCTGCACTGGCATACTTACAACATACATACACATATACGTACATACGCATTCGCACATTGATTGTCTTCGATTCCGATACATTTGCGATCGGCTATCGAGCATCGTGGAGCGTTGATTAGCTCTCGAGTTTCACGGCGAATCCAACACCGCGCGACACATCGACGGGATGTGCCAGGGTATTTTTCTTTTTCTTTCTTCCCTCTTCCCCTACCCCTCTCCTATTCTCCGTTCTCTTCCGCTTCCTCGCTATCGTTGCTTCTCCTTTTTTAATGTAATTTTTCTCCAGTTTCGTTCGTTTCGTTTCGACTCGTTCTGCGGCCGTTGTTATATTTTATATCAATTGGCATTGGGGCAGCGACTGCCACGTCGGCCCGGGAGCAGCTGCCCGGGGAGCATATGAAATGCCATTTATGCTTTATGTTCCTGTTAACTGTAGTCTATAATTATCGACTGGCCGGGGCCACAGTGTGCAGCAGCAGCGGTTTGCGCCCGGCTCGGCTGGCAGAGCTCCTAAGAGATCTTGCTTAAGCTGAAATATTGTCATTGTCGGTTCATTCTGCATTTGACTCAGCCAATTGCAGAGTATAGCAAAATTAAGTTAAAATATTTCTTGCCCTCGGGGCTGCCTTCTCCGATATGTTAACTGATTTATTGTATTTGAAATAGTTTTAGCTTTTGCCTCATATTGTTTCTTTGCCTCTTCTGCACTCTGTCCCATATTATGCTTAATCTATTGAAATTTCTTCTGAAAAGCATATATATACACGTGTATATACGCTATATACACTATAATATACTATACATATGTATGTATATACATATATACACTTTACAATAATATAAATTATATACATTTCCAATCAGTATCAACACCCGAGTCGATATAGCTATAATCGTCTATCTGTCTACCTGTATGTCTGTCTCTTTGTCTGACTGTCCGTATGAAAACCTACAAAGATCTCAGAGATAATAAAAGCTAAGGCTACCAAATTAGGTGTTATTATTACATGCCTGTTATTATTGCATCAAGTTAATATTAAATTTTAATTTAAGCCACGCCTCTTTTCGCCCCCGTAAATCGATAAACACCGAATTCTCAGTGTAATTTTAATGCGATACAGTTCATTTTTGGTAAACACAATAATTAGAAACTGCCAAATGACTTCTGAAAATTTGGTTGCAATCGGATAATTAATATAGAAATTATTTAGGAAATAATTTTAAGAGCTACCGACTTCCAAGCAGCTCCCCGAAGTATGCAACACAAATTTCTTTATATTATAAATTGTTTTGATTTGGTGCAAAACTTTATAGAATTTATTGCAGTATGAAATATGTTTCTTTGTCAAAAGCTTAGCAATCAAATAAAAAAAAGTCAACTAGTCTGGGATTTTAAGTGCTGTAAACTAGTAAGCTTTAGACTACATAGCAGTCAACATTATTTAAATACAAATTTTCATTGCCAATTATATATATATCTTGAAAATTCGTTTCATGCAGTATTTTTAGTTAAGAACCCAAATATAAATGCACACACATATACTATACGAATACATACATATGTGGATGCGCATTGCTTACAATACGTTATCTGGCTCGGTGAGGTTAGGGCACATGTTGCAGCTGTCGCTCAGAGTTGGTAAGTATCCCACATACGATTAGATAAAGTTAATATAGACTGATAACTGCTATGCAGAGAGTTGTAAGCTATTCCATAAGTCATTTGGAAGTGGAACAGAGGCGCGGTCCAAGGTGCAGGCAAAGATCGGAAAACGTTTGTCCCTGAACCAGAGGGCGAACATGTTCCTCGGTTCGCTGCTGGAGAAGATTAATCCATTCTCGAAGCAAATGACAAAGGAACATTGCGATGAACTGAATGAGATTAGCTCTGCCAGCGAGGCGGACAGTTCTGATGAGGAGGACCTGGTGCTGCACGAGTTGCCGGCACTGAAATGGGATTGTCCGGCTTTCAAACAGGAGGAGTTATTTCTACGGAAACTACAACAATGTTGCGTCGTCTACGACTTCAAGTATTCTGAATTGGATGCATACGAAAAGGAAGTGAAGCTTGAATCGCTCAACAATATGCTCAACTATATTGTCAAGGCCAGGAATATACTAACCGAACGGGTACACGATGCCATTCTACATATGGTCTCACTCAATCTATTTCGCTCCCTATCATGCAATATATTCGAGAATCAAACTCGTGAACCGAACGATCCCATACTGGACGATGCATGGCCACATCTCGAATTGGTCTACAATGTGTTCCTCAGCTTTCTCGAATCGGATGATTTTCAGGCAAGCATCACCGAACATATTGTCAATCAAAATTTTGTATTGAAAATGCTAAAGCCATTCGACTCGCCCGATCCGCGCGAAAGAGGCTACGTGAAGTGGGCCATCTTTCATATCTATTGCAAGTTCCCCGCTTTGCGTGAATTCATCGAGCAGCAGATTAGCAACATTATCTATGAATACATTTACATTTCCGAAGACTTCAATGGCATCAGCGAGCTGCTGTGGGTAATGAGCTCCATATTCGATTATTGCTACACGGACGTGGACGAGAGGCGTAAAGGGTATCTGCTGAGAGTGCTCCTGCCGCTGCACAAAGTCGCCAGCGTCGCGTCGGTGTTCAGTCAGCTGGTCAACGCCATCGAACTGTACCTGATGCGGGATGCTGGCCTCATTGAGCCCGTGCTGTGCGCCATGATACGATTCTGGCCAAAGACTTGCACCCAAAAGGAGGTTATGTTTATCGATGCCATCGATGATTATCTCAGCATGATCGATGCCACGCATTTTGCCAATATCTACGAGCGATTCTTTACCCATCTGTCCCGAGTGATAACGAGCCCCCACACCGAGGTGGCCGATCATGCATTGAATCTGTTTACCAACAAGAACATACTCTCACTGATCCGTCCGCACAATGCGAAGATAATGCCCATCGTAATGCCGGCACTGATCAGTGTGATAAAGGAACATTGGAGCCATAGTACCCTGAAGCGAGCACACACTGCCATTGAGTTCTTCTTGGTCAGTGATTCGTCGCTCTTCTATGTCCTGATGAACAAGCTCAAAGTGCAAAAGGAGCTGGAGTGGAAGCGGCAACGAGAGCGAGAGCACATGTGGAGGAAACTGGAGGAAATTGCTGCCTTCAACAAGGGCAACAAATCTGCCCCATGCCTGCAACAACAACACTCACCAAGTGCTTTACTACGTCACGGTGATGGACCCTAGCAGTAGAGCAGGTGAATATGAGACCAAAGAACACAACAACAACAAAAAAAAAAAAAGCAAAAACTCCAAAAATATTTATATCGAACGAATCTCGGAAATTATATTGACATTTGTAGGGAGTATATGGCGAGTACGTTGCAACTTTTTGAAAATACATCGTCGCTTTATGAATATACTTTTATACAGCTACAAAGTATATAATTATTTATCGGACAAAGACGATATATATATACGCAGATATATATTTATACGACAACGTTTAAAGAGCGCTCGACTCAAGCTCGATCAAGTATTTCCATCAAAATCGATTGTGCATTTATTTTTTATATAGCCCGCACTATGAAAGCGAAAAAGATATAGAATAAAAGAATGGATATTTTGGATATTAAATTATAAATCGCTGAAAATTCAAAAATCTGTTGCCTTTACTGGACTTTTATCGAATCAACGAAAGCAAAAACAAATGAATATATATTTATCTAATTTTTATATATATGTTCGAATCTTTTAGAATAAATATTATTCGTGTCTATAAGCCCGGTCTGTGTTTAATTCAATATTATTAGTGGTTTTTTAGGATATATAGATATATGTATGCCAGATCAAAAACTATCTTGATCAAACTTGGTACCCATGCTCCCTATTGCTGCACACGGTATATAGTTCGGAATAAGCTGGCTGGTACCGATATATCGTATAGCTGTCATAGAAACTATCGGCCGAACTTCGTTATTTATCAAGATATGGCAACCAATTTTACTACATCCCATTTTTTCTATGTATATAATATGCATATAAAATTTAATTAAAAACAGACAACTATAACATATAGCTGCCATAGGAACAATCAACCGAAATAAAGGTCTTTGTATGAAAACCAGATTTAATTTAAAAAAAAATCAAAATTGCATATAAACAACTAGATTAAATTCTGCAGCATTATTTAATTTTTTTTAATTTAATTTAATTTAATTTAATTTAAAGTCAACTACGCTCAGTCGACTGTTTAAAGTAAAACAATTAATATAATTTGTAAAATTATAATTAATTAAAAAGAGCTTAGAAAGAAAAGAATTTAATTTTAAATTTTTAGATTCGAACTGGGGCAAAACCAAGAAAAAGCTGATCCAACATTTGTTGCGAGGGATTGGGGAAACCCAGAAAACCCAATCAGATCAGGAGAGTTAGTGTTAGTAAACAAAATAAAATCAAAAATCGCAATAAGAATGTGCGAGCATGCAGTTAGTTAAAAAGACTGCTACCATTAGAAATAAAATATGTGCATATTAACTAGTTACTGGATAGGTGAGTTAGGATTTGGATTTTTAAGATAGACAAACATTTATAGTTGCTAGTAGAGATGATAGGATATAATTTATTATAGTCCGAACACAATGCCCTGAAAGGTTCATGCAGGGCATAGTTCGTTCTACAATTGGGAAGTGTTAGTGGAAGGAAATTACGGGTGATTCTACTAGGGACAGAAAAGTTTAACCGGCTAAGCAGGTCGTCACTGTCTATGTCCCCTTGAAAAAGGTTATTAATAAACACCACACCAAGCATGGTCCTACGATTGGCTAAAGAAGGCAGATTAAGTAACAAAAGCCTACTAGGATAGGATGGCAGTCTTGAGTTTTCTTCCCAGTTAAGGCCTCGCAAGGCAAAAATTAAAAAGTTTTTCTGTACGGATTCAATGCGGTCCCTGTGAACTGTGTACTGTGGACTCCAAACACATGATCCGTACTCAAGAATTGGGCGAACAAGTGAGGTGAACAGAGTCTTTGTGAGATAGGGGTCATCAAACTCTTTAGACCATCTCTTAATAAAGCCGAGCACGCCCATAGCTTTATTAACCATTGATGATATATGTTCACTAAACTTAAGTTTATAGTCCAAACGGAAAACTAGTTTTTGAACGATCGGAAAATATTAAAGCATGCAAGGTTCCTTTTTCTCTCGTTTTGTTTATTTATCTGAATCATTCATACACTGGATCATTTATTCGATATGTAATGAATTTACAGCTAATGTAGTAGATCTGCACTGTTCGCACTCAATTTAATGGGCATTATCAAAATCCTTTAAGAACTCCTAATGCTGCCAACAACAAATGGGACAATCAAAAGGCGAACGCCTAACCCAACCCCCAAATCTCCCATCGTCTGTCACTCTCTCTCTCTCTCTCTCCCACTCTCTCCCTCTCCCTCTGGCCTGGCAATATGCCTTTAATCAAGCCGCAAAAGGCAAAAGTAATTTAAATTTTCAAATTATTTCCACCAAAAGCAACGACTAACGACTGCGATGCGATGCGACAGAGCTGAGCTAAGCTGACGCTGCTGATGATTATGGGGTATGGAAACTGGGTGGGTGTGGGTGGTAGGTTTTAGGAGGAGTATACGCACAGACAGAAGCCAAATGAACACATACGCAAGCACACACACACACACACACAGGCACACTCGTATTCAAATTAGGCGCACATAATAAAGCCAATGAGTGATTTAGTTGAATTGCCAACAATTGAATAAATTTTCCAATTGCCTGCGCTCCGCTCCTGCATTAGCATTAGAAGGCTGACACTCCGCACACAACTCACGCACGTCTTCTCTGTGTGTGTGTGCGTGTGTGTGTATGGGTGTGTGTGTGTGCGGCAACCAGAGGAAGCTCACGGCAACGCGAATACAAAACGCAAAATCAGTCGTTGGCGTCTCTATCGACGCTCAACTTGTCCTCACATTCACATCCTCATCCCCATGCATCCTTCTCCACCCCTTCGTTTACCCCTTTCGTTTCTGCTCCTTTCTCCTGTTCGTCCTTCGCCGTGCTCAGCCGTTCGTCGCCATTCATTCAAATGAGGCTGGCGACGTCGTCTCGACCAACAATTTGAACCCTTTCGTGCGGCACGAGCGACCGCTTCTCGATCCGAAAAAGAGAAGGGGTTTGCGGGGAGCTGGGGAGGTGGTGTAGTAGCTGTGGCTGTGGTGGGGTTGCACACACCCGTTGGTTGTTTGACTTGCCCAGAGTTCTTTGAAGTTTTGCTCTGGTTTCGGGTTATTTCCAGCTGTCGCGTCGCATTCGCCGCAGCTCGAAATGAGTGTTTGAGTGTTTGTTCATTTTCATGCGTCGACACCCATTTGCGACTCGTTTCATGAACTCATAAGGTAAACAGACACATGCATACTATATACATATAGACGGTTCTTATATACAAATGTGTACATAATACATATGCAATCAGTTTTACCTGACTACGCAGCCCACTTATGTACCCGATTCCTATGGCATTGAAGGGTATTTAAGCATTGTGACAACTGCAAATAGGTTTAGTTTATATATGAGGTTTATATATTCTTGAACAGCAGCTACAATCTACTCAATCCAGCCATATTCGTCTAAGCGTTCGTATGAACATTTATATCTTATTTACCATAAGACTTAGGCCTATTTAATTTGCTGGCATTATATTTTATTATATCTCGCAGATAAAGTTTGTATTGGAGTTTGAAATAATATAAATAATTTCTGAATTTGTTGGATAAACCCAAGATTAATTAAAGCAACGGGTATACAATAGTCAAGCACACTAGACTGTAGCATGTAAGTTATTTTCTTTTTTTTTTTCCAAAGTGCGAAAGGGTTAAAAAGAGAGCAATCTCTGTGCTTTTTGAGTGCTGCCTTTTGGGTTACCCCTTTTCAGATTTCCCATTGATTTGTTGCGGAATTTGTTGAGCCGAAAAATGCCAAAAAAGTGGGTGTTTTATTGAAAGTCGCCGAGTCTGGGAAGACGGTACCAGGACTGCTGCAAAGGCCTATCAAAACGAGGCCGGCCACGACCACAGCCGATCCCCGATTC
This sequence comes from Zaprionus africanus, assembly GCA_018151435.1. Lineage (NCBI taxonomy): Eukaryota > Metazoa > Arthropoda > Insecta > Diptera > Drosophilidae > Zaprionus > Zaprionus africanus. The sequence continues at coordinate 1,222,571 of JAECXB010002285.1, forward strand.
CGGGCCCGGGCTGGCTCGCACTGGGGCGGCTTATGCGGAGGGGACACGCCCAAATGGTTTTTATTTCTAAGAAAAAAAAGACGAAGAAGAAGAAAAAGAAAAGTAGCTACCGCTGTGGCATCTCGGGGCTTCTCAGGGCTTCCACAGCGAGCGACTTGGCTTTTGCCATTTTACGCCCGTTGTTCGCTTGACTCGCAGACTCGACTCTTCCAGCCCCGTTGTTGCACCATTGATTGGCCACATGTAATCATGGTTGATCACTTTGCCATGCGGCGCGTGGTCTACAATATGTTAGCTATTGTTTGCAATTCCAACTCGGAGTCTCCGTTGGGAACTAAGGCGTTCTGGGGGAGTATGCCAAAGTTCCCCATCAATGTATTTCGATATGAATTGGATGATGATTTATAAAGAAGATTTGTAATGAATATATGTTTATGTTATGTAAGGTATATTTATGAATAAAAGGGATAACACATCAGGATTTAATTATTATAATGAACTCGAAGACCTGATAATACTTTTGATAAGTGCTAATCAATTTAAAGTAAGATTAACCTTATATCAATCTCCCATTGAATCTACATTTCAGAGTTTTAGTTTGCTCAACACTTTATTATCGATTTCAAGTAACAATCCATCACAAATTGGATTTAACTTATATTTTCTTCCCGATCTGCACTTCATTTTTCTTGGTTAGTCAACACTATATTATCGATCCATATAAACTGATCTAAAAAGATGATTAAATGTGCACATTAAGCTTTAACTAAGTGAGAAAATCCAATAGTCATAAGCTTCATTCTTCTCAGGGGCTCGACCTTGGCTGCGATGCGGCGCTTGGGAAGTAAATGGAAGAGCAGATCCGTCGACCATATACAGCACAACATTCCCTCTTAATGATGATGACGGCAGTGGCAGCGGCAGCCTCGCTGATCTCACTGCGATAAGTTGTAAGTGGCTTATGGGCAGCTTTTGCTGCTTTAACTTGACATCAATCACGTGAGCAGTGCGGAAAGTGTATTGCGAGAGCGAGAAGGAGAGAGAGTGAGAGTGAACTTACAGGGGTAGTTGCCGAGGAGATGAGGATGCCAGCTTCTGTTAAAGACACACTCAAAATGCTTTTAAGTTTTGCGAATTATTATACTCAATAGCGGTACTACACGGGCAAAGGGGTGTATTAGTTGCAAGACTAGGTAGGTTCTGAAGATGTTCAAAGGTTAAATTTATTCACAAGGTCTGCTCAGATCGAAGCAGGCAAAGACAGGAAGGCAGACTCGTTTAATATAGAAGAGAATTGATTTTTAAATATAAAATTAGTTTCACAATTTTTAGCAGTGTTAAGATATTAATGAGCTTGCTGTTTCTGCATTTAATTTAATCTTAAGTGTTGTAAAATATTTTTTTTTTATATTTTTTATTTTATTTTTTGTTTTATTTTTATATTTAATACTATTTTCATAATTCCTTTCAAATAGATTTGTCTGAGAGCTGTACAACAAGTGACATCAGAAAAGCAGTAAATTTAATTTCGCACAAGGAGTATCTGCTAGTCGATCAGTTTCGCCTGCTTAAGCTGTTTTTGTTCATCGACATTTTGCCGGTTGCCGGCGCTTTTACAAGCCCCCAAAAGAAACTGCTGATGTAAAGATGACCGAACATAATTTTTGTGGGATTTTTCAAAAGCCTCTGCACGCAGCGACTGTGTATGCGTGTGTGTGCGTGTGTGTGCGTTGTGGCTGTTAATTTGATTTCAAAGCGGAGCCGCATGAATAGGCAAATTACGTACAGGTGCAGTGCGGCAGTGGCTGCCACGGTTGCCACTGGCGGAGTGCAACACCTACCGCAACTCGCAGGCCGCCTCGGAGGCCCAAAGAATCGACTCGACGCCGCTGACGCAGTGTGGAAATTGCAACGTGGCGGCGCTTTCTTTAGTTCAGTTATTCGTTTGGCTTAATTGAATGTCAGCAGCAACAACAACAACAACAACAATGCCAAACTACTGTGCCAGCTGGAGCTTCTATGCCAGTGGCCAGTTTGAACAGTTGCCCAGCTGCTTAGACTCCAGCCGAGGCGGTGGGCGGCGTTTGGGGGCGTAAGTATTGATTGAACGCTCAATTGAGCGCATGAACCGGCGATCATTTGTTGCCGCCCTCGCCCTCGCCCGCCGTCTTTATCTGTCTCTCCCTCTACGCACTCAGCGATTTTTGAGCTTGATGCCTTGATTGATGGGTGTCAGCACGTTGGATGAGTCGTAGATTATGTTGGTTATGCTGGCATCCATTGTGCGCTCTCGCGCTGCGGCTTTTAAATGCAATTTGTCGGTTTTGCTTTTGCTTTTTCTTCCTTGTAACTCTCTCAATTTGGACTACAATGTAAGAGCTTCACGCGATGGGAGAGCACAGTTCTCTGAGCTGTAGAGTGTTTCTTTCGATTAAAGTTGCAAGAATGTTTATGGGGATGGATTGAATTTAGGGAAAATGAGACAAAACATAGATTATTAGGAGCGGAAGGCTTAGATTATAAAGTCTGGGATATGACGTCTAGAATATGAAGACTAGAATATTATTATAAGATTATGAAGACATTCAAGTCTAGAATAAAAAGACTAGAATACAAAAACTAGAATATGAAGACATTTAAATTTAAAATTTAAAGTCAAAAGTGCAAAGAATAAAATATAAAGTCCTGTTTTCAAAGACTAGAATATAACGACTAGAAAATAAAGTTTAGTATATAAAGACTTAAATATGAAGACTAGATTTTGAAGTCGTGAATATGAAGTCAAGAATATAAAGTCTAGAATATGAAGTCTAGTATATGAAGTCTAGAATTTTAAGCCTGGAATACAAAATCTAGAATAAAAAGTCAAAAATATAAAGACTATAATGAAGACGTGAAGACGCGAATATGAAAACATTCAAGTCTAGAATAAAAAGTTTCGAATACAAGGGCAAGATTATAAAGTCTTGAATATAAACACTGAAATATAAACATAATATATTACCAATAGTAAAAATTAATGTATATAAAACTAAAATAAGAAGAAAACTAAAATAATATTAACTAGAAGTAGTAGTCAGAACTACATAAGGTAGAGTATAGTTGGCTAAAAGTACTCTATTCTTTTTAAAAAGTTAAGCATATATGAAAATTCTTGGGGAAGTTACTCAACTTATGCTATAATAAATTGAAGGGGATTAACAAAAGAAAACTCTCTGGCAATATTTTGATTTCTAGTTTAATATAAAACTTTATAAATAACTAACAAGCAGAGCTGCAGTAGTAATAGCATAAGTTATCATAACTTTAGTTACTCTAAGAAGAAATCATCAAGAAATTCTTTCATTATGTGATATAAACAGTTGAAGATATTTAAGAATTGAGCAAGGAAGGATCGTCAGAGCATGGTACCTCTTCGCAAATTCCAACACCAGCATCCCTAGCTGTTATACTGTTATACAGGCAGACAGACTATGTGCGATCTCCTTCGATAGGGGAAAATCAATCGCAATCGCAATCTGGAAGTGCTCAACGTTCCGGAAAATAAACACGCGCTCAAGATTCAATGAGCTCACTTTCGCTTGTGCTCGTACGTAGCTTGTACTTTGGTATCTGGCAACTTCTCGGGAGCATCTCGCTGGGGCCTCGTCGGGGCTCATCGGGCATCGCTCGTTGACGGGATGCACATACACGTGAACGTGCACTCGCTGCAAAGACCTCAAGTCATTTTAAACATGGCCAGATAAAAATCTAATAAAGTGCAACGCGACTCGCACACAAGCCACAAGCTGAGGCATGCCACCACGCCAAGCAGTGCGAGACTGTGTGTGTGTGTCCCAGTGTGTGTGTCTCAGTGTGTGTGTGATTGGTTTAGTGCTGCGCTGCGTTTGACTGGCTGCGGCTCTTGCGCTTGCGTTGCATTAAAGCAATTTCTTGAAATTATTTTTTAATAATTTTTCTTGATTTTTGCCAGCTTGTTGTTGTTGTTGTTCTTGTTGTTGTTGTATGTTTGCGGCACACTTTGCACTATCGAACCATGCGGATCTGTCGACAATGGCGACTCCGCTGGCGACGACGACGACGCTGGCTGCCTCGTCTCTCGTCTCCGCAGCCATGACACTTGCAGGTGTGCCCACCCCCTCTGCCTCGGCCCCTGTGCCTGCCCCCCCTTCCGCCCTTCTTAGCTCTTTTCTGTGGGCGTGTCAGGTCTGGTTCTGCTTTCGCAGATGTGCATAGCAAAACACGTCGCGAAATTAATTTCATGTTACATACAGCATGAGCAGCAACGAGCAGCGAGAAGCAGAGGAGAAGGAATTTTTAATTAACTTACACGGCGTATGAGTAATATGAAATTTGTTGCCAATGTTGTTGCACAGCAGGCACAGCGAGCACAGCGCAACCACTGACTGCTTGGTCACGTGGGCATATCTCAGCCAAATTGTGTCCTTCCTGAGAAGAAGTGAGGAGAAGGAGGAAGAGATGCAGGAGGAGGAGAAGGAGGAAGCTGCAGGGGAAGGGAATCATTCTGAGCTGGGAAATGGGCAGTGGCTGCGGGTGTGGGAAGTTTTGATACAATTTGCGCTCGTTACGCGGTTTGCAACCCTCGGCAAGGCAAGAGATTCCCAGTTTTAAATTCACCCCCGCCAGGCGCTTAATCCCCTTCCCTTTCACTCCCCTCTTCCTACTAGCTCCCTGTGTTTTGTCATTAGTTTCGTTTTATAATTTATTAACGTCAACATTGTCGCACAATTCGTGCAAGGAGGCAAGTGAAGTGAAGAAGATTTTCCAACTGTTTTTGAGAAGCGTTCATGATGCGTTGCCTCATTACGCGCGTGTGTGAGGGTGCAGGGGAGGGGAGGGGGGCAGTGAACAGGGGGCGGTTGGTGCTGATGTTGTTGACAACGACTTTTGGCTTTAAATGACCAACGAAGCGGATGCACTTTAATTTGACAACAATTGCGTAAATTGCCTCGTCATGCTGTTTGTATATTGGCTCCCTCTCCCTCCCTCTCTCTCTCCGTGTGTGTGTGTGTGCAGAGCTAAGTAAACAGATACGTGTGTGTGAGTGTGTTTGTGTTGCTGCTCGAGTTTCGATTTTAATGGCTGCAGCTCGCAGACAACAACTGACACTAATGTGTCAAAGGTCACGTGCCATTCGTTTGCGACATTTTCAGATTTATCTCGCAGCCAAAAACTTGAAAGTGTCTCTGTGTGGGAGAGTGTGCGTGTGTGTGTGTTCGTGTGTGTGTGCGTGTGTCTCTAAAATAATGCCAGTTAATTGAAAAGAAAACTTTAAATCAGCAGCACGAATGGATTTTTGTAATGAAAACCCTAAGATACTCGTTAGTGACTGTATTCACTGCTATTCACACTGATCTGCGAGTGAATAGCGCGTGAATACACAGCGAGTAAAATGCTCTCAAGATAATATCAGCGTCCACACCTTGTTAATATGAAATTAATGACTGCATTAGATAAATTACAATCCAAGTGAGAGTGAGTGTGAGTGCGAGTGAGTGAGTGCGAGTGTGAGTGCTTGATTATACAGTGAGTCGTGAAGCAGGTGACACAAGCTCAAACAAAGACAGAAACCTTCGCCTTGGGCACAGACAAATTGCCACAAAAGGCATCGATAAATATCGATGCGAGTCGCTTGAGCTGTGCAGACAATGAAGGGGCGGCTTGGCAAGGAGGGGGTTAGGGCATAAAGGAAGGTCGCCCGCTAATGACACTACGTTTTAGGACCTTTCGCTTTGTTATTGTAATTAGCTTGCCCCCTTTGGGCCCGCCTGCTCGGCGGCAATGGCGGCATTCCGCAAGGGTGGCGCATTAAAATATGATTAACTTTGTGGCTCAGGCCATTGTCGTGTCTATTTAATTAGAATTTGGGGTCTATGCCATGAACACCATGCGCCACTCTAACCAAGGCGGGTATGCGCGACTTTACAGAATGCAAAACAATGGAATTTATTGGCAAGAAAATATGACAAACTCAGTGACAGTGCAATAATTAAAAAAAAAAAAAACGAAATTAATTGAAACAAGTAAACAAAAGAAAACATAAATAAAAAAAAATATTTGAAATCTAAAATATAAATTCTACATGTTTTTACTGCACCTTTAAATTGTCTCCGGCTTCATTGTTATTTCTTTTTTTTTTAATAATGAGGTTTATTTATGTGGCTTGGTTTATTTTTATTAAAAAAAAAAAACATTAAGTAAAAACAAACAGTGTCCAGCTTCATAGTTAATTATTATTTTTTGAGTATAAGGTTTATTTATCATTCTTCATGTTCAGATCTTCGAATGCTTTCTTAATTCCCGAGCTAAATATTTTGGGATCTGATAAATATGTTCATATCATCTAGATTTACACTTCTAACTCAGATAGTTGTGAAGTTTTATGTCTAATATTATCGTTGCTGAAAGATTCCCCATTGAAAGGTTTTCATCGTATTCTGCAAATGGAAATCTTAATGGAAATCTGGAAATATTATGGGAAACATTTTTGAAATTTTTACAATATATATAAAAAGAAAATTGTGCGCAAGTTTAACTAAATGAAGATTTGTTTTTATTCGAAGTGTAATCAAATAAATGAACAATGTTTATACATATATGTTGTATAATTAAATAGTGCCGCAGATTAGTGTTAATTGCTAGGGTATTGATTAGTCGATGTGAGTGTGCGTGGGCTGCCTTTTTTTTGGCCTCCTTGGCCTTGGTCCGTTTCCTGCGCTAACTAATGATACTTAGACAAGTTGGCCCGTGCCTCAAGTTGGCGCGGTGCGCTCTGGTTAGTCGGGAGCAGGGTGTCGCTTAACGGTAGTCGCTGCTCACAGCTCGAAGGCTGACAAAAGGCGCTAATCTATGTTTTACGTGTTTAGCGTTTACGCTTCTCGTTGGAACCTTTCCCTCCCTCAGTGCCAAGTATCTGACCGATCTAATCATAATTATGTGATTTGAATGGCCCTGAATTGTTGTACTATAATCGTATTAAAATGGCCACCCTTCGTCCGTCTGCTTGTCAGCTTAACCTGTGTGTGTGTGCAAGTGTGTGTGTGTGTGCCTGACTATCGCTGTCTTGAGGCCTGTCTCCGTGTCCGTCTGCGTCTCTCTCTGTGTTGTTGTTCCGCATTTTGTTAAAAGGTGACAATTAATTTGTCAATAATGAAAATTGTCAACGTCGCGCAGGGGCTCCGCACAACCCCCGTTCGTAGCCCCGCCCACCCCGTCTATGGCTAATTGGAGTACGAGTCTATTCCGTCAACTGGGCCTCGTCTGGCCTCGTCTCCCCTCGGCTCGTGCCAGGCGCATTTTGGCCATTATGCTTTCAGCCGTGCTTCGTTTTCGTGTTGTCGTCGTCATCGTCGTCGCCGTCGTCGTCGCCATCGTCGTTGTCGTTGTTGGACGACGTCATATCGTTATACTAATGATATATAGTCTAGCTGACGGTTCGCTCAACTTGGTAATTTTAATTATTTTGTCATTTGTATAAATTAAAATATTTTGTCGCTACCGCGTTTTATTGTCACCGATCAGCAAAGGGTTAAATATTGTCCCCATATGTGTGCACGTGAGTGTGTCTGTGTGTGTGTGTGTGTGTGCACATTGTACATATTGTCTGTATTATTATTTATTGATTAATGATTACTTAGCCGTAGGCTGCGTGACAACTCAATCAGATTGCGAGTATCTCGCACTGGAATTGAGTTTCATTATTCAATTTCCTAGTTTAAAGTTCAATTTTTCACTAGCCTTTTCACGCTGCGTTTCTGGAATATCTTTATAAATCAATTAAATGTAAAATATTAGCTTATTGATATTTATCAATATATATGACACTTATCAAGGACAGATAATCTCAAAAGAGATTGATGATTGATTTTTTTATTTTTTGATGTATTAATATTGATATTTGATATATTTTAATATATTTGATATATTGCTAACTATCAAAAATCATATATGTTGGCAAGTTATTAAGATCCTTTATTAAACTCAGTCTGTCAGAGTTTCTGGAAAATAGAGAAAAATAAGGTTCTCTTAACGTTTTGACCTTCACTTACTAATAAAGCCTTCATAAATTGAAATTTTTTAATTCACATTGATTGTTTTTTCATTTCTTATCTATATTAATGTTAAGCGTTTTTTACATTGCATACTTTGCAGGTGGCGCCTTAGAAATTCGTATCCTATTTAAAAAATTTCTTGAAATTACGCTTACAACTTGGCTATTTATTGTTATTACTTGAATGAAGTCTTAAAATTGTGTCGAACAAGCGCTAATCGCTCCACTGTGACGCGCCAATAAACTACAATTTTAAATTAGCAAAATTTACAGTTATGCTTAGAGAGTTTCATCAAAGTTGAGCACCATCAAGGGGTTCCAGATTCGCAACTCAGCATGCCTACCTCATGCCTTCGCCAGCTTCTCAGGTGTCTATGGTGGACCGATGAGTCTCACTCCTTTCTTCTCTCTCCTCTCCTCTCTCTTCACCTCCTCCTCGCTGCATTATGTTTTTTTCTCGGTTTTTGCCGCGGCGCAGCCCACGCATCTCTTCGTTTTTTTTTTTTTTTTTTTTTTTTTTCTTTTTGGGTTCAGCTTTGGCTGCGTTTCGTTTGCTAATGAGAAAAATTTTGAAAGATCTGAAGCGCCTGGCTGGGCCGAAAATTACCAAGAATTCTTCGCATTAACGAATGAATCTGAGCCGTGGCAAGACGAGGGGCGAGGACGGATGGGATGCAGCTTGGGGTCCAAGCGAACCAAAATGGCCAAAAACGACGTGAAAAGACAACAAAAATGGCGATAGAAATCGTGATACAATCACGTCTAGACTTTTACGAATTGCACCTACTAAAACAACAATCCCAAAAAACAACAACAACAACAGCAACATCAACAACAAAAAAGTAATGAGAAAAAAAGTCAAGTCAAACAAGTTGGAGTGATCTAGTGGAGACTGTCGGACGTGGTAGATACCCAGTAGAAAATTATGTTGGAGTTTCTTTTGTCTTTCCTTCGAATTGTTAGAGATTAATTCGTTTAAAATCGATAATTTTTAAATAAAAAAATATATCAAGTAAACCAATTCTAAGTTCTTTATCTTCGCTCTGTGCACACGATATTCAAAGTTTCTAAAATATATTATTAAAATTTTTAAAGAAATTAATTAATATTAAAGATCTAATTCTTGAGTTATATTTACTACAGCTTAAGCGATAGTTACTACAGATTAACCGATAGTTACCGCAACTTAACCGATAGTATACGAAATAAATTTAAAATTTCCCACTTTAATTGAATTTACAACTAACCATAGAAACCTTTTAAAGTAGGCCCTATCAATAGCTTTTCACAGCTTTAAATGCTGAACAAATATTAAAAGAGAACATTAAACTATCGTTCATACTATCGGTCAAATGTGAATTAAAGAGTAATAAGACCATCTCTAATGTTGCTCTGCAAATAAATGCGGTATTTGAGTGCACACCATGCCCTTTGGGCATTTTATGTCTGCAGGGTATACGGGAACTGCAGATTGTCGGGCTGTTATTGCTGTTGTTGGCAGGTCGCGCGGTCAAACAGCAACGTCAAAATCGCGACGGCAGGGCAGAATGGCCATGGACTTGACTTTGACTTGGATTTGGAAACTTAGCAAACTTAACTTGCACCGGCAGCTGAAGACGCCAAAAGGCAAAAACAGAAACGGACGCGGACGTGGACGTGGACGAGGACGAGGACGGGGTTGCGGGTAACGGGTTGGAGACGAGGACGCGAAGTGGCATCCAGCCGCAGACGCAGACTCAAACTCAAACTCAGACTCAAAGTCAGACAAGTTGGCAATGGCAGCAACAGCAGCAGCAGCAGCAGCGTCTGTGGCTAATTACAGGGCTGCCAGCAACAGCAACGGCAACGGCAACAGAAGCAGCAGCAGCAGCAACATCAGAAACAGCAACAGCAACAGATATAGAATGATATATTTAAGCCAAGTTGCTGTGGCTCCTGCCTTTATTTCGCAAAGAGGCCTTTTTATTTAGCCACTGCAGTGCCAAGGGAAGGTCCCAGCTGAGAGATATTAATATGGATTGACTTTAGTAGCAGATACATTCGCATATGAGTTATAGCCAAATGTAGCTGCAATTTGATTATGATCATTATATGGCAAATCCAGCTGAAAGTCATCGAAGAAGCTGGCAAAGAATAAGTCATACCAATTATAATGCTGGCTATAAGTTGCATTCACTGATAGAGTGTTATGCTATGACTGTTTGTAAAGTGAGAGGAGTCTATAGAGAGTGACCATGATCATTTGAAATATTGGTTGGGATAGTTTTTGAGACTGTTATAGTTTGTTTTTGATATCGCTTGAGTTCGACACCTTACTTATTCTTGCATCCTGAGTTGCTTTGGGTTTCCTTACCTCACTTATTCTTTCTTCCTGAGCTGTTTTTGATTTACTTCCTAAAGAGTTAGAGATCCCCTGCGTGTCAATCCTTTGTGCTATATTAATATTATGCCATCTTAAATTGATAACTTTTCTAACGGATTCAATTTTAATTCGGATTAAGATTCAGTTTCTGATGAGATGCAAGCTTGAGTTCGGTTGTGTTCTGTGTGTGTGGGACCTTTGCAGTCCGACAGGTCCCACCGACCCAAATGGGCTCATCCCGACGAGGTCGCTTACGTAGGTGGCACACACACACACACACGCACACACAGACACAGTCACACAGTGTTATTTCGATACAGTTTCCAATGTTGCCGCCATCCTCCTCCTTGAAGCGACTTTCTTTGTACTTTGCCGCATTTTTGATTTGGTTTTCGACTGCTCAAATAGTGTTTTATTTTGTTGTTGTTGTTGTTGTCGGTTTTTTGGTTTTGTGTTGTATTTTTTCTTGCTCTTTGTTGTTGGGCCTTTTGTCTGACTGACTTCGAGCTGGTCTTCGACACTTTAACAGCCCATGCGGCTCTTTGTTTGGTTAATTATGGCCCAGCCTAGTGGCGCCAGTGGCTCAGTGGCTCGGTGGCTCTGAGGCTTCTCCGCAGCCTCGAAGATTGCTCTCTAGGTCTGGCAGCTCGTTCACAGATTTATTAATTTTCGGCGCGTTTATTTTCCATCGTTTATTAATCGATTTTCACTTAAGAGGCAGCACCGAAAATCAATTATAATTATTGCTATTTGTATAAGTACTCTCGACTCTCTCGGGACTATCCGTTTTGAGTATTAAAATGCATTCACACGCCAGCTTAGAAAGTGCCCAGAGTCGTCATTGGACAGGCGAAGTTTTCACGCTCTTGATGGACCCATCTGCAAGTGTTTTACAAGATAATCTGTTCGACTTGGGAGAGTGACTTAATAATTAGAGACTCGGCTGAGGGAAGCGTGTCAAAGATTTATTCCAAAGATCGAGGAGTCTCAGGAAGGCAACGGTGAATACAATTTAGAGTTTTAGCAGTCTGTCGAAGTCAAGTTAGGTTATGTTGTATATGAAAATTGTATTAAGAACTTCAACTTTATTGGATGAAAATTGAATCAAGAACTTCAACTTCATTTCGTTAAAAACATAGAGTTTCTCAACAGAAATTCCAAGTTTAAACATTTCCTTAAAAAAAAAAAAATTAAAGTAAAGCAGGCCAGTCACAAACTGAGTTCTAAATACATTGAAACCATTCTATTTGCTTATTTAAACATAATATCATAAATATAAGTTGGTATTGCCCTTTCAAATTCTTATGTTGATGCTTCAGAGTCAGTTCTTATAGGCCTCGTTCATTTGAAGCTCACTGTGCGTAAGCCATAGTGATATATCTATAGATTCCGGGAATACGCGTTTTTCGCTTTTTCACTTTGGTATTTTTCAGAAGTTTCTGCACAGCGCAAAGAGACGTGACTCGGCCCCCATCAGACGTTGTGTCAAAGACGCATAATTACAGGTTAGCGGACAGTTCGTGAAACAGTGGATCGCCAGAGTGCTAGAGGAAGAGAGACAGACAGTGAGAGAGAGAGAGAGAGAGGGAAGAGTGAGACAGAGAGCAGACAGTAGACAGCAGAGAAATCATTTATATGAAAGATGAACCGAGTGAAGTTGTTTGTTTGTCAGTGGCATCGGGCAATGGCTGCAAAAGGAGTCGAAACCCTTTTTGGGCCGCTGGTAATGTTGCTTTGGGTCAGACATTGCGCAATGATGAATGATTTGTAGACAGTTGCTGGGCCAACGGGGCGACGCATGGAGTCAAGTCCGAGTCGGAGTCGGAGTCCGAGTCGGAGTCGCAGTCTTGGGGGCGAGCCGAGTAGGTAGACTGATGCTCGGTCGGCCTCATGACAAACAGGTGTCAAGAGGGTGCTGGAGGCTGCTTTATGCTTTGCTTGTGCTCTGTCTCTCTCTCTCCCTCTCTCTTTCTCCCTCTCAGACATTTGTTAGACTGGAATGTATGTGTGTGTTAGCCCGATCCCAATGGGCGTTGTCCACTCAGAGCCACTTTCGGCTCAAGCGCTCTGCCAGGCTCTATTAATTTCATTACAAAATTGTTTGCCTCGCAATTTATCATAGGAATCTAAGTTCTTTATAGAGCACACAATGCTCGGCTCGTCCTTGGCCTGACCCAATAAAAAGAAGGCGGCAAAACTCGAGCAAGCAGTTCGTCCCATTGCCATGATAAATGATGCACAACCAGGCTCAGCTCAACCTGCTCCTGCTACTGCCGAATGAATGAATATGCCCTTTGTACACTCGGTCGCATGTAATTAGTGCAATTGCTGAATGAATTTCGCCCAGTGCAGTGCGCCGTTCTTGGAATTTCGTCCCGGCAATCGGCTAATGAGTCCCGCTCGCTCCCTTTGACGGCAAAAGCACCTACGGTGCGCCTAATGCACCCGCAACAGGCACCAGGCAGCAGTCCGGGCTCTGGCTACTTGGACTACATTTCACAGGCATTTCACCTTTATGCCGGGATAACTAATGACAACTTCTAAACAGCAGCTGCAGCAGCCAAGTGCAATTGGCATTTGCAAACTGTGTGTCCAGTTCGGCCTCTTTGACTTTGCTTCGATATGATAAAAGACGTGCCGAATCTAGACGGCACCCGCAGGACTTATGGATCTCTTCAGACTCTCAGGTTCATTAATTAGAATCTCTTTCAATATCATTGATCTCTTGCTCTGTTTGTTCAACTGCTTTAACGAGTGATTTTTGCAACAGTTCTCGCATGTTCTAAGAGGTAAAAAAAATTAAAAATAAAAAAAAAAAAAAATTAACAAAAAAAAAAAATAAAAAAACAATAAAAAAAAAACGGCTCTGTAGAAAACTGTCAGTATTGGTTTATGAACAGGTTAATAATAATTATAATAAACAGTTAATAATAATTGTAAGCAAAGTTCAACTTGGAAATTTCTTCGTACTTTCATGACATTCTCTTGCTCTGCTAGAATGCTCCATTTGAAGCTGGAAAAACACTGGCAAACGATCTTAGCCAAACTCTTTTCTTAGCCTTTTACACAGTTTTGGTTCAGGGCAGCGGAAAGGGTAGCCAGGGGATTGGGGGGAACAACGGCCTGCTGCCATTGGAGGCGGTTTTTTGTTTTTTTTTTCCATAATGCCTTTGCTTTTCTTTGGGTTATTTTTTTGCGCTCGCATACACAAGGAATAATTCACAGAACATGCGAATAAAATTTTTAATAATTCTCATGGCACAACGTTAAATAAATGAGCGCAAAAGGTAAATTCAAGAACGGCGAATGGCGAACAGGGAAAAAGTCTGCCTAATGTCTGGGCCGCGTTGAGAGCGGGCTCGTCTGCCCGTCGCTGCTTTTGACATACAAATCTCTTCGTCGTCTGCGTTATATGGTATGCCCAGAAAAGTGGGTTGGAACTAAATCTTCAACGCGTCGGGCATATCTGGGCAGAAAACTCCAACAGCACCAGCAGCAGCAGCATCCAGGCCTGGCTGCCCGTGGGCCACGAAACTTGCGCAGAACCTCGACGCGACTCGACTTGACTTGACTCGAAATCATCGAGGATGAAAATGCTGGCAGGGATTGAGGCAAGTGGTGTGTGCGGCACCGACAAACACCGACCTGGATATATTGATAATGCAGACAAGCTGCCAGGCAACGACAGCGACAGCAACGGCTTTTGTTGTTTTTATTTTTTACTTTTCGAGAGCGTTGCGAAAATGTTAAGCGCTTACATTGTACTCCGTACTAAGAATTTGCAAAGGGTATAGAGCTCCTCAAATTTACAAGAATTTGAGCATCAGATGTATTAGAAACCTTATAGAAAGTGGCTTAGTAATTTGACTCGGGAATGAATATAAAAAAAAGGATTTATTTTTTTATTTTGAACGATATCATGGTGTAGAATGAATATGCACTAGTTTATTATAAATACATATTATACTGCACAAAAATAGATTTTATATTTTAAGGTGAATAATAAGTAATCTAAAGTAATATTTGCCATCCCATCACATTTTTGAAAGTCCCAGTTTTATTCAATAAATAAGAATTAAATTCATTTTTGCTTGCTTAAATTTTTAATATTTAATTAATTCCTTTTTTTATATATTTCATTCAAAACCTTTAAAAAATGAGGTTAATTGACTGCTTTGATTTTTAACAGTTAAAAAAAAAAAATAATTAAGATTTGTATAAGACAATGGCTTTTATTTCCGATGCCATTTCCATAGGGTACCTAAGAAGTCATGCCGTCGTTTTCTTTTGCGATCATCGCAACTGCTTTACTAGCTGTTTATTTTCTTCGGCAGATTTCTTTTGCTTTGCTTACTTTGCCATTGTCGGCATTTTTCATTTTTCGTTTTGATGTTTTTTTCTTTGCCCCGCTTTTATTTGACTTTCGCAGCAGCATCACGAAAATTTAGCATGGCCAATGCGCGCGCAGGTTAAAAAGCCAAAAAGCCAAAAAAATCTTTTCGCTTTTGACATGCAAATTTCTCTAGTCGCGCGAACAAGGAAAAAGAGCAAGTCGAAATTGTTTTCAGACATCCATTCATTCATTCAACCATTCATCTATTCGCTAATGGGGCAACCATAACAAAAAAAAAAAAAGTTGGCAATTTTGCGCTCTCATAATTAAAAGATTTAATTTGGCGCACAAAATGAGGCATAGGTAACTCCCCTTTTAGGCATACTTACTATGAATGGGTATACTTAAGACACGTCTGTGAGGGGCATGACTAGTGCAAGGCCGAAGATCAGATACTCTTTGGAGTGTTAAGTGATCTGCCAAAGGGGAATAATAGATGTCAAATGTGAACTAAAGATACACATGGCTTATCAAATATAAATAACTATATATAATATGATTTACCAAGATTTACAGGGATCTATTATGGTATACCATGATATATTGTGATATATTTTCATATATAAACTCAAGATTCACATAGCTTGTCCTTGCATACCACGATATAATATGACTTTTCAAGATATATCATGGTAATGACGATATATTATAATATATTTTAATGTACCATTTTATATATTATAATAAATCATAACATACTATAAATTTATGTACTTTATGATATGATGTCCTATTATAAACTAAGATTTACCCATGAATACCAAGGCTTACCTTGATATATCATTGTATAACACGCTATATTATGATATATATCAATGTACTTTCATATTGACCATAATATACCACAACACACAAAAATATAATATGAGGATACCATAGCAAGATATATCTAAAGTTAACAAGTCATACCATGAAATATTAATGTATACCAAGATGATATATCATTGTATACAATAAGATATTATGATATATTTTAACGTACCACGATATTTATCACATAATATACCAAAACACACAATGATATACTCTGATGTGCCATTATACGAGGGTCGTTTGATAAGTCCGTGACTTTTTGTATTTGCCGCGCACCTGCTCTAAATACAACACTGCTCCTGTCAGCAGTTATCGATTAACAGCTGACTGTAAAATTTTGAGAAAGCTGCGTTTTTTGGTTTGCGTTTTATAGGCATTGAAAGCAGACGATCTCGATCTCCATTTTCGTTAAAATTCACGAGATCGTCTGCTTTCAATGCCTATAAAACGCAAACCAAAAAACGCAGCTTTCAAAATTTTACAGTCAGCTGTTAATCGATAACTGCTGACAGGAGCAGTGTTGTATTTAGAGCAGGTGCGCGGCAAATACAAAAAGTCACGGACTTATCAAACGACCCTCGTATACCAAGATATATCTAAAAATAAAAACTCATACAATGATAGACTCGAGTTCACCATGATATAGAAGCATATACCATGATATTTTATAGTATACTCGGATAAAACATCATTTATACTAAGTTTCCATTTTGTACTAAGATCTATTATATATTTTGTTTACCAGCTGGGAAACCATGAAATAGATTTTGTATATCCAGATATATCATGATATCTTCAAGTTTTCAAGCTTGTACAGCCCTAATGGGGTCACACACGCTACCCTGGGCTGCCTTAGACATCTCTTAGCTAAAGGAAATTGGCCAGTGTGTAAGGGTATACTATAGCAACTGTAATGGTGCAAATCGTTTTTATCTGGGCTCATTAAACGCGGCGGTCTCAAATGAGAGAGCAGCTATAAAGATCCATTTAATAGGCCCGATTTGAAGTGCCTTCCAGCCATTATATATTTAATAAACAGAACAGTTAGTGAAGTGAGAACTGAAAATCTCTAAGCAGATTCACAGTGAGTGCTATCTGTGAATGTATCTGCACTTGCAGCATCTAATAAACAGTTAGCCCATCATCAATTAGCCCCAATATGACGATCATATGGGGCAAGGGCAGGGCATGGCCTGTCAATCAGTGGCCAGCGAGCGAGCAGGGTGTAGGAGGGGGTGCCTCGACACGTGCACTGATTTCTCACTGAGACTGTGAACTTGTCAAAGAGCTGTCACAACCACTCATCATCATCAGCATCGGGATTGTTTGCTCCGACTGGGGATATTGTCTCCGTGTTGTTGCTTGTTCCCATCGGGTTTGTGTTCCGTTCTTGTTGTTGTTTGTTTTTTTCTTTCTTTTAATTAGCTGCTGTGACATTTTTATGAGCTGCCAAAGGGGTTGGCGGCAGGTTTTCGGCATTTTGATGGGCAGGTCTTGCTTCCTTCTTGCTGTCATCATGTCGTCGTCGTTGTCGTTGTCGTTGTTCTCATTGTTGTTGTTGTTGTTGTTGTTCCCTGTATGCGCTGCTAACAGCGCAATAAAAATTAATTGAGTGGCAGCAGCTTAGCGAGGCAACTTGTCTTGCCAGCACCCACCCGCACTGCCAATCGCAGCAGCAGCCCCCTAGGCAACAGCATTTAAAGCAGATCGTCCACCCATCTATCCCCACGCGCTTGTCCTGGCACTGGTACCCACTGTGGAAGGCCCTTAAAACACGCACTGGCTCTGCTGCCTGATGTTGCTGTGTGTTTGCTGGCCTCGACTGTTTGTTTATTGCTTGCCTCCCCCCTGTACCCCTCCCACTCTGCAGAACCCTGCACAACTCTCTCTCTCTCACTCTCCCACGCCTTGGCAGCGAGCAACCAGCAGCAAAGCCTTCCTTCTCCTTGTACTCTGCTCCCCTTTTAATGCGTGCACTCTCACTGAGTGTGTGTTCTTGTTGTTGCTGTTCTTGTTGTTGTTGTTGTCAACGGCAAAGGCCACGCCTTTTTTGCGTTAATTTCATTGGGGGGGAAATTGCAACGGTACTGCCTGAGCAAACCTCAAGCCAAACCAAACGAAAACCGAAACAAGCCGAACCAACAACAGCAACAACAACAGCAACAGCAACAGCAACAACAACAACAACAGAAACAGAAACAACAACAGCAGCAGCAGCAGCAGCGAACCCAACCCAAGCCAACACAACCCAAAAGGCAGCCCAACCCAAAGCCAACTCAAACCTGGCGAATCCAAAACCCAATCCAAGCGCATCCAGAGCTATTCGCTCTCGTCCCAGCTCTCCCCCCCCTCGTGCCAAGCCCTGTCCTTTCCCGCACCCCCACCCGCACCCGCACCCTCCTTATCTTGTTTGTAACGCTTTTTATTTTGTCATTGTCATCACCATCGTCGTCGTCGTCGTCGTCGTCGCCGTCGTTGTCGTTGTGGTTGTCGTTGTCGTCAGCTTTCAGTTGTCGTCTGTTTATTTCTTTATTTGAATTTTTATTTGCCTGTTTATTTTTTATTGGAACTTCATTAAATGTTGCCTTTTGTGTCGTTGTCATGCTGAAAATTGTCATAAAAAACAACAACAACAGCAGCAGCAACGCACAGAGCATTGGAGAAATTTTCCTTGCGCCACAGGGCCACGCCCAGCAACCTCCTCCCCCCAAAAAGGGATACAATGTGCGGCGTATGCGTATTTTTGCAGAGTTATCTCGAGTCCTTTTCTTGTGAAGTGCCAGAGGGAACTGAGACAATGGCAATACAATCAGGGTAAAGAGTGTTAATCTTTATACAGTTTGTTGTAGATGTATTATAAATATATTATATTATTGTTCTGTTACGAATACTAAATAAAGTTAAGTCAATATTCTTCTCTTGAAAACATATTAAAAACTTCTTCAAATAGGAAATATTATGGGAAAGAAAGATCATATAAACAGACATATTTTAATACCTAGATGATTGAAAAATTTTCAGATTTTATATAAGTAATATAATATAATATTTTCCAATATATACAATATAATCCATGATCAAGCTGCAAAGTTCTTAGTCAGTAAATTAACTATCTAAACTTACTCAAGAACTGTCTAGGAAACCCTAAAGCCTTTGCCCAATGAGCAACATTTAAAAAATAGTTGAAAGATATTTGTTACTAGTAAACTTAATACTGTTAGTCTATTTACCACTTCCAATACATTTATGATCTTCTTTCTTACTCAGCTGACTTTTATTTGCATTTATTATGCCATCTTTACTTCACATCATACTTAGGTCTTCTCTGAAATGGTCTGTGAATCTTTCGATAGAATCTATTTGGGAATCTGAGCTTCCGGCGGCGTTGGGTTCCGTGGAAAGCAAAACTATCTGGGAAACTACCATCTAGGTACTACTTAATCCAGTTTGGGGTGAGGAGAAATAAGGGGAGGAGGGCCCCTTGCCATGTGGCAGCCACCCAGGACAGCTTTCGTTCGTTCATCGTCTCGTCGTTTTCATTTCATTTGGCCGCATACGTTAGCAATGCATTTTTCATCTTTTTAACATTTTTTTTGCCATCTTTCTCCGTCTACGTCTCTCCGCTCTGCCTGATTGTATGACAAGATAATGCTCAAGATATATGCGCCTTGTCAGACAACAAAAGCAAACTACAAAACAACATGCAACAACAGCAACAGCAACACAATGCGAAAAGGGGCAACAACAACAGGAAAAATACTAATAAAAATTATTTCAGCACTGAAATTGTTGCTGCAACACAAGAAAAGAAATAAAAAACCAGTGAGAGAGCGAGGGGGAGGGGAGGGAGAAGAAAAATAATATAATGCGGCAGCAGCAAGGAAGAGTTAGTCCGAGAGCCGAGCTGGTCGGCACCGAAGAGCAAGAGGAAGAAGAAGAAGCAGAAGTTGGCAACGGCGGCAAACAAAATAAAATTTATTAATTCACAATAATAAATTTTTGTGTCTTTCGTTTTCGATTTGTATCGAATGATAATTACAGGTTATGCTGTAAGAAGAAAAATGTTTCGCTTGCCGTGCCCCTGCCCCTGCACCTGCCCCGTGCCCCGTGCCCCATGCCCCACTTCGATTGCCGACTCCTTCTGCAACTTAGGATCTGTCGGGCTTGGCTTCCAGTTTCAGCCACTCGACACACGGCATGCCCTGCTCTTGGACTGGCTTGGGTCCCTCGACTCTCCCCCTCTCTCTCTCTCTTTCTCTCTCTGTCTCTGTCTCTTTCTCTATGTTAGTCCCGGGGTTGACTTTGTCGACTTTTTGGCGCTGTCGAGCAGGATAATTAATTGAGTGGACGAACAACACTTGAGTGTGAGTAAGACCGTCGATTATTTGGCCGTACCACTTACCTCTCTCCCCCCTCTTTCACACCCCTCCCCCTCTCTGCATCGGGCATTAGACATATGTATGTACATTCATCGTACTAGGAGACCAGTCCCCGCTTCAAAATGCATTTGCCATTACTTTTTCATGACATATTCAGCTACTGTTGAATGGCTTTCATTTTGCAGTTGGCGGGAGATGGAACGCGATGCGAGTCAGTTATGTGGACAGCAACAGCAAATTTGATTATGGCAGTGAGTCAACTTTTTCGATTAGCCCAAGGTAGATTAATCGATACAAAAACATAAAGAGTTACCCCCTTTATAAATACTAAATTGTGTTCGCCTTGAAATCGGAAGTGAAAGTGAACAGACTGAGGCAGTTGTACAACGTGTGTGGAGCTAGCTATTTATTTATTTGAAGTCAGTTTATATTTGATAGAAATTTATTGTACTCAGTGTAGATTGAGTGATTTGGGTATATAATTTTTTTTTTTTTTGTTTTTCTTTTTTTTTTTGTACTATGTGTTTTGCATTCTGAATGGGACTGCGCAGCTTATCAAAGTCAAAAGATATTTCTGAATGAGAATATGCGTGAAACTTTCTATATCTACTTGTCACATGTAGGTTAGAAGGATATTAAAACAATTTCAGGCAAAAGGAAGCATCTCCGAGTCCATTTTCTATGTACAGCTATATATTCTTAATCAGTGTCAACTGTGGACATGAGAACTCCATGTTTGTTCGTATGAACACCCAGATCTCAGAGACTAAAGAAGGTTACCAGATTTGGTGTTTATGTGGAATTTTAAAGCCCACAAATACAGTTTATTTTCAAATTCAACCACTCCACAGTGGGAAAAAAGCCGTTTTTCCGGCATCTACTCCAATTTTAAAGACAGAGACATGAAATTTTCACGGAGAAAAATACCAAAACAATAATTTATTGAAGAAAGAAAAGAATTTCAAACTCTAAATTTCTACAAATAACTACATCAATTTCGTCAACTCTAATCTATAATTACTCAGTTGCTGAAGGCGGTGAAAATATATAAAAAAATTTTTTGAGTAGCTTAAAATGTCGTTAAATTAAAAAAAAAGTTTTTTTTAAATGTACAACAACTTAAAAATTGTAAAAATGCCTTAATAATCGACTTTTTCCCATAGTGCACTCCCACTACAGCGCCGGAAATAAGGAAGTTAGGGAGTTGCCACATAGATATAACTTTAAAAAGTTTATGCATGTTTTATATATTTATTTGTAATTCATATTTACGCATCTCTCTCTCTTTCTCCCTTTTCCCCAGCAAAGCACTTTAAGCTTTTATAGACTGGAATAACATACATAGGTTAATCAAATTTGCGCAATTATCCGATTATATTGGAATAGGCCACTTGAGTAAAGTGCGCGCTGTAACCAGATATACCCCTCATATATATGGCACGCTGGTCATATATCACATGACTAGTTGGGCTGGAATGGGCAATTTGCATATCTTGCTCGATTTGATTTATATTGATTCATTGTTGTCATTCAATTGCATTCATTGACGGTGGGCACTGTAATTATGCTTGATTATGCAATTAAAATGCAACGACAAAACGACACATAAGGCAATGCTGAGGGGGGTGAGTGGGGGCACTGCTAAGAACTGTATTAAAGTGGGCGCGGCAAGTGGGAGGGGCTATGAGTGCGCTATGCCAAAAAGCAGCGGGTAATAAATCGATTGAAGGCGCCATCAATAAAAGCTGAGTCAAGTGAGCGAGATAGCAGAAAAGAGAGAGAGAGAGAGAGAGAGAGAGAGACAGGCTGAGCTATAGAAAGGAAGCATGACTGGAGAACAGTAGCTGCCAGAGCATTTAGTCTAATTATGATAATTTCGCTAAGCGCCTCGAGCTGCAATCGATCAATTATGCGGCACAGCGAGAGCAAGACACAGAGACAAAGACAGAGAGAGAGAGAGGAAGAGAGAGGGAGGGAGATGGCACGATATCCTGTGGTGGATATCACACCTCACCTCACGCAGTTGAACAATTTGCAAATTCGACATTTCGTCAACATGTTGCTCAACATCTCATCAAAACTATATTAAAATAATAAATAACAATAATTAAGTGCAATGAAGCCGCAAAGGCGGACAGCCCAAGGAGAGAGATAAACGGGGGGAAGAGAGAGGGGGCAGAGTGAGACAGAGAGTACTCGCATATTGCAGGCCGCTGCACGTTGGCACCCTTTTTCAGCTTAAACACAGGTTTGGACCACGCCAACAGCCGCCGCCGCCCTCAACTCGTCTCCGACAGAGACAGACAGACACAAAGCGACAGAGAGAGGGAGATAGCGCGCAGCTCGAGTGTGTAATCAAGGAAGGTAGTCATTATATAGTAAGCTCGGCCTTAACTTGGGGATTTATGTAGAATATCGTACAATATGTCGGCGGCAGCCGCGGCGTTGATGCGGTAATTTTGATAGCTCTATTAGCGAAAAAGATTCAATCTAACCGCAATTACATAATATTCGTACTAACAAATTAGTCGGTTGTGCTCCCTCCCTCCCCATGATTCACCTAGATTATTACTAGCGAAACGGAATCGCTGCAGTTATTCAGCTCTAGACAATTTACAGCTGCTGCACGGAAGTGGATTATAGAGTTTGAAATATATATTATAGATAGATATATTATGTTTGGAAATTTGTATATTAATTCTTTATCCACATTATCAAATGAAGTAAGGGGGAGACTTTGATCGTGGTAAGAATATGCCAAGCTAAGAGTAAACACTTTAATTGATGATATTAGCTTAGATATAAGAATGAATATGTCAAGTTGAATGTTAATACCATAATATTTGATATAAGGAGAAATATAAAGATGAATATGTGAAGGTTAGAATTTAAGGTAGAACTTAATGGTATAATTATAAACATAATACAAAGATATATAAAATGGAATATCATAATATATGACATAAAGATTGATACACAAGAGAATATGTCAAGCTGAAAGTTGTACAATAGTATTCAAATATAGTTGGCATAGTTGAGGAATAAGTTGTGTATGGGAGATGGTTTTATAATTTTCGTATAGACCTAAAATATACTATATAAGGCAAACATATACTTGAATATTGATTCTTGATCCGCATAATCAATAGGCCAAGCTAAGAATAAATATTTTAATTGATGGTATTAAAAAAGATATAAAGCAGAATATGTCAAGTTAAGATTTTATGCCATTATATGCTCATGATATAAAGTTAAAGATAGTGAAGAATATGCCAAGTTGAAAGTCAATACTATATAGTCTACATAGTTAACATACTTCAACTAAAAGTTGTTCGGCATTAAATATACTATATAAGGCAAACATATACTTGAATATTGATTCTTGATCCGCATAATCAATAGGCCAAGCTAAGAATAAATATTTTAATTGATGGTATTAAAAAAGATATAAAGCAGAATATGTCAAGTTAAGATTTTATGCCATTATATGCTCATGATATAAAGTTAAAGATAGTGAAGAATATGCCAAGTTGAAAGTCAATACTATATAGTCTACATAGTTAACATACTTCAACTAAAAGTTGTTCGGCATTAACCTCACTCTACCCACTGCGAGGAAGAGTGCAATAGATTATAAGCATATTATGCCAAACAGTTTGCCAGGGCAGGGTTGCTCGATAGAAAGACCTTCGGAATTTGTGTGTGTGTGCGAAACTGTCAGAAGCTAATTAGCCAAGTAATTATTGTTATTAACTTGACGGGGCGCAACCAGGGGCGGAGAGTGCAGGCAGTCAGGCAGCCAGTTGCCAAAGGATGCCCCATGCCGATGATGATTGCGATGATATACAAATTTCGAGACGAAAATTTGATTGATTCGCATTTGCGATCGATCGATCAGTGGAAGATTTAAAGTGTGTGCTCTCCCCTTTTGTTGTTGTTGTTGCTGTTGCTGCTGTTGTTGTGCTTAGACACTTAAGCGCTACCGTGTGTCAGGACAAGCAGCGCCTAGCGTGATTTTTCCTGTCGCTGCGGGGCATCAACTGGCCCTGGCCCTGGATGGACGATGGACGTCGGACTTCGGACGTTGGCTTAGTGTCTGTAACTGCTGTTGCTGTTGCTGCTGCTGCTGTTGTTGTTGTTGCTGTTGCTGCTGCTTGCGTTGTATCGGCGTAAGTTTCGAACGTCGCTTGGACGTCTACGACCCACTTCAAAGTGATTTACGATTCTGTGACACGCCCTCGCCTAGCAATTTAGAGAATGAATTCCCCTCCAAAAAAAAAATAAAGAACACTCGCTACACACACTGTGTGTGTGCGTGTGTGTGAGTGTTCTATACATATACTAACATACTTAGCAGACGGCTATATTTGGACTGCGAACTGCGCACCGTGGACTGCGGTTAGTTACTTGACTTGTCCAGGGGGGGATCGTGCGGGGGCAAGGGCAGGGCGCCGCTGCTGTTTTTGTTGTTCTTGGTCGAACGCATAACTTGAACTTTTCGCATTCATGAGCTCTTGACTAAGGGCGAAGGGGGGCGGGGCAGGACTGTGGCCTGAAACTGAGCTTGGGCAATTGTACTCGGACTCGGGTTCGGACTGTGCTTGTGGCTGTGGCTGTGGCTGTGGCACCAACGCCCCCACGTGGCAGGGCGCTTGCCGCTGGTGGTGCCGACTGCAATTGTGTTTCTATAGCTCAAGTATCGCCTTAAGAATAGTTGTTGTTGAAGTTCTTCTGCTGCTGCTATGCTTCTTCTTCTTCTCTTATGTTTTTCTACTTCTGCGTCTGTGTGGCTTTTATTGTTTCTTGCGGGGCACTTTCCCTTTTCATGCATTTCTCTCTCCCTCTCTCTCCCTCTCTCTCCCTCTCTCTCCCTCTCTCTCCCTCTCTCTCCCTCTCTCTCCCTCTCTCGTTTGCCCAGCCCAATAAACTTAATTATATATTGTATACCCATTAGTGTGTGTGTTTGTGCGTGTGTGTTTGTGATGGGGTGGCATAGGTAGCAGCCTAGCTAGCAAGTTCCTTTAGCTCTTTGTTCCACACAGGGTATCTTGTATTCGCACCCTCCTTCATTTTTTTTTTTTACGACTCACATTAATTGTCAATACTGAGAAACAATTTATTTATCATGTGTATCACGACTTGCTGCCATTAAATGTGCTGAGAAGGTCCTGCAACTGAAATCTACGCCATCATTTTTGACTTTAATTTCAGATTTATTCGTGAACTTGCACAAAATGCTCAGCAGTTTTAAAAAGTGCCCAAATAATCGTCCATTATTGTTTAGAGAACAGTCTTTTATCTCTAATTGAAAATCTACAAAAGTGGCGCAGTAATAAGTAAAATTTGTCTAATTGAAATGTTCTAGAATATCTTGGCTGTCTCTATAAAATGATATATGGCAAAGAAATGAACCCAAAAGAGACACATTAATGAAGCGCAATCGATGATTATATCAGCACTTGGCGCCTCTCGCCTCATAGAGTAATTAAACTATTGTTTTGTTCCAACAGTCTGTGATTAGCAAGTGTTCTCAACAAATATCGCACGTTATCGAATTGTTAATCGAAATGGGCAACGGAAAAGTTAGAAATTTGCATTTGAACAGCAACTAAAACAGTCAATTAACTCACTCGTCATCGACCTGTCGGCCCGCTGCATCGATAAATCGATAATAAATACAATTAAGTATTAAATTTATAATGAAATTAAACGCTTAAGCAGCAAATTGCTCAATTTGATTCGGGGCGTGGCCAGGTGTCCTCTGATTGGGAGACTTTAACAAATTGCAAATGGTTTAATTATGCGCAAATGGCTGACAATACGAGTGTCATTATAATTGTCCCCAGGGCGGAGGCAATGAAGGAAGGTGCAAATCATCGCGAGGAATAGTCCAGACACCTCCGCCCCCCATTCCACTTACTCCCTTTTTTACTCTGTTTTCACTCCCACACTCAGCTGAGCTGTACCGCCAGCCGGGCCACGCCCAACTTCCACTTGAAGTTGTAGCCAAAGTTGAGCCCAGAGTTGACGTCGACGTCCGCTAAGTGCAGTGCGTGCATTGAATAATTGAAATTGTAAATAGAATTGCTCGCCTGTCATTGTGCGCGCGCTTGTCGTGGGAGGTTGACGTCAATATTCGTAGCAACTATCGGCTGTTCTATCGGCTCAGTTTGTAGCTATCGCAGTAAGTTACAGTTGTTTCCTTTCACTTTCGGTAGTTCAGATGATGAATGCTCTGATTCTGTAGTTCAAGTTTTAGTTGTGAAGTTTTAATTCAGTTACTATCGATACTTCACAGTCAGTCCATAAATATATCGTACTATCGATTGTTTTTGACATGAATTCTTTATACAGATGTACTTTCAGTAATTGAAATTATAAATAAAATTTCTGCCTGTCATTGTGGGCCCTTGTCATGGTAAGTTGACGTCAATATTCATAACAACTATCGGCTGTACTATCGGCTTAGCATATGACTGTCATATGAAGTACACTGCAGTTGTTTCCTTTCACTTTTGGTAGTTCTACTAATGAAAGCTCTGATTCTGAAGTTGTTTTTGAGGTTGAAATTCAGTTACTATCGCCACTTAGCGTTCTGTCAATAATTTTATTATACTATCGATTGTTTTTGACATAAATTGCTTTTATGATTGACTTTCACTTATTTTAAAAGCAACAATCGATAGATCACGCACTTGGAACTATCGTTAACTGTTCTAGCTTATCGTTCTGAATACTAACTTTGTTTATAATTCAAGTTGTTTGCACCAAAACATTGTTTTTAATAACTTTATCGACCAATTTATGCGATAAATCTATCGATACTGAAACGATAACTTCTGCCTTCGTTGGGTGCGAATAAAAATTGATTCACATTTAGTTCTCTGCTTATTTATATGAGTGCATTTATCCAATTGCTGCATAAGATAGAGAGAGGTACCCTATGCAATGCGAGAGGCCCAGAAAAAGTATCGGATGCTGTTCTAAAACAGTTTCGGCTCGAACAGGTTTAGTCACATGTTCGGTTTAGGTGCCTCGGTACCAAATGAGACAGCTCTACGATATGTGGATGGTGTGGCAGAGCCAGAGAGAGGTAACCACCCACTTGGCTAACGGCGTTGGCATTGGAAGACCTCTGGCCCCCAACAGGCGTGAGTGCGAGAGAGAGCGAGACGTGCACGACGTTGATTCGCCCACACGCACAAGCAACGTAATGGGGGCAGACAGGGAGGGAGAGTGGGCAGAGCAATCAGTCAACAGCCAGAGTCGGAGCCGGAGACCTAGCCGGAGCCTCTGTTATCAGTGAGTCCCTTCAGTCAGCTGATGTAAACCGACCACAGCCTCGCAACGCCTCCGCTGGCCAAGCAGTTACAGGAAGTTTGCTGGCCTCATTTGGACCTCGGAACTGGCAACTGGCAACTGGTAACTAGAGACACTGGCGCTTAAAGTTGCTGCAGGGAGGAGAGGAGAGGCAGTGGGAGGGAGGGAGGCGGGAAGCGGAGCCACGTTGCTCGTCGTGAGATATGCGCAGCAGGAGCAGACATTGTCTGGAAATGGTTGAACCTAATCTGAGGGAATCTAGAATGGAGGAGGCCTTCGGGCTAGAGGCATGTGCTGGGCGCACTTTGCTCGGTATCATGTGGTTCCCGTTCCCGTTCCCGGCCTGGCTGGCTGGCTCTGGGTTCGAGTTGGGGTTTTGGGGCTTCACTTTCCACTCGTTTGTGGGAGTGGAGCGGAAAGTGGGTTCAATATTTTGACTCCTACGGCTGTGTGTGTGTTTGTGTGTGTGTCTGTGTGCGAGACAATGCAAATGCTGCTGCTGCTGCTGCAGTTACCGTTCGGGGGCGTGGCTCAATTACCAGAACGAGTGTGTATGATGCAACAGTGTTGCAGCACTTTCTACTAATTGCCTCAAGTTAGTTAAGTTATTTTCACAATTTATATATCAAGTGCCAGTACATGTGCTACTTATGTGTGTGTGTGTGTGTGCGTGTGCGTGTGTAAACATGTCAAAACCAAACAAATCATGTTATTCGTTATTTGGTTCATCAATCAATGCTCGCACTGAGATCAACTTGAGTTATGACAAATTTGTGGCATGTTTACGATGCAATTTACAAAAACAAATTTACTTAGCAGTTTTGAGAAACAGTGAGAGAGGGAAAGAGAGGAAAGGAGAAAGAGGGAGGTAGAGAGAGAGAGGGAGGAAGTAAGGGAGTGGGACATTGTGTTTTGTTAGAGACTTGTGATTAAAACTTACGTAGATTTTCTACTGCACTTCAACTTTATTGTCACATGAAACAAATAAATTTAGGTGCAACGTTGATGATATATTGATTTTGGCCAGAAATAAGTAAATCCTGTTTTATAGCAAGTTAGGTTAACTTTGCTCTATAATGTATGTCATAAGTTTTGTAATAGAGACACCTGAGCTGCAGTTGCACACATGTCACTAGAAATAAATACATATACTCTGAATCAGCATCGAGAGAGGAGTCGAAATAGATATGTCCGTCTATCTGCCTGCCTGCCTGTCCGTCTGTCTGTCTGTCTGTTGGTCTGTCCGCCTGTCTGTTGGTCTGTCCGCCTGATCTTCTGACTGTTTATCTGTCCGTCTGCCTGTCTGTCTATGTGCTCTAACGCAAAGTAGCCTCTTAGTTTGAGAGCTATCTTGATAAAACTTGCCACACATGCTTCTTATTGCTTTACACTGTAAATCTGTTGGTAAGAGCCAGATTGGACCAATATATCGTATCGTAGCTAAGTATGGTCTTACTTAGAATGTTGTGTCTTCTATATGTCGTTTACCAATCAGCTTAAAAGATTAAATTATTGATTTTCGTGGGCGGTGGGCGTGGTACCCAACATTTGAAATAAACTTCATCTGCGCCGGGTAAACAGAAACCTTCATGCCAAATTTGGTTTCTCTAGCTTTTATAATAGCTGAGATCTCTGAGTTCATCTGGACATCCGGACATCCGAACAGACAGACAGATAGGGCTTAATCGACTCGGCTAGTGATGCTAAGCAAGAATATACATATAAACTTTGTGGGGTCTCCCACGCCTCCTTCTCCCTGTTACATACATTTGCACAAAGTTAGTTTTTGACCATTTTTAATGGTCGAAGGGTATAAAAATGAAATAAGTTAAGATTACAATGAACTTTAAACACTAAACTAAAAAAATAAAAATAAAGTTTTCATTAAGACTTAAAACCATAATTACTGTTGTAATCGAATTTCGAAGAAAATAAATAATTTGTGCCCGGAGTGTAAAACAAGATCAAATTCAAATGCCGCATGCCACATGCCACATGAACAACCCTTCTCGACTGCATGACGAAATTAATCCACAAAAACACAAACACAAAAATAAAAAACAAAGAACAAAAAAACAATTTGTCACATTCGTGATGTTGTTGTTGTTGTTGCAGGTTTCGAAATCAATAATTCCAAGAAACGGGACCCCAGAACATTCAGTCGCAACAATTTTCAATTGAAATACATTTAAAACATTTAGCATAAAGAGCAGAGAGAACAAAAGCCAAAGAAGAGCAGAAGAGGAGAAAGAGAGGGAGCGAGAGAGAGTGTGAGAGAGAGAGGAGAAATGGAAAGCAGAGAAGATAAAAGTGCAGAACACATTTCGGGAGTTCGCACGCGATGTGCGATTCCGCTGAATCCAACGACTGACGGCGAGCTCTCACCCTTTCCCACTCTTTCTCTCCTACTCTCTCTCTCTCGCTTGCTCTTTCTCTGTCTGTCTCCCACTGCGCACTCCCTCTCTCGCTTGCTGAGCGTGCGAGTGAGAGAGCTGACAGGCAGCCCGGTTCTATTGCGTTTGCTAGAGCAGCTGCGCTATTGCGCTATCGCGCGTGCTCGGCCTGCTGCCATCTCACTCGCACAGCGGCCATCGCTCTAATTATAGGTTAGGTTCGCCTCGGCATAAGACAATGCTGCCATTGGTCGTCGCTGTCGGATTCGGCGCGCAGCACACACTCGCAGGGGGCGTGGCCCGGGCGAAACTCGTTTTGAGCGCGTGCTTTGTCTGCCTGCGTTTATGAATGAAATGAAACGAAGCGAGCGACGCTCTGCCGGGCAGCGCTGTCTACAAATGTGCTAGTGTGTGTGTGTTGGTGTGTGTGTGTGTGCTGCTGCCTGGCTAATACATCATCATCGCGGCACCGGCTCCGACAATGATGATGATCAACGCGAGCGTGATACGCATTTGGTGGTGGGTTTTCATAGCCCTCCTTCTGTCTCGCTCTAGCACCCAACGCAGGCCACCGCTGCGTCAATGTTACGAATAACTGCGTCATGATGAATGGGAATGGCTGCTGCCCGCGCTGCCGTCGCTGCTGCTGCCGTCGACTGCGACTGCGAGAGAGCCTCTGCATGGACTGTGGCTCTGGCTGTGGCTGCGGCTGTCTCGCAGTGAAAACGGAACACAGCACACACACAGACGCCAACACGCCACGCGATACAGCAACAACAACAACTACAACAACAGCAACGAGCAGAATTGCAAATCGTGCGCTCTCTCAGCGAGAACAACTTGTTTTGACGCGCCCTCTGCTGAAGCTGGCCTGGCCTGGCCTGTTCAGCTCTTCTCTCAGCAACGACGCCGGCGTCGCTGTCGCAGTCGCAGTCGCCGCCGCCGCAGATACGAGAACGGGGCCCAAGCTTTTTGTTTGCACTGGCATCGCGTGAAACAGTTGCAAGCCTTTGAACGATCAGCGACGACGCCGAAAACTTTAGCGCGGATACATTTTGTTTGTTTGTGCAGGCGCCTCTCCTTGTCGCCGAACGTCGCCGCCGCCGACGCAGCAGCAGCAGCAATAACAATAAGAATAAGCAAAGCAAATACTAGATACAGTTAGACAAGTGCGTATCACACACACACCCACACACACACACCAACACACACACACACTGAGTGCGTTTGCGTTTCTTCTCATTGTTGGCAATCATCATTTGATTTTGGTTTCTTCTTTGTTTTTTTTTCACTGATTTCGCTTCAGTTCGCAATCGCAATCGCATTCGCTTGTGTTCTCTTTCTCCTGCAGCTTAAGCCGATTTCGAATTCAAATTCAGAACGTTGTCAAGCTGGCAGCAGGTCGCGCGTTCGCGTTCGCAGCAGCAACAGCAACAGCAGCAGCAACAGCAGCAACACTCAAAGTGACAGTCAAAGTAAGCAGTGACAGTGACAGTGACAGTAGCAGTGACAATACTTGCAGTGACAACAGTTGCAGGCAGTGACAATCAGCAGCAGCTGCAGCCACCGACGGCAACAACTGCAACAGCAACAACAGCAGCAGCAACAATCGACTGTGTGCAATTGTGTGAGAAAGCATTCGATGTCCTTATGAATCAATTCTTTTTGTTGCATATTTTTTATTGTTTGCGACAAGCGCGCGTGTCCAACTCAGCATAACTAAACAACACTTAACAGCAACAGTAACAACAACAACTGTGACAACAACAACAGTAGTAACATTAACAAGTGTGAGAACAAGAGTTGGCAAAGCCAAAGAAAGTTTTAGTTGGCCCAGTGAAAGATTTCGAGAAATCGCAAGAAACGTTACAATCATTGTACGCCTCAAAATTACAACACCAACAACAACAAAATCAACAGCAGCAGCAGCAGCAGCAGCGGCAGCAGCAGCAGTAACTGCAGCAGCAGCAGCGGCAGCAGCAACAGCAGCAGCAGCTAAAATGCTAACGGACATGACACCGACGGCCGGACAGTTATACGGCTCACAGATTCCGGCCATGGCGGGCATGAATATCACAAACATCGCGACGCATTTGCAGAAGCCCCAAGTGAATCCGGTAAGTGTTTGATCCAGAGCAGGAGCATGACAATCCCTGAAGTATTCCTAAAGTATCCCTGAAGTTAGTCAAAGATATTATACTCCATAGAACATGTTTACTGCAAGCAGAGAATGATCTCCTGCAGTTCAATCCAAGGTGGAAGGGAGTGGGATAAGTGTCAAGTGATCTCTTTGTGATGATCAGAGCAAGATGATCCTTGAATATGCTTTTGAGAGCTAGTGCCTTGTGCAGTGCTTAAATTCAGATTGGTCTTGGAGGGTCTGCGCAGAGTCCTGTAGGAACATTAACTAGATGCAGTAATGATGATTGATGGAAGGAGGTTAACTGATTGATTCAGATGTGATAAGAATGTTTGGCTTATAAACTATATAACTATAATGGTCATCAGCCCATGCCTTAAGCACATTTATTAGGTTGAAACCCACAGTAATTGTTTGCAGATATCTTTACTTTGTTCTAAAGTAGTTTCAACAAGAATTTTCACTATGTGTTTTGATTCAATAGAAAAGAAGCTGAATATCTCTGATTGGGTTGAATTTCCTTACACATAAAATGTTTTTCTATGTTCTGATATTTACGTACAGTCAATGTTCAGTCAGTTTGAAGTCAGTCTAGTCTCAAATTGAACCAGTATATAAATAGTATATAAATTTTATAATAAATGCTTTAATAAATCTTGGATATCATTGCAAAGGTATCTTCTATACTCAATACAGTTCCCGATCACATTTGTATAGCTTGTTTAGCCACAGAATTCCTTATGCCAAATGCTTTAAAAAGTTAAAACTCGCCTCATTTTAGCTCAAGTAAAATGAAATCATATCAAAGATTCCCACAGCGTAGTATTTGCATATATTTTCACTGGGATTAGCTGGCAGAACCAGTCAATATTTGCAGCTTAGGTCGTATATCATATTATTATAATAAGGCAAGTGTTCACATTGGTCAAATGGCGCGATAGAAACGGGGAATTAAGCACTTGGCAGATGCTGCAGGGAGGTAAAGTCAGCACTTACACGGCATTAGGCATGACAAAAACAATAATAAAAACAACAACAATAACAAAAACAAACACACACACAGAGCAGAGTGGCAACAAGAGGATCAACAAAGGTAGCGAAGTGAACATTGCGCCGTTAGACGCCATGACGATTCCCTACAGGAAAGAGGAGGAAGAATAGGAAGGAAGAAGTGGAAAAGGGGAAGTGGGTAGAGGGAGAGAGCGAGAGAGAGGGAGAGAGAAGATCATATCGTATCGTCATCATTATGTTCGATGATGATTGAACCCAAAAAGATTCCTCCCGAGCCTTTGATGAGCCTGACGAGGCACTGCATCTAAGTCGGAGGCAGCTCCTAAATCGATTAGATGCGGCTTGTTCAGCACTGCACGGTCTGTGTGCAAACGAATTTCACGCTACGGCTTAACAGCTACGCAGGCCACAGCCCGAGATACACACAGCCACAGATACAGATACAGCCACAGCTACAGATACAGCTACAGATACATAGCTAGAGAGGAGCACTCGACTCTCAGGTATCTGCTGCTACTGAAATCAATTATTCGTGCGCAGTTCGGGCCACTTGAGGTGTGAAGCTAAAGACGAAATGATTTCGGGCCTCTCTGCTCATCTTCTCTACTCATTGGTTTAATGTCCATGTATCATATTACGCTTTTTGCTGATCTTGGATCTCAGTCCTGCTTACAATTGACTTTTCGACACATCTTCACATTGTTTCCATCGGCATCGAAATCAAGCTGAAGATCGAGCCGGAAGTCGATTAGCTTTAAACGTTTGACCTCTTACGATCGCATATGAATCGCTTTACTTGCTGTCTCTCTCT
This sequence comes from Zaprionus africanus, assembly GCA_018151435.1. NCBI lineage: Eukaryota > Metazoa > Arthropoda > Insecta > Diptera > Drosophilidae > Zaprionus > Zaprionus africanus. Next base: position 1,256,264 of record JAECXB010002285.1, read on the forward strand.
CTCTCTCTCCCTCTCCCTCTCTCTGTATTTCTGTTTCTAATGATTTCGCAAACAGATCATCAATTTTCCAAAAATCTGCTTTGATCGGCGCCGCTTTTCGACCTACAAAATGCCTAAACTAAGGCAATGCCACAGTTTGTGCGTCCAACAATAATTTCCTGCTCTCGAACGTAATAAAAAATGAGAGATGAAAAAAAAAACAACGAAGCCTTAATGATAATTACGATATATTGAAAAATAAAAAAAAAACTTAAAAAGGAACTAGAAGATCTTTGCATATAAACTGCATTAAACGGCATTACTTATATAATATATAATAATATCAGTGTTTTTTAAAGATATATATTCTGCTTCAGTCATATATTATAGGGAAAAGTATAGAGAAATAAAAGATTAAAGCGAAATTTGCAGAAAAGAAAATTAAAAACTAATGAACTGATTAATCTTCTTACTTTGAGTGTTATAAATTCTGAAATGTTCAGTTTTTCGATATGTATCATATATGATATATATTTATTCCTGATTATAATGATAGTGAATATTTTAATGCCTTAACTTCATTTCTAATAATATTAAATGTTATTTCGATATAATCATATCGATAGCAAAATTAGAAGAAAATAAAACCAAAAACTAAGTTCTGAATTATCTTTTTACTTTGAGTAATACAAAATGTTGTTCAGTTTTTCGATAAATATCATATATGTATATATTTATTCCTGATAATAATGATAGTGAATGTTTTAAGGCCTTTACTTTCTTTATAAAAGTATTAAATGTTATTTTGAATGCCTGCAATGTCTGCTAAGTTTCATATCTCTATAACCAACAAAGACCTTCTTTATCTCAAAGGGTTTATCCCCAGTCCTGGTAATCACCCGCAATTGCTCTACGCATCCCACTGTGCGTTAAGCCAAATTGTGATGAGTTATTCAAGTTGGCTTGGCAAATCGCCTGACACTTTTAATAGAGTTAGCAACGCCAATAATGACCAGAGGCCAGGGAAAGGAAGGCACAAGCCACATGCCACCATGCCACATGGCAAAGACACCACGCAAGTGCGTGGTGGCATAAGTGAAACCGCAGAACCAAATGCCAACTAAACGGACTCGGACTCGGCCACTAGACCCTAGAGACACTCAGAGTGGTTCAAGTCGTAGTCGTAGTTGGAGTAGTCCGAACAGGTCTCGGAGTTGGTATGCATATTGATGGAGCGGGCAGGCGTTTATTAAAATTAATACCACATCAATCATTTTACAAACGTGCTGTCGGCCAAGTTCAAAGACGCCTCCGTCTATATACATATACGATATATCGTACTATATCGAGTGGACTGGAGTGGAGTGGAGTGGCTAGACCCGTCGAGGCACCAGTGGAGCTCTAATCTCGGGGTCTGCTTAAGAAAGTTACACATGCGCATTGGTTTTAATTAAAAGCGTTTAAAGACGCGATGCCAAATCGAGTCGACTGCCAGAGCGAGAGGGAGAATATGATAAATTACCAAGACAAACTGAAATTAACATTTATGCTGAGAGCACAACAACACATGTGTTGCAGCCTGTCAGCCTCAGCGGTAAAAAAGTAACTGAAAAAGCAGCAGCAGCAACAACAACAACAACTTTCGAAGATTATTGAAATATCTGTGTGTGCGTGTGTGTGTGTGTGTGTGTGTGTGTGTGTGTGTGTGCGATGCGGCCTGTTAAATTATTGAAAATCATGCAACAATCTTGCCGTTTTTCCCATGAACATCTCTCGGCATCGGACTCCAAGTTGGACCACTCTCCGGGCCTCGTTTGTTCAGCCCTGTCTGTCTGTCCGTCTGTCTGTCTGTCTGTCTGTCGGCATAATCAGCATAACAAAAGAAATTAAGCAATAATATATTAATGAAAATACAAATACACTGCGAGAGAGCAGCCCCAGCTGCCTCAAGATCGCCGCGTCATTGACTAATTTGTTGTGTTCTCAACTGAAGAGCGCGCGCGCGCAACGCGCTAGGCGCCACCAGAGCAGGGCAGGGCCAGGGCAGCGCCAGAGCCGGGGCGGTCGGTCGGTAGCCCTGACAGCTTGGGAACAGCAGGCGCTGTCAGCGGACGCCCCCTGCAGATTCTTGTCTAGATTTGTCTATCGCTTACACGGCAAGAAATTCAAGCAGAGCCGCCGCAAGACAAAAGAGGGGGAGAAAGAGAAAGAGGGAGAGAAAGAGGCAGCGAGAAAGAGTTGGAAATTGACTAATATAATACTTGGTTACTTAAGTCTTATGGCTTATATATTCCCTGCAAGAGTTGTGCTTCTTGCCAGATGTATCTGAGAGATACTTTCTTATATAATTTGCTGTGCCTGCAGTTTAGTTTAGCTTGGGGGATCATTCTATATTAAATTTGCATGCTGTATTCAATTTTTAGCAAATAAATATTATTATGGATATTTTTTGAATACTGTATATCTATACTATATCTATACTATATCCAATTCAGTTTGAACTTTCGATTACTTAGCAGTTAAAGGAGACTTAAAGAGACTTATATAAAATTCGTTTATAAAGTTGACTCCCTTCTCTGTGGCATTGCTTTTCGCGCAGTGTAGCCGCGTGCAGCGCTCCTTGCTCGACTTACATATTCACTTAATACGATTTGGCTTAATGAATGCGTCTCGCATTGTGCGACTGTCCGTGCATTTTCACCTTTGACAATGGGCCGGGCCCGACGCAATTAACTTGCGTCATTTGGAAAATTAGTTGGCATGATGCTGCTGAAAAGCCACAGCCAAACAGCCAAGCAGCCAAACAGCCAAAAACGACAGACTGACGGTGAACAAGGACAGACATATGTAGATGTGTGTAGGGAACAAGCAGGAGAGAGGCTAGAGAGAGAGCGAGAGTGCGCCGCATTGAAAGGTCGCGCCGTCGGGCGCTTCAAAAGCGCCGCCGCTTGCGCGCATTTTCAATTGGTTTCCCTGCGTTGCCTTTCTCGCAGTTGTTGTTGTTGTTGCCGTTTTCAATTACAGCAGCAAACACGGAAAAGCGAAAGACGCGCAGCAGACAGAACAGCAGAGCAGACTGTGCGTGCCGCGGCTATTGAGGCTGACTTGCAGTTTTTAGTTTTCTGTGTTCCGAGCAAACGCTGCGTATACGCAATGTGTGCCAAAGAACACAAAGAACAACAAACGGACGCGATTTGTCCGCTTTCAGCTGCACACATTTTGATAAGTGAATTCAGCCGCTTTCAGCCTTTACAGTTGTGCTGTAATTAATAATTTATGGCCAGCAATTTAATTATTAAATGCCTACATATTTTTTAATTACGGTCCCACGTGCTAACGGTTTGCCGAGCGCCCTGCACAATGCACTTTTATGCAAATGCTGTCAGCCAGTTTGGCCAGGCAGGCTGACAGGCAGCCGGAAAAGAGGTTGAACAGATCGCCGACAGTATGATACCCTGCACAGTTGAAACTGCAGTAAATAGAGGGGACATAAGGCTTGAAAACATATAAGAAACTTCTTGAGGTGCCTAAGTCAACTAAATGAGAACCCTACTTGCCATAAATTAGATAGGTATCTTTTAAGACTTAAATTGACAAAGTTTAGCAGCAGATTGGATTAGATATAGGTTTAAATATATAAAAATATAGAGATGCAGCTGCATAATTGGCAAGGTTTTGGGCGCTTTACCTGCAGAGAGAGTAGAAAATAGATTGATACCATTTCCCCGCGCTTTATATTTACTTACAAAGAGTAGAATTGGAGCTATTTAGACACCCTCTCCACTATATTCACTTCTATGCAAATTGAACTTGGTATTTTTTATTTGATTCGTTGGCATTTTATATGAATATGTTAACTCTGCCATTGCTCAGATCGAGACCAGTTAGCAGTTAAATACGGCTAAATGGCTGTCAGTGTTGCGGCTAACTGCATATTAGATGCTCTCCTGGCAATTACCCACAAAGAGAGAGAGAGAAAGGGAGAGAAAGGGAGAGAAACCGCAACGATTTGCCAGACAATTGCGGGCCAAATGGGCTGAATGCGTTTCTAATTAGCGAGCGCAGTCCAAACTGGGCGACCTGCTGCTGCTATTGGTGTGGACAGGCGGACAGGCGGGCGGGTGGAGAGTACCTTACACTTTGAGCACTCTAAGTGAGTGAAGTGGACTCCCCTTTGGGCTGCCCTCTCTCTCTGTCTCTCCCACAAATTGACCCCAAGGCAGTCGATTAGTTAACACACTCCACGACGCTGCTGCGCGACGTTGACAGGCGATGACAGGCGTTGCAACGCCAACAGCCACGCCTACGCACCACGCCCGTCCGCCTCTGGCCTCCCAGCCCTGCACAGTTGGTTATTATGTCATCGTTGGGTTACAAAGTTCCAATGCAATTGCTAAACAAAGTTGGCAAAAGGGAAATTTCCCTATAAATGTTTGCTATAAACTGGCTGAGACTTTTGACTTGTTGTGTTAGTTTTGGGTGTCCTTATTGTAAGTGCCAGCAGTGTATAGGGCGGTTGCATAAGCCACGACAGCAACTGCAGTACAATATATGCAACAACCACAACGACGAGAGGCAACTTCAACAACTTGTTATAAATTTTGTTGACGCGCCAGTCAAAACGTTTGTCAGCGTCGATTTGAATGCAAGTTCATGAGTTAATCAATTTTAATGGCAACAGCAACAACAGCAACAACAACAACGGCAGCAACTGCAACTCGTTGTTAGTCAACTCAACCGGACACCTCGATAGTTCGATAGTTGCAATCAATCGATCGCCAGCTTGGCGAATTGTTTGATCGTGCTGTAAATTCGTTTTCCACTTGGCGACGTCGGCCTCATAAGGCAAGCCAAGTCGAGCCAGCCAGGCCAAGTGAAGCCCAGCCAAGTCGAGCCAGCCAAGTCAGTCAGCCAGTTATTTATTTATATGTATCTATTTTTTTCGCATAACTTGATAAAAAAAAGAAACAAAACAAAAACGAACGAAACGAAAACACAACAAAGCGAGAAAACGAGAAAACAAAGGCAAAACTGCAAGAGCGACGGCAGATTGGATTACGTTTAAAGTTTCCTGCAGAATGAAATGATTTATGGTCTGAATTACAGATAATTGTGATAATCATACCGAAAAGGCGCAGTCGCTGTCGCCGTCGCCGTTGCCGTTGCCGTCGCTGCCTGCAGTCGCAGTTAAAGTTGGCGAGTCGCAGCTTTTTGGTCTGAAATCGATATAAGATCGGTTGGGGATGCCATATACGAGAGCTGAGTGTGAGAAGATCGAGAGAGAGCGAGAGAGAGAGAGACTATGGAAGGAATGCGCATACCCTGCATAGACAGTGTGGGAGCGGGGAATGTGTGACAGTGACATATGCGGTTAACTATAAGAAAAAGCTATATTACTGTGTTATAAATATTTATAGGAAGTTTTTTTTACTTTAACAAATAAGCTAATAAAGGTCTATACTGCGTACAGTATGCGGGAGCATAGAACGACAGTCAGATATACAAAAATATAGGAAATTGATATATTACTGTGCTATAAATATTTATAGGAAGTTTTTTTTACTATAACAAATAAGCTTGGGGCTGTAAAGAGAGAGAGGATGCGAAGAACGACAGAGAATTATAAGAAATTGATATATTACTGTGCTATAAATATTTAGAGCAAACTTTTTTAGGCTAGAAAAATAAAAGAAAGTTATACTCTTAGCAGATATAGTTGAAATATATTGCAATAAATTTTATAACAAGCAAGCAATTGAGATCTGTAAGAAAAAGATATATTACCCTGCTATAAATTCTAAGTACAAGCTTATATGTTTTAACAAACGAGAAAAGAGTTAATTTTTCTAGCAAATCTAGTCAGAAAAGTGTCAATAAATTTTATAGCATGTGTCAGTATGTTAAACTGTGCAAGTTCTATATGTTCTATATGAATTCATTTACATTTTTAATACAACAACAAACAAGCACAACAACACTGTTATTCTTCAAGAAAACAAGCTAAAAAGTCTGGCTATATCTTTTATAGGAAACCTTGTTATGAGGAAGTTCGCAGTTGAAGTGGATTTGTTTTTGTTGTTCATGGATTTTCACAAAAGGATCGCAAAGGAATGCGCAAATTTCGAACCTTTGTTTCTTTTCTCTTCTGTGGCGCATAAATTATGCCAGGACAGGGAAAGAGGCAGGGGCAAGGGGAGGAGGAAGGTAGCAAGAGAAGAGTGTGAATGTGTGTGTGAGTGAGATTGCAAGGGATTTTCGGGACAGCTCAGCCCGTTAAGCGGCTCAGTCAGACAATGCACAAAGTGTACATATTTATATGCATGCCATTGTACTTTTTGGCTCTGTGAACCGAATTTGCACCCAACTGTGCGTATGTGTGTGTGTGTGGCTTGCATGAGCCGCTGTAAAGCGCCTGGGTTTATTTGCTTAGACGGCGGCTTAGAGGCATTAAGGCATTAACCCATGTTGGCCCCTGAGAGGAGACTCTGGATTTATTTTACTGCCTCGCGCTGTGCTTGTCTTTTCATGTCATTTTATGTGGCCATATTTCTGGCAAGTGTTGACGGACGACTGACGGACAGGCGACAACATGCCAAGGGGGGGACGGGGGCTGGGGCTGAGGCTGACAGGAAGCGAAGCCGTAAAAGTGTTTGCCAGTTTAATGTTCCGTTCGCTTTTTAGTATTTGCCAGCAGAAATATTTCACGCGAAAAGCGTTCGAATATTTTCGACTTTTCATTTATTGACTGTTTACCGTTATTGTGTCAAGTGTCAACAGATACATCCACACACACTTTATAGCACAGTGAGTGCCTTGATTTATAGCACGAGTAAGACTTTGCTGGGGCCTGGCCCTGGGTATGTGGCGCACATGATTTACGCAGCGAAGAGTTTCCGGAATGCCAACTAAATGTCGGGGGGTCCATGAATTATTCCCGAATGGGGTGTATGAAGTGGGAAAATACGATTTGGAGGGACTGTATAGTACAGAATAATGTCAAGTGTGTGAAGAGTTAACCAGGGAAAGAAACTTGACTGGCTTAATAAATAGAGAGGGGTTTTGCTATAAATTTTATAGCGAATTTATGAATTGAAATGAGAACAGTTGGGTGCTATGCATATATATATTATATGCAAGTTATATATAAGTAATACGTTGAGAAATTGTTTATATATTGTTAAATTATTGAATGAGAATTCTTAAGTTAGTTTTCTTATTAAATTTGAATTTATTTTATATAAAGAGAAGAAATATATAAATATAGGTTTAAAGTCCATTAAGTTAATTTTAATTGAACAGCAAACATATAAGACTTTCAATTATTCAACTATTCATATCGATTCAATTTACTTTAATTCAATAAAAATTTAATTATTCAATCAATAAATATTTATTTTGCCTTCCCTAAAGATTTCTGAATTAAAGTTTCACTTCATGCATTTTGATTTGCATATTTCTTATGCATTTCAATCATTTAAAAATTAAATATATATAGGAAACTGTTATATGTTTAAATATAAACTTTTTATACCAGCTTCCAGCCCATAACTTTGTCTCTGTGTGTGTTCAAATGTTCATCAATCAGCCGCGCGTCAATCGTCAAATGGGCTCAAAAGAGATTCGTCGCATTTATTGCCTGCCTCGGGGGGCAGGGCAACAGGGGCGTGGGCGAGGGCGGAGGCACTTGTAAATATTGTGTTAAACTTTAAATGAAGTCGTTAAAATCGTTTAATGATGCACTCGTTAGTCACTCGCGTTGACAAGTGAAGCGATGCTCGACGCCGACGCCACAGCAGCCGCAGCAGCAGCCGCAGTTGACTCTTTGCTTCTCTTTGCTTTGCGGCTGCTGCGGCAGTTGCAACGCTGCGTTGCATTCTAGCGAGGCATGCAAATGGCAGCTAGGCTGGGAGACTGTCAAGGAAGGGGGAGGCAGGAGGGGGAGGGGTAGGTGTGCAGCCATGTGGCGAAACGATGCGGCGGCTTGTGTCAAAAAGAATTGAAAGGATGTTTGATGGCATGCTAAATTGACAAATGCATGCAAAAGGCAACAGCAAAGGCAAAAGACGAGGGGAAGGGGAAGGGAAGGGGAATAAAAAAGGGGCTGGGGGATGCGAGGCGAGGCACAGTGGGCACTTGGTAGCTGCCGCATTGCATTCGCCTCATTATTCATAGCTAGTAAAAATTGCATGCTGCAGTTGCTGCCGCCGTCTGTTGCTGCTGCTGGTGCTGCTGTTGTTGTTGTTGTAGCTGTTGCTGCAGTTGTTGTTGCTGCTGCTTTAATTGCTGCTGCGTGTAAGCTGGCATGCGATTGCCCACTGCTTACGCTTTTTTCCATTCGGCTTTGGTTTTTCTTAATAAAAAAAGTCGCTTGTATTTTTTTTCAACTTTTAATTTAATTTCAAATGTTCTTGGCCAATTAGTGCGGCAAGCAATAACAACAGCAACAGTTGCAACAACAACGGGAACAGAAACAACAATAGTTGCAACAAAAGCAACAATAACAGCAACCTCAGCAGCAACAACAACAACAGCAACAACAGCAGCAACTTTCTAGCGCTTTTCCTTGGCAATTGATGCGATTGGCATTTTGCGTCGCAGCAACACTTGCACAGGGGATGGAGGATGGAGGGAGGGCAGGGGGCACGTCGGCAAGTGCATGACTGAGGCTGAGGCAAAGTCTCTAATGTCTCGGCGTACTCGTAAGGTCAAGCGGGGCGCATTATCAACGCCAGCAAGCAGCAACAACGGCAACCAGCAACAACAATTGCTGCAAGCGTTTTGTGCATTGCAGCGCGCGCGCAAACAAACAGACACAGCATCACAAACACACACACACTCACACACACACAAACACACACACACACACACACTCACACACACCAACACACACATACAAGCACACACACAGAGCTTCTAACAGGCACAAACATTGTAGCTGTTGTTGAGCCCGCAGCAACATTGCTGCAACATGAGTCGCCTTGCCATTGGTGTGGTTGTTGTTGCTGCCTGCTGTTGTTGTTGTTGTACTTGTTGCCGCTGCGCCTGCTGCTTAAGATGTATCTGCAGTGATTACCACCAGGCGAGCGTGTACTTAAGCATTTAATATGCTTTTTTTTGAGGCCACGTTGTCCTTGTGCGCAGGCACAGCAGACAGGGAGACGAGGAGACAGAGAGGGGACAGTGAGACAGAGGGAATTGCGTGGCAGAGAAAGAGAGGAAGAAAGAGAGGGAGAGAGAGGGGAAGAGAGGAGGGGGAGACTCGCCCGAAATTAGGTTTATAACTTTGCACAAGGCGCGCGTTGAAATGGCGTTGATGATGTTCATGTTTCATGTTTGTGGCCTGATGAAGCGCAACGATTATCCCCGGCAACAGCAACACAGCACTACAGCAACACGGCAACAGCAAGACGGCAACAGCAACACGGCAACGTTAACAAAAAATATGCTGAGAGAGACCAAGCAAATTGATTGATTTGCCACGGCACGAAGCTGGACGCAAAGCTGCAAGGCAACGGCATACCAAGAGCTGCAACAGCAACACACCAACAGCAACAACAGCAACAACAACTGAGCAACAACAACTGAGCAACAGCAACAGAGACGCAGGCAGCGTTGAAACTCGTTTCAGTTTCAATTTCATTTTGAAGGCACTTTGGCAACGACAAAAATTGCCCGCGCGCCGCTTATGACGAGTGGGCGGGCCAGGAGGGGCTGGGAGGGGGAGGGGTGCAAAGTGGGCGTTATTTGCAGCAGTTGCTGTTGTCGTTGCTGCAGTTGTTGCTGGCGTGCCAAAATCTATCGAGGCTTGCATATTTATGCGGGCTATTTTCAAACGACGGCGACAAAATATGCAGCAAATGCAATTGAAACGCAACGAGAATTTCATGCAACGCCCACAAGTGGCAGGCAGCCAAGTCAAGTCAAGTTTGCTAAAAAGTTGCAGCCACAGCCAAGTTGCTGCTGCTGCTGCTGCTGGTGTTGCTCTGTTGCAGCTGCGCCGCACAACAATTTCTCAATTTAAATGTGTACGCAAAAAATTGCTGGCAGTTTGTTGCTCGCGTTGCCGCGTTTGACAAATAAGTTGCATGCAAATAGCAGCAGCAACAACTCCGGCAGCAACTGCAGCATCCATGGCAGCAATTGCTACTGTGCCTACAATTGCCAGTTGCTGGTTGAATGCGATGAATTAAATTCCAATTGCAGTGCACAATTTTCTCAATGGTTTTTTGCCATTGATGAAAATCGCTGCGTCACCTTTGACCAGCCAAGTTGTTTGTCAAGAGCGGCTGACAGCAACCGTTGCTGCTGCAGCTCCATGTTGCTGCTGCTGCTGCTGTTGCTGCCGTTGTTGCCGTTGCTCCTGTTGACATGACAAATTTGCCTGGCAATCACAGAAGCAGCCGGAAAAGAGCTGCCACTTGTCAGCGCAAGTTCGCGTTCTATGGCCTCGCTTAGTGTGTGTGTGTTAGTGTGTGTGTGCTAGTGTGTGTGTGTTGGTGTGTGTGTGTTGGTGTGTGTGCTGGTGTGTGTGCTGGTGTGTGTGCTGCCCTTAAGCCCAGTTAATAAAAATCGAAAACGTTTATAAAATTCGTCGCGAGGATTGTTCCCACATTCGTCAGCCGAGCCAAGCCGAGCTGAGCTGAGCCGTGAAATGTCTTCAAAACATGAGAAAATCGCCTTAGGCACAGCGATCCCCCTGCCAGACAGAGAGAGCAGGAGAGAGTGAGATAGAGAGAGAGAAAGAGTGCAGAGAGATCTCGAAAACCGAAAAACCTTAAACGTTGCCTGAAAATTGTCGGGTAATTTTCGGGGCCAGGCAAAGGGTTCCTCGCTTTTCCAGCGCCGTCTTCGATCCACAGACGAACCTCTCCACCTCCCTCTCTCCCCTTCTACCTCTCTTCCTCTCCCTCTCTCTCTGTCTCTCTGCATTAGCGTTAGCGTGTGTGCAGGTTGTAATTTTCTACTTTGCGCCTAAAAACGTTGATAATAGAAAGCAACGCGAACCGCGACTCTATGCGCCCCCAAACATATTTCGGCTCTGCGCTCTTCTCTCCTTCTCCTTCTCCTTGTTGTTGTTGTTGTCGATCGGCTGCCTGACTGGGCGATCATTATCGGAGGAGTGCTACGGCAGTTGTGGTGGCGCATAATTATGGCGGAACTTGTTAACTGCTCATAAAAAATTGTTAACTTAAATGAAATGATATACACGATTTCTTGGCCAGCTCCTCAGCCGGCTCTTCAGGGTCTGGCAACAATGTATCGAAGGTATCGAGGGTATCGATTATATGTTTATGGCGATTAGCTTGAGCATTGTTTTCTATGCGATCTGGCAGCACGAATGCATAACTTGCTAACTGAGGGCATTGAGAAGCTTTGCTTGTTTCTAGTTTGTATAGCAAAGAAGTAAGGTAGTTCTAGTGCTATAATATGTCAGTTTATAGCAAGACTTTTGAGCTGCAGTTCAAGTTATACCTGAGTTAAGTCTGCTGAGTGATTTATGGCAAGTTGTTTATATGTGTACAGTTTAATATAAAATAAATACTTGTGTATATAATTTTATAGCAAGTTAGGTCACGCGGCACATGTTTTAAATGCTGTAAAATGTTGTGTGCCTTAAGTTTTATAGCAGAGGCACATGCTATAAGCTATAACAATATGATTGAGAATACTATATGTTTTATAGATAGAATACAAACTCACACAGATCCCTTCAACTTGATTCAATGCCATAAATTGGTTATCAGTTGTTCTTAAACATTACAAATCCAAGAACAAAGGTTAAATACCCTGCACAAAGGGCATAATGAATGCATATTGATTCCATCTCGCACACATTCCTCTCCAGGCAATGCTTTTTCCCCCTTTTTTTGTAGGTTTTTTTCTTTCTCGTGCTTCAGGCTTTCGTGTGCGAAATTCAATCAGAAACTATCATTGATAGCGCCTTTTTATGGCTGCCCATAAAAATAGACGCTCATCTATCTAGTTATTTCGATTGTTGTTGCTGCTGTTGTTGCTGTTGCTGTTGTTGTTGCTGGGCAGACTAATCGATGTTGTCGATCGGGGTTTGCGCTTTGCGCTTTGCTGTTTGGTGTTTTTGCGTTTTGTTAATTAGCCATTTAATGCTCAATAAAAACAACAATGCCAACACCAGCCATAACTAGTCGACGTCGACGTCGCAGTCGCAGTCGGCATCGCTGCCAGCTTCGCGGTGGTCAAACACAATTTTGATTTATTGAGTCATTAAATAATAATCATAATTCCCTCTCTCTCTCTCTCTCTCTCTCACACTCTCTGGGCTGCGCAGAGCTCTTAAGTTGTTTGTCTTCCAATCTCCACAGAATATATATATATAATATATATATTGTATTCTGTACCCACGTTTTGGCTAGCAGAGTTGACTTCAGACTGCGCCTAAGTCTGATTGATCAATTTGGTCATAGTTCACATTGACTTAATAACTCTGTTTGCACCTCAACAAACACACACACACACACAGATAGATATATGTAGATATAGCCAGATAATTTATCAAATCGTGTTACTGTTGCCCCTGCAGCATGGCATACTTAAGTATTGTTTGTTTTTTGATACCCTGTAGTTTTGAATTTGATTTAGTTGGTCAAGCAAACTGAAGGAATGCAACGAACTTTGGCTTGGGATGAATCAGATTTAGTAGAGCAACTAGTATACCCTGTTAGACTGAATTGTTTACTTGTGTTATCTCTTAAAAGTATATAGTAAAATCTGTAATAAATGTATTCTATATAGGATATAGTTTGTTGATCCCCAAAAGATTATTGTTCAAGATGATTAAGAAATCCTTTAGCAAATTTTGAGCAGAAATCTGTCTCAATATATTATCAATATTAATATGCCACAACTTTATTTACATAAGCTTAACGTGCATGCATGATTACAGGGTATTTCTCAGCAGAGCACACAAGCAGGCATAGTTTGTTAATATGCCCAAAATATGATTAAATTTGAATAGAGTAAAACCCAAAGATGAAACTGAAAAGGTAAAGTTTGCGATAGAAATAGAGAGACAGACAGATATACGGACAGACAGACAGTGAGATGAACAGCCAGACAGACAGTGGGACGCACAGTGGAACAGACAGACAGACGGAGCAAGGGAGAGACAGTGGGACAGACTGGTTTGGCTCACGGTTTGTCATTTGCCCATTAATCAAAGTCGACACGCTGCAAAAGTGGAACTGGTAGCGCGAGACGGACAACACATTCTGGCAGGCACTGTGTGAGAGGCACACAAATATGTATATGAGCATGAGCAGCATGGGAGTGCGAATATGAGTGCGAATTCGCGAGTGCGAGTGCGAATGCGAATGCGAATGCGAATGCGAATGCGAATAATATGAATGCCACTTTGGAGCACAATAAAGAAATCAATAAGTCAAATTGATGTTGGCTGCGTGGAGTTGCCGCGTTGCCAATCCCACTGTATGCCAGGTGTGTGTGAGTGTGTGCGAGTGTTTCATTATTTATTATTAAACGAATTGGTGCAACCTTAACTGCCAGGCAATTGGCTACCGGTCTTCTGTCCACTCGAAATGAATATGCAAAAGAGCCCAGCAAGCGCGAAAGAGACAGAGACAGATCGGAGGAGGGAGAAGGCAAAGCAATCGGCAGCATTTTGGGCCAACTTGGGCCTGTCTGGCTGTCTGTCTTTTGCGTCGGGGCTCTCACAGCGGGGCTCCAGTTGTGGAGCCAGTTGTGGCTTCAGTTGTAGAGCCTCTTCTCATCCATTGGGCTAATTCAAATGAGCTGCAAAGCGAGGCAGGGCAGGCGGACACACGGACAAACGGACAGGCGGACGGACAGAGACAGCCTGTCTGGCGTTGTCTCTGTCTCGGCAACAGTTGCGGCTGCTGCTGCAGTCGCTTGCAATTTATTAGCAACTCAAGTCGCAGTCGCAGTTGGAGTCGAAGTCGGAGTCGAAGTTGGAGTCGAAGGCGCAATTGCAGCGGAGAGATTCTGCTGTGTTCAGTCTTCGGCTTTGGGTCCAAGAAATTGATTTGCATATCCAATTATAAACACATTCGCATCGGTTGCTCTGGACCTCGTAAGTTACGCGTGGTTGCTGCTACCGAAGTTGCTGCCGTTGCTGCTGTTGTTGCTGTTGCTGTTGTTGAAGTTGCTGTTGCTGCTGCATCTTTTGTTTAACACAAATTGTCGCACTTTAGCACAACAGCAACAACAACAGCCTGTCGAAGCGCCAGCAATAAAGAGAGAGAGAGGCAGAGAGAGGTAAACAGGGCGAGAGTGAAAGAGATAAAGAGAGAGAGATACGCATTCATATGCGATTGGCACGAAACTCGCATTTGTTGCGTCCCATTGTCTGTCCGTCTCCATGTCTCTCTGTCTGTTTGTTTGTCTGTTTGTCTGTCTGCTTGTCTGTTTGTATATCTGTCTCTCTGTCTGTCTGTTTATCTGTCTCTCTGTTAGTTTGTCTCTCTGTCAATCTGCCTTTCTCTCTGTCCTTCTGTTTGCAGTGCAAAACTGGCCGCGTGTTTGGCTTTTATTATAGCACGATGCCGATACCAATCGTCTGATTCTATAATGCCCGTAAATAGGAGTGAATATATATTTGAATACAGTGGGTATATGAATACGACGCGCAGAGTGCAGTCACGCGACGAGAGCGCCTCCAAATGGAATATTCGAATTGGGTTTGTACATGACACAAATGCATTAGGCAGTGAGGGAAAAGAAACTCAACTGACTGAAAGGAATATGCGAATAATTTATCTTGCAGAATGATTTGCATAGATATTGTTAGGCTGCTATAAATGTGATGGGATTAACATCTTGCTGTTTAGCAGATTTGTAGGGAACTCAGCTGGGAGAATAAGTAAAGAGATATAAGAGAAGAGTAGATAGATTTATAGCAACTGAAACATGGCAAAACTGTAGTATCTCGCTGAGCTGTAGAAAATACTATAAAATGTTCACTTATTCAATAAATTTCATTAATGCTTAAAGAAAATTTATGGCAACTCAACTTAAGTATTTCAACTCTCAGTAGCAACAGCTGTTTAATCTTTTCTGTTTCCATAAGTTGCTTGAATAAAATATAAGAAATATAAGTAATCTATGGCTAAGAGTCATTGCCACAGCACGCGTCACTCGCATAGTGTCGCTACGCTGCGTGGGATGACACCTGTGGCAGGATTCGCATGGCGTGCTCCGTCTGCGCTGGTGGCACTTATTAAACACTCGTCACTTTTAATTAAAAGCCGCCGATGCCGTTGCCAGCTTGAGGGCAACTTATGGCCGGAGACAGAGACAGAGCGACAGCGAGACAGAGAGAGAGGGAATGGGGGGGTAAGCCACACATAGTCGGAGGGGTTGCATCCTTGAGCGCTGTGGGGGTAGAGTGGTAGGGTGCAGGGGGGGGGGGTGCTGCAGCTGCATGCCACTGCAATTTGCAATTACCACAAACACGCGGTGGCAACTGCGGCAACAACAACAGCAACAACAACGGCAACGGCAACTTGAGCCTTGGCGTGGCAAAAGTTTTGCAATTAGAACACTTTCGCGTGGCTTTAATGATAACGGGCAATAGCAACAACAACAAGAACAACAACAACAGTAGCAACAACAACAGCAACAGCAACTGCAACAGCAACAGCAGCAACTTTGTTGGGGACGCCGCTCGAGCAACTGCAGCAATGGCCCCCTCTGCGTGTATGTGTGTGTGTTGGAGTGTATGTTGCTGTGTGTTGGTGTGTGTGCTGGTGTGTTTGTTGTTGTGTGTGTGTGTGTGTGTTGTGGGCGTTGCAGGAAACTAGCTTTTAAGTGTGTCTGCGCTTGGCCAGCGCGGAAAATTCGAGTGAAAAACGTTTTACGATTTTCGGCTTGTTGCCAATTCACCGTTTACTGGAATTGCCAACTCGACGCGCCGGAATGCGGCTCCGGCTACGGCTGCGGCAACATCTCACCCACTCTACTTAGTCTGCTCATCCTGCTGCTGCTGTTGCTGTTACTGTTGCTGTTGCTGCTGTTGTTTTAGGCCCATTGAACTGTGTCGAAATCAAGTGGCAGTTTGTTTGCTCAAGATTTGAACAGCTTTTGTGCGTGTGTGTGTGTGTGGACAAAGGATTTGTCCATTGTGCTGTGCGGATTGTGCATTGTTCTAGTCTCTTGGAATGGACCACTTGATCGTGGTGTGCGACCATTAGTCTGGCCGATTTAGAGCAATGTTTTGGCTCATTCTCGCCCTGGGACAATGTTGATGACGATGATGAGGCCGCATTAAAGGATTTGGCTCAGGACTCAGGGGATTTGCATTGAAGCCGGTGCCAGGCTTCAGCCTGATCCAGCAGGCTCTCTCACTTGCTCACACACTCTCTCTCTCTCTTTTAATCTCTCTAGCTCGCTCGCCGTCTCTCTCTCCTTCACTCTCTCTGGCTCTCTTTCTGCTGCTTACCTGATGTCTGCGTCCTGCGGTGATAATCACAACGGCACTTTTCATTCAACAAAGGCACCTCTTCATGCCTCGCACTGCGTGTGTGTGTGCGTGTGTGCGTGTGTGTGTGTGTGTGTGTGTGTGCGTGTGTGCCCAGTGATAGCTCGCTAATTTGTTACAAAATTGCACATTTGCCCCCCTCCTTGATGCTGTCCAACCAGGGGGTAACTATGCTACCCAGCATCCCGCTTGCCTCTTGCCTGCCTTCTCCCTTCCCTTCCCTTCCCTACCCTTGCACAGCATCCTCCCCTCGTGCTCATCCCATTCGCTGTTCGTCGATCCCAGGCCATCCATCAACTGCGCTGCCATTTGGCAGTTTCCTCCTCGCTTCCTCCCGGCTTCGATTTTTCATTCATTTCACACACACACACACAACACACGGCGGCCGCAGCGGCGGCATTTCCATCCGTGCACTTTGACCTTCGTCTCCTGCGGCGCCATTTGAATCATTTAGCGGCGCATTTGCGCCCGTGTGCAGCCAGCTAAGTGAGTGAGTGTCACTGTCCCCCCTCCCTGGGCTAATTAGACAGCGTCATTGTCAAAATGGTGAAGCGAATCTCGATCGAGTGTTGCCCGAGAGAGACACAGAGAGAGAGAGAGAGTGGGAGAGTGGGTACAGTCGGAACAGAGTGTGAATGGAGAGAGCTGAGTGTGAAGTACTTAGTACATGACAAGACAAGATAACATGTGAATAATTGTGAATATGTACGGGTATATACGTTTTTTTGAGACTCTTTAGAACACTGTACGTGAGTGCATAAGAATACTTTGAATAATTACGATTTGCAGCTCTCAAATTAGGCATGCAACTAGTTTTTTGCATTTTTAGCTGGCGAAAAGGGGGCGTGGCAAAATTTTAAAACTACTTTAGCTTAAGGTCATATAAAGACATTCAGTCACCAAATTTGGTTGTCCTTACTCTCATAGACTCAGAGTTATAGATGTTCATACAGACAGAAAAGGTCTAAATCGACCTTATGCGCTGATTAAGCATATGCATGGTTTGTGCTGCCGCGAGACAGACATTGTGGACACTGCAAATGTTCGAATAGCACACGTTTACTATAAATAGTTGTAGTTATAGCTATATAGCGTAGTTAAGGTGTAACTGTATGTCAAGCTCGTGAAAAATATGCGCTCAAATGGAAATCAATCAATTGTTGCACCATAAATATCAATATCAACTTGCTTTCAATCAACCTCATTATGCTAATGAAGACACACAGCTGCAAACGCCTACATCAATGCACAAACACACACCAGACACACTCACACACACACACACACACACTCAGGCACACACACCCAGTTACCGAGGGGTACTAAGTGAGTGACTCGAGTTGACTCGACTCGACTCGACTTGACTTGGCTTGACTAACTTGTCGAGTTCTCTAAGTGACTGGCTGGGGCAACTTGCTGTTGTTGTTGCTGCTTGTGGCACAGCACAGAACCAGCGTCAAGATCATGTTCGCCTGACCATCGACATGCGCTTCGACAGCTTGCGGCGACGTTTAAATTCGCTCGTACTATAAACAAAATGAGCCGAAGACGTAGACGAAGACGAAGACGCAGACGCAGACGAAGACAAAGTCGAAGATTCTATCTGATCGTGTAAATATTTGTTCAAATTAAGCTTTCAACTGAAAACTCTCAAAAATGTTAATTTTGCACAGCGTGCGCCCAAAAAGAGAGAAAAGAGCAGAAAAACGTTTATGGGGCCCGCAGAGTCGAGCGAGTCAAGCGAGTCGAGCTGCCTGGCATAGAGTCAGTCGCACAGCTCGTTGGCTTTATTGGCCCCCGTCGTATGTGGATGATCGCGATAAGATCTCGCAATTGCCAGCCAGCCACTCAATTGGCAGGTGTTAATTCCTATCAGAGTGAATTATAGATTGCATTCGCATAATGTGATCTCTGCGATCACAGTCGTTTGTGCTGGCGTTGATTGTGTGTCGCACAGTGTGAAGTTTTATTGGGTTAGCTCGTTCAAACAGTAGCTCACGGAGGTGCCAATTGAAGAGGTATTATCTATATGAAATCAGAGACAATTTGCGTAGCTATTGCTCAATTCCACGGGTATGGTTATCAATTGGCATACAAGATTATCACTTGCATCTAACTTGATTTGGATCAGGTTTTAAAGGATTTTGTTAAGGTTTTCATAAGGTATGTTTCTTTGGAATCAATGCAGTAACTCCAAGGGGGAATTTAACAAGTCACTAGCCGGAACACCTTAAGAGCCGCACATAATTCAATAAATTTGCTTTAATTGCGGCAATGAGAGACGAGAAAAACTGGTATAAGTTAAGAATAAATTATGAATATATGGCGAGTAATATGCTAATTAGGAGAGAGATAGTAAAAGAGGAAAGGTGAGAAAGAGAGATAGATCTCTTTCTTACCTTTCCTCTTTTATTATCTCTTTAGAGAGCAATGCCTATTCCCTTCCTACACATATTGCAGCTTAAGTGGAAATATCTTTCTTGAATCTGATAGACCTTTTACAATACAACACCTCTCCTAAAACTACAGTAGAAATACATTTATATAATCATTCCCAATATATTATCACTCACAATTAACCGATTCAAACAGCCTTATCACTGTCATCTAACCTCACACTCTACAAATATATAAAACCATCTCTATAAAAACAAATTGAAATTCTTTATCTAAACATAAATCACTTCGCCACGTGTCTCAATAATATCTCAATAATATCTTAACCGAACTGATATCATTAACTTCTCACTGGAACTTCGAAATCGTGTCTTTGATCAATCAGCGCGACCTCAGCGATAAGGTCTCTCTAATGCAAATAGCGCTTCACACAAGGAGTTGAGCTAAGACGCCGCTGTTGCCACCTAATTACCAATTCATTTATTGGCTCTCTCGCCCTTAACCCTTCGTGCCTGCAGCTTAAGGGTTGCTCTCGTGCAAGGTGGGGAGGAGGGGGAGGGGTAGAGAGTACAATGTTAACCGATTGGTTGTAACGCCAACAACAAAAGAGCTGAAGAAAAAGAAGAAGAAGAAGCAGAAGCAGAAGCGAACCCTCAACTTGGTATTTTCTGTTTGGGGTTAAACAACGAACGGGGCAAATTGCTAAATTGCCATCGTTGTTGTTGTTGCTGTTGTTAGCTAATGACGCAACGAATTTGTGGCCGTCAGCAATGTGGTCGTCGTCGTTGTTGTTGCGGTTGTTGTTGTATATTTGTAGTGGTAACTTTATGGGGTTTTAAGCAGGTTCTAAGTGCAAGTTTTGTTTGGCAACTTGCGAAATTGAGGATTAATTTTGAGTTAAAAAGACGGAAATATCGGAGAAGTTTGAGAAGAAAGTAAAGACACGAGAGAGAAAGGTAGTTGAAGAAGAAGTAGAGAGATAGAAGAACTCAACTTCTATATCAATAAATGATCTTATAGAATCGCGAGTACTTCCAATGTGAACTCAAACATTCGCAAGTGATCTCCAACTGAATCCGAATCCTTTTGTCTTTCAAGTCTTCAGAGCTCTTCAATATTCAATTCTCCTCTCACTCCTTCCAAGACTCGTTTCATTCGCTTTCATTCAGTGAATTACTTGCACTCGTGAGTTCACTTGGTCAACTCAGTTGGAGTTTGGCTGCTTTGTCGTTGCTTTGGCCACTTCACGCCTTCACGCAAATCTGCTTGACTCATAATCGGACTCAATTACTTGCAGAAGGCACTTGAAACCACCCACATTTCCCTGCCCCCGGCCACGCCTCACTCACTCTCACTCCTTCTGTCTGAGTCGAAGTTCGAGTTCAAATTAATTGCAATATGAGACAAATTAAATGTGACCCCGTTAGGGGTTGCTCAGCCCCCGCTCACACTCTGCAGGCAAGGAATGACCTGTCATGCGGTCCTAATGAGCGGTCA
Organism: Zaprionus africanus; assembly: GCA_018151435.1. NCBI lineage: Eukaryota > Metazoa > Arthropoda > Insecta > Diptera > Drosophilidae > Zaprionus > Zaprionus africanus. The sequence goes on from JAECXB010002285.1 coordinate 1,276,626, forward strand.
GTTAATCATGACATTCTAGACGAGCGGGCGAGTGGGCCCAGTGGGCGTGGCCCATTTCGATTTCAGGCTAGAGCTGCCGTCGGCTGTTGCTGATGAAGCGCGTCCAAATGGCGCGTCCAGTCTGTGGGCGGGGTATGTTGTGGGTGGCAGAGCAGTCTCTAATGAAGAGTGGGGAAGGCAGCATAAAATTAAAGCATTTCGTAAATTAAAAGCGTCTGTTGCCCCCTCCCTCCCCCTTGCTTCGTTTCTCAGTTTTCAGTTTTCAGTTTTTGGTTTTCGTTTTTCGCTGGGATCCGATCGGGGATCGGGTTTGCCGGCTGACTTTGGGCCGTTGCCGCACTTTAAAGACACTTTAATGCACTTCATCAATTTGGGTTATGGCTACAAAACGGTGGCCACGCACCAGTGTGTGTGCGTGTGTGTGTGTGAGCAAGAGTGTGTGTAGCGTATATTGAGCCCAAGCCGGAGTCGTAATTATCTCTTGCTGGCGCAGGCTTGACTCGAGTCGAGGCAAGTCGCCTCGCGTCGCGTCGAGTTTTTTAAGATTTCGCAAAAATAATAAATAATAAAAACAGCAACAACAACAGCAACAACAAACTGGCTTGCAGATAACAAAAAAAAAACAGAATGAAAAAGAAAAAAATTATGATGAAACTCCATTAATTTTTGTTGCCGTTGCTGTTGTTGTTGTTATTGTTTTTTGAGCCCCGTTTGCGGCGGCTTCGTCATTGTTAATGAGTTTTCGTGTATGGCTTACTTATAAGAGCATCCCAAGGCAGGCACAGCCAGCAAGCCGAACCAAGCCAGGACCAGTTCCAAGGAACTCTCAATGCGGCAGACAAAGTTGGGCTCCAGCCTGAGCCTCAATCTCAGTCACAGCGCGGGAACTAAAGGAGCTACCTTAATATTTAGCAACCTTGCGCTGCGTTTTTAATAAACTTCTTAGTTAGAAGTCCAAGTCGAAGTCGAAGCCGAACGATCGACCGCGACCTACTCCAGCAGCAACAGCAGCTCCTATTCGGCTCCTTCTCGAGCACCTTCTCGAGCACCTTCTTGCAACTCGAACTTCATTTGTGTGTCTGTTCCCACGCTGCCGAGTCGAGGAGCCGAAATCGAAACCATTAGTTTACACTTTACATGCTAATGGCAAACGGGCAGCCAGCACCCTCTCCTCCACTCTCCTTCTGCAGCCTGGCAAGGCCCTTGCCGGAGTCCTTCAGCGAGTACCGCAGGCTACTTGAGGCTGCCATCGTTGTGGCTTCTGGTTAACTGGTGCAGGCAGCCTGCCTGCCTTGCTCGAAATAAAACCAATGAACTTTTTAATTGCCTATGAAACTCACTTGCACCCCGCACTCCGCACTTCGTATCCACTCCTGGCCCACTCAACAGTTTGGGGCTCATCCGCTTGCCGCGTATTCGGGTAGCCCGACGCGGACTCCGTCTGCGGTTTGCCGCAATTAAAACTTCTTTTTTTACTGTTTGTTGTTATTTTATTTGCACTTTGGCGCCGCAGAAGCAGCAGCAGCTCCACTGCAGTGCACCTTCCTAGTCTGACAGAAGCACTACCAGGCTGCCATGTTCTCCTCCTCCTGCTCCTCTTCCTTGGCACGCAAATTCGGACGAGTTGACGGGGCTGCTTTGAGCTATGAGTGCCTGAGTGGCGTTTGTGTGTTACACTGTGCCACAAAGTTTTACGATTTGCACAGAGAAAACGTTTCCAAATTTGTTAGGGGAAGTACGGGAGGAGGAGGGGGGAGCTTAAGTGGAAATGAATCAAATTTAAGCTAGTTAGATCGTTATTGGGCTTTGAAAGAAGGTAGAGGGAATAAGGAAGGTAGCAAAGCCAGAGGGAAAGAGATTAAAGATAAAAGGAAGAGAGGCAGAGGTAGAGAGAGAGGCGGAGGTAGAGAGAGAGAGAGAGAGAGAGAGAGAGAGAGATAGAGAAAAAGAGTGAAATCAAGAGAGGTAGCTCAATAAGTAGCAAAATGTAAGAAAGTTAAGGAAGAGAATGAAGACTCTCAATTGAATGGAGTTGGATGCATACTTTGGAATGAAGATTTAGTGCCATATAAATGCCATATATTCATAAATAAGTAATACAAAAGTATAAAAATACAAAAAAAAAAAAAAAAAATGGATAGTTTGATTGATAGAAATGCATAAAAAGAAGAACGCAGACAAGACAGGACTTCATATCTGTGCAAAATATGTAAATTATAATAAGAATCTGAATAATTTTCATTCATTTGTTGCTTGACTTAAAGGAAAGACTTGACAAACAGACACATAAATATTATTGACATTCATACCTATTCAAAGAACTACCAGTAAATATTTGGATAAATGCCTTAGCTTGTCCTTCTTAAACTTGAAATAAGTATTGGAATGCTTCACGAAGTCGTCAGCTGAAGTTAGCTCATCCAAAATGAAAATATGGAATTGCTAAGTATACAACATTTGTCTATATATTATACAATACTTCTCTCAGTTTAGTAACTCCGCTTTCAGCTTATAAAAAACTACAGTTGTTGTTGTAATTAGAAATTGCCCTGACAGAGGCGAAGGCGGAAGCGAATCAAAGGAAGGCGTCACTCCCTGGTGGCAGGTTCGATGTGTTCGAGGTGGTCGAGGTGGCGCCGCGTGTCTTCGATATCGGAATATCAAAGAGGCAGCGAATTAGTCGAAGCGCATTTGGCTAATTAAAACAATTGAATGTCATTTAGGGTTCAGGTTCGGGTTCAGGTCGCTCCAACGGGGTCTAACTGGTATATAGGTCGCCTGTGCGAACGGAACATTAAAAGAGCAGGAAACAAAAGGCGCGAGCTAAACAAATTCGATTTGCCCAGCAGGTGGGCCCGTCCGAGTGAATCTGGGCAAACTAACTGCCGCGGGAGTTGCCATGGAGAGCGGAGACTGCGGAGACTGGAACCCGATCCCAGCGGGTGCTATCAACGACGTCGCTGCAGGTTCAGCACCTTTTGTGCGATAGCCGACAACAAGTTGGGCGCATCACTCGGAGGCGGTGTCATAATTTTCACAGCAGGTGTCGCTGCTAATGATTTACAGCGGGTGCGAGAGAGAGACACAGAGAGGGAGAAAGAGAGAGAGAGGGAGAGCGAAGGAGAGGGAGTAACGAGTGCAACAAAGTGCAGCAGCAGCAGCGCGGCAGCGCGTCGGCAATAACAATAAAAACATAAAACAAAATCTAGATTCGTTGTGGCCAGGCGCGCTTCGCTTTGAAGTCCAATCGGGCAGATGGGTGCGAGCGAGACAGCCTGCTGAAGGGGAACCAGCGAGACCTGACACAGTGTCCAAACTCATTGTTGCCGCTACATAAATTTGGAAAACAATTCATTATTCATTTGCTCGATGGCTCTGTCTGTCTGACTGTCTCTCTCCCGCACCCCTCTCTCTCTGTCTTTCCTTTCACGGTTCGATTTCGACTGCGGCGCATCCACTCGCACTCGCACTCACATCCATACTCGCATTCACATTCACATGGATCTAGACAGGCAAAACATGGGGCGTTGCAGTGGCTCGCTGCGCTAATTTGGTCAGTTTAGATGGCGCTGTGCTCTGTCGTCGGCCTGGCGCCAGTGGCGCCCCCTATGGCGCACGAAGGCCAAACAAATTGTTAAACATTGAAAGCGATTCGATTTGGGGCACTTTCGTTATGAAAATAAGAGACAAGTCAAAGAGGAGACGGGGAGGGAGGGGGAGTGATTGACTTGCGGCAAACTTGTTTCATGTTGTACAGTTAAAAGCAAAGCGATTATGCCAAAAGTGCTTTTGGGAGAGTGCTGGCGATAGTTTCGATATACGATAGTAGTCTATGAAAACTATATTAAGCTAAATGGCTAGAGAAATGGGCAATCAATCATAGCTCTGCTTTGTCTTGCGAAATGTTGAGAAGTGTTGGAAGTGTCGAAAATATCGATAGTAAATTTAATAGTAAAAATCTTGCAACTAATCGATTGAACTTTAAGCAGCATCAATAAGAAAAAACACTTAAGTCTCAAATGTCAATTGAATATGACAGTCCAGTGAAAGTAAATGTTTATTTAGCTTATTTAAATGTATGCTGTAGAATAAAATATGAAATATATATCGATAGTAACATAAATGATCTCAAACAGGTAAATTCTGTTTTTTGAATCGAGGCCACAAAGAAATCTTTATTATAAGTTGACTAAGCAATCTATTTATGAATCAAGGTTCTATAGTCAAGCCTTACTATCGATAATAACTATTCTAATATTATACATGTATCGATAGTACTATGACAAATCGATAACTGATTCATGATTGATTTGTTGTTTTGGGCAATGAAATTCTAGAAATTCCATTTGCATTTGTAGCCCCAGATTGGCTCAGTAATAATCGATTATTCTCGGCAATTAAAGGCATATTCACTTTTGACTCACAGTCCAATTCACATTCCACTGGTGAACTCCCCCCATTGTTGTTGTTGTTGCATTGCTGTTGCTGCAGTTCGTGTTGCTGTTGTTGCTGATCGATTAATCAAATCAACTTGCATTTTAATTTGCAGAGACTTGATTGACTGACTGACTAACTAACCGACTGGCTGACTGCCTGCACCGATATCATTTTCTATAATTTTCTTGCCACACACTTGAGCACACACACACGCACACACACACACGCACACACACACAGCACACACACTCTCAGGGAGCCATGTGCGCAGTTGCACGACGTTGAAATTGCTCCAATTATGTTTGATCTGGCGCGGGTTGCTTGCTCCGCTTGGCTTGGTTATTTCTTTTTTCTTTTTTTCTTAGTTTTTTAGTCTCGACTCTTGTTCGGACAAAGTTGAGGCTGCAGCTCATCCGCCCATCCCAGTGTGTATGGGTGCGTGTGTGTGTGTGTGGCTTGCCATTAGACTGGCAGCCTGGTTGCCCAGCTGGGTTGCCCCGGTGGCACCTGTCTGCCATATTGCACTCGTTGCCCTGCCTGGCAGAGACATCGACATAAACGTGCCACAGCGCCCAGTCGCACGCCCCAATCACCCAATCTTGGCCAAGAGCAATGCGGAAATAGCTGCAACTTAGTTGCTGCCACTGCCACTGCCACTGCTCCAGCTCCTGCTATTGGTGGGCAGTAGGGCGACCCCACGAATTATCCGACAAATAGCAGCTTCCGTGGCCTCGATCTGCCGCTGATTGTGGGTTGCCAGCTTTGGCTGGGCAACGGTAAAGCCAGCTAGGCAACTGTAAAATCGCTTGCACTGAAACTATTAACTTAATTCGCTTGGACAGGCACAGATGAGGCATGAGCCAGGTGAGGAGGAGGAGGAGGGGGGATGAACTGGGCGGACAGGCACTTGACTACTGGGCGGCCAACTTTTACCGCATCAACTTTTACCAGTCGAAAATTGCTGCAGTTGCTGCTGCTGCTGCCGCCGCTGTTGACAATTTCGAATGCGTCAAACAGCTGGCGGATTGCCAGGCGAAATGTGCTTGATGAGGATCAGTAGTTGGCGGCAGGATCAGGGATCAGGGCACAGGAACAGTCACAGTCCCAGATTGAAGAACCCTCGACCGTCGTCAATCACGCAGCTATTTCGCCTGCGCCGCATGCAGATAGAGATAGACAGAATAATTATGAAGAGCAGCAGCAGGAGAGTGCAAGGGAGAGACAGAGAGAGAGGGAGAAAGAAAGAGAGAGAGGGAGGGAGAGAGGAGGAGAGAGAGGGAGACGAGTCCGCTCACAAGTGTCAGAATTTATGGCGCTGCCTTCTCTGCCTCCTGCTAGACAAAAGCGGAATTGAAAATCGGTTTTTGGTTTTGTTTTTGTTGTTTCTCCTTTTGTTGTTGTTGCTTCTCATTTCTTGTTTTTGGCCAAAAAGGACAGCGCTGGCTCGTCATGGAATGGGAAACTGGCCAGCAGTGAACTGCCGGCCTTTAATGACTTCCTCTCTTTGTGTATAAATCATGGCATAACGCATAACGCTGCACCGAGCAAAGCCGAATTGCCAATGCGCTACGTGTGCGTGTGTGTGTGTGTGTGTGTGTGAGGGGTGAAAAAGAAGTTAAGCCACAAGTACAACAGATTGTAACAGATGATAACATGACAGGGATTGGTGTGATCTTAAGTTCTTAATTCGACAGACTCAAGATTATCTCAAGAAGTTGCTGTGATCCTGGCACTTTTTTCATAATTCGCTAAGATCATCTTGCTTCTCTTTCTTTATCTCAGATCTGATACTTAACTTTTTAATGCCGAACAAATTTCTGTAGATAAGAAATAAATCGTTAAAGATTTTCCCAGCCGCCTACAATTAGAGACGAAGTGAAATGGGGAAACAGAAAAAATTAATTAAATCTAATGATGATGATAAATGACGTAGTAAAGGGATGAATTGCAGTAACATAACTCAAAGGGGAAAGAGAAACAAGTAAGAAAAGGGAAAAATGATGACTGATATTTATTATACGATATAGCATATGTAGTTCAGGGCGCACGATTGATTACACGCACTTAACGCGAAATAATTAAGCACTTGAAAAAGTATTCGAATAAATAAAAAATTTCTTTACTACTTTCAACTTCCAAAAGAGATCAAGGCAGGGTATAGTAAAGTGAAGGATATATACCTATGATTGTTAATATTTATTTGTCATTTGGGGCCAGTGTGGCAAACTGCCCCTCGCAGTGCATATGCCCAGCCCCATGCGCTACGCTGGCATAACTGCAGACCGTAAAAACTCGGCGCATTTAACGCTAAAAGCGAAATTCAGTTTTGATTTACGTGGCGAATTAATTTTTTGGGTCGGCGGCGGCATTAGAAATCGTTGCTGTTGTTGCTCTCGTTGTTTTTGTTGTTGCTGTGCTCGCCGGCATTGCCAACAGGAAGCGAAATTGAGCATAACTAATTTGTATTTAAATAATTTGCAGTTTCGCGAGAAAGACGCGCTGCTTAATTAAGAAATGTTGGGGAGTAATTTGAGCAGTTCTCACGCCAGCCCCCAAAAAAGAAGGAGTCTCCCCCACCTACAACTCGTCTATCTTTATCTCTCTCACTCTCCCTCTCTCTCTCTGTTTGTATCTCATTGTGTTCTTTTTGCAGGATCATCCCAGTCTGCGTGGCACTCCGCTGGCCATGCTGGCCGCACAGTGCAACAAGCTGTCGAACAAATCGCCTCCGCCGCTGGCAGACGCAGCTGTGGGCAAAGGTTTCCATCCCTGGAAGAAGAGCCCCAATTCTCCAGCCGCAGGCAGCAGTGGTGGTGGCAGCACAGTCGGTGGCGGCGGCGGTGGCGGTGGCAGCGCAGCCAGTGGCAGCGGCAGCAGCAGCGTTGGACAGCATTCGCCCTGCGCCATCTCGGCGGCCAGCTCCTCCAGTTCGACAGGCAGCGGTAGCGGTGGCGGTGGCGGCGGCGGAGGTGGACAAGGATCCCGCAGCCACTCGTCCAGCGCAAGCAGCAGCAGCACCATGGTGAACATCACAGCTAGGTAAGCAGCGCGACGGCGCACAGTGGTCCGCGAGCGAGGGAACTGGCAGCAGGCAAGAAGGAACGGAAGCAAGGGAATCACTTCAGTTCAGGTTGAAGATGCAAATGTTGCTCGAAATGAGAGTGAAAGTAGTTGCTATATATATAAAATATATATGCCTAGTCAGCAGCTGATCGCATCAGACTTAATTAGCTGTATCTATAAAGTTTAATTACCTAGAATTAAGCCATTATATGGCAACGTATCAGATAGCTTGATAATAGTTTATTATTAGGGGGAGTTTTCTTTAACTTTGAGTTCAATTGAATTAGTTCTTTGCATTTAGAGCGTGTTTAGCATATCAGGTTCAATCAGCAGATAAATGGCAACAGTTTTTCTGTTTTTATATAAATTATTTGATATTTAGTTGACGAATTCAATGGATTTTATTCTTATTTATAATAAAATATTATTCTTATATATAATATTATATTGTTTGACATAATGATTCAGTACTTCCCCTTAATCGGATTTCAATATATCAGAATTTAATATTCTATTGAATGAAAAGATATTAGATTCCGTTTCCAACAACTTTGGAATAACATTCCAATGATATTCCATTTTTCAATTTTATTCAATTTTTATTCCATTTTCTTCACATAAGCTTTATATATTCGTGAACAATCAGTGTTCATTTGATAGACTTTTTAAACCAACATATAGCCTTAGCTATATAAATTGTAGGTATAGTTAGAAAAGGGTTCGTTTCAACTTGAATTTATTTAAAAATACTGATAATGTTTTCGTAAATAATTGAGCAACCAGGATTTATTTCAGAGATTTTTTTTTTTCTTCAGCTACTATATATGTATATACAATATATAGTTTTTATAGATACTCCCGTTTCACTTGATATATTTGTTAGATTACATATACTCTCATTGAATAATGTAATTCAAGCTCCCTTCATGCCTCGCTCAGCTTAGCCTCAATCCAGTTTCGCTCGTGTCGCGGACCACTGTGCGTTGCCCAGCCAACAGCGCGCTCTATACAACTTATGAGTAATTTCAGCATCTATCCTTACAGTCGCCCGCTCGCCTCGTCCTGCGCGGCCGTGGGCAGCTCGAGCTCCGCGTACGGCAGCGATCTGTACTTCCCCAACACATCCACATCGACGGCCAGCATGGTGGCGGACAATCATCACATGCACCAGGGGCTGCTCGGCAAGGTGGAGGGTGCCGCCTTCGGTTCGGTGTACTCGCGTCATCCCTACGATTGGCCCTTCAATGCGGTCACCGCGTCGGCGCACAAAGCCGCCGAGGCGGCCAGTGTGAACTCCGGCTGGTGGGACATGCACAGCGCTGCCGCCGCCGGCAGTTGGCTGGACATGGGCAGCGCTGCGGCCGCTGGAATGCACTCGACCATGGCGAATTATGCGAGTGCCGCTGCGGCTGGCACAGATTACAGTTCGGCATTGTCTCATTCGCTATCGAATACGGCACACTTGCTGGGCTCTGGCCAGCATCTGCTGCAGGACACGTACAAGAGCATGTTGCCCGGACAGGGTGTCGGCGGTTTCTCGCTGCCCCACAGCTCACCGTCTGCCGCTGCGACGGCAGCATCGCCACAGGCATCAACGCCGTCGACACCGTCGCCGCGTTCACAGCGACGCTATGCGGGAAGGGCGACATGCGATTGCCCCAATTGCCAGGAGGCTGAGCGACTGGGGCCGGCTGGGGTGCATCTGCGCAAGAAGAACATACACTCGTGCCACATACCCGGCTGTGGCAAGGTGTACGGGAAGACGTCCCATCTGAAGGCACATCTGCGCTGGCACACCGGCGAGCGTCCCTTTGTGTGCAACTGGTTGTTCTGCGGCAAGCGCTTTACGCGCTCCGACGAGCTGCAGCGGCATCTGAGGACGCACACCGGCGAGAAGCGCTTTGCTTGCCCCGTGTGCAACAAGCGTTTTATGCGCAGCGACCATCTGGCGAAGCACGTGAAGACGCACAACGGCACGGCGCCGAATGGCATTAAGAAGGGCTCCTCGGAGTCGTGCAGCGACTCTGAGGAGGCTGCCAATCAGTCGGGTGAGTCTAACGGGCTGGGCGGCGCGTCCAGTGGCCAACAGACGGGCGCAGGTGGTGGCGGCGGGGGTGGCTCCGCCAGCTCTGGCACCGGCTCTGGCTCCGGTTCCGGTGGTGGTTCAGTGTCTGCCGGCAACGGTAACGGCGGCAATGGTTCCACCGGCAGTGGAGCTGGCAGCCATCCCGGCACCCCAACCTCGCTGCATGGCCACAGCGCCTCAAGCACGCCCAGCAATTTGCTGGGCGGCGGTCTGCACCTGGCCACGCCGCACCAGATGGTCGCCGCGGGCGGCTCGCCGGTGATGTTACATCAGCAACACCAACAACAGCAGCAGCAGCAACAGCAGCAGCAGCAACACTCGCATCAATCGTCACATCAATCGCACCAATCGCATCAATCAGCGCATCAGCAGCAGCAACAGCAGCAATTCGCACAGCAACAACAGCAGCAGCAGCAGTCGCATCCCCATGCCCATCTGCATCATCATCACCATCATCATCTGGTGGGCACCTCCGCACCCAGTCCCGGTGGCCTGGACCATCGACTTGACCACAGCGCCCTGGTGGACATAAAGCCACCGATGGTTTGAGGGTCGCTGGGACCCTTTCTGTTCACCAACTGAGCAGGACTGGGTTCCAACTGGACACAGCAAGAGCTGCAGCATCAGCGATTGGACGATAGCTATATGTAGTGGGCGTGGCAATGCCCACAGCGCACAACAAGCGTAGCGAGTAGAGAAATTTTGATGAATCATTTCAGGCGACAACGCGCCGATGGAAACCTAAACTTAAGCTTCTTTTATCACTATTATTATGATCATTATTGCGATTATTATTATGATATCCATACTTACTAAACTATATCGTATATCGTATATCGAATATCGTATATCGTATATCGTATATCGTATATCGCATATCGTATATCGTATATCGTATATCGTATATCGTATATCGTATATCGTGTATCGAATATCGTATATCAAATATCGTATATCGTATATCGTATATCGTATATCGTATATCGTATATCGAATATCGTATATCGAATATCGTATATCCAATATCGTATATCGTATATGGAATATCGTATATATGTACGTGTATATAGGGAGCAGTTGCCCGACAGAAAGAAAAACAACAATCACGAAATCCGAAGCGAATCTATGCAGTTCATTCAGACCTTCACTCCCCTCCTCCCCCACTCAGAGTCCCCTTTTGTATATATGTATTTACCGTATCTCTAGATGTCTATGTGTATGCGTAGTCTCGTAAACGATTCTCAAAATATATATATGGAAGACATATTCAATTATTGCTTTGCTATAGACTAAGCTACACTTAAACACAAGCAAAGAAAGAAAAAAAACAAAAACAAAATAAAACTAAAACGAAATAATTTTTTTTATCTCACAACTTTTTTTGTCTAGCACGTAGATGTGATTGATTCTTTTTTTTTTTTGATTAGATCTTAAGTAAGATAATTGTCTATTGAATGCATTACTTAACTTAACATATGATATGCTACACACGCACACACACACACAGACAAACACGCACAAAAGAGTAAATAAATATGCAAAGCAAATTGCGAAAGTTTTTGAAAGTTCTGATTAAAATCAGCAGAAAAATGCAAAGGAAAACATTGAAAACAAAAGAAAACATAATAAAATACGGTACGAAAGCATAAAAATAATAAAAATAAAAATAAATATTTCTAGTCCAATTATGAAAGTGCAGAAAAAGAAATTGCAAACGAAAAACTTAGTGATGTTTAAGCATGGAAAACCAAAATTGTAAAAAACAAAAGAAATGAAATCAAAAAAAAAAAACAAAATCACAAATTGATGTGCATAAGAAAATGGGAAAAGAAATGAAGGAATACAAAAAAACAAAAGTTTAGACAGAGAGTAGGAGAGCCCCCGATGGGGCGTGGGCTTGGCCGGTGCGGCGCCATTTTGTAAACCAATTTGTATGTCTTATTTTTGCTATCCACTCGATATACTGAATATACATACTATTTTTAGATGCTAGTGCTTTAACCATGTGACTAAATGTTTTTGTTGTTTTCTAGCCTAAGCTCAACTAGATACTACTTAACTCAGTGGTTACACAACTGGAGAATCCGATCAAAAAAAAAAAAAAAACAAAGAAATATTAATAAAAAACAAAAGAAATTTGTGCTTGATTAGTTTTTAGCCGAAAGAAAGAAAGAAAGAAAACTCACTTAGCCGAAACCGTAGCCGGAAGCACTTAGCATCTTTCAGCAACTTCTACCTATATAAATCTCTATACATATATATATATATTTACCATATATATATATAAATATATATAATATAAATACATTTTTTTTGTCAAACAGAATGTAAATTAATTATTTAAATAAAATACAAATATATCTAAATTTTATTAAAAATAAATGTAAAAAAAGCGAAAACAGATGAGCAAATCAGTTTATTCTCTATTCCCCCTCTCCCTCCCCACCGATTTCTAATGTAATGGAAATCAATTTGTCCAGTGGCAGACGGAACTACGTAAATTGTCTTTCTGCATCTGTATTTGTATCTCTGTAACTCTGCAATTGTATCTGTATCTGCAAGTTCGCAAGCGTAAAATATGTTTTGACTCATGTGGGGGATGCTGCGACTTCCGACGCGTCCGCTGATGAGGGGTTCACCCAGGAAAAGGGGGGTAGAGGAAGGTGGGAGGTGGGCAGACTGGTAGGTTAGTGGTAAGGGTGCTCGCAGCACCGCCGTACTCTGGGGTACCCTTCGCTGATAGTTTATTTAACATTTGCCCCCTCTCGTGGAATGCTGTGCTTGGTGGGCGTCATCGTGGGCGGCCCGGCCAACCTTGTCGTTAACGACTTAAGAGGGAAAAGGTCATGGGTCGAAAAGCGTTTTACGCTTACGCTCTTCACGGGGCTTTACGGCATTTACGGGGCACTCACTCGGTATTCATTCGTCATTCGCTCTGGTCGCCCGCCCTCGCCAGTTACTCGCTTTATCAACTGGGGTCGGCTGCTGTTTGGGTGATTTAAATTTTATTACGCTGGATTTCTTGCCTGGGGTCGTTGCCAGACAACGCAGCAGCCGGGGGAGGGGGGTACGGGTAGCTGGTGGGGGTGGTGTGGGTGCTTGCACGAGGGTTACAAGCCAAACAGATTGAAATTGAAGTGTGTGCAGATTGGTTTTGATTTTTTTTCTCTTTTTTTTCTGTGTTTCTTATGAGTAGATTAAGCTGCGCATTTACTTTTCCCCAGCACTGTGTGTGTGTTGACATTCTCGATGGGGCGTTGGGTTTGGCATGAGTTGAGCAGTGAGTTTTTATTTGGCGTGGGAGAGGGGGTGGCGGTGGTGGGGCTGGTACAATAAATGGAAATTGTTTGACAGCAAGTACATAAATAAAGCTAAGTGCGCTTCACTTGAGAGTGTTCGCCGTGCAGATATCCTGCAACTCATCTGTATTCATATGCGCAAAAAAATACACAACATACACGATATCAATCACAGACTCATGCGTTATTCATGCTATTCACATGTCACTAATTTGTTAGGTATACGGCTCTGAGACTGAAGAGACCTTTAACATTTCTCTAAATAAAGATGTTGAACAGATCGAACTTATCATTAAACTTAAATTATATTTTAAATACTTTTTAAATTTCAATATGATGGGAACTTATTAAGGTACGGTTAAATAGGTTTATTACGTATAAAGTTAAAGAGTTGACGATAAAGTTTCTTGGCTTATTTCATTGCCATATATTTCAAATATTCAGCAGTCAAAGCAGTTGCCTAAGGAGACTAATGCACTGAGATAAGCTGAGATTTGATGGTAAACATTGTTAGATATTTATAATAAATTTCATGTGTAATTCGCCCACATGGAACTCACAAGTGTTGCCAGACTTTCGCATGAATACAACCTTTATTCTCGTCATTTTGTTCATTTGCAGTTTCTATATATGTACGAGTTCCATATATGTTTTTATGTATGTCCTTTTTGGGGTTCCAGCCTCATTACGGGTGTCAGATTGGGAGCAATTTGACTGCTCTGTAATGTGGCCATGTCCAGCTCCCGTTGTCGTTGCAGGTTCCCGCTGTGGTCGTTCGCATGGTCGAATTTCAAAAGAACTTCACCAAAGCTGTAAATTAAAATAACGAAAATCCAAAATAATAACAGAGACAACAGGAATATGAGGAGGACACCAGATACGGAGCTGAAGCCGTAGCCGGGGAGCATGCGTTTGGCATCGGTTTGCGGCACTCAAACTGACACTCGTACTCACACACTCACACACACACACGCACAGTGAATGGCACAAGACATGCTTGATGATAAATGGGCGCTACAGCGGCGCTAACAAAATCATTAGCAGTAAATTTTAATTAAATAAGGAAGAGCGCCGACAAGGCGACAAGACTAGAACTGTCAACCGATAGATACCCTTTTCACACCATGTGAACACTATCAGCAGAGGCGTTCCTGCTTCTTGTGTTTCAAAGGGATTCTCTAGATCTGTAGTTAAGATAAGAAATAAGATAAATAAATAAATAAAAATAATTTAATGCATTGCAATAGAAAAACAATTTATAAGTATATTATTATTTTGCAGTATTATATAGGATTCATTAAAATTTTAATCAATTTTGATTGCATACATTTAATTTACTTTAAACTTATTAATTTACATATTTATAATATTATATTTCTTATGTTATTTCACTTTAACTGAGATCTTGCGATTGATAGTAGAGATCTATTCTTGAAATTCAAATTAATAATATAAAATTATATATTCCATTATAATTTATGGCTAAATTTTATATATTATTATTTTGCAGGGGTTATATAGGATTCATTAAAATTTTCATAAATTTTGAATACATAAATTGAATTTATTTTTAGCTTATTAAACTATATTATATTTCTAATGTTATTTCTCTACAACTGAGATCTAGAGATTGATACTGGGGATCTATTCTTAAAATTCAAATAAACAATATAAATTTGTATAATTTACTATAATTCATTAATAACTTTTTTTAACTACAAAGTTTTTAAAATATTTTGACTCATTTTGAATTGTTATATATATCAAAATTATTTCAAAATATTGAATAGTTATCCATTGGAGATTTATTGTATCTTTTCCTGTTCCCTCATCAAATGATTTGAGTGCTAATAAGCTTGTCTACACGCAATATTTATGCAGGGTATACTTGCACATGTAAATATGAATCTCACACACATATTTGAGCTACAATAGGCACCACACATTGGCCAGACGTGTGCAGCGGGGAGGGGGGGACTTGAGAACTACGACGACGATGCTCTGCTCTGCATAACAGCTGCTCCAAAGTGTCAACACTTTAGCCGCACAACTGAGGGGAAGGAGCATGGGGTGGGGGAGGCTGTGCTGGGGCAGTGGCAAAGGCTACTGCAGGCACTACAAAAATTTCTTAATGGGCGCCCCGCCCCCCAAAAAGGCGCTGCGGGTGCTTCCTCCTTGTTCACACATTGTTTTCATTAAGCAGCACACAAAAATTTCATCCTCCTTGTGGCTGGAAATCTCTGCGGCCTTCTGTTGTTGTTGTTGTTGCAGCAAGTTGTTGTCGTTATTACTGCTGAATGAGTGCGCGTGATTTGTTGTTGCTGCTGCTGCTGTTGGCGCTGTCTTCCAGCTCCCTCTCTCTCTCTCTCTCTCTCTCTGGCTGTGGAGACTGTCTTTGGGAGTCTCTTCACATCTGTTTGCATTTGACACGATTATTTATGTTTATCGCGCGTTAAATGCGCGCTATTATCAGCATAATAATCGTAATTAAAAGCCAACTAATTTATGGCAGTGATTTATGCTCTCGCATTGCTCACATTCTCTCGCATTCTCCCGCATTCTCTGGCATTCTCACATTCTCCTGCTTCCTTTCTTGCATTCCTTGCTCGCTTTTTTTTCCTCATCCCTGCAGTGACAAATTCTCAGTTTCTCAATTTCTCAATTTGTGATATTTTCACAGCGTTCCCATCTCCTTCTCATTCTCATTTCTATTGCGCAAAATGTCCCGCAGCGCAGCTCGCAGCGCAGCAGCAGCGCAGCAGCAGAGCAGGACACCCGCGGCGTATTTTAATCTCATTAACTGTCGCTGTTTTTCCCGCTATTGATTACATTTCTTCTCATTTCCCATTGCCACTGCTATTGTTATTGTTATTGTTATTGCAATTGTTACTGTTACTGTTGTTGTGATTGTCTTGATTGTTGTTGCTGTTATCCTGCGGCTTTTTCCCTTATTCCCTTAAGTATTTATTTATTTATTGCTGCAGCCAAAAGAACAATCGAGCAATTTGTCGAAGTTTAGGTTCAGTCATTGCCGAATTTAAGTGGGTTAGAAGTGCAAGTGCCAAATATAATGATATTCAACACTGCTAAAAGTGTTGCGATATAGAAATATAAAAAACAGTGTTGGAAAATAGAATATTAAGACAATTTCTTAATGTTTGTATCATAGTCAGGCGGTAAACTTAACAAACAGCTCTTGTTAGAGAGTATCTCTGGAATTTCCTATCATTTTATATGGAGTATGCTAGTTTAAGGTTTTAAGGGACTATTAGAATACAAACTTTATATATTTTCTTTGGCTTACTGCCTCAAACTAAGAGATCTACAGCGAAACTTGAAAATACTCACTTTCTGCTCTTTCTTTCTTCGAAATAAACCTCAAAAGGATCAAATTTCTTAAAGATATAATAATATTATATGAACAAGATTTGTTTACTTATATTGTTAATAAAATAATAAATTATAACTTAAGCTAAAGTAGTTTCTTTAAATTCAAGTTGAAGCATTTGTTTAAAGACTCTGCCTTAACTGTGAAAGGAAAGCCCGAAATAAAAGAGCCACAAAATGGCGCCGGAAACAGAAGCTAGCGGGGGCTAATTAAGAAATAGCCACAATTGCTGGCTAGTTGCTTTTTCCCGACACACACTTGATTGCTCTATTTGCCTGACTCCACCCCCTGCGCTCCTCCTACTTCTGTTCCTCCTCCTCCCTCTTCTGCTCCTCCTTCCGCTGCACGCACCTGCTTGAACGGGTTAACTTCGCAGCGGGGGGCACTTGATACCAAATGTACTGAAAGATACATGACAATATATATGTGCATGTATGTGTGTGTTTGTATTTGTAGTTGTGAGCAGTTATTTTCCAGCATTTGCATGTGGTTGTTACGCCTAATAAGTTCGTTAACAAGTCTTCAAACGGGCCACGACTATCATTATTAGTTAAAGTTCAATTTCGATTGTCGAACCTATCATTTAATTCACATTTCGATTGTGCCTCACGACAACCTCAAAGGGTTGAGTGCACACACACACACGCATACACAGACTGGTGAGTAGAATATGTAAATAATTAAGCGACAATTGTGGAAAACTGAACCCGATACGGATGTCAAGGCTGAGAACCCTTTTCGGGCCTCCAAATCCACATGGCACATTTAATTGGCCTGCCAACTGGCAACTGCAACTGGCAACTTGCAACTGACAGCGCCGGCGGCGGCTCCCCGAGGCTGCACGCAATCCCGGGCGCAGCTCATGCATATCCGCTCCTAGATCGATAGATCGATGGCAGCTATTGCATTTAATTACTTGCTACAGATTGCTATCTGCAGCGGGATCGGGATCGGCATCGGGATCGAGAGCATGAATGCACGCTTTGCACCAACTGACAAAAGGACACGCCAAAGTAAGGTGAATGAAAAGGAAAGGGTAGGGAAGGGAAGGGAAGGGCAGGAAAGAGTTGCGCGATTGTTGCTTGGTTCCTTCACCTCACAGCTCAAGGACCCAAGTCCGCAGCCGGACCCACTTGTCAGTTGCAGCGTCAAATATCGCTAGACAATTACCCACACAGAGAGAGAGAGAGAGCGAGAGAGAGAGAAAACGGAAAGACGGCCCGAGATGATTATCTGCTAGAGTTAAATTCGATACCGTCTATTAGCCTCGTTATTATCCTTTTTGCCATGGCAGCCGCAGCAGCAGCAGCAGCATTTGAAGCCGTATCGAATGTCTCAAAGCACGCCAGGACCTGCAGCTCCCTCTCTCTCCCTCCCTCGCACTCTTGGGTGCTGTGGTAAACACAATGAAATGTTTTTTGCGCACACTGTGCTCCCTTTCCTCTCTCTCTCTCTCTCTGCCTGTCTCCCCATTGTCACGTCTCTCTCTGGCGTTCTCCCATTGCTGCTGCTACCTGTGCACTATTTATTGTCCACCATACATGGCTACTGCTGTCGTCGTGCGGCTCCCACGCTGCGAAAAATACGCACTCGGATAGTTTCAACTCCATTGATGAAACGGGAGACGCAGCAAGGTGAGCCGAGCCCAGTGCGAAGACAGGAAGTGTCTGTGCTGCCAATGTGCCGAAATGTGTTCGCATTGTGTGCGCGGCGGCTTATCGCAAGTTCGTATCATCGCCAGTCGCTCATCCATTAGATGCCGATGCCACTCTGTCCCCGTCCCCGTTCCGTCTCCCCTTTCTGCACACTTTGTGTGCATTTTGTCAGCTAATATGCGTTTTCGGTTTTAAACATTGCAAGTGCAACATGTGCGCAGTCGGAGTAGGAGCGGGAGGAGCTGGAGGGGGGCCCGACTGACTGTTTATCAGATTTCCTGCACACTCGTTGGTTCTCACAATTAGGTCGTCAGCCTGTTCCAATTTCCAAATGCCGCCCTTTGGTTCGGCCACGCCCACCTGTCAACATTTCATTTGACTTGTCCACAGCGTAGCGAAAACATAAAAAAATTTAGAACAAGAGACAGAAAAAAAAGAAAACATTTCGAACTTATACTGGAATACACCTTGTAGCTTGTATGTTAGGGGTACCCGTATTTAAAATTCCTCCCGCACGATAGTCCGATAGTCGCGTACACGAACAAGGCTCTCTTTGTCTCGTTTATAATTAATATTTTTCAAATGAAACGCATTACAATTACGCTTTTTTTCTTTTTTTTTTTCTTGTTTTGCTCCTTTTAGCTTGTAATGTCCCTAGTTAGCCCCCGACCACAGTCTGCGGTTTTACACTCCTGTCGTGTAGCTTGTTAAGAAAAACAACCAACACGAATCCAGACTCGGCTCGACTGCCAGATGACCTGTGTGTTGTACAGGGTGTGCAAGGTTGCCACCTTTGGTAGATTGCATATTCCTCAAACTTCATACTAATCTTCATTCTCTATTTAAGTAAGAAGTTTGCATTTGATTGCAAGTATGATGGAAAGAAATCTAAGATTTGATTAGCAAACAGGCAGAGTTTTTGGACTGTTATCTTCTTTTGGCACGGCATACCCCTTTGCGGGCTTAACTAGTTCACGGGGGCTTTACAAGTGTTGCCAACAAGACACCAACAAATTGGCATTTCGCTTTGTGTCAAGCTGGCTTTGTGGCATACTTTGCATAGCCGCACATTGAAGCCGCTACGGTAGTCAATAAAAACAATAAAATCTATTTCTAATTGAACTTATTATAAATATCAAAAGATCTGCAGATAGGTGAGTGGAGTCTACAAAAGGAATAAAACTGTTAGGAGTTAGAATTCAAAATAAATATTTATTTTTTGAATAAAACTTTAAATTGCCGAATTTTTGCTCAAATTAAGTTTAAGCTTCAGAATTTAGTTGTACCATTTACAGAAAAGATTTCTTCTTAATAAAAGACAAAAAGTAAATTAGGGGAATTCACCAAGAAATAAGTGTGAAAATGCAATGAAATGTACAGCAAATGCAGAATCCAATAACATTTAGATTGTAAACGAATTAATGCAATAAACAATTGCTTAACAATTCACAATCACTTTGCCTGAAAGGACGTTCATGAGCCGCATATGCCGGCTGACAGGACTAACCGCAATGCCCCAAGGTGTAGACAGCAACACGAGCAGCACAACTAGGCAAAACTGGGAGCAGAACGAAGAGAAGGAGGAGGAGGAGGAGGAGGAGCTGAGGGCTATTTGCACCATACACAGCGTACACTGGGTACAAGGACATCAATTATTCAGAGGACAACGCATGGAAGGGAACGCTAACGAGGTGCTACAAAAAAAAGTGCCATGATACGATGCAGACACACACACACACACACACACACACACACACACAGTGGAAGACACGCAGGCAGAGAGACACTGGGAGACACGTATGTGCACCATGTAAGGCCAATAACAATTATATTTCTCACATTAACATTATTTAAATTACAGGGTAGCGTGCTGGCCAGCTCTTTGTTGTTGCTGTTGTCATTGTATCAGTGTCTCAGTGTTTCACTGTGACGAGAAGGTCAAATGTGAGTGGAATCGAGCCGGAGTGCGGTGGCAATGTCTCCTCCTAATGTGGCTACGTGCCCCACCCTGAGAACGGGCCAGTTGCGGCTCGAGCATTGTTTCCACACTCCCAACAGTCCCAACTGACCTAAGCCGAAAAACTGTCCCGAAGATGCTTTCCACTCTTGCGTGCGGAGGCCGCAGTCAACGGCTCTGCTTGCGTAAGCCAATTTCAAGCTACACACACACACACTGCCGCACACACTCCCCCGCCCACAGAGTATTTGTAAGTCAATCCGTGTAATTTTAAAATCTGCGAGAAGTTGCAGTAATGAAAATCATTTGTCGCGGCTCATTCGATTGAAATAATTTCCAAGAGCAAGAGGAAGAGAGAGAGACGCCCGCGGCATTATCCTGCCTGTAGTAGAGCAAGGGGGAGCGGGATAGGGGTCACGTTCTCACAGCAACGACGTTCGCCTGCGGCTTTATCCTGCCTGTCCTGCCTGTCTGCTAATTTCGTCAGCATCTGATTTGATATATGCCACACGCGTCGCGCGTAATTTGAGGCATGCAACAGAAGCTGAATTAGCTTTAAAGTTTTCAATGTGAGAACATAAAGTAGGCTGATCTTTATCAGCTATTCTAGTTCAGGCATAACAGAGATATGAGAAAATCCCTGTTTGTCAAATAGAAAGTAATTCATGCAATGATATAAGCGGAGTCTTATAAAGAGCTAAGTAATTTGAGATTGAGAAAAATAGAATACAAATAAATAACTGTTATAGAAATAATAATATAATCATTATTATTATATAGAACACTTTAATTTTAAACAGTGGCCTTATTCGACCTCTTCTACTTGGGAATTTAGTTTGTATGGAAAATAAATTAAAATTGATCAATGATTATAATAAGGAAATTATATCATGTGTACACAAAGTAGCCCTAAGAACATTTAATTTGCACAATACCGAATACTTACAGAGAAAATAAATCACAGCTTAATAACAAGCTGTAAAGCCTTCATGCAAAGAGACTTCGTATAAACACCATATGAGAAGTCTCACATCACATTACGAGGGTCGTTTGATAAGTCCGTGACTTTTTGTATTTGCCGCGCACCTGCTCTAAATACAACACTGCTCCTGTCAGCAGTTATCGATTAACAGCTGACTGTAATTTTGAGAAAGCTGCGTTTTTGGTTTGCGTTTATAGGCATTGAAAGCAGACGATCTCGTGAATTTTAACGAAAATGGAGATCGAGATCGTCTGCTTTCAATGCCTATAAAACGCAAACCAAAAAGCGCAGCTTTCTCAAAATTTTACAGTCAGCTGTTAATCGATAACTGCTGACAGGAGCAGTGTTGTATTTAGAGCAGGTGCGCGGCAAATACAAAAAGTCACGGACTTATCAAACGACCCTCGTATCAAATTTGTAGAATTACACTGTGTATATATTAATGGATTCTCCACATTTAAATTGTGCCTAGGTAATAAAGCTGAAGAAACATCGGTGATATATCGCTTATTTTCGATGATTCATATGAAAAACATCGATGTTTCTCCAGCTCTACAGACTTTCAAACAAACACCTTTAGAGTAGAGGCTTTTTTGGTGGTGCCTCGAACTGGACAGACGCTCAATTTGCCATTTATCACGCGTGCCACACGGGGCAAGAGTTCTGACTAGTTGCAAGCTTCGCAAGTTCCGGTTGCAATTTCATCGAATGCCATTCAAACACACACCTTACATATGTACATACAATGTAACTACATATGCACATGTGTGTCTCTGTTCTACTGACTCTGTCTCTGCCTCTGTCTCTGTCTGTCTGCCTGTCTGAGTGTCCGTCCGTCTTTGCCTTATTATTAAATTTAATGATTTAATTAGAAAATTAGCGGCAATTGGCTTTGTACATTGCTGCCTTTGCCGCACTTGGTTCGAATTTATTGTTCGATTCGCCTTTCAATCGAATGCCGCACACAAGTCAACAACAAGCAACTGTATGCAGCTATCTTACCCCCTACCCACATCCCCCAGTTTCCCTTCTTGCACCCCTCTAGTTACAGAAGCAGCCCCAACTGACGTTGCCAGGGGGTGCCAGTCAGTGTTGCCAATTCAGCTGTTTAGCGACAGTGCCGTCTTCCGCTTGTTTTGCAAAGAAGAGAATTCCGCAACCCTAAAAGGTTTTAATTTAGTCAGGCAGGTCACAAATCGCACTTGACTTGAATGTATTTTAAACAATTATAAAAATTTCTCTATATCAGTTAAATATATGGAACATTTTGAATAGAATCTCAACTAGAGTTGATCACATTTTTGTCACTTTGATTCATGATATCTTAAAGGAACAACATTGAAATTATGCATACATTTTAAAACATTCAAACAAACTCAATGATTTTTTTTAAATATAAATTATTTAACTATATAATATTTATATATTTATTATTTAACTAGATATATCATTCCCACCATTATCACAATAACATTCAACTGTTAACCAATTGAGATCTAGTTGGTTGCACACTATTCGATTTTTGCTTTAAAAGTTGCATGAATAAAGTTTATAATTCCATTAAAAAGATTTCTCTTAAGCACAAATATGATTTAATTTAACTTAATATATTTTGTTTAATATATACATACTTTGTAATACTTTAGCTCTTTTTGCATTTGAAAAATTGCCAACACTTTGGCCAGTTAACGATTTCTGTTGGATTTATAAGCTTTCGGGTGTGTCGGGGCAGCTTATCGTTGAAAAGTAATCGTGGAATTAGAGTTTAATTGCAATGCAAGCTGTCATTAATCGCCGATTGTAATGGATCACAATTGAATATGCAATGTTCATAGAAGTGCCAAACACCAAAGTAAAGGAATTCCATGAAGTGCACTTTGATTGCTTAGAGAGTTAATGAAAGAAAAAAGTTAGTTGAGGTTTGGTAGACAAAATTTAAGTAAGGTATTAATGATGTGGAAAAAGTAAGTTGAATCTTTAATGGGTGTCTATTTGAAGTAGGTATATTTTTAAATACGAATGTTAAAAGTAATTTTCACATAATATGAGAGAGAGAACTTTATTTTCTCTACTTTTAATAGCTAAAATGCTTTATAGGCATTTAATCGCAACTGCAATAGAATCTAAATGAAATCTAATAAAGAAATGAATTAATTTCTTAATGGGAAATTGCTAATTTAACGCAAGGAAGCCAATTCCTCAAGACTTCAAACCGAATTCGGCGGGAACCACAAGAAATAAACAAAGAAAGGGAATTCTTCTTAGCACTTTACAGTCACGTCCAGAGCCAGAGAAATTAGTTAACTCATTGAGTGCTAAATCGAATTACGAATCGGCAAAGGGCAGGGGATTCATTCAATTTATTGCTGGATAGTTGATTATTTGCATGAGCCGAAGGAAACGGAAGAGGAACTCGCATGCGAATGTGAATGCAGCCAGGCGTGTCTAATGCGTCATCTCATTCGGATGAACTCGCCTGGAATTGTGAAAAAAAAAGCCAGAAAAAAAACAATATGCGTAAGTACGATATATGACTTCTGTTGTGAATGGGAAATTGTCAATCAATTAAAAAGTTTTACAAACAGCGTCGCTAAATTAACGCACAAACACATCAGGCGCGATTTTCAATTTAAAGTTTTCTCTTCGTTTGTTTTTTTTTTCTTCTTTTTTTTCTGTGTTTATTGTTGTGGTTGTTGTGCCTGTTATTGCTGTTGCTGTTGTGGCTTTGTGTAAGCTGCTGCTGGATCGGCAATTATAGGGCAGCTCCTGGATGGGGACCACATGCTGCGACAGCCTGCGCATTGTTGTTGATTGAAATAGCAGCAAGAGAGCCAAGCCAAGCCAAGCCGAGCCGAGCCACGCAGGACGCAGAATGCTTTGTGGTTAGCCAGACAAACAATTGGCATAGCACACGGCCAGGGCCATGTGGAGAGGGAGAGGGACAAGGGGGACTCGGCACAAGGACATAGGCAAACACAGGCCAGACAATCGATAGCATCATCCACAACAGCATCTGAGTCGGGCGATCCATCGATCAGACCGGCATCGCATCGAGGCGACAATGAGAGTGCGAGAAATTGACAACTATTATAATCATTTGTCTGGGATTTACGAGCTGCTCTTCGATTGTGTCCGGATTTCCGATGACTTCCCAAATGCCAAGAGCGTTGCCCTAGCCAGGGGAATTTGTCAGCGCGCCGCGTAATTAGGAAGGCTCGTGGAGACCCTCGCACAGAGGATCGCAGGCCGAACCGAGCCAGGCCGAGCTGGGCCGGGTCGGGCTGGCAGCGGGAATTATCTAATTGATAAATTGTGTCGCATGCTGTGTTTTTACCGAGCACCAGGTCAATGTGCAACAAAGGGAAAAAGGACCAAACCGCATCCCCCCACCTCTCTTTCGTGCCACGAACACTTTGTCAGGCAGTTTGTTCAGCTCGTGAGTTTGTCAGCTTTGCCAGTTTGTCAGTTACATGAAGTTGACATTTATGCGTGTTATTGTTATTGTTGTTATTGCCATTATTGTCGTTAATGCCCCTGGCCAGGAGCTGCCCTATCTGCATTCTCTTTCTCTCCATTCTCCGCTCTGCACTCTCCCCTCGCCGACTGGCATTGAGAGAGCGTATCAATTACTTGGCCAAACAATAACTTGATGCAACATTGACTTTTTTCACTGCCGATTTTCAATTTCCCATTTTATTCATTCATTCTGCTTCTCTTCTTTTTTTTGCCTTTGCTTTTGCTGTCCGTCTGTCCGTGTGTCCCGTCCGCAATTGTTTCCGGCTGCCTGCGTTGTCCGCTGGCCACTTTGGGTCCTTTTTGGCCACTGTTCACTCAGCTCGTTGTCTCATTGTTATTGCAATTTTTGCAATTTATGGCACGTTTTGCTCTTCGATCTATCCCCCCATCCCCTGCTCTCGCTCCTGTTTGCCTTTTTTATTGACAACTTCCTGGAAGGCTTCATCTGGGCATGCCACAGGACAGTGGACCACAGAACAGTGGCGTAGCGGCACCTTTGACTAGTTCCCATAAAAATTAGCCCTAACTATAGCTCGATTATAACAATACAGAGTTTCATTTTATAGATTCGTTTATATGATATCATCTTAGATCTGACTGGGAGTAGAAAATGTTCACGGAGAATCCAAAAACTCTTCTCCAACTCAAGCAACAAATCTTTGTTCATATAATAAATCAAGAAGTTACATTTCTTAATTTTTTGTTTCCCCCATTTAACATACAAACTTTAATTTAAGGAACAAGTTTAAATAACAATAGATTGTAAATCCAAAGGTTAAGCAAGGGTAGAGTAGGATGAAGCTTAAAGTTCGTATAAAAAATTCTTCTGCAGCTGAGTTCTCTTGGTTTCTGAAGCTGTGCGTGTTAATCTCGTTAAAGCAACCTTTATAAGCATCGTCTCTTCCTTAAGTCTTCTAGGCCAATCTACCACTCGTATATATATGAATTTATATTCTCTAAACTTTAATTTCTAAGATCCCCAATTAAATCTTAAAAATTAAAGTTTAAAGAATATAAATGCATGTATATAAGAGGGGGATCCTCAAATAAATGTCGTATCTTGCCAATACAAATAAAGTGCTGCAGATGAGATTGAGTTCTTGGCATCTAATTTTCAGGTTGTGGCTTGGTTAAACTATTCTTCGCAGCTAGCTGGTTTTGGCTATGATCGTAAATTAACTGTTGTTTCCGGCTCAACGTATGCTGTAAGCAATATTCCGCGGCGCCAGTGCATGCCAGTATGCCCATTTCAGTCAGATTGACCAAAGCCTCCCGGACATAGTGATGCAACATGGCGACATCTTCATAGTCTGACATTTGCTCCTCCACCTGTATGGCGATTGCATGCGCAGCGTAGAATCTATTCATTTTTGTTTGTAAAATGTTCAGCGCCTTCACGACATTTTGATTAATAATCTTTGGTACATTAAACTGATCTATTTCCGAGTCTTCCTCCTCCATGTTCGTTTAGGAAAATTCGCTTTTATTTTTTTTAAAATGCTAGAAAAATGTGATGTGATTGAGAGGAGATTACTGGGCTTACTAACTGAAATGAATATTGTATTGTGCGTCCCTTTGGGATTTGATTTAAAAGAGGCTACTGGGTTTACGAACTGAAGTGAATATTGAATTGTACGTACCTTTGAGTTTAGTTAATTGTATGAACAAAGCAGGCATTGAGTTTTATTTATTTTAGTTTAATTGAATTTCCCTATAAGTCAAAGTATGCTAATGCTTATGATTCATGTACAAGTTTTAGCATCTCGGGATTTTGCCTTGTTCCATAAGTCTTTTTTTTAACATTTCTTTTTATTTATTGAATCTTCTCAGTTTATGAGACTAACAAAAAGTTTACAAATCTTAATCTAAATAATGTTTCATCAAGTACACAGAGTTTATATATATAAATTAATAACTAAACAAATATAATATTGACTACCCAAACTCGTGATACATAAATCTTTTTACTCTAGTGGTAATGTTATTAATTTACCTAGCGCATTTAGTTCTTAGACTTTATTGGTCTGTGGGAAAATTTGCAAAACGGAGACAAGTTTCTGCAGTTGCAGACTCCCAAGTCGGGTTAATTTTGCAAAGAGAAAGTCAGTCTCTGCTTGATCGATGGGAATAATATATAATAGAATACTCGTTAATTGTACTCAAGACGTTACAAAACACTCAAAACCATCAATGCCGCAATCCCGGACTTCCTTAATCCAATCTATATCCAATCAATAAAGCATTGATTGATCTTTCGTGTTACTTGCAATGTTTAGTTTGTATTCAGTATCATGAATCGTGTTGCAACGATGCCATCGTACAGTTGCATCCACAGCTATGCACTATATAATTCCGATAGTTATAGAAAGTGCACGGAACAACAACAACAAAATTGCGCTTGACAAGTTGCAATTTTCCAATAAATTAAACGCTCGACAAAATGCTGGGTAAAGTGATGACCGACAGTGGGCGTGTCGCCGCCCGGTTCTATTACATTAGTATAATAATAAAAAACACGATAAGCAGCCCACGCAGCAACAACAACAATGGGAGAGAATAAATAAACATGCTGCGCCTATGTCATTATCACAAACAAATGTTAAATGCCAAAATGGAGAGAGTGGAGAGCGGAGAGTGAAGATGATGGAGAATGGGAGGGAGGAAGAGAGGAAGAGAAGGGAACTGCGACATGAGACAATGGGTAAGTATAGAGCGCGAGTCGTGGATGCATATTGGATGACAATAATAATAATAAAGAACGACGAGAACTGCGAAACAGAAATGGCCGCTGCCTGAAAACTGTCAACGGAACGGCTGCCACGCCCAACGGTTGCCCCCTTCGTGCCACATTGTTGCTGTTGCTGCTACCTGGTGTAATTACGCGGTTAAGTTAATAACACATTTTTCTCAACTCGTTTTTATTTCCAGTATTTTTCTTCCTTTTTTTCCATTTGATGAATACGCACAGTGGGCCGCACATTGAGCGGCGCCCGACTCAACCTCTAACCTTGTTGCCGCACTCGGCTCGCCACGGCGGTGCCCGCCCCGCAACGAGCTCCAATCGAGCGACAGCCAACGGCTTTTTGTTGTGTCTGCCCACGGCGCGGCCTCCGATTGGCGCACGCTCTCTCCACCTCCACCTTCATCTCCACCTACCTAGCCCATCTGTGCCCCAGCCATGCCTGATGAACGTTGTAAACGTTGTGGCAGCAACAACTCAAAGTGGAAACTGTAAAACAGAAGAACTTTAAGAGGTTTCTCATAGTTTGCGTGCTTTGCTAACTGTCTGCTTGCAAATTGAAATACCCGAGTGGAGTATTACAATGCACAACTGTACACTCGATGCGTTCCCTTTTTCTGACTCACTGCGTCCAGGTCGGCTCTGGTTCTCTACTGAACCGATCGCATGCGTGTCTTTTGTGTCACTGCAATTCCGCTCAGAACGTCACCAGGCATTGTCATAGATGACAGGCAGACTGACGGACGGACAGAGGGACAGACGAATGGGTCACGGGATGCACTAGCAATGCAATTGACTGCGCAATTGTCGAGAAACCTCTAGCAGCCCTTGCCGCATCTTCCGACTCTGGTCACGCACATGGGAAACGGTTAACCCTTTAGGCGACTGACTGCAAGAGGGAAAAGAGAAAGGGAAGATTGTTTAGAGAGAGAGAGAGAGATAGAAATATATAGAGAAGAAAGAAATGGCAAGGGCTTCTCTGATCAGTAAATAGAACTTCTGCTAGTACAACTTGAACCGATCTAACTCTATGAACTAGTTAAAACAAGAAAGACAAATTAACTTTAGCTATAGATAAAACTTTATTTATAATGCTTATCGTATTTATAGATTCCCAATCAAATTTCTCAGAGAGGCAGAAAAAAAGTTAGGTTAAGGTTACCTTAATTGAGTTACGCTATGTTCGTATTATAGTTAGTTAAGTATGGTCTAACTCAGAATATTGTATCTTTAATATGTCACTCACAAATCAGCTTAAAAGATTAAATTATTGATTTGCGGGGGTGGTGGGCGTGGCACCCAACATTTGAATTTAACTTCAGCTGCGCCGGATAAACAGAAACCTTCATGCCAAATTTTGTGTTTCTAGCTTTTATAATTGCTGAGATCTGTGTGTTCATCAGGACATCCGGACATCCGGACAGACAGACAGATATGGCTTCATCGACTCGGCTAGTGCATTTGTAATTTATTTAATTTAATTTTATTTTATTATTTAATTTATAATGAGAATAAGTCAACTAAGATTCTTGCTAGAGTTTTTATATTATGCTCATCATTTATATTATTATTATTGCATATTATATTGCACATGGATGACTGTAAGATCAGAAAACTGGCTGAAAATTCTAACAATTTATAAGAAATCACAAAGATCATAAGAGGATTTGGCACATTCATTTGCATGCTGAGGCAATCCACTCAGGAAATTGGTTCTTCATAATTTCTTAAGTGTGATTGTCTCCACTTAAGATGCGCATAACTGGAAATGGGTTACCCTGAGTTCATTGAGCGAATGAAGTGATAATCCTGTCGTGCCCAATGTCAATCCAGTTAGCTGCACTTCCGAGAGGAAACAGCTCCTCCCCCCCTGCTCAGTTGAGTGCAGTGTCCCCTGCTTTTGTTTTGTCAGGATCACAAATTTAGCGCCCACACAATTACAATCTCTCAATGCACGCCCCCTTCGGGACAGGGGGGAGGTGGACACGCCCTTCATTTTGGAAATCGTATTATAAATATGCGTAAAAAGGATTTAAAGGATGCTGCTGTGTGTGAGAAGGCAGAGTCTGATTAGTTGACGTTGACACGTTCCCTGGAACGAGCTGCCAGAGCAGGACAGAGGAGAGTGAGGGAGAGTGGAAGAGAGAGCGAAGGAGAGGCAGAGAGAGAGAGAGAGAGAGAGAGTGTGTGCAGAAGGAATTCGTGCAGTGCAAACAAAGCGCAGTTGGCGAAGGCGGCAACAGAGGCGGACGACGGGCGTGGCGGCAGCGCGAGCGCGATTGCCAGAGCTGCTCCTGGACCAACGATGATGACGACGATGACGACGGCGAGGTGCAAAACTCCGAGCCAGCTGGTACACGCCCAGTGGCAGAGGCAGCAGCAGCAGCGGCAGCCGGCCCATTTCTGGCGCGCGTTTTGCATTTGTGCAGCGATTCATTTGACGGGCGGGCGTGTCACGCCCCCGTGTGTGCCCCTGTGTGCGAGTGTGTGCCCCCGTGTGTGTGTGTGTGCAGGACGAGCGCTTACGCGTTGCCTGTCACATGTCAAGCCGGAAGTGTGCAAAAATTAACCCAAAAACAACAAAAGGGGCGCAAGCGAGCACAGTCGAGATTCGGTCTCTCTTTCTCTCTTGCTCTCTCCCTCTGCTGCTCTCCTCCTCTCTCATTCTACTGCAATTTCGCTGTAATTACGTCTGCGCAGCGGACTCAAGCAGGACTCGCATAGCGCACCCTTTTGACGCCTGCAACGGCAACGGCAACGAGAACGGGGACAACGCACTAATATAATTATAGACCCCGAGCCAGCCCCGTCCCCGAGCCCAGGCCGAGCCTAGACCGGCCCCGGCGGAAGCGCTTTCATCAGAGCACCCAACTGTCGCCGTGCCCGGATGCCCGACTGCTGCGCCGTCGAGGGTGCCAGAGCTTTGTGCGCCTGCGCGCGCTCTCCTGGACAACGGAAATCACAGCCAGCTCCTTGATGGATTGCTGCAGCACTGAGGCCGCCTGCAATGCTGTCGTGGCACATGCCGCATGGCCCAATCTCCTCAATCTCTCTCTCTATCGAATCTTGCAACATATAATTATCAAAACAATGCGCTCGTATCGGTTTTCACGCATCCTGTCGAGCTAGACCAGCTCCCCTTCCTCCTGTCGCTCCTTCCTCTTGCGCGACGCAGCTGCCTGTTTTCAATTGTTCACCTCGAGAGTCTCCTAGTGCCACCAACTGTTGCCAACTAATTCAATTTGTCGCTGTGAACCTTTATTGCGACTTTGTTCGCCACTCGCAGATTTGCAAAGATTGATTAGCCCGCAGCCAGAGGAGGCCGCTGCAGGCAACGCAGTTGGCCAGCACGTGCTAGGGAATGCTCTGTGCCGCGTTTCCTCTTTGCAGTTTCAAAATATCAATGCAAAGATAAACTGCGATTTGAGTAGCTCAGTTTGTGATAAGGTTGATTCCAATTCAAGTATTTCTTGATAACACAAGAGAACTAAAGATCTACCTAGAGGAATGTTGGGGAACGCTTAAAGCTACAGAAGGTTTATAATATAAGGCAGGAAATCTATTTACGGAGTATCATACATACAAAGCTAAGAAATCTTGCAGTCTTAGTTGAACTAAGTGCATTGTAGACTTAGAATGAACAACAGTCGGTACAGTTTGTATGTGCTTAAAGAAGGGGAAAAAGAAGTAGGAGAAAAGAAGACAGACAACAGTTTAGAAACGAAATATAATCAGTGAAGAGTTCTAAAATATTTCACATAACTTCAGGGCCGGATGGCCAGTGAATGGTTGAGGCCCCTTTTTTCAATTGAAACATAAAAGATAAAATTTTGAACAATAGTTGAAAGTGTGTTATGAAAAAGGTTATTAATTAAAAGAATGAAAAAAATTTTCAATCATCAAGTTTTGTTTATTGAACAGTTTTTATAAAATGTTCTGTTTACAAGCAACAAATTTTTTCAGTTCAACATCATTTTAAACCACATTAACCCTACAGTCCTTAAAACTTCGAAACTTCTGGTTCCCGACTTGCTCGTACCTTTGGATTTCGAGTTTACAAGCTAAATTATTTTCGACAGAAATTTTTATTACTGCTGGTGGGGGCCCCCAAGTGGTGGAGGCCTGAGGCCACTGGGCCCACTGGCCCCTTGGTAAATCCGGCCCTGCATAACTTGAACAGAAAATTAGCTCTGGAATGTTAAAACAATAAAATGAAGAACCTCAAAGAATAGTAAAATATTTAAATTTTAACTATTGAAACTATTATTTATATTTATAGATTCATATATGATAATGTAAATAACAAAAAACAAGCCTACAGGCTCTCTCTCTCTCTCACACTCTTACCTATTCTCGAACTGACTGTAAGCAAAAAATTTAATTTGTGTAAGGTAAAAACCCATCGAGGTACCCCCTTTTGTAGCAGTTTGCTTGACAAAACATAATAAAAGTAATACAAAGCTTTCTTTTCAGTTCGAATTTGCGACGCAAAGCAAACAGTGCTGTTCATGCAATTAGAGCAGTAGCAGCAAATAAATTTCCATTTATTCACACTTTCAGCTCGGATCGGTGGAATTGGCGAAGTACTCTGTGGTTATGGTAATTCGTGGCTGGGGCGGGGTTCGCTTGATTCGGTTTAATAGATGCGCGTATTCGGGCACAGCGCCGAGTGAAGGACGAGCGGACAAACGGACGGACGAACGGACAAACGGACGGACGGATCTGTGTCCACTGCGGCACGAAGCGAGGCAGCGCAAATTGCTGCCACTTTGTGAGATATCAATGCGGTTCGGTAGCAGCAACAACAGCAGCAGCAACGACAGCAACAACAACCAGTTGTTGTTGGCTACAATTTCCACGAATTCCGGAGCCTAATAACACAACAAAATGCACTTAATAAGCAACTGCGAATGGCGAACTCCAACTGAATTCCAGCTCAACTGGCGGAGCAAGTGCAGCAGCAGCAGTGGCAGCAGTTGGGGCAAGTGGGGCACGGCGCGGAAGTCATTTGAATGGCGAGGCAACTGGGTGCGCCCAGGCCGGACCGAGCTGCTGTTGCTGCTGCTCTGAGGAGCGGCGTGGCCAATGCGAATGTGCGATGATCGCTTCCTGCCGATAAGATGCACCTAATAATAATTCTCGCGAATCTGCGTGCGGAGCTGGAGTCGCAGAAGCTGCACGGCCAGTCTTGCCCCTTTGGGACATCGGACGGAGTAACCTGCCAGGCAGCCAGAGAACCACAATACCAGAGAGCCAGCCAGGCAGCCTGCCTGCCCGCAGCTTGTAATCACGACCAACGGCAGCGACGACTGTGCAAATTATCATAAAATTTAAATAACAACAAGCAGAGTGCAGCAGAAATACCAAACAACAATAGCAGCAAGTCGAACTGTGAATGCGCTACACAATGCACTGAGAAAGGAATGAGAGAACTGGAATTAGAGTATTTATGAAATAGATCAATATTGTTGATGAATTCAACAACTTATAAGACTTATATAAATATACATAAATAGAAAGTAAAGAAGGGGAATAAGCAAAAGATGAAATATAGAAATATATAAATATATAAATAAAAATAAAAAAAAATAATTAAAAAAAAAAAAAATTTTTTTAAATAGAAATATGTAAGTATATTGTCGATATAGTGAAAAAAGTTGTAGATATTTATGTACATAGGCATATAAGAGTATAAGAAATGTACAAACATATTTATAGTAGGTATAGGGTAAATAGATCAAATTATTTGGCATGACTTTGATCTGGATTCCGCAAATCTCTTTCAAAGTTACTTGCCTATTTAAAAATGATATAATGTAGATTCGATCTATTGGGCACATAATTAACAAGCAATAATAAACTGACAAGTAAGCATTTAAATAAATTATAAGTATATTCCATGAGTATACTACGATATTATGAAATTAATGTAAAATTATATTTTATAATAAATTTAAATTTATTAAAAGTAATATTATCCCTTTTTAAATTTTTGAATCATTTTTAATATGAAATTAATTAAATTTAGTTAATTTTATAATGTTTTTTATAATTTTATTGTGTATAAAATAATATATAAATTATTTAATAAAGAAATATATTTTATGCATATTTTTCGACATAATATTTGAAGGATTATATGCATATATTTTGCAGGCAAATTTAAGGTTTGCTGTTGCGACAAAAAGGCAAACTTGTCAGTATTGTATAACACGTTTAATGGAGTTTATAAAGTAACTTGACGTTCGACTTAAAATTATTGAATATTAAATAATAATTAAACTGAGTATATATATTGAATATACATAAGAATATATCACTATAAGTCTCTGTGCAAAAGGACTGACAAAGTCAACGCATCCATCGCCAGAGGAAAGATGGAGAGCCGCCATGACTGACTCGAAGTGTAACAACAGAAGTCGTCGCATCTTGCAGATACGAGCACAACCTGGAGAGCCTGAGCCTGAGCCCGAGTTGGAGACGAAGTCGGAGACCAGAAACCACCACAGCACAACCAGTTTAAGATTTCCAAGGGGGGCAGGGCAGGGTCTGCAGTGGCTGTGGCTGTGGCAGGAGGTTTGCATGCCAACAGCAAATAAAAGGCAAACACACGCACAAAATGGTAAACAGCAACAGAACCAGCAACAAAAACAAAGGCAAAAGAAAAAATAACAGCAACAACAACAACTGGAAGGCAAAGAGCAGCGCAAGCAACTCGACAGCTTTGGCGGCCATTGCGCTGGCTTCGACGTCAACGGCGGCTGCGCAATGGCGTCGACAGCGGCGACTGCAGCTTGCCCCGAGTATGCTAAGTCGCCAAGCCGGCGTCGTTGTCTCCCTCTCTCTCTTTCTCTCTGTCTCTCTTGCTCTCTGCTGGCTGAGTCTGCTTGCGTGCCAAGTGGCAATCAGTCACGTTGAAGGCGTTGTCCATTGTTGTCCGCTTTCGCGTTCGCCTTCGTCTTCTGCTTCTGCTTCGCCTTCTTCCCCTTCTCCTCTGCCTGCACCTTCTGCTTCGCGGGGTCGCTCGCTTTCGACTTCTTCTCTCCAATCGCGAAACGCTGCTCACTGTTGCGTTTCAGCTTTTGCCTCTCACTTGCACTCGTGCTCTCTCCCTCTGCCCCCTTTGACTGTTCATCTAGCACTAGTTCGCTCTCTTTCTCTCCCTCTCTATCTTCGACGATTGTTGCCATTTTGACTGTAACTGAAAGGGTAGAGAGGGAGGGGGGCAAACCCGAATCTGAGTCCGATTCGGAATCCGAAGAGCGAAGCCGAAACCGAGCGAGGCCGAAAGCTTTCTGCGCGCAAAATGCGTCACTGCGAGAAAGTCGAAACAACAACAACTCGAAGAAGTAGGAGAGGAAGAAGAACAACAACAACAGCAGCTCGTAATAATAAGCTCAATTATAGCCCCTCCTCTGTGCGGGGTGTGGGGAGTGGGAGGGGGGGAAGCTCTTCCCGCTCGGCTTATTTAGCTGCCACTTGGCTGTTTCATTTGAATTTCTTATTTCGCTTATTTCGCGTAATTCGCATTTTTTTCTCTTGCTTCTGTTTCTTTTTTTTTTGTTGTTTTTGTGCTGCTTTTTTTTTTAATGGGTGCGGCAACCGTTAGTTAGCACTGGCTATGCAGCTAGTCGCCGCTCTAAGTGGCTGCCAAATGCGAGAGGGTATCCCCACGCCCTCCGTCCCTGTTTGCCTTGTTCCACTAAGTAGAAGCACCTGCTAAGATCTGGTCTAGAAATTAAGTTAATGCCTTACATAGGTTTTTTGATAGTCCATCTACTTCTATTGTCATATTATGTATTGAATAAATAAAAAAAAATAATAAAATAACACATAAAGAAAGGCCGAGGGTCCCTTACTCTTGCAGGTCTTCAGTCTCCTTCGATTGTTCCCAAAATCATTATATTTTAAGGCACATGATCTTAACACATTCTTCGTTTATGAAAACTCAAATAAAAATCTTTCTTTTCAGCTGATTATGACTAGGAAAACAAAAAGTTATCTGATGTTAAAGAAATTTCGTAGGATTTATTTTATATTGACGTTATATAGACTTTACTTTAGATTATTTTTTTTATTTAAGTTTCTTTTTAGTTAATTCTACTTTTTGCAAATGAAATTAACTGTTTTACTTTAAACAGTCAACTGACCCTAGGTGACTTTAAATTAATAAATAAATAAATAAATATATATATGAATAAATATATAAATATAGACAAATGTAGTAAATTTATTATTGTGAGAAACCACAAATATCAAATATCGATAGATTCGACAGCAGTTATACAATATATCGTGTGGATCCGGCACGTTTCGACTGACATACAGCGTGCAGCAATGAGAAGCATGATCATCAAGTTAGCTTTGAGAGTTAAGTTTGCATTGCAACAGACAGACAGACAGACGGACAGAAGAACACACAGATGAACAGGCGGACACGGCTAGATTGAATCCTTTGTTGATGCTGATTCAGAATAAAGATATACATATCTGAAAGAGATGTGTATGCTTATCTAGATGTCTCCTAAGATGCGCTCCAAGGTCCTAGTACAAAAGTTTTAGCTATAGAAAGCAATTATTTTATAGATTTCTGGAAACTTATCAAACTTATTTGCATTTATACAAATCTCTTTGTTTTTGTCTTTAAAATTACTTACGAAATCTAAATTAATTTCAGTATACAATGAAGAATCTGCCGAAGTTCAAATTGCAATCTCAAATGATATACTTATCTGATTAATCGAATTGTTCAAAATATATTGTTTGCAATTTTTAGCACCTTTGTACAAGTACATGGATTTTGTTGAATTATAATGAAGGCCTAGTCATTATTTCATCGATACTATTGAATCAATCAAAGTTTTAATTTTAGAGTATAGAATTATGCTTAATATTTCATATTTAAACTAGTTGAGAGTATTGGAATAACGAAAAGAAGTATGAAATGCTTGGCAAAACGTCTTTAGAGTAGGAAAAGAATCTGTTGAAAAAAGCTTTTTAACTTTCAAGAGAATCCTTTTAAGAGCAATGCCTAGTGCGCAACACGTTCCTTCTGCAGCATGTTGCACGACCTTTCCACGACCGACCGACCTGAAGAATAGCTGGCACCTGTATCGAGGGAATACCATTATTATAAGGCAGCTCAAGCACTGAGCTCAGCACTAATGATGTAGAACAAAGCTAGAATCATTTCTAAGACCAAAGATGAAGTGGCACTGGACTGGACTGGTTACAATGGACACTGGACACTGGACACTGGAGAAACTGGGTGCAGTGGGTTGCAATGGGGCTGGACGGAACTGGAGTCGGCTTTCATTCTGGTCTGGTATCGACTGACGCGCAGAGTGTCAATTAAAAGGTGTGGAAAATGTCGACTTAACATGCAAAACAACAATTTAAATTGCTGCCCTCCCTTCTGCTGTGTCCGGCAAGGATGTGTGTGCGTGTGTGTGTGTGTGTGTGTGTAAATCATATGTAGGTATGCCCGGGTTGGTTCTCTGGTTCGTTTCTGTTTCTGTTTCTGTTATTTTTTGCTCTTTGCCTTTGTGCCTTGGCCATAATTGGGGCATTTCGTTAATGATCATGTAATACACGGGAAATGCGGCTATAACAACGGCCAAATCGCCAAAAGGGGGGGGGGGAGTCAGCAGTTGGGGGTGTGACAAAAGTCAGTAAGAAGAACAAGAAGAAGAAGCAGCAGCTGAAATTGCATGTGATTTGCAAATTGTTTGACGATTAAGAAAGAGAAGGCAACTTGCAACTGGCCAAGCAGCGCCACGCGGCCACTGAAATGAAAGAAAACCCAAAGGGGAAATGGCGCGCGTGTTTTCCACGAAAGTAATTAAAGCCAGAGAGCGCACAAAATGGCCCCGTTTGGGGACTTGGCCCCCGTCTGGAGCTTCTCCCCTCCCTTCTTCTCGCCGGCTCCTGTTTGCTTTAAGTGGGAAAGGCAAAAAGAGCTACCGGTTTTTTGTTTCGTTTCGGGCCACTTTACATGGCCAGTGTCAAGTCCCCCCCACCCCCCGCGCTGTTCAACTGCAGCTCCAACCGGCAAATTCGTTGGCCATTTTAATGGCCATCGTCGTCGCCGTCGTCGTCGTCGCCGTCGTCGTTTGGACTGCTCAGCCAGCTGCAATTATGGTGCGCTGTTGCTGCTTTTGTTTTTTCCTTTTGCTGCTGCGTTTTTTCGTCTCTTTTTTTCGCTTTTCCTTCAGCGCAATAATTTACCTGGCTCCCCCTTCATCTCCCCCTCTTCCTCCCTCTCTCTCTCTGTTATTCTTTCTCCATCTTGGCCAACTCTCTTTCCCCGCTGTGCATTAAATGGATTTAATGAATGCGGTCCTATTAACTTTTTTGCTGCCGCTGCTGCTGGTTTTTCTTCCCTACTACCTCCCTCCCCCTCCTCGCTCCCTCTCCCCCTCTGTCAATAATAATTGGGTGAGTCGCCAGCGTCGCCATCTGAATTTCAAATTCAACTGCAACTTCAGCCTCAGTCTCAGCCTCAGCTTTGGCTTCGCTTTCGACCTCAGCTCCGACTGCAACTTGAAGTTAATTTTTATTATCGCATTTTTTGATGTTTCGCAAAAAATGTGAAATGTGCGTTTCCCCCCCTTCCCACGCGACTGGTTTCGCTCAGTGTACTGACGCTGCACGGTCAGTTCGGGCTGCTCGCTTGGCTTACCCTGCGGCTGTTGCTGTTGCTGCTGTAATTGCTTTTCAAAATGGCGACCAAATGGAAATTATGCGCCATTGCCAGCGGCATCGATGCGAGCCAAACACACGACAAGTGCCCAAGTGATCGCAGTGAAGGAGGAGAGGGGAGAGGTGCAAGAGGGCAGAGGCAGAGGAAGAGAGGGCAAAGAGTACTCTGCCCTGCAGTGGAAGTGCTGCCAACTTGCCTAGCACATCATTAATTTGGTAATAGACATTGCAATTGCCAACTAGTTCAGTTCAGCTCAGCTCAAATCAAGTCAACTCCTCTGCCCAAGTCTAGCTGATCATTAATTGACAAACTCAGGGAAGAAGGTGAGATTATAGAGAAAGAAGCTGAACTTTGCTGATTACAAAAGAATTCCCTCTTAATTTGGTGTTAAAGAATTCTGTTTGATATCTTTATATTTATTTATTCAAGTATTCAGTCATCTTGATCTATTTACATACAAACTATAAGTGAACAAAGGTACTTTAATACCATATAAATATGTATATATAGATCAAATAGTACCGACTTAAAGCCTAAACTAGTTTACTACTATATAACGTAGTATATTTCAATTTGAAGCTGATTACTAATAAAGATATTTACAATTCAAGGCAGTTCAATATTGGCTAGAAAATATAAGCCGCATTTATTCAAGAATAAAAAATAAAAAATTAAGGTTAAAAATAAAGATACACATGTGTTTATATGTACTCAGAAAGTACGAGTATATGTATTGTATATATTGTAGTATATATAAGATAAGAAAGTCAAACACAAATCAAAAGAAGAGAGAAACATCGTAAAATTATTTTTATTATTAATTATTATTTTTTAACATATTTATTATTGTATATATATTTTATGATTGTTAAGATTACCATATAATACAGTGGCTATAATATCACATTAAAACTAACCTT
This sequence comes from Zaprionus africanus, assembly GCA_018151435.1. Classification (NCBI taxonomy): domain Eukaryota; kingdom Metazoa; phylum Arthropoda; class Insecta; order Diptera; family Drosophilidae; genus Zaprionus; species Zaprionus africanus. The sequence continues at coordinate 1,315,371 of JAECXB010002285.1, forward strand.
TAAGTTTTGTACATCCTTAAAGTTTTCCCATTATATACCCTGATACTTTAATAATATCGTATATTAAGAATCCTTAAATTCAAGAAATCATACACATTTCTTATTTTATTGTTTGCGAACCTCAAGCGCTAAGCTCTTGTTCAAATTCTCACCAGATGCAGCAACAAAGTGGGCGTGTCCAACCCTATATAGCAAATAATATATATAGATCATGTGCTAACATTATTTATTGATCATTTGCTATTGTTCTTTTCTTCCCGTCTATGAGGCGTGAACTTTTTCAGTAAGTATTTGTAGAACTCTCAGGATTTGCCTGGATTCTCACAGCATTTACTCGGATCTTCATGTTTTCTTTCTCAAAATCTTTTTCGAAAGGATACAAAGTAGCTACAGATTAAGGCACAGTATTTTTTTTTTTTTTTTTTTTTTGTTATTTATTATTTATTTATTTAATTGTGCCGTCTTAAGTTTAAAAGACTTCAGAGTCTGCAGCTAGTTCAATGGTAAATAGAAGTAATATTTGCTAGATTTATAAAACTTTTGGAAATTCCAAAGTAGATCCCTTTATTGTTCATGTTTCACATCAAGGCACTAGGCTCCCAATAGATTCGATATGTGATCATTCGAAGGATCGTTCGCACTAGACTCCTCTGTATACATATCATATATACAGATGCACGATCGACATCAGATGTCCACAGAGAGGGTCATGCAAATTGCAACCACAGACACGTATCCGCCTCAGCTCCGTCCCCCTCCCCTCTCTCCTCACTGCCCTATCTCTGTCTCCCCCTCTGCTGCCTGGGCTGTTCGCGATCGCGATGTGGTTCCCGTTTGCCGCATCTGCTAGAAAATTACACGTTGCATGAAATAACGAAGAACGAATAATGAATAACGACAACAACAAAAACTGAAGAAAAAAAAAGTGGAATAAATTTCGAAGACGGAGAAAAGCAACTATGAATTATTACAAGAACAAGGAGAGCGTAGAGGAGAATCAAACGGAAATAGCCGATGTCGGAATAGACTCGAAGGGGAGGGGATGGGATGACAAAGGCCCCCGTCAAGGAGTTGCTGCTCCGACAGGAGGCGCCGCACACAAATTGAATCGAATGCCGAAAGGTGCGACAAGCAGAGGCACGAACACACATACACACACACGCACACACACACGCACGTTGCGGGTCATTGTTATTGAAAAAGCTGACACCGGAACGAGACCGATCAGACAGAAATATGCGCGCCTATACATGTGGAATATACATCTATTTCTGTGTGTGTGTGCAGCACGCATACGTGTGCGTCTGTATAGCATAAAAGGTGGGCGTGGCCCGTTTGACTCCCCTTGCCACACGGCTGAAATGGAAATCGTAATAAACGCAATAATAATCATAAAAAAAAAACGAAACTGGGAAAACAACAATAAAAAATGGGAAGCAAAACTACCCCCGACATGGTCGCAGGAACTGAGGCAGAGACACACAACTGAGGCTGTGGCAGAGACAGCGACTGAGACTGAGGCTGTGGCTGTGGCTGAGGCTGCTGCAGACCGAGAGACTGCGACCCCTTCCAGCTTCCCCCTGGCAGCGCTTCCTGCCTCGACTCATAAATGAATTATAAATAGGTGTGTGTGGCTGTCTCCCTCCCTCTCTGTATCTCTCTCTCTCCCTCTCTCTCTCCCTCTCTCCCTTCCACCCTCTCCCTCTCTCTCTCTCTCTCTCTCTCTCCATCTTCCTCGAAATCACTTTCCATCTCTATTGCCCACAACACGTGACCCGACCGAGCTGCACAGCTGCCCATCTCGGGCACAGCCTCCTGCTCTGGCTCCAGTCAGCGATTTCCACTTGGACCACGCTCAGGTGCCCGCCCGGCCCGGCCCTTTGTATTAAGCGATTATCTCCGCGGGACATTAACCAGGCCCAGGTCCAAATTGAGGACGTGTGCTTCGATCGGCTTAATCGGCGCTTGCTCAGCTCAGCCCAGGGTGCCCCTAGCAGGGGTTAACCGAGGAGGGGAGCAAGAGTAGAGCTCACTTGAAGTGCAACGCAGCCTTGTCGCATGGAAATGTCGATCGACATGTCAGCGCGAGCAACAGCAACAGCTCGTCGAGATCGTAAACTAAGTACTTGCAAAATGGATAAGCATCACCTCCAGACTCGGGCACACACGCACAATTATACTATATTATATCTTATTATATTATATGATAGTTATTAACCAAAAAGAACCCATGAATAAATTGCTGCAGTTGCATTTACTCTGGATAGACTGTTCGGGTTGCACTCTTGATAGAAACTGCAGGGAATATAAGAATAAAGGCCAGAATTTTACATGAGATATCTTTAAAACTGAATAGTATAAAGCTATATAGTAGACATTTATGTATGCAGTATATTTATATAATATAAAGTTATATTTAAGTTATAAAGTTATATTGAAAATGGTCAATAAAGGGTAAACTAACTTAGTGCAAATGTATGTAACAGGCAGAAGGAGGCGTGGGAGACCCCACAAAGTATATATATTCTTGGTCAGCATCACTGGCCGAGTCGGTTAAGCCATGTCTGTCTGTCCGGATGTCCGGATATACAGATGAACACACAAATCTCAGCTATTATAAAAGCTAGAGACACCAAATTTGGCATGAAGGTTTATGTGTACCCGGCGGCAGATGAAGTTTATTTCAAATGTTGGGTGCCACGCCAACCGCCCCCGATAATCAATAATTTAATCTTTTAAGCGGATTTGTGTGCGACATATAAAAGATACAACATTCTGAGTAAGACCATACTTAGCTTATTATAAAACCAACATAATGTAAATAAATTTCAACCCGATCGGACAACAAACTCAGACGTTATTAAACAAAAACGTTGTTCGCTTTGATTTTGTATACAGACCAGCAAGCTGTGACGTCATGTTTATGTCCTTAATCAAAGTTGCATTATGAATGTTAAGCAACTTGAATTGGTGAAAGCTAAAAAGTTTGTAAGAAATACGAGAAGGTCTTTTAAAGGTAAAGGAATGCAATATAGACCTACCTAACATACCCAAGACATAAGCTTGCATTACTTATTTGAATGTGAGTTAAGATCAATGATTTATAAAGTGAATGCTCAGTGCGAAGCACGCATAACATAAAAGTGAGTTGCGCTTCTCACAGTCTGTCTTTAATTTATGAAAATTGTGTTACTCATGAGACGAGACATGTAGACACACACACATAAATATATATATATATACCGTACATATATCATATATGATGGCAGTCATAGTCGAGTTGCGTTTGTGACTTCCATTCCAAACGAACTTTGCATATTGTTTGTTAATTAGCCTCACTTAATTGCCTTTTATTGCGCCTAATTATCGCGAGCGGCCATTGACGAGGCACAGCAAGAGGGAGAGGGAGAGAGACGGGGGGTTGGAAAAGGGGGCTGTGCCCCACCTTTGGCCCGCCCGCATGGACATGGCGAACATGTGGCGCATAAATTTTGATGAAGAAGAAAGAAATTTTCGTATATATTCGAATGACTTGGACTGTAATTGCGGCAAATTAACAAGAGGAGGCCTGAGAGCGACGCCGCTACTGCTGCCCACGCAATCATGCACCCCCAACCCCCTCCTGGATCCTCTGGTTATGGTCATAATTATGGCAACGCCTGCCATACAAAATGTTTCTACTTTGTAGTTGTTGCTGCCACTCTGACTCATTATGCATGCGTCGATGCCACGCCCCGCACGCCCAAGCGCAGGCAGGTGTGTGTGTGTGTGAATGTGAATGTGAATGCGAGTGTGAATATGCAAGATTCAATGAATACGAATGCCTTTTCCAGCTAGTTGCGTCAATTAATGAAAACGTAGCGAGCACAAAAGCAAAAAAGGAATGTGAAATGGGTGCTCTGAGTTTTTCTATAGTTTTTCATATTTTCATATTTTATTGCCTTTAATTATAATGGGAGCGAGCGACTGACTTCAGTTCGGTTTGTTTTGCACTTTCTTTGCGCTGCCTGCTGCAAACGAAAGACTTAGGCAACGAACGTGCTCGTGGGCATTTATCGCCCAAGCTGCAGTGCAATAGTATAATTGATTTCACAGACATCCGACTATAGTGCACTATATGCAGTCGTGACTGCAACTGCAGAGATGCATAGATAATGCTTAAGATCTGCTGAGCGAGTTCTCCATATTGAATAAAAACTCAGAGACTCAGAGTCTTCAATTCAGAAATAAACTATGTAAAAGGGAATTAAACCCAATGTGAGGCATTATAATTTATTACAAATGAAATTCTCTTCAAGAAAAATAATTAATAAATATATTTATTTAATAAGTAATAGTAATAATAATGTATATTTTATTGTTTGCTTGTTTCATTTTAATAAAACCCTAAACAAACTTGAAAATCTTTTACTTTCTTTGCCAATTCTTCGCCTGAACTCTTCCTTCTCCATTCTTATCTATTTCAACAACTTTTTTCTTTGCTTATCCATGTAAATATTTGTTTATATTTATTTACAGTCAAATATTAAGCTTAAGCTATCTGTTCTTACTGTTTTTTAGCCCACAAGAACACGCGAGGAAGAACCTTGTGGCTTTGAGATGCGTCCAGACGTCAGCAGGCGAACCGCAAAAAAAGGAAAAAAAAATACGCGCAAGAAAAAACTGAGAAGAAAAAAAACCTGTGAGAAAACGTTTTGCGGTTTTGGGACACAAGCGTGTTACATGGCTCAGGAGCACAACAGTTGGCCCGGCCAACTCCAAGATCCTTGAGCCTGGCTGCGGTTGCCGATGCAGAGACAAATGGATTTTTAAATGCCTGCAAACCGCAGGCGAGGAGAGAGGAGTCAAACTAGCGTGAAATTACCGACAAGTTTCCTAGCATGCATAGCGACACGATTCACACACACAATCACACAAACACAGACACACTCACGCACACACACACCTTGCACGTATGCTCACGCATAACGGCGCTTTTAATTTGGGCAATAAGCGCGCAGCGGGAATCAATCAAAAGCAAATCAAAAGATCGATTCGATCGAACGATCAGTTATGCACTTCAACTTCCCTTCCTTCGCTCCCCTCACATTGCTTGGCCACTCCATTCCGGCGTATCTGGTTGCGTTTCAGCGCGCAATAAAGCTCGCGATCGATCCGCTAATTATGCGAAATTACCAACTTCATTGTGGCCATTTCACTAAGCCGGCAAATTGCGTGAACGTGCGTCTGCAGGGCGACCTTGACAGTCAGTCAACGGTCACGCGGAGCAAAGGAATTCGCTTAAATTCCAAGCGATCTGTTAGATTATTGCAATGGAATGAGAGAAATCGAATTACAACCTGTTTAAATCAGCTAAAACAGGTTAAAGAAAACGTTAAGCAAGTGAAAGCAGCCCTTTTGCCATGCATTTCAATATCGTGACGATTTCTTTATTTAGTTATAAAATTGCCTAGAAAAATGTTAATATAAACAGTAAGAAGCCCTACTATTTGCGCTCTTAAATTATAAAACTTATCTTTACTAATTTTGCATTTATTTCCCTTATATTTTAAATATTTCCTCTCTTTATCTCTTATGCATTAAGTCATTAAATATTCAACAATTGTTGTTCCGCGCACAACCCACGCAAATTCAAACGCGCGCCGAGGGGCGCCCTCCATTGCCCAGAGCGTAAACTAACGACCTGCGCAGAGCGTAACACAAAGCTGACTGCTATGCATGCAAGCGCACATCCACCACAACGCACTCATATTGTTTTCACCAAATTACCGCAGGCGGCGCTTTGCTGACAGCTGTTCAGCTGTTTTCTCATTCTCTCTCCTTCGCTCTTTCTTTCAACGAGGTGGTCGCCGTCAACAGACGTGCTACAACTTGTATTTTGTCTTGACCGGCTGCAATAATAAATGTAAATAGCAGCGAAACATTTCAATTATTACAGAAATATATTCACTAACTATTTATATTGCAGTTGAACTTTGCAGTCAGTGCCAGAAGCAGCGTGCAGACAGCTTGCAGGTAAGTGCAAATGCCGCAGACCGGAGGCATTGAGGTTATGTCGAACGCTGTTGTGGCCAAAAATGGCAAAAAAAGCAACAAACACGCACACACACACAAACAAAACACACATATGTATGCCAGCTTATTTACAAACATATATACTTGTGTCTTTTGAACAGCCACAACAAATAACAACAATAGAGTCGCAACAACAGTCGTCGATATGCCACCTAAGAAGCACGAGGAACCGGAGCGCAAGCCGCTGATCGGACGTATTGGCACCAATCTGCGCATCGGCATCGTGGGCGTGCCCAATGTGGGCAAGTCGACGTTCTTCAATGTGCTGACCCAGAGCGCCGCGCCGGCCGAGAATTTCCCCTTCTGCACCATTAAGCCCAATGAGAATAAGTATTCCAATTACCATCGGCTGCCGCTGGCCACCAGGCCACCAATTTGCCTGGCCCGTCCTAATAATTGTAATCATGCGCAGCATTTGAACTTTTCGCTGGTCCCTCTTGCCTGTTGCCTGCCCCCGAACCGCTTCTAACTTGGCTCTGCCGTCGCAGAGGCGTGTCCCCATCCGCGGATCGGCAATTTTGCCGGATCTAGTTGCACAGGCACAGATTCCAGTCGGGCATCGCCAGTCCAGCAGCTGCCGATGCTGCTGGTGCTGCTGCTGCTTCGTATGCAAATTGCGCCCGGTTCGTTTAATTTGAGCGACTTCATTTTGCCAGGCATCGATTGCCTGTGACGCGGCCGCGGACGCGGACACTCGGCGGACTTGGCTATGGCTCGCGGGATCGGTGATTGTACAAAATTATAGAAAATTGCAATGATTGGCAATGTGGACAGCGCTGCCGGCTGCGGTTCCTGCCCCAAACCAATCACAATTCCAAGCTAACATGCATCTCTCTCTTTCTCTCCCTCTCTCTGTCTGTCTCTCTCTTTCCCGCTCACTCGCCGCCCTGCTCTTTCGCACTTGCTTGTTGGTTGCCTTACCCGCACGTCGCGTGCCCGTGCCCGACGAGCGATTCGACTACCTCGTGGAGTTCCACAAGCCAGCCAGGTGAGTCGTGTGTGCATTGAGTGCCAAATCGGAGTGTTAACAATCTCCAATCCCCATGCTCATTCTCTCTCGCTCTCCTTGCAGCGTTGTGCCCGCGTATCTCAATGTGGTCGACATCGCCGGCCTGGTCAAGGGCGCCGCCGAGGGACAGGGCCTGGGCAATGACTTTCTTTCGCACATCAGCGCTTGTGATAGCATTTTCCATTTGTGTCGTGCCTTCGAGGATCCCGATGTGACGCATGTGGAGGGCGAGGTGGATCCCGTGCGTGATCTCGAGATCATTGCAGAGGAGCTGCGTCTCAAGGACGAGGAGAACCTGACGAAGGCTCTCGACAAGCTGGAAAAGGTTGTGGCGCGAGGCGGCGATAAGAAGCTGAAACCGGAATACGATTCGATGCTGAAGATCAAGGACATCTTGGTCGACCAGAAGCGTCAATTGCGTTTCGAAGATTGGAATGCCCACGATGTAAGTGCTCAGCTCTGTTTACCCATCTCTCTCTCACACTCTTTTTGTGCTGCAGATCGAGACACTGAACAAGTATCTGTTCCTGACCTCCAAGCCGGTCATCTATCTGGTGAATCTGTCGGACAAGGACTTCATTCGCAAGAAGAACAAGTGGCTGCCCAAGATCAAGGAGTGGATCGACAAGAACGACCCGGGTGCACTGCTCATCCCCTTCTCGGGCGCCTTCGAGCAGCAGCTGAGCGAGAAGGACGATTTGGAGCGCAAGGCCTTCGAGACGGAGACGAAATGCAAGAGCATGCTGGACAAGATTATTGTGACCGGCTACAAGGCACTGCAGCTGGAATACTTCTTCACGGCTGGACCAGATGAGGTCAAGGCGTGGACCATTCTTAAGGGCACCAAGGCGCCACAGGCTGCCGGACGCATTCACACGGATTTCGAGAAGGGTTTCATTATGGCCGAAGTGATGCACTTCGAGGACTTCAAGACCGAGGGCAGCGAAGTGGCAGCCAAGGCGGCTGGCAAGTACCGTCAGCAGGGACGCAACTACACCGTCGAGGATGGCGACATCATCTTCTTCAAGTTTAACGCCGGCGCCGGCTTGAAGGATGCCAAGAAGAAATGATACCACCTCGTTGCCTACATCATTATGTGCACCGTTCTGTACATGAATTTAATTTTATACTCTCAGCTGTTTCACTTTGCTTGATTCGACCTTCAAATGACCCCGCACCACGCACCGCGGTGCACCTGTCCCGGGACTAAATGCATTTGATTCTTTTGTATGCTAAACTGAACCTAGTTTGACTCTTATTTCATGGCACCCAGGGGCACCCAGCACCACGCTGAGGGAGGAGAACTTGTGGGCGCATGACCACAACTGGCATATCATTTATTATCATTAATTCGTGTAGCGCACTTATCAGTCCAATATGCTGAATCAGCACTGCAGTCAAGATCTAGAGATAATTTTGTATCAAACTTGGACAAACAAGCTTGTTAAGTCCTGCTTAGATTGATGAAAGAAAGCTTTAACTCTGTCTAGAATGAATATTCACATATATCTAGATCATGTTCTATGCCGTATATCCATTTATATACAAAGTACCCATCAGGTAATAAATTATATATATCTTTGAAGGTAGCATCTCCAACACCATAAATTATATAGATTAGCATCCACAGTCGAGACATTTATTTAATTTATTATATTATGCGTTCAATACTTCTAAATATAGGTTTCTTTAAATACTTATGGAGTAATGCGCGTTGCATTTGTCTTATTAGGAACTTTAGATTAGTATCTAGATTTCTTTAGCAAGCTTAATTGTGTTTACTAGTATAAACATTGTCGACACCAAATTGTTTAATCAACTTTGTAAGTTGCGATCAGATTGTATTGAGTTTATTTATAAAACGTTGCTCAACGCCATCTAGCGTTTGTGTTTTTCTGGCAGCGTCAACGACAGCGCAGTGTTGTAAAACACATATGTTTTTCAATAGAAGTCGCAACTTTGCAGCAAAAAATATTTATCTGTTGATTGATCCTTGCAGACATCAACGGGATGAGACGAAATTTTTATAATATAAGAAACCGATCAATTTTTTTAATAAAGGTAGAAATATTTGAATGCGCATACGCTTTAATTGACAGGAAAAAAATCTGTGCATACTTTATCAGTTTACATATTTGCTTTATTATTATTATTATTATTATTTTTTTTTTAGATCAAATAAATCTTCAGTACACCAATTTAAGTATACACTGCAAAACTAGTATAGTATACTTTGCACTGTACAGTAGGTATGTTCTAAATAATGACTTGGAAATTGCCGACTTTCGCTTCTGGAAAAGCCGTGATCCCGACGTGCAACTGTAATATGGATGCTGACCAAAAATGAACATGTTTCACCTCCCACCTCCATCTGCCTGTTGAATCATTTGCAGCAAGTTATTTAATCCTTTTTTTGCCATTCGTGCTGTTATAGAAAGCATCCTGGCAAGTAAGCCACTTTGTTAAATAATTCCTAGAATCCGGGTTTCTATAACGGAACATAAATAAAACCCGTTGATGCAGGGCAGTGGCAATGCTGACGTTGGCTGCCTGCAACTTGCTGCCTGCAGTTTGAGTGTTTTCCTCCAAAATAACGTTTCTGTTTCGCAACTGATGACTCCACTTTGCCGGGCAACTTGGAATGCCAACAAAGTTTTTAATCATCTTGCCGCAGAAACTAAGACATTAAACACCTGTGCGGGACGGGGGGGGGGTTTCTGAAAGGAAGAGGTGCAAGCTGAGACTGAGACTGAGATGGAGACCAGTTCACGCAGGAGCCACAAAGCCGCAAGGCGAGCGGGGCAGCGGCTGCTGTGTAAATGCAGCTGTAAAGCGCACAAGATGCGTGTGGCAACTGTTTGTGGGTAGAGTGAAGAGAGGATATAAGGGGGGAGGGGGGTTGGGCAAGGGGCAAGGCGAGGGGTACACACATTCGTCTGTCTATGGTCGCAAGCAAGTTCCTAAGCACATAATTTGGTTTACCACATTGCCAAACAGACGCCCCCAGAAAACACGCACCAGCTACCGCTGTCCATCTCTTTCGCACTCATTCGGCACACACACACACACGCACGCACACACGCACACAAATGCAGCCTCTCCATGCGCTCGCTTTGTGGATGCTGCTCTTCTTGCGTTGTTAATCTTTTGCCTAAGAAAGTTTTCTTGCCACACTGGTTCAGCACATTCGTGTTTCATTCAAACTTTTGCAATTAACCTTGATCGGAATTCATCGCGGTTATTTGAAATTTTCGATATTGATATTTTGTTGAATATTTACTTATGTATTGCAAATAAGAGTGTAAGTGGAACACATTTAGATGATTTGAAATATTAAAATATGCAGCCTATACTAACGATGCTTTAATATGAAATAAATTAGGTATTTTAAATAATTCCGTGAGTCTTTTTAATATTCTTACTGCATCTACAAAGTTTTGAGTCAGGGAATCAACGAACAAATGGATTTGGAGCACATTTAGATATGCAGAAATTTAAAGAGAAACAAAATAATAATAAAATGTTACAATCATTGTAGGAAAAAAGAAAAATGTGAATTAAAAACAAAATGTTTTTATTTTATTTTATTTTTGAACATTGACCTCGAGCCAGCTACAATGATTGTTTAAAATAATGGTCGCAAAACTCTATAAGCATGCTAGTTTAGAGTTTAAGACACAACTGTATATGAATTCTAAAGTTAATTGGGTAAAAAACTAAATATTACAGTTCAAAATAACTCAATAAATATCTATCAAAGAGTTATGGTTGGCGTATTCATTCAGATGTACGCTGTCCGTTCCTAGTAGTTCCTTTTGCGCTGGTTTACCTTTGCAAGTGTTTCAATTAGGCGCAATTACTACGAAATTGTGTACACTTTTCAATTGACCTTCCACCACGGTGCCGGAACTGCATCCTTTTGCACTGACGGCCAAAAGTTTCGCATGTGGCCCAAAACAAGCCAACTTTTCATATGAAATGTGCCAAATTACACACCCGCACAAGATGCATGTGCCTGTGTGTGTGTGTGTGTGTGTGTATGTGTAGGCATGCATGTTCGGGCATACACACACACACATAGAGACGCACACAGGCGTGTGCAAACAGCAAAACACAAGCCGATAAAAATATTTTGAATGTTTTATTAGCTCGGCACACAGGCGATGTGCTGAAGTAGAGGGGGGAGGAGGAGCAGAAGACACAAAAAGCGAAAAGGAAGCGAGAATGCAATTGACGTGCAGTCGCTGCAGTTAATTAAAGTGTAATGCCTGCGAGCCTTTATATGTGTGCATATGCCTGTGTGTGTGTGTGTGTGTGTGTGTGTGCACGCATATGAGTGTGGATTGTTAGCCCGTGTGCGTGTGAATGCATGTGTGTGTGTGTGTACTCTCATGTGTTCGTGAGTTTGTGGGCTCGGCCAACGTTGACAAGGCCATCAAAGGCGCATGAAATATGGCCACTAAACTGAGCGCAGCAAAATGGCCATAAGCAAAAGAGCGAAAGAGGCGAAAGAGGCGAAATGCCCCACGGCCGTCAACAAAGGAGCCAACACAAATCATAAAGGACATAAAAGCTACCAGATCGATGGGCCAATACACTAACAGTGGCTTACTCCAATGCAGTTCGACGATCGTGCGTTCCACATAGCTATGAAAAATATATGTTCTAATCGAATCCCACACACATTTATATTTTCCCATCTATTTGCTGCAATTCAAATAGGCTAATTATACTCAAATGAACACAATCAAAATCAACAAATCGCGGCAACAACCACAGCGAACTAATCGAACCAATTAGTTCGCACGTGAAATGAACTAATTCCATTGGTGAAGCTGCCGTAAGCTCGCTGCTATGCACAATTAATATGCAATGCATGTTCGGTTTAGTTCGATTTGCGTGCACCAGAGATCGACTATCGATTGCTTAAACAGAAATGATCGAGAGTTGGGCATTGACTTAGTGAAACATATATTGCGGACTCTCTTTCACTATGATTTGGGATAGGGCAAAGCTTGTGCCATAGTGCAAATGCCTGTCTAACGGTACAAAGAGCAGGCAACGCAGGCAGTGAAGCGTCGCTTTGTTTGCTCGCCTTGCCGTTTGCCAGGCGGCATTCATACACTCAATTCAAAAATTCATTCAATTCAATTGAAAAATGACGTTGAATATTTGACGTATGGCAAGGCAAGTGAGCAAGTGGGCGCGCCAGGGGGGGCGTGTCAAAGATACAAAAGGAGATAGCATCAGCTGTCACTTGCAGAATGTCGCCATAGTCTAGGGAGGGAAATTGGGAGGGAGGGAGGTAGGGGAGAGAGGAAAGGGCCGCTACTCACAATAGGAGTTAGAGTCAGGGTCGCCGTCGACGTCGTCATCGTTGGTGGCCAGCAAAGCGTTAAAAATGACTGTCATAAATTAATGAGGGACGCCCGATCAAGTGACGCATTGAAATTGAATTGAATTTCGCTGAATTGCATTCATTATTCATTTACAGCTGCTTTGGCAGCGCCAGCAGCAACAGCAGAGGCAGCAACTCCGTCTTCTCCTTCATCTTCTTCTTGACTTTGGCCACGCTTTTTGGCTGCCTTCCTTCCTCCTTCTTCGACTGCGTCTCTCATTTTAATTGCGTGTAAAAAGTGCATTGCACTGTAAGCATAAACAGCGTCGACGGGATAAACGCTTCAACCTAATAACCCGCTTGGCCACTGCCACGCGATGAAAATTGTGGATAATATCGAAAAAATACGCTAATTTTAGGCATTTTTCGACTGTCCTGGAGACAACTTTTGAACTTAAAAATGTCACAACTTCGTCAAAAATCATCCGATTTTGGTGAGGAGTGTCATTTTATTCATGGTTTTTCCACTAAATTCGATCTGCATTCAAAATTGAAAAATTTTAAATTTTTCATTTTTTTCGACAAAAATCCATCAAAACCCCTTAAAAAATGTTCAAATTTTGTCAAAATTTTCGACATATTTTTTTGATTCTAATTGATAAAGCTACTCATAATCTGTATAAAAAGTCCTCCCAAAAGTGTTTGCGATGAAAATTGTGGATAATATCGAAAAAATACGCTAATTTTAGGCATTTTTCGACTGTCCTGGAGACAACTTTTGAACTTAAAAATGTCACAACTTCGTCAAAAATCATCCGATTTTGGTGAGGAGTGTCATTTTATCCATGGTTTTTCCACTAAATTCGATCTGCATTCAAAATTGAAAAATTTTAAATTTTTCATTTTTTCGACAAAAATCCATCAAAACCCCTTAAAAAATGTTCAAATTTTGTCAAAATTTTCGAAATTTTTTTTGATTCTAATTGATAAAGCTACTCATAATCTGTATAAAAAGTCCTCCCAAAAGTGTTTGCGATGAAAATTGTGGATAATATCGAAAAAATACGCTAATTTTAGGCATTTTTCGCCTGTCCTGGAGACAACTTTTGAACTTTAAAATGTCACAACTTCGTCAAAAATCATCCGATTTTGGTGAGGAGTGTCATTTTATTCATGGTTATTCCACTAAATTCGATCTGCATTCAAAGTTGAAAAATTTTAAATTTTTCATTTTTTTGGACAAAAATCCATCAAAACCCCTTAAAAAATGTTCAAATTTTGTCAAAATTTTCGAAATTTTTTTTGATTCTAATTGATAAAGCTACTCATAATCTGTATAAAAAGTCCTCCCAAAAGTGTTTGCGATTAAAATTGTGGATAATATCGAAAAAATACTCTAATTTTAGGCATTTTTCGCCTGTCCTGGAGACAACTTTTGAACTTTAAAATGTCACAACTTCGTCAAAAATCATCCGATTTTGGTGAGGAGTGTCATTTTATTCATGGTTTTTCCACTAAATTCGATCTGCATTCAAAATTGAAAAATTTTAAATTTTTCATTTTTTAGACAAAAATCCATCAAAACCCCTTAAAAAATGTTCAAATTTTGTCAAAATTTTTGACATTTTTTTTTGATTCTAATTGATAAAGCTACTCATAATATGTATGAAAAGTCCTCCCAAAAGTGTTTGCGATGAAAAGTGAAGGTTCTTGTAGGATACAGTTGCAAATTTGACATTTAGTGTGCCATGTACCTGCGTTACATCTATCTATATAAGAAGTGATTTATGATATACAATATAGCCTTATCTGTAATCTGTATCTTATAAAGAACCATTATGACGCCTTTTTGAGACCCTATTTGATACGGGCTTACTTCTTACATGGTTAAGTACAGTTAACAATATATAAAATAATGGGAGCCATTTGAAATTTGCCGCAAAGTATGCAGAGAAAATGTTCAATTCTCTTCGACTAGTGACCGGGAAAGGGTATACTACGAGCAGACGATCTCAAGGCCCTCAAAATACGAGGGTCGTTTGATAAGTCCGTGACTTTTTGTATTTGCCGCGCACCTGCTCTAAATACAACACTGCTCCTGTCAGCAGTTATCGATTAACAGCTGACTGTAAAATTTTGAGAAAGCTGCGTTTTTTGGTTTGCGTTTTATAGGCATTGAAAGCAGACGATCTCGTGAATTTTAACGAAAATGGAGATCGAGTCTTATCAAACGACCCTCGTATGTTTATACCCTTCGACCATTGAAAATGGTCAAAAAAGCGTGGGAGACCGCACAAAGTGTATATATTCTTGCTCAGCATCACTAGCCGGGATTAAGCCATGTTTGTCTGTCTGTCCGGATGTCCGGATGTCCAGATGAACACACAGATCTCAGCTATTATAAAAGCTAGAGACGCAAAATTTGGCATGATGGTTTTTGTTTACCTGGCGCAGGCGAAGTTTATTTCAAATGTTGGGTGCCACGCCCAACGCCCCCGCAAATCAATAATTTAATCTATCAAGCTGATTTGTGAGCGACATATAAAAGATACATTTCTAATATACCATATGCAGCTAAATTATATTCTTAAGTGTAGGTACCACACTGACTGCACAGAATGGGTACAGCTTTGGCATATACATACATATGATAGCTGGTGTGTAGTGACTATAATATCTAAATATTTTCCATATTTCCATTGAGGTTATGTTGTGTTTAAAAGGGTCTTTCTTCTATGCAGGCAGGGTATTAGACTGACGCACACACTCGACTGTAGCTGCAACAGTTACCTGTATACTTTTGTTTATTGCTCACACACATATGCTTGGCTGTGTTTGTATGTGTGATATATAACAGGAAATTAAAAATACATGCAGCGCTTTGTGCTGCCTACTTTTAGGGGAGAGCTCTACTCTGCTGCGTTTGCAACTGCAACTGGCAGTCAGGCAACACTTGCAGATGAAGCTGGAGAAACTCGACTTTTTCAGGCTCCGTTTGCCTTGTTTTTCAGCTGGCCACATTATTATGATGTGCGCTGTGCTCCGATGAATAAGCAAGTGTCGCAAGTGTGAGTACCTGAATGAGTGCCCCCATCTACTTCTCCCTCTCCCCTCTCTCTCTCTCTCTCTCTGTCTTTACGGGGTCACATGTTTTCATCAGCCTGCAATGGCAAATGATGACGCTGCTGATGCGCTGTTGTTTTCGGCCCCTGCCGCGCCTCCCTGCCCCCACTCGCATCTCAATGGCTCGCAGCGTCGACACTGACACCGGAAATGAACACATTTTCCGGCGTACGTGTGTCTGTCTGCTCGGCTGTCTGTCTGCTCGTCTGTTTGTCTTCTCGTCTGTCTGTCTCTCCTTCTCTCCTTCTCTCTGTCTTTCTGCCTGCCTGTTCGTTTGTTTCCGTGTGCCGTGTGGCATATTGCTTAATGCATTGTTTTCCACTTCGAACCTTGTGGCACACTTTCGGGCGATTTGTTTATCCCGCACTGCACTCCCGCGATTTCCCCCGCGGCGCCCCCACTTGCTGCCCAGCTGCCCCACTGGCCCGCTGCACTCGAATTTAATTACTCAGCAGCACGCACGCTGCACGCCGCACGTTGCAAGCCGCACGCTGCGCGGCGAAGACGGCCAGCGGGTAATGCCAGCGAGGGCCACCTACGGGACGCCCTTTAAGGTGTTAATGAGATTGCTTCGCTGTCCCACGGTGTGCATAGGGAGGGGCAGTGAACGCGGGGGGAGGGGGAGGCGGTATGCACGGCCGCACAATGTGCCACAATGTGTGGCGACAGGCAGGCCAGAAGCTTGCCCGAAACTCGGACACACAAACAATCATCTGCCCCATGCATGTTGCATGCTGCCTGCCGCTTCAGCATCAGCAGCAACTGCATTTACACCTGCGGTCATAATTATAGTTACAGCTGTCGACGGGCGGCAGAGCGCGCTGCGACCGCGGCTGCCGGCCCCAATTGCATTTGCGGCACCGCAACAAATTACGTGCAACACAGTCGCAACTATCCATCATATCTGTCATATCTGACATATCTATCATATCTATCATGTCTGTCATGTCTGTCATGTCTTTCATATCTGCGATAACAATTATGTCTGTCATATCTGACATATCTGTCGAATCTGTCATATATATTCAATCTGCCATATCTATCAAATCAGACATATCTGTCATATCGTTCATATCGTATCTGTCATATCTCTCATGTCTGTCATATCTGCGATAGCTATTATGTCTGTCATATCTGCCATATCTATAATGTTTATATTATATTTATCTGTCTTATCTGATATATTATATTTGTCATATCTATCATATCTGTCATATCTACATATTTGTAATATCTATCATGTCTGTCATATTAGTCATATCTGACATATCTATCATATCTATCATGCCAGTCATATCTGTCATATCTATCATGTTTGTCATATCTGCCAAATCTATAATGTTTTATATTATATATATCTGTCATATTTGATATAATATATTTGTCATATCTATCATATCTGTCATATCTACATAATTGTCATAACTATCATGTCTGTCATATCTGTCATATTAGTCATATCTATCATATCCGTCATATCTGAAATATCTATCATATCTGACATATCTCTCATACCTATCATATCTATCATGTCTGTCAAATCTGCCATATCTTTCATATCTGCCATATAGATTTTGCATCTATCATATTTATCATATCTACATATCTGTCACAGCTATCATGTCCGTCATACCTGCCATATTTATCATGTCTGTCATATTTGTCATGTCTATTTTATTGTATCTGCCATATCTGCCATATATCATATCTAAAGAGCTGAGTCATCACAGGTAGCAGCTCGAGCTACTTCCGCGATCTCTGGCGTGGCTAATTTGGAGCCAATTGAGGCTTTGCATGCTTGACTGCCTCATCGAAGTTGCCGATGGACTGAGCCCTCTCAGCGACTCGTTAGCCAGCTTTGCATTAGCATCTGTGTGTGTGTGTGTGTGTGTCTGTGCGAGTGTGGGAGTGGGTGTGTGTGGGTGTATGTTGCTGTGCGCACGAGAGAAAAGTTATTTATGACAGGCTCCCCTGGCATCCATATGCCTGATTTATGGCTGTTATTGAAAATTTTCGGAGTGCAGCTTTTAATTATGAGGCCTCTCTCCGGTGCGGGAGCTGAAACTCTCACGGCACACTCCCGTTTCGGCGCCCGCTGTTCCTGTTGCTCCTGCAGGAACCGCAAGCTGCTGTTCGAAATGGATTAAAGTATTTATTCGCTGTTACAAAGCTGCAAATAAAAGAGTTGAAGTGCCAACGAAAGGTTGCTCAACTGCAAGATACCCAGTAATCACACAGTCCTTCAATAATTTTGAACATAATTTTTAAACTTTCACAGAGTGCTGTAAATAATTAAATTATATAGACCGAATTGAATGAAATATATTTTATTTCGTTAGACGAGTGCCAGACAAGTCTGTATATGTATATAGGTTAAGTGAAGCCATACCACCATATCTGTATGACAGACATTACAGTACGTAGCTCACCTATTTAAGTGTCAATCTTGATGAAATTGTGGATCTATTGATAACACTGTAGGCTTAATCAGCTTGTCTTATTTTCTCAGAAATCGAAACACTCCACAATACTATATGTACATCTATGTCTGTACCTCACATATTTTTGGGTCACTCTTTATGAAAATTTGTGAATCGATGGAAAATACTTTAGATCTGTAGAATACGCTTTCAAATATTTTTATACTCTTCGACCATTGAAAATGGTCAAAGAAGGGTATACTAACTTTGTGCAAATGTAACAGGCAGAAGGAGGCGTGGGAGACCCCACAAAGTATATATATTCTTACTCAGAATCACTAGGCGAGTCGATTAAGCCATGTCTGTCTGTCTGTCCGGATGTCCGGCTATCCAGATGAACACACAGATCTCAGCTATTATAAAAGCTAGAGTCACCAAATTTGGCATGAAGGTTTCTCTGTACCCGGCGCAGATGAAGTTTATTTCAAATGTTGGGTGCCACGCCCACCGCCCACGCAAATGAATAATTTAATCTTTTAAGCTGTTTTGTGAGCGACATACGTAACAATATTTCTATTAAGTAGTAGTATCGTATAATTATGGACTCTTGACGTTTGAAACAGGTCGAAGGGCATCCCACTGTCGCGTGCCGCTCGACTGTTGCTCTTGTTACATATAAAAACATACAAATTTTTCAGCATTCTAAGGCAAGTTTATCCGTCTGGAGCTTGTTTTCTAAATCACATGTCAAGTGAATCTGAACTACCCGCTGATCGTACACTGTAGGGTATTCAAAGTGACCGAAACTGCAGAAATGGTGGCCAAAAGCGATGTCACTCCAGAGAGATGGCGAAAAGCGAAATAAAACGAAGGTGTCGTCGGTTGCGCCGGTTGAGTTAGTTGATAGTGTTGAGTTCACAGTGGGAGAAGAGTGCCACGAGGGTGAAGGGGAGTGGGGGGGAGGGGGGCAAACATATGTTTTAATTTGCCGGAAATTAAACGCAAAACAGCGTGGCGAAAAAACGTGGCCAAAAATAAGGATGGATACGAAATGCATCGAAGGCTGCCGCGCAGCCCCCAAAGCGACACGTTACATGGCAAAGCACGCGTCATTGCATCCTCGCGGATACTGAAAGAGGTGAAGGGGGGTTGGGAGGGGAAAGGGAAAGGTTGTGTGGGAGGTTGAGAGAAAATAACGGCAGGGAGCTGTGTGACATGCATGGCGCAAGTGTTTTAACACAATTTAATATGACCCGCCGACGATGACGACGATGAGGATGACGATGAGGAAGATGGAGACAAGGGAGATAGAGACGCAGACGAGGCGGAGACGGTGAAGACGGCACGGCAAAGACAACTTTCTGCTGTGATGACATGCGCCAGAGCCGGAGATAATATGGCTGCATGAAAACGAGGCGGGAACAGGCCCAGCCGGCTATGATGGGGATGCAGAGCAGCGGCCAGGATGGTGCCTGCCGTTGATAATACGAAGGAACTCTTATACTGTAATGTCGGGTCTCTCCAGGAGGAGGATGCGCGCACTTGCGACTTTATTAAATCATAAGGCGTCAGCTGCCGCCGTCTGGCGTTCGCATTAGGGACTGGGCGGGACAGACGGGGTGAGGGGCTGAGGGGGGAGAGGAGGTTGCAAGTCTGGTGCCGAAAAGAAACACAAACTCATATGTATGACAGACTGGCGCAAACGTGAACGTGCACGTTGAGCCCCGTAATGCTAGACTATCAAATCACCCTTTCGGCGGTCTGCCGATGAATGGAAATCGTTTTTTAAACTATCTTATACTCGTGTGTGTGTGTGTGTAAGTGTGTGTTTTTCCAGCTATAAACGAGTTTGTTGCGAATAGCAAGGTCCCTTTGCTGGCAGTGAAACTAAGGAGATCCATTTCTGTTTTTAGAGCAAATGAGAAACTTTAACTTTATAGAGAATAATGAAAATGAATACAAAATGCAAGAACTTGTAGCTACTCAAGTTTTGCTTATAGGTTTATCTGATTAAGGGAATAAGTAACTATATCGAATAATACTTCTTCCAACAAGACAGTTCTTATTTAAAGTGAAGTGAAGTTTATAGTAAAGTCTCCTCTTCGGAACATCTCTAACCTCAAAGTTGTGTTTCTGTGTCGAAATAAACCGTTACCAACAGTGTATACACATTACCATAAAGAATTACCTGCGGGGTATTCTGCAAAACGTTGTGTGTACATTGTAAATAAAGAATGCACCCCGTTCCCGTAGAATGTTCTTTTTTACCCCTACCATCTTCTTATTGCCGTGTGATGCGACGCTTCGAACGTGGACAGCAGCAGCGCAACGGCAGCTGTGCGACAGGAAAAGAAGCAGCTCCTCCGCTCGACTGGCTCGAGTCGAGTTGTCACGTCGAAGTGCTGCCAAAAGTATTTTTTGAGAGAATTGGCAAAGAAGTAGCAAATGAAAATAAATATATAATTATATGTGCCATGATATGATATGAGAGCACAAATATAGGCGAGGATCGTAAACATATTAAGCACACAGCAAGCTAGACGGCAAGTGCAACGGTTTTCTAGCTGGTTTTTGATGGAAAAATAGCCAAGTTCAAATATCATCAATATATTTTCAGTTAGACAAGTTATATTTTAAATAAATAATATAATACCTACACATATAATATATGATATAAAATGTAGTTTATATCAATAATATGTAGATATCAATAAATTGTAGAGTCTTCATTATGTTGTTTCTTTAATTTCAAACAAAAAAAAACGGGTTTTTTCTCTTTTTTTCATGAAAAAAACCGATTTTTTCCTTAAATTTCAAATATTCGATTTAAATCGATTTTTTCTTGAATTTTTGGAAATTAAATCGATTCAGTGAACATCGATTTATTTCCACCTCTATTAAGCTGCATGTGTCAATATATTACTGTAGTGTGGCAAAGGTCGTTAAATTCCTCCAAAGATAGAAAATAGAGTATCTTCCTTGCAATCAAGTGAAAATCCTTAGGCAAAGGCGAAATGCTCATTCACAAAGTCGTGAGATGTAATTGAAGCTTATGAATGTTTGTGCTTAAGCAAGGGCAAAATAAGTGAGGAAGAGGGCTGACAGAGAGAAGGCTATAGAGGTAAATAGGGCAAGGTGAGCTTAGACACCTGTGTAAGGGCTTTACGGTACTTATGCAACTTTCGAAAAGGGGTTGATGCCTAAGCTGCCACACGAACTGCAGCTGCTTAAGCGTGTCTTAACATTCGGACAGACGAACTACATACAAATCTTGTTGCATTCCACATTGAATACAATTAGAATAAGAAGAAGGAAGGAGACCGAAGAGGAGTTTCCCAACGAAAAAGAATTTTGCCCCTCTCTATCTGAAATAAACTTGGCTAATGTCCAAGAAGAACTCTATAAATCTCGGAAAGGAATAAAAGAATATGACTATATTCAGCGGACTTCGATTTATTCACTATTGAATTGGATATTCTGTGACCTTCGACCTGTTGCACACATTGCTTCTCCTCCTCATGCTCAATAAAGTGTTGCGACAACATTCCAGTAATAATTCCGACTTCCTGTTCTCTCTCTGTATCTCTCTCTCTCTCTGTCTCTTTCTCTCTCTTTCTTGCCGTGCAGGATTTATATTGCAATTTGCCAAGTTATATTGTAAAAGTAATAAATTGTCTCCTGCTAACTTGAGTAATGTGCGTGTGCGTGTGCATGTGTGCGAGCAAGACAGAGAGTGCAAGAGTGAGAGAGAGAGAATGTTTATGTGTATTCTGTGTGGCTTCTGCTCCGTTTACATTCGGCGCGAAGGCGACACAATTATTATCCAACGTCCGTGGCGGCGTTTCCTGCCCGCCAAAGCGCCGTGGAAGCGCAACTTTTAAATAAACTTTCATAATTTTGCATACTTGAGATAACAAATTGCATGCTGCAAGTCGTTTCCTCCCCCTCTCTCCCTCCCTCACTCTATAACTATCTCTCTCTCTGTCTCTCTCGCTGCCCCTTCGCGATTTGTGTGCTGCGCGTTTGTTGTATTTCTCGCCTAACTGGAAAACTTTAAATTAGATTGTTTTCTTGGACGCTCGCCGTCTTTTTCGGTGCAGCGTTTACTACTTCTATATTTATGGAGTAAACACACACACACACACACGCACACACAGACATACCTAGAGCATGAAGTGAACAATGTTAATCAACTTGGCTCAGACAGCGGCCAGACGAGACGAGCCGAGGAGGCACTTCAAGCGACTGCGGCGTCAATGACACATCGAGAGTGAATTGCGATTTGCTTGGCGGATTTTGTTGTGAACCTCTCGAGCGTTGCGTAGCAATCAGCTTGGCGACGTGCACTCTTGCGTGGCATGGCTGCGAGGCGGCGATCGTATGTCGCTTTACGTTGAGGTTCGGGGCGAATGGTCAAATTGAGTGCGATGTCTTAGATCGCTTGTTTATCGACAGCAAATTTAACTGAATTGAAGTTAAAGTTAAACAACTTTAAAGTAATTAACAACAAATAAGAAAAAGAAGAAGAAAACGAAGAAGAACTGTCGCAAGTAAATCAAGTGAATTCGAACAATCTTGAAGGCCACGTCTGCAACAATGCCAAAGGCATTGTCTGTGCTTAAATTTGAACAGGGGTAGAAAGGAGAGGGGGTGACTTGACTTGGCCTGGCCACACTGAAAGTTTGCAACCGAAGCCGCAGCAAAAGTGGCAGCGACATTGGCTTTGCATTTCATCGATGCATGCATGTCAATAAACTAGTGAGAGGGTATTCCTATGTGTGTGTGTTTGTGTGTGTGTGCCACATAAAGCCTAAGCATATGTCTTAATTTTTGACCAAACTTTCGGCATCGACATCGGCATCCAAAATTCAACACAGCTCGCCTGGCCCTGCTCGGCTGGGTCCACCACGTCGTGGCATCGCTCCATATTCGTATCTTGCCATGATTCCTTCATTCCTTGCTGCTGCCTCTGCTGCTGCTGCTGCTGCCCTCTGTTGTTGTTAGTGTTCGAAATAAACTTTAATGAGTTTTCTGCTTTTCAGCCACAAAAACCACTTAACCGGCACATATGCATGTAGCTGGTGTTGGCTGCCGCTGCTGCTGTTACTGCTGCAGAAACTTTAGCCGGCAAAGCCAACAAATTCTGGCCGAAAATTCCGGGCGCCAAGTCAACGTTCCATGCGGATGCGAGAGTAAACTTACCTAGTAGCAGAGCATACAAACATGCGGGCTATATAAATATATGCCCTATAACATATATACGCCCCTCTATATGCAGACACACTCACACACATGTATATATATCTATATATATTCCTATATAGTTGGCTAGCACAAAAAATGTTGCTCAAATTTTGAGAGCATGTAAATTTTCAGACAGTGCCTGGAGAAGAGATGCAGAGAGAGGGGAAGAGAAAGAGAGTGGGGGAGAGAGAGTTGAAGGAAGAGGTATCGGCATGCCTAGCTAGTTGAAGAGGGGAGGGGACCGTCGCGGGGGCAGGGGCTA
Organism: Zaprionus africanus; assembly: GCA_018151435.1. Classification (NCBI taxonomy): domain Eukaryota; kingdom Metazoa; phylum Arthropoda; class Insecta; order Diptera; family Drosophilidae; genus Zaprionus; species Zaprionus africanus. Next base: position 1,338,842 of record JAECXB010002285.1, read on the forward strand.
CCGAGACCGACATTTATGGCCGGCAAATTTTTCGCTTAGTGGTAACCAATCAACTGTGGCAAGGCAATGGCTCATGCTGCTCCTGCTCCTGCTGCTGCTTTTGCTTGTGCTGCTAGTGCTGCTGCTTCTGCTGGCAGATTGCTCTAAGGTCCTGGCAGCGCCTGCATCTCCATTTGGGCACAGTCGCCTCTGTTCCCCGACTGAAATATTAATCTATTCGCTGTCGCTCGCTCGGCTCGGCTTGCTCGCCCTTCACTTAGTCGGGCAAATTTAATTTCTGACTTTGATAACATGTCCAGTGAGTAATGAAGACATCCCTCCACTCTTCTCTCCCCCCTCTTCTCTTTACTGTGCTGTCCACCTATGCATACAAGTTGCATCTGCGTCGCCATAAAAAGGCCAGTGCACTCAACTTAGCCTGAATGCGGCGTCTATTTTTTCACCCGCTGCCATTGTCAAAGTTTTACGACTGACCAGTCCGCGAATTTGAAGCGTCTTTCGTTTAATTACATTGCCGGACAGACAGTTGGATAGAGGGAGAAGAAGAGGAAGAAATGGAAGAAGAGATAGAAGAAGAAATGGAAGAAGAGATGGAGGTGGAGTCAGCAAATAGAGCTGTCCATTCTTTCCCTATAGTTTGGCTGCCCGAGCGGATGTGCCTGCCACACCTGACCCACACTGCATCCACACCTGTACCCCCCCCTTGACTCACACCTGCCTGATCCAGCCTTGCCCCTCTTTTGACCCACAGTCCAACCCCTTTTGGCTTGTAGCCATAAAACGCGCTCGCAAGATGGCGATATAAATTGATTTGATGTCAAAGAATCGTAAAATCGCAGACATAACACGAAACACTTTTCTAAGGTCGAGTGCCTGCAGCAAGATTTTATAGGATATGCTCAACGAGTAGTAAACTCAACGAGAGTGCCTCGTTGCCTACTTTTGATAGCCTGCTACGCGAGCGAGCTCCTAAGTCTTGTAATTGCTCAGGGAAGAGAGCGGAGTATACTAAAAACATTCTGAAAACCTTTTTGGCTGTAGGAAAAGAACGCAAGAAGAGCTTAGGTTCTCTACTTTAAATACACGTATTCAACTTTTACTAAGTTAAAATATTCACTTATCGATAGCTTTTTCGATATTTCCTAGTCTCAAGCAGATTTGGTTGGTTTACAGAGCTCAAGCTGTTGAGTAAAATGAACACAAATAACTGAAGCAATGCTGGGTTTGTATGCTACTATCGATATATATACATAGTTGTTATCGATAAAACATAACTTGCACCCAGACAAAAGCTAAAGCATTTGACACTCCCTTGTCAATTTTTAATTCAAAATCTAGCTTTTTATCTAGTCTTTTTCTGGCTACTTTTAGTTTTCTTCTCTGGCCTTTCAACAAGAATATTCCCACTGTGCCTCGAACGAACTAATCATTTTTTCGTCACATTTTTTCAGCTGTTCCTCCTGCACCAACCGCTGCCCCACCAAGCCAAGCTAGCTGACCCGCAATTACATTGTGGCTGACGCAAACTAAATGCGGATGTGGCGCAGCTGCCGCTGTGCATAAAGTAATCAAAAAAGTTTCGCTTTATTGTGGCAGCAGTCGTCATCATCATCATCATCATCGGGGCGTAGTTCGGAAGCTCGATTAATGTCCGAGAGTGTATGTAGATATACGCTAGATAAACGGCTGCAACGCAGCTTAAGCCAACCTTGAAACAACTTCAAAAAAATTCACTCGAAAAAAAGTTTAAAAAAAAACAAAACCCGAGCAAGAAAAAGTCGAGTGAAAACTTGCAACTTGGTTTGTGGCAGAACTTAATTGCACTCGTTCGATAACAACTGCCACACACACACAACGGGACACAAGGACACACACTCACAGATACACATGCAAGCACACACACACACACACACATGCCATTGATATTATTCGCACGTAATTCGATGAAATTTTAATAATCTAGCTTCGTAGGTAATAAAGAACTTTGGACATGTGGCTGAAGGCCGCCAATCTCTCGCCAAATCAGAGAGGGGGGATGAGGAGCGTGGCGCGGAGAGTGGAACGTGTATGTGTCTCTTAGCCTGACACCTGAAATGCAGCCCTGCAGCCTGCGTCGCACTTGATTCGAGTCGATTCTCGATTCTCGTTGCGAGTGCGATTTCGATTCCGGTTTGCTTCGATTTTAATTGCAATTTTAGTTGCACTTTGCAGCAAATTAATTAAAATTACTTACTCGACATTCTATGCACCTGCTCTTAGCTTATTTAAATTTAATGCCAGCGAGTGACAGAGACAGATAGAGAAGGGAGCGAGAGAGAGGGAGCGAGAGAGAGACGGGGTGGAAGGTTTGAAAAAACCTGCACGGAAATTACAAAAACAAAAGCGAAATGCTAACAATTTAATTAAAATTGAGTTGGGCAACAACAACAACAGCAACTGTAACAACAACAAGTCAAACACGCTCGAAATTTCTGGGCTAGTCAGCCATTAAAATAGTGCATACTACTCCTAGCCCAGTCCGGAGTCCTTCAAAAAATCATTGCTGCCCACTTCCTTTTTCCGCCAGTCTGCCACGCCCCCCTCTGCGCCACCTGTGCCACCGAGCATTCGTCCACAGTCCACAGTCCATTGGCCAAGTGGAGTGCAGTGCAAACATATGACGCATACGCCACGTGTCCGCCGCCAATGACCAAAGTGAATTCCATTTGGCAATATGACCAACTCAGCAACTCAATTGCGCAATCTGATACCGTGCACTTTGTGCGGCAACTGCTGCAAGGAGCTGTAAGAAAGTGGAGGAAAAGGTGCACAGTGGTGCAGGAACAGCAGCGGGTCAAGATTGAGCAAAAAAAGATGAAAATTTCACATAAGTTTGTCAGGTCTGCCTACTGGAAAGTGTTTTACTTATTTTCATTCGAATCGATCAGTAATGTGACACTAGCAAATATAAAAATTCTTCTTTTAGATCGTAGATATATTGGATGAGTGCAAAAGTTCGTGCCCGATTTCAAGTGCAAACTAAAATTGAAATTTTTTGAAGAAAGCGCTTTTATTAATCAATTATGTATTCGCCATCATGTTCAGCAATCCACTCCCAACGTTCAACCAATTTACGGATGCCTGATTCATAGAAATCGCGCGATTTCGCGTTGAAGAAGGTGTCAAGGTGGTTTTTGACGTCTTCCACAGTTTTTAATTTTTTTCCATTCAAATTGTTCTGCAGCGATCGAAACAAATGATAATCAGAAGGTGCAATGTCGGGTGAATATGGGGGATGCGGCATGATTTCCCAATTCATCTCCTTCAGTTTGGCCAGCGTCGGTTTTGCAACATGTGGCCTGGCGTTGCCATGATGGAAAAGAACTCCTTTCTGATTGGCCAAAATCGGACGTTTTTCATCAATTGCTTTCTTCAATTCGACCAATTTCTGACAATACTTGTTGGCAGTGATCGTTTCTCCAGCTGGCAAGAGCTCAAAATAGATAACGCCTCGGATATCCCACCAAATGCACAGCAGGACCTTCATCGGATGCAATCCACCTTTCGAGATAGGTTTCGCCCCTTCGTGTGCCTGTTTCCATGTTCTTTTCGTTGAACATTGTTGTACAGGATCCACTTTTCATAACCAGTCACGAGCCGATCCAAAAAAGGTTCGTTTTTGATCCTTCGAAGCAAAGAAATTGCTGTTGACATACGGTCCACTTTGTTTTTTTCACTCAACTGATGTGGCACCCATGTATCGAGCTTCAAAGTGTACCCAACCTTTTTTAAACGACGAAACGCAGTTGATTTGTTGACGTTCAATTCACTGGCAACCTCTTCCGTCGAAATACGTGAGTTATTCGCAACTAAAGTCCTTAGAACATCGTCACTAAGCTCAGAAGGCTGTCCACTGGGAGGTTGTTCTTCGAGGTCAAAATCTCCGAAACGAAATTTCGCGAACCATTTTTTTACTGTGCGGAGTGCTGGAGCACGGTCCAAATAAACTTCGCGAATATCTTTAGTTGCAGCGCCCACTGTTTTTCCTTTGCGGAATTCGTATAACATAATATGACGCATATGATCTTTTTCGTTGTCCATCTTCCATGCGTCTTTTCACTTAGCAACTGAAATCAAAATGAAGTTATTTTATGCTTGATTTACAGTTCGGACTGTCACCTTTCCAACGATATATAATATGTATATATTTCTTTCACGAGCGCCACTCTGAAACGATTCGAACGGCACCCAGCGGAATCGAGCGCGAACTTATGCATTCATCCAATATTATGCATAGTATATATAGCAAAAACAAAGTCATAAAGAGTGGACACAAAGAAAGAAATCTCAATTAGAAAACTATTCCACCTTTGAATTAATCAAGAGTAAATAGTTACAACGCTAAAAAGCAGACTATACCGAACGTATTTGTGTTTCCACAGGAAATAGCTAGACCGCTGAAAAGTAGACTATATTTTATCTTCATATGCAGCCCCCGCACTTAACAAACAAGCGAAACCCTTTGAGCAGCTTAACGGCGTATTTGTGCAAACTTGTGGCGCGTGATTCCAGTCCAACTGACTGACAGGGACAGGGGGTGGGGTAAGTTGCCTGGAAGGTAAACAGAAAACGTAAACAAATCACACGCCACATTAGCCGGCACACGCTGGCATGCGAGCTGTGCAGCTCACCACGTGGTGAAGAGCGAACTAAGGCGACACGAGCAACCTTTGGCAGCTCGGCTTTACGTTCGGCTGGCAGTTCGTGCCAGGCCGACGACAACAATGATGTGAACGCACTGAAACTGTTGCACGGGAGCAGGCGCCGATGGCAACTTGCCGAAGCTGGCAAACGCAGCCGAAGCCACAGGCAATGCCAAAGTCTGCCGCCAAATTGGCACACAGCCAACGGCAGAGCTGCTCGTGCCCGCACACGAACTCCCATTGGCGCGTTCGTGTGGCAGGCGATACGAAGTGCGCCCCGAACACGGACGAGCCACACGGCTCGATGTTCTTGGGACTCGACGCGACGAGACTCGACATGACTTTGGCTGGCCACGGCGGGCCGCGCAACAGTTTTGTTTGGAACGTCAACACAGACAGTCGCCATGGCTCAGTTCGCCCAGTTGGCTCAGTTGCCGCTAAGTTTGTCGTCAAGTCGCGTGTGAATTCCAATTCGGCGTGAATCTTTCGCTCTCCGCGCAGTGCAGTGCGAGATCGAGTTTGAGTTCTAGTTCGAGTTCGAGTTGTTTTCACTTTTGTTCTCGCACTAATATTTTTTTTGCTGTGTTCGATAACTGTAACAACAACAATTGAAACTCTAACATAAACAACTCAAAATAAGCGAAACAATAACAAAAACAAAAACAACAACAACTGCAATAACAAAACAAACTTAATCAAAACAAAAGGTAAAGCCCAAGAACAAATGTCGAGCAAATTAATGAGATAGACAAGTCTCAAATTGAAAATCTCATTGCGTGTGTGTGTGTGTGTGTGTGTGTGTGTGTGTTGAAGTGTGTCTGTGTCTGTCTGGTATTTTCTCAATCGCATTGCAATGTCAAAAAGTTAATAGAAAGCTTCTTCTTCTCCGTTCTTCTCCTTTCTCCGCGCTCCTTTCTACTTTCTCCGTCTGGAAATCAAAGTAAAATCAAAAGGCAAAATTAGCGTAATTTGTGCTCATTACAATCAAAAAGCCAAACTTCACACACACACACACACATACTTTGCACACTCGAGACATTACACACACACACACACATACACACAGGCACGCACTGTGGGTGGTCTGGTAATTTTCATTAAACGTCTTTAACGATTCCTTTAGCCGGCGACAGAGCACACAACAACGTGGACAGCACACAAAGGGCAACACACACACACACACACACACTCACACACCACGCTTACTCGTACACACAGTGGGAGAAAACATTTTTGACTAATCGTTTCTCGATTGCATTTTAAATGGCAGCGTCAAACGCCGGAAACGGAAGTGCATTCAAACGCGTGACGAACAAAACATAAACAACAACAACAGCACACTACAACAACAAATCGAAAACAAAACCAAAGTTGACGAAAAAACGTCAACGAAAGTTTTTTTAAATTGCAAGTGTTTTTGAGTTTTTACTTTTTCGCCTTTTCGTTTTCGCTGTCGTTCTCGTTGTCGTTTTCGCTGTTGCTCTCGTTTTGTTTCAGTTCTATTCAGTTCTCCACTTTGGCATAAATATTTCAAGCTGAATGCATATGTTTTCTGGCCAAATTTTAAATGAATTTCGTAGAGCGAACTCTTAAAGTTCTGTGCGAGTGGAGGCAAAGAGTGAACGAACAAGTTAGATCCTCTGGGCAGGATCGAAATTAATTTTTTGACTTTTTGTGGCAAAATAGGAAAATGTGAATAACTTTGCATTTGCGAGTTTCAAATACTTAAAGCTGAAATACGTATACATCATTTATTTTAAATATTCAAAAATATTTTTCAATATTTAACGCATACTAAATTTTTGTGTACGAGTCCAATAAAAGAAAAGAAAGAAAAAAAAAAAACTAAATTTTTGTGAAGCACTCAGAAGTATTCTTTGAAACAAGTAACTAATTTAAGTTAATTTAAGTTGTTGTGCTCCTAACGGGTTTTAAATCAAACCTTATTGATTTGGTGCTTGATTTTATCAATAGATTCGCATTTCGAAATGTGACAAAAATGTTATTTTATTGGAAGTCATTGAAACTTGTTTTTATTTCTACAAATTTTAGAATTGTGAAATCATTTCAACAATCTCGTGTTGATTTTCAATGAAAAAAAAGACAATCAAATTCAACAACTTTTTTTATAAATCTTGTTTAATAAATGAAAAACAAAAGAGATATAGTTTTTTTTGCAAAACACAAGCATAACTTGTTCAGAATATTGTACATTCGCAGCGCAACTTATAAAATCTATTTAAATTGCAACAACGTTATTGAATGACTCTTGTTATACCCGCTACCCAGAGAAGAAGGGTATTATGACTTTGTGCTAACCGAAAATTTGTTATATGTATGTAATAGGCAGTAGCAGTCGTGGCAGACTCCACAAAGTATGGCAATTCCTAATAAGCTTTAACAGTCGAGCCGATACAGCCATGTCCGTCTGTCCGGATAATAAATATTGACATTATTTTAGAGTTTAAAAAAGAACAGATTTTGAGCCTTAAAATATAATGTTATGAACGATTCCAAGTGATTTAAGATTAATAGATAATAATAATATCTTAAAAAAAAGATTTTGAGGCTCTGAAAGTATGCAACATTAAATACGCAAAACAGAAGTTTTATGTTAAAGAAATCGCTTTGGTGAGGTGTGTAGTGGATATCTCACAGTCGAGTGAACTCGTGCTTGTCTTTTTTGATGAACATTCCAAATCATTAGAACGATATAACATAAAGTTTTCGCGGTAAAAGTGATTAAAGTATTTCAATAAAAGAAACAAAATATGATTACACAGTAGATAATGTATTAAATTTGCTATAAAAGTTGTGAATACTCATTGAAAGTGAGTGGAATTCATGATTTGCCACTCTGCTAACATGGAACAGTTGATATCGATAAATTCGTAAGCTGAAGTGTGGGTAGATATATCGATAAGGAGAGAAAGGTGACTAATCAAGCGATGCCATGAGTGGCACTCGCGCCTAAATGACATATGCGACATCAGCACAGATATACCAACACACACACACATACGCACACACGCACACACAGCAGACACACACCCAGAGAGTTTACGCAGAGTCTTTTTCAATTTGAATTGTAGTTGGTGCGCCTCGTGTTCGCGTGTTCGTGACGCAACATTTGCGGTTGTTTATGTTTCTGAGGTCTCATATCGTGGTTAGCCGATTGTTATGCGCATTTTGTTTTATTGCACACACACACACACACGCACACACACACACCGACACACTAACTCACACTTGCTGGAACACGCACACGCACAGATGATTTCCAGGCTCTTCTTGCTCCTGTCGTTGGTTGTGGTGACATTTTATGCTTTCGGCTCGCCAGCGTTGCCCATAGCCCTCGGGCAGGGGCAGGGGCAGGGGCGGGGCAGCGTAGCCCTTGGCCCATGGCCCATCGCCCATAGGTGTTAATATTTCAATTAGCACTCGTTTATGTTAACGTAGCGAAAAAGTGCTCGTGTAATGCTCCACGCAACTGTTACGTAGCCGCCTCGTAATGCCTCTGCGTGTGTGGCATTAGTCCCTGTGTATGTGTGTGTGTGTGTGTGTGTGTGTGCGTGGCAAATGTTTAATGCCTGTCCCGGCCAGTTAACAAATGATCCTGATTGCGGCCCAACATGCTCAGATTTTCAGCGTGTTTTACGAGCGCGATTCGCATCAGATTCGGTTTGGATTTCAGTTGAGTGGCGTTTCATGTGGCCATCACAATGGGCAAACGAATAGTAAACTGGCCATACATGGGTATTAACAGATCCCACAGATGCTGCGACTAATTACAGATATCGAATGACACTGGAAAAATCACTAGAATTTCCGAATGAGCAGCAAATCAGTCAGTCAAACGCGTGGCAGCAATCATTTTGCTGCAGTCTTCATTTGCACAAAGTCTGGCATTGTTCCCGTCAGCTGCATCAAAATTAACAAAAGTTAACAATAGCGAATGTGTCTGTCGAGCAGAAACACAACACTGATTGCCAGAACTAATGCAACAGAACTTCAAAAGAACATTTAATTAGCGTTCTGTGGCAAATCTCTCTCTTATAAATGGGAGATATGTTGGGCAGATAGAGGTTTCCATTCTGCATTTCTGTCTGCAATTCAATCAAGTTATTCAGTTAACATAGTTATCATGAAATAGTTAAATATAATGAGCAAATATATTACAGAAATTAATCTTCTCCGCTCAGTCATCTCCGAAATTGTAAACAGTTTTCATTGTCTTTACATGCCATTATGTTCTTTAAGTCTTTTGTTTTCACTAGAGTATGTTTGCAATTTGAACAGAATATGCTCGTATTTGCGTAGGTTTCCAAACATTGAATGTTCTTTGTAATGCATTGCGACTGAAACAATGAATACATTTTGAAGTTATCTTATACAGTAAAGAGTAAAGAGCTGAGGGGTCAAGTCAGGTGTAGCTCTTCATTAGCTCACACACAATGTATGTTTCAGTAAACATCTTTAGTATTTTCCATTAACAGTCAATATCTTTAGTATTTTCAGCTCTCTCTCTCTCTCTCTTTGTTTCCCCTCATTTGCTCCTCATTTAAATCCACAATTGATCCACATTCATCCCTCGCCAGCAGCACCCTAATGATATGCCATTTATCAGTGCAAAGATAACGACTGCTTCTTCCCTCGATATCATGCGAAATAATGCGAAAATAGGAAATTAGTTGGCACATCGTTTGCATTAATTTGTTGCATCACTTTGCTGCGGTTCGCTCTCGTTTCTCTCTCATTCATTTTTCAGCCATTTTTGTTTGTTTTTTTTTTGCACGGCAAAAACGGAAATGCAATTAATACGTTTTGTACTTTGATTAAATTGCATTTTCTGATAAAAACATTGCAATTTGCAGTTGCTGTTGCCCGTTGATGTTGCTGTTGTTGCTGTTGTTGCTGTTGCTGCTGCTGGGTCGCTTGACTGTTGACTGTGGACATTGTCTGCCTTTAGACAGAGCTGGGCCATTTCAATTGGCCATCGTCTTCTTAATTTGTTTTAAATAAATATTGCTGGCTTGCAGCTGCGCCGCGTTGCCACACGTAGCAGTGCCCCCCCTCTGCTGTACCCTCTCCCCACCTCGTCTGTGCTCGGCTGCTATCGTTGGCAACTAAATGACATTTATTGTCAGTTTTTGGATCAGTACAATGCGGATGCAGCTGCAAAAATCTGTCGCTGGCCAAATGTCTTTCCATATTTTTCATGCACAATTTCAGGAAGAGTTCCCGCAATGCCCAACGAGGAGCGAGGGGGAGGGAGGGAGAGAGGGAAATGGAAGCTCGTTTCCATCCTGATTCGCCTCCTGCTTCTCAGTTCTCTCGCTTTATGTGAATGCATTTTACTTTTGTCTGCGACTGTGTGTATTTCATTTATTTATTTACGTGGCCTGCGCTAGTCGATGGGCCACATCCAGCCTGGTCCAGGGCCAGCCTTGGTCCGGCTGCTCCCGCTCCTGGTCCTGCTCCTGCTACTTCTCCTTCTCCTGTTGCTGTTGCTGTTGCAGCTTGCCGCCTGGGAAAAGAAGAATATTGCAATGGCTGACAAATTTATTTCGTTGTCGTTTGCCCATTGCCATTGGCGGCTTTTTCCTTTTGCCTCGGCTTTTTGCAATGTGTCAGCCCTGCCATGCATATTAAAATGTTAAAAACACACACACACACACACACACACACACCGACGCACACACAGAGATACACACGCTTGCATATTCATTATTGAAAACTTTTTTGGGCACAATTTGTAAATATTATGGGCAAAAAAGTAAATAAAATTAACATTCTTTTCAGCTGGTTTAATCAGCAAATTGCATAAAGTGATAAATTCGTCACCTAGCGAGAGTTCATTTAAGATACTTGTATTACTCACCCCCACCCCCCTCCCTCTCTCTCTCTCTCTTTGTTCCCCTCGGGCATTATCTTCTTAGTGCGGATAAGTTAATGCCCTGAGCGGATTAACTTGCCGGCTGGCAGCGGCACTCAAAAGGGTTTTTCATGGCATGTTCGGCTGGCATATCGATGGCTACTACGTAAAGTGTTCTATATATATGGATATAGGGGTATTGAGGAGTGTTTGTCTATTTATTTGACCTCACGAGAACTGTTAATGTATTTATAATAACTCAAGCAGCAGTAAGATAACTTGTAATTAAAAATATAAAGTTTAAAGTATATCATAATGCAGAGCTTATAACTATTCAAGTAGAAAGATAGAAAGTACAAGAAGTATACTCCATATAAGGCATAAATAAATTCAATATTGAAACATAGGCAGTACATACCGATCGGATTGGAATTTTGACGTTATGTTGGTATTATAATTAGCTAAGTATAGTCTTACCTAGAATGTTGTATCTTTAATATGTCGCTCACAAATCAGCTTAAAAGATTAAATTATTGATTTGTGGGGGCGGCGGGCGTGGCACCCAACATTTGAAATAAACTTCATCTGCGCCGGATTAACAGAAACCTTCATGCCAAATTTGATGTCTTTAGCTTTTAAAATAGCTGAGATCTGTGTGTTCATCTGGACAGCCGGACATCCGGACAGACAAACAGACTTTACTTAATCGACTCGGTTAGTGATGCTGAGCAAGAATATATACACCTTGTAGGGTCTCCCACGCCTCCTTCTGCCTGTTACATACATTTATACAAGGGAATAAAAAGTTTCTTTGTTTTAAAAACGATAAACAATGTTTGCCCTGTCTGCAAGCAAAGTCTTTAGTAAAACATTGCTCACACTGATCAATCTCATTTGTATCCTTACTACACTTCTATCTTATGCAGCTTTAGCTCAAGTCGTTTTAATCATATTCCAAACATAATTTCCATTCATGTTTCTTCTTCTGTTCTCCACTCTGAAAATGTTTTCATGCTGCCCAAATTAAGCAGTCAATGGCATAGTTTCTCTAACGATAGTTTTAATAAAAATCACAACAACAACAGCAACAACAATGGAGGTAACCAACAACAATGCAGGCAGCGGCCTTCTGCCTCATTTGCGACCTCCTCCTGCCGCCGCACTTGGCGTGAAGTTCTGGCTGGAATCCTGAATAGTGTTGGCTTCTTGCGGAATTTTTGTCCGTCCTTCAGGCTCGGCTCGGCTCAGCTCGGCTGTTGCATTTGCTGGGAGCGGGGAGGGGGGAGGGGTAGGCGCAGTTTAAGCCAAGAATTTGTATTCAAAATATGGCGCACTCGGCCATTTGGGCGGCAAAATGCCGCTGCGACAATTTGTAAACTGAGGATGAATAAAACATGAAGTGGGGAACAGGACACTTTGGCGCTGATGAAACGAGCAGCCAGCGAGGACATGTGTCCGCGCGTGTCTCGCTCTCTCTGTGTGTGTGTGCATGCATGTGTGTGTGTGTGAGTGTGTCCTTTGACAACTGCACGGTTACATAAACAGGATAATAAGGCACTTAACATGCACTCTTCGCCGTCTCCAGCCTGGAGTAGCAGCCGGAGCCGCAGCCAGTTGTCCAACACAATAGCCTGGCAAGGACGACGGACAAATGGCGAACGGCAAATGGCTTCAGTGTAGGCGTAGCAGGACACACACACACACACACAACAAGGGAGGAGGCTTGCAGCAGGCGCGGGTGTGGGCGTGGTCGTGGGAACGGTAGCTGCAGAACAAAGCTGCGTAAAGTCGTCCGCACTTATGTCGGGGCAAATCAAGTGTTACACTCGACGTCGCATCGCGGCGACCCGCTTAGTGGTCGCGACTTGCTGCACTGCGCTCCGAGATGCTGACTCCCGACTCCTGACTCCCATCCCTGACTCGCGACTCCCGTCTCCTGACTGTCGGCTCCCGACTTCAGACTCCCCTTTGGACATTTGCCTTAAATTACGTTTTATGTCATGTCATGAGCGTAATTGAAAATTTCCATGTTTTTTTTTTTAGCACAACAACAGCAGCAAGCAAACACATATACAAACAAACCCACACACACATACACTCTTTGTATACCCTGTAGTTTAGATTGAAGTGCATACACAGACTTTAGTTTGTGTTAGGTTAGCTGTAGGTAAAGATGAACAATCTTCGCTACTTATTTATGCAATTAGTGCGTGGTCACAATAATGTTATAATAATAATTATAAAGTATTATTATAAATATATATTTATGTGTATTATATATTATGAATATTATGTCTTCAGTCGCAATCTATAATAGTTTTTGGAATAGTTTGTTTTTCTTCTTTTTTTCCTTTAACAATATTAAAACAACTTCTTTGCAGTGTAGATAAAGTCGCAGTAAACCTCAATAAAACTACGTATTTTGTAATTGTACACATTGTATTTGGACAACAGTTGTATATATAAAAATCATACATATTCTACTTTATCTTATATCCATCCAACCATATCCATCTTAATCTTACAATAACAAATCCTGAGACAGTCTCAAGTTGCCAATTGAATGTCAAGTGAATAGTCTAGAAATTATTTAAATTGTATCATATTAACCTAAAATAGATTTCAAAAGAGAAGCATAAATAAATAATAATGATCTGCTCAGATTCTTATAAAGATAGATTACAGTATTATCATAATATACCCCTTCCTTGTATAGTTTATTTTTATGTAAGTACGAAAGAGTTCTGCTTCCTCTCTAAACTTCTTGCTCCTCTCTCTCTCTTTCTGCTTAGCCCTGGAGTGCCTCGCTGCAATGGCACTTTGACCAAGCAAAGGCGGCTACATCACGCCCTCCCCTCCTGCTCCCTGCTCTTGCCCTTTCCCCTTGCCTGTTCGCTGTTAGGCTGGCCTGCATGGCCAGCTAATTACAAAAAGTAAAAGCACAATTCATTTTTCTTGTGGTTTATGCGTTTTCCTTTCTTCCTTAGTTGACGCCGCACGTCTCCTGCCACTTGCAGTCGAGCTGCGTGGCAAGTTCCCCTCCCCCTCCCCCTCCTTGTCCCTTGTGCCTTGTGCCTGATGCCTCCCACAACGTGACGCGTCTTGCAGCGTTATAAAAATGTTTATGGCTGACGTTTGTTGCCATAAACTGCGCGCTTGGCTACCGTTGCCATTGCGATTCAGCCGGAAAAAGGTCACAATGGCCAGCGGTGGCATACTGCTTGCAGCGCCAGCTACAGCTCGCACTACCCCTGCCCCAGCCACTGCCACTGCCCTTGCTCCCTTCAATCCTTTCTCCTTGCTGCCGCCTTCACTTCTTGTGTTCTTGTGTTTATTGCGCTCTATTTGTTAATAACACTTGCAGTAAATGCATTCCGGCTCTGACGTAATGCCCCAAAGGGTCGTAAGGGCACGACTAATTCATGTTCATGTTGTGTGTTCACGGTGCCTCCTTTCCCCCCACTCCCTCTTCCTCTCTCTCTCCCACAGTACACTGACCGCATAGTTGAGACGGGGGATTTGAACTTAGCTTTAAATAGTATTTTTCACTTTTAACTATTGTTTAGCCAGTATACAACCCTTTATGGCAATACTTTAGTTGTTTATTTTGCTTGATATCATGGGTACTTTGTTCATTGACATATGTTTGATTAGTGTACAAAGCATCAGCATGGGAAATTTGATATACCCGAGGTTTCTAGTTGCAGAGATCCAAGCGATCGAAGTGGAAGGACTAAGGAAAACGTTGTGCGTACTTTTTAGCTTGTATATTGATTAATATATAGTATGTTATATGCAATTATGGATTTCTATATTATATTTTACATGTTTATTATTCCAAATACATACGTTATATATAGATATATATTGTTGTTTTCTTTTCACATTCAGAAATTCACAATTTAATCTTCCTTCCTTTCCTTCTCTTCTTTTCAGCTCCACTGATCTGTTTCATCTCCCGTGGCGATGTGCAAGCAGCTGCACTGAACTTCACTGGCCCAAAGCAATTGACATAATCCAGAGAGAGACAGAGACAGAACAAGAGAGAGAGAGGGAAGATGGAGCTGCTGCAAATGTTCTGCTACACGATTCTGCTGCTCCTGTCGCGTATGCTGGGTAAGTAGTGACGGTCACCGTCGAACGGGGTCAGTGTCAGCTGTGTGTGTGTGTGTGTGTCAAGCGGGTCAACCGGGTCAACGATATGCGAAGTGCAAGCGATGAGCGCCCGCCTGCATAACTTGGCAATAACAACAAGAAGTCACGTCCCTGCCAAGGTTCAGTCAAGTGCTCGTGCATGAGGGAGGGAAGAGGGAGAGGGACAAGGCAGGTGGGAGGTGGCTGGTGGCAGGTGAGGCCCGTTTGGAATCACACTGTGCATTTATCGGCGACATAGATCTGTTGCGCTCGGGGCCGTGAATTTAACATTAATTAGGACTCGAGTCCCCGGCCAGATGGAAATGAACGCGCTAAAGAGCCGAGCAGACAAAGCAAATGAATGAATAAATAATACTCAGAGTGTGCCACATTCTTGCACGTGCATGTGTGTGTGTGTGTGAGTGCGTGTGTGTGTGTGTGTGCACATTCCATTCATTACTCGTTAAGGTCACGGCAGACCAAGGTGAACTCAATCCAACAGTGTCTGGCCGGAAAACAGCTAACTAACACTTGATGCGGTGCCCTAACTTCAGTTTAACATATGCTAATGTGTGTGTGTGTGAGTGTGAGTGAGGGAGATATTCAGATATGGTGACTGTGACTGTGACTGTCACTTCAACCGATAAGTATCGCATATATTTGACTTTATAGCGGAAGTAGCAGCTGTTCCACTTGCAAAGCAGCCCGAAATGTGCCATATGTAAAGCGATAGTAGTTGCGATAGTATCGCAAAGAGGCACAGAAAGGAATATCGACATGTACAAACCTGAATCACAGTCTCAACGGCTAATAGGGAGTTTTCTTCAAGAGAACT
The DNA here is from genome assembly GCA_018151435.1 of Zaprionus africanus. Classification (NCBI taxonomy): domain Eukaryota; kingdom Metazoa; phylum Arthropoda; class Insecta; order Diptera; family Drosophilidae; genus Zaprionus; species Zaprionus africanus. The sequence continues at coordinate 1,354,368 of JAECXB010002285.1, forward strand.
TTACCTTAGATCGACTGCGATAGTAGTTGCGATAGTATCGCAAAGAGGCACAAACAGGCATATCGATATGTACAAAACTGAATCACAGTCTCAACGGCAAAAAGGGAGTTTTTCCAAAGATAACTTTACCTTAGATCGACTGTAGATTTGGTTAAGAAACCTATATCCATTTTTAAGCTTTATTTATTTATTTACTATCGTGTAAAACTCATATATTCATATTCACGAGTGTCGAACAAATCGAACAAATTAATAAGCGCAAAAAAAACGAAACATTTCAGCGAGCTAACCTGGCCGTAAAATGAACCCAGCGCGTTGCCCCGGGGTATATTAGCTATGCTAATCCAGCAAATGCTCTCGTTTACTCCCTCCTCCTCCTCTCCTTCACTCTTGCAGCTTGCGCAACTTTAGTCGAAAGTTTTAAACAATTTCATTTCGTGAGAACAGAAAAAAAAGAAAACGCAGGTCGACAAAAAAATGCATGCAATAAATTTACGTTGAAATTTTACAATAGTTGCATCTCCGTCGCCGGGTCCGTCCTGGCCGTCCTGGCCGTGCGATTGCCGGCGTAAAAGCATCTTGCATCTCGCATCTCTGGAAATAAAACAGGCAACAGTGCCGACGTCTGCCCACTGGACGATCCACGCCCGCCACGCCCCATTGGTCGACGTCTGTGCAAAGTCAACTGCTCCTCCATTCCCCGCCTCGGCACTCCTGGCACTCCCCGCGCTGATAAGCAGGCCGCGCCCCACTCGAGTTGCGCCTTTCGATTAAACTAAACATAAATTTTATGGACGATAAATCAGCCGAGAGTGTCGAGAGCTGCCCAACAGCAGGTGCAAGTTCCTGCAGCCCAAGCTGCAGCTCCAGCTTCACTCCCGGCTCCAGCTCCAACTTCAGCTTCCCTTCTCACTCCTCTTCCCTCGACGGTGCAACGGCGCAGTTGAAATTGCAGTCTTGGGCTTCGAGCACATGTGGGAAATCAGCCGAGTGGCAGCCCCCTTTCTACTCTCTATAGGGTATCTGCGCGTCGAGAGCACCTTACTCAACTTGTGCTCGCTCTGCGTGGCTTTCACTCAGATTTGTCTCGTTCCGCATCGCAGTTTTGTTTCAGGTGCGTCATTTCAAATCAATTTCGATTGCAATGCGAAATGGAAAAATGATTGACGATTGCCCCGGTAGCACTTACAACAATTGCGATGTGGACTGACCACTTTGCATAACGGGAATCGGCTTAAAGAATTGATGCATGCATACACTCAGTTGCATAAGGGTGCAGGGAGTGTAGAGTTGTAAGTAGTATGTGTGTAAATAGAACTGTTCCTTAGGTTAATATGGGTAGTAACATAGTGGATAAGGTACGGGGTATTCGATAGTCGATAGATAAGGTACTGGGTATCCGATAGTCTACTCAGTACCTTACCTCTCATGTTATCTACACTTGAAAATAGAATAAATCTTTCGCAGCTCTGGTAAAATACTTGACTGATCACTCAAGGTTGCCATGACTACTACAATTTTGAGTAATTGTAAGTACGACTGTGACCGTGACTTATGCTGTGACTTTTGATAAAATAACATGTGTTTTTATTGCAATTCAAACTTTTGAAATGATGCTGTGACTTATGTCGTGATTGTAACAGTTACTAGGAGCATTAACATTATTAGCACTCGTATAGTTAAACTGTGATTGCCACAGTATGAGTCACTTCACTGATCACTGAAGGTCACCATGACTACCACAATTTTGAGTAATTGTAAGTGCGACTGTGACTGTGACTTATGCTGTGACTTTTGATAGAACAACATTTTCATTAATTACAATTCAAACTGTTACTTTTGAAATAATTCGGTGACTTATGTCGTGATTGTAACAGTTACAAAGAGCATTAATATTAACACTCGTTTAGATAAAACTGTGATTGCCATAGTATGAGTGACTTCACTGTGTAGTCACAAGTGTGACTACTACTTTAACCGCGACTGTAAGTGTTACCATAACCTCAACAGTAGCACTTACTTTTACTGACTGTTGCAGTTGGAAAGCACACGCTTTATCACTGTTTCCTTCAAGCATTTCAACATCATTTGAGTTTAATTACTTTACAGTATTTTTTCCACCAGCAGCTGGTATATTTTGTTGGTATTTTAATGTTCCCTTTTAAACAACAAGGAAGCGAGCAAGCAGAAAGGAAAAGGAATGAAGACAAATACTCAGTTAAGGAAGTAGCGGTTATATTACATTGTATATACTCAGTAGACGACACCTTCGATGAAGCTGATGATATGTAGGCATTGAAGGAATGATCTGCAAGCCGATTATGCCCAGTCAAGCCAGTCAAAGCAGTCCCAAACTGAGGGCACCCATTGTTAGTGTTGTGCTATGCAATTAGTGGCCCGACATGACACTCGTTCCTGTTGCGAACTGTGCAAAATGGGACAGTTCATTTATGTGACATGATGCTCGACAGACACATAAAACAATGACGAACATAGAACATGGTTTCCAGCACTTAGTCAGGGCTGCAATGTGCCCCGGTCTATGTCTGTGTGTGTGCAGAGAAGACTCTGCGAGCAATTCACACTATCCCGGCTCACACTTTTCCGGATGCCAGCTAACCCTGTTCCTGCCCCTTTTCTTCACCTTTCCCTGCCCCTGTTCCTTTCCCTGTCCCTGTCCCTGTTCCTGCTCCTGTCCCTGCTCCTGTCCCTGCTCCTGTCCCTGTCCTGTACTCCGTCCTTGGCCCTGTTTGAGGCGCCATTCAACCCGTGCGGCGGTCCCTGCATTTTTACGCTTCGCTTGCTTTCAAACTGATTTCAATCTGTTTTTGCTGTCTTTCGATCTTCTCTCAACCTTCGTTCGCCTTCGCCTTCGTCTGACTTTTGTTTCATTGTTGCCAAAATGCTCTGTTATTGTTGTAGCCACTGCTGCTCCTGCTGCTGCTGCTGGCATTCTTGTTTTTTGTCGCTGGTCATCATCATCATCATTGGCATTTTGCCTTCAATTTGCGCTTCCCATTGATAAGGAAGAAGCGCGGCGACGCTTAAGTTGACCGCCTCGTGCGCTAATTAAAACCATCTGCGTGTTGTTGTAGTCGTTTGCCCGATACCCTGTAGTCAGTGCACTTAATGGGGTATGTGCAGTTCTAAGAGTATTGAGAGGGTGAAAGGTTTTTCTTGTTAGTTTCATATATCAATTTTAAGAGATGTATTAATGGCTTTGAATAGAAAATTGGCTACAAAAGTAACCTATTGAATGGTTGCTATATGCAGAGCATGTTAAAGGTTTTATGAAGGTTTTTAATTTAATTTAATTCATTATTTTCATTAAATTAATTAATGTTATTGCACAAAGCTGTATCCAGATCAGCTATGGGCATCAGACTATGTTTGGTTTGTCTATTAAAGAAAGGTTTCATTGGTTGGCGATTGTCATGAAATGTTTTATATTATAACGGTTTGAAAATACCATGAATGGTTCCATTTTTGTTGAATTGTATGACTATTTATAACCTCTCTAGGGTGCATGTCCTTTCAGGACATTTTTCACAGCATTTTTTTAAAGAAGTCTGACAAAAATGTTCGGGCAAAATACATGATAGACATGTATAAATTTATCAAATATATAAGTGATAAATTCTTTCCAATCCCTTCAAAAATAAACTAAATACAGGGTGTTAGCTAGTCCATCACCTCAAGCCAAGACCTGCGCTATTAGTTGTCTTTTTTTTTTCTCGTTTCGGCCGCGCTGGCACAATGAAAATTAGCAGCTCAAATAATCAAGTGCAGTTTTCATTTCCACAATGCGCGCAGTGAGCGGCAGTCGGGAACAAAGGATAGCAGAGACAAAGGCGCCCCCGATGGGTCGACCCCTCTTCCCCTCTTGCTTGGCTCATTTGGACACTGCTGCTGCTGCTGCTGTCGGGGCAGTCTTGCGATGTGGTCACAAATAATTGGCCGGGCGTTTGACGTTTAAATTTTATTGAATGCCAGCTGCAATTGGCAGTTGAGTTCAGTTTGCCTCGGGTGCGGTGCGGTGCAGGGTCGGGCTACGTTTGGGATCGGGCTTGGGGTTTGGGGCTTGGGTTGAGCTGTAAGCTTGCTTAATTGTTGGTTTCTTGGTGGAAACAATGGGCAGCGGGTTGGTCAACTGGCAAATGAACGAGCAGCAGACAAGGAGTGTGAGCGAAAGAAAAAGGGAAGGAATGAAAGAAAGCCAAGAGAGAAAATGTAGAGAGGGATGGGGGAAGCAGTGAAGAAATGGCAGAGAATGAGCCGTTATTCTCGTGGCAGTGTGAGAGAAGTGCATAATTCTTTTTCAATGCATTCCGCAAATGCAAAAAACTTTCCTAATAAATGGCACCGCTCGGGCAGAATAATTTCTCTTCCGGCTTGGCTCCGGCTTGGCTGCCTTTGTTTGACTGCCCATTTGACGAGTGTTTCGCAAACTCTTTGCCTCTTCTTGGTGCTCTGCTCCTGCTCCTGCTCCCTCTCCTTCTTCTTCGCCTCGTGCTGTAATTTTATGTCGGACGCATAAATTGCATAAGCAGTGGGAAAGAGAGAGGGGGAAGGGAGCGACAGCGGCTGCTATCGGCCATTACACATGTGTGCATTATTTACGGATCATTTGAGGCGGGCGGTGGGCGTGACTAATTTGCTTTTAAAGTGTGGCAGCATTTTACGCTTAATTTGCCATTGATAACATTACGCATACGCCACCGAATCGGAATCGATAACGATGCCAGTGCTGTCGGTGCTGTCAGTGCTCTGGCATGCTGGCCAGCTAGGCGCATAATGCCAAACAATGGCAACAACAGCAACAAGGGGCAACAACGAAGGCAACACCTGTTGTGCGTTTCGTGCCTGGGGCGAGTAATGGGCGCCCCTAAAAGCAGGCAACGCATTTGTTAGCTCCCAGTACAAGGCAAAGCACTTCAGACGCACCCAGCAGCAGCAACAACGACAGCTCCAACAATAACACGAATATCAATAATCATAACGAAATGCGAACGTCAAGAGGTGAGCCAAGCCCCAAGTACCGAGTCCCCCCCCACTTGCCCGGCCACTGCCCCGTCCGTGAGATTGGAAATGTTAACGAACAGTCAAGGCAACAATGGGCCAAATGCCTGAAATATGCCGCACTTTCTTTGGCCTGCGTTGACTTCTGCAATTGCCTCGCGTAAGCTCCTCTTACTGCCCTCCTCCCCCAGCCCTCCTCTCCCACTGTAGCCCGTCGACTTTAGACAAAATCCAAAAAGTGTCTGCTGCTAAAATTTTATGGTCATGGCTTTGGCTTCACTTCCTCTTCCTCCCCCCCGCCCCCTTGGAAAACCATTTGCTTGCATCACTTGCTGAATGTGCCACACAGGTGACGGCAAATTGATGCTGTTATTGTCAGGCGTCTTCGTGTTCATCTCCATCTCCATCTCCGTCTCTGTCACGGTCGCTCGCACTTCTCCGTCTCGCCACGCCGTTCTGCGTTCTTTGTTGTTGCTGAGCTTGGGTGCCAAAATGCCAAACGCTGTCAACTGTCATCACTTCACTTCCCTTGGCCCATTCCCCCCGCGGCTACCCGCTCTTGGCGAGCTTGCGTTGAGTGGCTGCTGTCATGTCAGGCGGCCATAATCATTGGCGTTCATACATAATGGACTCATTGATATTCGCAGCGAGCCAACAAAGGCAGCACCAACAGCAGCAACAACAGCAACAACAACGGTAACGAAGCAACAAAAGCCAAGTGGCTATTTTGACTTTTCCCGCCCTGCCGGGCCACCACCTCTCCATGTCCCTTTGCCCCTTTGTCCGTCAGTCGGACTCTCACATCTGACCCGAACTGGCCCTTTTATTGTCCCCGTCCTCGTTGGGGTTATAACAGTAATTGCCAACAAAACGAGTGATTAACCTGACAATACACACACACACCCACGCACACACACCCACGCACACACACCCACGCACACACACCCGCACACACAAACGCACACACTGCTGTTGCTGCACCGCCGCCGTGCCACGCCTACATTCCGTTTGCGCTTTGACCTTGCCCATGGCTTGCCCTGACAGTCGACCAGCTGTAGTCGCCATTGTGGCATTTACCGTTTACCGTTCACGTTTACCGTTCACCAGTTACCAGTGAGCAATTTGCCATTGTCGGGTCATGGCCCCGGGCCTGGCTCCCTGCTGGGCTCATTGGGCAGTGGCCAGGCGAAAAGGAATTATACCCAATTTAATTATCTTCTAACTAACTTCATAATGGCTTGACCAGTTTCACGTCGCATCGCAGCGCATCGAACAGCGCGTGAAGAGTGCCGGAAAATATGCCATAGATAGAGGCGTGTGTGATGGTTCGATATCATGATTTGAAAAGGGGCTTAGTCTTTGTATAGCTGCATACAAATAACACGTATACAGTGCTTGTTTCGGGTAAGTGAAATTGTACAGTGCATATTGTAATAAAATGAACTTCATAGATGATGACTGGGGATAAATTGAGTTCTGACTTCATTTAATCTTGATATCATTGGCCATTCCATTCTTACAAAATCTAGCGAAGAAAGTTTTTGTTTAATAACGTCTGTGTTTGTTGTCTGATCGGATTGAAATTTTGACATTATGTTAGTATTATAATTAGCTAAGTATGGTTTTACTCAGAATGTTGTATCTTTTATATGTCGCTCACAAATCAGCTTAAGAGATTAAATTATTGATTTGCGAGGGCGGTGGGCGTGGCACCCAACATTTGAAATAATCTTCATCTGCGCCGGGTACACAGAAACCTTCATGCCAAATTTGGTGTCTCTAGCTTTTATAATAGCTGAGATTTGTGTGTTCATCTGGACAGCCGGACAACCGGACAAACAGACAGACATGGCTTTATCGACTCGGCTAGTGATGCCGACTAACAATATACATACTTTGTGGGGTCTCCCACGCATCCTTCTGCCTGTTACATATATTTGCACAAAGTTAGTATACCATTTTCAATGGTCGAAGGGTATAAAAAAAGTATAATTAGCTGAAGATAATTGTGAGTAAATACTAAAAAGTAATCCATCTTTCCACAAAAGGTCACCCTTAAATGAATCCATCTTGGTTCCTTATCTGTATATAGTTTCTACTTAATTAAAGAAAGTTTAAATAAATGACTATTGAATAAATATTCCCTATTCCTAAGTTCACCCTTGCCGGAATTCTACTAAGTCATCTTTATATAGTGTCTAAAGTGTTAATGCCACAGTTTACAAAGCTGAATAGTTCTCGGTAATCATCAGCACTTCAATAGGCAGATTTATATATTGTAGTTACATGGAAATCACAAACTAAAACGCCAGTTCAATAATCCTTGGCACCCAGAGGAAAAACGAAAATTGATTCGAATTTATTGCACATTATTGAAAATGCCGAAAGTTAAGTGAAAATTGTAAATATTTAAACGTGATTGCGTTGCGCTTATCGCTTATCGGGCACGACCCACGAAACCTTTTAATAGCCAAACTATCCATGGACGGATTCATAATTTATGCCAGGTCTGTCTGCATTATTAACTAATTTAATTATTGACCAGGCCAAAACTCTAAGCGCTCTCCATTAACTATTTAAAATCGCAGACGGGGCGGGCCTGAGGGGGGCTTAAGTGGGGGGGCTGCCACGCCCGGTTTTTTGGCGCCTGCATGCGATTGGATATTTGTTATTTGGGACAGAAGCATTGCAATCAGCTATGTCGTCGTCCGATTCTCATAAATTATGTACGGACTCGATACTATTTGGACTCGAATTCGTTGTTAAATTGCCAGGACGACCACGCCCGAAGCGCAAACCGCACACACCCACGCACACACACAGACACACTCACTAACATTCCCATTTACAGGCAGTTAGAGCCAGGAATGCGAGCAGAGTGCAAGGATCATTGGGAAACATTTGTTTGTGGCCGTCAATTACTTTTTGAACTTGTTTGCCTAATTTCACTTTGAGGGACCCCTTCCGCACAACCCCTGCCCCGCCCAGTAACCTGCTGCCCTGTCCTCCCCCTCCTGCCTCTCATGTCAGTTGGGCAACAAGCAAATCACTCAAAGGGGATCAAGAAATTTGCACTTTGATTTCCAGCAGCAAAACGAATTATCGAGAAATTTTATAATGCCAAGAGGATGATGATAAGGTCGATAGTGCAGGAGGAATGGGGGGGGCGGTCAAGAACTAACGGGAACGAAAAGTGAGGTTATATTTGGAATATGCCTGCCATGTTGAAAAGATGTCGTATGAAGAGGGTTCATGGGGATTTTTCTTACATTTCCTGTTTGTATTTTCAAGTTTTTGTTTTATTTTTAGAAATATTTCTATTCTTAGTTTCTTTTTGATTGGTTTTTTATTTCCCTTATGTTTTGTTTCAATTCTTTCAGTTGAGTTTGTGTTGCGTTTGATATTTTTCAGCAACTTATAATTTAAATGCTTTCGTTTTGGTTCCTTGGAGAATTCCAATTGAAGATTCGCTTCGTTTGGTATTTTGTGATTTTCTGCTCGTCGTGGTGTAATTATTTTTGCAGTATTTTTCGTATTTTTCGTATTTTTGGTATTGAGATTTGCATTTTATGCAAAATGCCTTCAGTCTCTCATTTGCTGTTGGTGAATCATTTAACCGAGCAACGCATGAAAGTTCTCTGGCAATTTCGTATGCTGTGCGTGGCGCAGCCAACTTTGCTTTGTACTTTCCTCCTCTGTGTGCCTGTGTGTGTGTGTGTGTGAGTGTGTGCTAGAGTCTGCAGTTAATTTAAACATTCATATGTTGGAAATGATCAAGTTGCAAAAGTTTTTTAATTAGTTATATTAAAAGTAATTCACATTTCTTATACTCTGCAGAAAGAGGGCGTGAAAATGGGTATATGCGTTGAAGAGGTTTTAAGTTATACTCCCCTCACTTACAGGGTATTCGCTAGTGTACTACCAGTGGCTTGTGCGCCTGCTTAACTTTCCGTCTTACACATTTTGCCTACTTCGTTTATTGTTGTTGCTTGCGAGCAATTTTTCTAAAAGCAAAACAAATCAAATGAAGGATTGTAAATTTCATTTTGAGCAGCACAAACACGAGCACGAACACGAACGGACAGGCCCATGCGTGTCCAAATAAACAGTCCAACCTGCTCCGGTCATCTGCTCCTCGTCTCTGCTTCCTTCTCTCTGTCTGTCTTTCCTTGCGGGGTTAACCCCTTCTAGCCAGACTGAAGTTGCTCTCTCTATCTCTGTGGCACGTGCAACAATTTCTGTATTGGGCACTTCCTTTTTGGCTCAGCTAACTTTTGCGGCTTTTCATCGCCGCCCCCGCCTTCGCCCCCCTGTGCAGTCTCTCCTCTCAGGCAGTCTATCTTTACCTTTGGGATGCAGTTAAAAGCTAAATTAAAATTACAAGTTTTGACTTCACGTTGACGCTGTTTGGCCATGTTGCCACGTTGCCCTCGACTGCGATGTTGCCAAGTTGCACTGCCACTGCTGCTGTTGCTGCTGCTTCTTACCAACTCGCCTTGCGTGCGCTGCAATGTATGCTACACTTTTTCGTTGCGTTCGACTTCGGCTCTTCTTCTCTTCTGCTTCGACTTCTGCTTTGCTGCTAATAAAATTGGCAAGTACGTTTTGTAAAAATGCCAAAAATTTTGCTTTGGAAAATGCTCAACTTCCGGCACGAACATAGCGACGATGTTGTTGCCGCACTTGTTGTTGCTGTTGTTGTTGTCGATGTTGTGTGTTGTTTGACTGGGGAAACGGTAAGTTTCGCATGCAAAACATGTGTAGAAATTGAAGAAACGCCATCAACTGGCCAAAGCTCAGCAAAGGCGAGGAGTATTTCTTATTCTGGACCTCGAACTGAGCACAGAACGTGCTGTTGTTTCACAGCCTCCCCCCCCTTCCCCAGCTAACTACTCGACTAACCAACTGGACAAGAGTCGAACTGCTCAACTGGTCAGCCGGTCAACTGGTCAACTGCTCGGCTGAGCCACTGGCGAGCGAGTGGTCAGTTATGCTTGGTTGCCCGAATTTAATGGGAGTGCGACTTAATTTCGAGAGCTGCCTCTCGTTACACACACACACGCAGATGCTTGTTTGTGTGTGTGGAAAGAAGGAATCAAATTTAGATTTTCGAAACCCAGAGGCAATCTTTGCAATTTAAATCCCCAAGAGTTTGTGCTGCTATTGTTTTGATTTTCGAAAACAAAGCAAACCAAATTAATCGAGATTTGAAGATAAAGTATTGAGTAACAGAAGGCGGCAGGCCATACTTCCATGTGCTTATTATAAAATGCAGCAAAATATGATTATAAACCTTCGATTCCTTTTCGATTGCTTCAGTTTAACAATTTCGGGCTAAATTATAACCTGATTTGGTTCATTCTCGGGCAACTCACTCGGCCGTATTTACATGTAGCTCCATTCAATGTCAATTTAAGAACCGAATCGCAAACACTTTATTTGCGGAATAAACATAAATAAGCCCAAAAGGTCGTTACCCGCCGGCAGGTCAGAGCGCAAGCCTGGGATACAGCGAAGGGAGGGAGGGAGAGAGAGGGAGAGAAGTAATTTATTAAGAGAATATCACTCACTCCGCTCCGTGAAGGCAACACGAAATTGACATAATTTCCGCAGCTGAGCGAGGAATCAGAATTCAAGGTGTTTCGTCAGCCCATCGGCTTGTGACGTCACGTTCGCTTGAACTACTAGCTCTCTCTTACTCCCACTCTTCCTCTCTATCTCTCTCTCTTTCTCTGCTTTCGGGCCTCTTCCAGGGCAAAAAGTAGTTGCGAGGCGCTAAAAAATCAGCAAGCATCGATTTCTTGTTTGCCGTTTGCCAATGAAGCCAAATGAAAGTGAAACGAAAATACATTTCAATGGCTCATTTATCATAGCCCCCCACTCAAACACATACACACACACAGAGGCACAGACACATACAAAGCGGATACCCACAGACCTATGCCAACGCGTAAATCCTTGCTTTTTTGCTGTAAACATTCTTAGAATACTTTTCAAAGTGCAGCGCAAGAAAGAAGTAAGAAGAGAAGGAGAGAGAGTGGGAGAACTTAAAGATTACCACGGAGTTTGACTATTAGATATGCTGTGAAGGTATTAATTGGGAATTTTAAAAGAATATATCAATAAGAATATGTAAAGAATATATTATATATACCTATGCATATGTACCTACGTCTATATAGATCTGGCTGTGAAGAAGCCGTAAGCTGAAGCCGAATGTTATTTTGTCATTATTATGTAAATAATCAACAATCTGTAGAAAAGATATTTCTTTAATCAAATAATCAATCTTACTCATTCTTCATTATTTTATACATTATTCTACATATTCTTTGTCACTTTGTATTCAATCTATCTTCAAGTTATTTTCTGTTTTTTGTAAAAACAATTGAAATACATTTCAATGAAAATTTTTAGAAAGTTTTTTTTTATTTGTTGCACATTTCTCAGTTCGGAAATGAACGCTCTATCTGTGTCCATTGGTGCGGCATGTTGCCTTCGATGCTTTCGTCAGAGAATATGCACAAGTCACGCCCCACGCCTCTTCCTCCTGGCCCCTTTCTGTTCCCAGTTGACATATTAAACAATATGACAAGCTTTATGGCACCTGCCTCCCCGTGGCAAATATGAAAACTACTATGGAAACTATGGCAAATGCGATAGGGTTGTCTCCTATCATATTTATGGAAAATTTAATAGTTTTCCATTGAGAAATGACACAATATGGTGCCAGCTATAACAATTTCTGTTATCGTTTAATGAAATAGCAAACATGATATAAAACAGCATTACTAATTATGCTTATATGCTATTTACCTCTGAGTTCTATAATGAATGTGCATGTGCCATATGCCAAATGCCATACAATGTATGTGAGATAATAGAAAAAAGGAGGCCACATAGTTGGTTCATATGCACTTCATACCCTGCATATAGCATGACTCTTTGGGGTATCTCCAGTCGGGCATCTAACCCAATGAGTCTACGAAATTGACGAGCTCATACGTGGCCTAATCGACTTGACTGCTCTGTGTACACATGCATCCCCTTTCTCCACCCTCTGCCTGCTAAATACACTTGTTCCCATTTATTATACCCTTTTTTTGCCCGCTCCTCTTGAGCGAAGGGAAATAAAAATGCGCCAGTGGCAGCGCCAGGGGGCAGCCAGGAGGGCGGGGCAAGGCAAACGAAGTGTGTCGTAGGCGATGCCGCAAAACTTTCGAGCAGTCCAAGCCGCAGGCCCCGCTTCTCTACACCACCCCGAGTACCATGTTCCTCCGCCATGGCGTGCCCGTGATGGAGATTTCAAATAAATTGATAGCGTCTGGTTGCATTTTCTACAGCTCTACTGAATTTCAAGGGCCTTCAGTCTGCGCCCAGCCCAGCCCCAGCCCTGCCCATTATTTCCGAATGCATTGTGGATGTTTGCTCAGCGGCGGCGCTTAGAAAGCAATGTAAATTTTATAAAATTTAAGATCCATTGCCATGAAATTGTAATCAAGTCCTTCGTCTGTACAACCCGAGAGAGAGAGCGCGATTTGCGAATGACATATGAATGTGAGAAGTTATAAAATACTCGTACAGTCATGTGTTACTCTCTCCAGACAGTCTCTCTCAGTGCTCGTTAAGTGTTCGAAAGTTAGACTTAAATATATATGTATATAGAAATATGTGCATGATATATAATGTACATATGCTATGTGATATTCTAAACAGTTTGGTTTGACTTTGCCTACTTTGTATAGCCTGCAATCTTTTTTTTTCTGAGAAATATCATCGAGATTAATCGGATTATAATGTCCTTGTTGTATTTTTATACCTTGCGACCATTTAAAATGATTAACCCATGTCTGTCTGTCTGTCCGGATGTCCGGTTGTCCAGATGAACACACAGATCTGAGCTATTTTAAACGCTAGAGACACCAAATTTGGCATGAAGGTTTCCGTGTACCCGGCGCAGATGAAGTTTATTTCAAATGTTGGGTGCCACGCCCATTGCCCCCGCAAATCAATAATTTAATCTTTTAAGCTGATTTGTGAGCGACACATAACAGATACAACATTCTGAGTAAGACCATACTTAGCTAATTATAATACTAACATAACGTCAATATTTCTATATTATTTTGTACTTATATTTTATAAGTACTGATCCCACGCAGTAAGACTAACAATAATTTATTCAGTACCTATGCTTCATATAAGTATCTATGCTCTTTATAAGTACCTATGCATTTTAAAGATACCCATGCTCCATATACTTCCTGAAGCAAGTTGAAGATGTTCAGTTAGCTGCCTTAATGACAACCACAGCGAAGAGTAGCTAGAAGTCGAGTACTCTCGACTGATGCTCTCAAGTTCTCACCTCGCAGATCTGCCTGGGCAACCCGAATTGTGGCACTAACTGTCACGTTGCGAACCCATTTGCTCGCTTACATGGCATAATCGAGGAGCCGCTCGAGTGGAGAGGGAAACCTTCGACTGCAGTTTGCAGATAGAGCTGCGTGGGTCTTCATTCGGGGCAGCGACTTGAGGCGATTTTGCCGCATTGAGGCGCAGCCATTGAATTTGCCTATGCGGCGAAATGGGCGAATTCAAAGCGACAGCATGCTCAATGCACATTCAAAGTGGCCGCCAAGGCGAATGCTTCAAATAGTTCAAAAAGCGGTAAAGAGTGCAAGAGATAGAGTCAAAGAAGAAGAGAGAGAGAGAGAGAGAGAGAGAGAGAGAGAGTGAAAGTAGCAATAGTCAGAGATGGTGGGGAGGGGGCGGGGAAGGCAACAATGTGTAGCATACTTCAAGTTTGTGCACTATTTCCACTTAGACTAATTAACTGCGCCGTCACTTGACGTTGTTATCCATGTCGTGGACGGTCGGCACTTTCAGCAGTCGGCCAGGGGCGGAGGCAGAGGGATTTGGCAAGAGGGAAACGGCAAATGGCCAACGGGACGACGGCGAGAAGAGTGAAGTAGTCGTTGCAGTGCCTGCATTCGGTTTGGCCGCCTGCAGTGGCTCTTGGCACTTGCCTCTTGTTGTTGTGGCCAAACGGTCATCCGGTCAGTTGCCTGCAACAGCAAGTGCTGCAGCAGCACTAGCGGCAGCAACAGTAGCAGCGGCAGCACCGCAGACAGTTGAGCAACATCATTAAATCTCTTGGTTGGCTTGAGGGAAAGAGGCAAAGCAATGGGGCTGGGATGGGGTTGGTAACTGCGCCTGCAGCCGAGGCTGGGGCTGGGCCTGGGGCTGGAGCTGGGGCAATGGCATCCCAGACTGTGCACGCTTAACTTTTCACTGTTTGTGCTGTTGGTCATTTGGCAGCAGCAGCAGCAGCAGCAACACGAAGTTGTTGTGGCATTTGAGAGTGAAAGGAAATGAATAGCGATGTGGCCCGGGCCGCTGCTAAGAGCCAAGCTTACCTGCGTTCATTACCTGTCAGACACCTGCAACATGCAACATCTCCAGCCGTTGTTCCCTTTATTCGGGGACACACGGGAACGGAAGTTGATCGTGCGATGAAATCTTAGTTGCACATCCCAAAGCGATTCACACTTGGCTTTTTGCTGGCTAAACAAATGAAATGGTAGAAGGTTCACTCTTGAACTGATATCAGCTCCATGCGAAACCTATATGCGCTGTATAACGGTTTTTTTTTTTTTTTGTTTATATCAGCTCCATGCGAAACCTACATACATATATGCGCTGTATAACGGTTTTTATTTTTTTGGAAATCAGCTCCATGCGAAACCTATATGCGGTGTATAACGTTTTTTTTTTTTGTTTATATCAGCTCCATGCGAAACCTATATGCATAAAGTTTTTTTTTTTTTTTTTTTTTTTTTTGGATCAGTACACTTTTACCCATATGGCAACTTAACCTTATCTGTAGCAATTAAACGGTTATAAAGTTCTATGATATTTACTAAGATTACATAGTAAGGGTATTATGGATGTGGAATGCTTATGAACTTATATGAGTATCATTTATTTACAAAGAAGTATATATTACTTTCCATGCATATATCTATTGCTAAGTCAGTCATTGTATGTCGAAGTTACCCATGTATGTATCTTAGATGACTCCTGCAATAGATAAGCTATTCACGACATATCGTACAAATCATATCAAAAGTACAATCATTTTGCATAAACAATGATTTGTTTACATGAATTGCATCTGTACTTTGCTCAATCGCTTGTCTACTCCAGCAAGCCTCGTCAAATGAGTGTTAAGTGCCCATTCACGAGTCGAGTACTTTGTTTATGAGTATCTCGCAGTGCGATAAAAGCGGATAATAAACTTTCAAGATGGAGAAGGAGACCACTGGCAACTTTAAAGTAGGCAGTGTAAGGTGTTTAACTGCGAGTTACAGAAATATAATGTGCAGTTTGAGGAGCTGCTATCCGCTATATATATTCTCGATTCTCAATTGAATTGGTACAGTTATTCAGGCAGCCTTAAGCTGAGGTATAAAGAGCGCGTTAAAGAGCAGCAGCTGAGGCAAGTGAAGCTGCATGCTCGAAAAAAAGTGAGCCTCGGGTGGACAAGGCGCCATTTGAAGCTTTACACAAAGCCGGCGAGAGCGTGGCATGGGGAGGCATTGTGGGGGGTGCTAGTCAGTTGGGAAGCCAGTCGGGTTAGGCAGTCAGTCAGTCAGTCAGTCAGCCTGCGTAGCCTTTGCATCCGTCAGGCAGCCAAGCACAAATCACGGCAATGTCGAGGGCGATGTGTACGCTTCAAGCTGCCGCTTTCACTTCCTCCCCACTCCTCACCATTCCCTGCCATGTCACAACAGAGCACGCCCCCTTTTAGCTGAAGCAGCTTCATTCTGCATGCTCAGCCCACGGCTTGCCGCTTTTAACTCTCAGTTTGCAGTTCGCAGTTCGCAGTTCTCGGGACTCACGACTCAAGTCGGTGCCTTCAGTGTTTCGAGGTTTCGTCAACGTCGACAACTGTGCAACATTTGTTGTGTGCTTTGTTACCCTGCACGGTGCATGAAACAGGGAATGATGGGCTGCAGTGAGAGAGCATCTCAATTGGAATGAGGTCCAGAATAGACTGACATATAAAGAGAGATCTGCTAATGAATCAGTGCATCACAGCTGGGTTTACTTTGTGGCATATAGCATATATATAGATTAGAGACTACACACATATATTTCTTGACTTCCCTGAAGACACTTACAGGGTATCTACAGCGCGCAACTAGCGCTTGTCGCACTGTCTTAGTACTTGCAATGGTTTCCTTTTTTTTTGGAGCTGATTGTTTGAACTGCCGAGAAAGTGCATTTTTCTCGCGCTCTCTCTCTCTCTCTTTCTCTCTCGTTCTCTCTTTCTATCTCTCTCTATCTCTCTCACTCTCTCTCTGTCCTCCCCTTTCCTCTTCCTCTACATATTGACGCTTGTTCGCTTCGTTGGCTAATAGCTTTGCGTGTTCTTGTTCCTGCGATTTACGTGTTGGCCAAGTTCGCCGGACTCGCTGATTCTATTAAAGCAACTCCGAGAATTGGCACCTAAAGATTGCACCAGCAACTGATTTGCACGATTGGGTTGGAAACAATACCCTTATAAGTCAGAAAGGGCGTAGATAATTAGCAATATATAAACAATGCCTAGGCAAGCAGAGTTTCAATTAATGTAGAAATATTCTTTAGATATTTCTGTTCATTTGGTAGATTTAAAGTAATCAAGTTTGGATTGACTTGGTATCAGTTTTTGAGAATTGACCTTAGAAGAAGAAGATTATTATAAGCTTCTCTGCATATATCTATTAAAAAGAACTAGAACTAGAACCTTCTCCCCGCCCTTTCGCAATCGTGTTTGTGTTTCCTGTAATGCTGATGCAATCTGAATAGTTTCGCATGTTAATCTCTTGCTAAAGGGAAAGTTCCCTCTCATCCTCTTCTACTTTGTTTGCCCGCTTCATTAGCGTCAATCTGGTGTGTGTGTGTGTGTGTGTGTGTGGAAATCTAAAAAAGAACTCAAAAGCTTTGCATCCACATGAGCATAAGCAGACCGCTGACCTTTGCTGCAATCTAAGAGACACACGCACAGGCACACATAGATGATTACAAATTAAAGAGACACACACACAAATACACATACTGTTTACCCTGTTGCTGGCGTGTTTTTGCCCACTGTGCAAATGCACTTAAAGCGCAAATGGAAATCGAAAAGCAAAAAACGGCGACAGGCCGCATAAAATGTTAGTGCTCAGTGTACGTAATTGAAATGGCATTTACCATTTACCATTAGCCACCAACGGCAGGGCAGGCCCAGGGGCAGCCAGAGGCAGCCAGGAGTAGTCAGGCAGGGGGGCAGGGGGCAGCTAAACAAAGGCGTGGCCTGCGCATGCAGCCACACGAAACCGAAACTTAATAAAATCAAAGAACAAGGTGTGGCCACGTCGTGGTCACTTGAAAATGCGTAGCTGAGGGAAATTACAGAGG
Organism: Zaprionus africanus; assembly: GCA_018151435.1. Lineage (NCBI taxonomy): Eukaryota > Metazoa > Arthropoda > Insecta > Diptera > Drosophilidae > Zaprionus > Zaprionus africanus. The sequence continues at coordinate 1,371,834 of JAECXB010002285.1, forward strand.
GGCAACGGGGGGCAGTGGGGTTAAAAAGGGACAGGTTAGGCAGGGGTATGGAGAGGGAGCAGCGTTGCCAACGGCGTTTGCTGCCAGGCGACATGATTGAAAGCTTTCACTTGCCTGCGTTTTCAAGGCAGGGCGCAATCGTTGATTCTGTTTAGTTGTTGTTTGCTGTGTGAGCGAGTATGTGTGTGAGAGTGTGTGTGAGTGTGTGTGTGTGTGGGAGTGTGTACTAGTGTGTGTACTGGTGTGTGTAAGCTCTCGCCTTGCTGTTAATTTGCATAAGGCTTGCTCGGCACTGAACGCACGAAGCCAAATAAAGTAAGTGAAAGCAAGGCGAGGTAGAGAAAGGTGGGGTAAGGCGGGGAAAGACAGCACTGATCAGTCGATTCCATATCGAATTGTTAACTGTATAATTTGCAACAAATTCAATGAGTATTTGTTGTTCGTCCCTTGCTGCCTTTGCTTGCCCTTTGCCATTTTCCATTTCCACTCTCCACTAGAAAAACAAAATGCTTAACAAATTTTTATGGCTCGCATTGAGGCAACGAGCCGACAAATGACCCGCGCTGCCTGCCTTCCACTTTCCCCATCTCTCTCTCTTTCTCTCTCTCTCTCTTTCTCTCTGTCTGCTCTTGCTCCTGTTCCTGCTCATTGCCAGCCCTGCTGTCGCCTTTTACTATTAATCACAAATGAGAATTCTCTTATCACTCGCCGCCCGCCCTGACAACCAACTGTCTGCTGCGGCGTCTGCTGCTGTTCCTGCTTCTCCTACTCCTGCTGTGCCTGCTCCTTCTCCTGCTGTCCCTGCTCCTTCTCCTTTTGCTCCTCTTCCTGCTGCTTCTTCACTGCCTGCTGCTGCAGTTTAAAGCTAATAAGCTGAATTATTTGTCGCTAATTGCCGCTGGCCGGTTTATTGTTATTGGGTCTGCGTGCTAAGTGTCCTCCTGATCGTCTGCCTCCACTCTGCACTCCCCCCTTGTCTTTCCTTCTGCAGTGTGTCCTCCTTTCCGGCCCATGACTTTCAATTTCGTTTGGAGGAAACACATCGTCCACTTGTTTACAACGCCGGAAATTAATGGCGACACTTTATTGGTGCTCAATTGTGCACCGTCCCTTGCCCCCCTCCATACCCCTCGTTCGGCACTCATTATGCTCATAGATAGACAGCGTATGCTGGGTATGTTGAGTCCATTAGACGTGCATTGGTTCATGTGCAGCTTGGTTTGACTTAAGACTTGCACGAGATACCCTGTACTGACGTTAGAAAGTGCATGCCTGACTGTGCTTTGTGTTGAATGATGCAGGAAGCTGCTCATCTGTAGCTTAGCATAATAGGAGTGCAGCGATTGACAACTTGTATAATTACAGGGTATCTAATAGTCATGCACATGCTTTGTTCGAACTGTTCTTCTGCTCATCTCAGCTTAGCTAAGCTGCAACAATTGGCAATTTGTATTAATGCACAAACTACAGGGTAACTCATAGTCGTGCCATTGCCCCCCGTCCAATCCTCCTGTGGCCGTCATTATCTTTGTCTGCTCTCTGATATTTGTTTGCCGCTGTCGTCGTCATCGCATTTAAAAACACGTAAACAAGGCTGAGTCGCATCCGCGGTGTGCGGTGCGTGCTCTGCGGCGCGTCTTCTTGGCTGCGGGGCTGCTTGGCTGCTCGACTTCTTGGCGTCCTTCTGGCGCGCCCTTCGCTGCCACAACAACAACAACTGTAGCAGGACTGGCAGGCAGGCAGGCAGGCAGGCAAAAAGGATTGACGTGCGCATTTTAGACACGCCGTTGTGAGTTCAGCTTTTTGCCATTTTAGCTGATTGTTTTTTCTGGCGTTGTTGTTGTTGTTGCTGTTTCTGTTGTCGCGGCTCGCCTCGACTTGGCCAAGGATACACGCCATGTCACCATGGTCGCCTCCCCTCCCCTCCCCCACACACGCCACACTGTGTGGGTAACATAATATTTTGTTTATGTTTACCCAATTTGATTATATCTATCACTATCACTAACTGAACCCAAGCGAACTGAGCCGAGCTGGCGAACCCCAACCCGAGCCCGAAGCCGAAGCAGCTCAAGTTTTTGTCGCAGTTTACGCTCTCGCGTCATATGCAAATTTCTATTTTCTATTTCTGTGCACACACACACACACAGACACACGCACACACTCAGTGCCATTTAGTGGTTTTGTTTGCATAGCAAAGCAAACGGTAGATAAACATTTACCGCATATACCTTTCTATATGCTGCCCTGCCATATTATTTTCCCCACTAATATCGCGTTTCAGGTTCGTGTAAATGAATTTCTTGAATAAGTTTTCTTTTGGCACAAATCAAACAAATTACCGGGAACCCTTTACTTTAATGTTTATACTGCAAATTGAGGTTGGGTTATGATTTGTCATAAATACAACAAGGGAAAGTATCTTAACGACGTTTTGTAACTTTATAAAATAAATATATTAATACAAATTTATATTATTAATTAATTTATTTTTTAATTATATAATAAACACGAAATAAATTCTTTCTAATAATAATAATTTAATTATTAATCGATTTTCTCGAGACTTCCTCGCTTCTCAGCTGTAGCTCATATGTTTATATAAGATTTTTCTTAACTTTTCTATTCATTATTCTTGCTTGCCATGGCTGTTTCTTCTTCTAACGATCCAACGGGACATTGTCATTAATTTTCGTTTAGCAATGAGTATTTAAGGCAGATCTAACCCGAGGTCGCGGGGCTGATACGTTTCGAATGAGTAGAAAAACTTTCTCTTCAGTTGGCAATCGAAAAGAAAAGAAGACAACTGAGGATGGCTTAGGTCATGAGGAAAATACCCTGTAGAAAGAAAGCCCATTCAGCCATGTATTATTCCGTATTAGATATAAAAGAAAGTGGTGAAGCTTCTGCATTGCAATTGGTATAATTTAGGAATTATACCTAGTTAATCCGAAGGAAACAAACTTCTTATTACTTAATTGAATATTCACTTTATTAATTATTATCTTGCACCACTGTGCAGGACATCAGATGTGACCGATATGTGCACATTGACTTATGAAGTCTGGAATACACTTCTCCCTTGCCATTTGCCCAGGGGGCTCACCATGCTAGAACTGGGAAGCACAGGCAGAGGAAGAAGAGAAAAGAGAGAGAGGAAGAAGGAAGGAACAGCAGCAGCGTAGAAAACAATCAGAGCATGCGACCAAGCAACAATCCCGAACCCAAAGAGAAGAGAACATCACTTAAAAAGTGCCTGGCGAGTGGAGAGAGGAGTGTGGAGAGAGAACGGGGCAGAATGCAGGACACGCAGCATGGAAGCGGGAAACAGGATGAGAAATTGAATGGCAAACTGGAATTGTAATGGCCGAATAGGGGGAGGGGACAGCAGGGTGCAGGGGAGCGTACTGCAGCTCAATGGATTTGCACAATAACATTAAAATGAAATTAAACCTGAAGCGTTTCAACAAACGTTTCAACATATTCCCCCCTTCCTTGCCACACACACACACACTAACACAGATTGGTATATTTCCATAGATTTGTCGACGTGTAGCGCAACAATTTGTCGGTGTGGGTGCAGCCAGAGAGAGAGAGAGAGAGAGAGAGAGGGAGCGCGGGCAGCACTTGGCGCTGCAATGACGCGAGCATTTAGAAATCCATTAATTTCAATCATTGCCCGTGACTTTGCAACAATATTTTATACCCCTTGACCGCACAGCAGAGAAGAGCGGGTATATTCGTTGCACTCCCAAGTGCAACTGACCAAGAGAAGAGAAGTTCTTCTTAGTTAAGTATTTTCACTATCCTAACTTACCTACGTTGCCCAGCTACTTGTTTCGTCTACAGGGTATGTCTTGAGTCGAGCTAGTTCTTGTATTGACGCTTGTTATTGTTGCCGAAAGACCGACAACCCTTCAGTCCTTTTGGCCTTTTTCGTAGCTCTCAACGCTCGTTTTGAGGTTATGTCGGTTGAAGGGAATTGGGTTTTTAATCATTTTTTGTATTTTTTCTTTTTCTCTTTTTTGTTTAACATATTTAAAAATCAATAGTAAAAAAAACCTAAGCCGGAAGCTTTGTTGCGATACAACTGGCATAACGAATATTAAATTCTCTTGGCTGGGGTTGGGTAAAGAATGGGAAGACGGACGCGAAGATACTGTGCTACTTATGTGAAAAAGATTGTATTAAAGAGAATAAAATAATAGATTTAGTCAATTAAAGACTTCATTTCGTTTAAATTAGAAAATCGAAAATAATGTACTTTCTTTATTCCCAAGATAGAATAAGAGAATAATAATATAATGTTAGTTAATTCAAGAGTTGTTTTTTTTACTATATGAAAGGAAATAATATGATATAATATGCTTTTTTAAGTCTAGAGTTTCTTTTGTATATATTGAAGAGACGATGTAAAGCTTCAATGCTTAGCTAAAAATACTCATATAAATAAAATACTATAATTGCCATATTATTTATTATTATTTTTTTTTTTTTTTTTTGTTATTGCATTAGGGATGAGATATTATTTATTATTATTATCTATTGCCCAATGAGTTTCTCGTGAATTTGCTTTTTCAAGACTTATATGCAGTCTCTTGTTCTTACCTTAGTGTACTTGCACATGATGTATTGATATGATATACACCAAAATATATAGTTACTATAGTTATGACCTTTAGTAGTATTGACCTATAGTATTACTGACCTATTTTGCCTCGACTCCAAGAGCTAATATAGTATATTTAGTATATATACTGCATGTAGCTTCCCTCTGTAGTTGCGCTCAATTCAACTTTGCCCTTTGGCAGTTCACACTTTGCCAAGTGGCAGGTGGCAAGGCGACAAGAAAGCTGATATGCCCGCTGCGCACACACAAAGTGTGGAAAGCGCGTGCGGCGTTGCACTCGGCACTGCACTTTGTGCAACGTTGAGAGAGGTGGAGGGGGGGAGCAACGCTTTTTAATGACTCAACGTTTCTTGACTTTGATTTGAATGCCGACAAGGGTCCAAGGCGGTCCAAGGCAGCCCAAGGCAGCCCGAGGCAAGTTGTGGGCGTGGGGTGTCGAGGGGAGGGTGCTGGGTGGAGGATGGAGCAAGGAGGAAGGTGTTGGGCATGGGTTGTCGCCTGTCGACGTCGAAGTCGGCGCTGGCTTTGGGCCGCGTTTTTGTCGGTTGTCAAAATAACAAAGTGCTTTGAGACCTCGGGCGAGTGCGGCAAAGGCAAAAACTGTCGATGAATGTTAAAGTTAACAAGTGACGGAAGTAAATTCACGGCGCAGTAAAAAAATTAAAAGAGCAAGTAAGCAAAAGTCATTTCAGCACTTCAGCGAGAGCGCGTGTGTGTGTGTGTGTGTGTGTGTGTGGACTTTAAAGCAAAAGGCACAAAGCGACCTGCAATTGCAGCTGGGAACAGGGAAAGGGTTGGCAAGGCTGGCAACTCTGCAAAACGGCCGTAGCAAACAAAAAACAATGACTTGTGTGTTTGCTCATGTTCATGCGTGCGTGTGTGTGTGCGAAAGGACTCGGTGTGTGTGTGTGCGCGCCAGAAAGTAGGCAACGCTTTTTGTAGTGTCGACAATGCGATCTTTGCTGTTATTGCCGTTTGATTCGCACGCGGCTCGAGCACTTGCCTGCTCTTTGTTCCACCCGGAACAAGTTAATTTCGTAAGCTGATGAGGGAATAAAACGTATGATGTTAAATACAGGGTGTGTCTACAGGGTGTCTTTAATGCAGTTCTGCTAATAATTAAAGTTTGCTTTCATTTAATTTGTCATATAAAATGTTAAACCAAATTAAAAATTACTTGGCAGTTTTGTTTACTCTCATTTACAATTTCCAGACGATGAACGATTTTTTTTTTTTTTTTTGTTTTCTCTTTTTTTTTTTATTCCTTTACAGCTTAGAGTAAAGTGCGCATATTATTCAGTTTTATATTCTGCCATAGCAGCAGAGACAACATGTCTAGCCGAAGTTGTCAAATCTGCCAGAGAAGAGCGAGCAATCGCAGGTGTCTCGACTGCTTGTCGCATGCTGCACCTTGTGCTTGACACATGTAGATGCAACATACTGAAACATATGACGCAGAAAACGTCAAGTGAGCGAGGAATGGGAGAGTAAGAAGCAGCTAAGGACTTAGTCGGAGATGGAGATGGTGAAAAAGCAGATAAAAGCAAATAAAGCTGCTCAAGTCGAAAACAAATCGCAATACAATGCATAAATCTATCTCGTAGCGATAGATTTGATAACTTTCGATTTCTCCCTCCTCCTCCCCTCTTTCTCTCTCTCTCTCTCTCTGTGCACTTTCTTAATTCCTTTGCTCGATTTGGTCGAAGTGCAGCCGTAAATCGTTGCAGCAATCGGCTCTCTAAAGGGCTTTTAGCTCAGTCTAGTGTAACCTGGAGCCAGCTTAGGCTTTCAGCTGGAAATGAAATCAACTGATTTGACTCTTTTGCAGCTGTCTCACTCGCACACACTGTCTAACTGTTCTCTCTTTCTCTCTTTCTTTGCAGTGCTGCACGCAGTTAGCTGGGAGGAATGGTGGACCTACGATGGCATTTCAGGTAAGTGCACACACTTCTCTTCGGCATCACTTGGCTCCCTCTTCCCCCACTCCCGCTCCCGCTCCCCCTCTGGCTCTCACGCTAATTTCAGGCATGTTCATAAATGCCAACAACAAAGTAAACTTTAATCAAAGCTCATGGCGACAACAAAAGTGGCGAAAAGAACAGCGAGAACAACAATAAGCAGCGCGAGAACAAGCCACACACACACACACGCACACAGACACGCACACACACACGCACACGCTCACCTGCTTCTCAAGTATGCGCAACAAAGTTGTCGCAAAATAACATTGCATACTTTCTGGCATTAAAAAAAGGGCGCCTGCCGACGACTTCTTTCCCTGCCTCCCTTCATCCCCTTGTTCCTTGCTGTAGTTGGTGTTAAGCGATTTAAGCGTGAACTGCAGCCTCGCCCCCCATCGACCCCGCCTTGCAGCTGTCGAATGCGACTGACACCGTCAATGCCTACACTCATAAGAAGCCGAAACTGAAATCGAAAACCAAAGACGGAACCATAGCTGAGGTCGGGGAATTCCCAGTGTAGCCGGGTCCATTGTCTGACGCTGCATCGCGATAGGACATCGCTGCAATCAGACTCACTGCACACTCGGTCCCAAGGATAAGCGGCCAGCTAGGCTAGGGGAGGGTCTGTGTGTGAGAGGGGGCAACAACTTAATGGATCACAAGTCGACCAAGACGGCGCCATGTAAAAGCGTCCTTGGAGATTACAGGCTAGACGACAGCCAAGTCGAGTCCAGTCGCAGCGAACGCCAGATAAGCGACACATTCCCAGAGCTATCACACTCTCCCTTTCCCTTCCTCCCCTTACCTCCCCTCCTCATCGCCGTCTTGATTTGTGCCGCCGTTCGTCTTAATCTCATTAGAGACAACGGCGACGCCATTTGCACAAGACAAATGCATAAATAAGTTCAAGTGCTTTGAATTCGGAATTGGATTTGCAGCCAGTGCAGGCGGCAAGGGGAGGCGGCGGGGAGTGCTCTTGACTTGAGAGTGCTCGACGGGAAGATATGCTTGCATAAGCGCGCCAACAAGCCCACACGCACTCACACAAACACAGCACACACTCACACACACGCCCTCAACTGAGCAGGTGTTTTGCCTTTTGACTTCGCCAAATATTTATTGGATTTATTTCGTTGTTTATCCGTCGATTATCGGGAAACCTAGGCATGATATAGAGTATTTAATTTGCGTTTTGACTGCCGAAGAACAATCAACAAACTTATTAAACAGTTTAGTAAATAAAAATAAAAAAAAAAAAAAATAGAAAAAAAATTAAAAAGTTTTGATAGCTCTAATCAAATTTGGATTTGTAAGGGAGGAAGATTTGGAGAGCTCAGAAGGAGAGACTGCAGCTGGTTAGGAAGTTAATTAGATGGTTAGGTTAGACCAACAATAGGTTGAGTAAGGTTAGTTTAAGTTGGGTAAGATTAGGTAAGGTTAGATAAGGCTAGGTAAGGTTAAGTTAGTTAAAGTTAACTAAATTGAGGTTAGGTAAGGTGAAGTTAGCTAAGCTAAGCTGAGGTTATCTCATGCAGTAAGGTTAGGTAAGGTTTGGTAAGGTAAACTTAGGTAAGGTTACGTAAGGTTAAGTAAGGTTCGGTAAGGTTAGATAAGGCTAGGTAAGGTGAGGTTAGGGAAGGTAAAGTAAGGTTAGAAAAGTTTTATAAGGTTTATTGAAGATGGCTTAAGTTAGCTAAGGTAAAGTAAAGTTGGGTAGGGTTAGCTTAAGTAAGCTAAGATAAACTACGATTAGGTAAGGCTTGTTAAGGTTAGATCAGATTATGTTATCTTGTGTTAGGCAAGGTAAGCTAATGCTCGAATAGGTAAAAAAACCAGATTCGATGGGATTCATTTAGCAATGACAAGTAGAGGAACACATAGCGCACTTGAAAGCAGTGTAGGGCAGTGAGGGCACACGCCAAGTAGTTCCCCATCGCTGCAGGGTAAAGTTGTAAATCAGTTTCGACGCGACAATCGTGGCATGTCGAGGCTGTCGCTGCTCGCTGTAAGTTGCAACTCATTTGGGGCATCTAATTGTCTCGAGCAACATTTAAGGTCGATTTGCAATTTAAATTACGCTTATTCAATAAGAACTGGGAGCGCTTTAATGCCGCTACACGTGGAAGTGGGCAGTGACAAGAGAGAAGGGGGGAAGTCGAGAGCTACTCGCGCCTGAATTGGCTTATCGAGGCAATTTTTACAGATAGTCAAGCAGAGTGAGAGCAGCTCAGCTCGAGCATGGCAAAGTAAGCTCAGTCCGTGAAGAGGGACAGCAGGAGGGAGAGAAGGAGAGGGGAGAGACAACCTCATCTGTGTGTACTGCTCGCTGCACATAAGCCAAGGCAACGAGGCAACACTGTCGCTCCGGCAGTGTAACACGTGTTGTCAACAAATTGCAACCAAATCCGGGAGAACTTTGTGTCTCTTTGGCATAAATAAATTTGCATAAGCATTGCATACATGAGTGCAGTCCCGGCGACGCTCGAGGATGCTTGAGAACACCAGCGATGCCTGCTTGGGGATCGAGTGTTGCGACTGGGACTGCGACTCCGACTGCCACTCGGATTGGCAGGAGAAGAGAGAGAGAGAGAGCTGCAAGAGCTATTTTGGGCGCGCTTAAAGCGCATCTAATGCGCCAAAGAGTCCAGTTTATCGAATGCCAGAGCAGCTGCCGTGCCAAGGGGAGTGCCAGGAGTGGAGGCAGGGCCACAGAGTGCAGGCAGCCAGGAGTCGGCAACGTGCTGCTAGTTTAACATGATTTGCACGAGCAGCGAGCCAAATAAAAAGCGAGTCAAGCAAACGTAGCGAAAGCGAGCGAAGCGTGTTGCATACCTCACGGCGCCCAGACGCCGCACTGCAGTACCAGCAGCAGCATCAGCAGTACCAGCAGCACCGGCAGCACCTTTCCCGTCTCCGGCCACTAATGTTGTTAATGGCTGCTAAAATCGTTTGGCAATTGCCTCATTGACTCGACTCGACGCGACGCGACGCGACTCGTTGCGACTTGCCTGGACTCGACTGCAGCCTGCAATTTAATGGACTTGAGCTGCAGTTCGCCCCTGCCCTGCGTCACGCCCCGTAATGCTCCGTCGTTGAGGTCAACAGTCGCTTAAACGCGACTACGTGGCGTATCTATGATTGAAGCTTTTGATTGCGGCTGCCGATATACCCGCTAAACGTGTTGATTTCATCATGTGCCCCTTCCCCGCCTGCCCCCATGGCAGCCAATCGATTTAGACGCCTCAGTCCGAGATACGTGCCACACGCGTATGACCAGGAATGCAGTTTTCTCGACGTGGCATCAAAGCATTCCACTTGCATCCTCCCCTAGATGCGAGCCTCGATGAGCATCGTTCAGCAGACAAAACAAGCAAAGCACAGGCGGGCAGCAGTGATGCCCCCAATGCTCGACTAAGGAATACCCTGGCAGAATATACATATACCAGATATGGTACGACCCTTTGCCAGTGATTTGCAGGATATGGCAAAGTATGCCAACATGCTAAGCTTGAAGATTAACCGATATCGTTGCTGATAGATGAATGTAGTAGAAAAAAGGGCTGGGAGCGGAGGAAGAGGAAGAGTAGAGGCACAGCAGATTCAGCTCAATGGGTAAATTTACCCATTAGCTGAATACGTTCATTATTTGTTTCGTTATCCATTTTGTTTACTCCGTAAATGGATGAAGTATTGTACAAGAGATGAGTATGAAAATGAAGATAAAAGAGAGGAAGCTTAAAAGAGAATTTAAATTCTTTTTAATTCTGAAAAACAGAGATATATAGAAGACAAACTAGGATACTCGTATATACTGAAGATAATATATATGATATATCATATATAAAATACTGAACTTGGTTCTACCAAACATATAGAGCAACTTGTACTGAAGCCTCCTTCTGCCCACTTAAAAATCAAGCAAATCATATGGAAATCAGAAAAGCCACATGTGGCTGCAGTGGAAACGGGGACGTAACTCAGAATCCTGTGGCCAAAATCAAACAAATTCCGAGTGCAAAGATAAAACCAAAGCCTGAAACCCGAAAAACCCAAAAGCAAGCCCCAATTGAACCAACACCTATGCAAACAAATGTTCTAATGGCCAAACTTGAGTGCCAAAACCACCAGATCCCCCCTGCTCAAGCTAACTATGAATGGGAAGTTCTTATAACACACTTCCCCCCTCTGCATATTCACCTCCTTCATGCACTGTAGTCCGCCCTCGGCTGTGGTGCACAGACTGCGGTTAACGTCCCTCTAGAATCGTGCATAAATCTTACGGCTCACATCAGCCCGATTTGCTCAAGTGGCCAATTGGTCAAGTCGAGTGGCGAAAAGCGTCGAGGGATTGAGTTGCTTCAGTTTAAAGTGCATGAAAGAGAACACTGAGAACTTCTTGCTGCAACTTGCGCTATTTATCGCTAATTAACTTGACCTCACTTCCCCCCTTCCCACTTTCCTTTTGCCTTGCAGGTCCCGCCTTCTGGGGTCTCATCAATCCGGAATGGTCGCTCTGCAACAAGGGACGTCGCCAGTCGCCGGTGAATCTGGAGCCGCAACGTTTGCTCTTCGATCCTAATCTGCGTCCCATGCACATCGACAAGCATAGGGTGAGTACTGAGTACCTTTTCTTTTAGCCATTAAGTTTTTGAATTCAATTACTTTTCGTAATGCTCAAAACATGAGTTGTAGCTTGAGGTCGAAGTGTGGCTCAAAAGAGACCTACCTTAAGCAGAAAAGCTACAGCTCTGTTTGCATTAAAGTTAACAACCGATAAATCGATTGTGAGTTAGGATTCAAAGAGAAGTCTATTTTTTTTTTTTTTTTTTTTTTTTTATATATATATATTACATTTTATTGGACTAGTACACTATTACCCATTTGGAAGAAAAGTCTGGGCAAAAAATTTGTCAATTTTATTATTGTATTGCTAAGTTCCCTTGTAGATATAGTAAGATATAAAAGTGTCAGTTCATTCTCGCATCTCTCACTTCAATAACCAAACTACTTTCTCTCTCTCCCCCTGCAGATAAGCGGCATTATTAGCAACACTGGCCACAGTGTTATCTTTACGGCCGGCAACGATACGGTGGCCAACTACGATGGCATGCAGACGCCGGTGAATATATCTGGAGGCCCATTATCTTATCGCTATCGATTCCATGAGATACACATCCACTACGGACTCAACGATCAATTTGGCTCAGAGCACAGTGTCGAGGGTTACACATTCCCCGCAGAGGTAAGTCAAATTGCCTGACAGCCGGACGGACTCTGGGGTGCAGGGATGGACCAGTGGCTGTTCACTGGTTCTCACTTGTCGCCTGTCCATTTGGGTGCATTGTGGGGCCCCATTTAGCATTCGACACTTTGACGTTTCCGAAAATGCTTGGGGACAATTTCAACAGCAGCAGAGGCAGGGACAGGAACAGAGGCAAAGGCAGAGGCAAGAGCAGCGCCTATTTCTGGAATGTCGACGACGGCGTCCCTCTTTAACAATTCAATTGTGAGTGTCAAGTGAAAAATACTGCAAGGTGGGCGGGGCAGGCTGCAGAGGCACACTGGGTGGGCAAAAGCAAAAAAAAAATAAAAAAAAGAAGAAGAACACGGCATGGAACTTCTAAAGTCGTGTGTCAAGTTTCGAATTTGTCGCCGCCTCGATTTTTGTCATTTCTCTTTTCGCTTTCATTTCTGTTTCTATATCGATTGCCTGTGCCATTGTTGTTGTTGTTGCTGTTACTGTTTCATTCCATTGTTGTTCGTAGATGCCGTAACTTGTTAGCTCGCCTGCTTAAATATTTGCACAGATAAACGAGCGGAAGTGTATTTGATCAGCAGTTAACGTACTTGCCAAATGCCGATTTGTTGAGCATCACGCAGAGGCAGAGGCAGCGCAGTAGGAAGCCTTAGTCCTCTCTCCCTTCCCCCTTGCAGTCACCCACTCAGTCTCCCAAGTTGATTTGGCTCCAGCTGAGGGGCAAGTTGCGCTTTTTTCGCTGTGCTATCACCGGCTTTCCCCTTGTGACTTCCAACAATATGCTCAAGTTTGTCCTTTGTGCTGCCTTCCATTCAAAAATCATTCACACTCGGCCTTAAAGAGATTCGGTTTGGCATTGCATGCAACTTTAAACATGTGGATGAGCATGGAGCCACAGTTGATCTGACTGTATAGGAGAGACTCTGGCAGTTGAGTTCGATAATTCGGTTGACATTGCGATGAGTGATGAATGATTCCTGCTAGCTGTGTCGCCCTGTGCTGAAGGTATTTTATTGTATTACTTTTACATTGTTTCGGCTTTTGGAGACACAAGTATTTCTGTGTCATATACCAGACGACGCAACTGGCGACAGCAGCTGCAGACAGACACCTTTGCCGGGGCCCTTGTCTTCATCCCTCTCGAGTGCGCCCCTGTCTGCCTCGCTGCCTGCCTGCCTGCCTGATTTATTTAGCCTGGCCCAGTGTACACATGTGAGTGGGCTGACTGACTGTTTCGGCTGCTCTTTGGCTGCTTTGGAGGCTGCCTCGAGGCTGACGAGGCTTGTTGTTTGGCAAATATGATTTGGGCCCCCTTTTTCATTTTGATGTCAAGTTCAGAGCGAGTGTCTGTTGGTTTCTTTCGCTCAGTTGATTTGCAAGCAGTTTATTAAAAATATGTAAATACGCACTGCACTAGGGGAGGGTGCGCAGTCACCCGGGGGCAGAACAGAGTACGGGACAAACAAAGCGAAAGGCTGAAGATTAAAATGTCCTAGCTGCCACTTGAGACGCCTTCGCCTTCATTGTTCTCTTCTTGGCCTGCTAATTTGTTGAGCCTTTCCATGTGCCAACTTGCCATGCTTAGCTCCTCTTCTCGTTGTTGTTGGCGATTTGTTGCCAGCAGCTGGCGCTGATTGTCTGCTCAGCTGTTACAGTTACTTTCTTCGACTAAATGATCATCATTGATTTTACTGCCCACACACTGACAAAGGGCAGAGCGAGAGAATTCGCCTGTCAGTGTGGCAAGAGCGTTTGCTTCTTCTGCGGCGATATGTCAACAAATGGCAGCAAATTTCTCTCAGTCAGCTCGAGTCGACACTTATAGCCCTACGTCCCTCCCCCCTCCTTGTCTACTTTCTTGCTGGCCAGCCTCATTGTTGGCCCGGTCAAGTCTTTGTGGCCATAACGTGCAGCTGTTGGCAATTTGTGGGCAGCGCTGCATATGCAGCTTATGCGTCTAATTAGTTAATGCCAATAGTAATTAACTCATATTACAATGCGGCACAGTGGGCCAAGTGTGAGTTCAAGTGCTCGAAACGGGAGCAAGATGGAACTGCAAAGAAGTATTACTAACTTTCTTTAAGCTGAGGCATTGTCTGCTGACATAAAAAAAGCTTACACAGGTTAAAGCTGAGTAACTCTCGATTCAAAGGTAGGAATACTCTATGCCTAATGAGTGAGGTTACTCATCCAGGACCTTCCATGGTTTCATATAGTAGAAATACAATAGATTAGTAGAAGAAGTAGTGTAAAAGTAGAAGAAGTATTAGCAGTAGTATAAATAGTAGTAGTAATAGTAGAAGTAGTAGTAGTAATAGTAGAAGTAGTAGGAGTAGTAGTAGGAGTAGTAGTAGGAGTAGTAGTAGGAGTAGTAGTAGGAGTAGTAGTAGGAGTAGTAGTAGGAGTAGTAGTAGGAGTAGTAGTAGGAGTAGTAGTAGGAGTAGTAGAAGTAGACATCGTTGTAGAAGAAGAAATAGTAGTAGTAGTAGGAATAGTAGTAGAAGTCGTAGAAATAGTAGTAGTAGAAATAGTATTAGTAGTAGGAGTAGCAGTTGAAATAAAAGTAGTAGTAGTAGTAGTAGTAGTAGTAGTAGGCGCAGTAGTAGTAGAAGAAGCAGTAGTAGGAGTAGTAGTAGTAGGAGCAGTAATAGTAGTAGGAGTAGTATTAGTAGTATTCCTTGTAGCAGTAGAGAAAGTAGTAGTATTGATTGTAGTAGCTGTAGTAGAAGTATTGGTTGTAGTAGCATAAGTAGTAAGAAAAGAAGTAGAATTAGCAGTTGCAGTAGTAGTTGTTATAGTAAGAGTAGTTTTAGAAGTAGAAGTACTAGGTATATAAATGGTAATAGTAGCAGAAATTGTACAAGCTATAGTAGTATAAGGTTAAGTAAAGGTAGTAGAACGGGAAGCAAAAGTTTAAAATGTAGTACATGAATAGGAATAGGAAGTAGTAAATGAATTAAAACTAATTGCAATAAGAAGAGTAGGAGGAAGTTGAAGAAGATGTATAAGAATTAGAAGATGGAATACAAAGAGTACTATAACTAAATATTAATATTGTAGAAGTAGTAGAAATACTAGAAGAGGTAGAAGTAGCACAAGAACTGGACAAGCCAAAACAAATGCAAGTAACATAAGCATAAAAGTAAAGCAATGGGTTACTTATTGCCTGAGAAAATCAATATACCCAGCGCTTGTACAGCCCATACCCCGCTGGCTAAGCCGTTGCTATCTGGAACCACGTAAATTTCACGCTGATTTCAATTAGATCTCCTGCCTGGCGAATGCAAAGTCGACTCTATTGTTCTTCGTTCTTCGTTCTCGTCTCCGGCTGATTGTCTGTGCGGGAGTCCTGGCACTGCTCCAGTCTTGTGCTCCAGTCCCGTTGACTTCTGAGTGATGTGCGGCATAGTTTGTGCCCCCCCCCACGCAGACATACATATGTATATGTATCTCGTCATTCGTGGGCGTGTGGTTCCTTTGTATTTCACTTTCCCCAAAGCCAATCTCGAAATGCCAAGCAAAATGAGCCAGCAAGGGAAGTGAGCGTCAACTGCAGTTGGCAGATTAGACGCAGAAAAGTTAGAGATGGTGTTCGACTGCAGAATACTCTGCATGAAGTATGAGTTATGTCCTGACTACAGGGTATTTAGATGCAATCTAAGCTTCCCAACTTGAAGAAATCTGCGTAAATTCGTTTTTAATCATTGACACACTTTGTGCAGAGCCTTGAGCGCCGTCTCCAGTGTCCCAGCCCTCCGCTCCCGCTAATTAATCATGTGCCCCTTTGGGGCCGATGGGCGTGGCTAAATTGCGAGCCGTTTTAATGAATCTGTAATTGGCAATTTTAATTAATCCCACGAAAATCCGCCGAAGACATGTCTTCGCTTTGTACGCCCTGTCTGGACAGGTTTATACCCAAGGCTAACATTGCGTTAAGTCTATTTGTGTCTGGCACACGTTGCTGTTATTGTTGTTGTTGCTGTTGTTTGATTTGTTTCGCGCTGCGGTAATTTAGCACTTGTCTTGTGGCCGAAATTTAATCACTTGACACAGTCGGTCCGTCCCGCGCACTCTGCCCTGGCCAGGCTCCACTCCTGCCTAATGGACTCCACGTACACGCCACGTTTGCATCCCTTTCACTTGTCGCTGCGGTCTTCGCTCACGCCACCCTCGACCCATCTGCAGTTTCATCTGCTACAGCATTGGAAACGTTGCCAACGTTGGCAACACGGCCACGTTGGCAACCCAAAGCGACCAACGTGACCGACGGCTTAACCATTAATTTACGCGCTAACCATGAGGTACTTAAATATACAAATGTATCTGTATCTGTAACTGTATCTGTGCCCTCCACTTTGGCCAACCAGCGGGCAGCCCTCTCTTTCCCTCTTTCCGTCTCTCTTTTCCCCCTTTCTATCTCTCAAGCGTTGGCAATCCTGGGCAAATATTTGCTGGTAATGAGGTCGTTCTGAAAATTTGGGATTGATTTTTGGGGCCAAGTTTAAAGTGTGCTCGCATTAAAGCGCAACTCTGCGCTGTTTTTTCAACCCCATCCGACTCTAATTAGGTTTGCAAAAGGGTGAAACATTAGCGGGTTGTGATGTGGCAGTGTCTGCTCTGCCTCATTGAGGGCCAACTAACATTTGGGGAGAGTCGAGCTGGGTAAGAATTGATCGATAGGCAAAACTAGTGTAACTAGCTGGCTGCAGCCGTTTATCAACACTGTAAAGGAAATGAAAAGCAGTTTTGTTTGGATCATTTATTTGGGCACCAAGTTGCTGATGTTAGTTAGTGGGTTATTTCATGTTTACCAACACTATTGATATATTTATGAACTAGTTCATACATTCATCTCGATTTATTGGAGTTGCAAGAACCTTAAATGTCTCGCTGATAAGAAATTTTGATTTTATTTGTAAGATAACTTAGTTAAATACAATTTCTAAATACAGTTGCCGTTTACCAACACTGTTCACACTCTATTAGCGAGTACTTTTAGTGTTGTTTGCTCCTTACAAGCTTCAGCATTTCGTAACTGTTCTCAATTGTTGATTGATTCGCAAGTGCTGTGCTGAGGGTGCTTACGTTCTGATTTAGTTACTGTTTACCAACACTGTTCGTGCTTTTCAAATCAACTACACTAGTTGCAGCTCACTTCATGCTAATTCCAGTTCCGAATGGGGCAGCTTAAGCGATTTGAAGCAGCAATCAAAGCAGCTCATCAAGTTCGCATTTCACTTGCTTTTGCAGTGCCCTCTTTCTCCCATTCTCTCTCTCTCTCTCTCTCTCTCCCTTTCTCTCTTTCTCCCTCTCCCTTTCTCTCTGCTATTTAGAGTGTCGTTTGTTAAGCTCTTCTTAAATTCTCTCTGTCATTTAAGATATCCATCCCATTCGTGTCTCATCTTTTCATATGAGTGCGTTTTAAAACGCCAGCAACGCCAGCAGAACTGGACGATGACGGCATTTGCAGCTGCTAATGTTGCAGTTGTTGTTGCTACTCTTGTTGTTGTTGCTACTCTTGTTGTTGTTGTTGTTGGTATTGTTAGTGTTGTTGTTGAGCTGGCATCGTTGTTTGTGCAGCGCATAATTAGTAGCAAGTACTACTAGTGCCACAAGTACATCAGCAGACACACACACACGCACAGAGACGCACAGCTTCAGTTAACGGACAAGCAGCATCACGTGCGTGCCTGTCTGTGCATGTGTGTGTGTGTGTGTGTGCGAGTGTGTGTGTGCCTTTGCAGGCCTGTGCGTGTTTGCCTGCGCTAGACAATGTCCTCTGTGCGTTGTTAAGCTAATTTGCTTCATTTGTCTAGAAAACTGACTGACAAACCTTTTACACACACCCGCAGCACACACACTCGCACACACACACACACTCGCACACACACACACACTCGCACACACACACACACTCGCACAATAGATTCATAGCTTGGCGGCAAAGTGTTGACATGAGGCCGTGTTTTCGGCCAGAGTCCACACACGGAGCCCATCGACGGCTCAGCTTGCCTTGCGTGCTCGCCTCTTGCCACACGAAAGCCAAGTTAACCGGCTAATGCGAGACGGTGGCCAGCTGCGAGACGTGGCCGATGCCGCTGTCGAGACTGAGGCTGAGGCCAAAGCTGAGGCTAAGGCTGAGGTCGAGCACAACCCTCGAAAGGGACGCGAGGGCACACAGTGGACGCGGTTGGTTAATGAAATGCAGTAGAAATGCTTTAACTATATAATAAATATGCAATGTCAAGGGGGGTATATGCTATAGAGTTACTTTATATTAATCTATAATAATTTCTAAAGATTCATTTATACGTATTTATACAAGTTTTTATATTTTATATTCTTATATATATTTTTTTTATTTTATATTAATTTTTATTGAATAAGTGCTTAATTCTCTCTGTGAACTGATATTTTGATAATCTTGAAGTTAGTCACGAAATGAAGACTTAAGCAAGAATATTGAGGGTCAAATTATGAATATTGTGAATTATATTGATTGCTTGTAATGTAACTGATTCAATGTTTATAAAGTTAATGTTAGTAATAACTGTAATTGAAATTAACAATTAAATATTCAATGCAATTAGGTCTAGCATTTGTATTGATAAAATACATAATATCAACAAAAATCTATTTAGGCAGTGAAAAATAAAACAGAAAATATGTATTTTTATATATATATATATATATTTTATATATTTTATTATTTTATTTTATATATATCTGTCTTAGATGTTTTCTTATTCCATTTCTATTTCTCTTCCCCATCTGTTCCTTATTCGTAAACATTTCGCTGTAGCTCATCCAGCAAGTCAGCTCAATAGTTTATTTGGCTTAATTTGTCGACTGACGCCCACTGTTTGTCATTGGCCAAGTCGAGCCTTTGCTCTAGTCTGGCACGACATCGGTACCCCGTCCAGGTCCGCCCAGAGCTGGCCCGGCCTCGTGCGGTGCTGGCCAGGCTGGAATCCATGCAGTGAAAACATGTGTAATTGATCTGATTAAGTTGCCTTTTCACTGCGCCTGCCTCTGTCCATGTGTGCGTCTGTGTGTGTGTGTGTCTGACTGTGAGTGCGGGCGACTTTGTGTGTGTTTGTGCATATGTAAGTGTGCGTGTGTGGTTGGCAAGAAACATGCCAAGCGGGCGCTTTGTGTATGTCCTGCTCGACAAACAAACAGGCAAACAAACTGGAATTGGAACTGCGACTGAGACGCAGATGCAGACGGCGACGGCGACGTAGGCAGCAGGGACTAGGAATGAAGTAGGGTGGCAGGGGGAAGCAGGGGCAGAAAGGAAGCAGAAGGGGGCAACGGGGAATGAGCTTGGGCCTTGTGGCTTGTAGCCGATGGGTCGCCCCTGGTGTCCGGCTATTTGCTGGTACTTGCCACTGTTGTCCTTGTTGTTGTTGTTGCTGCTGCTGTTGTTGGTGTTGCTGTTGTTGTTATTGTAGTTACTGTTGTTGTAGTTGTTGCTGTTGCTGTCGGTGTTTATTTGCTGCTGCCGCACGTTTTGCTGTTTAATGAAACGGAAGTATAACATTTTAGTTTGTGGTAAATATTGCATAATTTTTTACGCATACATTGCCCGCCCAGCCCGAGGTGTAAATCTCTGCGAGTGTGTGCGGGTGTGTGTGTGGGTGTGTGGGAGTGGAGAATAGAAGTGGGGGGAATATTGCCTGGTTTTCTTTATGATTCAATTGCTGGGAGGGCGCACTGTCTGCATATAATGGAAAAAGTACTGCGGACTAGCTGCCAATTACAGGGTAATTGCAGCCTGTCCACGAAGAGGAGAGAAGTCTGCCGAGTAGGAGTCGAGTGCTTGACAATTTATAGTACTCGATATGTGCGAACGAGCCTAACATATCTACAACAGATATATGCAAGTAATTATAGCGTATACGCAGCGTGTGCAGTGTAAGGCAAGACAAGGCACGCAGAGTTAAGTATGCATGTGTTTCAGAGCAGAGATATAGAGGTATAGAGATATAGATATGGATATGCATATGATAGATAAAAGATATATGCAAGTGGCAGAACTGAATAGAAGACAGTAAAGAGAGCATAATGCAGAAGAGTTAGGAATATTGAGAAGATTTAAAGGCCTAAGCAGAGTTATTAATGTGAACTTATAAAACATGAGATAAAACTGATGAATGGAGATGGAGAATAGAATGTTAGGGCAGCACAGTTAAGCAAAGACTGTCATTCATTTCCCCCCACTCTGTCTAGTTGCCCTTCAACTGAGCATTGTCCAACACTTGTTTAAGCAGTTTGCCACAAGAGGAACTGCACAAATATGGCTTTTAATGTGCTTTAAATCTGAGTAAATTGCCCAAAGAGTTCGCATTTAATTTGTGCGGTTATGCGGCTGCTCTGCAGCTGCTTCTGCCTCTGCCTCTGCCTCTGCTGCTGCTTCTGGCTCTGCCTCTGCTGCCGCGTCAGCTGTTGTCTTGGAATCAGAGGCAGCTCGAAAAACTCTCGTCCGGCAGAAGTTCTTTAAATGCTTCCCAGGCAATGCAGTGCAGGCCAGTGTCCCGTGTCCCGTGTCCCATGTCCTCACTTCCAATCTCTGCTGCAGTCCCAGCTGAGAATGCGCTTCCGTGTATGCATGTGTGTGTGTGGGTGTGTGGGTGTGTGGGAGTGCGTGTGTTGGTGTTGTGATTCGGATAAATAATTCATTTCGGTACGCACAGCAACTGGGCAACTGCTGCGCCAGCCCCCCCTCTTTTCTCTCTCTCTCCCTCTCTCTATCTCTCTCTCTCGCATTCTCTCTTGCTCTCGCTCTCTCTATAGAGCCATACACAATATATTATGCATATACTCACACAATTTGTGTTGCAATTCGCTCGTCAAAATTTCATTTGCATTTACGGTAGTCTCCCGCTCGGCTCCATGAAGTATTTGCATGCGCTTCACTTCTTTGTGAACGGAGCCCAACACTCAGTCTCTCTCCTTCTTATCCTCGCTCTCTCTCTCTCTTTGTCTCTCCCTCACACCTCCACACTCCACACTTGCCACACTCGACAACTTTAGAAATGTTCATTTAATTTAATTTAATTTCTATTTGCCTTGCTGGGCACACATTAAAAATGCAGCATGTAGTTTTAATATTTAAATGAATTTTTCTTTTCTACTCACTACCTACGCCCCGCCCCCTGTCGCACACTCTTGCTCTCTCACTTATGCTTTCTTTTTGTGCTTTTGCAAAATGCCCTCGAGGTGCTGACAACGAGTAACTGCCAGGCGACTATGCCACTGCCACGCCCACCACACACACACACACACAACACACACACATGACTGTAACTCTGTGTCTACGGTGTGCATCCCCCACTCCTCTCCGGCTGTATTATTACTGTTATTATTATTATTTTCACCATTGTCTGCAGCATTTCCGTTTTGCCTTGTGCGTCTGGTCAACCAGTGAATGCATTCACACATTCGCATGCTCATTCGCATTCGCATTCGCATTCATACTCACGCAAACCCATTGGCAAATCCCTCCGAAATCCGTCTACACGTGTAAGCTTAAACACTCGCGAGGGTCGCTGCGTAAGTTACTCACATCTCGATTACTGACTCAGCTGATTTGTTCGAGTCATTGCATGACTTTGGTGACTCATTTGTGGGTCAGTGAATGACTTGTTGTTTGGCATACATTCAAATGAATGTATTCACTTGCCTGGTATTATTGTATACTCGAAAATTGCATTATATTTGCCCGATATGTCAAATAACTCCGTGTGCTCTACAATTCTTTTTTAATAATAAAATTCAAGTGCGTTTGAAGTTATTTTATTCACTTCTTTGTCATCAGTTTCATGTGTTTCACTTTGTTTGTAATCAATATGTTTGAACTTAATCAACACTGTTTATTTAAGTTATTAAAGACTCGATTTATGGCTTTGCAGGCTAATAAAAAGTGAGTCTCTAACGAAATCAACAACTCTATCGCCCAATCTATCATTTACTTCAAAAAAGTCGTTGGAAGTTAGAATAAATTTATTTTCGACTGATATACTGATTTTTATAAGAGTTTAACACTAAAATATATATAGTATTATATAGTACTTAGCATAGTACAGTATTTCCAGACCTGCCCTCGTTAGTCTCGCGTTCTGTTTGTTCTTTTGGTTTGTGCTTTTTGCCGTCTTCATTGCTCTTTGTAGGCGTTTTCGTGGACGTAAAACCAAAGTGCAGATGCATATTTATTATGTGTGAACAAGACAAGAAGAAGAAACGAGAGAGATAGTAAGAGTGAGTGGGAGAGCATGAGAGCAACGCCCTTTAGATCAGCGACAGTTAACGGTCCATTGTCCATTGTCCAATGTCCATTGTGGAACGTGCATTGCCCACTGTGCGTCCGCTTCTTCGCAGTTGGCCAAAAGAATAATATTTGTTGTTGTGGCGCTTGATCTCGTCTGCCTTTGTTTATGTGTGTGTCAGTATGTGCGTGTGTGTGTCTGTGTGTGTCAGTGTGTGTGTAGTGTTGTGTGTGGCTTAGCAGCATGTACGGCACTTGTATTTGTCTGAATTTTGTTGATAGTTGGGATTATTTTGTGGCAATTTATGCGAAACAAGGCGACGCCTTCTACCCTCTGACCACCCTCCTCCCCTCCTCCTGGCTGCCCCTTTCTACCGCCCAGGGCTCGTTTGGCTGCTGTGCAAACAAGGCGAACACGTTGTCGCCGCTTTGTATACCTTTGGGCTTAAATTGAGCAACAATAAAGTTGGCCACAAAGGCAAATAGCACGCTGCACTTTTGGCATCGACACTGCTCACACAGGTATTCAACATGCGTCTGTCTCCCTCTCTCACCCTCTCTTTCTCCCACTCTGTCTCCCTTGCAGATACAAATCTTCGGCTATAATTCACAGCTGTATGCAAATTTCTCTGATGCCCTGAATCGTGCCCAGGGCATTGTCGGCGTCTCCATTTTGCTGCAGGTAAGTCAACTCTCTCTCTCTCGCTTTGCGTGATGTTGCCTTCTCACTCTCGCATCTGTTCTGCAGCTGGGCGATCTGTCCAATCCGGAGCTGCGCATGCTGACCGATCAGCTGGAACGCATCCGCTATGGCGGCGACGAGGCCTTCGTCAAGCGCCTCTCGATACGCGGCCTGATGCCCGACACGGATCACTACATGACCTACGACGGCTCCACCACAGCGCCCGCCTGCCATGAGACCGTCACTTGGGTAGTGCTCAACAAGCCCATCTACATTACGAAGCAACAGGTGAGTGATAGCTCCAAAGATATGGAAAGCCTCAGGGGTTCTCTTTAGCATATTTAAAGGAGGATTATGTGCATCATCATGATGTAATTCTTGTTGTACTCAAAGTATTCTACAAAAAGATAAATTAAAAAAAAAAAAAAAATTAAAACGTTAGTTGGTATTATAATTAGCTAAGTATGGTCTTACTAAGAATGTTGTATCTTTTATGTGTCGCTCGCAAATCAGCTTAAAAGATTAAATTATTGATTTGCGGGGGCGGTGGGCGTGGCACCCAACATTTGAAATAAACTTCATCTGCGCCGGATAAACAGAAACCTTCATGCCAAATTTGGTGTCTCTAGCTTTTATAATAGCTGAGATCTGTGTGTTCATCTGGTCATCCGGACATCCGGACAGACAGAGAGACATGGCTTAATCGACGCGGCTAGTGATGCTGAGCATACATGTTACATACATTTGCACAAAGTTAGTATACCCTTTTTTGACCATTTTCAATGGTCCAAGGGTATAATAAAACTCCATATAACATATTATTAAATCATTATAATCTTTACTTTGATATTTTATGTTACAATTGAAAAGAACTGCTAAAGAAATTGTAAACTAAGCAGAAAGAAGTTGCTAGTTCTACTGGTCATTATCTTGTGGTTTCGTTTATAGAGTTGTTCAGAGAGTTTATGCTGTAAACTGCCTTATCGTTAGGTCTTTAAAAGCCTGGATCATGCTTTTTATTAGCTTAACTTTTTTTTAACAAAGTTAGAATATTATCAAAAGCCTTGCAATTCAAAGGAATTCACAGGAAACTCTGAAAAATACCTGCTCTCCACTGTGAGAAAAGTACATTGTCATGTCAAGTTGGAGATCTTTAAAGCAAAGAACTTATGGTATTCCATTTTATAAATACTATACATAATATGAAGAACAAGCTTATCTCATATTCATTACTAGCCCTATCGCTATCTCCTTCTTTATCTATCACACTCTTCTTCTCTTCCTTTCTTCTTTCTCGGATTTACATTTTTGAGCGCAAACAATTTGAGAGATGGCCGCGAAATGTTTGTTAATTACCGAGTCTGTCGTTTGTTTTATTGGCTAATTTCATTTAAGTTTTAAATTAAGTTTTTGCCCGACCAGCGACAACAACAACAACAACCACAGCAGCAACGACAAAGTGGCAGCAACTATAACCAAAAGCGATGGCCATTTTCGGGGCGAATGGCAAAAAAACACAAGAAGAAGAGAGCGCGAAACAAAGCGGAACGGGTGAAAATAGGGGGGAATGGGAGGGAGTGGGAGGTTGTGGGAGGCAGTGGGAGGGAACGGAACACAAAATGTAATACAAATGTTTATTAAGTGCAGCGGCGTAATAAAGACGCCAACATGCACGGCCATCAGGAAGGGATTGGCTGCTGGAGTGAAGCGGGCCGCGAAATAAAGCCAGAGGCGTACGTGTAAACAATGTAAATGGCAAAGGGGCTGGGGCGGTACACAGGGCAGAGACAGAGAGAGAGAAAGAGAGGGAGAGAGAGAGAGAGGGGAGTAGAGCAAGCCACTCTGGTGGTGGCCAGAAAAGAGGTAGCCAGGCAGGAGGCGCGGCCGCACACATGCACATGGCTGCATCTACAAGCAGCGCCAGAGCTGGCTGAATGAGGAAGAGAGAGGGAGGGGAGGGGGAGGGGGCGCAGTCGAGTCAGACTCATAAAAACTTCAACAAGCGCAATAGCACCCATGAGCACATGGTTACAACTTGTGGCAGTCCGGCAGCGCCCAGACGACGCGGCTGAGTGCGGGATGAGCCCACACGTTGGTGCAAGAGAGGGAGAAAGAGAGGGAAAGAGAGGGGGAGAGAAGCAACGTGCAGCTGAGGCGAAGCAGCAGCCAGACAGCATCGCAGCAGCGTTGCAATTTAGTGCTCCACGGCAATGGCAAACGCGACTACAGCCTCAGCAGCTCCCCCCTCCCGTCACAGTCTCCGATTCCACCTTGCTAGCAAAACATAATTTACCAAATTAAAGTAAAACCGACAACGGCAGTGGCAACGGAGCCGGGCGAATGTGTGAAATGTAGCGCAGCGCGGAAAGAGACAGCGCCATAAAAAAGCGAGAGAGGCAGCGAAGGAGTGAGAGAGAAAAAGAGAGACTGGGAGAGAGAGAAATGAGAGGGGAAGGAGTCAAAGAGAGAAAGCAGCTCAGCAGGTAAGCTTTGCAGGGCGAGCTGGAATTGCAATTAACCCACTACCCGTTGCCATTTGCCCCTCTTCTCGAAGCTGCACGGACTCCACGCAGTCGCCAGGGTAATCGGCTGCTGCAAAAATTGTCAAATCAACAATATTTGCAGTATATATCAGCAGCTTATACAGAGTATATAGCCTTTAGAGGAGTAGATATAATCAAGACAAGCTCGAAGTTCTTCCTTTAGCTATTTTGACAATATATAAATGATAATAAATAAATAAATGATAATAAATCTCTTGATCTTAAGAGTTAACCTCACTAACAAGATATAGAAATGTATAAAGAAGAGAGTGATGAATTATATACACAAGCAAACAGCTCAATTTGACAGCAATAATGTCTCAATTCTCATTAAAACTTATAGACCAAACGATCCTTCTGGCTGCCCTGAGCAGAGTTTGTAGGCCCGTTGCCCATGGAGTATGCATTATTTTCTATGTGACAGACGAAGACGAAGCTAAAGATGCCGAAGAGAAGAGACGAGAAGAGAGACAGAAGCATGGGAAACGGGGGCACGGGGCAGGCTTAAGTGGCCACTCAGCGTTGTCTACTTTCGGGCGACACTTTGCACTTTTCCAGACAATTCCCTCGGCACGCTTCCAGCTGGTTTGGCTCCCACATAACTTAATTTCCACTTGAGCGGACAACAGGAGAACGTGCTGCGGGGACGAGCGGAAGGGGGCGGGGGTGGCGAGTGGGCGCGTCAACGTTGGGCGTTTTGTCGATGGGCAATGGGCGGGTGCTTCCTTTGCCTGTCACGTCATTGAAATCGCTTTTGACGGAAGTCAATTGATAAACAGATTGTGTAGATTAAGTGTTATTGACTCGGTCCGTTCCTGACGAGCGTTCCCAACGTTGTCGTTGTTTTTCTATCTTCCTCTCCCTCTCCATCTATCTGTTGTCTTCTTTTTCGCTCACTCTCTCCCTCTCTTTGTTGTTGTTTTCTCTACTTTTGTTGGCTCACATTTATTAGATTTGCTTATTGACAAATGTCGCGCTTTTTGCCCAAACGCTTTTTGCTCGTGTAATTACCGTTATTTCTGTCATTTCTGTCGCTTTTTTTTGTTTGAAACTTTGCTCCATTTATACTTGATGGAACACCTGGATGATTAATGCTTAAAGGTAAACAGCATCAGCTGTTTTTTGCCGCCTCACAACGATTTACCGCAACCGGAAAATTGCAATTTTCCATGACGAGAAACGTTTCCGATCTCAAATTTGCCAGCTCGGTTTACAAGCTATAATTCCGTGCAGCTCTTAAGCTTATTTACTATCGATTTCTTTGATATCGAATACCAAGTTCATAGAGTAATCGATACTTATGAGCCTGTGGAGCAGCAAAGCTAATTTACTATCGATTGCGCTGCTATCGACTAAAGTATTTTCAGAATTCCGTTGAGGTATCGATTTTGATAATCCTTCTGAGCTCTTCAGCTCATTTACTATCGTTTGCCGTAATATCGATTAAAGAATTTTCAGAATTTCATTGAGTTATCGATATTTATCGACTGCTGTCTGTCTATTCCTCTCTTTGCAGTTGCACGCCCTGCGCCGCTTGATGCAGGGCAGTCCCGATCACCCGAAGGCGCCGCTGGGCAACAACTATCGGCCGCCGCAGCCGCTGCTGCATCGACCCATACGCACGAACATCGATTTCAAGACGACGAAGACGAACGGCAAAGCCGCCTGCCCCACCATGTACCGCGAGGTCTACTACAAAGGTGAGCTGTACAAATTCTATATAATACTTGAAGTATATACTAGATTAGCTATCGATAGCTTGGTTAATCGATAGTAAAATGCAAAGAATATCGTTTTATTTATGTTATACACTTGATGCACATCTAAGATAAGTTATCGATAGTCTGGCATATCGATAGTTTGATAAAATACATAGTTATCGTTTTAATTTCCATCTTGGTTGAGTAAACGTTTTGTATCGAACTTAATGATCATTTTAGATAACTTATCGATAGCCTGGCGTATCGATAGTATGATAAAACACCTAGTAATCTTTTTTAATGCCATTCTTGATTGCTCGTTCTTCCATTCATACAGCGACCAGTTGGAAACAAAACTAGAAGTCGCTGCCACAACGTGCGGCACGACACGTGCCACGTGAGACGTGAGCGTGTTTCGTGCG
Organism: Zaprionus africanus; assembly: GCA_018151435.1. Taxonomy (NCBI): domain Eukaryota; kingdom Metazoa; phylum Arthropoda; class Insecta; order Diptera; family Drosophilidae; genus Zaprionus; species Zaprionus africanus. The sequence continues at coordinate 1,399,296 of JAECXB010002285.1, forward strand.
AGCAACAGGAGCTTCCAGTAAACATATAGACAGTTATATAGCAGCAAGATCGACACAGACACCGATACCGATACCAAGGTGCGATAAAAAGAGAGAGAAAGCGATCACGGCAAGGCGGCGCAGCAAGGCGAAATGGCAATTACATAATATATATACACTCACCTCTATATACCCAGACCCATAGCAGACATATAAAACGGAAATCCTCTACTACTACAGTAGCATTTAATGTGAATATATATATATACAAACATATATACATAACATAAACATACATATTTTTTTTGTGAATCAAGCCAAAGCGAGAAGCTTGTTTAAGTGTTGTTGTTATCGGTTTTTTTTTTGGTAGCTCTTAAAACACAATGTGGCGTATGCGTAATGTTTAAGTAATATAACAGCAACTAGAACTAATTATCGAAATCGTATCGTATATTGTATAATATCGATGAATATCGGTGCGCGATACTCTTCGTCGCAAGGCTAAATCAAAGAAATAGTTGAGGGTTTAGCTGTAGAATTGAATACATACATAAACATATAACATACAAACATACATATATTACCCATTTATCGACAGTCGATTGACGATTGCCGATGTCAACTAGTAAATGTTACTTATAAACGCATTAAGCAAGACCCACCCGTGCTATATACTATATAAATGAACACACACACACACACAGATATATACATGATCTGTATCTACGTAGACATATAGAGTCATATATATGTTCGACACACAATATACGTACTACTTGCTATCGATAAATGCGAAAACTGCGTATAGAACACAAACAACATTGAGTATAAACAATAAACAGATTAAGATTAAGCCTAAACAATATACAACTACTGATCTCTGCTGAATTTATTGGAATTAATTGGAACTTTCTTTTGAAACAAAATTGTTATCGAAATTCAACACGATTTGCTTTATGTTCTGCATACTTTTCAGCGCAGGTTTTTGAATGAAACAGCTTTGCAGAGGGTACAGTTGAGTGAAGTATACATATATGTTAAAATTTCTCTTCATTTTTTTATTTATTACTGTAAAAAGAATTTATTGGAATTTTTGGAACTTTTGGAACTTTCTACTTCTACAAAATTGTTATCAAAATTCAACACGATTTGCTTTTCAGCGCAGATTTTTGAATGCAACAACTTTGCAGAAGGCACAGTTGAGTGAAGTACACATCTATATAAAACACACTCTTCATTTCTTTATTTATTACTGAAACAAAGACAAACCAGAGTTGCGGCTCAGAGAATTCCCCCCAACAACAATGTTCTCCATCATCAAACCACAAATTACACAGAGAAATACGTCACTTTACACTCTGACGTGAAAGATCTTTATCGTCCCTGACAATTACCGGTATCTGCTGCCACTGTGACTTGCCTCAATCGATTTCCACTTTACCAACGGTGTCATCTCTCCGAGTTCTCTGAAATTACACGCGTAACTCGATCTGCCTATTTGCCATCGGCAGGGAGTCGATGGGAAATTTTGTAAAATTCATTGCGCAAATTTAATGGGCGACTGTGCAACACGATTCGATTGTCCACATTTGCCGCAGACGCACACAATTCGCGCATTTTAAATGCGCAACAACAGCAACTCTCTCTCTCTCTCTCTCTTTCTCTCTCTGTTGCTACTTGGCCCTTATCGGGCGCCGCTGATACTGTCCTTGTCAGCGCTGCGGCGTGCAGCGCCTTCGCATCCTGCTGCATCGGCTGCTGGCGCTGCCCGCTTATCGAACATAAAATGCAACATGAAACCACAAAATCTGTTGTGGTTATTTAAAATCACGTTTAAATAGTCCCGT